>OX327013.1:44154840-46554840 GCA_946800695.1 Geum urbanum
TATATGTTTTGTCTGTTTCATGATGATTTCTATAATTCAGTAGAGTTGGACACACATTTGATAGAGAAAAAGGAGAGTAGGGTGAGCGTGTGCGGCAGATTCATCCCACAAGACGTAGCAATCAGGATCAGGAAGAAGACGAATCGCAGAGTTGAGATACTCGACATACAAGAGCTTCAGATCACTAGTAACACCAACGACGTCGTCAATGAGCAAGAACATCAAAGCCAAGAACAGCAGCATAGACCTTTGCTCAGTTCTAATTGGAATCTCATATCCAACAGCTGCGAAAACCAAATCGAAACTCGTGTAGTCAATATAAAGCATAACTAACGCTGACTGGATTTCCATTTTCTTCTTTGAAACTGTAAGAGTAAGCTAGCTAGCTGCATCATGCATGCATGCATGCGTGTGTAGTATTCAGTTTTCTTGTTTGGGACTTGCAGCATATATAACTCTATTACTCTAACCAGAATGTCACGTTTGATGAACACATACAATTTTGGTTTCAAAGTCAAGTGCACATGTAATGCTGCTTATTAGGTGCCACAGTCTAGTCGACTAGTCCTCCATCCATATACGAACAAAACCGAAGATATCACGAAAATGTAAAATCTTGAAAAAAAAAGAGCGTCAGGTTGCGTTATCGATTTGGAAATCTGACTTTCTTACTCGGTGCTCTATACCATTATGTCTTACACTTTAATCTTTCATTCTCCTTCACAAGAGCACCAAGGTTATCTTAATGTAATCAAACCTTCATTTCTCGAATAATCTCTAGAACTCTCTCATACGAGAAGTCTTCGAGTCTCCGCAAATCTATCCTAAAAATATTTATCCTTATTAATCCACAACGGTGTCGTAGCGACGTCGTTTAGCAAACAGTAGTATATCCAATCATAAACCGCACCTGGAATTCAGCACAGAAACTCGTAACTCCCCAGGTCTCTCTCTCTCTCTTTTTCCCAGACATCCTCCCTCAACTTTATTCACTCCATGCTTCTCCAAACTACACACAGCTGCTTCCTTCATTCACTCACCACCTAAATTCGCTCTCAAGCAAAAAAACCAAACCAGAAGAAAACTAAACTCAACTCCTTGATCTCACTTGTTTAAACTTGAGATCCAAACCAAAAATTTCCAGAAAAATAGGAGAGAGATACACACAGAGAAATTTAAAGTTCCAAATTTTGAAGAAAATGGCAGCCAAGTTGGGTTCTTTCAAGCACAGTTTCCAAGAGAAGCGAGAGAGGCTTCTCTCCAAGCCACGTTATTCCGAGCTGGGCTTCGTCCCAATCGAAGAACAAGACCCATATGACGACCCTTCTCGCCGGTGCTGTACTTTCCGATCAGTTTCCGACAGAATAGTCGGATGGTGCCGGACGGTGCAGAGTGTTTCACGGCGAGCTGTTCATATGGGCAAGTCGGATCCCAGAAAGATTGTCTTCTCGGCGAAGATGGGTCTGGCTCTGACGCTCATTTCATTGCTGATTTTTCTCAAGGAGCCCTTTAAGGAGTTGAGCCGGTACTCTGTTTGGGCCATTCTTACTGTTGTTGTGGTGTTTGAGTTCAGCATAGGTAACTACTATTCTGTGTTTTTGGTCTTTGGCCCCATATTTTGTTTCATTTCACCTGAAATTTTGACAATTTTCTACACGTGTACGCTTTTGGGCAGTCTTCATTGTACTCAAAGATGGAGTCTTTCTAATTCTATGACATTAAAGCTCAAATCAACTTGCAGCTTTTTTATAAAGTTTGAGAATTGAAAAAGCATGGAGCTTGTGATTGTAATAATGAAGTTACAGTCTTGATTTATTTAGTGTATTTTTTAAACTTAATTATGGGATAGTAGTAAGTAGTGGTGTAGTACCATCATTTTTCTTTTGGTTTTACTGATAGCTTAAACATTTTTTACTTGGTTAGCTATCTGGAGTTTCAACTTGAAGCAATTTCCTGCTGTGGTTGAGTCTGTTTTTCTGTTTTAGCATGATCATGTATACATATGTGTGTTCTAGTTTGCTTGTTTGAATTGGAGGCAACATTGTTCTGTAGGAGCTACTCTGAGCAAAGGATTTAACCGTGGATTGGGGACATTATCTGCTGGAGGCCTTGCGTTGGGCATGGCTGAGTTATCTGAATTAGCTGGAGAGTGGGAAGAAACTGTCATTGTTGCCAGTATCTTCATCATAGGTATGATTTAGAGTTGGTATACTTCACTTCGTTTTGGAAGCTCGGTGTTGCCTTTTCCGTTTTTTATAATTTAGTGCTCATGGCGTGTTGTGTGGTTGTTAGGATTTATTGCAACTTATGCAAAACTGTACCCAACAATGAAGCCGTATGAGTATGGATTTCGGGTGTTCTTGTTGACGTATTGTTTCATCATGGTATCTGGATATAGGACAAGGGAATTTGTCCATACTGCTGTGTCCCGATTCCTGCTCATTGCACTGGGTGCCGGTGTTGGTTTGGGAGTTAATATACTGATTTATCCCATTTGGGCCGGTGAGGATCTACACAACTTGGTGGCAAAAAATTTCATGGGTGTTGCGAAATCTTTGGAAGGTACAGTTCATGAATTTGTTTTCTTTCTCTTCCATTAGTCCGTTCCCCTGGTTTTTCAGCTTTTGCTATAAGCTAACTGAAACTGTTCACCTTGTAGGTTGCGTCAGCAGTTACCTTAGTTGCGTCGAATATGAGAGGATCCCTTCCAAAATTCTCACCTACCAAGCTTCTGATGACCCCCTTTACAGTGGCTACAGATCTGCTGTGGAATCTACAAGCCAAGAGGATGCTCTGGTATTGTTCATAGTCGCAATATGTTGATGCATTTATTCAACTGCATTAGTAGAAGTGATACAATCATAATCTACATATTTTTTTCTTTCTGTAACTACTTGTTTTGTGTGAAGATGGGATTTGCTATCTGGGAGCCACCTCATGGTCGATACAGGATGTTTAGATATCCATGGAAGAACTACGTAAAAGTCAGTGGTGCACTAAGGCATTGTGCATTTACGGTCATGGCATTGCATGGATGTGTACTTTCTGAGATACAGGTACTAAATATTTCCTTAAGCAAATTTAAAGTTATTGGATTTTCATTTCAAGTATGCTTTTTAAATGCAATTTAATGTACTATTGTTTATGACAATGATGATATATTGAGCTTCTGAATCTTTATTCCACCAAAGCATAGATGATTTCAAAAAAGTTCTTTCTGATTGCAATTTTTTAAAAGGAGTGAATTCAAATCAAAGGGCCAGATCTTTGGTGGTTATAATTTACAAAGCATGGATGGTAACGCAGTTAGATTTTGTCCTTGTGAGACTTGCACCAAGCATCTATGATATCTGAATATTCATTCTACTCAAATGCTTGGAGTTCTTCCACTATCATTGTTGTCAAGCAGATAGAGGACAATCTCACCCATATAGTTTCTAATACTTCTAATCTGTGTATGTGTAGGCTCCTGCTGAGCGAAGACAAGTATTTAGTAGGGAGCTTCAAAGGGTAGGTTACGAAGGTGCTAAAGTGTTACGTGAACTTGGAAACAAACTGAAAAGGATGGAGAAAATAGGGGTTGTAGATATACTAAATGAAGTGCATGAGGCTGCAGAAGAGTTGCAAAATAAAATTGACCAGAAGTCCTACCTTCTTGTCAATTCAGAAAGCTGGGAGATAGGTAATCGGGCAAAAGAGCTGGGAGAAATTCAAGACTTGCTGAACTTGGAAGAGGACAGTAACAAAATCCTTGAATACAAGTCACTTAGTGAAGCAGTACTCAATCTCAGATCTTTGTCTGGGGCGCACTGGGATGATCCAGTACCCACAAAACCTGTCAGCATGGGTGCCTCACCCACCGCCGGTATCAAACCCCCGAATGTGCCCGTACCCTCAGGACACATGTTCATGAAACAGGTCTCATGGCCTGCTGGAATGACATTTAAGGCTCAAGAGCCACCGGCAGAAGAATCAAAGACCTATGAAAATGCTAGTCAGCTGTCGCTAGCTACATTCACATCCCTTCTTATAGAATTTGTTGCAAGGCTTCAAAATCTTGTTGACTCCTATGATGAATTGGGTGAGAAAGCACATTTCAAGGAGCCTGTTGAATTTTCAGAACCATCAGAATCGCGGGGGTTTTGGACCAGATTGATCGATTGTCTGAAGTCATAGAATTGAGATATGGATACGATTTCGCTTCAATGAAACCTGCCAAAAGTACAGTGAGGCTGATTCGTACAGCTGACATTACTTATAGAAGAGTCTTCTCTCAATCTCTCATGTTCATCAATGCCGACTGATCTGTATTTGGTTGATAAGAGCAGCTTACAACTGCGGATTGACACTTACTGCATTGATCAGATAACCAGCTATTAGTATTACTCAGACCAAACTGAAAACAAAGGAGAAGTGACAAGGTGGAGTACAAGAAGGCTTACAATTGCTGTTAAATTAATCAGTATTCCAGTTTCTAGACAATACTATTTATCTTCGCAGGCTTCTGGATTAACTACCAGCTTAGCTTTAACAATGACACTAATTTGTAGTTAAAATCCAATATGCAATGCCTGTTTCACCCAAAAAGGCAGTACGTAGTTAGCCATGAACATCATTGCTTCCAATTTTACCATACAAGTATCTCTGCCATGAACATTGTTATTACATTTTCCTATCCACCGTTTGATAACAAACTAGTTTTTATATAGAGAGATTGGTGCACTGTTCACATTGAAACACGTCTAACTTCTAAAACTAGATGAAAGGATTGAAAGTTGTTTTGATTATAGAACTACGAACCCATAAAGATAAAGCTACTAATCCAAAATCCCAATTAATTAAGCAAACGGGTCGGTTCATGGACCACAGATATCGGGTCAAGCAGGATCCGGTCTCTTGGTCAAAAAATGAAGACGAAAAATAAAAAAGAAAATCCAGGAATTCGGAAGAAAACTTCGATAAAAAGTAGTGCTGCAGATCTGCCTGCCCTTCTGGTTCTTGTTCGACCAAAAACGATCTCTCCCATTTCTAACACTATCCCTCCTTCTCTGATCGACAAGTCCTAAGGGAAGGTATGTACTCCTCTCTCTCTCTCTCTCTCTCTCTCTCTCGTTGCTTTTGTTGATTCGTTTCAGACCAAGATTCTCTACACAGGTTTCATCAATTCGCCTGTAAATTATGAACCTTTCTAATTCATAGCTATGTAAATTCCGTCTCTTTGATCTACAAGTCTAGATATTTTTCTAGAGGACTTTTGGTCTTAAGTTGTGTATTGGCTTAGCTGAAAAAAAAATGGCTATGGTTGACGAGCCTCTGTATCCAATCGCGGTCCTAATCGACGAGCTGAAGAACGAGGACATCCAGCTCCGGCTCAACTCTATCCGACGGCTCTCGACGATTGCTCGGGCTCTGGGGGAAGACAGGACCAGGAAGGAGCTAATTCCTTTCCTGAGTGAGAGCAATGACGACGACGACGAAGTTCTGCTGGCAATGGCTGAGGAGTTGGGGGTGTTTGTGCCCTATGTAGGTGGTGTGGAGTATGCTAACATCTTACTTCCACCGCTCGAGACGCTGTGCACTGTCGAGGAGACGTGTGTGAGGGAGAAGGCGGTGGATTCGTTGGGGAAGATCGGTGGGCAGATGAGAGAACAGGACTTGATTGAGTATTTCATTCCTTTGGTTAAGGTATGATGGTTGATTGTTTTTGATTGTGTGACTTTTCATTTTTGATTTCCTGTTTTTTTTTTCCGGCTGAGAAAATGTAAAATGGATTGATAATGAGGTAGTGGGAAGCGATTTAGTTCTGTGGATAATGAGGTGATACTTTGGCGTCGTTTAGTTTGAACATTTAAGAGTAGCAATCAGCTCGAATCGAAGCCCTCTTTGGGAGCCCTTTTTGTGTGACTCTGGATACTTGATCTCGTGGCTTGACCAGTCGTGCATTGGGTTGTGTAGTGTCTGTGAAGGCTTGGGGTTGTAGTTCACAGATTTACACTTCCATTTCGTACATTTAGTATTTACTATATCAGTTTTACTTTAGTTTTTGATATGGGAATGCACTACCTGGTTTAGTTTGAATGACAGTATTTCCTTCTTACATACTGTTTTCTTAATTATACAGAGACTGGCTGCTGGCGAGTGGTTTACGGCTCGCGTTTCATCGTGTGGGTTGTTTCATATTGCTTACCCTAGTGCTCCCGAGGCTATGAAAACTGAACTTCGAACGATATACAATCAGTTGTGCCAAGATGACATGCCCATGGTTAGAAGATCTGCTGCAACTAACCTGGGAAAGTTTGCTGCCACTGTTGAAGGCGCGCACCTCAAAACTGAGGTCATGTCTATATTTGAGGATCTGACAAAAGATGGTACATCCTCATAGATTTTTTTGGTTTCTAGTCTTCAACAATGTTCATTTCTCATTGTAAGTAAGCAACCTCAACTCTAATTACTCATCTATCCAGATCAGGATTCTGTTCGGCTATTGGCTGTGGAGGGTTGTGCAGCTCTTGGGAAGTTGTTGGAACCTCAAGATTGTGTCTCACATATTCTTCCGGTCATTGTCAATTTTTCACAGGTACAACATATACTGAGAGAAATTATGTTACCAAGTATTCTCAATCATGATTAGCAAGCTGTTATGTACTATTAGCAAACGTGTTATGTAAACATGCTCCTCCTCGTAGGACAAGTCTTGGCGTGTTCGTTACATGGTTGCCAATCAATTGTACGAACTCTGTGAAGCTGTTGGTCCAGAAGCTACCAGGTATGATTAAGTTTTCATCTCTTCCTTGCTGTGTTACTTAATGTTATAGTTAGTTAACTGATAATATACTGTCTGAACTCTGTCTCTCTCTTTTTGTGGTTGTTTTCCTATACCTTCTATTGTATTTAAGGTCTTGCTGTATAAATAATCAAGTTGGACCATTGTAATGGTATATAACATTTTCATTTATAGATACATTTTTCTTAGTAGTACTTTGTGAACTTTCCTTGACTTCTAATTGATGGTTCTTTTTATGTTGACATTTTTTAGGTCAGATCTGGTGCCTGCCTATGTTCGACTTCTTCGTGATAATGAGGCTGAAGTACGAATTGCTGCTGCAGGAAAAGTTACCAAGTTTTGCCGAATTGTGGACCCAGAACTTGCTATTCAGCAGATCCTACCATTTGTAAAGGTACACATCTCGGCTTGTACTTTTCAGTTAGCTTGTTTGATTAGTTTATTTGGAGCTCTGATGAAGTTTAATAGCTTTAGCTGCTGCTTGCATATAAGATCTTGATTTTATGAAGTTTGCGTGATACAGGAATTATCAACAGATTCATCCCAGCATGTTCGCTCTGCATTGGCTTCAGTGATAATGGGAATGGCACCACTATTGGGAAAGGCAAGAACCTTCTTCTTCTTTTTTTGCAGTATAATGCATAAAAGTTATTGTCCTCTTCAATGCTAATATTAATTCATCTTTTTGGTGGTTGCAGGATGCGACCATAGAGCAACTTCTGCCTATTTTTCTTTCTCTTCTCAAAGATGAGTTCCCGGATGTCAGGCTGAACATTATTAGCAAGCTCGATCAAGTCAATCAGGTGTGTCACATGTTTTTGATCTGCACTCATCTGTATGCTTTTTATAGTGTCACTGATTTACTTGATCATTGGTTCAAATAGAACCTCTGGTAAACCATTGAGCAGACCATTGTCTGAGGATGTTGGCTACTGTTTTCTTATTCAATGAGTCCTTCTTGTTTGGATTTACCTTGTGCAGGTTATTGGCATCGATCTGCTGTCCCAATCTTTGTTGCCAGCAATTGTGGAACTGGCAGAGGATAGACATTGGAGGGTTCGGCTTGCAATAATAGAATACATCCCTCTGTTGGCTAGTCAGTTGGGTGTAGGATTTTTCGATGATAAGCTTGGTTCTCTTTGCATGCAATGGTTGAATGATAAGGTTTGTGCAATCCTGAGGTTGATTCAATGTGTCAAGATCTCATGTTTATTGCTTTTTAAAAGCCAAAAAGGGTGAAGAAAAAAGAGATTTGTTTGCCTTCTCTTCTTTCAAGTTCAGCTTCAGAAATAAATTTGTTACCTTGTTGTCTTATAAGAAGCAATAACTTCGAAATCTTATCTGGTGGTTAATGACTGGTTTTATAACTTTGAATTGGTAGTAAGTTGTCATGCAGTATGGTTGAGAAACCTTTATTTTTTAATTTTATAAATATTCACTGACAAGATCGTTGTTGATGATAGGTTTACTCAATACGTGATGCAGCTGCTAATAATGTGAAGCGCCTTGCGGAAGAGTTTGGTCCTGAATGGGCAATGCAACATATTGTTCCACAGGTTTCATTTCTTTTCTTATGATTTGCTTTGTGGTTGAGTATTACTAGGGTCTACTTTATTATTAATATTCGTGTTTGAAATGATTCATGAATAAAGAACCAAACCTAATTTTAAGGAGTTTTAATTTATACATATCCTCCCTCCGTATCTGCTATCTCATCTCCGTCTCACATGTTCCTCACTCTTGGCTTCCTGCCTTTCTCCTCCCATATGTTTCCCCTTTTATTATAGGTGAAAAAAGAGTGAGAAGCAGAGGACTGAAATCATAAATGTCAACTAAAACATTACAGAAGCTTAGTGGTCAGGCCGAGTCATTTAGTAGTCTTATGTCAAATCTGGCAATTTTTTGACAGGTCTTGGATATGATCAGCAACCCCCACTATTTATATCGGATGACTATTCTACATGCAATTTCCCTGCTTGCCCCTGTTTTGGGATCAGAAATTACTTGTTCCAAACTTCTACCGGTGGTTATCACAGCATCAAAAGATAGGTAGATATTTGTTGTACCTATGGAACTAGTTCTTTGCTGTTTGTTTGGTTTTCTATTTAGCTGTTTGGCTGATAATTGCTACTTTCAGGGTACCAAACATTAAGTTCAATGTCGCCAAGGTGTTGCAGTCGATCATTCCTATAGTTGATCAATCTGTAAGTAAATGATGTTCTTATGCAAGGCTCGTAAATGTCAGTGGCCATAGTGCTTTACAATAGATATGTAACTTGAACTGCACTTAAATGGACAGGTGGTAGAGAGTATGATTCGTCCCTGTTTGGTTGAGCTCAGTGAAGATCCAGACGTTGATGTAAGGTCTTTTGCCTCCCAAGCGCTACAATCAAGTGATGTCATGATGTCTAGCTAGTGAGATATTGGTTCCTAGATTCCATATTGTTCAAAAGTTTTTCCTTCTCCTTTTTTGGGTTCCCTTGTATGTCTAGTACGATTCTGGTGTATCTAATGTCTTACTTGAGACTCTCTTTCTTTGGTCCACTTAGCAATTTGTCACCATTTTGATTTCTGTTGTAGTACATTTGTCCACGTACGTATTAGTGTATTCTTACGTACCAATGTGGTTGAAGTTTTTATGACACTAGGTGGCTGCCCGCCCTTGGGGCGGTGTTTCCAGTACTGTTTTAACATAATACAGTAGTTGAGATAGAGCGGAGGAGAGTGTTGTGGATATATAATAACAATGATATATTTATGGTATGAGCCAACAACAATTCGAAGTTGATATTATCTCAATTATACATATATGGATTCATTATACGGCTTTCCAAAAATTGAAGCACATTATGGCTTCATTATCCTGGAAGCAATTTCAAGTGTGATGGAAGCGCTCATCAAATTTAAATAAGTCAAAAATTAAATTGAATTTGTAAACAATATTAATTATTTATTGAGAACTATTCATTATGTGATGTGATTGTGATGTGATTGAACTTTTCATTGTAAATTCTTTCAAAACTATCGTACCTAAAATGGTTATATTTCAAAAATTATTTAACCAAAGTTATAGTAAAATTATAAACTTGTTACAAATTGCATGAAGATTACACATTTAGATATTATGGCAAGATCACTAGAATACATATCACATGATATAAAATAAAGATACAAATTGGTGACACTGTTATTTGATTTACAATCCAGTCAGACCTCAAAGTTGAACCTTGGAACAATCCCTTGTTGGAGTGGAGGATCTGTCGAGCTTCGCCTTTCATTACCACTAAAGGCATCGCCTTCATATGATTCAACTGCAATTTATTTATTTCACACCAAAATTAGTCACAAAAATATATCAAGAAACTAAGATGAAATTACAAAGAAGGTTCGAGTAAAAATGACAAACGATTCAAGTGCTTCGGAGAATGATCTCCCAATTGCACTGCCCCATGAATTTCTAGTCTTGGTTTGGTTTGAAAGATGATCTACTTCTTCATGGTTGTGTCTATGGTGAAGAACAAGTATTATTACACACTTAAACAGACAAACTAAAGCCACATAATTATAATACATGTAACACATTGTGAATACTCGCATCAATATAACCTTTGCCACATCCATACCTTCTCTTGGAGGGCTCTAATAATTCAACTAAATGTGGCAACAACATCTGTGAAATTAGCTATTCCACCTCCAATTAGAATATCTCTCTTACGACCACATGGATCTGCAGTAGCGCACTGTAATTGAATAATGTTATATCCAATTACCATATACAACATTTAGAGGTTAACAAAACTGAAAGAAAAAAAAATTGTATCTTTGAGCATCTTAGATCAAGCACAATTCTAGCATATAGCAACACCTCTTCTTCATTCGGAACTGCACTCTAGTCTTGCACATATTCGTAGAGCAAGGCTTGCAAACATGAGAATATACAACTCAATCATGATAAGGAAATATTCTCAATCTTCTATCTCCATCTACAGAGGTCGGATTCGTGATGATCTGTGAGAAGCATCCCAACATCCAAGTTGAAATCGAACATCATTTGGCACAAATATTTATCATCAATCGATAAGGGCACAAACAATAGACCATAAGTAATAAGAAAAGCTTACCCCAAAGCATAAGTTGAATTGTGGATGCGTTGAAGTTCTTTTGAGGCACTCTTTAATGTCCTCAAAAGTCTTTCCTTACAAATGGAGCTCCATCATCATTTTATCCTACATGAAAATTAGCAACCAAGATCAATACCATAACTTATATCCTAAAAAATATGTGATGTCCACACAACAACTGGCAAATCAATCTCAAGAATCATTCAACCAACAAAAGTTTGGACATCTTGGACATGGAAGTTACCTTCAAGGTTTTAATCTTAGGTATTGATGTCTTCAAAGAAAAGGCATCCAACATCAATCGCAAGAGAACGGAAATCCCAAGAAAGAAAGGGCCTGAGAATTGAGAGAGAGAGAGAGAGAGAGAGAGAGAGAGAGGCTGCGATGATCAATGTGGAGAAAATGACCAAAAAGACTGGAGGTCAAAGTAATAGAAGAAAAAAAATAAAAATATGTATGAACAGAACGATTTAAAAAGCAAGAAAAGGAAGCAGGGAGATGGTAGATGACCATATATAATTGAGATGGTAGATGACCAAACACTCATTTGTGAATACAAGCACTTAATTTTTTTGTTCCTCTTTTTGTATCAAAAAATAAAACAATGATTTGTATATAGCAAATATATTTGTATACTCCACAAAAAGTTTGTTTTATAATTATTTACATCCTTTTTCTTCAAAATATCGTCTAAAATGAATCAAACTGTATACTTATATTAACTATTTATATTTAATTTAATTATGTGCTATACTAAATATTTTGAAAAATATCTTTGTAAACTATATTTTTTGTATAATTACTTGGTATATCATTACCGTTATTTATCATAATTTTTAAGCCTTTTTTTATGTAACTCTTGATAATGCAACGTATAATTGTCTGTGACAAAAACTTGGTTCAGTCAAATATATTCCAACTTGGTTTAGCAATTGACCCTGACTTTTGTTAATTGTCATTGGATAACAAACTCCGACAGGAAACTGTCGTCTTCTGAATGTAAATAGTCATTTAGTTTCATTTGGAATCAACACAATCATTGGAATGTAAAATCTTTCCCCGATATTAGTCCCTATCAGTATTTTGTCTCTATTACTTTTTCAAACAAATTACTTACAATCAGTCGTGTTTCATTCCACAAATATTGTACTTGATTTAAATTTCTTGATGACATAATTGACATTCCTATCTTCAGTATAAGTTCGTGTGATAGTAGACCACTAAATTTAAGTTTATTAAAAAAAGATATAGGATACAAAAGGCTATTATCACTGTAGGTAGCAGAATTGAATGAAATTGAATTGGAACTAAAATATGTTCTTTTATCACCAGAAAATAAATTAATTGCGTATCTATTTATTTCATGTACAATTTTATTTCTCAGCGTGACGATAATACGCTCTTTCACATAACATGTATCATTGTACTTACAATAAAAATTTGGATAAGTAGCTGTAAAAATTGACTTGATAGGATCTAAAGTTGAATCAGTGAGTAAATCTTCAGGAATATGAATCCAAGATGCATTAGGGTTATTTGTTGGAAATTTTGACTATAATCAGCTCTCTCTTATCTGTAGCATCCATTCTGCAAAATTTTTGAATCTCATATTTTTCAGTGGCAGTCAATCCGATAGACGATAATCTTATGTTTTCAGTTAAACAAAAAACTTTAAGATAAAGCCATAAATATGAATTATTTAAAAATGCCTCAATAATATCTCATTTACTTCCTCCTTCTATAAGAAGTAAAGTCTGTCTAAAATCTCCGCCAAACAAAATTGATTTACCTCCAAATGGTATTTGTGCCTTTCGATCATCAGAGTTTGCTGACAAAATATCCCGAAATATTTTATCCAGTGATTCGATACACCATTTATTGCACATCGGAGCTTCATCCCAAATAATCAGATATGTCTTTTCAATTAATTCTGCAAGATGTGTTTATTTATTTATCGAACATTTTAAATATTTCTCTATAACTGGTTTTATTTAAAAACGTGAATGCGCCGTTATGCCTTTTGAAAGTAATAGAGAAGCAATTCCTGACGAAGTAACGGCCAAAATAATTTTTTTCCTTCAGATCTCAATTTAGAAATTATAATATTCCACAAAAAAGTCTTTCTTGTTTCGCCACTACCATATACAAAAAATAATTTTTCAGTTTTCTGTTCCACAGTTTCAATCACTTCACCGTATATAATTTTCTGACATGAATTCAACTTAGTAACCAATTCACAATGTTCATGTTTAAGTGTCTCACAATCAAAATCTAATTCCTCTCTCATTAATCTATTACTCAACTCTTGTATCTTTTCTGTTTTGGGCATTGGCAAATGATGTTCTTTCAATGAAGTGGATGCCATGCTGAATAATTTTTCAAGTTCGTATAAAATGCTATTTCTTAAATCATCCTCATGTATGGTAAGGTTCGGCATGTTGAATTCTGATCGAATTTTGTATTAAATATCATCAGACATGTTCATCCAATGTGCATCAAGCAGAGGTAGCATATTCGAGACATTACATAAAAGAATAACAGTAACAAATAATTGTCTAATTGAAGAAAAGGTCGCAGTAAATGCAGATTCAACCAGTGCATCGTTCCATTCTTTATCATCATCTAGCAATCACAATGCTCGACATGCTTCCTGAAAAGTGGTGTAAGTAATTCCATTAACTGTTATGATCCAATCAAAATTGCAACATCTTTTTTAAATATTCATCAACATTCGTAGGTAAAACAATTCGCCTGCAATCGGTGCCACGTGCGCAATTCTGCCAATAACGTCATACCATTTTTTTTCTTGGATGCCATATTTTGCTATCACTGTCCCAAATAAACTGAGAAGGAAATTAAACATAAGTTAATTTAGCCGCATTGTTATAAATAGTGTTCGCATCAAACAAAGCAGTCAGCATGGTATGTTCTGCATCTGAATTTTCCACAACTTATTCAAGAGATTGACCTTCATAAAAGAAGATGCTCTGCTCGTTCGGAAAATAAATTTTTAAGTATTACACTGCAATATATCTCGAATGAATGGAGAATTCAAACAATCGCCACACAGATTCGTGGGGAGTTAAATATTGACAATTTAAATAATTTTGTATTTCATCATTTACATTGTCGCGAACCATCACTCGAGCTTTATCTGGACCTTTATTTATATATTTAAATAAATATTTTATTAACATAGACTGAGAACACGATTCAACATTTATATGAGCATTATACCTCAACAACAAAATAGAATTGTATGTAACAACAAAATTATTACCTATATGAATTCTATTTTTATTTACAAACTTTGAATCATCATCACGTTTTCTATATTAAGGAGCCTTAATTGCATGAAACATAATGTTAGAAATGTATAGGGTTTTGAAAAAGATTTTGTTCATTTTTCATCTCTCATGCACGAACATTTTGAATTTTATTGTGCTCAAGGATCATGTATCATAAATTGACCGACTATTTCAAAAACTTATGGATTAATATTTTTTATCCGGTAATTCATCTAAAATAATATAATCTATGTATGTTGATGTGTAACATTTGTGTGGTCTTTGAAGCCAAAATAATAAATGAGCATGAAGCAACCCTCGTTTTGGGAATTCAATTGTACAAACATGTGCATCAATAACCCCAAAATGTTCTTCGAATTTAATGAATTCAATCATATCATTCAATTTAATTTTTAAAATCTAAGAAACAATATTTTGTCTATCTTTTGCTTTGTATCCTGTTTTTTTTCTTCAAAATATCTTACAATTTATGGTCATTTAACATTGCAAGTAAAAGTTATAAACAAATTCGGATTGTCGTAATATCTACAAATTTCAATAGTATCTTGATAGTTATTTAATATATCTCTAGGACTGCCAGTGTGAGTACCGGGAAGAAAAATTGTCTTTCCCACATTGGAAAATTGGGTAAACCCCTTTGAAGAAAAAGTAGACAGTTGGTTCCATTTTTCACACTGCAATATTAGTTGATTTTTCCTTATATATTCTAAGCGATTTTCCTCTACAGTCGCATACGCATCACTCAAGTATTGTTGAAACAACCTTCCACCTTTCAACAAAGTGTCTAAATCATTTGTTCTATCATGGATTTGATAACAAACAAATTTTATCCTCGTCAATTTTGTTCTTTTCTTATGATGCTTTCCTTCAGTACACTCTAACAACATATTTATTCTGAATTCAACATCGCCATACGGAAAAAGCAACGAATATTACAATGACATAAACTTCGGATGTATCTTGGATATTCGTTTCAAATGTCCATTAACTGATCGAATAATGATATCTCTATTATAATTAAATTCTTCAATGTCACCAACAATTAAACCGACAATTTCAGAAACACTCGATAATTCGTATTACTTATCATTAGTAAGTTGTCGATCAAGTAGAGTCATATTAAAATTAGGCAACAAAACATTTTCAAATTCATCCTTAACTGATCGAAACTTTTTGACCAATTCATTAACGTCGTCAAGCATATTTACTAAGTTTTCAACAATGCCAGCATCGATATTTTGGTTTGTATTATTCGGATCAATGACATTAATACGATTTGAAACCTCGTTACTAGTGTCATAAACATATAATTGAGCAAAATTAGGACATTCATTTTCAAAAGATAACACTTATCCCATCGAATGATGCACTTGTCCACAGATTTTGAATACATAAGGACCTGAGCCATCATTAATTTTGTGATCAATTTTTGCACCTATAAAAGTAAAAGCAAACATCAAATTATAAACACGAATATTTTCACGAAAGATTATGCTTTCACGACCATTATTTAGATTCAATAATTGTTCAAGAAAAACAGAAGTTGGATTTGACATTGGAAGTTTAACTTGTCCTTTTTCGCAACAATTTGTATAAACTAATTGATTTTTCTCTTTAAAGCCTTGCATGTCCAAAAAAAAAAATTGCAATGATTGCACGTGAAAGAATCGTCATTATAAGTTACAATCACACCAATAGTATAATTGAAGAAAATTGTGTTAGAACAGTACTGAAATTTTTATCAACCAAAAGTTTATGATGTAATATTTCAATCACCTTGGCGGGTTCTCTGATAAGATGCTTGACCAGAAAACTTGAATAGATAAATACAATTTATATTAACAAAGAGAATTATTATTTTCATAGAAAATGTTGGTGAAATATTAGACCACTAAAAATAACTAAAACTACTATAATACTACCTAACATATTATCATCACCATCATCTGCATCGTCTCTCCTATCTTCAATAGGCATATTGCACGATGTACTTGCACATTTTTGATCAAAATGGTGCAATGACATTGATGCATTCTCAGAAATTTACAGATCTTGGAAGAAACATGATTTCTTGGTTAAACGTGAATTCGAGCTTTCATTCTGAAAATGGTTTAATAGTGTTGTTGTCTCATGACTTGTCGACACTGATTCACCAATTTGTTGCACAACTAATTTTCTCTTACTGACACATGTCAATTTTTTTTGCCCATACCTAAAAAAAATTCAAAGCAACTAATTTTGTTGCTAATTTTGTTTATAAATGTTACACTATTTCAGTTGCCACTATAAATTAAATTCATATTCAAGATATTAGACACATAGGGCATTGAAAACATACATAGAGCAGAATAAAAATGGCAAAGAAAATTGGTTAAAATCAACAGAGTTGCAAAAATAAACCACACTGTGAAAGACCAACAAATATGATACTTAAATGGAAAAAAAAAACTAAGATTTTAATATATCACATATTCTTTAAAAAATACCAATTTTTTCATTTCTTTCACCCTAACATATATTACATTTGTATTTCTAATATCACTAAAACTCTCAACATTCACATACCGAGACTCCCATAAAAGACATAGACTTTAATTTAATCTAATAACATATCCAATAACTAATTGACACAAACGACAATAGAAGTCAAAGTGAACTGGAGGAGGCAACCCAATGAAATTTTTTAACAACAAAACTTAATCCAACACTCACAGAAACAACCTTTCAAATCTAATAAGATATCCAACAACTCAAATTGACACAACAATGGCAATGAAAATCAAAGTGAGCCAAGGAAGGAGACAACCCAATAAAAATACTAACAAAAGTTCATCCAGCACTTACAGAAACAGCCCAACATGAATTCAAAACATTCAATATGAATGCATAACTTCAATGATGACATGAGACACAAATAGAAAATGTAGAAGAAGAGAACCGATTACAGATATGCAATTATAGGGTGAAAGGAAAAAAAATTAATAAAAAGTCAAGAACTTACCTCAAGATTAATGTACAACAGAAAAACGGAGAGAAGAGAGCTAAATTCTAAACGAAGAGCTACATACAAAACAAAGCAAAGTAAAGCAAGCAAGCAACGAATATTAATGAGGATAAAATAAACCTAAGATATCCTGCATATATGACTATTCCTCTTCACCCTAATATATATATATATATATATATCGTATTTCCAATCCAAAGGTATACATTCAAAATATCACTTTTAAGAATCAACATTTATCAAGTTATCCTCCCAAAGTAATATCCACTCAAATAATAATTTTCACGCCATACCAAGTTGGAGACTATTTTGCAACATTACCACATCATCAAATTAAACGCAGCATAGTTCCATTAATTATATTATCTTCATAACATACAAAAAGCAAAATAAATTAGAACTATTTATGATACCAATTCTCAAGCAGCAATTTTCTAGCATTGGGAGATGGCACTACTCCTCCAAACCAGACTTCAATCATACTTCTATTACTTGTTAACTGCATCGTATTACTAATGCATCTTGACACAAATTTATAGTGGAAGCTCAACTTAAAGAGCCATTTAAATTTTAGCTTTGATGGCGTGAACAATTTCTTTCTATAACAAAAAATTATGCACATATGTCAACTGACAGATAGACCAAAATTGTTTCGAATTAAACTCCAATCAATATCCAGAAATCAACATCAAGGCCTATCAAAACACATTGTATCAACCACATACATAACTCACACAACCAACTGATTCCCAAAACAATAAAGTTGAAGAACTTAATTGCAAAAACGATAATTGGGTATCTAATTTGGTATCTGCTAAGCATGAAAGAAAGAAAGTACAAAAAAGAGCATAGGGTTTAGACAATAAACCTTGATTTCACCGAAATAGACAAATGGATCAATATTAAGATCAATCCAAATTTTATTCCAAAATCCAACGCCAAATCAAGATAAACAGACTTGAGTTGTTTTCTTCTGAAATCTATGAAAAAAATAAGTTAATCCAACACTAAGAACACAAATAGAATTTAGAGCGAGCAGCTAGAACAAACCTAAAATTAAACAAAACAAAAAGAAAAGTCGACGAAGGGACAAAGAATCAATATACCTCGTCCAAGCTATAAAAGCAATTCTGATGGTGACGTTAGAGCAAAACCACTTTAATCAAAACTGAAAGAAATAATCAACCATCTATCAACAACAAAATAAAATTCCGATGGTGACGTTGTCTATTGTTAACCCCAATATTTAGCAACCATCTTAGGAATCAAACTAATGATTCATAACAACAATATTAAAACTCTCAGAGTCCAATTATTCATCTTTTATATACAATTACTCTATGAAAACATGCAAAATGGAAAAATATCATTGTTTACTTTATCATTGTCTCAATTAACAATGTCAGTAGAGCTAATGGCCTATACCCCTAATTTTAGCATATATCCGTATGTAATAACAATGTGGGATTATAATTATCCTATTCTTTAGAGCAGCTCCAGCTCACCTTTTATACCTATTCTTTATCTGATGAAGAACACAACCACACAAAACTTGCAGCAAGAGAAATCCTTCTCTGATATGCCTGGGCTCTTATCTATTCAGCAATGTAATAGTTTGTTAAATGCTACAATGATCTCGGCAACTAACTAAACAGTAAAAAAATAAATAAAATCAAAGTAACCCAAAAAAAATTAAAGTCAAATAAAGAAGCCAATTTCAAACCCGGTCAAAAGAAACCCAGAAAATACTAACTTTGGCTTAATCTACTTAGCATGACGATGAAATTGAGAACCTAAAGAGTAGGGAAACAAAGCAACACACACATTCGAAGCAAGTATAAATTACCGTAAGTAATGAAAACTTATAATCTTTGGGAAACAATGAACAAAATGCATACTAAACCGCTTCCAAATCACGACATTATCAATCGAAAATTATCTTAAATCAGAGAATTGGATTAAACTACCACTAACCCATCATCAATGCCCAATTACCCAGTTTTGACAAAGGCAAAAATCACAATCAAATCAAAATCATAATCATAATTCTAACCCAAAATCATAATCATAATTCTTTCTCACCTGAAATAGATTTGGATTTTTCAAAATCGGGAGACCAAAAACTCTGAAAGACCCGTCACTGAAACGAAAAAGGGCAGTAACTATAGCAACTGAGCTATATGAACTCACAAACAAATTCAAGCAAAATGGTGAGTAGGGATTTACCTAGCAACAACAGGAGCTATGTCAAATCCCCCTAAGAAAAATCCACACACATATATTATCATCAAAATTTCCAAATAGAAAATCGGTTAACAAATAGTTTCCAAATACTAATCAAAGTCAATCAAATAGACTAATCTAAAAAATTCATACCCAAATACACTTGTTTCCCACAATCTCTGCACCCACAAAAAGAGAGGGAGAAAGATTAATACAAATTTGCATTCAAGCTGAAATCTGAGGTTGGTGGTTCATTAAATCTCAGATAGAAAAACTAAAATCTTGATCCAAAAAGAGACTGATAGATCGAAATCAACAACAAACTAAAAAAACAACCTGAATCGTTCGCAAAATCTCTCACCCTAAGGACGAAAATGTGTGTGTGTGTGTGTGTGTGAGAGAGAGAGAGAGAGAGAGAGAGAGTTTTAATACAGGCACCAACCTATGCAGCCTGTCTGTATTTCTCTTTCTACTATCGACCTTAAACCCATTTCATTGCTACCAATTAAAGTTTAACTTCAAAATTTCTAATACATATATCATGCACATCTTTCATGAAAGGAACATATCTTGTACCATCAATCCTTCAAAACTCCTAATCAAAGTGTATAATTTGCAAAATTTCATATAATTTTTTACTTTTTCTATCACCAGCTTTGATTGTACATTTCATAAGTACACTCAACTCAAGTACAAAAAGAAAAAAGCTTCCATCTTTTTTTCTTATCCAAATCTATAAACCCAAAAAAAAACACCAGCTTTGAGTCTCAACCAAACTCTGAAACCCAAAATCAAAAATTACATTAGGGGATGAAGAAGTCATGTCTCTCTCTCACTCTATCATCAAAGTTTCTATATTTTGCTCACACACTCAAATTCAGCATTGAATCAAAAACACCAAACAAAAAAGTCAAATTCTCTTAGTCTCAGCCAAACCCAGAATCTAAAGCCTTTCAAAAACAGCAAAACAAAAACTGTAAAACTCTATTCCTCAGGTCCCCATCCAACAACAACAAAACAAAAACTGACCTAGCTAGCTCTTTCAAATTTAGTCTGGTTTGATTTAATACAAGGATAGATGTCTAAAACTGAGGTGTGTTAAAAGGCTTTTCTCACCTTGCCATTGCTCCCAAATTAGAATCAACTAAATGAGATTGAATAACATTCAGAATAGCATATATAGTTCAACCTCACTATCTATTATACATGCTTGGGATTATCTATTCAATATTTTATCAATTACAACTGCACATCAACAATTACAGAGACTTACTCATAAAACCCATCAACTATAAGAAAGATTCTAACTTTTTTCTATTCTTACAAATCAAACCCAATCATAACTCATAAATTAGAACCAAAAACAACAACAACAAAAAAGTACAGATGAAAAAAGGAGTGAAAATCATGACTTTCATAGCAAGAAGCTTACAACTTTACCTCGTTTGAAAACTAGAAACTTCAACTGCACCAACCTTGTTCAACACGGTAAGATATATCTCCCTAGAATAGAAGCCCTTAAAAAGACAAATAAAAAGTCACATTTAATCAACAATTACAAACTACTCTAATCAATCTTCAATCACACTCGCAAAAGTCAGTCACACAACAAAACACGAATAGAAACCTTAACACCAAAATCAGCAAAACAAAGACCAACTTTCCATTCAATCACCTATTTGTAACTCCAACACCAATCACCTATCTTCTATCAGTGCTATCAATTACACAACCCAGTTATTAAAAACCAATATGTTTGCTCTTCAATCACAAAGCAAACTCTTTATTCATGAACAATGGGCACAAAAGTGATAACTTAAATATGTGAATCATGAAGCTTTAAATTTATCCAAATTTAAATTAGAAAAGAGAAACGAATCAGGGACAAAAGATAAATGCATGATTAAGGCCTACATACAAATGGGGCCTATAGTAGATTTAAGTTTATCGTAAATGAATTTATACCATATAGGCCTGAAACATTAAGCTGAATTAATGATTTGTATAAATCTGAATTCTGATGACTTAGAAGTAATACATGAGTCTATATGTCATGATTTATGGCCTTCGACCCGATTTTATCTTACTTTTAAAGGAGTTCATCATATGTACACAATGGATTAAATGCTCTTTTACCATAAACATAATGGTTTTGCAAAGACCCAGACTTTACTTCAAAACAATGAAGAGATGGGTCTAAGAGAAATAGAAAATAAACTAATGAGACCAAAAGAATCATGATTTAAATGGCATCACGAACCGAAAGAAAAAGAACAAGACAAAGAGCGAATCTGCAAGAAGAAGAACCTAAAGCTAGTGGCGTGATCAACAGTACAGTTGCTTGACCAAACTTTAATCAAATCTAATAACTTGTAGACCAATTTAGTATTAGTACCTTTCACAGTTCCTTTCAAGATTCAGGATCTTCCGGAAAAAAAAAACAATCAAAGGATAATCAGAAAAAATAAATTAAAATAAACAGTGTGGTTAGTTGACCAAACTACTATCAAATATGATAACTTGCATATCAATTTAGTATTAGTACCTTCTAGAGTCCCTTTTTAACTTCAGAATCTTATGAAAAATAAAGAAGAAAAAACAAACAAAGTTGGAGGATAATCATAAAAAAAAAATTAAAATTAAAATGATTAGAAATTACTAAAAAAACACCCGAGTTTTGCTGACCAAAATGAAAATTGCATTAGGATATAGCTCATATAGGTTTTAAGCACAAATCATTATCACCCAAAATCATTTCATCAATAAACCCAATCAATGCTACAGAGAAAGTACATATAGGTTTATCCAATCAAAAGTTCTGGGTATATATCGCACTTATAAAGAACAAGGATAATCAAGGTAGAGATAATATCGGTTGGAAAAAAAATCAATATTGAAATAATTTTTTTCGTAAAATTAAAGTTCAGAATATGATTCATGCAACAGATAACACTTGCCATGAGCCATACAGAAACAAAACCCAGAACAATATGCCACCCATAGTACTTGGGAAGCAGATTGCTGCCAAAACATATTACCTTGCTTTTTATCTTGAACAACTCTATACACTCAATTATTGCCACACCAGGAAGCTCCTCTGATCCTAAATAAACCAAAGGAAAACATAATTAAAGAAAAGAATAAAAAATCTGTCCAATACAAATGAAACGTTTGAAAGCTACTAAACCCTTCATTCAACCTCCAAGACCAGTACAATATTATCATCAGTATTAGTGCCCCTAGTTTTCAACAAAATAAGACAACATCACCGTACCAAAATGGAGTAACTCGACCACAAAAGTGTAGAGTAACCCAATAACAAACATAGCAACCTGATACCAAAAACTCCTTAGACCAAAAATAAATGTTTCATCTTCCCAAACTTTTAGCGAAAGAGACCACCTAATTTTCAAAACTTCCAATTACAATTTACAACTTGCATTCAACAAAATTAACAATCAAGACTAGCCTAATCTCATCAAAACCCAACCAAAATCACAAAAAGCACCAAAATTTCCATATCAATTCTAGTGGAAAGTGGAATTTTAGGTA
This sequence comes from Geum urbanum, assembly GCA_946800695.1. Classification (NCBI taxonomy): domain Eukaryota; kingdom Viridiplantae; phylum Streptophyta; class Magnoliopsida; order Rosales; family Rosaceae; genus Geum; species Geum urbanum. The sequence goes on from OX327013.1 coordinate 44,177,833, forward strand.
GGAGACTTGAAACAATTGATTATGCAACTTGGTCAAAACTTAAACTCGATCAATTTAACCCCACAACCACATTGATAGATTAGAAGTGAGGCTAAGAGGCTCAGACAGATTTGCAGAGAAAGACAACGGTGTACACAACCAGAGAGAAAATGGACCAAAAGACAACATCCAAAAATTAATACTTCAAATTTGTAGGGATTGTATTAATCTCAGAACTTTGCACACGAAAATCAATACCCATCCGAAGACCCAAACTTAAACCTAAACCTAAATTTCAAATCACCAAACAAACACACAAATTTCTATCGAAAGACCCAAACTTTAGGCTAAACTCGAGCACAGTAGACATCAAAATATTCTTCTTATTTTATTGATGAAACATAGGCAAAAAATTAAAATGAAGTTGGTTCAATACTGATCGGAGATCTCAAAAACTCGATATCGAAAGAGCAAGATCGGAGAAACCTTTTGATAGTAGATTGAAGAGCAGATTGTTTGAGAACAAGAGAGAGGGACATGTGTGTGGTGAGAGGAGATGATAGGAATCATAGGATAATCAGATCAGGTTGAGAGCAAGAGAGAGACTGTAGTGTTTGGTGAGAAGAGAGAGAAGATCGGGTTGTTAAGAGCGCCAAAAAAAGTGGAGGAAGCGTGCGGCACTGAAGGACAAAATGCCCCCTTATGAACAGTTAAACATACAGTGTCAAGATTTGCTTCAAGATTGTTATATAGTAAATTTTTCTTCCGGAAACTCAACATATTATGTTTATACATTAATTTATGTAGAGTTTGATACGAAGCTATGGAGTATTGGCATAGTAGATGTTACATGATATGCAGCTTAGTTGACATTGTTAAGTAAATTTCATTGATTTCTCCAAGTAACAACTGCTATGGTTTTTGACTAACATTTGACTGCACTTGTGATCTACATTTGGACGAACAAACCTTTGCAGATTGTCGTGTCTATGGACACAGGGTATGTGAGTGTTTTTTTTTTGAAATGAAATGATAGAATAAATTGATAATCTCAAATAGTACAATCAACAAGTAACTTCTCTCGTAAGAATGGAGGTGCACATGCAAATGCTGTAAGGGAATTTGCTTGATACAGAGCCCATCTAGCAAGCTTATGCGCCACTCCATTTGCCTATCTTCTTAAGTGTACAAACTTAGAATTTGAAAACTGTGTAAGACTATCAGAAAGGTCCTAACAAAGGTCATGGAACATGATCTTTGAAGTATCAGGGTTAGCAATACCCTGAACTACTGTAATGAATCTAAACTAAATTGAACAGGGTGGAAGCCCCGCTCCATAGCAGTCTTTAGTGCCTCACTAACTGCAGCCAACTCTATTGTCATAGGGGAGAAAACACCATCAACCCGACCAGCTAACCCCAGTACAAACTGTCCAGTCCAATCTCTGACAACAATACCAATCTCACCTCTATATCTAGTGTCATAAAAAAATATCGCCCATGCGAACAAAGTATTGACCCAGTGGGGGTCTACTCCAAGTCTGTAATACCTTTGTTGGGCGGTCCGGAGTCTTGTTAATAGTCTTAAAGTGATCTTGCCAAGTTCATGCCATCACCTGCAGAGCATAACCATCAAAAGTCTTTCTGTTCCACAATACATCATTTCGGCTCTTCCATATAAACTAAATAAACAACACTAACCTAGCCATGTCCTCCCTCGATATAGTCTAGGAACATATCTCTAGCCACACCTGGCAAGTAGTAGCCTGCAACCCAATACCCTGCACAACTGGACCGATATCTGGCTGAACTGCTGGACAGTCTCGAAAAATATGTAACTATATCTTAGGGCTCTGCTGGCACCTATGTTGCACGAAAACGGGTGCGGGTACGTGGAAGCGAAGCGTTTAAAAATACGAAAGTATTTTTTCTCCGAAATTAATGGAAGCAGGTACACGTAGGAAGCACGATAAATAAAAAATTAATATATATCTATCTATGTAATTAAATAAAAATGGGACTTGCCCAAATCATATTTCAATAGTTGCCCAAAACATCATTCGATAGAAAATATATTGATGCCTCATCCATTTCTAAGCTTATCATATTATAAAACTTATACCGATGCCCTTCACTTCCAATTTTTTTTATCAAATGCATTATTTATTAAGCAACTAAACACATCCAAGCAAATGTTAATCAAAACATACACATACCACGTGTCTATAGCTTGGCAGATCCATTCATTTCCTTTGACAATAAAAACCGCCCATTCTCTCTCCATAGGCTTATGTGAGTTTCGTCTAACCTAGCCTACGACGAAGTATAACAGCTTCACCTCAATCTCGTTCCTCTGTTGAGATAATCAGACCTTACAAATTTGAATAGTGTCGTCATAAATAAAGGAAGAGGAACCTAGAAGGCCAGAATCCATGCACGCTTCCCTATATCACGATTAAACGCTTCCAGTATCAGAAACGGACGATTCTGACGCGGTTCCAAATCAACCTATTTTGGGAAGCGCAATTTTGGCCACTTCCGACCGCTTTCTTGCGCTTTGCTCCCTACTTCCGCTTCGGAAACGCAGAACGCAACATGATGCACGCTTCCGTGCTTCCTAGACTGGCACAATAAACAAGCATTACCAACATTACCCTCCGACTCAATAAACGAAGGGCATGTGAGTGTTAGTCACATGGTGGTGTTCATATCATATGAATGCAGCTTAAGAGGAAGCTACTTATTTGAAAAGAAAAAAAAATTGAAAGAGGAAGTTGTTTTGGCATCCATTGGATTTGCAAAGAATTTGATCTTTGTTCAAATCGTTTTCTTGGATTCCACATGTTATCTTGGTTTACCATTGTGAAGGTAAATATCAAACAGCAGACATGGATATATAACTACAATGCTCTAAACCATTGAATTTACGAAAATTTGATATGTAATCATGTATGGGACGTTGTAACTCTCATAAAGCTAGTTTTGATTTCTTTGCCATTATCCGATGAGTTCAATCTATAGTTACTCAACTTCATTCATCTCAATTTCGAGTAATTATTTCAAGGCATCACCCACGAGGGTGCATGTCAAAAACCTTTAATTGGTCGAAAGTAATAAGCCTCACCAAACAACTTGTGTATGGACCAATCTGGACTGGTCCAATGTTTAGATATTATTAAATTACAACTCACGTAAGCGGGCTTAATTGAGTATTCGTTATCATTTTTTTCATTATAGAGTATTTGTTATTCTTTTTGAAAAAGATTTTCTCTGTTTTTCTTTAGGGAAGTATATTTTTTTTTTAAATATTTGTTGACATCTTTATTCATTTTCAGAAGAAGAAATAGTAGGACCAAAACAACGCCTTGCCTAAAACCCAAAATTCGAAGACTAAAGTCAATTTACAGTGACACGCACTCCCTCACGATCACGTCCGTAAATTACCAATCCTACGGCCACTGTAACTCCAAAATTTTACTCGCTCTCCCTATCTATAAAATCCACCCTCTAAATTTTTCTTTTTTCACTGTTTTTGATCCATTATTAATCTTCTCTGCAGCTTTCTCTAACCTCTCTCTATTCATATAAACAGTGAAGAAGGAAATAGTGTATGCATTAGTCACTCACTCCCTTCGATCCACCTCACCCACTGATCGGATCTACGGTAACGCTTCTTCTTCATCTTCCTCTAGGTTTCTCCGATTCAGATCTACGCCATTGATTCTCGTTCTTATCTCGTTTCGATTGATTTGAATTTTGAATTTTCGGTTTTGATTGAGATTTTGAGGTTTTGTGATTTTGTTACAGTGATCGCGCGGTGGTGAAGATGTTGACCAAGTTCGAGACGAAGAGTAATAGAGTGAAGGGACTGAGCTTCCACACTAAGCGGCCATGGATCCTGGCGAGTCTGCACAGCGGTGTGATACAGCTGTGGGATTATCGTATGGGGACGCTCATTGATCGGTTCGATGAGCACGACGGACCTGTTCGCGGTGTTCATTTTCACAAATCTCAGCCTCTGTTCGTGTCTGGAGGTAGGAATTTTCAGCTTCATTTGGCAAATTTTGCTATGTGTGCGTTTGTTTGGTGTATCGATTTGGTTCGAATCCGGTAGATCTAGGCTGAGAAGAACTGTTAATTTTGAATTTGCTGTGGAGAGTGAAATTGAGTTGAATTAGTAGTGGAGAGGTGGAATATAGGACTTATTCTTGGTTAAGAATGATAGTAGAGATAATTGGCATGAGTTTACGGTTGTATTTTTGGCTGTAGCATTTTATTGATTGATCATTCTAGATTTGTTGTAATGCTCAGTGTTTAACTTGACAAGTTACAGATCCAGTGACATTGGATTTTGGTAACTTTATGGTGTTAGATCGATGAAACTAAATTGAATTGCTCTGTGTTGGAATATTGCAGGGGATGATTACAAGATTAAAGTATGGAACTATAAGATGCACAGATGCCTGTTTACTCTTCTTGGTCACCTAGATTACATCCGTACTGTGCAGTTTCACCATGAGTATCCATGGATTGTGAGCGCCAGTGATGACCAGACTATTCGGATATGGAACTGGCAGTCACGGACTTGTATTTCAGTGTTGACAGGCCACAATCATTATGTTATGTGCGCCTCATTCCATCCTAAAGAAGATCTTGTTGTATCTGCCTCCTTGGATCAGACTGTCCGTGTTTGGGATATTGGTTCTCTGAAAAAGAAGACCGTGTCCCCTGCGGATGACATATTGCGATTAAGTCAGATGAACACTGATCTTTTTGGTGGTGTTGATGCTGTCGTTAAGTACGTCTTGGAAGGGCATGACCGAGGTGTCAATTGGGCTTCTTTCCACCCAAACCTGCCTCTGATTGTCTCAGGAGCAGATGACCGCCAAGTTAAACTGTGGCGGATGAATGGTATGTAACTATATTTTCGTCTTCTACCTTGCTATTCAATTTTTATTTACTGAATGAGGAAACAACCTGTTGTATCTTCAATTTAGGTCACATTTAGACAGTTTTCTATTGGTTAACCCTTTGAGGCATGCTTCACATATGGTGCTTGACTTTATGTGTTAATATGACCAGTTTCATACTCTAAGCAGATATGTTTCATGCATTCCTCACAATTTTCTGTCTCAGTTTATCTTTTGTTCATGTCTGTTATGAAGTTTAAAATTTGAGGTCATTGAGGTGTAATATCAGGGAAGAAGGAAACTGACAAGATTAGGAGTAGTAGGAGTTATGGGTTCAATTTATGTGCTGGCAGCTAAGTTGCACGGACACGGACACGGCGCGACACGGCAAATCTCAAAAACACATGTTTCGACATGGCATCAACATGGCAAATTATTAATAATTATATATGTATTTTTAATTATAAAAAAATACTAGAAACATGAAATAAATTCATTACATAACCAAATTTAACCATAAAAGTCTATCCAATTCTAAAAGTCATAGAAAATAACATCAAACAAAGCTAAATGCAAGTGATAAATTAAGACAATGGTGCATAAGTGCATCACCCATCTTCAACATTCATTTCATCATTAATTAGCATCCTCTCCAATGCCGGTTCATCAGGGGAGAGATTTGCTATATCAAGTACATCAAAAGTCCCAGGTTCCATGGAGTCAACACCATCTCCTGCAAGATCCCACATTGTCTCCTGACTTTTATAATAGTTAGGATCCCTCCTTGCCAAAAGTAGAAAATTGGTATGCACATAAACCAAATCTTGAGCTCTTTTTGGTTGCAACTTGTTCCTCTTCAAACCGGTAATGAAACTATAGGTGCTCCAATTCCTCTCACAACAAGAAGATGAACAAGGTTGATTAAGCAACTTGAAAGCCAAACCTTGAAGTAGTGATGTACAAGCTCCATAGGCACCCCACCAAACCACATGCTCAAATTTTACTTATTATCCAAAGCTTCTAGTGTACCATAATCTTTCATGTTTAGAGAAAAAGTGACACACTCTTCCAACACTTTGTTACAAACATGAGGATCCGGAAAGAGTCTTTGAAGACATTTTCTCCTTTCAGTGGTGAGCTTGGCATCTCTATGTGGAGCAACTCGGTTAGGATCATCTTCAAGCCATTTAGTGCTATAATACCTCAGATTCAAAGAATGTGCAAGGCAATGAAGTGGAGTAGAACTCTTGGTCCATCGAACAATCAAGATAGAGTAAAGCACATCATAAAATCTTGATACCTCACAATGCTTTGTGATGACATGGACAAATTCAGGCTTGACAACTGCTTTCTTCACTTTCTCATCATTGAATCCCACCACTCGTAAACCAAATGAAGACAAGGCCTATCCAAATCCCTCATCCTTATCATCTCATATACAGGTTCCATGAAAACAATCATGAAATCGACTTGTTCCCACAAGTAGTCATCTAAGAGCATTTCCTTCACTCTTCTTGCTTTCGGGACATCATCTTCTTTGTACAAGTCCCATTTTGGACTAATCACCATGCTTTGCAAGCCAACATTCATCTCCCTAAACCTCTTAATACTCACATAGTGAGAAGCAAATCTTGTCTCAGCAACTTGAAGCAACCTCAAAGAACAATTCTCATTGTACATAGATAGACGCATGCTATGGTTGATGATAAAATTCTTGATAAACCAAACATCATTGATGACGTCCATAAGCCACCCCAGCTCTTCATCTACATGCTCACCGGGTAAAAAGGATTTTTCTTTCAAAGTATCCTTCAAGACAAGATTGAGAGTATGAACTACAGATGGTGTCCAAAAGATGTGTGGATATGTAGCTTCAACAATGGCACCGGCAGTAGCGCACACGGGTGCATTATCAGTCACCACTTGTATCACATTCTCGGCTCCAATCTCATTGATGGTCTCCAAAAGCAATCTTGCAACTTCAAACTTGTCTTTGTACTGCCCCTCACAATTGATTGTTTTTATCATAACAGCCCCATTTTGAGAAGCAGCCATCATATTGATTAAGGGTCTCCTTTGCTCATCGGTTCACCCATCAGAACATACTGTCACACCGGTCTGCTTCCATGTGTCCTTAATGGGTACTAACTGTCGGTTAATGTGTTGTTTCTCATTGTCAAGCAGTGTGGTCCTCAATGTATTGTAACTTGGGGGTTTATAACTCGGAAGGTTTGAGGCACGAGCAAAAGCATCTTTGTAGTGGGGATTCCTCGCCAAGTTGAACGATATCCCACCGGTGTAAAACATTCTTGTAATTGCAGCATCACATTGTTGCCTTTCTTCTTTTCTAAAGGCTTTAGTTAGCTGTGGACTCATGCCCCTTCTTTTTTTAGTTTCAAGATCCACTACCTCCAATAGAAAGTAACTTGTACTACTTGCAAGCCTACTTGAAGAGGGAGGCAAAGGAATCGTTCTTGGAGTCTTATCTTGCAACTTCTGCTCACACTCTTCTACTGCCTCTCGCATTTCATCTATTTTAACTTTCGTCACCTTGGTGCAAACCTTGATTCTCACTCTTGGTATTTTGAGCAAATGATCTTTAACTCTAGAATGTGAGTCCTTGAAGTTCATATTGCAGAAATTACAAAAAAAAAGGAACATTTCCCCTTGCCTTGCCTCCATCAGAATCATCAACTATCTTAGTAACATATTTCCACAGAGGCCCAGTAAGTTTATTCTCAGAATCAATAGTGGGTTCTGATGTAGCAGTAGTACCACTTGAACTCATCTTATTCATTACAAACTTAATAAGCTAATAATCAACAATAGACAAATCCAACAATGTATTCAAGCATTTTAATGATTCTATACATCAATTTCATACAACCTATTACTATCTAAACAATCCTTTCACATAACCCAACCGATTAACACTTTAACAGTGACTACTGACTACTAACTACTTTGCTTCCAATCCTTCCATGCCCTATTCATTATGCAAATCAGTTAGTTTTATTTTCTGTGGAACCTATTGATATAGAATATTCAAAAGAGTGATAGTTTGCTCCTTATAAACATGGATTGTCCTTAATCATAATATACTGTAACATCAAAACAGAATGCCCAGTAAGTGTAATTAAGTTGCTGAGCAAGATAGGGGTGTTGTTATCAAACCTTTCCCTAACATATTTGAGTCATGAATCCATTACTTTCTGAAAATGAGTTTCAAGTTTAAACTAATACCAGAATGTAGCATATTATACCAATGTAAGTCCTTCAAGACGTAAAGGGTAATATCACTAGTGCTTTTCAGTAAAAGGGTTCATTAGTTCTCTCACGGTATTTGGCTATTTGCTATCCTAACTACACTACTACAGCCATGAAGTAGTATAAAGAGTGGGTCTTACCTTGAAGCTTCAATCACAATTGATTGAAGGGAGAGGAGAGGCGAGATGAGTGACAGAGTGAGTAAGGAAACCAATTTCTCTTCTCCTTCTTCTCTTCCAATGGGATTTCTCTTCTTCCAATTTCTCTGTTTTTTTTTCTTATGTTGGAGGCAGCTGCAGGGCTGGTTCCATTTAGTTTTTTTTTTTTCCTTATTTGATGACGTGGCGTGTCGGGATCATGACATGGTGTGTCGTCAACGTGTCGGAAAAGTCAATGTCGGGCCGTGTCGGAGTGTCGGACACACCGACACTCCACCATAGTGAAGTGTCGGTGCAACAGAGGCTGGCAGCTATGTTTTTCATGTGTTGTTTCTTAGGAAGGGTATCATAGATTGAAAATCTTTGTTTACCAAAAGGGATTTATCTTGAATAATTTGATGATAATAGTTTCAGGGAAATACAAGAAATGGTGTTTTTATGGTTATAGCATGTCTACTTGTCTGTAACCACCAATGGGTCGGCCTGTCAGGACTGATGAGTTTGGAATCTTTAGAAACAAAAAGATTGTTTGGTTCCGATTAATTCCTATGACAATTCTAGGCTTGGTTTTGTTTTAGTTATTGATTTGAATTATTCACCCTGTTTTTCAGATACTAAGGCTTGGGAAGTGGACACATTGAGAGGTCACATGAATAATGTTTCATGTGTTATGTTTCATGCTAAACAGGATATAATTGTATCCAACTCAGAGGACAAAAGTATCCGTGTGTGGGATGCGACAAAGAGAACAGGAATTCAAACATTTCGAAGAGAGCATGATCGTTTTTGGATTCTTTCATCTCACCCTGAAATGAATCTGTTGGCAGCAGGCCATGACAGTGGTATGATCGTCTTTAAGTTGGAGAGGGAAAGACCAGCCTTTGCTGTTAGTGGTAATTCCCTGTTCTATGCTAAAGACCGCTTTTTGAAGTACTACGAGTTTTCAACCCAAAGAGATACACAAGTAATTCCAATTCGACGCCTTGGCTCTATCACGTTGAATCAAAGTCCGCGGACTTTATCTTACAGTCCTTCAGAGAATGCAGTTCTTGTTTGCTCGGACATAGATGGGGGGTCCTATGAGTTGTATTTCATACCCAAAGAAAGCATTAGTAGGGGTGACAGTGCCCAGGATGCCAAGAGAGGTGTTGGTGGTTCAGCTGTGTTTGTAGCACGAAATAGGTTTGCTGTGCTTGAAAAAAGCACAAATTCTGTCTTGGTAAGGAATTTGACGAACGAAGTAGTTAAAAAGACTCCCCTTCCTTTTCCAGCTGATGCAATATTTTATGCTGGAACAGGTAATTTGCTCTGTAGGACTGAGGATAGAGTGTTTGTATTTGATCTCCAGCAGAGGCTTGTCCTTGGTGAACTTCAAACACCCTTCATCAAGTATGTTGTTTGGTCTAATGACATGGAAAGTGTTGCCTTGCTCAGCAAACATGCCATAGTTATCGCTAACAAGAGGCTTGTGCTCCAGTGCACTCTTCACGAGACGATCCGTGTGAAGAGTGGTGGTTGGGATGATAGTGGAGTCTTCATTTATTCGACTCTGAATCACATAAAATATTGTCTCCCTAATGGAGATAGTGGAATAATCCGAACCCTTGATGTTCCCATCTACATTACCAAAGTCTCTGGGAATACTATCTTTTGCTTGGATCGGGATGGGAAGAACAAGGCCATAGTTATTGATGCTACAGAATACATCTTTAAGTTATCCCTGCTGAAGAAGAAATATGACCATGTTATGAGCATGATAAGGAACTCACAGCTCTGTGGGCAGGCCATGATTGCTTATCTGCAACAAAAGGGGTTCCCTGAAGTTGCTCTCCATTTTGTGAAAGATGAAAGAACTCGATTCAATTTGGCTTTAGAGAGTGGGAATATTCAAATTGCAGTTGAATCGGCTACAGCAATTGATGAAAAAGATTACTGGTATAGGTTGGGCGTTGAGGCTCTTCGACAGGGCAATGCAGGTACTGTAGAACACGGCTGTGCCATTTGTTTTTTGTTTTTGTGGTTCTGTATTGCAGCTTTAAATTTGTAAAAGCTATCCAAGTTGTGGACCCATTGTGCTGTTTTTCATTAATACTTTTTCTTTCATCTGAATATCTCTTCCTTTTTACATTAAAATGCAGGTATTGTTGAGTTTGCCTACCAGAGGACCAAAAATTTTGAGCGGCTCTCTTTCCTTTATCTCATAAATGGTAATACTCAAAAGCTATCCAAGATGCTGAAAATTGCTGAGGTCAAGAATGATGTCATGGGTCAGTTCCACAATGCATTGTATCTGGGGAATGTTGAGGAGCGTATCAAGATATTGGAGAATGTTGGCCACTTGTCCCTTGCTTACATCACAGCAAAAGTTCATGGACTGCATGATGTTGCTGAAAGGCTAGCGGCTGAGTTGGGGGATAATCTCCCAACTTTGCCCGAAGGTAGAGCACCACCAACTCTTTTGGTTCCCCCAACACCAATCATGTGTGGTAGTGATTGGCCACTCCTTAGAGTAATGAGAGGTATATTCGAAGGTGGATTGGATAATATTGGCAGGGGAGCTGTGGATGAAGAGGACGAGGTTGTTGACGGTGACTGGGGTAAGGATCTGGATGTTGATGTTGATGGTCTACAAAATGGAGTTGTCACTTCCACTTTGGATGGTGAGGATGTGCCTGGAGAAGATGAAGAGGAGGGAGGGTGGGACCTTGAAGATTTGGAACTCCCTGCTGATGCTGACACGCTGAGGGCTTCTGTTAATACTCACACATCAGTATTTGTTGCTCCAACCACTGGCATGCCTGTTAGCCAGATTTGGATCCAGAGATCATCTATTGCCGCTGAGCATGTTGCTGCAGGCCATTTTGATACTGCAATGCGATTGCTGAACAGGCAACTTGGAATTAGAAACTTCACTCCTTTAAGGCAATTATTTCTTGATCTTAACTCTGGAAGCCACAGCTATTTACGGGCATTTTCATCAGCTCCAGTGATATCACTAGCAATTGAGCGTGGATGGAATGAATCTGCCACACCAAATGTGAGAAACCCACCAGCGCTTGTGTTCAACTTTTCCCAGTTGGAAGAAAAACTGAAAGCTGGTTACAAGGCTACAACTTCTGGGAAGCTCGCTGAAGCTCTTAGGCTCTTTCTTAACATTCTTCATACAATCCCTTTGATTGTTGTTGATTCAAGGAGAGAAGTTGATGAAGTTAAGGAGTTGATTGTAATAGTCAAAGAATATGTTCTGGGATTGAAAATGGAGCTGAAGAAAAGGGAATTGAAAGATGATCCAATACGTCAGCAGGAGCTTGCCGCTTATTTCACACACTGCAACCTGCAGTTGCCTCACTTACGGCTTGCTTTGCTTAATGCGATGTTAGCTTGCTTTAAGGCAAAGAACCTCGCCACTGCGGCTACCTTTGCCAGACGGCTATTGGAGACCAACCCCACTGCTGAAAATCAGACAAAGATGCCCCGGCAAGTCCTGCAGGCTGCAGAGAAGAATATGACTGACGCTTCCCAACTGAACTATGATTTCAGAAATCCATTTGTGACTTGCGGGGCAACATATGTACCGCTTTACCGTGGACAGAAGGATGTTAGTTGCCCGTACTGCAGTGCACGGTTTGTGCCAAGCCAAGAAGGGCAGCTCTGCACAGTTTGTGACCTTGCAGTGGTTGGTGCAGATGCTTCGGGTTTGCTATGTTCTCCTTCTCAGATTCGATAGTCAGGCTGCAAGAATGAGAGGATTTATCCTTTCCTGTCGATTGATTCATCTGCCAGTAAATTGGTAAGGATTACTGCAGAAATCAACATTGACATTATTTGTTGACAGTGTCTTTCTTTCCTGGTCTTCTCCTTTATTCTGTTCTTTGTCAATAGAAATAGATTGAGATGATAAGTAACCAATGGTTTTGCTGTAGTCTGTTAAAATGCCTCTCACGTAAATATTATCAACTAACCCAGATGTAGTCTTACATGTGTGGTTTTCTGTTTTGTAGACAACCGGGATCGAGACAAGTTGGGAACCATGCTCTTTTTTTCGGAAACTAGTGCTATTTTTTTCTTGACCGATGGAGTGGTGTACTCATAGATTTGAGTCTAGTTTGAGCAAATTTTTTTGTTGAGATGGGTATGTAATATTAAGCAGAGTATACGCTCCCAGTTTTAAATGGTATAGTTACACTTTCAAATGGTCGTGGTTATAGAAGTTTCTTGTTTTTCTTGATAATTCAATTCAATCATGTTCGAGAAATTGAGAATTTCATAGTACTTATCAAACCATTTTTATTACATTGCATCAACAGTTGCCTTGCTCACATTTCTTGAAGCTTACTCGATAAAAGATGATGAAGGTTTATGAGACTTATCAAACTACATAAGCCGGTAGGTTGGCTTGGCAAGCAAGTGTTTGGCTTTTGACATTGATAAAGCAAACTTCTCGGTCATGTCCAAGTCTTGAGGAAGCAAGCCAGTTGGGAGCTCCCAGTTAAAGCAGTGCACCAGCTGTGCTAGAACTAGCCCAACAGTGATTAGGCCTAGCTGCATACCCGGGCACCCTCTCCTTCCACTCCCAAATGGAATGAGCTGAAAGTCCTGTCCCCGGAGGTCTACATTGTTGTTCATGAACCTTTCAGGATAAAATTCTTCAACATTCTCCGACCAAACATCAGGATCTCTTCCAATAGCCCAAATGTTGACAATGATCCTCGATTTCTTGGGTATGTCGTATCCGTCGATCGTGATGTCCTCAATGGCCTCGTGTGGGATTAATAGCGGTCCAACCGGATGTAGTCTCAAGCTCTCCTTGATAACCATACTCAAGTATCTCAGCTTTGGCAAATCAGTCTCTTCCACCATCCTATCCATGCCGACCACACTTTCAAGCTCTTGTCGAAGATTCTTCATTACCCTAGGATGCTTAAGAAGCTCGGCAAGGGTCCAAACAACTGTAGTACCCGAAGTTTCGGCGGCCGCTGAGAGCATGTCAAGTAGGATGGCTTTCACATTCGTTCGATCGATGGAGTGTACTTGCTCATCATTCGGGTTCAAGGGTTGGTTCACTAAAGAAAGCAATACGTTTACGAAATCCTCGTCGTGGCCTTGCTTCCCATTCTTGGTCTTAGCATCTTGTTCATGTTCGGCTATTATCTTCTCCAAAAGTTGATCGATCGTCTTGCTCACTGGCTTCATGCGTTTGGTCAATCCCTGTGCCAAAGACAAACATTATATTAACTCTCTCTCCTAAATCTGAAACCCGTCCAGTTGACTAGCTTAAACACTTAACCAAGGTTAAACGTTCGCTTTTATAATGTTTGTAAAATAGGAGGCGCTATGAAAGTAATGATAACAATGCTCCCCCAACATTATTATTATAACATAATGTTTGACACTCCCAAGATTCGATCGAGACTGAAAGCCTGTCAGGCCAAAACTTCAGCAAGAAGTAACGCCAACAATATAATGCCGAACATGGGCTTAAAAAATGGTATACTGTACCAGTCATCGAAACAAATCTAGTGACCACAGAATAAGCTTATATTGGCATTTCGCATTTGGTTAATTAGCATACCCCACAGAAATGACAAACAAATTATGACCTCTTTCCACGAATGAAACTTGATTTCTTATGAACCTCTGCATTTTTTTTACCATAATGCAGTCCCCCGAAACGGACTCTCAGGTAAAACAGGCCGACAATATAGGCAGCGCGTCTCATCGATCTCTCAATCGCAAATGCATATGTAACGTCTCCCACACTATGATATCTTTTTAAGAATGATTCTGCGCAAGTTTGAATAATAATAACTTGTACTTGTTTTGGAACGAAAATGAAGCAGTAGACAGAGTTCTAAATAGTATTATAGACTAAATAAGAGCATATATATACATATATACGTACCTGAAGATCAAAGGCCCTGAGAAAAGGAATGAAATCGGAAATATTGAAAGCCCCCACCAGGAAAAACACCTCATCAACTATACCTTTCAAATCAAAGCTATCATCCCCTTTACAACCCAACACCATCCTACAAGTAATGTCCCTGTTCATCTTACCGATCTCCTCACTAGCATCCACCACATCACCTCCCTCTGCAGCTTTCCTCAGCTTCCTCACTAACAATCCCACCTCCTCCTTTCGCAGCGGCGCGAAAGCCGCTATCTTGGAAGGACAGAACAGCTGCAACGTGCATAGCTTTCTCATATGGCGCCAATATGGACCGTACTCGGAGAAGGCCATGCCCTTTGAGCCGTAGGACAAGTGCTCCGAGGCTTGGATAATTGGCCGGCTTAAGAAGTTGGTGTCGTGGGCTTTAAGGAATAGCTCAGCGGCTTTTGGGGAAGAGACAATAATGACGGGTACTTTGCCTAGACGAAGGGACATTATGTGGCCATATTTTCTGGCCAAGTGATGGAAGCTCCGGTGTGGGAGGTTTCCAAGCATGTGGAGGTTTCCGATGATCGGCAGTGGACGAGGGCCGGGTGGTAGATTTGTGTGTTTTGATTTTAAAGAGGCTGAGATGAGATAGCAGAGACATGTTAGGAGAAAGAGGAGGATGCCTAATATTACTGAAAGACCAGCCATTTTCTTTGGATTTCTGGTTTGTGCTTGAGAGGGATGTAGTCCAATTTATATGGATCCCGTCGGTCCTCATATTTAAGATTTGTCTCAAAAAGTCATGGACAAACCTGCTCTGATTGTCTCGCGACCTACAGATGACCGATATTTTTTTAATTTGTTTTTTTACCAACCAGAATCAATTTGTATGGTCCCTATCACGGTGAGGTGACCGATGAGTTAAACTGTGGTGGATGAATAGTATGTATCTATATTTTTGTCTTCTACCTTGCTATTCATTTTTTTTAATATAAGGGTGGTTGAGAAGCCCTCGAGCCTTCACTGATGGGAGTGCAGGGCACATAAAATCTAAACCACATATTACAACAAACTCACATAGAAATGATAGAATATCTCGAATAATAACAAGATATTGTACAAAAATTATGTAAACTAACACGCACCACATAACAGAGAATAACTCATCAATGATCATTCTATATGTTTCTTGGTAATGGCAACAGATTGAAAAGATCAAACAGTTTTCCTGACAATTCGAAACAATGAAACTTCTCCGACGAAAGCGATGTATCGGTACCCGGTCTAGAAACAACTTTATACACCTGTTGCCGACAAACTTCGACACTTCCTCTCAACCGACCACTAGGTGGAAGCACCCATTTAGACACAGTACACTCCCAACCTAAGATCGACAAAGCATAAAAAGTGCACACACGAACAGGTCGCCACGACCGTTCGACATATCTCACTAAACGAGGGTTTATTTTCAACATGAAATACACAAACATAAAACAAAATTTAACAAAAAATTAAAGACATGTGTCATGACCCCAAGCCCACAACTCACTTTTATACCACATGTAAATAACAGTAGCCTGCATCGCACCGCCGGGAGGCATTGCCGACCACCGATCCGCGTCGGCGTCCTTCTGCACCTTCCCTTTTCCTACGGCATCACCACCGATCCACCATACATGTCTTCCTTCCCACATGACGACTCAGAGATCCACCAACCAAACTTGGACCAAACCTCCTGATCTGGACGCATCAGAGGCAGCCACCCCAACTACCATCCCCAATGTGTCTCAGCCATACCAACTGTTGCTAGGCCTCTAATCTTGGTTTGTCGTCCACCTCACCAGCCTGATTAGATCTCTCTACAAGACGCCAAGCCATTGTCGCCTTGGTTTATTTTCTAATTCACCTTATCTTGCCTGACGACGCCTCCATGAAGCCAGCCGCTGGACGAGATCCCTCCTCTCTCTCTCTCTCTCTCTCTCTCTCTCTCTCTCTCTCTCTCTCTCTCTCTCTCTACCTTGCTATTCATTTTTTATTTATTGAATGAGGAAACAACCTGTTGTAAGTTCAATTTAGGTCACATTAGACAATTTTCTATTGATCACCCCTTTGCCTCGTGCTTCAAATATGTTGCTTGACTTTCTGTCTTAACTAGCAAAGACTCTAACTCGATGTGTGCGGAACAACACAAATAAAAGTCTCAGAGAGTATAAACATATTTATACCAGTTATCTTTAATTTTTCTGGTTTTTTTTTTAATTTTTTCCTTTTATCATTAAGGATAATTTTGAAAGTTCAATTTTTGTTATGTTTGATGACACTAAATTCAACGTTTGACAGAGATATCAAAAGTTTCCAACTTTTCATACTCTAATAAAGGCCACTGCTAAATTGACCTAACTAATAAATGCTTGAGATCGAGCATCTCCAATCATTAAGTCCTATAGAGGGTGCTAAACTTATATATAGGACTTCAATTTAGCACTTTTCATTTAGGACTTTAATGTCTCCAATGGTTAAGGTTCTATAACAAAATTGTAATATATGTGTTATTATATTTTATATGTGAGCTCCACATGCTAGAGGTGTTATACAAAGTCCTATTTTAGCACTTCATTTAACATTTGGGTCTAGATTTTTAGCTCCTACATTCTCAATTTTTCTCTAATAAAGAAGACTTTTATAAAGAAAAGTGATAATTATAATCCCTAAATCTTAAATCTGCTCTTCATTAGAGATGCCCCAAGTAATATAGGCTACTTTTACGCAACAAGTCGTGCTTCTCCAGTTCTCCCAAACTCCCCCCAACTGAGATGCCCAATTTCGACTCTGACGCCATCGTTGATCCATCCGTAGTATAGAATCATAGAATTTACAGACTAACAGTTACAATGACGATCAGAAAAATATACTCCGTTCTCCACTTCTGATAAAAATAATAATTTTGACTACGAATCATATGACTTCAACACTGAAATGAAATACTAAGCAGAGTATACGCTCACAGTTTTTAAATGGTATAGTTACTTCCAGATGGCCATGGTTATAGACTTATATCTTCTGGTTTTTCTCAACGATTCAACTCAGTCATGTTCAAAAAATTGAACCTTATCTTTAAATATACTTATCAAACATTTTTATTACAGAACATTCATAGTCACCTCGTTTACATTTCTTGAAGCTTTACTCGAAAAAAGATTGATGGTTTAGGCACATATGCGTCAAACTACATAAGACGGTAGGTTCGCTTGGCAAGCAAGTGTTTGGCTTTTGACATTGATAAACCAAATTTCTCTGTCATGTCCAAGTCTTGAGGTAGCTGTCCAGTTGGGAGCTCCCAGTTAAAGAAATGCACCAGCTGTGCCACGACTAGCCGAACAGTGGTTAGGCCTAGCTGCATACCAGGGCACCCTCTCCTTCCACTCCCAAATGGTATGAGCTAGCTGAAAGCCATGTCCTCGAAGGTCTACATTGTTGTTCACGAACCTTTCGGGATAGAATTCGTCGACATTTTCCGACCATACATTAGGATCTCTTCCGATAGCCCAGAAGTTAGACAATGATCCGTGATTTCTTGGGTATGTTGTATCCGTCAATTATGATGTCCTCAATGGCCTCACGTGGGACTAATAGAGGTGCAACAGAGTGTAGTCTGATGCTCTCCTTGATCACCATACTCAAGTATCTCAACTTCGGAAGATCAGTCTCTTCCACCATCCTGTCCATACCAACCACACTTTTAAGCTCTTCTTGAAGATTCTTCATTACCCTAGGATTTCTTAGTAGCTCGGCAAGGGTCCAAACAACTGAAGTAGACGAAGTGTCGGAGGCCGCTGAGAGTATATCGAGTAAGATGCACTACTACAATAGCCAAAGGCCACATACACAAAGGTGGCAAATCCATTAGCATTAGTGACAATTTGTCCTTGTTACAAATGCAGCCACAATTAACATGCTTGCGCCCAATAGAAGAGTGGCAAACAAATACTATTCAAATTTTGGTGGCAAGATTGGGTGTACTCCTGACAAGAATGAGACATGCATCAGGCAAGAAGACATCTCCAAAATGGGACATGGCAATGCTTATTATTGCCGGCGATATGGAGAGATGGACCATCGCCGGCAATAATTTATCACCATTGTCGGCGATATTTTAGCCGGAATATCGTCGGTAATAATGATAAATTATTGTCGGCGACGGAGAATATCACCGGCAATAATTTCACTTTATTTCCGACGATATGGCCGGAATATCACCGGCAATAACTCTTATATCAGATCTACTCCGCAGCAGCTCATTCATTTTACAAAAATCCGGCGAAAAAGAAGGAAAACGCTCTGAAATCCTTGGGTATTGTCAAAAGGCGTCCAAAACCCGCTCGGGAAGCTATATAGCTAGCTAGGTACGTACGTATGTATATATATGTGGATCGATGTATATGTGTGTTGATTTAGCTATATATATGCATGTGTTGATTTAGAGTTGAGATATCGATTAATGGTTTGATATGCAAATAGAGTGAATATATTGTTGATTTCGAGTGATTGACTGTTGATTTTGAGTTGATTTGAGATTATTTCGATGAAAATATGTTTGTGTATATATATATATATATGTATATAAATTTATTTTGTGATTAATTGTTAATATGTGTATTATACATGTTAATTTGTAATTGTGAATTGTTGGTATATATATATATTTTATATGCATGGGTCAACTTTTGTTAATTAATCGGATGAATGTAATTAATGATGATTTTTTAATTAATTAGTAGTGAATGTGTATATATATATATATATTTATAGTACGTAATGTTAGAATTTTCAGGATGGACAAGAGTTGGATGAGCCTTGAAAGATGGGATGTGAGATATCACCATGGAATTAAGAGTTTTGTGGATTTTGTGAAGGCTAATTGTGGAGACACTACACTTCATTATTGCTCGTGTAAAGAATGTAAGTGTCGCAGCGATCGATTTCGTTTTCCCATTAATAAAGTCCAGAAGCACCTGAGTAAATACGGATTTTAGGATAAGTACACTTGTTGGATTTATCACGGTGAAACATCGTTAGCGGATCCGCATGATCATGGACAATTTGTTGAGAGGGCCAGTCCATCCTATGATCATGGACATTTTGCTGAGAGGGCCAGTCCATCCTATGATCCAACATCGATGTTAATCAATGATATGTTTCCTCATGAGAGCGGTGTATTTGCTTATCAAGTACCAAATGTCCCTCCCGTCGTGTATGGTTTCCCCGATATTGAGCCAGTTGAACCATTACCTGGAGCTCATGTCAACACAAGCGGTATAGACAAGTACAACAACCTGATTGCATTGCAACAGACTCCGGTGTACGACGGTTGTAGTAAGACTGTTCTTGGAAGTGTCATGGGAGTGATGCAGCTCAAAATGGAGAACAAAATGTCTGTCAAAGCTGTTGATTCTTGACTAAAGTGGACTGCTTCGCTACTGTCACCCGGTCATCGTCTTCCTACCACTCATCATAAGGTGTGACATATCCTGAAAGATCTTGGGCTTTCCTACATCAAAATCCATGCATGCAGATATGATTGTATTCTCTTCTGGGGAAAAGATCTTGAAGACTTTGAAGCCTGCCCGGTATATTTTACAGAAAGGTATAAGTTGACTCCTGCAGGCAACAAGAAAGCTGTGAAGATACTTCGATATTTCCCGCTGATTGATAGGCTGGAGCGGTTGTTCATGTGTGTTTTCACAGCCGAAGCTATGAGAAGGTGGGCTAAGAGGAATTTGCCTGACGATGACACCCTTATACACCCTGCCGACGGAGAGGCTTGGAAGCACATGGTCAGGGAGTTTGATCATTTTGCAGCAGAGGTCCAAAATGTTTGGCTAGGGCTCTCATCTAACAGATTCAACCCTTTTGGCAACATGAGTCTTCAATACAGTATATGGCCAGTTATTTTGGTACCGTACAACCTTCCACCATGGATGTGCATGAAGAAGGAATACAATATGCTTACTCTGTTAATTCTGGGCCCGGGTTATCCAGGAAAGTGTCTTTATGTGTATTTGAAGCCTTTGATTGAGGAGCTTAAGTACCCGAGTGAGTGTGGTCACCCCACTTACGATAGGTTCAAAAATGAGATGTTCCAGATGCATGCCATGCTTGTTGGCACCATCAGTGATTTTCTGCCCGCGGTATGTTGTCGGGCAACGTTACCAAGGGTTACAGGGCTTGTTCAGAGTGCATGACTATTGATTGTTGCAGTCCTCATTGCAGTAAAATTATTCAGATGCGTCACCGTTGTTGGCTTCCATATGATCACCC
The DNA here is from genome assembly GCA_946800695.1 of Geum urbanum. Taxonomy (NCBI): domain Eukaryota; kingdom Viridiplantae; phylum Streptophyta; class Magnoliopsida; order Rosales; family Rosaceae; genus Geum; species Geum urbanum. The sequence goes on from OX327013.1 coordinate 44,198,342, forward strand.
ATTTAGGTAGGATCAAGACGCTTTTGATGGGAGTGTGGAAACAGGTGTGGCACCCAGACGATGGACAGGGGATGAAATTTTGGAAGTGTTGAATGAATATGATGGCCAGCTGAGCAATCATCCTGAAATAGTGGCGTCAATTCCAGACAAGCCCGAAAGGTATAAGTTTTGGACACACAAGAGCATATTCTGGGAACTCCTCTACTGGCCCAGGTTGCCTATCAGACACTACCTAGATGTCATGCACATAGAGAAGAATGTGTGTGAAAGTGTGGTGGGCACAGTTCTTAATTTGGAGGGGAAAACAAAAGACATCCCTAAGCCACGCATTGATCTGAAAACTATAGGACCGCGGAAACATTTGTGGTTAAGAGATGGTAAGAAAAAAAATGCCTCAAGCTCCTTACACCGTCAAGCCGAAGCAAAAGCATGAAATTTTTGGGTGGATGAGTAGTGTCAGGTATTCTTATGGCTATGCAGGAAATTAATATAATTTTTACTTATGGTTATATGCAAGAAATATAATTGTTGCTTATGGCTATATATGCAGGTATCCTTATGACTATGCAGGAAATATAAGCATGTGTGTTAACTTCTGGGACAATAAGATGTACAGATTAAAGAGTTATGACTGTCATGTACTGCTTCAACGTTTTTTTCCCTATTTTCATTCGAGGGTACCTGCCCAAAGAGATGGTGGAGCCATTGGTGGCCTTGTCAAGATTCTTTCAGAAGTTATACACCAGGGAAGTTAAAAAATCAGATCTCAGGGAGATGCAAGATGACATCATTTTTATCATGTGCAAGCTTGAGAAGATATTTCCCCCAAATTTTTTCGACATCATGCCTCACCTGATGATCCATCTTCCCGGACAATTGTTGCTTACCGGTTCGGTACGCTACACTTGGATGTATCCCATGGAAAGGTACAAATGATTCATACATTTGTGTTTGTCTCTGTTTTTATATGTAAATTCTTATTTTTTAAGTATCATAACATGCACTTGTTAACTTGTAGACAATTGGGAGCCTACAAGGACTATGTGAAGAATAAATCTACACCTGAAGGGTGTATCGCTGAAGCATATCTTGCACAGGAGTGTGTAACGTACACCAACTTGTATTTGGGAGCGTTGGAGGACCCCCAACAACATATGCCGATAGATGAACCCAAGTTCAACCTTTCTATCATCTCCAATGACGTGGTAGTACATGGAAGCTTGCCAAAGTCGTACAAGTTGGATGGAAATAAGGTAGCCATTTCCCACTGGTCGGTACTGATTAACTGTCCAGAAGTTCAATATTAGAAAAACTATCATCTGCACTGCCCTGTTATTGCCGGAAATGTTGATTACCACAACAGGATGTTTGCAAACTACTTTAGTCAATGGGTAAGGGTATATGTGTATATATATATTTTTTATATCCTTATATAGCATGTGTGTACGTGTTTTTCTTTTGCTAGGTTCATAATTTATGGTGTACGTGGTTTTTTATCTTTTTCAGATGAACCATGTAGCAAATGATGGTTACCCAGAGTGGTCAAACGAATTGAGGGTCTTGGCGATGAAACCGATAGCTTCAAAATTTTACTCGATGTGTCAGGTCAATGGCGTGAAATTTATATGTGAAAATAGAGACGACCGACTGAAAACACTGAATTGTGGGGTGATGGTCCATAGTGGGCAGGATGGCGTTGACTATTACGGTGTCCTTCATTCAGTTGTTGAACTAATTTATGGGAACCGCATGAAAGTGCACTTGTTCAAGTGTAGATGGTTTGATACTAGCCCGGAGAACACAAGGACCGATCAGTACGGAATATTTTCGGTGAATACTGCTACAAGCTAGTATAAAGAAAACCCTTTCGTTCTTGCCACATCAGTAAAACAAGTGTTTTACCTTGACGATCTTTTGAACAAAGTCCCATGGAAGGTGGTTAACCATGTTGCTCATAGAAACATATACAGTGCTGCCACACTTGGTGAGACCGTAGATGATGAAGAAGTTACTGCATACCAAGAGCCAAACGCTTTTGACATTCCGGAATCATCTACGATTCGCCTTAATAATGTGAGATCTGGGAGTGTGGTTCGAATTACTGGAGCAGAACTTCTTGATGTTAATCCAAATGAAGTAGACACTGATTCAGATGACGAGGAGCGGCACATATTGCCAGAGGTTACCTATGAAACCGAGTTAGACTCAAGTGATGAAGATGATTATGATTATCATCCTTAGTACGTTAATAATGTACGTATTTTAGTATATATAAACGTGCATGTACGTATTTATAGTCGTAAATTATAAAAATTTGGGCAACGTCATATCGATCGGTGTTTATGAATTAATACTTAATGAACTCTTAATTAAAAAAGACCATGATCGAACACTTAATTAAAAAAGACCATTAGATGTATGGTATAAACTTGCCGGAAAATGGGAATCACTATCACCGATGAGCAACTCGTCGGTGATAGTATTACCGACGAGTTAGTAAGCAACTCGCCGGTAATAGTCCCTTAAATCCCCAGCCACCTCGGGCAGCCCCTCATTTCTTCACCGAGCTCCCAAAAACCCTAAAAATCGGTCTCTTCCTCACCTCGCCGCCCAAAAACCTCTCTTCCTCTCCTCAAACCTCTCATCTCCTCTCCCCTCTCCCCTCTTCCCTCCCCTCCTCCTCTCTCCCCTCTCCACCCAAAAAAACTCCAAAAACCCCAAATCTCTTTTCCTCCTCCCCTACCTCCGGCCGCCGGAATCCGAGCACCGCCGTCGCCCTCTCTCTCAACCCGAAGAATGACAGGTCCCCTCCCCCCCTCCCTCCCTCTCTCTCTCTCTCTCTCTCTCTCTCTCTCTCTCTCTCTCTCTCTCTCTCTCTCTCTCTCTCTCTCTCTCTCTCTCTCTCTCTCTCTCTCTCTCTCTCTCTCTCTCTCTCTCTGGTTTTTGATAATTATGTATATATGAATTTTAATTATATATATATGTAGTTGGTTAATTACGATTTGGGTGATGTTGATATTTGTGATAATTATGTATATATGCATTTTAATTATATATGTAGTTGGTTAATTAAGTTGGTTAATTACGATTTGGGTGATGTTGATATTTGTGATAATTATGTATATATGTATTTTAATTATATATGTAGTTGGTTAATTACGATTTGGGTGATGTTGATATTTGTGATAATTATGTATATATGCATTTTAATTATGTATGTATGCATGAAATTGTTGGATGTGCAGGAGGTTTTGCGGCAAATTGGCTTGGAGACATCAAACGGAGAGGGACTAGATCCAGTGGAGGGAGCAGTAGTCAAGCTTCTTCAGTCGCAGTCAACAACATGCGCAGCGGCCCAATTATGAATGCTCGCACATAAATTTTGCTACGTGCGCGAGAAAAGGAGGAAGCTGCACGATCCGGATCCGTGCAACCCTCAGTCCAGGCTCGACCCTCAGTCAGCAGACAGTCAGGCGAGCGACACTCAACGGGCGCATCAGAAATGGCCTCCATCCAAATGCCCCACATTGGCCCGGTGCCTACTCCCCTTTCACGGGAATCATCTGAGGCAGATGGTGCTAGCGCCTTATCGTCCAGACCTCGTCTATCTCCGTCGTCCGGTCTCTTTGTGCCCGATGAGATTCCTGAGATCCCTGAATTCGATGATAGGGGGAGGCCTATTTATATTGAAGGACGGCCGGTGTTCCTGAGCGTGGAGGAAGCGTTCAACTTCTTCCCGTTCGACCCGGTATATCTTTGGAGTGCGAGGTGCAACAACCAGCAAACGGACGATGCAGGTAAATTTTATTTAACAAGATTGATTACTTAATTATTACTTAAGACTATAAATAGTGTCAATTAATAATATCAATTTTTTGACATTGTATTATTAGGCAATATCGTTAATGGCAATGGAAAACGAAAGACTAGAGGCTCCTGCACCGGGAAGAATCTTGAGCAGGCCACCGGGGGAAGGAAAACGATCATTAGGGCTAATGAGCATGGTGAGGTGATCGAGACATTTGACACCACGCGAAAGTATGCCAGCATGGCCAGGGCCGTCGTGCGGGACAAGGTCTTAATGCTGTGGCCAGATTGGGGATGTGTGCCTCGCTACGTGAAGTTGCAAGTGCATAATGCACTGAGTGTGAGTTAAATCGTATTTTCATTACGTAAATTTTACATTTATTAATTAAGTCCGGAGAAATATATAATTTTACCATTTATATATTCATCTTGCAGCTGTGGTTTGACGTGGATGAATGCCTTATTCACACTTGGGCAGAGCGTCAACTACATATCAGGTGATGTGATTCGAGTTATTTGAGTATATATCGAGTTAGATTTTCACTTTATCAAGTGTTTTAATATCTCTAACATTTGTTTCTGGTGTTAATATAGGTATAAAGAGTGGAAGAACGAGATTTCTAAACATTACACACAGTACAAGGAGCTAGGCCGAGGTTCTACCCCTAGCGAATTCCGGTTTAGGGAGTACGAGTGGCTGTGGCTGGTAGCCCACTTCGAGCACCCCCAAGCGAAGGTATGCATCCTGAATATATTTTACAACCCTAATGTATCGTATCACATTGAAATAGTTAGTTACTAATTTTTTTACATATGTTTATCAAACAAGGCGATTTCCAAGACGAACAGGGAGAACATATTGAAAAACACCAAGTCCCATCATGCAGGTTCACTCAACTATTTGGGTTGGTCGGGTAGGGCGCAGCAACAACAAGAAGTCAACCCGTTGGTGTTTGTTCATCAGAAGTTCTATCCGCAGTGCCCTGAAGAAGCGGTAAGTCTTTAGCCTCATTATTTTGTAGTTCACATATGCATGTGTTAATAAAACTATTTTTCTCTATTGATTTATTTTGTTTAATAATACGTTATTCATATCCGATTTTCAATTAGGTGAGAGTGGAGGATGCGATCACAGAAGTCACCATGAATATAGCTCGAAACAACCATCTCAGATCGATCCGCTTGATCGCCCTATAACGGCTCAGATCATGGCAAAAGCGTGCGGGACTGGAAAAAATATCCACTACTGCAGGGGAATGGACTCGGCGGGTGAAGGAGTATTGAAGAACACTTCAGAATACTCTAGCGGGTCAAGAACTTCTTCTAGGAACTCTAACCTAGCAGCGGAGCTTCAGAGGACGCAGAGGGAGTTGGAGGAGCAAAGGAGGGTGGTGAAGGAGATGCGGCAATTGGCCGAGCAGCAGGCAGTCAGAGATGCCGAGCACCGGGTGATGGTCGAGCAACACCGAATTATGGTCTAGCAGCAGACACAAATGTTCATATGGATGCAGACGATGTACGCGTACCAGACTACCAGACAACCGCTCCCCACACCTCCCCCGATCCCTGTGTTCCACAGTGTTCCACCACCGCAGCCGTCACCGCCACAGCAAGACCAGGGTAGCCACCGGAGTTCAAATGATTACGTCAACATGGATTTCCTCGACCCTTAGTGTAGTTGTAGTTTATTTTCGTATTGTTTCTGTTTGTACTGTACGTTGGACAATTATGTGTGTACTGTTGAACTTGTATTTGTACGGTTTCTGTTTTTCAGTGCAGATTCTGGAATTGGGCCCAATCCAGAACCGGTTTTTTTTGTAAAATTTCACCGGGTATTGCCGGCGAGTTGGACCAATCTCGTCGGCAATAACTCCCACTTTCCGGCCACGGCGGAGCACCATTGCTGGCGACAAACTCGTCGGTGATGAGATTGTTCATTGACTAATTAAGTCGCCGGTGATGACTAAACCATTGCCGGCAACTTTAGTTGCCGGTGATACTAGTCAAGGTATCACCGGCGACTACCACAATAAGTCGTCGGTGATACTATCACAGACGCCTAATTTCTGGCGACAGTATTTCCAGCGACATGTCGCCAGTAATAACTATCACCGGCGACTTATAAACAAAGGCCGACGACTTTAAGTCACCGGCAATACTTAAAAATGTGGTAGTGTGACTTATTATTATAATGGCTTTACAATTTGTTGGATACAGTGTAATTTTAACATTTTAGTTTATGTAATAATAATTGGTGAAACAAAAGCAATAGTTGACCTGCAGTAGTTGACTTGGATAAATTCATTAATTATTTACATGGATTTGTGTAGTTAAATTGGGGTAATTTGGGTAATTTTTTTTAACTAATCGGGTATACCCATACTAAAAATGAATTTGCTGCTAATATTGGAATATTTAAATAAATCATTTAATTATAATGAAACTTTGTCATATAAGCATATCATAATCTGTACATTGAACATATCAATATTTTACACAACACATCTCTTGTCATTATAACAAAAACTTCTATTGGACTACACAAAATTCACAACACTCCAGGGGCTTTGAAGTTCTATTAACGAATCAAAATTCCTCCATTTGAAATCTAAAACAAGACATCTGAGTACTCAGTATGTTCAAGTAGCAACATATACATAATAATGTAACAGATACAACCTGCTGCTATCTACTGCTATAACTCATAATGTACCAATAGAACCCAAGGTTATCAACTCAACCTGTAACATTGTAACAAACTTTCCTTTTAGGAGAAAATGGTTTATCTAGCTTCAATAAAATTCATGAATCAAAGATATAAATAATATACCTAGTTGATGTTAGTAAAAGTTTACCATTCATCATCTGTATCATCAAGGTCTGTACCATCATGTTCGTAATCCTCACCCTCCTCAACATCAACAAATAAGGGTCGAGGAGGCAACACTTGATTAATTGTGAAGCCATCAACATCAGTCCAAACGTTTTCTTCATCCATATCCCTAGATGCATCGTCTAAGTTTTGTGCATTACAACAATCATAATGGACATCGGCCACAAGGTTGTAAAGATAACGACGTTTGGTCTGCGTTGCAACGTGTCAATCTTTATCAATGGGATCTTGCATATAAAATACTTGTTCAGCTAGTACTGCAAGTATTAGACTGTCCTTATCATTTAGTATCTTCTTGAAGGTTACTGATACAAAACCTCATTCATCCATCTTTACGTACACCACTAGAATTGCCCTCACTATTTCTCCAATCACACTCAAACAAAACAATCTTCCATCCATCTTCGTAGTCTAGTTCACGTGTTTCATTTAGCACCCCAAAATAATTAAGTTTCTTATCTATAGGATTTCTATCTTGCATGCTGGAATAACTATTTCTTGTGCCACGGACGAAGACACCGCAATTCTGATTTTTCTTCTTCTTATCTACTCGTTTCACATGAAATATGTACCCATTTATCACATAACTAAATTTAAACTGACTCAGTCGTACATCAGAACACACAAAATTAAAAAATATGAAGAGTAGAAATTAAAACTAAACTATTAATTGTGATTACTTGGTTTGTAAACCATGCTAGAAAAGTTCGGTAAGATTCCTTGTCAGCTTCCCACATCCTCTTGCGGCCTTTTGTTCTCCTACCTTCCTGGATGTGCCCATCAAATCATAACAAAACACATGTGACTAATCAATACTATGTGCAATAGACCATATATTAAATCTAATCATATCAACTAGCAACTCAATCTACAAACGACTTGACTTCAGAATAATTAAGAGCACATATCTATGCACGTGAAGCCACTCATCATTATCCATATGCACTTCTCCACCGTCAGATTTTCCAAGATGTTTGCCAATATTAAGGAAGATTGAAAAACCTCCATGCACATCACGATACTCCCCATCTACATTTCGACTAGGACGAGTTCGGTGTGTATCAGAATTTTCCAAGTACATGGAGCAAAATGACAAGCACTAGCAATATAGCCTTCAGCAATTGAACCCTCAGGTCGACCTTTGTTATGCCTATACTGTTCAGCGTTCCCAAGTACCTAATCAACAATATATGACCAATTTAATAACAAAAAACATGAGTTCCAGAAAAACTAGATTTAATAAGTACAACGAAATCAAATATTGGTATTGATATAATCATATTAAAAAATATATGGATATAGAAATCCAAACTGCTCTACTGTATTCTCAATGGTATAATTCAGTTAAAAGTTTTAAGGATTTTGAAACACATACTGCTCTACAAGCCACATTGACGGACAGTGAATAGGACCAAAAATTGCAGCTTCATATGCCAAGTGGACTGGTAAATGAACCATTACGTCGAAGAAAAAATGTGGAAATATTTTCTGTAACTGGCAAAGGAGAAGTACTATGCATGGTGTCAACTGTGAAAACTCATCACTTGTGTTGTTATTCCGATAAAGATGAAAAAATGCACTCACCATAGTCAATGGTTTAGGAAGCTTTTTGGCAGAGTCTCACCATCTGGAAGTACCAACTTGGTTAGATTCAATATGTCTGAAAGACACTTGTCACTCGTGCCATTTATACACTTAATCTGATACAAGCGCACAAGATACTCCAACTTCTTCATCTATCAAGTTGTAGAATTTTTGTGCATCCGCAGGTGGAATATTCAACGTTGCACCATCATCGCCTCTATAGGGTGAATCATAAGGACTGTTATTGGCAAATGCATCTGCCAACATATCGTGCACACCTAAATTAACGACAGGTTGTTCCTCAATTCCCTCTTCCACGTCATCTGAGAATACATGATTGGGTAAAGCTTCACCATGTTCAAACCACAATTCATCTTAATAGTCAGCACACATACCATCTGTTTGCATGTGTTTGTAAACCACATTGGGCTTCCGCCATGAATGATTAGCACACGATTGACAAGGGCATTTAATCTCACCATCGTGGCCAACAATATTGAACGAGTGTTGAAAGAAATTTTGTAGTCCAACTTTATAATCAATGGAATTCTTGTGAAGCTTAACCCATGTCTTATCCATCGAACCTGCAAAATATATTGAGCAGACTATCTTTCTTAAATCTAGTCATATATTACAAAGTAGACTTCTAACAAAGTTTCCAGCAAAAAGACTAGAACCAAAAAAGAGAAAACAAAAAGAAAAGGGATAAGCATAATTGACAACAATTGACAAATATAAGATATCAAGTTCAAAACAATCACGAAATTCTTCTATACATTTTTTCAGAATGGCTTTGCTTACTAGTGGAAAATTACACTCCATAGAAATAAACTAGGAACCCAAAACGTATTCCAGAATGGCTTATCAAAAAAATCCTGGGATTCTTCTACTCTAGTTAGTTTCCTTCTACTCTAATCAATCAACACAAAGAACCCAATACGTATACCAACTATAAATGAACTAGAAGCACATGTATTTATCAGTATATATAAAAATCATGAGAGCATATCCAAAGGAAAAAGTACTGAAAAGTTTAACTTTTGAGAATTTGAGCATACCAGTTGGTTCATTCGAACGATAGAGAAGAAATAGTGGAATGTTAGACTCCCTTCTCTTGATTGAATCTACTTAATCTGGTATAGCAGAGGTGCAAATGTGTTATTGAGGTTTAGGCGGTTCTTTTTTGTTTTATGGTTATCGATTGTTTTTAAACTCATGGTTCACCGACTGGTTACCATTATAATCAATCCTAAACCCTTTATTGTAGTTGTTTTTTTTTTGAAGGGATTTCTTTTATTTTTAACTTTTCATACAAATGGGTAAGTTGGACAAAATCACCGAAATAGACTTATGCACTTCGCTTGATAACGAAGACATTTACAAAAGCGTATGAACTAAATAATTTGGGTATTGATATTTCCACTTCCTCTCAAATCTAATCTCTTATCTCATGGCTCCTTCATATACCGGGCCTTATAGAAAGTATCTTGCATAATTGTTGTTGGTGCAAACGGACATATATACATAATTCCTGGAAATTTGAGTTCTAATCATGTCATCATTGTCATGCTTTGATTCTTTGAAGAAGAATTCATCTTCATAATTTAGATTATGTCTCGCGTGAAACTATTAACGAAAGGTACCAATTTATTTGATTAAAATTGAAAAGGTCGGGCCAAACATCAAAATCCACGGGGGCGATGACATTCGATCATCAATCTGGAGGAGTAGATCCCTGCTTGATTTGCAATTTGCAACTTTTAAAATGGTTCAGGAAAAATAAAAGGGGCGATAGCTTCAGTGTTTCCGACTTTGCTTCTAAGGATTGGCACTTGGGAGATACAAATAGTTGTTCATGGACTTGAAATGATGAGGATTATCGACTGCATTGTAGTATAAGTACAGATTTGGTTGCGAAATGTTTATTGCAAAGCATAAGTTTGTGTAGAAGGTCTTGAAGCCGTTGAAGGTAGTAGGTTTCAGAACAAGATGGTAAGTTCAGCAGTTAGTGTTGTGGCTGTCAAGGCAAGGGGACGATAATCTAGGAAGTTAGGGGGTGTGTATCTAGTTAGTTGTTGAAAGAACAAATTGATAATTGGTGTATTAAAAGTGGGATGTATATCTAGTATATAGTATATAAGCATGTGTTAATAAAATCTCCCTATGGACTTATAGATTAATAATCCAATCCAATCAATCAAGTTTGAGAAATTGGAACTTTTCTTTAGTTGGAATAATTCTTGCGTTCTACCTAAACTTTATCAAGTAATTTTGTTATTGTTGTTGTAAAATGAGACCTCTTTTGTTTATTTCTATTCAAATTTAAATAATTATTCCGACCATGAAGTAGTCTAATCGTATAGAAAACACCGCTAGCTAGGTTACGAGTGCCTTGTGCTCTGAGTTTCATGGTGTGGACTCGATGAGTTGTGAGCGCCATCAAGGTTGCTCAACACGCGTGATTTTTCACGATTTCCTTATGTTTTCTCCACGATTCATGGCGATGACCCAAACCCTAGTGGTTGGCGGCGTTCTTCTCATTTTTCTGTGTGATGATACTGATCGTAGGCAACGAGAGTTTTGGTGGTGTCATGGGGAAGTTTGATGGCAACCGATATGGAATGGTAGATCTTGGCAAAGGATGGAGAGCAGTGGAGGTTGAGGGTTGCAAAGTTAGGGTTATGGTCTGACATGAACATCCAAATCGACACAAGAGGGTAAGGATGTATGGTAGATTTTTGGCTGTGGTTGGCTTGGTGTGCTCAAGTCATTTCAAAATGGAGGATTCCAGCGGATGGAGCAGAGTAGGGAACACACTGTGTTGTTTTGTTAGGTCTGGGGTTGTCAATCCCGGCTGACAACAAAGTTGTGATAGAGGTGAGATCGAGTGAAGAGGTTATGGCTGATTCCAGCTGAAAGTGGGTTAGGAGTCTTCAGCCCAACCTGTGTCGGTGGACCCCAAATGGTGGTATAAAATAACAGGTGGTCGCTTTCTGGTGACAAGCAACGGGTCCTTGTGGACAGCGGCTAAAGGTTCGGTAGGTTCCAGGTCGAGAAGACGGTGCTGGGGTGGAGGCCGATCAAAGCTAGGGCTTGGTTTAGATGGGTGCACGGTGCACAGTGAGTCTCTTGGGCCTTCCAAGCCAGTCCCTCCTTGGGCTTGGGAGGACTGGGCCTGAAAGGAGTTTTTGGAGCTGTGCTGGAGACTTGGCCCATCTATTTGGATGTAGGGCTCTGGAGATTAATGCCAAGGTTTGCCTAGTTTCTTTGTTGAGATCTCAATGAATGGGCACCTTAGGGAGGTGGTGCCTAGACAGTTAAAGAGTGGTACACTCGAGTTTTTGACAGTTCTAGGACTACTCTAGTTTGCTTGTCTAGATTTGAGCTAATATTTGTAGTATAGTGTAGTAATACGTTAGAGGTTTTACTTTATCGGGCCAAGTTATCAGTTGGAACTCTATATTCGAACCACATTTGAATGAAATTTTATCGCCACCTAAAAAAAAGAAGTAATTATTTCAATAAGCAAATATTTACAAATTTGAGAATAAATCATTGTTATTGTTGTAATTCTGGTTCAATTGTTTGTAAATGATATAAAAATGGCCGTAAATTTGTTCTTAATATTGTAATTTCTAGTTCAATAACTTGTAATTTTTTTTAAGAGTAAATTGCTTAGATAGTGTATGAACTTAATTTGTTGTTCCGGCAACTTAGTATCCAAACTTTAAAAGTTATCAATGTGATGTCTGAACTTTAATTTTGCTATAAAATTAGGGTCTCCGTTAGATTTCCGTCTGAAAAACGTCAAACTAATGATGTGGCATTTTCAAAATTTAGAAAAAATATGTAATAACTATTATGCCCTCCATATTCTAAAAATTAGTTACCATGTGGTGTCTAGAGTTCATTTTGCAATAAAATTAGTGTCTCAGTCAATTTTTAGTTAAATCTTTGTTAAGAAAGTGACGTGATAGGCGCGAGATTAAAAAAATAAAGGCAACATTATCATTTTACCTCAATAGTCAACATAAATGATTTGGGCAACAAAAGAATTCATCTGAGCACCCAAAAAATTGATACGTGCACCCAAATTTTTTCTCTGGGCACGAAGGTCTTCTTCTTCTTCCTTCTCCTCCATATATTTTTCTCTGAGCATCTTAGGGGTCTACTTATGATTTTACCCTCAATTTCTTTTCCGCTCTTCATTGTTTACTAATTAATGATCCATTTTTCGTTCAAAATGAAGGAAAATAGCGGTGTCAAACTCGTGCGCCTTGGCGAGCGTATTGACGAAGGAGGTGAAGAGTGTCGCAGAACATCAAAATCGGGCTGCTTCTCGGCCCAGAGGAACTTCGAATTGAGAAATTTGGGAGACGAATCGAAGTGGTCAAATATGGCCTGAATTAGACTCGGACTCGGGTCAATTCTTGCCCGGTCCAATGCGCTATGGAAAGATGAGCAGGTCGACAATCGTGAAGAAGTCATTTTGTGAGAATTTGGGGTCGAAATTAGGGTTAAGGGTTTGGATTTAGGGCAGGTTTTGGGTGTGGGAGTGAGGGAGGCAACGATGACCGTGAGAATGAGGGCCATTTGACAAGGGGGTTGCCGAAAACGGACTACCGTGATTGATAGGAGAAGGGTCGAAGAGAGAGAATACGGAGGTTCTGGGAATTGAAGATGTGGCAAGAGGGTTGGGGATGATGTGACCCTAAATAGGAGAGGAGCTTGATAGTGCGGCGGAGAGCGACTAGGTTCGAGAGAGATTGTCAGCTTGCGCACACATTGTGTAAGGGAAAGTGATGACATTTTTGGATCAGATCAAAAAGAAAAATGGATAAATTTTGGAATATAGAGGGCATACATTTTTTTTTAATTTTGAGAATGTCACGTCATCAATTTGACGTTTTTCAAACGGAAATATGACGAAATCCCTATTTTTATAGAAAAACTAAAGTCCAGGCACCACATTGATAATTTTTAAAGTTTTGGTACTAAGTTGCTCAAGGCAACAAAGTTCAGACATTGTCCAAACAATTTAGTCGAGGCCAAATGATAATGTTACCCTTATTTTTGTATCTCCTGCCTGCCACGTCACTTTCTTAATTAACAAAGATTTAACCGAAAATTGACAGAGGCCCTAATTTTATAACAAAATGAAAGTCCAGACACCGCATTGATAACTTTTAAAGCTTGGGTACTAAGTTATCAGGAGTAACAAAGTTCAGACATTGTCCAAGCAATTTACTTTTTGTTTAATTAGCTGTAAACAAAGATTTATAGTGAAATATCCCTACTATAGCCTTACCCATTTATTTGTGCTTACATTTCTGGAAGCTAATTCGATAAAAGATGGATGGATGTGTACTAGACGCATCAAACTACATAAGCCGGTAGGTTGGCTTGGCAAGCAAGTGTTTGGCCTTTGACATTGATAAGCCAAACTTCTCGGTCATGTCCAAGTCTTGAGGTAGCAAGCCAGTTGGGAGCTCCCAGTTAAAGCAGTGCACCAGCTGTGCCAGAACTAGCCGAATAGTGGTTAGGCCTAGCTGCATACCTGGACACCTTCTCCTTCCACTCCCAAATGGAATGAGCTGAAAGTCATGTCCTCGAAGGTCCACATTGTTGTTCATGAACCTTTCAGGATAAAATTCTTCAACATTCTCCGACCAAACATCAGGATCTCTTCCAATAGCCCAAATGTTGACAATGATCCTCGATTTCTTGGGTATGTCGTATCCATCGATTGTGATGTCTTGAATGGCCTCATGTGGGACTAATAGAGGTGCAACAGAGTGTAGTCTCATGCTCTCCTTGATCACCATACTCAAGTAGCTCAGCTTCGGCAGATCAGTCTCTTCCACCATCCTGTCCATACCAACCACACTTTTAAGCTCTTCTTGAAGATTCTTCATTACCCTAGGATTTCTTAGTAGCTCGGCAAGGGTCCAAACAACTGAAGTAGACGAAGTGTCGGAGGCCGCCGAGAGCATATCGAGTAAGATGGCTTTCACATTGGTTCGATCAATGGAATGTACTTCCTCGTCATTCGGGTTCAAGGATTGGTTCATTAACGAAAGCAACACGTCTACGAAGTCATCGTTTTGTCCTTGCTTCCCATTCCTGATCTTAGCCGCATGTTCATGCTCGTCTATTATCTTCTCTAGAACTTGATCGACCGTCTTGCTCGCCTTCTTCATGCGCTTGGTCAAGCCCTGAGACAAAGAAAACATTATATTCTGAGGATCGCTTGATATAATGTTTGGTACTTCGATCTAAGATTAGATCGATAACTAAATCGAGACAGAAAGCCTAACTTGCCAAAACTTCAGCAAAAGGCCTTTGTGCCAAAACGATAATATCAAACATGCACTTGTGCCAATCATCGAAACAAATCGTTAATTGCATGTCAAGTGACCATATATAGAATAAGGCCGCTGGCCGAACAGACAATTTGGTTTTTTAACATACCTCATCAAAATGACGAACAAATTATGACCCCTGCAGGTTCAACAAATGAAACGTGGTTTCTTATGAACCTTTGCATTCTTGACTCTAATTAATGCAGTCCACAAAGACAGACCACAATCTAATAGCAGCGCGTCTCATTCCTAATTGCAAATTAGAATGTATGGTCTCCCACACTTTTGTTTTGTATCTTTTTAAAGATGCTTCTGCTTAATTTTGAATCATGACTTCTCTTTGTTTAGAAAAAACAAGTAGTAGACGAGTTCCAACGAGTACATACCGTAGACTAAATAAGAGCATGCATATAGTACGTACCTGAATATCAAAGGCCCTGAGAAAAGGAATAAAATCGGAGATATTGAAAGCCCCAGCAAGGAAAAACACCTCTTCAATGATGGCTTTCAAATCAACACTATCATCTGTTTTACAACCCAACACCATCCTACAAGTAATGTCCTCGTTCATCTTACCAATCTCCTCACTAACATCCACCACATCACCTCCTCCCTCTGCAGCTTTACTCAGCGTCCTCACTAACAATCCCACCTCCTCCTTTCGCAGCGGCGCGAAAGCCGCTATCTTGGAGGGACAGAGCAGCTGCTGCGTGCATAGCTTTCTCACATGGCGCCAATATGGACCGTACTCGGAGAAGGCCATACCCTTCGAGCCGTAGGACATGTGTTCTGAGGCTTGAATAATTGGCCGGCTTAAGAAGTTGGCGTCGTGAGCTTTAAGGAATAGCTCTGCGGCTTTTGGGGAGGAGACTATTATGGCGGGTACGTTGCCTAGACGAAGTGACATTATGTGACCATATTTGCTGGACAAGTGATGCAAACTCCGGTGTGGGAAGTTTCCAAGCATGTGAAGGTTTCCGATGATCGGCAGTGGCCGAGGGCCGGGCGGTAGATTTGTGTGCTTTGATTTTGAAGAGGCTGATAAGAGATAGAAGAGACATGTTAAGAGAAAGAGGAGGATGGCTAATATTACTGAAGGACTAATCATTCTTTCTGGATTTCTGGTTTGTGCCGAGTTGGGGAGAGATGTAGGACAATCTAGCTCTTTGGATCCCCTCACATTTATAGTGATGGTTGGTGGTGGACTCGTATTCATAGCGATGTGTGTGGACTGTTTCCAAAACAAGGTGGGTGGCCAGATTTTTTATCCACGACATTTTGTCCAGACATATATCGAATTGGGCTTCAGTCTATTGCCAAAATAAAAATAAAAATTAGGGTTTAGTCGCTTCACTAAATTCAAATTACCATGCAAATTCTACTAACTACGACAAAAATCGATAGTTATAACTCTTGGCATAGTCGATGATTCTGTTCTACGTTATAAGTTATAACAGAAGTACTTGGTATGAAAGTTTTTACCAAGACTCACAAACATATTCAATTTATTGGTGATTTCCTTGTAGAAGAAAGAAACAGGGCATGCTCACCCGCATTTTTCACTTTGGAGATGCCTTGAATGCTCGCCCCGTGTCAACAATATAGCTGGCTTTCCCAATAATGCCCATGAAGTCAATCTTATCGTCATCTTTTCTGCAACCATTTAATTCCATGGACTGCAACCTGTGGCGGAGACATTGGGACCAGGGAGGGCAGTGCCCCCTGAGTTTGTGAATGTTTACTAAAAGCTGTCCTTTATGGGAAGGAAAAGTGAAATGATCGAGTGGTAATCCGGCTTATTTGTGCTTATTTGTCCTTACTCAGAGCATATGCATCTATATTAGGAAGTACTATTTTAAGAAATTTTATCCATTTAAGGAATTCTTCTTCATATAAAATTAATTCAAAACATATTAATACGTATCTAAATAGAATTTTCTATTACTCGAAAATTGGTTAAATATTACCCGAAAATAAAAAGTTAAAATTTTAAATAATAATAGGAAATCTTATTTTTAGCACCGCTGCACGAAAAACAGGAATATGACTTCCTATTGAAGAGGAAGTCCTCAAATGGGTGAGGAATTCCTCAAAATAAGAATCCCCCCCCCCCCCGCCCCCCGTGCGTAAGCCCCTTATCGGACGTTATCATAGCACAAGGCAGAGACCTGTATTCCAAAACCGTCAAGATCAGCAAGTTCAATGAGAAGGGAGACCCACGAACACACATCAACGAGTATCTGTTTGCCACCGCAGGTACTCGGTATTTGGGCGCAACCCTATGTTTCCTATTCCAAGAGACGCTGACGGAAGAAGCACAAAACTGGTTCTACGAGGTGCCCACTAGATCCATACACTCGTTCGAGGAGCTAACAGAGTGCTTCCTCAAATGATACCGGCTGCAAGGAAAGTACAACACCACCAGCACACTCCTGAAGATCAGTCAGGGGGACAATGAAAACATATCCGGCTTCATCAATCAATGGAGAACCCTTGCAAACACATGTAAGAACCTCGACAAGAACGTAGCAAAAACGGCGTTACTAGAAAATCTGACGGGAACCCCGTTTGTGGAGAAGATGGTCAGGAAGGACCACCTCGGGTATCACGAGGTCATCGACCTGATCGTCCAAAAGGCACTAGCAGAAACCCATGTATACAGGGCACAAGGTCCAAATGCAGCTCCACCCTCGAAAACACTCAACTACATACACAACCACCCACCATCCCCCCATATAGCCAAAAGTCCACCACCAAAAACATAACCCGAATCAACCTCCCGCAAACGCGAGAGTCACTGCCACGAACACAAATGCAGCAAACAGTACCAACAAGCGCATCGCGGACGTGAACCACCACCCCGACAAAATCCACCACCACCCAGAGATTCCCACCAACGCCGCACAATCTTCTCGATTACCCAGGCCACGAACGAGGAGGTGCTCAAGAAAAATAAACGCCAGATCCGCCCACCAATGCCGAGGGCGCCCGGTATTGCCCCCATGCGGAATAATAGGGGAACATGGTGCATGTACCATGATTCGAACGCCCACAACACCAACGACTGTGAAATCCTGGCAAGGGAAATTGAACGGTTGCACAAGGAATGAACGTTAATCTTCCAAAGACCGAACACCGAACAACATATTGTAAACATACGAACGAGGGGTACCATCAACAACATTTCAGGAGGGAAGCGGAAGCCCGAATGCCCACGGGAACGGGTAGAGCCCGCCCAAGGGACATATTCGGGGTACGCCCCGAAAATCCACCAAAGGCAGGCAAGAAAGACTGACTTCCAATCACTTTCTCCTACAACGAAGAAGATGGCAACTAGAACAACACACTCCCCTTCGTCATTGACAGAATGGTGGATCGATATCTGGTCAAACGTATCCTCATTGACAACGGGGCCTCCGTTAACATCATCTTTCGGGAGGCATACGAGGGGCTCAAACACCCGAGATACAAGATGACGCAGGATCATGAAAGCATTGCCAGCTTCTCAGGCAAAACCACATATCCTCTAAGGATCGACTATATGCGATTTAGCATCGGGATGCTGGGAACCCCCCAGAACGAGGTCAGAACGGACTTCGTCATTGTAGACATTCGCCCGTCCTACAACATGATCCTTGGACGACCGAGCATCTCGAAGCTAAGGCTAATTATTGCAAGCCATATGCTCCTGGCAAAGTTCCCGACAGACTAGGGAATCGGAACGATCAGAGGGTACAATTTCGTAGAAAAGATCGAATGACTGGACGAAGATAACACGCGATTTGAGGTACTCACAGTGGCAGAGGGCTCCCCCAAAGAACAGCAACTTGATGACCCACGAGATGGACTAAACACTATCTGGCTCGCCACGGAGCGAGAAGAGCTACACACGATACACCTGTCCAGCGATCACCCGGAGCGCACGATCCACATCGGCGCCTAGTTAGAGCCTGACATAGCAGCCCGAATGGTCCAGATCCTATCGGACTACCAGTAGGTGTTCGCATGGTCTTACGTAGACATGCTCGGAATCGCACCAAGCATCATCTCCCTCAAACTCAGCATCAATCCAATCGCGAGACTGGTCAAGTAGAAATGACGGGCGTATGACCAGAAACGGTACACGTCCATGCATGCGGAGGTAGACAGACTGCAGAGAATCGGTCATCCAAAAAGTTGACTACTCTAAATGCATCTCCAATGCCGTTATGGTCAAGAAGAACAACGGATCATGGCACATGTGCGTGGATTACATCAATCTAAACAAGGGCTGCCCGAAAGACAGCTTCCCATTGCCCAGGATCGATCAGCTCGTAGACGCCACTGCAAGACACAAATTGCTTTTCATGATGGATGCGTATTCGGGGTACAACTAAATCCTCATGAATCATGAAGACCAAGAGACCACTTGCTTCACTACGGATAAGGGGCTCTAGTGTTATGTAGTCATGTCGTTCGGCTCAAGAACACAGGCTCCACCTACCAAAGACTGATGAACATCATATTTCATGGGCTAACGGGCGAAATCGTGAAGGTCTATATTGATGACATAATGGTCAGAAGCACCAAGGTAATGGACCACCCCGAACACCTGCAAACCGTACTCAAGCTCCTGATCAAGAATGGCATGCGATTGAACCCGGCTAAATGCACATTCGGCGTAACGACAAGCAAGTTTTTCGGGTACATTATCAGCCAAAGGGGCATTGAGGTCTCCACCACGAAGGTCAAAGAAATACTAGACATGTAACCTCCCACGACCAAGGCCGAGCTCTAAAGCCTAACGGGAAAACTAGCATCCCTTAATCGCTTCATCTCTCACTACTCTAACAAGTGCGCTCCTATCTTTATGGCCCTCTGAACAACAAACAAACCAAACGTCATTTGGACACCCAACTATGAAGCCGCATTCACATCCATCAAGCAATACATGGCCTCAATCCCCCTCCTATCCAGGCCCGTGAAAAGAGAAACCTTGTATCTATACCTATCTGTTTCTCTAATAGCCGTTAGTTCCGCCCTGTTTCAGAGGGAAATAAATTCAGAACTACCAGTCTTCTTTGCCAGAAAGGGCATGACACCACCCGAGACATGTTACCCAACAATCGAGAATGTGGCACTCGCACTCATGACGGAAGCAAGGCGACTCAGGCCGTACTTCCAGGCCCAAAGCATCCATGTTCTTACAAACGTTCCATTACGACAAGTACTGCAATCACCCGACCACAGTGGCCATTTGGCAAAATGGGCCGTCGAGCTGAGCGAATACGACATCCATTATGCGCCCCGAACAGCAATAAAGGGCCAGGCCGTCGCAAACTTTATAGTCGAATACACTGAGGATGAAGATACAACACAACCTGCTCTCAACGGCACAACACCCATTAGCATTGACATACCCGAGGAAGAGCTCCAAAAACCCGAATCATCATGGAACCTCTACGTGGATGGCTCGTGCACCAAGAACACTAGTGGGGTCGGAATCATCCTTACCGGGCCAGGAGGCATACGAGCAGAGTACACACTCATATTCGAATTCAAAGCAACAAACAACAAGGCCGAATACGAAGCTCTCATTATCGGGTTACAACTAGCCCGGAACTCAGAAGCCCCAAGCATCAACATCTTCAACGACTCACAATTGATCGTTAACCAAATCCAGGGCGACTTCAAAACAAAAGGCAATACAATGACGGCATATCTCGGTCACGTTCACACGATGCTAAGCAAGTTCAAGTTGATCAATGTCAACCACATCCTCAAGGGCAGAAACACCAAGGCAGACACACTCGCCCGTTTAGCAACATCACCCGTCCATACGAAACCAGAGCAGTGGGTAGTGGAAGTCCTGAAAGGACCAAGCATCACGAAAACACTAGAAGAGATCCTCACCAAATAGCCACACGTGGCCAGCTGGATGGACCCAATTGTCAAATATAAAACCAGGGGCGAACTCCCAGTAGACCGGGCACAAGCACGAAATATCATAGCCAGAGCAGTCAACTTCAGCATCCGACACAATAGCCTGTATCGACAGGGGAAGACATGGGCCAACCTCAAATGCGTCACACCACAGAAAGACGACATGATTCTGAGGGAAATCCATTCGGGCGTATGCGGCCATCACACAGGAGCACGATCGATCGCACATAAAGCCATTCGAAGTGGATTCTGGTGGCCTACCATCCATGCTGATGCGACAGAAATTACGATGACTTGCCACCAATGCCAGCTATATGCACACAAGAACCATACGCCTGTAAATCCCCTATCGATCCTCACTTCTCCAGTTCCGTTTGCACAGTAGGGACTCGATCTAATTGGAGAACTTCTGAAATTCAAGGGCCAGTATCGCTACATCATCGTGATCATTGACTATTATACCAAGTTTATCGAGGCCGAACCGATGGTCAAATTCACAACCGAAAACGTGAAGAGATTCCTGTGGCGTTTTCTCTACTGTCGCTACAGCACCCCACTCAACATCATTACTGATAACGAGCCACAATTCCACAACGACGAGCTCAAAGCATTCTGAAGAAATCAAGGCACTAACCTGGTATTCGCATCACCAGCACACCCTCAGACAAACGGACAGGTAGAAGCAGCCAACAAAATCATCAAGGAGGGAATCAAGAATAAAATCGAACTCATCGAGAAATGAGACATCTGGTACGGATGATGGTCCACACTCCTCCCCGAGATACTATGGTAAATCCGAACGGCCGCAACAGGAGAAACCCTGTTCAGCCTCACATTTGGGACAAAGGCTGTACTACCACTCAAACTCACATACAGAAGCCCAAGAATCAAAAACTATGACCACACCACAAACATAGAGGGTATACGACTCAACAACGACCTCCTTGAAGAGAAACGGGACACGACACATCTCCACAGCACCGCGAACAAGCAGCGAGTCGCTCGCCTATTTAACCAACGGGTTCGGGAACGCCCGCTTCAATTGGGGAACTGGGTTATGAAGGTAATCCAAATGAAGTTAAAGAGCTTACGCCCGACATAGGAAGGCCCTTACGTCATCGACATAGTTGTAAGCCCAAGCACGTTCTACATCAAAGACATGTTTGGAAGAAGGATAGGCAACCCCTGGAATACACAGAACTTGAGAAAATATTTCCACTATGTGTTCATCTGCCTACGTTTGATTGGCACTAATGCACGTACATCTAATGTTTCTGTATAACTTTTTGTATAAGTACGATCGCACTTTTTTTAAGCCAGTGAATGAAAGTTAATATACATCAAACGCATTCAGACACAATGTAAGCAAAACAAAAGTACTTAGATATATTCCAAAAAAAAGAAGTTACTACATAGTCCAGCAAACGCACGCAGGCGCAAAAGAAAAATGCTACAAAAAAAGAAAGCAAAAGTACATAATCAGTTAGCCCCATCCACGGCATCAGCCCCACCCTCCAGCTCCGGCACTCCATCCTCAGGCTGCGTTTGACCATTCGGCTCTTCAAGCGAACGCTTCAGCTTCTCGGCTTCAGCGGCTTGACATACCTCGAACTCGTCTACCTTGACAAACGGAAGCATGAGCGTGGAGAAGTCCTCATATTGGACGTTGGCCTCAGTGGCAACCAAGTCCTCGAACTCGTCCGAATTCTTGAAAGCCTCGACCGCATCGGCATTGACCTTTTCAAACTCGGACGACGCCTTAAACTCGGCCACCGCATCCTCTGTAATCTTCCTGCAAATGTCCTCCGTCATCTCATGTGTCTAAGCCTCAGCAAGTTCGCTCTCCAGCTCCACAATCCGAGCACCGCTGGGTGATCGGAGGGCGGCAAGGTCCGTCTCCAGGATGGCAATTCCGGACTAAGACTCCCCTAGCTTCTTCTTCAGCTCATCGAGCTCACAAACCAGCTTATTCACTCGGGAGATCTTGCGGTTGGCTATGTCCATAGACCTCGTCAGAGCCTTCTGCATCTTGGCCACTTTGGCCGTTAGCCGCCTGCTCTCGGCTTTCGCCTTCGACAATGCGGTTGTCTGCAGCATCGACCCTTCTAGGCCCTTGATGAGGAAGAGCTGGTGTTGAAGCTGGGTGCAAATTTCAAACACTGGATTTAGAGACTCGTTCGGAGTCGCTCCCAATTGACGCCACTTCTGCAACGATTATATGCCGGTACCCATGGAGCTCTGGATGCGAGCAAGGAACTCAGAGGATAGGGCGTTTTTGCCCGCCACAGCTACAGTACCACCAAGCGAGGCTTCGAGGGACAGACCACTGGAGCTTTTGAGTGGATGGCTGGACGCCCCTTGATCATCCGGCCTTCTCACCGAAGACCCAGGCTGGGGCACCCTTGCATCTCCAGGCTGACGGAGGGGAGAGAGCTCGAATGAAATCTTGGAGGAACCTGTGTTGGTGGATGAGTGGGACTTGCTCCGAGAGCCAGAGCCCAGTCGACCTTCACTTTGGCATTTATCCCTGCGATCGATCCAACGCTCGCAGCGCTCCTTACTCCTAACCTCTTTCTCCTGACGGAAGTGGTCCTTCCGGGCTTGCTCGCCCTCTTCCCCTCGATGGGTGTCGAGGGTAGCTTCTCTAGCCCGATCCTCAGGAGTAGCGGCCGACATAGTTCAGGCCCCGACAGCCGCTCCCACGGCCTCCACCTCCTCGTCGACCTCGGGAACTGGATCGAGGTACTGATTGCAGTCGGGGGCGTGCAACACGAGCTGCGGAGTGTCGCCCTGGACGAGATGGCCGTTTTCATCCTCCACTACCATCCGGGCCAACCTGGCCCTCTCCATCAGCACCAGTATACACTGGTGGGCTGCATCCTATTTGGCGGAAGAACATGACTTCTTCATTTTGGCTGCAACAAAAAATACATGGGACACGTCAGCCCGAAAACCCACACAAACGGTACGAACAAACGCATAAAGTGGGGATATCACGAACATACCAGGAGGGCGTGAGAGACCACAGCGTTCGACTAGCTCCTAATGGTTGGCCGCCCAGAAGTTCCTTGCGTCCCGATGTGGATTGAAGGCGAACTTGATTCGAGCTAGATGCCTTTCTTCCAAACGAGTTTGGGGGTATGATCGTTGATCTACAAAAAAACACAAGGCATTAGATGGCATGAATACGAAACGAAATGAGCAGGCAAATGCTGATAGCCGGCAATACAACACACTTAAAGGCTGAAAAAACTCGAAGACTCGATATATCTGATCGCGTCCATGCGATAGCGCACCATCAGACTTGTCGAACTCCCACTCACCACCGACAAGGCAGTGATACCGGCGCCAGCCGATTGAAGAGGAATGGATCCGTTAACCACCACTTCGTTCGGGACTCCACCGTTATTGTACCCTTGTCCTTCATGTGTGGGGAGTACTTCAAATGGAAGAAGTAACCGATCTCCACACGAGTGGGGAACTGCAACCCACTGAGCTTCCAGATATTGTGGAACGCGATCAACACGCGCGTTAACATAGGACCACACTGGCCTAACGTGATGTTGAAGAGGGCGAGCGCGTACTGGAAGAACGGGTGGCGTGGAATCTTCAACCCAGCCTTGAAATGAAACTCGCTCACACACATGTAACCGTTAAGGGGACGCGTGAAGGACTCGCTTTGACGGAGGGCCCTCAGCTTCACCGTTCAAGGAATATGGTAGTCTCGGTACCACTGCTCGAGCTCGCATATAGACGGGGACCCCTCCGGCTCTTGAACCACTTGGCCATCTGCGAGACGCTACAGCATGGGTCCGCCACGAAGGAGTACGGGGAGAGCAACCCCTGACGCCCGTCTACCGTGGGGTAGGATGACGTAACCATGAGAGCCCCCGGAAGAGGAGGTAGAAGCCTCACCGCTCGGCACCACGGAGGCACTTTGATGTTCGGACCGCACAATCATTGACCCGCTTTGCTCCATGTTCGGAACGGATGACCTACGCAATGCACCACCAGCGTTAACGGACAAAGGGGAGATACTCAGTACGCTATCGGATGAAGAGTCTAAAACACTATTAGCAGGACCGTGTGACCCTGTACGAAACCTAGGGATTTGCGGAAGGGACTCATTGCTGGAAACGGCTACCAGTTCCATAATCTTAAGAGAAAAGCAAACGAGAGAATAAGCCAAACGGCGAATGCGTGGAGTATCTCACCAACCCAGTTCTTCAAACAGCACAAACAGATCCCACCATTCCGCAAACACCAAAAACAGATCAAAAGCTCCAAAAATAGCAAAAAACTCAAGAACAAGACTGTTCTTCGTAACGTACCCAGAAAAAAGCCAGAAATCCATTTTTCTTTAACCACAAAAACAGAGAAACGCAATACCCTACCTAGCCAAATGCACTTCACTACCAAAAACACAAGAAATGTACAAAAAAAAATCCAGAAATTACCGTAAACAGTAACAAAGGGAACGCACCAAAACAAGACGAATCACACATTTTTGAAGCAACAAGAACAAGAAATTACCTTTACAAGACAAGAGAGAGAATCACAAGACGACTAAAAAACTTCAAATGATCACAAATGGCTTCAAGAAAGCAATTCGGCAGAGTTTCAGTTGAGAAAGCGAAAATGTAAAAAAACAAAAGTGAAAGCCAAGCTATTTATAGGCAGCAAAACTAACCCTAGGTGAATGCCTACCGTTTATTCTTAGTGCTTCTTACCGCAGGATTACGACACGTGTCCCACGCGCTCCCGCCAAAATTAAATTACCCTACCGCTCCAAATTTCGCCCGCCACGCGTCATATATGCAGCAAACAACTGTAAAAACGTCTGACACACGGGCATGTCAAACAACAGGAAACCGTTACGAAGTCGAAAAGGTCAGAATGCGAAAAGACAAGGGGGGGCCTACTTCAAAAACAGCAACATCAAGTTTCGGAGTCCACCCCGATAGTCGAACAACAACAACATTCGCACTATCATGGGACGAGTAGCAACATCACTTGTCGCCAAGAAAGCGGCTCCAAACAGCAACATCAAGTTTCTGAGTCCACCCAGACAGCACCACGGCACGAACATTCGACATTCGACCTTAAACCAGCTCTTTATCGGAGAGTTGGGGGACTAGGGGGTATCGGGGCACGGACCCCTCCCCGAGTGACCACGTGTGCGCAAACCGGGAAAAAGCTTTACAACTACCCAATCAAGAGCTGATTCCCTTGATTTG
The DNA here is from genome assembly GCA_946800695.1 of Geum urbanum. Classification (NCBI taxonomy): domain Eukaryota; kingdom Viridiplantae; phylum Streptophyta; class Magnoliopsida; order Rosales; family Rosaceae; genus Geum; species Geum urbanum. Next base: position 44,224,147 of record OX327013.1, read on the forward strand.
GGGACTTGGGGGACTTGTTAGTGTGTGATCCCGTAAAACACAATTACCGCACACTTAGTCACTAAAAACGGGTCAACACAGCTTAGACCAAACGTAAGGCAGCAATGCAGGCTTCAACTTTAAACAAGGAAACAACACCATCCGAACGTCTACGCGTTCGAAACGACAAACTGAAGGCACCGGGACAGGCCATGTAAAAACAGGATTCCACATCGAAGAACAACAAAAGATTCCATACTCAACCAGCAATATAAGCAACACATTTATGACAGATACAAGGTACGCCCGTTACTCTACCAATACTACTGTTACACTTCATACATTCTAACTAGAGCGTCGGAGAGTCGAAGGCGGGAACATCCCGTCTAGACTCCTAACGCCCGTTGGTGTATTATTCTTAACAGCAGGTAAATGACGACATACGCGCGATAACCCAGGTCACTCGAAATAACTCCATCCGCTCTTCTGTTAAAATCTCTTACGGAATTTAGTAGAAACATATGTACTTAGGGTTCTGAAAGTAGACAAGGTTAGCGTTAGACTAATTTTGTTTAGTTTTTGTACTCTACGTTTTGGTTCTTTTTGTAGACTTGTGGTGGGTCAAACCAGTACTTTTTAATGAGTTATATAAAGTGATGATATTTTCTTTAAAAAAATACCAAAAGAAAAATGAATTCTGTATATAGAAAATTTTAATTTCCCCTGAAATGCTAGATTTTGAAAGGGAAAGAAAAATAATTTCATTTCTATTTTAATTTCATTTTTCCAACACAGTATTGCAAACTTGAGATTTGAGAAGAGCATAGACATACCTGAATATCAAGGGCCTTCATAAAAGGAATCAAATCGGAAATATTGAATGCCCCAGTTAGGAATAACACCTCTTCAACAATGGCTTTCAAATCAAAGCTATCATCCCATTTACAATCCAACACCATCCTATAAGTTATGTCCTCGTTCATCTTACCAATCTTCTCACTAATATTCACCTTGACTTGTAAAATGGGTCGGCCCAGCCTAGCCCTACTTTATAAGATGTTGCCCTTATACTGCTCAAGTTTGGGCTTTTAAGCCCCAAGTATAAAATAGGCAGGGCATGACAGACCATTTTACTAATTTATGAAGTCCAAGCCCTGCTCAAAGGTCAATAAAGTGTGGGCTTGAAAAACCCGTCTGCAACTTGGCCTAATATATCACTCATATCTCATGAAATAAATATATTTTTATATATAAAAAATAAACTTAATTTGCCAATCTAGTGTACCTATTTTAGTTTAGTTGACTTTTATCTTTTAATCACCACTTACCATAAATATCAATATTTCATATGTAAAATTATAAATTTCTTATTTAGTTTTGGACCAAGCTCAGCCCTAGTAATACATATATAGACAAGGCTATGGGAATGTCCAAGGCTTCAGAAGCATGGTTCATACCCTATCTGTCCGAAAAATAGGTAGGGTCAACCCCGCCCGTTAGATTGGGTAAGGTAGACCCATAGCCCAAAAAAAAGGATTGGGCTAGAGTGGATCAATGAGCTCTAGGCCAGTTTTACAGGTCTATCCACCACTTCATCATTTCCCTTTGCAACTTTCCTCAACTTCCTCACCAGCATTCCCACCTCCTTCTTTCGTAATGAAGCGAAAGCCTCAATCTTGAAGGCACATAACAACTGAAGTATGCATACTTTCTCACATGGCGCTAATATGGACTGTACTCGGAGAAGGCCAAGCCCTTTGAGCCGTAGGACATATGCTGTGAAGCTTGGACTACTGGCCGGCTTGCGAATTTGGTGTCATGCGTTTTAAGGAATAACTCAGCTGCTTTTGGGGAGGGGACTATTATGGTGGGTACGTTGCCTAGACGAAGTGCCATTATGTGGCCATATTTTTTGGCCAAGTGTTGGAGGCTCCGGTGTGGGAGGTTTCCTATCATGCGGAGGTTTTCGATGATCGGGAGTGGCTGAGGGCCAGGCGGCAACTTTGTGTGTTTTGATTTAGAAGAGGCTGAGATGAGATATCATAGAAATGTGAGGAGAAAGATGTGGGTGGCTAATACTATTGCAGGTCTAATCATTATTTCTAGCTTGCTCTATTGGTTCTGAGTGGAAAGGATGTAGGAAGATTCGGGTCTCACAAGCTCAGCATGGATTCATATTTATATGTTGGTCCTCCCAAACATTTCCCTATACTTATTGATTATGATTGACTGAGGACAATTTGTGTGAATTAAAAATGTGTAATTCTTTTCTATTTACGGCATAAAATGTTAACAGTTTGAAACAAAATAGTACTAAAATATTTTGTGTCATAGTAATTAATAATAGATAATGATTGTCCTAAATCTTGTAATAAATATGTTAAAGAAATTTATTCCATAATAAAGGCCCATTTTTATCTAATTCTTCTATACTTGCTTAGGTTTATGTGTATTTACACATTTTTAGAGTCAAAAGCTTTTGTTCATGTACTTGCTTGGCTTCTAGATCAAGTTGTGATGGAATTCCTCTTTTGGGCTGCGATTTTTCACGAAGGATGTTTTTTCATACTTCAATAAGTTAGTGAGTTGATAAGCATTACGTGTCGTCTCTTCGCTAGCAGCGACGTGGTTACGTTTACGTTTTCTTTTCTTTTTGAAGAGATTATTTGGTTATTTTGATAACTTTGGTTATTATTCTAGTTAGGTCATGGCTTCTTGGCTGTTATTGTCCATTCTATGGATAAGTCACTTCTGTAATATTCCTTGTTATGTCCTTAATTAATGAGATTAACGTCTTACTCGGCCCTTAAAAAAAAGAGTTGTGATGGAATCCCCCAAATATCATGAAGATTGCATAAAACATCTTTAAAAGGTATATTAGAGTAGATGTATTTACGTTGAAGTTAGTCTAATGATGTTCGTTGAGTTTTTTTTTTTGAGAAAGTGAAAAGCATTAACGCAATTGGGATACAAAGAGTACAAAGTATAAATACAATAAAAGTACTAAGTACGAAGTACAATACACTCCCATCTCCCACCTACGGTGATATTCAGGACAAAAGCTGACGCCTACTAACTAGGTTCATTACCTAAAACTAACGCAAATGAGGAAATTCGGCTCCACAATTTAACTACAACTAACGTGGATCCTCGACCAAATACAGTCGATCCTGCAACCAAGAAACAATGCTAAATACGACACTAAGCCTCATTAAAATCTTGCCGGATAAAACCCTATGGGAAAATTCAAGCCGAGGAAAGAGTACCACAATATAGTCGTAGAAATGTTGGAGGACTGACACACCAACAAAATACAACACAGCTAAAACAATGAAGCTGGATGAAAGACCATTGATCTGCTGCAGGTCGACCTACACGCAATGTGCGTGTAGATCTTAGTTGAGATGCGACAAAAGAAAAACAACGGTTTCAACCATATAAATAAACCATGCATGCAACCTAAAATCAATCCACATCCAAAGAGCTCATCTTCCGATCAATTTCACGACTAATAGTCATCAATAAAATCTGAATCGCAAAACACTTCGCCGCTTCAATTTTGGCCACGAACAAACGTGAATGAAAAATGGCTCTTTTCCTTTGCTTGTGAGAAACATTGATCCTCTAAAAATTCTAAACCGGTTGAAACATCCTGTTGGAAAACAAGACTTGTCCTCTTGTGCCTCCTTTTTTGTGTGATATCATTTGGTAAGTTGCTATTCTGCATCGGTTGTCGACCTCTCTGAACGGCATCTGAATTCAAAAAACGCAGCATGCTCAAAGGACAGTGATCGGTGGTCATCAACTCAACTCGTCGTTGGAATATCAAGATTGAAAAGGGGACTTTCACGATTGAAATGTTGATCCAGCAACGATTGCATTTGTTTGGACAAATTGAATTGAAATTTGAATTGGAATTCATTGTGGTGAAGGATAAGGCCGAGGAAAAGACGGCGGTTATATTTTAAATCAGCAACGCGTGGAGATGAAACTGCAAAACCCAAGAGCATCTGTAGCCGGGGGGAGGGGGGGGGGAGATGGGGGATTCTGATTTTGGGGAATTTCTGGTGAGACCCATGACAAATAGGAATTTTGGGTTGGTTGGATGTGCAGCGGGGGAGAGGAGGAGCAAAGACCGATTGTTGACCAGATGAAATTCCTTAAGGAATTCCTGAAATAGATCGGATGAGAGGAAGTCCTCCCTGGTGGACCCCACGCACGTGGCTGAAGCCAGGTGGGGAATTTTTTTTTTCAATTTGGCGCGTGTATTAAAAAGTATTTTGTTACCGGCTAATTACCAGCTAATGGCAGGCTGCCATGTGGCAGGCTGTCGGCCAGCACTGAAGCCAACGACTACTTCAATCTGGGAAGTCCATTTTGAATAAGAAATTGAATCAGACGGCTCTAATTCAAAGGCAACAGCTACTATGCTTCTGAAAATTTTAGAACGTCTACTAGGAAAAAAAGCTCCCAAAAAATTTCTAATAACCCCATACTATTTTCCTATAAATACTACCTTCATTTTTCTAAACACTTCACACCTTTGTGCACAAAAAATTATCATCCTCCTCCCTCTATTCCCTCTCTCTCTCTCTCTCTCTCTCTCTCTCTCTCTCTCTCTCTCTCTCTCTCTCTCTCTCTCTCTCTCATAATCCTTTTGGTTTTTTGCAAAAGATGAATCCTAACGATTACGAAGAGTCTTCCAAAAGAAGGTGCTAACAACGTCAGCAAGCCGCCCGGAATGATGAATTCATTTGTCACTGATGCGATCATGGTAGTTGCAGCGTTTGATGATGAGCAACCTCGCCGCTGCAGTCCAAACCAACAAAGGCAGAGGGAAGCAAGGGGTCAGAATATGCTGGAAGATTACTTCGTCGAACGACCTATTTTCGACGAGTAAGATTTTCGCTGGATTTTTGAATGAGCACGCACTTGTTCAACTGGAAGCTATTCGCACGGAAACAAGAGGCATATTGCAAATTAAGATGTGGAGAGGTGTTTTGACATCTTGTAATCTAGATGGGCTATCATTCGTCACTCAACTATATGTCATCACACATCGACATTGAAAATGATCATGTTGGCTTGCATCATAATGCATAACTTGATTGTTGAGGAAGAATTTGTGGAGGACGATTTTGAGGGGAACGAGAAAGAAGATTTACAAAATTCTGTTAGTGCTTTCACAGTTTATGATAGGCCGGTTGATGAAAATGGCAACCGAATTCCCTTTGAGCCGTTTGGAAGAGATTAACATCAACAACGGTTTAACGACCGTCTCGTCGATCTCTAATCAGTTTATCTCCATGGAGAGTTTCAAAAGGACTTAGTGAAGCAGAATCGATTTCTTGAAACCGGTGAACAACTCTAAACAATGCGTTTGCATTTTGTGTGTTTTAATCTTGTGTGTTTGTATTTAATTATGTTTTAATGAAATGTATTTGAAGTTTATCTAAATAAATAGAATGTATTTTTATTTTTTGAAAATTAAAATTACATAATGTAGTCGATAATGACATGTATCGGTTAGTTATTAGATGAACACATTACTAACAATTAAACAAATAAATTTTTATAATTAATAAATAATAATAAAAATTCATATTTATAATACTTTTGCACAAAAAATTTAAATAAAACATTTTATTAAATGAATAGCGCCGAGAATTCCTATTTCAGGAAATCCTCGTGTTAAATGACTGCGGATCATGTGACTGCATGAAAACCGTCGCCACCATGATCCCTGTATCCAATGGAACAAAGAGGGAGCAAAGTGGGAAAATCTTGCCGCCCAAGCAAAGAAACCTGCGATTAATTAAATATCAGATCCCATTCAGAACAGAAGAAAACAAAATTGAAAGGAAGACCACCACAAAAAACATTGCAAGAAATAGAAACGTTGGGGAAACCCTTATGAACCATATATGCATGTTAGTCCATAATGAACGTCGACTGAATTAACTGCCTCCAAGGAGGATTTAACCAAAAAATAGTCTGGAAAACCAGACACTATCTCTTCATAAAGATTGAAGAGAGAACAGAGAAAACCAAGCCCTTATTTCGATTGTTGTTTCGCTTGGTTGGTGCTAACAAGTCCGACTGGGGGGGGGGGCGTCCAAATTTTATCGGAACAACAATTAGATTTCAAAAACAGTGACGGGGAAAATGGGTGTTAAATGGTACGTGCGTACATGGGCCAACTGGGCATGCAAGTTTTGTGGCATCAATGGACTTGGAAAGCTCCTACACACAGCCCAACTTACAGACTCGGTCCGAATGCCATCATCATAAAATTTACAGACTTTACTGTTGAAATCTACTCGGCCTCTTCCTGGTAAAACACAATTATTTTGACTATAAATTAAAACGATTTCAACACAAGAGTTATTTTCCCTCGAACACAATTCCGTTAATCGAACCAGATCTTAGAATCCTCTCTCCAAATTCCAATACAGAGAGAGAGAGAGAGAGAGAGAGAGAGAGAGAGAGAGAGAGTCTTTGACCAGCAGCAATGGCGCAGATCTTCGAGTACTTCGTCGTCTGCGGTCTCGGACCGGAGATTCGAACCGTCGACGGCGCCAGAGGTTTCCATGGCTTCGGAGAAATGTACCTGCCGTCGTTGCTCGACCAATACCCTCCCGCCAACCACACTCTCTATCCTCCTCCGCCGCCTCAGCTCCCCACCGTAAGTAAAACGACGCCGTTCTGCTCTGCCGGAATCGGCCTTTCCAATTTCTGTTCTGCTTATGCGCTCTTGTGGTTTTTCAGTGTGTGTTGCCAGCTGGCGTTTGTTTCTACTCTTCAGGCTACGACGCCGGTGATGCTTCGAAGTTTCCAGGGAGCTATCCCATTGTTCTAACAGGTACGCCTCAAGCTCACATTTCTCGTAGTTTTTTAAGCCGGAGTAGGACCTTGTCAGTATCATGTGAAATTTGAGCCGTTAGATTAGATTTTTCGTCGAATTCTGCAGCTAGTTATGTAGTTAGGCTTTGGCTCTGTATTTAATTGCGCTTCATGATTTTGTGCAGAGGGAGACGGCTCGAAAATCTATGTTAGTTGCATTGCTTTCCGCGATCCGGTTAGTGAGGATATTGCTGAAGCTTATTGTATACCTGCAAACTCGTATGCTGACAAATGTATCTGTCTAGTTTCGCGGTCGCCTAGTCTCCGTTTACTCAAGACTGCATTAGAGGAATTGTATACACTTTGTTTTTCGTCTAGCGGAAGCAGGTAAGAGTCTCTTGCTAGTGATTTTTGACCCATCTTTTGAGTGCTTCTGCTGCATTTCATTTATCTGTGACATTTACAGCAAACCGTTGTGGGATATTATTGCGTCTATGGTGTCCAATGTACCTCTGCCTACTCCAGGGAAGGATCGAGTTTTGTTTGCTATCGACAGTTGTCTGCTTTCTGTAGAGGCTCCACCAAAGGATGGACTCCCTCATGTTGATGTACAGCCTCTATGTTTCTTCATGCTTTCTCAGTTGTCTGCTTCTACAATTTTATGGTTGTAAATGCTCTTTTTTCAGCTGTTTAATGTCAACTTGGTTGTCATGTACATTGTTTCGTTAATGCAGATATCGTTTCAGCCATTGGTACAGTGTTTAGACGTCGACAATTTAATTAAATTTTTCACAGCTGTACTGCTTGAAAGGAGGATTTTGATCCGGTCGCACAAGTATGAATTTTAAGGACTTAAAGATCATTTAATGTTGTATAACTGCACATCCTTTAGTTAACCATTTGTCCTATTTTGGCAGATATTCACTTTTGACCCTTGCATCAGAAGCTATTTGCTATTTAATTTATCCATTTCGTTGGCAGGTAAGCTTCATTCTTAGCCAGTTGTATAAAATATAACTTTTAGTTAGGATTGTTCTGGGATTTGTTTTTTCATTAACAGAATAGCAGGTGGTGAGTGTTTGATAGACCTCATATTCACTTCTCTTCATGTCAAAAAAAAAATTTGAAATTCTTATCAAGAAAGTGTGTTTTTATGTCTCTATTTTTGGAGAATTGGCCGTGGGAGTGGTAGCAGAAGGATTGACCCTATGTAATGCTCTCAAGCTTTTTGACTTATATATAATATGAAATTAGTAACGTAACAATGAACTTGCTTTATACTTTAAATTGTTTGAATGGAGTAGCTAATTCTGTGGTATTTTCTTTTAATAGTTATTCTGTTTGACTCTAGTCTAATCTGTGCATTTTTTTGTCATGTGGGAAGCAAGTCTACATTCCATTACTCTTTTTCAGTGGAGTAGACTATATTGATGCCCCCACGCCATATATGATGGGACTTCACTCGGGTGTTGATACATCTAATCTGGCGATGGATGGTGTAAGTTCTTTTCCATATTCTCACTTTTGTTTTGGCATATTCAGGATGAACAATAGGTTTCTGGTAGTATCTATTGTACTCAGTATACTATGTGTATGTGGGAAAGTACCACCATGGTGTCATATATAGCTTTGAGTTCTACATTACAGCTTTATGAACCCCTGTCGTGGTTTTTAAAAATTGCAGAATTAATAAATTCTTACACAAGAAAATAAATGGGTGTATTGTTTGCTTTGTTGTCCTTTGCCGTGGTTCTAGGTAGTTGTTGTGGACCTGGAGTACAATCGCATTACAACAATAGAAGATATACCTTCTATTCCTGAGCCAGAACTAAGCTGTTTGCGTGAGGAAATATTACATCTATTGTACCCCAACGTTGTGGGGATAGATATGATGAAGGATGGTTTATGCAGTTCATCGGAGCAATATCCTAAACTTGGCAACAAACCTTGGGGAGAGGATCATGACCTTCAACTTAGGTATGCTTGCTTAGGTGCAAAGTGAGTTAAATCAAAACGTCTACATGGGTGGGGAAATTTCTTTTAATTGTTATCTCCATTTTTCATAGCAATAAGAGTATGCTCCAAGTATATTAGTCGTTTGAGTCTTCTGTGCTCAATATGGAATATCAACTAGATATGCTTCTGTTTGTGTAGATATGTCTCGTTTGCAATTGGACATTGCTTCTCTTTCCTACAATATCAATGTCTTGTTTGCAACTTTATGCCTTGGTTCTTTTTCCGTGCATTTAATTCTTCTACAGGTTAGTGTTCTTAAAGTTCTTTGCATCGCTTCTAAGTGGCTATCGAAACTTCATAGTATGGATCTTTCTATCTTATTTCTGGCATCACATTTGATTTTTTTTAATCATTTGTACTCGTTGATTCCTTGAAATTTATTTGTTTAAACTGTTTCTTCCCTGAAGGAACTATCTGCTACGCACGTCTTCAATGTTCAAGCATTCTTGAAGATGCGCTCTCGATCAACTCAGCAACCCCCAGAACCCATGGTACCCCTTTCATCTTCTGTTATTTACCTATTAAGGGTTACTATAATAACTTTACTCATGATTATAGTAACTTCTTTTACCACTGCACTTATGTTTGTGATTGCAATTTTGTGTTGTTAATGTTTGAAAGCATGTGCTACCACTGCTAGTGTGTACTCATTTCATTGTTTCTATTATCAGTTGACACAGTTTTTGGAGTCACATGGGTTCATGGATTATCTAGAAAGAGGTTTGGGTTCTGAAGAAAACAACAATAATCTGCTTGACAAGTTACAAGATGCACTGGGAAGGGGCCAAAATCCCATCTCAATTCTTCCTTCAAATGCGGTTGAGCCTGAGATTATTACAATTGCGGACACAGATGTAGGAACATCAGGTATGTTTCATGTTATTGTTAATCTAAGTTTCTGGGTAATCCAGATGGTTTATGTACTATTTTAAGCTTTGCAATGGTGTTTACTTTGGTCTCCTTTTCTCTGAATTCTTAGGTTCAGGTGCCAGATACACATATGACAGGTTTCCCTCGAACATTATGACCGAAGAGGAAGAAGAAAAGAGGAAGCAAATCCTTGCTGCAGCAAGTGGTTTATCTGCTAGGTACATATACATTATCCCTTTGTCCTCTTTAGACAACTTTAGTCATACTGGAGTAAGTAGACAGTGGGAACCACTTACATTCATCTTGAGATTCTTGACTGCGAAAGGGACCAAAAGAGTTGGCCATTGGAAATAGAATATGATAAACATAATTGCTTTACAGAGTTGCAGGGTAATTGAAATACATCGCAAGGCATTCTCTAATTTGCCTTGATTTTCTCTCAGCTTACCTTCTGTCCTTCCGGGTAAAGACCCCAAATCAGAAACTTTAACTCCATTGGAGCGAGCTGTAAGCACTATACTCCATCAACACGATGTCTAGTAGGTTTACTTTACCTTTTAAAGCTTTCTTTAACTAATATAATACTGGTCATTCAGGCGGAACGGGAGTGTATGGTTTTGGACATAAAAGTGAAGCTGCAGGTACAGTTTTTATTTTTTCTCATATATATACACCTCTGTGCTGGAATTTGAAAATGGAATCCTGGTGTTGGTAGGCGTAGATAAATTTACTTTGTCCTTTGTTTAAATGCTCCATCAAGTTTTCAAATGTGGTACTACATACTGTGGTCTATGCAGTGACTATTCATTGATTTTAGTAAGAAAGTCTTAGAAAATGTAAATTTTCTTTGATTTTTTAATTAATGTCAAATCATTAGAAAAAGAACATACATGACATTTGCATTTGTTCATATGTGATAATGTAACTATGTTTGATGAGCAGGGTTTGTGGCTGCGTCTTTTGAAATTGGGACCTACTGATGATCCGCTTTCGTCATTTGAATATGGAACAATCCTTGGTAAGTCTCTTTGAGTATTCACATGTTTTATGAGTTGGAAATTTTTTGACATCTAGTCCTTGAGATATATATTGTTTGAGATTTCTATGGAGCTTATCGTTAATATATTGTATTTGCAGCTTTAATCGAATCTGATGCAGAAGGAATTGGTGGAAGTGGGTTTGTTGAATGTATAAGGGAGCACATAAATTCGGTGCGTTGCTGTGTTTGAAAGCATTCATGGATTTCTACTCCCTCCATGCAGTATTAACACATACTAATAAAAGTTTTATGTGCTCTTAGGGATGGCACTGTCAGTTGACTGAAGAGCAGTTTATTGCTGTGAAGGAATTGGTACAAATGCAAACTCTTTACTTTATTACAGAGGGTATTTGTAAAATCAGAAGGCATAGTTATAATTAAGTGATGTTCACTGGGTTCATCATTTCTTTTTACACTATTTTGTATATCCAGAAATAACATGCCCAGTTCTCGGTATAAACTGTATTCGTTTGATCTGTCATGTCTCATTTGAACACTAATTTATGTTTAATCTCAGCTGAAAACAGCTATCAGTCGTGCAACGTCCAGGAATGATTGGGCGACCATTAGAGATGCACTTGAAGTGTCTGCCGAAATGTTTAAGAAGGATGGAAATAATGTTTCAGATTATGTTCAGCGTCATCTTATTTCTCTGTCCATCTGGGAGGAATTACGGTATGTGGTTACAAGTCAATTCCTCCGGTCTCTTGCAACTGCTAATTCCAATGGTCTTCATGTCAGAAGTAGTTCATTATTGTCTCATAATCAGTTTTCATACTCAAGATTGAACAAAAGGGTATATTTATGTGTTGAACAGGTGAATGTGTGATAAGTCTTTACATTTACATTTTGCCCTGCACCACCACCACCATGACCACCATATAAGGAATAAAATGATCGCTTATTCTCTTTCTTTGTATTTTTATCATTGCAGGTTTTGGGAAGGCTACTTTGACTGTCTGATGGAACGATCTTCAAACAAGTATGAATTTCACTATTATCTTTCTTCTTTAGTAAAGACTACTCAGTTCTGCTTTATTCCGATTTCCCTATATCTGTCAAATGTTATGGCGTCAGTTATAATGTTATTTCTTGCGAAGTAATGTTTGGGTACTGTTGTCACTTCAGGTCAGCCAACTATGCCTCTTTGGTTACCGATCAGCTATCTTTGGTGGAATTACACATGGTTTGTATTTCTTCTCTGTTTTAACTTTTGCTGGCAAACTCTTTCTTTGCTTTTAGTGTTCTGATTATAAATATGGTTTATGTCATCATGAAGGCCGGGTTGGGACTTCCTGATCTTGATGCGTGGTACATGATTGAAACAATAGCTGAGAAGAACAACATTGGATACACACAATTTGTAAGTCATTGTTTTTGGTTTTCACTCGAGTTATAGTAGTATCCTCATTTTGGGTCTACTGCCCTCTCCTTTTATCTCTTTCCACTTTTAACATGAAGCTGAAGTATTCTTGAGTTTACCAGTGCATTGCTGACTATGTCCCTTAATTTCCTTGGTTTTCAGATAAAGTTAAGGGGATTATTGTCTCATGTTCAACAACTACGAATTGGTTACTGGGGTATCACTTCTTTCAAGGCCCAGTCCATGTCTTATGGATTAGCATCTCCAGGTTCAAAAGATTCCACGGTTGAGAGTCAGCAACCTGCTGAGGCCTCTGGAGTTGGGAGGAGCTGGGTTCAGAGCATGTTCAGCAGGGATAATTCATCCAGATCCAACTCTTTCAGTCGAGTTCGCAAATGGACTTCTGATAGTGCCTCTTCAGGTATTTCAATTGATAAGTTAAGTTGTTTCCATTTTACTTCTGAATCTCAGTTATCTGCATCTAGATCACCATTTTTTGCTGTCATTAAGCTGCAAATGAAAATGGGACATCTCGTAAGCGAGATTTATCAGCAGCTGGACAGAAGAAAATGCAGACCAATGTTCGAGTACTTAGAGGTCATACTGGCCCTATCACTGCTCTACATTGTGTAACAAGACGGGAAGTTTGGGATCTTGTGGGTGACCGTGAAGATGCAGGTCTCTTCATTAGTGGAAGTACAGACTGCACTGTGAGCTCCATATTTACTCACTTTATTATACAATTCCATTGCACAAGAGTGTCCTATAAAGAAGGAGTAGTATTAATTCGTTCAGCAACCTTTCAGGTTAAGATCTGGGATCCTAGTTCCCGTGGAAATGAACTTCGGGCCACTATGAAAGGACACACAAGGTTCATTGCTATCGTTATTGTCTTGTTTTATTTTTATGTCCAGACCAACATAGGGTGCTATTTTACAGTTTTTTTTAACTTCCTGTGACTGTATCTGTGATGGCCAATTATAGTTAGCACTTTATCCTTCCTCATGTTCTTTTGGTTTTGGTCTTATTTTTAGAACTGTCCGTGCAATAAGTTCGGATCGTGGAAAGGTGGTATCCGGATCAGATGATCAATCTGTTTTAGTATGGGATAAACAGACTACTCAGCTTCTAGAAGAGTTAAAAGGACATGAATCCCAGGTTTGCTTACTTCTTTACTTCGTGTATTACTAAATTGATTTATGCAGAGCAGACAGTATATATTAAGAGTAGTCAACACATTACGTATGCCAATTAAATCAAAGTCAAAATTCCGTCCTTAGCCGAAAAGGAAAGCACAACATAATGTATCCTGTCAACATATTGGAGTAGACAACATATCACGTAAGCGAGATTTCATCCGGAATATGTACCAATTAAGTTTTTGAAGCATAAAACATGACTGGTCAAATACATGTAATCTTACATTTACCATGCGCACTCAAGAGTTATCCTTATTACTATATGTGATGGAATGTTCAGAGTATATGTGTGGGGGTATCGGCCACAAGAAAAACGACCATTATTTCCTTCAATATTAGTTTGTCCTTGGAGTATATATGAAAATATAGTTTATTGTTGGTCCTTGTAGATTAGCTGTGCTCGCATGCTGTCTGGGGAACGTGTCCTTACTGCTGCTCATGATGGTACTGTTAAAATGTGGGATGTTAGAACTGATACTTGTGTGGCAACTGTTGGTCGTTGCTCTAGCGCAGTCCTATGCATGGAATATGATGACTCCACAGGAATCCTGGCTGCTGGTGGTAGAGATGCGTATGTGCACTGTAACTCAAAGTGATCCATTGGTTTTAGTATCCGTATAGAATATATTGTTGTACTTCCCTGAAATTAATCCACTGAGTTCTTGGTTGATCAGCATTGCTAACATCTGGGACATTCGTGCCGGTAGGCAGATGCACAAGCTTCTAGGACACACAAAATGGATCCGGTGAGCTAAAGGAGCATACCCTTTTTTTTTTCCTCCTATTATTCTTCTATCTGTATAAGTGAGCAAAATGTTATATGCTATTCTTGCAGGTCAATTAGAATGGCGGGGGACACAGTGGTTACTGGTAGTGATGATTGGACTGCAAGATTGTGGTCCATTTCTCGAGGATCATGTGATGCTGTTCTTGCATGCCATGCTGGCCCAGTATTATCTGTTGAATACTCAACACTTGACAGAGGAATAATCACAGGTGTTTATCCTATATTTGTATATAGTGTTTCATTGAGAATTTGGTTGCTATGTTCAAGACTTGCCTCAATATGAATTATTATACCTGCCATAACTGATTTCTGGCTCCAGGTTCAACTGATGGGCTAATTCGGTTTTGGGAAAATGTGGAAGGTATATTATCAATATCTCGATTCTATATTTCTCTTTTTTTTTACATTAACTATCTTTTGGTGCAGTCTGTTTGGGCATCTGATTCAACTGATAATAAATACTATCTATTATCCCTAGTACAAACTAATTGTTACTTGTATGCAAGATTCAATCTATTATTCTCAGAGCAACTAATTTTTACTTGTATGCAGGAGGTATAAGATGCGTAAAAAATGTTACTGTTCACAATGCTGCAATATTGTCCATCAATGCGGCAGAACATTGGTTAGGAATTGGAGCAGCTGATAATTCCATGTCTCTTTTTCATCGGCCTCAAGAGAAACTCGGCGGCCTCTCTGGCACTGGATCAAAAATGGCTGGATGGCAACTATATCGAACACCACAAAGAACAGCTGCTGTGGTACGGAAATATCATCAGCTCCTTGCTGCACTGTGTCCATCTTGTTCTTTGAAGCAAATATGCTTTTTTGTCTGTCTCATTCTGAACATAATAGTCTGTTGCTTTATAATTAGGTATTTTTAACATAAATGATTGGAGGTTAATAATTCTTTTTCCATTACTTTTGCTATCTAGGTACGATGTGTTGCTACGGACCTTGAAAGGAAAAGGATATGCAGTGGTGATCGAAAGGGACAGCTGAGACTGTGGGAAGCCACAATCAACATCTGAGTGCGTTTGTGTCTTTGTGTGTATACTCTGAATATTGGATCACAGATATATATCTCTGAAAAACAAAGAACAAAAACCTTCGTGGAAAGCAAGTTTTCCGGTTGTACCTATAGTAGGGACGTAAGTTTTCTGGTTGTACCTGCAGTACGGACGGAAATTATCAAGACAGAAGAAGCTGGGTGTTGCCCCTTTATTGTAGTATACGTATGTAATGTGAGTATGAGTTGTTTGATGTGCTCATGTTTAAAGTCGGGTACAGTTTCACATCTTTTTTGGGGGGCTGAATTTAGGATTGGGAGCTATTACCTATATAACATTCATGAGTTTTGCTGTACATACAACGCGAATCACTGTAGCACTATTCATAGAGGGCGTTTTCGTCTGGAAATTTGCGAGCGTGTGTCTGCGTGCGAGCCAACTGTTTGAAGGTCAGCGTGTATCATCTCTCTCTCTCTCGGCCATATCTCACTTTGTCAGCCTCTATCCTCATCTTCGACTCCCTCTCTCTCTCCGATCTCGGCTACCGTCCCTCCATCTCCCTCTCTCTTGCGTTTGAAGGTTTGCCTCCACCTTCATCAGACCTTCTTCTCTCTTCTTCTGATTCTGGACCTCAACAACAACAAACAACCCAAACCAAATCCAAGGTGCGCTACTTTCGTCACCGGCTCTTCTTCTCCTTCTTCTTTAAACCCGGCTCAAGCTCCGATCTTCGACTCCCTCTCTCTCTCCGATCTCGGCTACCGTCCCTCGATCTCCCTCTCTCTTGCCTTTGAAGGTCTGCCTCCACCTTCATCTCCGGTGAACAGTAATGCCCGTTTGATAATTTTCCCTTGAACGTGCCAAGCGTGTGAGGTTCTCTCCTACGAGGTTCTCTCCTATACCTCCTGGCTCTCTCTCATCACTCATAATTGACATCATCTTGCTCACGCCTCACTTGCTCAATCTTTCGATCTATTTATCAGATTTGTCTGGGTTCGTTGCATCGTTTGGGTTCGTGAGGTTCGGCTTCTGCTTACCATCTCCTCACTGATTGAATAAGGTCGGTAATCTTCAATTCGATCCTGTTTGATGAGCTCAAATTTAATTTCGGTGGTCTGCGTTTTGGGTTCTGACGAATTATAAGTCTTAGCTATGGAGTTTAGGGTTTTGACAATTAGAAGTCTTAGAAATCCAATCTGATCTATAGTTTAGGGTTGTCTATACATAGTTTCGCCTGCATCTTCCTTCGTTTCACAACCAGATCATTAATGATTTTTATTTGTTGTATGTAAAAACCTCATCTCTCACATTCAACATTCCTGTAGATCATTAATAATCTGATTGGCTATGTATGAAACGATCAATTAGTTTTTTTATCTGCTTGGGTTCTTTGCTTTAGTTTGGATGAGGTTTTCTTCTTCGGTTTAGCGCTGTAACAACAAAAGATACACTAACTTTAGCATAAAACTCTGAAGTTAATAAGATACATCACAAGTTTATAGCGCTGTAAAGCTTAAATTTTTATGTGCATTGTTCTTTGTTGTTATAAAATGTGTATCTTTTGTTGTGATTTAGTGTTTAGGGGCTGCTTTGGTTTTGTTACTTCTTAGGACTTATGTATTTGAGTGTTTGACATGAAGAGTTAGTAAGTGAAAACAAGAACTTAGGCTTATCTGATTTTTGTTATTTGAAAGTATGGAAAGGAATTTGAGACTTGAAGTGCTTTTTCTGCTATGGAGCCTTGGAATTTAGGAAGCATTTTGCTTATAGTGGGTTGTGTTACACACTTGCATCTGGAATAGCTTGATCATATGTTTTCTCGAAGGTTCGGAAGATCAGCTTGCCAATAAGCAAGTATAGAATATATATTCTTATGAATGGGAACATCCATGCACAAAGTGAATTCAAAGCTAAAAGTTCATGGCAATAAAGCAACTTGCAACTTGCTTGAATCCACTTTGTGTATGGTTAATTGCATTTTTGAAAGTGTGGATAAATTGTACGGGGTTCCCCTTTTCACTTTGTTCATATATTCTTATGAATGGGATCATCCATGCACAAAGTGAATTCAAAGCAAAAAGTTCTGAAATAATATTCTTTGTTTCATGGCAATAAAGTGTTGGTATCGGGAACGATCGCTACTTTCATCTGTTATCTCTTTCGGCCTATGCTGTTCTATAAAATAGTCTTAACTATTAATCAACGATATTCAACTCTTTCATGACCATCTAGCTTAAATTTATTCCTCTCCTCTGCCCTGTGTTTTTGGTTTACGAACAGGGCTTCACCGTAATGTCTGGATCCAGGGTAAGATATATTTACAACACAGGATCTATGTCTCATTTCAATATATACACCTAGATGGTCACAGCCTTAAGATTTAGGTCGTTTAGAATAGCTTATGATTATCCTTTTTTTATAATACCAGTTGAGGTTCAATGTTTGTTTGTTTGGAGGTTTTGAGTTTCCTATTTTGATCCTGAGATTGGTTAGTGTTTGTTATCGGCTTTGTTTCGCTTGAAAATTTTGGTTATTGATCACGGATAATATGTATCAATTTAAATTTAAGTTGATTGAATTACTGATAATCATTGTTTAGCATCTACTTCCAGTTTTGATAAGCATTATGTTTACTTTTCGATTTCTTCAGGTCTTATATTACTTTAGAAGTCGTGTTTTGCAACACATTGTTACGTTTTGACTTCCAACACAGGTTTGTTGATGCATGTAAAATAGAAATAGGGTTTTGAGTTCCAACACATTACTTTATTTAGATAGACTGTCTGGACAAATTCTTTACTGAATTCGTGTGCTTGCATGGTTTGCCTGCAGCCATCTGAAGACCCTGAACAGACTGTTTTAAAAAAATAAGTGACTTGGTTTAGGTATACTGTACAGTTTAATTTTTAACCATATATTGTGAATTTTATTGGTTGTTTCCAGAAGTTGATGCATTTTATAGAAATTAGCTGATGTGTTGGATTTTGTACATTAAAAACTGCTTTGGTTGTAATGGTTTCTTTTGATGATTTCGGTGTCTGGTGTATATTATTTTTATATCAAACTGTGTATCTGATCGGTTCCTTTTTTTGGTGTTTGTGTTTTCAGATTTCTTTGTCTGGATGTTTATTATTTGATATATTGATGGTTGGTTATTGATATATTTTGTCGCTATTTGAAATTTTCCTGTATACTTTGCAGGTTTTATTTGTTATATGCATAAAATTGTGTTATGTTTTGCGCTGCTGTTGTCTCTCTGGCATCTGTCTAAGTCGTTTGCAGTTTCTCATCGACACTCGGGTCCGTGTTTTTGTTAACCAAGTTGTTTTACATGATATATTGTGGATGATATTTGTAATGATTATAGTAATTCGTTTTGATTAGTTAAATTGCTTTTTTAGATATGCCGCTAAAAAGAAACTATACCTCTGTAACTGGAGCGGATGGTCCCCGCGCAACTTTGGATTATTTTTCAGCAAGTTCACTGGAGAAACAATGTTCAACATCTAAGAGTGATAGTTGCGTATTTATGCAACGTTTATGTGCTTAACCGAACCTTATATTTAGTTCTTTTGTTACGTTTTTAAGTAAATTAATATTATTATTTGTTTTGTAGGAAATTAGAGGAAAATAAATAAAAAATGTGTAAAAGGAGCTTTCCTAGTACAACAAGGAATTGAATTGGGCTAGCAAATAAGGAATCCATATCCCTTATGAATTAAGGGAATAGCCAAAGAGACGTGAAGGATGGCTGCATGTTATATATATACACCTAACTAGCAAGAGGAAAAAGAAAGAGGAGTTGGACGGCAGGAAGTGATTGCCTAGCTAGATTGTCCTGTTATATATATATATATATATATATATGGAGCTGAAACGTGAGCAGGAGAGAGCTGGGCTAGCCTAGCTATCTAAACAAAAGGAGGTGGACTCCTTATATGAAAGGGAGATTGGATGAATGCACGTGGGAATTAAAGTTGATGTGCAGAGAGAGAGACGTGAGGAGGAGCTAAGTTAATTAACTTAACTTGGAAAGGCAAGGGACGTGATTAACTAGAAGAGGAGTCCATGTGGGATTGTGAGATCAATTAAGAAAAGGATACGTACGGGGAACAGATGTGATTGATTGCTATATATATATAGCTGGAAAGAGCAACGTACGTCGGCAGTTTTAAAAAGAAAAAAAAAGAAGGAAAAAAGAGGGCAGGGAGGCTCACGGCAAGCAAGAGAGGAGAAGAAGCAGAAGAGAAAGGGAGAACCAAACTGCATGCCTTTGATCTCGACGCTGTTACGAGTTTTTCTTTCTCCATTTTTTGTCTATCTTTTATTTAACTCTTTGATGTTATTATTTAAGATTATGAGTAGCTGATTTTCTTTTGTTAAGGGGCTGCTTGAAACCCCGTACATGAAGTCTTTTTAATACATACACTTTAATTTAGTTTTGCATATTTTATGAATGAGGTTTCTTTCTCTGAATGATCACCGTATGAATTCTTGTATGTTTGCTTTGGTGGCCAACTTAGTATGCATGTTAGGGTTCTAGTTTCATGAGATACGGGCGACTGAAGATAATTTCTTCCACCGGATTCTCTATAGTGATACGCCGATTTTACCGTCGGGAGATTGAAATTCATAGGTCTAGCGAGACACGCCCATAGTGTACTTGTGAACCCTTGTAGCTTCTCAAACCTTTTCTAGAACTTAATGCTTTCTTCTTTGTAAACCTTGGGGTCCATGACTATGAGTTCAATAGAGGGATAGATGTAGGGGAGGTCCATGACAAACCTGCATAGGCATAATGATTAGGTAATAGGATGTGGTTGTAACGATCAACTCTTCCTGAGAACTTTCATTCATTGGATATGTGCATTAGATTAAGTATGTGTTAGATAGATGGAATGACGGTGGTGGATTGCATTCCTCTTAACTCTTTAATCATATAGTTTAAATCCATTTGCATTCATTAGCATATTTACTTTCAGCATTTATTTTCTGCATTAGCTGTAGCTTAGCCGATTTATTTCGGTAACCAAATCAACCCCGAATACCCTCAAATTTTGTGTGGTAGTCCGCCACTGTGTCTAGTTCATTGTGTTAAAATTTCGTAGCATTTGAGTCTTTCTATCTTAGGTTCGCTTACCATTAGTGTTCTGTGGTCGAGTCTGTCAGCATAATAGTGTGTTAGGATTTAGTTTCACCAATTCTTCGTGTTCGATAACCCCTATTTATCTTACTACAATGATATATCCAGGTTGTGAATAGGGTATCTTTGAGAGGTGTTTATTCGCCTTGTCAAATTTTGGCGCCGTTGCCGGGGAATTGCTTAATTCTAAGTCCTAATAGAGTCTTTAATTTTCAGTTTTGTTTTCTTTTCTTTTCTTTTTCTTTTGAGTCTTACTGTCTCTTCTTTGTGCAGGAGCATTGTTTATGCGTACTAGGCACACAAGAAGCGCTGAGCCATTATTACTTGATCCAGAGATTGAACGCTCAGCAAGGCAAAACAGGAAGCAGCAGGGACAACAGTCCATGAACGTGAACAGTGGTGGTCAGCCTGAGCAAGAAATACATTCTGATACAGGATCTGAATTTGAGGAAGAACAGAGTGTTCCAACACCACCACCATCACCAAAAAGAATGGCAAATGCAACCAAGCTGAGAGAGTCCTTTATACCGGGCACAGGTGCAGCAGATTCACCGATCGTACTACCAGAGAATTTAGGGTCATATTCTATTCCCCCATCACTTATATCGAATCTGCCACACTTCAGAGGAACGCCTTCTGAAGACCCCCATGACCATCTCAATGAGTTTACAGCATTGTGCAGAATCCAGAAATCGACTAATGTGGAAGAGGATACTATGAAACTCCTCTTGTTTTCGTTCTCTTTGAAGGAGCAAGCAAAAGCATGGTATAATTCTTTAGCTCCTTTATCTATGGACACATGGGAGAAGATGTGCTCCGCATTTATGAAAGAGTTCTACTCTGCTTCACGCACCAAGAACTTGAAGAAGTAAATTAGCACATTCAGGCAGAAAGACAGTGATGAATTACATGAAGCCTGGAGCCAGTTTAAGAGTCTTCTTCGACAATGCCCTCATCATAAGTTTGACCTCAACACTCAAATGGAGTTCTTCTATGAAGGACTTGATTCTTTTAACAGGTCAAAGCTTGATTCAGCTTGTGGGGGAAATTGGTGGAATATGACTGGAGTTGAAGCCAAGGAAGTTGTTGAGAACCAAGCAGAAAATTCAAGGCAATTTCAGTCAAGGGATAGATCCATGGGAGCAAGTAGAAGGTCTCTCAATGCAGTTGCAATCGATGGAGCCATGGAAAAAAGATTAAGCTCTATGGAGAATGACATTGCTCTGATAGCTAGTAGTCTGAAAGTGAGCAAGAAGACAACAGTTGCTGCAGCTCAGGTTGTGTGCACTTTATGTTCAGCTATAAGCCATTTAGCAGAAGATTGTCCCAAGTTCAGAGTAGATGAAGGGGTTGATCAAGAGGAAGAAGCAAATTACTTCCAAAGACAACCCAACACATATGGTGGAAATAGAGACCTGTTGAGCTATAGGAGCAACAATGTGCTAAATCCTCCTATTGTTCCACCTGGATTTCAGCAGAGACAGCCTACAGGAGATGGGCAGCAGTTTGGCCAAAGGCGTATGCCTCAGCAACAACAAGCTCAAGCTCAAACATCATCAGCAAATTCTACCTTGGCAGCCCTCATGCAACAAATGATGTTTGACAACAAGAAGGAACGAGAGGAGAGTAGTGCCTTTCGCCAAGATATCAAGGCCACAACTCAAGAACTCAAGGCTACAGCTCTGCAACAAGGAAAAGCAATTGACTTGCTTGAGAGACAAATGAGCCAAATGCAGCAAACAATGGCTCAAGTCAAGGAAGGAAGTCTTCCTAGTAACACTCTTCCAAATCCCAACACAAAATATGAAGCTCATGCGATGACCATGAAGAGTGGGAAGGTGTTTGAAGAACTGCCCGAGTTAACAAAGAGAAAATGGGAGGAGCCCGTGCTTGAACAACTTGTCCCTTACAAGCCGTTGGACAAGCCGTCAGAAGATTCTGCAGGAACCCCAATTCGAGCCATCAAAAATGCACCTGAAATGGAAGAACTGACAAATCAAAAATCAGGTCAGGTATCCTCTACTCCATGTCCTTCCATTATTCTCAATTTACCTTTTCCTAGCAGGTTGAAGAAACAGGTGAAGGTTGAAAACGAGATGGAGATCTTGGATGTGTTCAGAAAGGTAGGAGTAAACATCTCATTGTTGGATGTGATCAAGCAGATACCACAGTATGCAAAGTTCCTAAAAGATTTGTGCACAACAAAGAGAAAATTCTATGGAACTGAGACTGTGGCTTTGGGAGAGAGAGTAACTGCTGTGCTTCAAAGAAAGCTCCCACCTAAGTTAGGTGATCCAGGACGTTTTACGATCCCATGTACCATTGGTGATCACAGGTTTGCGAGTGCTTTACTTGATTTAGGTGCTTCCATTAATTTAATGTCATACACTGCTTACAACAGGTTGAACATGGGAGAACTTATTCCCACAGGTGTCACCATTAAACTTGCTGATCGGTCTAACTGTTACCCTCAAGGTATTATTGAGGATGTTTTGGTGCAGGTGGGAGATTTGATATTCCCAGCAGATTTCTTTGTGCTGGAGATGGAGCATGAGCCAATGCCATCAGAAATACCATTGATTCTTGGGAGACCGTTCTTGAGAACAGCGCGTACAAAGATAGATTGTTTTGATGGATCATTGAGTATGGAAGTAGCGGAGGAGAAAATCCACTTCAATATTTATGAAGCTCTCAAACATCCGAATAGTGATGATGCTTATTCATGTTGTTCAGTTGACACTTTTGAGAGTTTTGTGCAGGAATTCATTCACTATTCATTGGAAGAGGATCCTTTGAGGAAGGTCATAGAGGTATCTGGAAAAGAAGATATTCCAGGTCTGAAGCTTGGCGAGGAGAACAAATTTGAACCTCTTTTTGAGATAGCTTCGGCTGAGGATCTTGAAATGGAAGAGGAGTATTATGCTATGGAAGAAGCACTTGAATCCCTGCCAATTATGAAAGGTAAATATTCTAAACCCATTTCTCTTCCAATTTCAGATGACATTCTTGTTCCGTCTATACAGGTGGCACCCACATTAGAGCTTAAACTTCTTCCCGAGCATTTAAAGTATGTTTTCCTAGGGAAGGATGATACACTTCCAGTCATCATCTCTTCCAAGCTCTCAGCGTTACAAGAGGAGAAGTTACTGAATGTACTTAGGGAGTACAAGGCCGCCATTGGATGGACAGTAGCCGATATCAAGGGCATCTGCCCAACATTGTGTACCCACAGGATCCATTTGGAGGAAGGAGCTAAACCAACAAGGGAAGCTCAACGTCGTCTCAATCCTCCCATGATGGAAGTTGTCAAGAAAGAAGTCATCAAGCTTCGAGACGCAGGTATCATTTATGCTATTTCTGACAGCAAATGGATTAGTCCTGTGCAGGTTGTGCCCAAACGTTCAGGAATCACAGTGGTAAAGAATGATGAGAACGTGTTGGTGCCTCAAAGAGTCCAAACGGGATGGAGAGTGTGTATTGACTACCGCAAGCTCAATGCCACCACAAGAAAAGATCACTTTCCGCTCCCATTCATTGATCAGATGTTGGAAAGGTTGGCAGGTCATGAATACTACTGTTTCTTAGATGGTTATTCAAGATACAACCAGATAGCCATACATAAGGATGATCAAGAGAAGACCACCTTCACATGTCCCTATGGCACGTTTGCTTATAGGAGAATGCCATTTGGTTTATGCAACGCACCTGCCACATTTCAGAGGTGCATGGTAAGTATTTTCTCAGACATGGTTGAAAAGATCATTGAGGTATTTATGGATGATTTCTCTGTTTTCGGTGATTCTTTTGACATATGTCTTCATAATCTAGCTATGGTTTTAGAGCGTTGTGTAGAAACTAACCTTGTACTTAATTGGGAAAAATGCCACTTTATGGTGGAGCAGGGTATAGTTTTGGGACATGTTATTTCAGCTAGAGGTATTGAGGTTGATAAAGCTAAGGTTGATATTGTGCGTACCTTACCCCCTCCTTCCACTGTGAAGGAGGTGAGATCTTTTCTTGGACATGCAGGATTTTATCGCAGGTTTATCAAGGATTTCTCCAAGATATCCAGGCCGTTATGTGCATTGCTCCAGAAAGATGTAGCTTTCAACTTCACTGATGAGTGCTTGCAAGCATTCAATAAGCTCAAGGAGTTGCTCACTACAGCTCCCATCATTCAAGCACCGGATTGGAGTCTACCATTTGAGCTCATGTGTGATGCTTCAGACTATGTTGTTGGCGCTGTTCTTGGCCAACGCCCACAAAGACTCCCACATGTCATCTATTATGCCTCCCGTACTTTAAATGATGCACAGTTGAACTATTCAACTACTGAGAAGGAGCTCTTAGCAGTAGTTTTTGCTCTTGAAAAATTTAGATCTTATTTATTGGGAACTAAAGTTATAATATTTTCTGACCATGCTGCTTTGAGATATTTGATGACTAAACAGGATGCCAAGCCCAGGTTGATTCGATGGATGCTCTTACTTCAAGAGTTTGATATTGAGATCAAGGACAAGAAGGGTTCTGAAAATGTGGTGGCAGATCACTTGAGTAGACTCACCCATGGTTCCAATGCAGAAGAGGATACTCTTCCTCTCAGAGATAGTTTTCCCGATGAACAACTCTTTGTTGTTCAAGCTGTGGAGCCCTGGTATGCTGATATTGTTAACTACAAGGTGAGTAAGTACATTCCACCCAATTTCAGCAGAGCTCAGAAGGAAAAACTGGTCAAGGAAGCCAGATATTACGTATGGGATGAGCCATACCTCTGGAAACATTGTACCGATGCCATTATCCGCAGGTGCGTACCCGAGTCTGAATTTCAATCTATTCTATCTTTTTGTCACTCACATGCAGGTGGTGGACATTTTGGAGGGAAGAAGACTGCTCTCAAAGTGCTTGAGAGTGGATTTTATTGGCCAACTTTGTTTCATGACGCCCACGTCATGTACAAATTATGTGAGAGATGCCAAATGACAGGTAACATTGGCCCAAGAGACCAAATGCCTCAACACCCTGTTCTTGTTGTTGAAATATTTGATGTGTGGGGTATTGATTTCATGGGACCATTCCCTAATTCTCAAGGTTATTTGTATATTCTTCTCGCTGTGGATTATGTTTCTAAGTGGGTGGAAGCTAAAGCCACCCGCACTAACGATGCTAAGGTTGTTCTTTGTTTTCTGAAAGATATTTTTGCTAGATTTGGAACACCTAGATGCATTATCAGCGATGGAGGATCTCATTTTTGCAATAGAACCTTTGATGCTTTGCTCCGGAAGTACAGTGTAACACATAAGGTGGCCACACCTTATCATCCTCAAACCAGCGGGCAAGTAGAAGTGTCGAATAGGGAGATCAAGCAAAGAGACGCCGCTTTCAGAGAGCAACAGCACTGAACCAGGTGCCTGCTAGCGATGAAGGTAAATTAGGTGATCTTGGAGTTATTTTTAGTCCAATGAATATCTTTAAGTTGTACATAAGAATCAGTCAGCTAACTTAATTGTATGGTGCATTTGTAGAAAGTTTCCTTCATTTTTTATATGTTTGTATACAATATATTTCTATGAATTGTTCTTGGTTTAAAATGTATTGCACAAATATGTTTTATCTATGTCCTTTTAAATTTGGTATTTCTACTGATGGTTTTTCTAGATTAGGCTCATACTGTTGCTTTGATCGATTTGATATTTTTATATTTTTATGGTCTAATCATGGGTGGAGTTCTCTCTGATTTGCATCTTGGGCTTACTCTTTTTGCTCAAAATTAGTTATTGATAGTGAGATATAAATGTTGGAACTGATCCCATTTTACATTTACATTCCTTCGTGTAATATAATTGTTTGAGACTCAACAAGTATATAATCATATTTTTTTAATTAGTTAAGATTTTTAGATCTGAAATGAAATACTTATATTTAATTTTCTTTGTTTATACATGTAATCATTTGTTTGAGACTGCGAGTATAGGATTACCATATTGTGTAACACCTTTTGTTTTCATTTCGATTTTGTTTTAGTTTCAGTTTTTTGATCTTTTACTGGTTTTCAATGAAGAATTTTATTGATTTACAGACGTGATGTCAATTAAGCTGAGGTCTCTGTCTTTTTATTTTTTGACATGTAATTTGAAATGAGCTACAAGGATGATGATGAGATTAATATCAGATTCAATGATGCACATCGTTTCTATCATTCACTTGCATTTGTTTTGTTGCTTTCCAGCGTGTCAACAGACGTTGGAAGAGTACAGCAGTGAAGATGAAGATGTTGATAGAGTTATATCAGGTATTTATGCATGTACTACTTTATTCTGCAGTATAATCATTTCAACATTGATCAATCGATAGTATGGATATTGTTGCAACTATTTCCAACAATCAAAAAAGTTATGCATTTTCTTAGTGATACGTTGTTTCTATTATGAGAGTTGTATGTTTATGTATGTGAGTTAAATGTTCAAGTGTGTTCGGCATTTATTTCCAGTTTTGAGTTCTTTTTGTTTTCAGAAAAGGTTTTTTAGTACCTATAATTGTTAATATAATATTTATTCGTGCTATGATGAAGAAGTTGTTACGTGTGCATAAGGGGCAATTGATCGAACGGGTATTCTCAAATTTACATGTTCCAAATCTTTAGAATTCTTGTTGGGTCAGCAGTTCCCATCAATTGCACAGCATCCGAAACTTCGTGAGCATGCAACAATTTTCTGCCATCAGTATTGATTGCTAGGATTCTTTTACATATATTCTTACTTGATCGATTTTTGAGTTTTGCATTGGTCTGTTGAGCTGATAATTTTCTCCATCGAATGTAGGTCTTGAAGGGACTAATTTTGGGCAAGCATCCTATCAGAGAAGCCATGAAGGTGAGGGGTAGTATTTTCAATTATTAATCATTGTTCAATTAATCATTCATCACATTTTCATTATTAGTTGTCAAGAATCTAATCCAAATTTTGATAACTGTTATTGCAGGTTGCATCGTGCAGTATAACGATGTTGGTGACAATACTTACTCATGCAGTTATTGCACTGCTCTATTTTGGTCAACTGAAGCATTGAAAAAAAAAGAAAAAAATCAATTCATATATACTCATTGTTGTGAAAAAGGCCAAGTCCAACTTCCAATGTCATATGAAACTCCTATATTTCTTGATGAATTGTTGAATCCAAATAATGGTCGAAAAAGTGTATTATTTCGTGATAACATTAGAGTTTATAATTCCATGTTTACTTTTACTTCTATGGGAGCTAAAATTGATTATACCATTAATAATGGAGGAGCTCCTTATGTCTTTAAAATATGCAGACAAGTCCATCATTTGATGAGTTCTGTTTTATCTTCAGAAGGAGAATCTCCTAAATACGCTCAATTATATGTATACGATACTCAAAATGAAATTTCAAACCGAATAACCGCTATTGATCCAAGTAAGGCAAATACCAAGATTGATTATGATATTGTAAAAGGATTGGTAGAATTGTTAGATCAGTGTAATGAATTAACCAAAGTGTACCGATCTGTGAGAGATGATTTTGAGAATCAATCATTAGCTAATTTAGATGTGACTATACTTGATCGTGAAAAGACTGATAGCAAACAATATGAATTACCTTCTGCTTCTGAAATTGGTGGATTAATTGTTGGAGATGTAGGCGAACTTAATTCTAATAGAGATATAATTATTAGATCAAATGAAGGATTGTTTAAACGAATATCTAAAATTCATCCGAAGTTAATGTCATTGCAGTATCCACTTCTTTTTCCATATGGAGAGGATGGATTTAAAATTAATATGAAATTAAAACCAATTGCAAACAATGTTGGGAATCGAGATAGAAAATTAACAATGAACAAATTTGTGTGTTACCAAATTCATGATAGAGAAAATGAATCGAGTACTTTGTTAAAAGGTGGAAGATTATTTCAACAATATTTAGTCGATGTATATGCAACTGTCGAAGAAAATCGTTTAGATTATATAAGACATCATCAACCAGAATTAAGATGTGAAACATGGAATAATATATCTACATTTGTTTCGAATGGAATTGTCCAAGGTTCTGATGTCGGAAAAAAAGTTTTTCTTCCTGGTTCTCACACAGGGAGTCCAAGAGATATGATAAATAATTATCAAGATGCAATGGCAATTTGTAGAGAATACGGTAATCCCGATTTGTTCATTACTTTCACGTGCAATGTGAAATGGCCAGAAATTTTGAGATATTTTGAAAAAAAAACCTGGGTACAAACCAGAAGATCGTCCTGATATTGTTTGTCGAATTTTTAAGATAAAAGTAGATGATATGATTGCTTATATTAAATCTGGAAAACCCTTTGGAGAAGTTCATGCTCATGTGTGTACAATCGAGTTCCAAAAGCGAGGGTTGCCCCATGCTCGATCATATATTATTTTGGCTTAAACATAAATACAAATGTTATACAGCAAATGATGTAGATTCCATAATATCAGCATAATTACCCGATAAAAATGTTAACCCTCAGTTATTTGAAATAGTTAGTCAATTCATGATTCATGGTCCTTGCGGTCAACTTAATTTGAATTCTCCATGCATGCGAGATAAACAATGTACAAAATATTTTCCAAAACTATTTATTACTGACACGATTTTTCAAACAATTAAGGCTCCTCAGTATAGACGTCGCGATGAGGAATCACGTTTTGTAATTAAAAAAGGAGTTCATGTTGGTAATAATTATGTTGTTCCTTACAATGCTAATTTATTGTTGAGATATAATGCTCATATAAATGTTGAATCGTGTTCTCAATCTATGTTAATAAAATATCTATTCAAGTATATAAATAAAGGACCTGATAGAGCCCGCGTGTTAGTTCGTGACAATATGAACAATGAGATCCAAAATTATCTCAATTGCCGATATTTAACTCCTCATGAGTTCGTATGACGTTTATTTGAATTTTCCATTCATTCTAGATTTCCTGCAGTTCAATATTTAAAAATTCATTTGCCCAAAGAACAAATTATTTGTTTTCATCAAACTAATTCTCTTCAAAATGTGTTAAATAATCCGAATATAGAAATTACTATGCTAACTGCTTGGTTTCAAGCAAACAAGACTTATAAGAAGGCAAAGAAATTAACATATACTCAATTTCCCACTAAATTTGTTTGGAATGATAATAAGAAATTATGGACCCCAAGGAAATAATATCGCGTACTCGGTAGAATAGCACATGTGCCACCAATTGCAGGTGAATTGTATTATCTTAGAATACTTTTAAATATTCAAAAAGGATGTACCAATTTTGATTCAATAAAAATAGTCAATGGTGTAATATACTCTACGTATCAAGAAGCCTGTCGAGCCTTAGGATTGCTAGGTGATGATAAAGAATGGATAGAAGCATTGTTGGAATTTACTTTTACTGCCACTTCTTCTCAAATTCGTTATCTATTCGTTACGATTATTTTATTTTGTGATGTCTCAGATCCTCGAGGTTTACTTGATACATATTGATTAGCATGTCTGATGATATAGTACATAAAATGAAATTAAATTTTAATATGCCAAATCTTACCATACCTAATGATGAATTAAAAAATGTTGTTTTATGTGAACTTGAAAAATTGTTTAACATGTCGTCCAGTACTTTAAAAGATCATCAATTACCAATGTCAAAGACACAACAAATACATCAACTTGATAATAGGCTCATTAGAGAAGAATTAGATTTTGATTGTGAAGTGCTAAAACAAAAACATTCCGACCTAATCACTAAACTAAATAGTAGTCAAAGAATGATATACAATGAGGTGATCAAAGCCGTCGAACAAAAGAACCCAAGATCATTCTTTGTTCATGGTAGCGGAGGTACAGGAAAAACTTTTTTATGGAATACTATAATTTTTAGATTGAGATCTGAAGGCAAAATTGTTTTGGCGGTTGTTTCATCAGGCATTGCTTCATTATTACTTCCGATACGCAGAACAGTTCATTCACGTTTCAAAATAAAACCAATTATAGATAAAGATTCAAATTGTAATATAAATAAACAAACCAATCTTTCTAATTTAATTGAAAAGGCTGAATTAATCGTTTGGGATGAAGCTCCTATGTGCAATAAATGGTGTATTGAATCAGTAGATAGAACATTGCGTGATATTTTGTCAAAAAAAGAAGAGCCATTTGGAGGAAAGACTATTCTATTCGGTGGAGATTTCAGACAGACGTTGCCAGTCATACAAGTTGGTAGCAAAGAACAAGTCATTCATGCATCATTTAATAATTCATATTTGTGGCCTACCATTACAGTGTTTCATTTAACTGAAAATATGAGATTGTCGACAGTTGGTTTAAGCAATGTAGAAAAAAATGAAATTAAAGATTTTGCTGAATGGATACTACAAATTAGAGAAGGTCAATTAGAATCAAAATTTCCTACAGCTGATCCCGATGTAAGATGGATTGATATACCAGAAGAATTACTCACTGATCCTACTATTCATCCTATAGAATCAATTTTCCAAGCAACATATCCCAATTTTTAAGCAAATATAGCAATACAAATTATTTAAGAGAACGTGCTATAGTGACTACAAAAAATGTAATTGTTCATGAAATAAATAATTATGCAATTAAATTATTGCCCGGCGATAAAAAATCATATTTTAGTTCAGATTCAATTTCATACAATTCAGGTAATAGCGATAATATCAATCTTTTATATCCCATGGAATTTTTGAATAAGCTTGAATTCAGCGGATTGCCTACACATGAACTTATATTGAAAATTGGCATGCATATTATGTTATTAAGAAATTTAGATCAGATACGTGGTTTGTGTAACGGTACAAGGTTGATTGTGACAAAACTGTTTGAAAGACTAATTGAGGCAAAAATACTTACAGGAAACAACATGGGAGAAAAAGTTCATATTCCAAGGATAGTATTATATGCCACGGAAACTAAATGGCCATTTACGTTTAAAAGACGTAAGTTTCCTGTCAGACCATGTTACGCAATGACGATAAACAAGAGTCAAGGACAGTCATTAAACCAAGTAGGAATATATTTGTCAGAACCAGTTTTTACTCACGGACAATTATATGTAGCGCTATCTAGAGTTACGTCAAAGAAAGGCCTCAAAATTTTTATAAATAATGGTGACGGCATCCCTAATAATTGTACAAAAAATATTGTGTATAAGGATGTGTTGCAAGATATATAACACTTTGTATTTTTGATTACAATATACACATTTTAACACTACTGCAATTGATGTGGATATATATGGTTTTATATTTTTCTCTAACTTTGTAGCACTAATTTCTATATACATTCATATGCACATACACAATTTCTTTCATCTCTCATATGTATTCCATTGGTTCTTTAGATTCTTTTTCCTTTCACTCATCTGCCAAGCATGTTGCCGGCGACAACACCAATATGTTTGGAAAATAAAACATACTTGCTCCAATTCTAATCTGGCTATGGTGCATTGGTAGTTTTGGCTATGGCTATCTTCTGATCAATCAAAGCTTACAGTCTCAGCACCATTAAAGCTCGGATTTCCAAGGTCAGGGTTTTCAATCGGTTTTCCTTTTTCTCTCTAAATTTTGTTGGGTTTATTTTTTCTCTCTAAATTTATTTGGATCTAACTGGGTTCATTATTTCTAACAGTGATCGACCTATGGAGGATGGATTACTTCTTCATCTCTGATCTCCGACGCTACCGGTCCATCGACATCATCATTGATGGGCCTCTCTCACCCAACCCAATCGGAGTAAGGTAATAATCAAAGTAAATATCTCTATCTCTCTTATTAATTTCTCTGTTTTTCATTTTGAATCTCTCACATCTCTAATCTCTCTTCTACAATGGAATTTTTATAATGTAGTTTCGGCTTCCGACACTTCAATTTTCCTCCACAACCTCCCTTCCCGCGATCACTTCTTTGCCCTTGCGCGCTCTCTGTCTTTGAATCTGGTGATCAATTCGCAACTTCCCTAAGATTCAAGTCTTTCCATTTCTGTTCTTTTTATTGATTTCAAACAGTTAGTGCTCTTTTGGATGCAGTGTTCTACTTTGTATTTTTCTGCTAATATACTAATTACAGTTTCATGTTTAGGTGCATTGTTGGAACAGAACACCAACTATGTGATCCTTGAAAATGAAATACTAGAACTAATTCCAACGGATGTCATCATTTTAGATGGACCGCCACGCTCTGCATCACCACATACTCCTGCCCTGCCTCCATCACCGTTTACCGCACCACCGCCTCCACCACTGTTGGAAATTGTTCAGCCCGAGATCAGGGAGCTTAATAGCACATGGCTGGGCCCTGCAAAGGGTAAGGGCATAGGAATGGTGGAAAGGTTCAGAATGTCCATTACAATGAGAGCAAAAGTGACATTCGGAATAGTTATCCAAGAGGTTAATATCAATTCTGACACACATCCAAAGAATCCAAGAGGACCTAGACCAAAAAGGTTGACTTATTTTAAAATAATTTTGTTTTGTCCATTGACAGCATTGTATGCTTAGATGTTTGTTTGATCTCGAGTATTTGATGAACATGTCATGTTGATGTTTACAGAAAATACGAAGAAGAGGCCCATGCTGCATCACAACCAAAGAAGACAACGGGTTGGCCAAAGGGAAAGCCGATGTTCTTATTCAATGACTAAAGACTCGGTGTATGTAAAGAATTCAAATTGAATTATAGATTAGATAAAATTATTTTTTATTCATGTTCTTTTAGTACAAACTTTTCATATTATAGTTTATAGATAAAAGAATTTAGTTTCTTATTCATATTGTATTGAGTACAAACTTTTCATATTATGTTTATAAGAGTTCTGGATACAATCTAAGAACTTTCTTCTCATCTATTATTTACATTTCAATACTTCCTAATTTGCCTAATAAAATAGTTATGATAACACCGCCCCAACGGGGCGGCCAACCACCTAGTAACTAAAAGTACTCTCTTCATATTCCTACCTGCAATAGGAGATAAACTGAAAGTATACCAGATACTATGTATTCACATCCATCGATATAGATATACATTTTTTCTATTCATCTTCCTACCCCTCCTAATGCTCAGTTGTAACAAAAAATGAAGCATCCCATAACATTCAGCATACAGACCAAATACCAAGTTGGATGTTCTATGC
Source organism: Geum urbanum (assembly GCA_946800695.1). Lineage (NCBI taxonomy): Eukaryota > Viridiplantae > Streptophyta > Magnoliopsida > Rosales > Rosaceae > Geum > Geum urbanum. The sequence goes on from OX327013.1 coordinate 44,257,570, forward strand.
TGATATGTGCAGAGGTCGTATTACAAAAATCTGCCTTCTTCAATAGCCCGTCATTCTTTGCGGCATTGGTGGAGCAACCATTGCACATTGCCTCCTTTGTAACGCTCTCTGTAGTTGCTCCATGTTTCCTACCCAACCTAAAGAAGGGTCGAGGCCTCTGAGTTCGAGCTCCCTATGTTCTTGGCAGAGAGCACACCACTCGCACAAGAGGTGAACGAGGCAGTCAGGAGCGGGGCCCTCGGGTAGGTCGAGCTTGTTCCTCAGTTTTCTTCGATATGTGCATGACAATATGCACGGCAAGAGGATGAAGCACCCGATCATTATGTAGATAATTGCATTGCAATTACAAGCTGTGCGTAAGCATGGCACAACAGAAAAACACCAGCCACAGATTAGATCAATCTCAAGCTACTACATTGTGACTACTCTAATTAAGCGATGAAGATGATTTTGCTTTGTGCATGGTAAGAACTTACCGGTCTGGCCGTTATCGACAATCTCTGCAATCTGACCGAATGTCCAACATGGGCATAACACCGTCATGATAGCTGAAATATAGAACGAAACACTCATGAATTAATCGTATTGCACCCATACTCCACTCTAGAATTTCTATATATATATATATATATATAATTTAGTCTACTGATACACATTACCATTTGGAGGGTCAAGAAAACATTCAAAGAGCCCTGTTTTCCAATTAGTTTCGTCTCTGCCCTGAGCCTTCAACATCGGTACGAGTTGTACACTTTGCGACATGGGTATTCCAGTTGCTGCTGCTACATTGTTATAATTTACATAAGGCTGGGGGTTTCTAGCACTAGCAGGATAATTGTAAGCAGCCGGAGGAGGGTGCATTATTACTTGTTGTCCATAGGTGTTAATAGGTTGGAAATGATGCAGACGTTGCGGTGCACCAAAGTTGTTCATAAGTTGAGATTGATTGAGAAAAGGTGTAGGAGGATGAGGAGGAGGAGAATAATACGACCCCAGTTGTGGCCTAAGACCTGGAGGCATTGCATGTAATTGGTGTACATGTCCATGTGGTGCATAATAGTTATGACAATTATGCACTGCCATAATGTTAGCATTATGATGGGGGTTCGGGGGTGGCAAGTAGTAATGCACATGGTGGTGATGTGGTGGTGGCTGCCGCGGTTGTTGATGACTTCTAATTCCATGGAATTCTTGCATTAACGGGGAATCAGAGGAGGAGATTTGCTGTGAAATGTGGTCTGCATGCTGGTCTTGATCTTGTTGATGCTCATCATTTTGTGGCCGGGATGGACGTCCTAAAACATAGGTCTGGCAACGAGTGGGGTTTGGAGGCGAAGTTTGGTGCTCAGGCTGCTGGGATTGTTGCTCTTCATCATGTGCTTGATGAGATGCTTCGTTCGAATTCGAAGTCGCCTGATTATGATGATCATGCTCTGCCTCAGGACGTCCCATGAGATCAACTCCAGGACGTCCCACGCTGCTGTGCATGGAGGAGAGGAGGGGAGGGGGCTACGGCATAAAATGGACCCAATGGTCAACAATTTCAAGTTTTCAACACCTCTTTTATATAAAAACGAGAAATCTAAGGAAAACCCGACTTTATTTGTGCGGTGACAACTCTACGTGCAAAGATTGTCCCAAAAAACGAAGAGAAACAAAAACAAAGGGAACTAGTGCAAAGATGAGTACTCTCTCTTCCGAAGACTTTAAAAGACTATTAACCATATCCAACCTGTTGCGTAAACATAGCTACTATATCCAGCCTTGCATTTGAATCATTCAAAGAACGTATCTTTCACTACATAACTGATCGATCAGGTGGTGATCATTTCCGGCCTTAAAATTACATATAGTTTTTACTCAAATTATACACATCAATCAAAACAAAAGGCTTCACTTTATAATTGAGTAAATGAATAATGGAAAACCGTTCACAATTCCAAGGATGAACCACTACATAATAATTTATTTATTTTAAATTTGGCCGGATATAATTTTATGGAGAATTGAACTCCTCATTTTTCGTGAGAAGAGTAATATCAAGTAATATCAAGGTCACCTTATTGACAAATGAAACTAAAACAATCATACAGAAGTGATAACCGTCCTTAATTGAGGCATAAAAAAAAACATTTGCTCAAATCAAATATATTCTTCGTCGACGAATCATTGGTCGATGGTGATGATCACCTCATCATATGGTTGGGCGGAGGCGCCATCATATTAGGTTGCTGCATGGACCTTGCCACATTTCCTTGCCATCCTATGGAAGGGTCCAACCCTCTGATATTGAGCTCTCTGTACTCTTGGCAAAGAGCACATAAGTCACAGAACAAATGGGTGACCCAGTCAGGTGCAGGGGTCTCAACTAGCCCATATTTGCTCCTAATCTTCGTGCGGTACGTGCATGACATTATGAATGGAACCCATGTGAAAACCGCAACCAAGCCGTAGATCAAGCCACTCGTAGCACATGCTGCACTCACACATACAATTAGTCATAAACTAATTAGTTTAGCTTACGAATTAAAGCTGTATTTGATGAAATATTGTGGAAGGTACACATGATGAAATTTTCACTTACAGGTAGTGCCGTTGTCCACAACTTCTGCTATCTGGCCGTAAGTCACGCACGGTACAAATAACGTTATGATAGCTGAAATGCATGTCACACTAAATTTAGAGTACGTCATACGTATAATCTCATTTCACATATCACAAATAGATCGATAACGGTGAAGGTGAGAATGAAAGTATCCAAATACGTACCATTATTTGGATCATCCATGCAGTCAAAGAGGCCAGTTTGCCAAGGCTCAGTGCCAAACGGCTGCATCCCATTCATATTCCTCACAGGCATTCCCTGCGGGGTGTAATTATTAGTTGGAACTCCTTGAGCAGCAGAAGGAGCATAGTTATAGTTTTTCTGTGGTTGTTGTGGCTGGTATTGTTGCTGTTGGGGTGACTGATAGTTTGGCTTATTGTACCCTCCTTGCTCCGGATAAGGCTGCTGCTGCTGAGGCATGCCATTGTAGCCTTGAGGAGGTTGTGATGGAGTGCACGGAGGGGCCGCGTTTGCGTAGTTGTTCTGTGGTGGAAAAGGCTGAGGCTGCTGCTGATAATAAGGTGGCTGTTGGGATTGAAACGGAGGAGGGTTTTGTGGTGGATACTGTTGTTGTGGATGTGGCTGGTTTGGGTAGTTATTCTGGTGGTGCTGTGGACTTTGAGGAGGGAATGGTGCAGGGCCTGAGGGCGACTGTGGAGCAAGGTATTGGATTGGTCGAGGGCCTCGTTTTGGTTGATCATCGACCTCATGAGCTTCAGGTTGATCGTCGTAATCTGTAGTATGACGATCATGATCCTCCGCCATTCTAACCTAGCCTATATTTTGAGCTTGCTGCTTGCTGTGAACGAAGAGATAGTGGTGAATGTGTTACGAATTATACACTATTAATAAAGGAACCTCAAGCAAGCAAATTGGAGCTAGCTGATAAATTAGTTGTTTGACTAGATCAATTTCTGGAGGGAAATTCGTGGTGATCGAGTAGTGGTGTCTGATATATAATTATGACATGAATTGGCAGGGGGGAGGGAAGGGTTTACTTTGACCATACCTTGTCATTAGATACTTTGCAAAAGGCTGTCACCTACCACCATATGCCTTTGCGATCAATATTTTGCTTGCTGCAGTTAGAATTGGAATGCATCCTATATACATAGAAGAACAAATTAATATGTACTGCACTGGACACAATACATCTACTAAATCACTTGTCATGGTTATGTGTAATTATGTAGCTAGTTAGTTACTTACAATCATAACTTCATAAGTTCTTAATCTACCAAGGGTTTAATCTGGTCTAATCATACCCTAATTTGGCACAAGTGGCTAAAAACCAGTTCCATCACGTACTAATAGAAGCTAATCTTATAAAGAACTCGGTATTCCAGCTAGCACTCACATATATACTTCCAAGTGGGAGAATGTTTGACTACTAGCTAATACCAAAGTAGTATATGATTTATTTGCTCCAAGTGTGCATACAATATGTTTGACATACTCATTTGGTAATTGGTATTGGGCATGGAATTTAGATAGCTTTGAATTTGATACTATTATAGACGCGAAGTAGTGATGAGAACGTGATATACCATACTACCATTCATACTCATTTTCTTCATCCTTCGGTTTGCTGCCTAATAATATCAATCAGTGATCTTGTACATATCCATATACTTCTTTAAAGGTCAATATATGGCCACATATTAATTTGTACACTAGCCAGTTGACTTTGCATGAAGTTGCTTGGTTATTGCAGATTAGCCTATTGGCTTATGTTTTGTCTGGCCTCAAACAATTTAACATGTAGGTGCAGCGGCAAACCTCATATATATATATATATATATATATATATACACATATATATATATATAATGTATTGATTAGGAGATGAGTGTCATGGTCCTTGAACGTTGAAACTGCGTCTCTACACGACGACAACTGCACCAAATTAATATCTCCTTATTTAAACACAATTCAATCTCAGTACACACTACAGTATATCTTCAATCTATTCCCCGGCCAACTCTGTTTTTGAGAGAGAAATTTAACATAATAATGAGACCTTCATTCTGGACAGCAGGTAATGTACTCAGAATTTAACATAATAACGAGATTGAATATGTTAGATTTCGAGTGTGTGTGTCTATATATATATATATATAAATTAATTGCAGTTTTGATCTACAGACTTAAAAAATAGACAGTGGAGATGTGAAAATGTGAAAATGTGATCGGAAAGAAGTACACATTAGGACCCAAAAAAAGTATTCTTGAGTTGAGTTGAAGGAGCCTGTATACATATATACTCAAAATTTAAGCCAACCTACTCCAATTCAGTACGTTCTGTGTTTCTACCGAATTACGCGGGACGTAATCTGGCAGAAGCAAGTACGAGCTCTCCTTCTTCCTCTCGTCCGAACGCTCGGACTGTTCGGATGGTCGGGCGCTTCTTCTCTCCTCGGGTCTTCGGGTGTTCGGATACGCGTGTTCGGGTATGGCTGTTAGAAGAATACAACGACAAACAGACAGTCAGATGGTCGAGACGGGGGTGGCCCACCTTCAACGCTTCGATGCCTAAGTTAGAAGATGTATTGGATATAACAGTAAAGCGAACGTGCGTAGAAGTAGGTTGGAGTGAACTGGGATTAAGATCTATATATCTTTACCTGTAATAAATACCTTACATATATAGGTGGTTGGGAATGCTGCTTTCTTGTGTTCCTCGATGTGGGACTGGTCTGCACTTGCTGTCATGTGATCCGCACATTCGGATGTGCGCTCCACGGGCGCGTGCGCGCTCGGATGGGGTCGGTCTTGTGAGTAGATTTGTAGCCTTCCTGGTGGTCTTTCGAGTGGTTAGGTAGGTGTTGATTGCCTGCTTAAGTGGATAAGTATATTTAATTGGACAACTAATGATGCTATACTAACAAGTCCCCCAAGTCCCCAAGTCAAAGAGAACTTTCTTGACTGGGGAGTTGAAAAAGGGTTCGTGCGATTAAACAGGAATACTTATCCGATTGAGCAGTGGTGTATGATCATGTAGCCCCCAAGTCCCCCAACTCTCCGGTCAAGGAAGGGCTCGCATGACGGAGTGGGTACCTGTGCGTCCGATCGTGTACCTGTTCGTGCGGACCTGTATTCTGGGCCCGACCTCCAAACGAATTTTGCTATTTGGAGCCGCGCACCCGTGGAGTTTGCCTGGTAAACACGAATGGGTGTAATACAGATATATAGGTATGTGAATGCGTGAATGTATGCTATGATGCGTGAATGTATGAATGTATGTATGTTTGCGAGCATGATGGATCCGAGCTGGACCCCGACCCCCCGTAGGGAGCCGTTAAGCCTCGGATCGGCGGTTCTTGAAATGTTATGGGTGGAACCGAGCTGACCCCGACCCCCCGATTCAGAGCCGTTAAGCCTCGGAACGGCGGTTCTTGATGCATGAATGGATCCGAGCTGACCCCGACCCCCCAGGAGTCGTTAAGCCCCAGACCGGTGGTGCATAGGTGCCCGAGAGGATGGAGTAACTCATCGGCGCCGACCTATCGTAGCGTCAACGGTAGGGCTGGGCATGGGACGGGATGTGACGGGATTGAGGTCATCCCACGTCCTGTCCCGGTTGTTACATGCGGGACGGGATCGGGACGGGCCTTGCATTTTGAGAGTAAATCCCGCCGGGCCCAATCCCACATGGGACGGGACGAGATCGGGACGGGACGAGCCCAATCCCACCACAAAATTGGAAACAAAAAAGAAGAAAAATTTGCTTACATTCATAAATCATATCATGTATCTATGATCTAATTACAATTACACAACTTGCTTACATTCATAAGTCACAATCCATAATTTAATAATATCAAACATAACAAGAATAACATCCATAATCTGTTACACAAGTTCACATATCATAAGTTTAACAAGAAAAGAAGAAAATTAAAAACATAGCAATACAAGATTAAAAATATAACAATACAAGATTAAAAACATAGCAATACAAAATTAAAATCAACGGTCAAGATCAATTTAAATTTATATATGGGACGGGACGGGCCTAACGGGATGAGAAATTTCAGTCCCGCGTCCCGTCCCGTTGTTTTTTTTAGGGGACGGGACGGGACGGGATGAATATTTTTAGTTTCAAATCCCGCCGGGATCGGGACGGGATCGGGACGGGACCGGGATTTGCGGGATTTATGCCCAGCCCTAGTCAACGGTGGGATCAGGACCGTTACGTACATGTGTTGCAGCGCGCATGGAGGGACGAACACATGCCCGTGCCACTCATCGGTCTTAGTGTGCACAACGGGGGGGGACGGACCGCACACCCTTGCCACCTAAGTCGGCGAGTCGATCGTTAACGTTACGCTCACGGAGGGGAAGAACCCCACGCCCGTGCCGCCCATCGGTCTTAGTGCGCGCAAAGAGGAGTTGACCCCATGCCTCTGCCGCCTAATCTAGCTTGCTTTCGCGCACGAAGAGGACAGACCCCACACCTGAAACGCTCATCGGTCTTAGTGTGCCCAACGGGGGGGACGGACCGCACACCCTTGTCACCTAAGTCGGCGAGTCGATCGTTAACGTTGCGCGCACGGAGAGGCCGTCAATGCGCACGCCTCCCCCATTCGCCAGCGGTCGTTGGGTGCTGGTCTGTCTGTTTCCGCTGCTGCTAACGTCGGGCAGGGAACGTCTATCCCCCCATCCTCCTCCACCAGCCAATCGGGGCCCAAGTCGGGCTGAGCGGGACCACCTCCACCGCGAAAAGGAGCAAAGGCAGGTGGAGCGCGACCAGCGTCGGGTCGAGCAGCAGGACCGTCGCTAGGCCTCCCAAGGCTCGGGGTCGCGCCGGTCCTCGCATAGTGGTGCAGATCTCTCTTCCGGTGCCTAGGCCGGTGAAGATGAGCGCCCGCAGAAGCTCCCAAGGACTGAAGACTCTTCTCCTCCGGATGCAGCTGGGTTGGCGTTCGGTGTTGTTGATGCTCTGCGTCGTGCGCTCGTGGATGGCGCTGCGTCGTTAGGGCCCCTGCTCCAGCCGTTGGACAATGCCGCGCCCGATGGGCTGGACAGGGCGTTCATTGCGTGCGCCCGGCTACAGCACCAGCTCTTCCACGTGCGCTTGCGGGAGAACCTGGAACTTGCATGCCTCAGGACCGAGGCTCTGAAGCACCAGAAGGTGACGGAGAGGCTGGTGGCCAGCCTAGACAAGGCCAACGACTTGGTCCACCGTTATACCGCCCGTGCGGAGGAGGCGACTGCTCGGGCTGCTGAAGCTGCTGCTCGCGAGGCTCTGGTGAGCACTGAGCGTGACAAGGCGGTGGTGGAGGTAGAGCGGATGCGTTCCGAGCTGGAGCGTGTTCGTGCTGAAGCAGCCGCCCGAGAGGCGTTGGCGGAGTCCCTGATGATGGAGGTGGATCGCGTTGCTCGCGCGGATGCCGTAGCGACGTTCAAGGAGTCTGACAAACTCTGCGAGCTAGTGAAGGTTGACGTGGAGGAGCAGGTGACCGCCTTCCGTGAAGCGGTGACTCCCTTCATCAGGTTGGAGGAATACCGGGCGTTCGTGCGGTCTGAAACAAAGAGGCTGGCGGGCGCTCGGGCTCCGGCGACCGATGGAGAGGTGGGGCCTTCCGGGGCAGTTTCTGAGGTGGAGCTGGGGCCGGTGCTGGAACAGGTGGACCAATCGGAGCAGGTGGAGCAGGTGGAGGCGGCGTCATCGGATGAGGTGGAGGAGCTTGGGGTTAACACGGGGGCGTAGTTGTAGGGTTTTTCTTCTTTCTTCTTTTTTTGTAATAGTGTAGGATTTTGTAACAGGCCTCGTGCCGTTTGAACATAATGATGAAGTTTGTTTTCTTTCCGTCCGTGTGCCTTTGTCTTGTGCTTTTTTTTTTTGCATTTTTTGAATGACTCGCGTGTGCATGCGTTCCTTGCCTTTTCTTTCTAAGTGTTACATTAATGCGAACAAGCTCTCCCCAGTCCCCCGAGTATCGGGCGGGCGGGTTAAGGACAAATGAATGCAACAATAAAATGAACTTAAAAATGGATTAAGTACAACACAGCAAAATTTAATGAAAGTACTTCCTCAAGTGTTGGATGTTCCACGGGTGCCGTAGTCGTTGACCCTGCATGTCTCTCTAAGGTAGAAGGTGCTGGCGCTTATCACTTCGTCAACGACGTACGAGCCTTCCCATAACGGGCGGAGCGCCTTGATCTTCTGCTGGATGGCCTTCATCACCCAGTCCCCCAGTTGGATTGGTCGAGCCCGAATACGCTGGTTGTACAACCGGGCGATCCTCTGCTTGTTCGCGGCATTGTGGAGATGCGCCATGTCTCTCCGTTCTTCCAGCAAGTCGTTGTTGAGTCATAGCCCCTCGTTGTTCGTGCGTGGATCGTACCCCTCGATCTGTGGGCTCTGATGGGTGATCTCCAAGGGTAGCACGGCTTCCGTTCCGAACGTCAGGCTGAACGGGGTTTCGTCCATGGCTGCGTTGGCGGTCGTGCGGATGGACCATAGGATCTCCGGGATGACCTCGGGCCAGCGCCCGTATCCCGCGTCCCCGGATTCAATATCTTCAATCTTTTTCTTGATGCCCGCCTTGATTATCTTGTTCGCAGCTTCTACTTGCCCGTTCGTCTGAGGATGCGCTGGTGATGCGAATATGAGGTTCGTTCCTTGTCGCTTACAGAAGGCCGTGAGCCGAGGGTTGTTGAACTGTGGCCCGTTGTCCGTTATAATGTTGATCGGTGTCCCGTAGCGACAGAAGAGGAAACGCCAGAGGAAGCGCTCGACCTTTTCTGTCATGATCTTCGCCATCGGCTGGGCCTCGATGAACTTGGTGTGGTAGTCAATGAGGACGATCAGATACCTGTACTGCCCCTTCGATTTTGGAAGCTCTCCGATCAGGTCCAGTCCCCACTGTGCGAACGGAACGGGCGACATGAGGATGGATAGTGGGACGGCGGGCGTCTGGTGGTGATGCGCGTGCAGCTAGCACTGGTGGCACTTGCTCGTTAGCGCTGTAGCGTCCGCGTGGATGGTGGGCCACCAGAATTCACACTGAAGGGGTTTGTGTGCGATCGATCTGGCGCCCGCATGATGGCTGCACGTGCCCGAGTGGATTTCCTTCAGGATCAAGTTGCCCTTCGTTGGAGTGACGCACTTGAGGCTCGCCCAAGTCTTCCCTTGTCGGTACAGTGCTCTGTCCCGCACGCTGAAATTGGTCGCCCGTGCTACGATGGTCCTGGCCTCTCTCTTGTCTTCTGGTAGCTCTCCCCTTGTCTTGTAAGCGATGAGAACGTCCATGTAGCTGTGCTCGTGCGGTTCGATTTCCAGGACCTGCCCCCCTCCCGAGATGCTCGGTCGTCGCAACACTTCGACGATACGCTACCCTGGTCCCGTGTGCATGGGGGCCGTGGCCAATCGGGCGAGCCGATCTGCCTTCGCTTTGAGTCCTCGGTGTATGTGGTTGATGTTGACGTACTTGAACCCACTGATCAGCGCCTTCACGTACTTCAGGTATGCGATCATGGACTCCCCATTCGCCTGGAATTCTCCTTCGACCTGGCTCACCACCAACTGTGAGTCACTGAATACGTTGAGGTCGGGCACCTCCGAGTTCTTGGCCAGTTGCAGGCCAGCGATGAGGGCTTCGTACTCGGCCTCGTTGTTGGTTGTTTTGAATTCTAACTTGAGGGCGTACTCCGCGTTTACCCGTCCTGGCCCGGTCAGGATGATCCCGGCCCCGCTTAGTTTCTTCGTGCACGAACCATCGACGTAGAGGTTCCACTCCGACAATGGTCCTTCCTTGACCCTCAGTTTGTCAGATGCCTCTACCGCCGGGCGGTTGGGTACGTCGACCGACGTCGCCTCCGCTTCCGTGTATTCGGCAATGAAGTCCGCCACTGCCTGTCCCTTGATTGTCGTTCGGGGTTTGTACTGGAGGTCGAATTCACTGAGCTCGACTGCCCACTTCGCCAGACGGCCACTGTGATTGGGTGATTGCAGGATCTGGCGCAGGGGCACGTTCGTGAGGATATGGATGATGTGTGCTTGGAAGTATGGCCTCAACCGTCGAGCGGCGGTGATGAGCGCGAGCGCCATCTTCTCGATCGTCGGATAACGGGTCTCAGCGCCCGTCATGCCTTTTCCTGAGAAGAAAACGGGCAGTTTCGTGCAGTCCTCCCTGCGGACGAGGGCAGAACTGACGGGTGTGAGTGAGGCGGCCAGGTAGATGTATAGTATTTCCCCTTGAACGGGTCTGGAGAGGAGTGGGATGGACGCCAAGTATTCCTTGATCTGAAGGAAAAATGCCTCGCACTCGGGCGTCCACGCGACCTCCCGCTTGTTCGTTGTTCGGAGAGCCTTGAAGAATGGGGCGCATCTGTCTGAGTATCGAGATATGAACCGGTTCAGCGATGCAAGCTTGCCCGTGAGGCTCTGCAGGTCTGCTTTCTTGACGGGCGGCTTCATGTCGATGATTGCTTTCACTTTGGCGGGCGCGGCTTCATTTCCCCGCCGACTGACGATATACCCAAGGAATTTGCTGTTGGTGACTCCGAACGTGCACTTGGCCGGGTTCAGCCTCATGCCGTTCCTGATGAGGACGTCGAGCACAGTCCCCAAGTTCTGGACGTGGTCGACCGCCTGAACGCTCTTTACCAGTATATCGTCCACGTACACGTCTACAATGTTGCCAATCAGGCCACGAAACATCGCGTTCATGAGCCTCTGGTACGTGGAGCCAGCGTTCTTCAACCCGAATGGCATGACGACATAGTAATATAGTCCCTTGTCCGTGACAAACGTCGTCGCCTCCTGGTCCTCGGGATCCATGAAGATCTGGTTGTAGCCCGAGTACGCGTCCATCATAGATAGGAGCTCGTGCCCAGCTGTCGTGTCCACCAACTGGTCGATCCTTGGTAGAGGGAAGCTGTCCTTGGGGCACGCCTTGTTGAGATCACTGTAATCGATGCACATCCTCCATTTCTTGTTGCTCTTCAGCACCATTACAGCGTTGGAAATCCACTTCGGATAATCCACTTTGCGGATGAACCCGATGCCCAGCAATCGGTCCACCTCCTCGTGCATCGCCGCGTAGTGTTCTACTTTTTACGCCCGTCGCTTCTGTTTTACCGCACGGGCGCCAGTGCTGACGCTCAGCTTGTGGGATATGGTTTTTGTGCTGATCCCGGGCATGTCCTTGTACGACCATGCGAACACTTCCCGCTTCTATTTCAGCAGCTCGATCAACCGTTCGGCCATCGCGGGAGCCAGTGATGCTCTGATTTGGACCATCCTCTCCGGGTGTTCGGAGGATAGCTGAATCGTCCTCAGCTCTTCGCGCTCGGGAACGGGCGACACCGCCATCAGCCCGTCACGCGGATCGTCTGGTACTTCCGTTCCTGGTGCCGGTTCCATGGCGAGGACCTCCTGCCTGTTTCGGGGCTTTGCCGCTTCCTCATAGTTGTATCCCCGAACGTATCCGACCCCGTGCTCGGTTGGGAATCGTCCCAAGAGCATGTGCCCCGCAATGATTAGCTTCAGCTTGTTGATCCCCGGCCTCCCGAGTATGGCGTTGTATGGGGAGGGGGTGTCCATGACGATGAAGTCTGTCCGGACCTCACTGTGCGGGGAGTCGGGTGCGCCAATTCCGACCCGGATATTGTCACTCCCAATCGGGTACGACGTTTCGCCCGTGAAGCTGGCGACACACTCGTGGTCTTGTGTCATCTTATGCGCGGGCCTGCCAAGCGCCGTGTATGCGTCCAAGTAGATCACGTTCACGGACGCTCCGTTGTCCACTAGCACCCTCTTCACGAGGAATCGGTCGATGATCGCGTCGATCACGAACGGTATGGTGCTATCCTTCGAGCTTTCTTCCTCGTCCTCCATTGTGAAGCTAATGGTGGGCGCCTCCCTCTTTCCCGCCTTATGCGTCCGTCCTGCCCCGATCGTCAGCACCTCCCTGCTCGAGCGATCGGGTGACAAGGTCCCCTCCTTGCGTTTCCCCCCGGATATCGTGCTGATAGTCCCCCGGGTTTCGATATTGGTTCCGCGTGGTCACTCCTCTGCATCAGGAGTGGCGATATGACCTTCCCTCCGCATGTCCTGGAGGACTTTCTTCAACCTGATGCAGTCATTGGTCTGGTGAGTGGTGGCGTTGTGGTACTTGCACCAGACGTTCAGGATTCGCCCGGACGGGATTCTCTCATTCGACAGGTTGTTAGGCGACGGGATCTGGCGCCGGTGCGTGCGGAGTAGTTCTTCGTTTGACTGCTGGTTGATCGCGTATACCTCCTGGCCCGCCGGCCGGTACCGTGGTGCTGGCGGTAGATGGGACGCCTGTGGTGCTGGTCCCCTCGCCTGGTTATAGCGGTTGTGATAGTTGCGGGAATATGGCATCTGGTGATTCTGTCCCTGCGTGTCTCAGCCCCTCTTGTGGCCCCCGGTTGGTTCTCCCCCGTCGTCCGAGGATCGTCGCGGCTGAGCGTTCCCCTCCGGCCTGGTTGTGCTGGACTCGGAGGCGGACCCGTACATTCGCGTTTCCACCAACACCTTCTGTACAATTAGGTCCATGATCTCATCGTAGTCGAGATGCTCCTTCCTTACCAGCTTCTCTACGAACGGCGTGGCGAGCATGTTGTCCATCAGGGCTAGCTTGGCCACTCGTTTGTCAATGTCCCTGCATGTGCTCGCGAGCGTCCTCCACCGGTTTATGTAGGTTGACAGGCTCTCGTCCATCCCCTGGCGAACCTTGAGGAGGATACCCATTGTGTCGTACTTTCCCTGGAGTCTGTACCGCTTCTGGAAGCTCTCCGCCAGCTCGAGGAATGAGTGGATGGAGCCTGGCGGGATCTCGTAGAACCAGCTCCGTGCTTCCTCCGTCAGTGTTTCCTGGAACAGGAAACACAGGGTCGGGTCCGAGTATCGGGTCCCGTCCGTGGTGGATCAAAACTCGTCAATGTGCGCACATGGATCTCCACACCCGTCGAACTTGATGATTTTCGCTGTCTTCGCGTGGAGGTCTCTTCCCTTCTCCAGTATGTGCGCCGAGAACGGGCTGACCCGGGGGGTGAACATCCCACCCTGCCCGGCAAGCTTGTCTTTCCGTAGGCGCGATACTTCCTCCGCCAATTCTTCCATCCTCTGAAGGATCAGGAGGTTGTCTGTCAGGGCCGCCGATTCCCCCACTGGTGTGGGCGTACGTACCGTCCGGGCGCCGGCCCTGCCGGGCGGATGTTGCTCTTCGTCGGAGGTTTCTTGGTTTCGTTCGCGTTGCTCCTGCTGCTGGCTGGCGAGCGCGTCCAGCCGTTCCTCTAGTCTCTGTCGAATTTGGCGCTTATGCTCCCTCTCAAATGTTGCCTCTCGCAGCTCCTGGAGCCGGCCGTTGACGCGCTCCTCGCTACTGCTGCCCCTTCCTAGTTCCATTACTTGATGCTCCTGCGCGCCAGGGGGTGTTCCCCCGACGGGCGTGTCACTTGCGTTTGTCTCCTCGGTATGCATGTGGGCTTTTGGTTAGTGGTGTTTATATGAGGTTTACAATTTGTAAGTTTCCCACAGACGACGCCAACTGTTTCTACTGAATTACGTCCGAATTACGCGGGACGTAATCTGGCAGAAGCAAGTACGAGCTCTCCTTCTTCCTCTCGTCCGAACGCTCGGGTTGTTCGGATGGTCGGGCGCTTCTTCTCTCCTCGGATCTTCGGGTGTTCGGATACGCGTGTTCAGGTATGGCTGTTAGAAGAATACAACGACAAACAGACAGTCAGATGGTCCAGACGGGGGTGGCCCGCCTTCAACGCTCCGATGCCTAAGTTAGAAGATGTATTGGATATAACAGTAAAGCGAACGTGCGTAGAAGTAGGTTGGAGTGAACTGGGATTAAGATCTATATATCTTTACCTGTAATAAATACCTTACATATATAAGTGGTTGGGAATGCTGCTTGCTTGTGTTCCTCGATGTGGGACTGGTCTGCACTTACTGTCATGTGATCCGCACATTCGGATGTGCGCTCCACGGGCGCGTGCGCGCTCGGATAGGGTCGGTCTTGTGAGTAGATTTGTAGCCTTCCTGGTGATCTTTCGAGTGGTCAGGTAGGTGTTGATTGCCTGCTTAAGTGGATAAATATATTTAATTGGACAACTAATGATGCTATACTAACATTCTGTATATTAGAACTATCAGCTGAACATGATCTCCTCCCACTTCCTCTGCTTCCAACAGATTGCAAGGAACATGTACAAGGAATTGAAACTTAAAAGACCAAAAACCTATACAAAAGAGATAAACACATAGAAGATGAGAATGAATTTAAAAACAGAAACCCATGCCATATATGCATGGGATCGGAAATCCTAAACCCTAATCCCTAATCCCTAAAAGTCGTTAATCCAAGCAACCTAGTTATCCAAAATTGGAGATCAAAAAATTGCAACCATTAAACCCTAGATCACACAAACCTAGACATCGATCGACGATAAGTGGAGATGATATCGCTAGTGCGCCAATGATTTTGGGATATGCACGTGGGATGTTGAGATCCCTTAATTGGAACTGTGAAATTCCATTGCAAAAAACACACGTACGTCTAGCTCTTAAACCCTTAAACCCTTGGTGGCCAAGAAAACCGTTTCGTATAAACCCTCAGTGGTCACGTACCATTTACGCCTTCACAAACTCCTCCATGAAGCCACAGATCCTCTCAATTCTCAAAGGCGCCAAACCAAACCAAAACCATGTCGTCAAGAACTTGGTGGCATCAATTTACCAACTCCCAAGAACCCCATCTCTTCTTCTTAGTCCTCCCGAGATCGGAAAACTCACACCACCGCCGCCACTGCCACCGCCATCGCCACCGCCACCGCAAGTCAATCCCTCAGACCCCTTCATGGATCTCATGGTCTCCAACTACAACAACACAACCACCACCACCACCACAACAACAACTCATCCTCCTAGACCTTCAATGGGTTTGACGGAGAACAATTCCCCCACTTTTCTCACCTCCGGCAATCCCTGCCTTGATTTCTTCTTCCGCGTAGTACCGGACACCCCGCTGGAATATATAAACGGACAGCTACCGTTGGCTTGGGACCACAACGCCCTAACCACTCTAAAGCTCATCTGCAACCTGCGAGGTGTACCCGGTAATGGAAAGTCTGACAAAGAAGGGTTCTACACTGCAGCGTGTTGGCTCTACTACAACCACCCACAAACCCTAGCTCACAATGTAGCCTCCGTGGCCGCTTTCTTGTACTTCAAAGACCTGCCAGAGATTCTGTGTTTGTATAGCATGAGTTGTCCGATTATTATATTTATCCACTTAAGCAGGTTAGCAACACCTACCGGACCACCAGAAAGACCACCAAGGAGGCTTCAACTTCACTCACCAGACCGACCCCATCCGGGAGCGCACGCGCCCGTGGGGCGCACGCCCGAATATGCGAATCACACACCAGCAAGTACACCAGTCCCACATCAAAGAACACCATCAAACTCCAAACTCAACCACCTATATATGTAAGGTATTTATTATAGGTAAGATCATCTATCTCTCAACACCTCAACCTACTTACACGCACGTTCGCTTGACTGTTATATCCAATACATCATCTGACTTAGGCATCGGAGCGTTGAAGGCGGGCCACCCCGTCTCGACCCCTGACCGCCTGCTTCATTGTTGTATTCTTCTAACAGCCGCACCCGAACGCCCGAAAGAAGGAGGAAGCGCCCGACGGGAGAATCCACCGCCCGCAGAGAGAGCCCGCACGTACGAAGGAAGAGAGAGCGCCCGTCCATCCGAACAGTCCCAGCGTTCGGACGCACCAGGAGGAAGAAGTGGAAGTGTATTCGTGTTGCTTCTGCCCCGTTACGCCCCCGCGCGTAATTCGGTAGAAACATCTGGCGCCGTCTGTGGGAAGCTTACAAATTGCAAACCTCGTATAAACACCACTACCCAAAAGACATGTGTTCCATCTGTTGCTGCTAAGGTCGACCCGATCACGCACGATCATCCCGATTCCGCACGATCATTCCGAGCGACATCTCGGCGCCCGTCACTCCAAGAGATAAGTATTCCTGATTTCACACCTCTTATGTTGAAAGTGTATTCGTATTCCACCCGCACGACCGTTCCGATGCCTATTCTTGGCGGACTCCGAACAGCAAGACCCGTTCGGGAGTCGCGCGTAAGCGGCTCAGATCCATTCATGCATCATGTACAAGTCCGTTCCGAGGCTTAACGGCTCCAAACAGCAAGATTCGTTTGGGAGTCGGGCGGCTCCAAACAGCAAGATTTGTTTGGGAGTCGGGCCCACAGGTACACCAACACAGCGCTCGGAACCATCCATGCATCATTCGTAAGACCGTTCCGAGGCTTAACGGCTACAAACAGCAAGATTCGTTTGGGAGTCGGGGTCAGCGCTCGGAACCATTCATGCATCATTCGCAAGGCCACATTCGCTCATTTGCATAGCACGATCATGCAAGTCAGGCATAATACGCAATACTCGTCAGGTACACGATCGAGCGCGCAGCTCCAAACAGCAAGATTCGTTTGGGAGTCGGGCCCACAGGTACACGATCATGCGCGGGCGCACAGGTACACGATCAGGCGCGAAGGTGCAGATGCGCGAATACACGATCATGCGCGGGCGCACAGGTACACGATCATGCGCGGGCGCACAGATACACGATCATACACGGGCGCACAGGTACACGATCATGCGCGGGCACACAGGTACACGATCATGCGCGGGCGTACGGATACACGATCATGCGCGGGCGTACGGATACATGATCATGCGCGGGCGCACAGGTACGCGATCAGGCGCGGGCGCACAGGTACACGATCATGCGCGGGCGCACAGGTACGCGATCATGCGCACATGCGCACGGTCGGGCGCACATGATCGTACACCACTGCTCAACCGGATAAGTATCTTGTTTAATCGTACGGGCCCTTTTTCAACTCCCCAGTCAAGAAAGTTCTCTTTGACTTGGGGACTTGGGGAACTTGTTTGTATAGCATGAGTTGTCCGATTATTATACTTATCCACTTAAGCAGGTTAGCAACACCTACCGGACCACCCGAAAGACCACCAAGGAGGCTTCCACTTCACTCACCAGACCGACCCCATCCGGGCGCGCACGCGCCCGTGGGGCGCACGCCCGAATGTGTGAATCACACACCAGCAAGTACACCAGTCCCACATCGAAGAACACCATCCAACTCCAAACTCAACCACCTATATATGTAAGGTATTTATTACAGGTAAGATCATCTATCTCTCAACACCTCAACCTACTTACACGCACGTTCGCTTGACTGTTATATCCAATACATCATCTGACTTAGGCATCGGAGCGTTGAAGGCGGGTCACCCCGTCTCGACCCCTAACCGCTTGCTTCATTGTTGTATTCTTCTAACAGCCGCACCCGAACGCCCGAAAGAAGGAGGAAGCGCCCGACGGGAGAATCCACCGCCCGCAGAGAGAGCCCGGACGTACGAAGGAAGAGAGAGCGCCCGTCCATCCGAACAGCCCCAGCGTTTGGACGCACCAGGAGGAAGAAGGGAAGTCTATTCTTGTTGCTTCTGCCCCGTTACGCCCCCGCGCGTAATTCGGTAAAAACATTCTGTACCGCATTTTACAAGGCCAAGATATCACAAAGACACAAAAGAACGAGTGGGGGTGGAACAAGTACAAATTCCATAAGGGGATTATGGATCCGTAGTGTACTTCGCCACGTAGAGATGTGAAGCTACTGATGATGTGGGAGAGACTCATGGCTGTTAAGAATAATAACAAGAAACTTGATGAAAATGAGAGTGCAGAATATCAAACACGGTGGAAAGACGAGAGGGACAAATTGGAAAGCGAGGAAGCCAGAGAATTGTTGCGTAAGAAAATCTTTATTTGACATGACCAAGGATGCTGTCATTAGGTACGTACGTTTAAATTTCAAATTTTTTGTTTTGTTTCAGTCACTGGCTTGGTCAGATAAAATGTTCCACACTTCCACCATATATATATAGTAATCTAATTCTTATGTACGTTGTTCTTATTGAAAATGTAGTTACGGGCAAGACTCGGATTTGGAGAAGTTTTATTCACAAATCTGGGATGTTTTTGGGGAAAGCTTGAATGCCATGGAGGCCGAAAACGAGGCTTGTAGTAAAGCTAATTAAGAGGAGGGTTGCCCAGGAAAAACGCAGGGAGTTGAAGTATAAGAAAATCTATGAAATGGCCAGGAGGCCTCCAAGTACCAAGAGGACTCGCATTTTCAGCTCCTGCATGACCAAATCTCTGATGTTTTTGCCGAGTACCAAAAATCCGATATGGAGTTCTTGAAGAAGCACCAGAGAAACAAGATAAGCTTGGCCGCGAAATGGTGCCCTTCGCTGGACTCCTGTTTCGACAAGGCAACTCTACTCTGCGAAAGCATTGCTAAGAAGGTTTTCCCGCGAGAAATGTACCCGGAATATGAGGGAATCAAGAAGGCGCATTACGCGTATAGAGTCAGAGACCGGCTGAGGAAGGAGGTGTACATGCCGTTGAGGAGAGCCTTGGAGTTACCGGAGGTCTACATGAGCGCCAGAGAGTGGCATTCGCTTCCTTATAACAGAGTGGCCTCTGTGGCAATGAGGCTTTACAAAGCAAGGTTCTTTAAGAAGGACCGTGAGAGGTTTAATAAGTATTTGGAGGATGCGAAATAAGGAAAGACCACGATTGCAGCCGGTGCTAGGCTGCCGCATGAGATCATAGCTTCTTTGAATGACGGCGAAGAAGATGGTAGCGAGGTGGCTGAGCTTCAGTGGAAGAGAATAGTGGAGGATATGTTAAAGTTAGGGAAGCTGAGGAACTGCATGGCTGTGTGTGACGTGTCCGGGAGTATGGAAGGGACTCCTATGGAGGTGTGTGTGGCTTTGGGGATGTTGGTTTCGGAGCTGAGTGAAGAGCCGTGGAAAGGGAAGGTGATCACTCTCAATGACCTGCATAGCTGTGGCTATACTTCTCCATGAATATGAAGGAGAATATCCTATTTTGGCTTCCAATAAATCAGAAAATGAATGGTACTTAGCTTTATATAATTTCGCAATGAATAAGTCCGGATTCCTCCATCCTGGTTTTGAAAGCATTGATAAGCTGTAAGCATACAAAAACAAAGCCCATACCTCCTTCATCTTTTGTCAAGCACATTCTATCCCAAGACCTCCAATATATCTTGTGTGTCGTATCATCACCACCCCAAAAAAACTGGCAATAAAGTTGATGCATGTCCTCACACAGCCCTTTAGGAAGCAAGTAACAATTCATGGCATAAGATGGAATAGTTTGAGCCATTTTTTTTTATAAGAATCTCTTTTCCGACCGAACTCGAGAGTTTATCCCTCCAACTAATTAGTTTGTTCACCAATCTCTCCTTCAAATTTGAAAAGATAACCATTTTAGATTGACCTACCAACATGGATAAACCCAATACCTACCATGACCATCCACTCGTTCTACACCAAGCACCGCGGCTAATTCTTCCTGAATAGTCAATGTCGCATTCTTACTGAGCACCACACTACATTTCTGCAAATTGATGTGTTGACCGGATGCTTTCTCATACACCATCAAAAGCCTTTTAAAAGCTGAACATTCCATAATCGTAGCTTCACCAAAAACAAAGGAGTCATCCACAAATAATAAGTGATGAAGAACGGGTGCATTAGGACACATACACAAACCTCAGATTTCCCCAAATGAGAGAGTAGCCAAAATCAATGTTGAGAGGCCTTCCGCGCATAATATGAACAAATATGCTGACAGAGAATCACCTTGACGGATGCCACGCGATGAAATGATATATCCATGAGGAGAATTAATCTCTATGTAATATCGAATAGGTCACAGTTTTCAGAGTGCATATAATTACCTCGATTCCTTTGGCCATAAATCCCAATTTAAATAGCATTATTTCAACAAATTTTTATTCAAGTCTATCATAGGTCTTGCTGATGTCCAGCTTCAAAGAAAAGACACCATCACTGTTGTTTCTTCTAAGTTGATTTAGAAAATATGCCACTTCATTGGCCACCAAAGAATTGTCAGAGATCATTCTCCTAGGTACAAAGACGCTTTGTAAATATGAGGAAGAATTTTCTTGGGTTTATTAGCGACCACTTTAGACCCTATTTTATAAACAGCGTTGTAAAGTGCAAAATGTCTATAATCCTTGGCCGTCTTCGGTTCTTTACCCTTTAGGAGTAAAGTAAGATGAGTAAAATTTGACACTTGCGATATACTACTCGTAGTAAGGAATGTCCTTATTGCCAGGTAGACGTCCTGATGTACCACATTCCAATATTTTTGAAAAAAGAATGGAAACATACCATCTGGTCCCAAATACTCTTTTTTAGCTGCAAAGAACCTATATATCTATCTCTCTCAACGACAAATGTCGTATCATCGATCAATCTTACATACCTACCCATTAATTTATTTGCAATTGCTCATACTCTTAAAATTGTACATGCATGACCCTTGGTTATGAACATTTGCGATACCAAAATGAATAAGGAAGCCCAGATCGAAATTCATCAATAGGGGACAATAATAATTCAAAAGGATGAGATACACGTACATACAAACCACGACTTTAATTTTGATTTTGATTTCCTGAAAATATTTCTATTGATTGACTTGTGTTACACTATTCAATCGTATCATTCAATGGTGAGGGAACAAGAGTTGTCACGATAAGAAATATCAAACAAATGGATAACCCCTCATACTTATGCTGACAGTGAATTTTTCGTCAAAACGACACAGTATGAGTGTATATAGAATCAAGCTCAACAAAATGAATCTAAGAGTAACTTAGTTCTATTCGATCAGCATCATTGAATTGGATTCTTCAATTTCTCATACTTCTTTGTTGAATTTATATTGATACCAACATGAGTATTTTAATTTGATTAATTTTTATTATCTCAATGATAAAAATATTAAAAATATTTGCGAAGAACAATGGCCGTTCATGATGAACATCTGTGGTCGTCCGGACTATTTTTATTTCAGGTTTATTAAGGGTAAAATAAAAATTAAAAAAGTTCCAAAACACAGGTACGTGTATCGAGTAAAAAGGTCAGTGGGAATATAATCACCCCACAAACAAAAGCTTTACATTACGAACGAGTTATTGATGAATTAAACTTGAAGAAAGCTCCGGGGAAATCATAAGCTCTCTGCAACACACTCAGATCCCGTCTCTCCGATTTAACTCATTCTCCGCTACTGAACCTTATACAGAAAAACGGCTTGCCGTCTTAGTCAGAGCGAGAGAGACAGAGAGATCCGATGGAGGCTCCTCCGCAAGGTGGATCCGATAGAGACAAATCGAACACATCGTCTTCTCCGATCCCCGTCGTCTCCAATTTCTGGAAAGGTAAGGGCTTATTATTATTATTATTTAAACAATCTGCTCAATCTACTACAGCTGCCTTTATTGTGCTTCAGAGAAACTATATTTTTCTCTATGAGAAAATCGGTGGCATTTTGATGTGGTCTACTGCTGTCACATTTAGATGTTGATTATTGAACTAATTCCTGGATTGATCATCGTACAAATGCACTTAATAATCTGTGTATGCGTTTGTTGATAATAGATTGAATTTGTCGAATTCTGTATTCTTTTTAGTACTAAAGTAAGCATTTTGGTTAGTCAAACTTGTAAAGACACTGCATTGTGTGACTGCTGTGTTCACCTGGATTTTTGGCTTGAGTAGTAAACTATTCAAGACCGTCATTCAGAATGCTTTTCGTTAATGGCTGCTTTTGTTTTTTCACATGCAGAGTTTGATTTGGAGAAAGAGAAAAGTGTGCTGGATGAGCAAGGGCTGAGGATAGCTGAAAATCAGGAGAACAGCCAGAAGAACCGGCGGAAGCTTGCAGAGAGCACTAGAGGTATGCCATTGTAGTTTATAACAATGAAGTATCTTATACTTTGGTGGTCAGTGGGAAGAGGACAACTAATAATTTTCATACTACAAACATATATCTCAATCTATAATTTGGGTTGCCAACAGATTTCAAGAAAGCTGCACAGGAGGATAAGTTAAGTCTTTTCAATTCCTTACTCAAGGGTTACCAAGAAGAAGTTGATAATCTCACCAAGAGAGCAAAATTTGGAGAGAATGCCTTTCTTAACATCTATCAAAAGCTTTACGAGGCTCCAGATCCCTATCTTGCTCTTGCTTCAATTGCTGTAAGTACCGGCATGCTTCATATTGTATTCCATGACATCAAGTTTCCAGATTTGCTTCTAGATAGGAATTGGATATATTGCATAAAGAATTTGAATATATATGTGAACTGAAAGTGAAGGGTTAAATTATTGATGACGTGTGGACTGAGTATTGTGATTTGTGTGCTTGTGCCCTGTGAACTTGGCTTGTATGCTGTGTTCTGTGTCTATATCTCATTATGAAAGTCTTCATTCATCTTCGACAGGAACAAGATCTTAAATTGTCTGAGCTAGAATCTGAGAATAGGAAAATGAAAGTCGAGCTCGAGGAGTTCAGGACAGAAGCAACTCATCTAAAGAATCAACAGGCAACTATAAGAAGACTTGAAGAGCGCAACCGTCAGTTGGAGCAACAGGTTGGCAATGTGTAGTATCACTCTTTTTTAAAAATTAAAAATAATGGACCACTACGGATTTGAAGTTTTCGGTTTCTAAATATGGCACTTTCTATATCTTCTTTCTGATGAGTGCACTTCCTCATATGTGCTTAGATGGAGGATAAAATCAAAGAAATTGTGGAGATAAAGCAAAGGACTTTCGCAGAAGAGAACCAGAAAGTACTTGAGGTCTTAACAGAAAGGTATATGCTGTTCTTATAATTTAATTTATGGAACTTGTCGGGATGGAGCCTTATGACATTTTGTAATTTTGAATGATTTATTTTTTCTCGGATACCTTGATTCATGACTTCTCCATATACAGAGAGCAAATGTTGCAGGATCAATTACGACAGGCTAAAGACAGTGTTTTCAATATGCAGAAATTGCATGAGCTTGCTCAAAGCCAATTGTTTGAGCTTCGTGCTCAATCAGGTAGGTTTACATTTGCAAAAGTCATAGGATTTGGTTTTATATGACTATCTTTAGCTTCCATGAGGCATCTCATGTGTTGTGTTATGGTTTCAGAGGAAGAAACAGCAACCAAGCAATCTGAGGTCAATCTTCTGATGGATGAAGTTGAACGGGCTCAGACCCGGCTTCTTAGTCTTGAGATGGAGAAGGTGCTGTAAACTTTTTAACTACAAGATTTTTAGCTATATATAATCCACCTTATGCACTGAGAATACTGTTTCGTCTATAAATGAGGTGATAGCCTTTTTATGATCATACTTTGTACATTTTCATTGTTTGTAAAAGTTCATACTGCTGCTATTTGTTTTTTATCTTGTAATACCCGTTTTCTATTTAACTGTTTTGCAGGGACTTTTGAGGACCAAGTTACAGACAGCTAATGAGGATACTGACAATAAGAAAAGGTGACAGATTTCACCGTCATACTTTGTACTGCTTATCCCTGTAGAGTATGGTTTCAAGTCGTTTTCCTTTTCTCTGAATTGGTGTAGTTGCTACATACAATGGACCATCTAATATAGGGAATATCCATGCTTAGGAAACTAGAAGTAATATAACAAGATGCTAAGCACTTTCACCTAGTTATGTTGCTTTCAGAATGGTGTTTTGGTTTCCTAACCACGTTTCGTATTTTGAGTTCAGAGCACATTTAAATTAGAGGAACAAGAACTTCTTGAAAGTAACTTAATGATTGTTCCTACTTTCTGCTTGTATTACTTGGGGTTTACCCTGGCTCTGTACCTTAAATTACATCTGTATAAGAAATTTGACATGTCTTTGATGTTCTACTCCTGCATAGGAGCTCTATATAGTTTCGTTTTGTTGAATTTGAGATATGTCTTTTAATTTTAGATTCATGCTTCTCTGCAGTGATAATTTAGATTCAAATAGTATACTCGAGAATTCTCTAAGTGCCAAAGAGAAGATCATTGCTGAACTCAACATGGAACTTCACAATATTGAAACCACCTTATCAAATGAAAGAGAGGAGCACGTGAATGAGATTAAGAAGCTGAATACACTGCTCATTGAAAAGGTATATTTACTCTCTTGCTCTCCGGCTACTTTGTTGTTAAGTTGAAAGTACTGTTAGCCATTTCCCACTTAGTGTCATTTTATTGTCATGTCCACCATCTCATACACCAAAGCTGTCAACATCTTCAACTTTTTTTTTAATAATGTTTTTCTGCATTGCTACTTCAGGAATCTTCTCTTCAGGAGATGAAGAAAGAGCTTCAAGCAAGGCCAACCACAAAACTGGTTGATGGTTTGCGGAAAAAGGTGAAGATTTTGCAGGTAAGTAGCCCTGACCCTGATGTTTAATCCTATACACTTTGTAAATATTGTTCTTTTCTTGGTCCTGTACACTGTTCTGTTGACCATATTTTGTTTCTTATTTGTAGGCTGTGGGTTATAATTCCATTGAGGCTGAAGATTGGGAAGTTGCTACAAGTGGGGAAGAGATGAGCAAAATGGAGTCTCTTCTTCTTGATAAAAATCGGAAAATGGAGCACCAACTCACTCAGTTGAAGGTATGAATCTTAGTTGAGGACTTGAACATTCTTGATGAGAAATTGGTATCTTTTCCCTATTCTCCAATTTCTCCAGTGAACTGAACAGTGAATATTGATGATAATGTTTGTATTAGGGAGCTTATGGACTATAATTATGAATGTTTCATTTTGATCTGTCATGTGCTGTAATTCTGCTTGTGTTATTTTCAGGTCAAACTCTCGGAACAAACAACTCTGTTGGAAAAGGCTGATGGAGAGATAACGAATCTTACGGAGAAAGTTAATGAGCAAAAGAAATTAATACAGAAGTTGGAGGATGATATTCTGAAGGTGACGATAAAGGGACATATGATGATGAAAATGATTGTTATGTTTGTCTTCCGCGATATGGATTATTAACCTCGGTGCATCTTGCCTGCATTGAGAATGTCAAACACTGTACTTCACATTTGTAAATTTGACCAATGGAGTGACTTTAGATTTCATAATTGTACGATTGGTCCTCCAATCTGGACGTACTTGTATAGATGACCAATATTCCTCTCTGTGTTTGAATTTCATCTCTATTGCAGGGTTATAGCTCCAAGGATAAAAGAGGAAATTTATTTGATGATTGGGATCTATCAGAGGCTAGGAGCACTGAGGCATCAGAGGTAACCCCCTCCTCTATCTTAGCATGCATAATGCATTCCTTCGTACTGTTTTTGGCATTGTAAACATGTATTCCAGTTTATGTAGTTTATTCATAATAGCGTATCTGAATCAGAATGCAGAACAGAAACATGGATCCTCGGACCAAGACCAAAGCTCAATGCTTAAGGTTATCTGTAATCAGCGGGATCGATTCAGGACACGCTTGAGAGAGACTGAAGAAGTTCGTTATTTATTTTCAAACATTTCAGAATCAATTTGGTGTTTTCAAATGGCTAAATTAACAGATAAGCAACTGTTTTTGTATGTACTAGGAAATAAGACAGCTGAAAGAAAAGGTAGGAGCTTTAACAGTGGAACTAGAAAGGACAAAGGCTGATAATGTCAAGCTGTATGGGAAGATCCGCTATGTTCAGGACTACAGTCTTGAAAAAGTAGTATCTAGAGGAGCAAAAAAGGTGAAATATTTAGATCCAAGTATGTGCATCCACTGTGTTTAGATATTATGTTGCTGGCCATATGTTTCTTAGTTCAGTGGACTATGTGTTCTATCACTTCTATGAGTTGTATTTGCTTTTGTTAGAATAGCATGGTTTCTTGTCAACTGAATATGTGGATTTTAGTTTACTCATACTTGTTTATGTGGTATACTTCAGCAAGCCGAGGATGTTGAAAGTGGTTTCTCCTCAGATGTTGAATCTAAGTACAAGAAGATCTATGAAGATGACATAAATCCTTTTGCAGCCTTCTCAAAAAAGGTTCGGATAGTTAATTTTGTGAAGTTCCTTAGCAAAGGTGTGTGTGCTGGAAGTGTAATTCTGTAATACGCTCGTTCTTTGCTTTCTTCAATTCGACAGAAATCATATAATAAACTTATTTGCACACAGGAAAGGGATCAAAGGTACAAGGAATTGGGTTTCAGGGACAGAATTACTCTCAGCAGTGGACGTTTTCTTCTGGGCAACAAGTAATAATGCATTATCTTAGCTTCTTGTACTCAGATTTGGCTCCTTGATCAGATATCATTATAATGTCTTCATCCCTAGTATCTACTTCTAACACTCATTCCTTTTGGCATAGTCTAAATATAATTATAATCCATGGAATCAGACAAAACGTTGTCTCTTTCAACTAACCAAAGAGTTCTGGCTGCAGGTATGCTCGGACTTTTGCATTTTTCTACACCATTGGGTTGCATATACTGGTCTTCACCTGTCTCTACCGAATGTCGGCTCTGAGCTATCTCAGGTAATTTGTGTTCTGATGTGTCTGCGACTGATTTCGATGGTTAGTTTTTCCCCTCATACCAACTTTTTACCACCTTTGTAGCAACGGGCAGGAGGATATACTTGTTGGTGACACAACTCAGAACCTCCCACACGCTCTCTAGGCTTGGAGACATTCTGAAGGCTATACACTGCTATATAAGACTATATGATAACATAGATACCCCGTTATTCACTCGTTTTTCTTTTATGGTTTTAGGCTTTTAGCTTAGTGTAAAGCGTGTCATATAATGGTAGAGATATAGAGACAGATGAAATTGATACCATTTACATATCTGGCTTGGAATGATCAGCTCAGTTCATCCATATTTTGGGGTGCAGTTTCAGTCTGTTGGAACAGCTTTTCGGTTTCTGGTTACTTATTGGTAGAAGGCAAAGGCTAGGAACGAAATTTGTGGACCACAAGTCCCAACATGTCACCAGATTGACCAATCAATACCTGTTACGTATACATTTTTCTCAACTAAAAGAGTAGACTGCGTGGGTCTATTTTACCAAACATACGTGACAGTAAAAGAGTAGTGAGTAGTGGGTCTATTTTCCCAAAGGCTTCAAACGAATGAGATAAACAATTATACCAACATGCAACCTCCTTGTCATGAATTCAGTAACTTTTATTTCTTTTGT
Source organism: Geum urbanum (assembly GCA_946800695.1). Taxonomy (NCBI): domain Eukaryota; kingdom Viridiplantae; phylum Streptophyta; class Magnoliopsida; order Rosales; family Rosaceae; genus Geum; species Geum urbanum. The sequence goes on from OX327013.1 coordinate 44,285,353, forward strand.
TTCGAGGAGAATTCATACCAAATTCATAAGATAGAATAGCACTGGTCATTTCACCTCATAATTTATAGAAACACTTATTTGCTCAAGAATATGCTTAAAGTATATTTGCTGAATTATAAGCAATCGGATTTTTTGTTGTAAAAAATAGTGGAAGTTTTCAAACCCGGTTCACTTGACTGTGATTTTAGACACAATCATTTATCGTTTATGTAATCTGAACGATGAGATTGAGACCAGTTTATCGTGAATTCTGTTCACCAAAAAACAGCTGCCGGAACTAATAGTTTTTGGGATGAAACAAAAAAATTGCTTAAATTCTCCTTTCCCTTTGATATATTCGTCGTTAAAGACTTAAAGTAATCTGTTCTGTTACGATGGAAAGTCCGTCGGGCAAAACGACGCGGGTTTATGATAGACCGCAACTGAGGAAAGGCTCTCCGTCATCTTCTTGTTCTATAGGGTTTTACGTCCATAAGTCTCTTAACACTCAAACGCAACATGAGCGTCGTCGCCGCTTCTATATCTTCCATCTCCGCCGCGCGTCTTTCCAATCGCCACCGCTGCTGCATCTTCCGCTCCTCGAAAGTCGCGTTTCCGCGGATAATGGCGGCTCAGCTCTCGACCTCCGCCACGTCTCCGTCGCCTTCGAGCTCCGACACGGCGACCCTGAAAGCCGAGGTGAAACCGCCCAAGCCCAAGCTTCCGTGGCTCATCGTCGGACTCGGAAATCCCGGCAAGATGTACAGCAGCACCCGCCACAATGTCCGTACGGTCACTCTTTCTTTTTCTCTTCTGTAAAAACTTAAATAAATTGTAAAGGTTTAGGCTATGTTGAGATGTTCGTACTAGTTTTGTTCATGAATTTGGTGGATGTGTGTGTGTTCTGAAGTTTGGCGTTTGTTTCAGGTGGGATTTGAGATGGTGGATGCTATAGCTGAAGCTGAAGGGATATCTTTGAGCAGTGTTTCCTTCAAAGCACTTGTTGGAAAAGGTTCGATATTTCAAAATTATATTATCAACTTCAAATTTGCACCATTTGGAGAATTTTAATGAAAGATGCATTGCTGTTAGAAAAACCTTTGTGCTTGATAGGTTGTAATGTAGTTGGTTAAAGATTATAGTCTCTTATGTCTGTTTTGTAGAGCTTCGGGATAGGAACTTAGGAACTCGTTAACTTTGATTATCAAGATTCCCAAGTTCTTTGTTTGTACCTTATGTCTTGTGCATTGTTCTGTTTTTCATGCTTGTTTCATTGTTTCAGGTTTTATTGGGGACACTCCGGTTATATTTGCCAAACCACAAACTTACATGAATAAAAGCGGTGAGTCTGTAAGTAAGCTATCTCACACTTTGTCTTGATTTGATATGCTTCTTTAATGGTTGTTTGATGCTTGGACCCTTTTGTGAAGGTTGGATCCATTGTTTCGTATTACAAAATTCCATTGCAGCAAGTACTTGTGGTATAGTTTCTCTCTGCTGTTAGCTTGATCTCTACTTTACAGCATCTTCTCTCTTTTTGCCTTGTTGTTCTTGTTCTGAGCCGGAGTGTCCTCGTGTGCCTTAGAAGTTTTAGTTCTGTTTCTCAGATCTTTGACGATCTAGACCTGCCTTTTGCGAAATTACGGCTGTTGCCAAAAGGAGGTCATGGAGGACAGAATGGGTAAGTTAACTAAAAATTGATACTTGTATTGCATTGATATCTCTATATGGACATTCCGAGAGTCAGAACAAGCCTTCGCAGATTTAATTGGTTTCCCTTGTTTGCTTTGTCTTGCAGGATGAGGAGTATAATTGATCATTTTAAAGGAAGCCGTGACTTTCCGCGTATGAGAATAGGTATTTCCCCTAGCACCAACGAGTCTTTCCAAATACATTTTGTTGATGATTGAATTGGTGAATGTCCTTGTGACTAAATAAAATGTTGTAATCTGTGTAGGCATTGGGCGGCCTCCTGGAAAAATGGCCCCTGCCAGCTTTGTTCTTCGTCCCTTTACTAAACAAGAACGCCAGGAGGTTTGTGAACTTCCTGATACTGCCATTTGATAGAACTATGTATACCCTGACATTGGACTCTTATCGGTTTCCTTATGATTTTCAGTTAGATTTTACATTTCAACATGGCATAGATGCGGTGCAGATCCTTTTGCTCGAAGGGTTCAACAAAGCTGCAACATTTGTTAACACAGCCAAACCCATGGAGCAATGTGGTTAATTGATTCTTACTTGGTAGGTTGCAAGCTGTGGTTGTCATGAGAAGCAGATCATTAAATTTGGATTTCTGATTCATAAATCGTCATCTTCCTCATGGTTCACTCGATGTTATGTTTAATCGCAGTGCAACACTCAATATTTATACCATACCCCCTTTTGAAATTGCCATTCTTTAACAGAAAAGTTGTAATCAGATATTTTTTAAATAGGAGTCCAACAAAGTATTAGTACCTTTCTGTCCAGTTTTGCTCAACATTTCCAGGTGACGGATTATGATCTTGTATCTTACTCATATTCTTTGTACATAATAATGAGCTTCCAATCATGTTGTCAACATATCACTGGTGATATTGCAACTGAACATTACTCTTATCATTTGTGTTGGAACTAAAAATCTTTTGAGTTGCTGTTGGGCCTATTGGCTCATATTAAGGGTCTGGTCATGTCCCTACTTGATATCCGAAATCCAGCAGTAGAGCATGTCTCATCTCGAGATGTTCATCCCTACTCATTTTAGTTTCTGAACAACAATTCAATCTTTTTTCTTCCCATCTTTTCTACTATAAACTATAAAATTGACCATTTATATTTGCCAAAAAACTCTTTTTCCCCTTCTTTTTCCTTTGAAAGACCAAAGACTTGGTTAGATGGCTTGATATGTGAACTGGTCCTAGTAACTTTTTTTCATTGAGACTCACCTACCTGGTTGACTTTTACTTCTACCAAGTTGAAGATTGGTCTTCCGGAGGTTCATATATGAATGATTACTACAAACTAAAAATGGAGGGAACATATACTTGATGTATAAAGCACTACGGTCTACGGGGTCCTAAAACATTTCTGCCTTGCCTTTGGGACCCTCTCATAATTGCATATGGAAGTTGAAGTTTATGATTCACCTAAACCTGTTCAAATGTTTCACACTTAGGTAGGGTTCCAGGGTCCCCAACTCTTCAGTTGCCTATCAACATAAACACAATTGTGACAAATGTGCATTATTATCTTCGGGGATATATCAACTTCACTCTCCCAGTACTCCAAAACAAGATATCTCTAAACAAGAAATTAAGATAGAGATATACCAATTCTTGTAATGTATAATGATTATGTGTTCGAGAAATCGAAAACATGATAAATCATCATGTTGCGGATAATATAATATAGGCGTCATGAACTTGAATAATTTGTCATCACATATTTCGGACATTATAAAATTCGGTGTAAATTAATCAAAAAGTTTAAGTACAAAAGAGTGAAAAAAGTAAACATCAAAGCCGGGCCGGATCCACCAATCTGCTGCCACGTACGTGAAAACGAATGGGCCAATAAAATGAATAGAGGCCTACAGACAATCACGGCACTGGGGGGCAACATAATAAACTTTCGTTTGTCATACACTCTTAAACTTTACGAATTTTGTTTGAATTTACTTTTAAGGAGATTTAAAATAACGAAAAAATTCAAATTTTTATTTATAATTGGAAGGATTTGTAGAATAACACCGTGAAAGAATTGAACAAGAAAATTAAAAGTTCTAATTCCTCCAAATTTTAAAAAATAAAATTTATAAAATTCTCAAGAAACTTATCTAAACAAAATAATTTAACAAACAAAATTAAAAATTATTGGAATTGGTTTAAATTCCCTCAATATTTCTATATGAATTGTACAAGATACTTATGTAGTACGCATTCTGGATACATTACATGATAACTTCTCCATTGAAGACCTCTATGATGAGAATTTAGTTAGAACTTTATATACAATGGTTTATAAGACTTAATTTTCGATTATATTATGACATATCAACTGTTAAATATTTAGCTATATATGAGTAAATCATTCTTGTAAATTTTCAACCAAATCGAAAATCATTAAGAGATTCAAAATCATAATTTATCAATTATAAACATATACGGTTCAAAATAGATAAATTTGAAACATTCATTTATTTCATCTTGTTCGACACTTTAACGATTTTCAAATTGGATGAAAATTTATTAAAATGATCTACGTATATGTAGCTAGATAGACAACGATTGATTTTCTAAAATATTTTTAAAAAATTTGATTTACAAGAAAATACTTGCCAAATCCTTACCATACAAATTTTTAATAGAAAATTTCCCTTCATAACATATACCAAAGAATACGTAAACACATTAAAAAGACTAATGTAAAATGCACCATAAACATTTTTAGATTTTATATATGAGGAATAAATAAACCCACATTACAGAACCAAAAGCTCCAATCCTATCTTCCATACTTTTTAATTTATGTTTTCCCATTATGCATTTTCCCAACTTGATCGAGCTTAAGCTTTTCCTCAACACTTATTAGGAGAGAAACCCACGCGGCCATTCGTGAAGTCGAAGCTGACACGTATCCCTTGCTGCTGTACATTTCCGATGATGGAAAGCGAAGACGACGTCGGAGCAAAAGCGAAGCAGAATGTGCCGGAGGAGTCGACTGGGACCAAGAAGTTCTTGGCGGGGAGAGCCAAGGTTTTCCCGCCAGCAAACTGAAACGACACCGTTGGGACCCTCACGCTCGTGCGTCCCGACAAGTCGTAACACGTGTCGAACAGCGCGAAGCTCGCGGCAGAGGGGAGGTCCGGGGTTAATCTCTTGAACGCGTCGCGGAGGGCGTTGTATGCCGCCGTCTGTAGCCGCGTGATGGCGGTGCCTGAGTCGACGATGATCCCGCCGTTGCCGGAATCGTCCATCTGGAAAATCGCCGGCGGGATCGATACGGCGCGGCCGCCGACGCTGAACCCTGTGAGCCCCACGTAGTAGAACGTCCCCACTTTACGATTCTTCAGAAGCGGCGCCACAACCGAGTCTCCCGGAGCGGCAGAGTTGAACTCGAGTGTCGACGACGCGCTCGAGTCGCGGTTGACAAGGCAGTACGACATCGACGTCGCCTTCACCTGCGACGGTAGCGACAGGCTTCCGCCGCCGAGTCCGAGTAGTCCAGCCGCGGCGACGAATAAGCCCTCGTTGACGTGGCCGCATCCCAGCGCCACGTTCTTGAGGGACCCACCGGAGTTTCCGAACGAAACTGTTTCGGTGACGAAGTCGCCGACGGTGTAGGATCCGTCGCCGTAGGAGACTTGGTACAAACACTTGCCGCTCCTACACGCCGACACCTGGAGAGCCGCGCATTGCGGCGCGTCGCAGGTGAGAGTGCTGAAGGTGGAGGACTGGGTCGGGTCAAAGACCGGGTCGGACTGCTGGAAACAGTCGGAGCAAGGGTTGCACTGTAGCCAGTTGACGTCACTACCGGTATCGAGCACCATGTAGAATGATTTCGCCGGAGTCCCGACGCCGATGCGTGTGAAGTACTCGCCGCTGCCCAAACTAGTCCCGGAAGTCACGGGCGTCGATAGGCCCTCGGGTCGGATCTCCGACCCTTCCTGCATGGGCTTCAGATCCGACCGGTCCACTCCTTGCAACGCCAACTGGAGCTTCGTGTTGAGCGAGTCGACCCGGGCGGAGTCGCGCTCGAGTCTTGTCTTCACCAACGACTCGTAGTCCTTGTGCTCCTGCGAGCTACGGAGAGCCTCGCGCGGGTGGAGCTGGAGCGAGATTGTCGGCGAGGTGGAGGAGTTGAGACTAGAAGTGATCTGGTCCATGGGCTTTAAAGTAGTTTCAGGGTCGAAGGAGATGACGTCATGGGCCTGGCTGAGGGAACCGGCCACGTGGAGAGTGGTGATTTGTGGTACACTGCGTCGGCCGTGTGTGGTGGCTACTAGAGAGCTGAATAGGAGAGCCAAGAACCAAAGTGGTTTCTGAGGCATTGTCTGTGTGTAAGTTGGGGAGAGAGATTAGATCTCAGAAGTTTGAGTTGAGGAGAGCGAGGAGGAAGGGGTTGGGATTTTAAGGAGGGAAGAAGAAAGAGAGCATTCAAGAGGGGGACCCACGGAGGCTCTGATTTGGCCATCAGCCGTTTTCCTCTTATTGGGGTGGGGGTAAAAAGGTAAGTAAAGGTTGCGTGACGAGTCACTGTCGTTTTCTTTCTTTAGTCCGTACGAGTGGTACCATGGATGCCAGGATGTGGGTATAATAATTTGTATTTCTCAATAATTAAGCAAGACCACACTGAAAATTCCAAAGTAGAAAACACATTAGTTTTGAAAGGTCTTCCTCTTTTGTGTTTATCGTAAAATTCGTGGCTAACTTTACTGAAAACGATCTCGAAAGTGATACGGAAAGACACTCGTAAATCAACAATAGTCTATATACTTTTCTGGGTAGTAAACAATACTATTTGAAGAGAAAAAGTATTGATAAGAATCAAATTTCCTCTCATTTGACACAAAATATGACGGTTTAAATCATCGACGAAAACAAAATGTCTAATATCCACTTTAATTTCATATTCGATCAGAAATACATTTGTTGCTGAAGAATCTTCACGACCATTGGTGTAGAAACTAGAAAAGGTATTGTCAATTCTTCGAGGAAACTTGTTGAGAAAGTGTCACCTTGATTGTTATGAACTCCATTCCCAAATTATCAATGTCAGTTCCGGTTTGCATGTCATTATGGAATCATATTTTCAATGTCAATTCAATCTGAATGATAAACACCAGTAATTCACATTTTATAAGAAATATTGTAAGCGTCGTATTCAGTGATTAAATGTGAACGCCTTTTGTGGATGCAGGCACAGCAGAGATAATATGGTCAATAATGTAAGTGGTTGGTAGTAGATATCATATGGAAGGCGAAGAACATTAGAAACCAAACACTCGTCCAGGACTATGCAAATAACTTGAACTTGAACACTTTTTATTTATAAAAGAAACTGTTTACAATAATAGTGATTACAATTGTAGAGAGAGAAATAGAGAGTAGAGAGAAGGCGGAGCTAACTTAGGAAAAATGAAAAACTTCCAACTTCTAAGGGAGAGAGGTCTCCTTATAAAGGCTTCCTAAAAAATTTGCACCGGTACCGGTGGCTACTACCTTTAACAATCAAACAAAAGCCTAAACAAAGTGCCCGACAAAAACAAAAAAGGAAAGAGCAGCCTAAATAATATGGCCGACAAAAACAAAAAAGGAAAGATCCTCAATTTTGGTGCCATACCGGGTGCTCATTGGGCCCCATCGATCACATGGAAATACCGAAAGAAAAGGATCTTATTGATACAATAATTTCAGGAGAAAATTTCCTTGATGAAGACAACCTGAACTTTTACTTGTTCACCTTGGTTTTGCTCCTCTTCGAGCTTTGGGGCACATCTTCTTTAAGAGATTCCAGAAAATCTTTGGAAGGTTCTTCAAAGGGGACTTGGTCCAAATAGTCTTCCATGTCTTCATTTACTTTAGTGGAATTTCCTGCTTCTTCTTCACCATCTTCTGCTTCATTTTCATCTTCATCCATTATGAATGCTGGGGTTGGGGAAGCTTTGGAGGAACTGTCTTTGAATAATACAGTCACATTATCATCAATTTGTGAGGATAATTGCTGTAATAATTTTTCTTTCAGCTCTTGGGGAGATGCCAAGGGAAAAGCAGCTTTAAGATCTGCCAGAGAAGGAATAACAAAATCCATTTTAGGGTCTTGATGGGGAGAATATTCTTTTTCCATCCTTTTGAAAGCTGCAATACACTCCTTAATTTTGATTAAAGGAGGATTGTAGTCAAAACGAGACCACCATTTATAATAGAACTGGCGTTGAAGAGCAAGAACGCCAATGTCTAGGCGTTTAACATAATAGGTCCATTGCCAAATCCAAGGAAAACTGAATTTAGCAATAAAAAGAAGAAGATTGCTTCCACTGATAACTCGTATCCCACTTAATTTTGAGTTTTTCATAATATATTCTTCATAAGAATCTGCGAGTTCTTTGGGTAAGAACTCGCTTGGTCCCATGGTCTGAAACCAGTTGTAAAACCAGAAGGGAAGTTCCTGTTTCAGAATAGTGGGTTCCAATCTTATGAACCATTTGTGCTTTTCTGCCTTATTTTGGTAATAAAAGGTTTTAGACCAGGCTTCAATATAGTCCCAGTAGTTGTAAATTTCATGGATGAATTTAAATCCAAGGGTCTGTTAGAATTAAGACCCCATTCAGAAATCTGAATAACGCGTTGAATAAACGCTTTGCTGAAAGAGATTTCTTCAGAATGTTTGTTCTGGTTCATATGATCAAATTTTACTGAACCAGTCTCAATAAGAATACCTTCATAATATTTTTTATTTTTCTTTCCTGAGAGTGGAAAGTTGGCTTCAGATTCAAAATACCTCTTTGCCAGAGTATTAGGAGAGTTAATATATCTCTCATCTCCTTTCTGGAGGATAATAATCTGTTCTTCCAAAGATTTTTTGATTCCTGGGAGAACTAGCTCTTTAAGAGCTGCTGAAAAGCTTTCCTGAGACTTTCCAGTAGATAAATAATCTGCAGTATTAGCAGGTTCACTCCTTCTAGATTGAGAAGGAACAGGAGAGCTTGAATATCTCTGCGAATAATTATCGGGGAAGTCAGGATAGCTGCTGCTTTCTCCTCTTCCTTTGCCATGGGAAGAATGGCGACCTCCTCGCCCTCCTCTAGAGCCTCTGCTGAATTGGCTCATTTTGTTCCAATAATAAATTCCCTGGTCAAAAAATCAGGGAGAGTTAGTTTCACCTTTAATAAACTCAATTTTGAAATCAAATATAGATAATATGGACTGCCATCTAGCAAATATTTGTTTAGAAGCTAAGTTTTTAACATCTTTTTCAATAACATCCTTAGCCGCTTTACAATCCACTCTTAATAAAAATTCCTGATTTAATAAATCATCTTGGAATTTGGTAATACAGTTAACAATAGCCAGAATTTCCTTTTTTATAGTGGAATAATTTTTCTGGGCATCATTCCATTTTCCAAAAGTATATCTGGATAATATTTCCTTTTCTGAATTAGGAAATTTTTGCTTGAGAATTCCCCCGTAGCCAATATCTGACGCATTTGTCTCAACAATTTTAAAACTGTTTGGTGAGACAAGAGCAAGACAGGGAAGATCTTTTACTTTAGACTTAATAAGTCTCACAGCCTTAGTTTGAATTTCATTCCAGGGAGGAGGATTTTTTCTCAACCTTTCATAAAGAGGCATACTATCAATAAACAGGTTTTTATAATAATCTGTAATATAATTTAGGCTTCCTAAAAATCTCTGGAGCTGGGTTTTGTCTCGCAGCTCATCAGGAAATTTTTCAACAAATTGAATAGCCCTGTCAATAGGAATTATTCGTCCTTGTTCAATTTCTTGACCAAGGAAACGAATTTTTGTTTGGAAAATTGACATATTTTTAGCAGATACTACCAGACCTGCTTTTTTAATAAGATTAATAAAAATATTTAAATGCTTGAAGTGTTGATCAAGCGATTGTGAGAAGATGAGAATATCATCTACGTATACAATTGAAAAAGAGGAATAGGGAGTGAAAATATCATTCATTATATTCTGAAATTCAGAAGGGGCATTTTTTTAGCCCAAATGGCATTACATTCCATTCATAATGACCAAATGGAACAATAAAGGCCGTTTTATATCTGTCCTTTTCTGCTATCTGGATTTGCCAATATCCAGATTTTAGGTCAAACTTTGAAAATATTGCAGCTTCTTGGAGTCTTGCCAAGAGATCTTTCTTATTGGGTAATGGATATCGAATCCATTTAAGAACCTTATTTAAAGGTTTATAGTTAATAACTAATCGAGGAGCTCCTCGTTCAATTTCAGCATTTTTGTTTACATAAAAAGCTATGCAACTCCAAGGAAAATAAGATTTTCTGATTAAATTTTTCTGCAGCAGAGAATTTATTTTTGCTTTGCAGTATTCAATAAGCTCAGCATTCATTTGAGCTAGCCTAGCTTTAGTAGGAATATTTTGTTCCTTAAAGTCAGGCTCATAAGGAAGGGTAATAATATGTTTTTTCCTTTCCCAAAAAGCATTAGGAAGGTCACTACATATTTCCTTTGTAATTTTATTAGCTAAGATCTTGATTTGATCTTGTCGAGAATTGATTTGAGCAGAAATACTCATAATTTTTAAATCAGATTGGATATAATTTATCTGATTCTCTTTAAATATAAGAGTATTTTTAATCATATCAATTTCACTTGTCTGTTCTTTGACCTTCAATATCACAGATAATACCTTCTGAGGGTTTGGTGAAAGGTTCAATAAGACTTAAGAACGGAGTCCCTAATATAATTTGTCGTGTCAGACCCTTAACCATAACGAAAGGTGTCTTAAAACATATTCCAGAATTACAAACATAAGCATTAGATAACTTATATTTAATTCTAAGTTTTGAACCATCCGCAGTATTTAAAGCTTGCGATGATTTATCATAGTATCGTGTAGGAATTACTCCTTCACTGATGTAATTTACATCTGCTCCACTGTCAAAAAGAGCAATGTCTTTGAGAATATAATCTTTATCTACCACTATGGTAACTTGGGAATACCATTTCTGGTAAGTTACCATATTGATAATATTAAGAAAATTTTTATTATCCTGGGAAGAAGATTCTCCATTATCAGGTTGGACCTTCATAGTGGAAGAAAATTCTTCATGGTCAGGTGTTAGTTTTTCAATAATTTCTTTGAGAAATTTAATTTCTCTTTTCAGAATATTCATTTTTGTTCTTAGATCAGAACTAGAAATTTCTCTTTCTTTGAGAATATTTACTTCCATTTTTATGGAGTTGACTTCTTCTTGAAGATCAAAAATAGATAATTTTTTCGAAGAGTGGGTTTTTAGCCCATTAAAGACTTCTTGAAGAGAGTATGACTCTTTTGGAATAAAATGGGAGTCTTTCGGTTTATTTTCCCTTTTAATCGTTTCCAAATAATGTTCGATCATATTTTTCTTGGTTTCAGGATCTTGGATCCCATTGATCAAGTAAAGAATAGATTTTTCTTGGGATGTAAGCACATTTATGCTTAATCCATTCATTTCAAGAATAGCTTTGTAATGATTGGTATTACAACCACAGTCTGACGAAGAGGAAGAAGACTCAGAGTCAGAACTGTCAGATTCTTGGTCAATGATATTGACCTGCTCTTCTGCCTCACTGTAAGAGGGATTTAGAAAAATTGCTAATAGTTGCTTTTTTAGACCTTCATTAGAAATTTCATTAATTTTCTTCTTAGTCCAGCACCTAGTAGCATAGTGGCCTGTTTTACCACATTTTCTGCAAATAATGTTGTTAGAAGAATTCTGGGAATAATTCTTCTTATAATATGGTGGTCGAGAGCTTCGTTTCTTCTTCCTTTCTGGAGGAGCTGAAGATTTTTTGTCGAAGCGTCTTTTCTTTTTTGAATAAGGTTTTGAATCTGATCTTTTATAATTTTTAGGGATTTGAAGATCAAATCCAAATTGGTCATAGAATTCACCAATTTCTTTTTTGCCAGTTAAATGTTGGCGTTTTAATTGAGCTTTTAGTTTAATATCATTGCAAAGGGATAACCCTTCAGTAACGCACTCACTGATGAGTTGACCATAGGTATATTCATAATAAGGAATGAAGTTTCCTCCATGTTTTCTTAGAATACGGTATTTGACCTTCTGTGCAAAGAGAGTAGGAAGGCCTGCTATGAACTTCTCTTTCCAGAAGTTAGCATTGGCATCTGTCCTGATCATAACTTTGAACAAGAATACATCCTTATACCACCTAAACTGAGTTAAGGTGAGGCATTTTAGATTGACTAATAAGTCTTTATTTCTTTCGAATGATACTGGGTTGGATCCTACGAAAGCTAAAAGAATAGAAGTGAGCAGTGTATAAACTACATTTGGAATTGCAGTTTCAGTATACATAATACTGTCCTAACCTTGTTCATCTTTTATGGTTACTGGAGTCTGAACCAATTTTTTCGTATTTAATATTTGTTGTTGCTGATATGAGGTGATAATATTATCCCACCAACCTCTTAATTGACTAGCAAAACCAGCAATAATATATTCTGCAATCTGTCTGTCTGTATTATGAGCAGAAATACAGACTATAGAATACATCGTCATTCTATGGAGTAACGTAATTATCTGATATTCAGATAATCCGTCAATATTCCATTCATAAATAGTTCTAGCACTATAATTGGCTGTAATATTTGAATTTTCTTCTTCAAATAATAAATCCTGTGGAGTAGGACGAGTATAATAATGTTTGGTCGAAGCAGTAGGAATAGATTTTCTGCCAAAAGCAGTACTTCTTCCAAAAACATTTTGATTAATGCTAGGAATTTGGTCTTTGTGAAGATCATGTTCCATAGCAAGAATTTGTTTTTCAAATTCACTAATATTTGATTCTTTATCAGAATCAGAAAATGTTTCGGAAAGAGTAGCTACTTGAGCTTTTTTTTCTCTTGCTTTATTGCCAATTTGTAAAGATTCTAATTGTTGTGTTAGAATCGAAACAATATCAATATCCTTTTTTTTCAGGGATAGTAATATTGATACTTGGCTTAATGATGGAAGGTTCTACTATTTTTGGAGTAGATTGAATATGAGAAGAAGATGATAATATTTGTTTATTATCCTGAATAATTGGGGACGGAGGAGTTTTTTCAATTCTCTCCTCAATTCTCCCAAGTTGAGAACACATAGTTTGAAGAGTCAAATTTGTATAATTATGCTGCTTTTCATGACTGAAAGCAACTGACTCAATAATAGTTTCTCCAGCCTTAATTTCCAGATGTTCTGTAAGCGGATGAATAGAAGAAATAATATTGCCTTTTGCTGTAGTCCAATTTTTCTCAAAAGACTTAAGCACATTTAAGCAAGGAGAATTTTCCTTAGAACAAAGTTCTAAAAACCATATAGGAAAAGAGATAATTTTTTCTGTGGCCTCAATAGTGCCATAATAAAGGGTTTTATAATTTTGTTGTTCTTCCTTAGAGAAATTAGAGAAGAACCATAATCTAAAAGGAGTATATTTGTCTTGTGCAAAATCTGCATTACAAGTTTTTCTATCATAAGTAAAGGGAATAGAAATGACATTTATCGAAGCAATATCATTGAACTCCGATAAAGTTTCTGGTTCCTCATGATATATACCTTGAGGAATCTGTTGAGAATTTGTACAAGTTCCATCAAATACCAGATTTGGAATTTTGGTGTTTGATGAAGAAGCTTGCATGGATTGGTTTGGAGTGTAATATTTTTGAGACTGTATATTCTCATTTTTTCTTGATGAAATAGAAGATCGACTTTCATCAGAAAAAGATAATCTAGTGGATCTTCTATTATTGTCAAATTTTATAATAACATCTCTATCATCAAACTGTAGAATTCTTTCCACTTTTTTCTCTTCTAACGGTTTGTGAGGAGAGACAGATTCAAGCATCCATTCGTCTGGAGTTTGAATATCTTGTCATTGGATGGTCTGAGGAATAGACACATCTGATTTAAGTAAATTGGTCTCGATTAAGATCGTTTTTCCTTTAGTATCATAATTTGTTGCCCTTGGGCTCAAGGTATTCATGGCTTTATAATATACTCTATAAGTAATATTTAGAGGTTCAGATCCCTCTTTCAAATTATATCCACTTGTTTTAACATTTAATGTTAAAACATCTAGAATATTCTTGTCTGTTAAAGAGACACAAAAATTAGGGAAACAGTTAAAATAAACGGGTCCATTACATAAACTAGTTTGGATGATTCCTAATAGAGAATCATTAAAATTGAGATGCCTACAATCACGTAGAGCAACTAATAATGAGGCATTTAAGCATTCTCTGGATAGTGGTCGAATAGCCACTTGTACTAAACTCAGATGAAAATATTTGAATTTATCTTTGTATCTCCTGATTTCTTCAGGCTGAAACAGTTGAATAGTTTCATGTTCTTTCCCGATGGGAATAATTTGTTCAATTGTTTTTATGGTCAAAGCCATATTTAAATTGAACATATTCATTGAATAAATCATAGAAGGTTTAACCTTCGGAAGACTCCTATTTTGAAGTTGATTCCCAATATTTGAGAATTCAATATCTTCTTTGTTTTTAATATGATTGATAATAGAGGGAGGAATACAATTCCTCGAGCTAGAAGCTCTGGATGATGATGTTCTTGAAAATTTATTTAATATTATTAATAAAATAAGTTCAAGTATAAAATAGAGCTGAATAATGTAAAATACCAAGAGTTGATACCTAATACAACTGTCAACGACTTACGGATTATTTACTCTTGAGCGCTTTCTTCGCGCAATTAAGGATTGATCCACCGCGACTTGAGTGTTGTGCGATTAGGTGCTTGCTCTGATACCAAACACTCTCGTTAGAAGTGGAAGACAGCCATGAATGTCCATGGGTTTGTCCTTTCCACTTTTCACTTGTGATCGCTGGGTGCATAATCAATAGAATACGACTTCTCTTTTTTCTAGTTTAACCTTACTTATTATGAACCGAAAAAATAAGTAGCCCAATGTCTAATGAAAGTGAAGGTATCCCAAGCATGAAGTCTACAATTATTAGCCAAAAAGAACAGCTTTGTGATTCTATATGTTTGATTATGGATAGCGAATTTGAATGACTGGATTGCACAAGAATGTTTAGCTTAGCCAGTACTACGTAACCATTAAGAAATGCTTAAAGGTGATTGCTTCACGAATAAAATAGAGTATGCAAGTTTAAACTTGATGGGTTTTCCCTCCATATAATACTTGTTTCATTTTTGTTCTTGTCCATTAGATTTGGCGGGTACCAACACTATGGATATACAAGTTTTCAAAACCAGCTGAAACCAAACACGCACACAAAAATGAAAGCTTCAAAATCAATCTCTCCCTTCAGGCTGTCCACTCTTCTGCGTAGCCAAAATGACCCAACTCTGGCCCTTCAGCTCTTCAAAAACCCAAACCCTGATGCAAACCCTCAATCCCAAAAGCCATTTCGCTATTCTCTTCTCTCCTACGACCTCATCATCACCAAGCTCGGCCACGCTAGCAAGTTCGACCAAATGAACCAAGTCCTCAACCAAATGAACCAAGAAACCCGTTTCGCTCCGCCGGAGATCATATTCTGTAACGTCATTTCATATTACGGCCGGGCCCGTCTCCCCGATCGGGCACACCAAGTGTTCGACGAAATGCCTGAGTTCCGTTGCCGCCGCACGATCAAATCGTTCAATTCGTTGCTCAATGTGTTTTTCAAATGTGGCCAATTTGAGAAGATGAAGGCATTTATGGTACTCCGGATACGTGTACTTATAATATTCTGATCAAGGCATTTTCTGGGAGTGAGGATTTGGACAATGCACAGAAGGTGTTTGATGAAATGCGCATGAAGGGTGTTCAGCCGACGGATGTGACACTCGGAACTTTAATTCACAAGCTTTGTTCAAATGATAGGGTGAAAGATGCTTTGGACTTGAAAGACCAGTGGGAGTGCGTTCATGGCATTTTGCCTAATGCGTTCGTGTATGCGTCTTTGATGAAAGGACTTTGTGGCGTTGGGGAGATGGAAATGGCTTTTGAGCTTAAGGAAGAGATGATAAGGAAGAACATAAAGTTGGACACCCCGGTGTATTCTACTTTGATCAGTGCGCTTATTAAAGCTGGTAAGAGAGAAGAGGTTTCGGGGCTTTTTAATGAAATGAGGGAGAATGGTTGCATGCCAAACATTGTGACTTACAATGCAATGATTCATGGATATTGTAAAGAGATGGACTTTGAAGCAGCGTATAATGTTTTGGACGAGATGGTGGAGAAAGGGTGCAGACCAAATGCTATTAGTTACAATGTGATTATTGGTGCATTGTGCAAGGAAGGGAAATGGAGTGAAGCAAATGTCTTGTTTCAAGATTTACCAAGGCGTGGGATCTATCCGGATGTGCTTACATATCGGATGCTGTTTAGTGGACTTTGTGATTGTGGACAGTTCGAGGAGGCAGCATTGATCTTGGATGAGATGATCTTCAAGGGTTACACGCCTCAATATGCACGGGCGAATAAACTTGCTGAGAGTTTGTGTCAGGAAGGTGAAACGGAGTTGTTATCAACAGTTTTGAGTAGTCTAGGAAAGGGAAATGTTCTCGATAGAGATACATGGATCATGGCGATATCTGCTCTATGTAAGGAGAAGCTGTCAAATGTCACTGAGCTCATCGATACTTTAATAATGTAGTAGATTGGCTGTGCTGATGCCAATAAGATGAAATGGGTTTATAAAGTGAAGCCAATGCTATCTATTTTGGTGCATCTCTCATTCTCTACTAGTATCAGCAGTCCATAAGTCGGACTGTTTTAAAATTGTGCTACGTTTTCAGATTCCTCTTTTACACCATAGCTGGTCATGCACGAACGTTGTAGAATTCCTTATAACTAAGGCATTGACAATTAGCATAACGGGGATGTAGCTCATATGGTAGAGCGCTCGCTTCGCATGCGAGAGGCACGGGGTTCGATTCCCCGCATCTCCATGATTTATGCTATTTTTCACCATCATTTCATTTCATTCATTTGTATTGGTTTTGTAAAAGTTTGTCAATGAATAATTTTAGTATTTAACATTTTCCAACAAATGGTTCTATGGTCTAGTGGTCAGGACATTGGACTCTGAATCCAGTAACCCGAGTTCAAATCTCGGTAGAACCTCTATTTTTTTAACGCCATACTCGTGGAATTGAACTCTATTGTTTCAATTGAAAAGCCAATATAAACTTTCTTTTTCACATCTCACATTTCTGTTCTCCTTCTATGTTCATCTCTTTCTTTGGGTCTATGATTAAATAATAAATGGGACATGCAGTGAAAACATATCTTAACATGCCCCGAGAGCAGTTCATGTTAATATGGGCAAGTTTATGTACATACTAGTGTACTACATACATACATCGCACTACTCAAACCGAGTCCAAAGATACGACCTAGCTAAAACATTGCCAATTCCTTTTATAGTTTAATTTATTTATTTTGTTTATGATGATGGTACCAGTCAACAATGATCAGCATCCATCACCAGCAGGCTCAACCGAACTTAGCAGACCATTGCCTCTAAGCTGCATGCAGTGATCTTCCGCATCCACTTGAGCACAAACAATCACCACTGCCAGGCCATTGTGATGTGCCTCCTGCATCACGTTGACTGCAATGTCAACAGTCATTCCCGGGATAACCTTCATCAACACTTGAACAACATACTCCCGCTTGTTAAAATTATCATTATGCAGCATCACACGATAAGGCGGAGACATTTTTTTTGATTTCCTGCAAGCCAAGGTTTCTCAGTTACCTAAAAACTTTTTCACTATAATAAGAATAGCTAAAAGTAATCTTACACTGTTAATATGCATGAATCACAATGATCTAACTTTAAGGTTTACTGAAACAACTCTTACAAAAACCTGCACAAAATGCTTATAAGATGAACTTAAACGATTTCTACCATTTACCGATCTATAAGGAAAGTTATAACCAGTTTTACACATCTCAGAAGATATAACCGCTTTAGCCATATCACAGTAACACCTAGAGTCCCTCTAGATATGATCTAGCTCCCTCGAATAGTTTCTTTGAAACACTATAAGATGTTGGCTATATGTCTCTGAACAGTCTAATTTGGGCGAAGAGTCCCAATCAATAGGTTCCACTATGGCAAACTGGCAGGGGGAAGCAAACCAAAGAACAAAAAAGGAGGGTTTAAACTTCACACCAATAGAGCCATCATATAGTATTACTCATAGCCTCTCAAGATATTTAGAAATTCCAATAATTTGATGAGTCCAAGCTTACGCCAGCCACTTCTTTGAACATCCACATGTAACTGGGAACATGAATAGGCTCTTTTGCTGTTACCATTACACTGTCTGCTGGATTACTTTGTTAATTGACTTTGTACCGAGTACCAACTTCTGCGTCTTAGTTTTTGTACTTGTATTCGAGATAAAAATTCTACGAATGTAGTGTTTCTATTCTAAAAACAGAATAGCATAATGGACACTCACCAGTAAACTACAGAAAAATCACGATAGCAGCTGAATTGTATGATTAAGAAAACCAACATATATGGATTATACAGACTACTATATAGTATTGTATATACCTCAAGTCAAACTCAGAATCACGACCGGGGGTTGTTTTCTCTATGGTTGGCTTATCCAACAACCCACCCCCTTTTCCGAGCACGGTGGCTGTTGCAGTCATCATCGTGCTCCGATTCGGACATTGTCTCTGAAAATAAGTTTTATCACCTCCTGCACAAAAATTAACAATCAAAACATTATAAGAACCCAATTTGCACAAAATTCCCCAATTTATCTGGTAACTGATTCACCAACTGAAAGTTCATATCTTCATAATCAGAACTTCAAATTAACCACAAATAACAGAGATTATAATTTAAAAACCAAGATTGAATCAGCCTGACATAAACGAGCATATTAATAATATTTGATCGAAATTGAAAGAAGGATGAATCAAAAAATAGCGTACCTGATTTGGTGAGATTGAATAATTGAGTTGGTGAGAGAGTGACTCGACCGCATAAGGCAGCCATGGGCCTCTAACTTTGTTCTCTCTGTCTCTGAGAGACGCGCACACAGAGTCTGAGCTAGCTTCTTCTTCTTGTGAGCCAAAATAGCTGGAAGGGGAATTGTGTGGCATATACAGGTTCGTGGGGAACCACCTTTCGTTTTTCTAATGGTCATGATTAACGACACGTCGTAGGAGAATCATGCTGTGGAAATGGGAAATATCCTCCTTCCGGGGGCTAGCTTGTGTGGCAGTGAGACTATTTTGAGATTGGAAAGAGATGTTTTAATTGTTTGATGCTCTTGTAACATTTTCTATACTATGGAGTATGCATGCTTACCTACAAATTGCTTCCTATGCATTATCTTGATTCTAGTTCTCATAGTGACTCTTTTTTTCGATAAGTCAGTTTTCATAGACTTTCTTTTCATGAATATTCTGTGTATCATTTCAATTACATTTCGATCTCACACCTGCTTGCATGATTTTCATGTATAAATATCGATAGGTTAATTGCTACACGGTACACGTTTAATGAAGACCATATGAAACGTTGTGCTTAGGTGTGCTTGAGATGTTAGAGGTAATTAAAAGTTAAATATCATAAAATGTCATAAGATAGCAATGATGGAAGATTTGTATAGTTCGAGATTGGAAAGAGATGTTTTAATTGTTTGAGTCATAACTCACTTAGCTTCTATATATTTTTACTTATCTTACATTGAAACCAAGTCTATAAATAAACAAAAGACGCTTCAGCTCATGTTTTCTCCTTGAGAAAAGAAAAACGAGACTAGGAACCAAAAAAAGGCCCGAGCCCGTTCGCTCCAACATACAAGCTCAACGAACATAAGAAATTTAGAAGCATCTCCATGTATGGAATCGAATTCTCCCAAATCACTAAATCCGGCTCTAGTCTAGTGGTCATGACAGTTTAGTCATGACGTGCAATTATTTAAAATGAATTTCGCCTCTCTGAAAACGTGGTTGAAACTAAGGGTCGTGATATGAAAGTTGTGAAACAAGAGACGGGGTTGTGATTTGATACTAGTGAACAAAAGACTGTTGCTGTAACCCGGCGTGGAAACCGGTCAAACACTCACACTGTTGTGGACAAAAGACATTTATGAATTTCTACTAAGGCTCATAGAAGAGCACTCCCCCAGTACAAACTAGCCAGGCAAAACAAAGTTAACAAACAAAAACTAGATCTCTTAAGCACAATGGAACTCCAGTTTGAACCCTCACGCAGTAACGAGCCCGCCGAGCGCAAGTGTATGAATACACACTTTCCGCGTAGACCAGGTGGCATGGCCTCCATAGCGAGCCGGCCACCATCCTCGGCAGCACTGTTATATATTAACACTTGCCAAACCACGTACATTAGCACATGTAGCAGTTTCACATACACATGAATGCATGCCTCTATTGTTCTCTCTTGTGATGTCGACGGTTGAGATAGAGCAGTCTTATCTATTGAATGTGTTTTCGGTCTTCATATCTCCTATAATCGTACGTGCTCTATAATTTGTCCCGAATGAACCGTGACCACTGGTCCTCTTTCAATGTCTTTTCCTTTTCAATAATAGTTAGCCTGATCCCATCATCAATTATTGTCATTTTGAATTGGGCAATTGCAATAAGAAAAAATCAACTACACGTTCTACGTACGGGATAATTAAGCGAGCATTGCATCTTTTGCTTAATGCCCACATAATTATGCAGGTATATATGTCTTTCATCAGTTTCATGAATTCATTAAGCTGAATCCCTAGTCCCTACGTGGTTAACTATAATGCATGCAATATCCTTAATTTAAACAATAAATCTATATTACATACATATACTTACGTACGCTACTCTCTCTACATGATATATATACTTATAATTCTCATGTACTGCATGATGCACATACTATTTTCATGGCCGGTTTCATCTCATCGATCAATTGCATTTCTGATATCCTCTTGCGTGATTTTTGCATATATATTTCAAAGTTGGTACATGGTATGTCAAGTTTAAAAGATGATTGTTTATGTTCTATGGATGAGATATTAGAGGTAAATTAAAATAAATGACATCAACGGTCATGTAAGAATTTGGATCTTACCTCCTAATCAATAGTGTAAGAGTCAATTCACTGATAATAGATTCACAGTGGTTGATACATTTTGTTCATTCAGAATTTATAAATGAAGTTTAAGGAAACCAAACTACTCATTGCAGTCCAAACATCATTATTCTACCCAAGTACATGGAAATATTTTGTTTGAATGATCTGTTGCTATTTTTGTTGTACAACTTGTAACACTTGTAACAAAAGCTCATAACACCTCTTGCGCCCTAGTACAAATTAATTAACGGACGACACAAAACAAATAAAAACGACATCTCCATGCACAAACATTCGCGTCTCAATCTAATCCATAACGAGCTCCATCCCAACTGCATAATATAGACAGATGCATAGTTGCCAAACCACATTAACACACGTAGTTTAACTTTACAGCTCGCCTGCTATATCGGTGATCGATATGGCTCTCCATAAACTGTTCTCTCTCAGTTCGTTCTCACTAGTCGATCACAATATATATATGTCGATTCTCTGCAGACTCATGCATGCGTTCAATGGCCCATCTCTTAGTTATATGTATCCTTGTTCTGCATTGTAATAAGTAAATAAAAATTCCCTACTGGTCCTCTTAATTTAAGGGTCTTTAAGACCCTTAAATTCAGAACAATATGTTTACGGGTCCTCTGATGATGTCGGTTGATGAGAGTCTTATTTATTGAGTTTCTGCAAAGCATATTCATGTTACAGTAAAAATTCAGTTATAATATTGAGCTTACTAAAATTTATTGTTATATAGAAATTATTTTTAAATAGAGATTTATTTTTATAAGTTCACAAATATTATGAAAATATTATGAAAGTAATATATTTGTAATTTAAATGAAAAATTTATATGATTAATAAATAAAATTTGTTTATTTGGATTTTTTCTATTGACATTATATTTGTCTATAAATAAATGTATTGTGTTAGTTGTTAGTCAAACTCAGTTATAGTACTTAAGTCATTTCAAGTCAAACATGTCGTCATGAATACAGTTAACAAATACACGAATCGAGATGCTTAAGAAGAAAAAAATCAAATTTCAGCTGGATGCGAAAAGAACTTGCGAATTGGTTAGAGAAAGATTATAACATTAAAGTTTCTCAAGCGACAATATTTAAGACACGTAAGCGATCATCCGATGTTTTTCAAGATCGAAGATATGTCATTGAAACCAAATGCAAAACGTGTGAACTGTGAAGATGGCAAAGTACCATTTAATAGAAATTGTTCTCTATGAATGATTAACATGCAATCAAGACCATATCGACATGAGTGAATATCTCTTGAATGAGAAAGACAACTTATTCTTAAAAGCACTTTATCGTGAAGCTACCACATTTGAGTTTTCAAATTGGTGGTTGGGGAAGTTCAAACAATATTATGTTATTCAATCCTACCGACGCTTTGGAGAGAGTGGTTCAGTGGGCATGGATAAACTTGAAACTAGCCTGCCACCAATAAGAGAAGAACTAAACAAGTGGGTTTGGAAGGACATCTACAATATATATGAAAATGACTTATTTTACCGAATGCAAGCCGATAATTCTCTTGCAACAAAACAATTAGAGGGTCGAAAGTGAAACAAAGAGAGGGTTACATTAGTTATTTGTTGCAATGGTGATGGCTCTGACAAAGTTCCACTTTGAGTCATAGGCAAATTCAAGAATCCAAGATGTTTTAAGAATGTCAATTGTGAAAATCTTAACTGCAAGTATTGAGCAAATTCAAATGCATGAATTTTTGGAGTGTCTCAAGTGGTTTGATAATAGATTAAATAGGAATGTCTTGATGATTATGGACAATTGCACTGCCCATGGAAAAAGAGAGAATCTTACCAAGCTTAAACACACAACTGTCCTATTTCTACCACCAAACAACACTTCCAAAATTTAACCCTATGATGCAGGTATAATCAAAATTTTTAAAGGTTACTATTGTAAACGGTTCAATCGTAAACTTTTGAAATAAATAAAAGTTCGAGTCGTGGAACCATCAAAGATAAGCATTCTTGATGAAATTGTCAATGCAGTTGTTGCATGGTCAATGGATGTGAAGCCAAAAACAATTGCGATTTGTTTCAAGCATTGAAAAATTAGGACTATTGATGACGTTGATGACTTGCATGCTACAAATGAAGTGGATCATGAGCATGAAAGATTAATAAGAAAACTGAATGGTCAGATGCAACAACTTCATTACACTAATCTAATGGATATCAACGTATTTCTTCATCATCCTAATGAGCAACAAGTTGTGTACTCTTTAACGGAAGAGGAAATTATTATCGCAATTAGACAAGAACAAGAAGAAGATAATCCGGAGAACGAGAGTGTAGAACTACCAAAGTTTTATACTAAAAAAGTCATCGACATGCTAAAGAAGTTGGAAACATTTTGACTTCAACAACAAGATGAATATGCCAACAAGTTACTACGGACCCGCAAACTCAAAAACGTGATTGCAACAATAAAGCATAAATCATTGTCTCAAACTAGTATAAATAAATATTTTAATTCTTCTTGAATAATATTTTATATATTATTATTATTGACAATTATTACTGTATGGATGCAACTTTTCTATATACGACACCAAAATATCATATAACTTATCACAATATGAAAATTATTCCTATTTACAATCGGTTCGACTTGAGAAGGATATTTTTTATCACTATAAAAAAAGAATAGAGCAGTATTAAATCAAGTTTTTACGGTACTGCGGGTTGGTTATGAATGTCTCTTCCTATCTCCGGTCCTGCATGTATACGCTTCCTTGCTGTGGTTGCTGATTGATCAATAATAGTGAACACTGGTCCTCTTTCAATGTCTCACTTTCCGGTACGTACTTCAAGTTAGGAGTAGTAGCCTAATCCCATCATATAATATAATTTCATTTCATTTTGTATCATTGCAATAAGAACAAACTACGCACATACAGTTCTGGTCCAGGCCACAACGAAACGATAA
Organism: Geum urbanum; assembly: GCA_946800695.1. Classification (NCBI taxonomy): domain Eukaryota; kingdom Viridiplantae; phylum Streptophyta; class Magnoliopsida; order Rosales; family Rosaceae; genus Geum; species Geum urbanum. The sequence goes on from OX327013.1 coordinate 44,309,127, forward strand.
CAAAAACCGCTACCAGATTAAGACAGCAGCCAACCAAGATTGCATCTTTTGGTTGATATGTACCTACTAATTAATCATGCAGGTCCTTAGGGTGAGAGTGAAAGAAAGATCTGGATAATAAACATGACCTAAGCCATACGTTATATTGGTTATAGCGTAAAAACGTTCCTCTGCTTCTCTCTCGTCAATTTCTCTCTTACCTCTCAACTTTAACGTTATAACATACGGCTTAATTCATGTTTATCATGCCATGCAGGTCTTTCATTCTAAGCGCTACGACTTCCAATCTTCCACCCCTACCTAGCTAATTAACTATAATGCTTGCAATCATTCAAACAGTAAACCTATAGTGCCTATATATATACGTGCGCTACTCGATCTTTCTACAACCAGTATCCCATTAACAGTTAAGTCATTTGGCCATGCCAGCCATGGAGCTCTTTTTTCTGCAATATTTTCTTTTTCTTCTTCCCCTCCCCATCTTCATCTACCTTATTTTTCTCACAACTCCTTCCAAGAAGAACACCAAGTACATTGGCTTCACAAACCTACCGATTCTCGGAGCCCTACCTGACTTCATAAAGAACCGCCACCGCTTCCTCGACTGGAGCGCCGACATCCTCGGCAACTGTCCCACAAGTACCGCCGCCTACCGTACCCCGGGAAAAGTCGACGGCGTCATGACCGCCGACCCTTCTAACGTGGAATACATGCTCAAGACCAACTTCGACAACTACCCGAAAGGCCACGACTTCAGAGCTTTCCTCCAAGATTTCGTAGGCAACGGAATCTTCAACTCCGACGGCGAACTCTGGAGGGACCAGAGGAAGACGGCGAGCTACGCATTCAACACAAAATCTTTAAGAAACTTCGCCATGGAAAACGTCAGGCTCGAGATTCAAAATAGGCTGGTTCCGGTTTTGGCGCGAGCCGCGGAAACGGGGTGTCGTTTGGACCTCCAAGATGTCTTGCAGCGTTTTGCGTTTGACAATATATGCAAGATGGCTTTTAACTTCGACCCGGCTTGTCTCGGCGGTGACGAAAGAGCTGCCACCGAGTTCATGCAGGCTTTCGAAGACGCCGCCACGATCATAGCAGGAAGGTTCCTTTACGCCTTCGAATTCATTCTCCCCATCAAGAAATATCTCAACGTCGGATCGGAGAGGAGGTTAAAGGAAGCAATCGTCACCGTTCATAGCTTCGCGGACAACATAATAAGGTCCAGAATGGAAAGAGTCGATAACGAAGAACATGATGATTTGCTGTCGCGTTTTATCGGAAATGGGAGCAATAACTCACCCGAGTTTCTCCGAGATGTCGTCATAAGCATGATCCTCGCTGGCCGAGACACCACGTCATCAGCCTTGTCGTGGTTCTTCTGGATCATATCGCCCAGACCAAAAGTTCAAAGTAACATTTTAAGAGAGCTCGAAGTCATTAGAGCACGAAAGGGGAAGCGTATTGGCGATACATACGAACTCGACGAGCTCCGAGACATGCATTACTTGCAAGCGGCGATATTAGAGTCCATGAGACTCTATCCTCCCGTTCCGATGGACTCGAAGGCATGTCTGAACGATGACGTCATGCCGGACGGCACGGTGGTTAGGAAAGGGTGGTTGGTGACGTACCATGCATACGCCATGGGGAGGATGGAGAGGATTTGGGGGAAGGAGTGTCTTGAGTACTTGCCGGAGAGGTGGCTTGGCGAGGACGGTACGTGTCAGCAGGAGAGTCCGTTTAGGTTTGCGGTGTTCCACGCCGGGCCGAGGATGTGTCTAGGGAAAGACTTGGCCTTGATTCAGATGAAGTCGATTGTTGCCTCTGTGATTGAGAGGTTTGAGATTGAAGTGGAAGATAAGGACACGCGTCCAGTGCCATTGATGGCAATGACACTGCGTATGGAAGGTGGACTACCAGTGAATGTGGTGAAGAGATGATTCGTATGGATTATTCTTAATTAAGCTTCTTTGGATTATTAGGACATTGCGTGCAGTGTGTTTGTCTATGTATCTAGGAGGTCGATGCATATGTTGCTACGGCACCAGAAATTTGCTTGCAGAAATAATTGTTTGTATCATGCATTGTTCGGTAAGTTTGTAACATCACAGACATAGATCATGTTTATCGATCTTTTGGTCCAAACTATTCTCATCAAATTTCGGGTTGAACTAGCGTACGTGCCTCAATCAGGCTAGGCGCGCAGCATATAAATATTGTTCACAAAATGAACATTTGCCCTTGACGCTTCAGACACCTTTATTTGATGACTTCCGCTTATTTATTTTTGCTTATGTTCTTATTGCGTGACTGCGTGACTTCACCTCCTTTTACTGTAATACTTCACCACATATAGTTATAGAGAAAGAAGAAAAATTACACAATGTAATGTGTTTATATATGACTGATATGAGACGTTGGAGATAACTAATATACCCAAAATTATCTACTATGAGCCTAACCAGTAACCACTTTAGGTTTAAGTTTAGGTTTCAATGCATTGGATCAGAGTCCCGGACTCCCCGTTGACTGTGAGATAGATAAAAGCGATCAAAATCTTAATTTGGCGTCAGATATATAAAAGTAAGCGTTAGCAGTAGCAGTATTGCATACGTACCTTGTACTAAGCAAGCTAGTCTCATGTATCAAACACGTCTGTGGAATCAAAGTACCCTAAATCCCTATAGTTATCTAGTTAATTATAATAGATTTGTCTAAATAGATGTCCTGCACCACGGAAAATATATATAGTATTTAACTACGAAAGAATTTAAATGAGATTGAGTCACAATAAGAAGATCACACATTGCCATAGCCGGGTTAGAAGGATGATACATGTGCGATGGAACGAGGCTCCAAAATTTTAGGTCTTTATGTGTAATTTTTTTAATTTTTTTTTATTTTGAAAGAAATGACGGTGTGACAGTCTTCAAGCTTTTACTAATGAAACCGTTGAATACATAGATGGAACATAAAATCTGGCATCATATTACATTGAGCACATATAGAATATCCCTGATAATCACAGAACATCCTATAATAATTATGTAGTCAAACATGCACCTTTTAACAGAGAATGTCATCAAGACTATTCTATCTGCTTTATAAGTATGACGACATTCTGGAAAGGTAAAACTGTAGCTTCCCCCGTGAAAACATTCCATCATTACCCATTTAAAAATAACTTTCCTAGTATGTTGCTGAACGACAATTAAGTCGTCGGCACTACGTTTTATTCTGCCACTAGGAGAATGAGTCCTTTTAATAGGACACACCCTCACTATAACAGACAAAGCACATAAAATGTACACATGGACAGTCCACCTAAGACACCTGACTCGCCCTATGCTATGATCGTCCTAGCAACATAGCATAAGGATTTATTCTTGCCAAAATACTACTTAAATCTACCAGAAAACAATAACATAAAACACATATTAAACTAAAACCACCTGGGTGAAGGGTAACAACCCTAGCCAAACACCACCAAAGCCCAAAAGGTAAAAAGCAATGGGTCCATGTTCTGTTTTGTGTCCGTCGCAAGTCGCCAACCCAGTCACTCTGTCTATGAAACCTGGCCGACTATCGCCAACAAAATCCAGCCAGATCTGCGTCACCTCTAGATCTGCCTAAAGGATTACAGTTAGAAGTTTCAAGGTTTATGTTTCAGTTTGTTGAATAACTGATCCTCAGAAGAGATTTTGAGTTGCTTGAGATGAAGAGTGATGAAAAAATCACTGATTATTTCTCACGGGTGACTCTGGTATGCAACAACATGAGTAATCTGGGAGAGGGTATGGAAGACGCTAAGATTGTAGAGAAGATCTTGCGTATACTTCCTACAAGTTGGAATTTCATAGTATGTTCTATAGAAGTATCCAAAGACATCTTTAGTCTTTCAATGAACCAGCTTCAGAGTGACTTGCTGGTCCATAAACCAAAGCTCCAGAGATCAAAGAGCAAAGATGATGATCAAGTTCTGAAGATGGAGGAACGTGCATCCATAAGAGGGAGAGGAAGATCAACCATGAAAGGCAGAGGTCGAGGAAGGCAAAGTTTCAATAAAGCCACTATGGAATGCTACAAATGTTACAATCTTGGACATTTCCAGTTTGAGTGTCCACAATGGAACAAAGAAGTAAACTATACTGAGCTCGAGGAAGAAGATGACTTGCTCCTCATGGCATACGTGGAGACTTACAAAATATCAAGGCAGGATGCATGGTATTTGGATTCTGGATGTTCAAATCACATGTGTGGAGACAACAACATATTTTTTAGTCTGGATAAAAGTTTTACACATTCCGTTAAACTTGGAAATAATTCCAGGATGAATGTGACTGGAAAAGAAAACCTGAAACTAGTATGGGAGGTGTTTCATGTATTGTGGAAGATGTGTACAATGTACCAGATCTGAAGAACAATCTCCTAAGCATTGGTCAGTTACAAGAAAAAGGTCTCTACTTCCTGATCAAAGATGGTGTGTGCAACATTTATCATCCATCCCGAGGCCTCATCATGGAGAGCAAGATGAGTATCAATAGAATGTTTATTCTGTCGATGGAGACACATGATCCTAGTGCACAACCAATGCAATGTCTGCACACAAGCATAACAGATATAACTCATCTTTGGCACCAAAGATATGGACATTTGAGTTACAAATGTTTGAGGATTTTGAAATACAAGAAGATGGTGAAGGGATTACCACAACTCTCAAGTGTAAAGACTTCATGCACAGACTACTTGAAAGGTAAACAACACAGGAGTGCCATTCCTAAGCAAAGCAATTGGAGAGCATGTGGAAACCTTGACCTGGTTCATGCAGATATCTGTGGACCAATCACTCCAACCTCTAACAGTGGCAAGAGGTATATTTTGTGTTTGATTGATGACCACAGCCGTAAAGGGTGGGCCTATTTACTATATGAAAAGTTAGAAGCACTGAGCTGTTTCAAGATGTTTAAGCACATGGTTGAGAAGGAAGCAGGGACTGTCATCAAAAGTCTTAGAACATATAGAGGTGGAGAGTTCACATCTCATGAGTTTAACAACTACTGCAACGAGGAAGGAATAAGAAGGCAACTAACCACTGCATGCACACCTCAACAGAATGGTATGGAAAAAAGGAGAAACAGAGCAGTCATGAACATGGTGAGGTCTATGTTGACAGCAAAAGCAATGCCAAGATCTTTCTGGACAGAAGCTGTACTATGGATATTCTATGTTCTAAACCGGTGTCCTACCTCAGTTGTCAAAGATGTCACACCACAAGAAGCTTGGAGTGGAATCAAACCCTCTGTAGAATATTTTCGAGTCTAGGGATGTTTGGGACATGTTCATGTACCCAAAGATAAACGAGGTAAATTAGTCAATCACAGTTTTCCTTGTAGCCTTTTAGGTTTGAGTGATGAATCAAAAGGTTACAAACTCTTTGATCCTAATACAAAAAGGGTAGTGATAAGTAGAGATGCAGTTTTTGAAGAAAACAAAGAGTGGGATTAGGGAGAAAGAAAAGAAAAACAATGTGAGTTGAGTTAGGATGAAGAAGATGCAGCAAGTGAAGTTTTTCCAGTAGAGGGAGAAAGTGAAGAGAGAAGGGAAACACAAAGTGAAGAGAGAAGGGAAACACAAAGTGAAGAGAGCGAGAATGAGAGAGCGGCTGATGTTCCAGAAGTTAGAGGGATTAGAAGTGAAGAACAGAGAGAGAGAAAGAAGACCTCCAAATTGGTTGAGTGAGTATGTCAGTGGGGATGGTTTGAGTGAGGAGGATGAGATTCTCATGGTACAAGATGTAGGACTGGATGATCCAGTAAAATTTGAAGATGCAGTTAAAGAGAAGAAGTGGTGTCAAGCAATGGATTCTGAGATAGAATCCATTGAAAAAAAATCAAACCTGGTCTTTAACTGAACTTCTAGAAGATGTCAAGAAGATCGGAGTTAAATGGATCTACAAAACTAAGTATGATGAGCAAGGAGCTGTGGCCAAACACAAGGCTCGTTTGGTGGCAAAAGGGTACTCACAAAGGGAAGGGATAGATTACTCTGAAGTGTTTGCTCCAGTGACAAGAATGGACACAGTACAAACCATTATTGCTCTTGCAACATAGAAAGGTTGAAAGATCTTTCAACTTATTGTGAAATCAGCTTTCTTGCATGAGATTTTAATTGAAAAAGTCTACGTGGAGCAACCAAAGGGTTATGAGAAGTAAGGCAAAGAGCACATGGTGTATCACCTCCACAAGACACTATATGGATTAAAACAAGCTCCTCGAGCTTGGTTCAGTATGATTGAGTCTTATTTTGTCAGAGAAGGTTTTCGAAGGTGTGAAAGTGAGCAGACTTTGTTCACCAAGCATGATGAGGGAGGTAAACTTATTATTGTAAGTTTATATGTGGATGATCTAATTTATACTGAAAATGATGTTTATATGATGCTTGAGTTCAAACACTCTATGACAAGAGAGTTTGACATGACTGATTTGGGAAGCATGAGTTATTTTCTGGGAATAGAAGTGTTGCAGAAAGATACATGAATCTTTATCTCTCAACAGAAATATGCACAGGAGGTGCTCAAGAGATTCGGCATGTTTGAGAGCAAGGCAGTAAGGAGTCCCATGTTTCCAGGTTTCAAGATTAGCAAGGATAGAGGAGGGACTGAAGCGGATGAGACTTTCTTCAAACAACTAGTTGGAAGTCTGCTATATTTGGCCACAACCAGACTAGACTTAATGTTTGTGACTAGTCTCATAAACAGATATATGGCCAAGCCAACGGGGTTGCACTTGCAAACAGCAAAAAAAGCTCTTATATATCTGAAGGGCACTATGGGATATGGAATTCTTTACAAAAGAAAAGAAAATGGAGCATTCAGAGCCTATACTGACAGTGACTATGCTGGGGATTTAGAAGATAGGAAGAGCACAAGTGGATACGTGTTTATGCTCAGTTCTGGAGCTTTATCATGGAGCTCAAAGAAGCAACCTATTGTGACATTATCAACAACTAAAGCTGAGTTTGTGGCGGCAACAATGTGTGCATATCAGGGTATCTAGTTGAAGAAAATCTTGAAGCAACTTGTACAAGAAGAAGGGTGCATCATGATTCAATGTGATAATAGTTCCACCATTAAATTATCAAAGAATCCAGTTCTCCATGGTCGCAGTAAACACATCGATATGAGATATCATTTCCTGAAGGATCTCACCAAAGAAGGTACAATTTCACTTGTTCATTGTGGAACTTCAAATCAATTAGCAGATATCATGACAAAGCCACTGAGGCTGGACAATTTTGAAAGGATCAGAAGCATGCTTGGTGTGTGTGAAGCATCTGGTTTAAGTTAGATTGCATTCTGCATCTAGCTTAAGGGAGGATTTTGAAGGATTACAATTAGAAGTTTCAAGGTTCACGTTTCAGTTTGTTGAATAACAACCTGGTTTGTAGGGTTATTGGTTATTCCTACGGGAGTAAGCCATGTTGTTTTTGTTTTTCAGTAGCTAAGAACGTGACCAGTTTGTTGGATCACGTCGACTAGTTTTCAGCATGTTTCTATTTTAATTTTGGCTATTTAAGAAAGACAGTATGCATAATAAACGTGAGAGTTTCACACTCAAACAATGTGTTTACATCAGTTAGCTTCCAACACTGCCGCCTCCTTCCCGTCGCCAGATTTTGATATACCCCGGAACCATCGCCAAATCGTTTGAACACCAATCAAACAAGTTCCAAGTTGTAAAGCTCCGTACTCCGTACATAATGCACGCCCTGGATAAAGGATCTATTGAGCGCTTCCCGACCCTCCCTAGACTGCCACCTCTCGCCCCCGTTCTCCTCCATGACAAACCCAACGACTCCACAAAACCAAAACAGAGCCCAAGATCACCACCGAACGCAACTACCTCTGTCCATCAAAGGACACGCCATCCACAAGGCAACAGTATCCCAGTATGGCCACTCACCAGACACCGATGAGGCTAGAGGCCAGCACCAACGCTGGGGCCGCCGGATGAGAATGTTTTGTCAAAACTAGGGTAATTAAACTACCAACACGTTCTATCTGTAATCTTTTCCATTTGTTTGAGATATGAAAATTCAGTTGGCAACTGACCCTTATATGTTAAGGGAGATCAATAGTTCGAATCTTGCTAATGCCTTAAGGGTCTTTTTTTTCCTCCCCCTTATGTCTGTAGTTCAATAAGTTTTTGTTGCACAGGGCCACCAAAAATGTTGAGCTGCACATTGCTTTGGATATTATGCAGTACATGTGATATTGTTATAACATAGATAACACTCCCTTGTTGGTTGTTATACCATTCATTGATTTCGCCGCATAGTATATTATCAAACTCTGGCAAAGGCCGAAGAGTCTGGTTACCAGGTTGGACATCACTTTACTTTGAATGATAAGTACTTTTTCCATTTCACTCTCTGCACACACAACGTGCGTATCTAGAGATAGAGAGAGATTGGCTGCGTCAAATCTCGTTGCATACATATCTTGTGTGATAAGTAACTAATAACCGCTACTTCTATTTATTGTACGTGATAAACATCCAACGCCCTAAACTCGAATCGATCATTTGAACTAAAACTTACACAGCTGTATTAAACACTCCATAGTAATCAATCCACTAGCGTTAATCCCGGTTAGCTATGGAGCTATTCTCTCTTCAATCTTTTCTCTTTCTACTTTTTCTCTCAATCTATGTCTACCTTCACTTCTGGACTACTACACACAAGAGCCCCAGACACGTTGGCTTCAAAGTTTACCCGATTCTCGGATCCCTACCGGAATTTCTGAAGAATCGGCACCGGTTCCTCGATTGGACCACTGAAACCCTCCGCAACTGTCCCACTAGCACTGCCGTCTTCCACAGCCCGGGAAAATTCCACGGCATGATCCAATCCCTCAAACGTGAAGCACATTCTCAAGACCAACTTCGATAACTACTCAAAAGGCGAGCGGTTCACACATCTTCTCCGAGATTTTCTCGGCGGCGGAATCTTCAACTGCGACGGCGAGCTCTGGAGGGTCCAGAGGAAGACCTCCAGGTACGTCTTCAACACCAAATCCCTCAGACACTTCGCCATGCAAAACGTGAGCTTCGAAATTCAAACGAGACTACTTCCGATTTTGGCGCGAGCCTCAGAAACGGGAAGTCGTTTGGACCTACAAGACGTATCGGAACGTTTTGGGTTTGACAATATTTGTAAGATGGCTTTTAACGTTGACTCCGCTTGTCTCGGCGGCGATGGAAAGGCCGCCACCGAGTTCATGAGGGCGTTTGAAGACCCCACCACGCTCATATCCGGAAGGTTCTTTTACGCCTTTGATTTCATCCTTAACCTCAAGAAATATTTCAACTTTGGATCAGAGAAGAAGTCAAGGGATTCAATCGCCACCGTTCATAATTTCGCGGACAACATAATAAGGTCTAGAATGGAAAGAACAAGCAACGACCCGAAAATGATGATTTGTTGTCTCGGTTTATGGAAATCGAGAACAATAACTCACCCGAGTTCCTCCGAGATATCATCATAAGCATGATTCTTGCCGGCGGAGACACCACGTCATCTGCTCTCTCATGGTTCTTTTGGATGTTATCGTTTAGACCAAACGCACGCGTCCAGAGTAACATTCTGAGAGAGCTCGAAGAGATTAGGGTTCAAAACGGGAAGCGTATCAGTGATACGTATGAACTTGACGAGCTCCGAGACATGCACTACTTGCAAGCGGCAATATCAGTGTATGAAACTCTATCCTCCTGTACCGGTGGACACGAAGGTCTGTCTGAACGATGACGTCATGCCGAATGACAGGGTGGTTAGGAAAGGGTGGTTTGTGACGTACCATGCATACGCTATGGGGAGGATGGAGAAGATTTGGGGGAAGGACTATCTTGAGTACTTGCCGGAGAGGTGGCTTGGCGAGGACGGCACGTGTCGGCAGGAGAGTGTGTTTAAGTTTCCGGTGTTTCACGCCGGGCCGGGGATGTGAAAGCTTTAGAGAATTTGAGAGAGAAAACTAGTACTGTTTCATTGCTTCTTAATCACGAAAGTGTACAGCAACAGATCTATATATATTACAGAATGGATGTAGACATGTGTATGGCTGCAATTCAGCATGGTAAAACAGAATTAAGCAATAACTAACATGCTTAATTGGCTTGTTATGCTAATACTCCCCCTCTGCTTGATGGTGGTCTTTGGAGCATCAAGCTGGAACTGAAAAAGGTATGGTGTGGAGAACACAATCCTTTGGTAAAGACGTTAGCAAGTTGATCTTGAGAGGAGACGAATTGCAGTTTGATAGACCCATCATTGACCTTGTCACGAGTAAAATGAACATCAACTTCTACATGTTTCATCTTGGAATGATGCACAAGATTAGAAGCTAAAGTAAGAGCAGAAACATTATCACAGTGAAGCAATGGAGTAGCACTCAGAGGAATCTGCAATTCTTGTAGCAAATGTTTGAGCCACTGAAGTTCACAAGTAGTATCTGCCATGCTTCGATATTCTGCTTCAGTGGATGAGCGTGAGACTGCATGTTGTTTTCTACTACACCAGGAAATAGGCATGTCATTTAGCAAAACCACAAATCCTGTAGTAGATCTCCTGTCATTAGGATTCCCAGCCCAGCCTGCATCACATAAATCCTGTAAATCTGCCTCACAATGTGCCTGTAAAGTAAGTACAGAATGTGAAGGATGATTCTGTCTTTGATACAGAATACCTACATCAGAGGTGCCTTTGATATATCTTATGATCCTTTTCACAACATTGAGATGATCAAGAGTAGGAGAATGCAAGAATTGACAAAGATCGTTTACTGCATAAGTGATGTCAAGTCTGGTAAATGTGAGATATTGAAGACAACTTCTGAAAAAGGAGACTTCATTGTCTTTCAAAGGAGGACCAGAATCTTTGAGAAGTTTAATACCAGATTGACAAGGAGTAAGATGAGTATTACAAGCATCCAGACCAGCTTTGTGAATGAGATCCCGAGCATATTTGTGTTGAGAAACAAAGATGCCATTCTTGTAATGCTTGATCTCAAGACCAAGAAAATAATTCAAGAATCTCATGTCTGTCATTTCAAACTCAGTCTACAGAGAATATTTAACCTGTAGAATAGCTTCCTCATTATCTCCAGTGAGAATAATGTCACCAACATAGAGTAACAGATAAATTCTGCAACTGGTTGTAATCTTGACAAATAATGAAGGATCAGCATGTGATGATTTGAATCCAATAAGTGGTAGAAATTGAGTAATCTCTCATTCCAGGCTCTAGGAGCTTGCTTCAGACCATAGATAGATTTCTGAAGTTTGCAAACATGAAAGGGAAGTTGAGGATCTTCAAAACCACTAGGTTGTGACATATAAACTTCTTCTAACAGATTACCATTTAGAAAAGCATTCTTAACATCAAGTTGATGAAGAGACCAACCAAATGATGCAGCAAGAGCTAGAATAAGTCTCACAGTGGTGTGCCTAACCACTAGAGAGAAAGTATCTTCATAGTCCACGCCATATTCCTGACTAAACCCCCGAGGTACAAGTCTTGCCTTGTGCCTAGGTACACTGCCATCTGCAAGTCTCTTTATCTTGAAGATCCATTTACAAGAAACTAAATTCTTATCAGGAGGTAATGGAACCAGTGTCCAAGTATGTTGTTTAGTTAATGCATTAAACTCTTCTTGCATAGCCTGTTTCCAAACTGGAAGCTTTAAAGCTGCTTTGTAACCAATATGTTCTATATCAGAAGCATTAGAACCATTAGTTAAGGAAGAGAGAAAACATTTCTTTTTGACAATGCCTCGTTTACTTCTGGTAAGAATGCCATGATTATTAATTGTTGCAGGATCAGATAAACCTTCCACTGAATGAAGAATATTAGAAGAAGACATGGCATTAGGTAGCCTGTGTTGATCAAACTCAACAATAAGTGAAATACCATGTCCAGGAGAGGATTGAACATTCACCAATCCAACAGATTCTTCAAACATAACATGTGTATGAGAATCAGGACTAAAAGGTATACTGGTGTTTGGTGTATCAACAATAGATGCATAATGATCAGTAAGAGGAGCAAATGAAGTATCTGGAGTAGCACTAGTGCTATCAAAACTAGCCTGAGTATTAAAGTTATGATCATCAGAGAACTGATTTGATTGTGCAGAGGTGTGAACATGTGTATTGGGGACAGATGCAGGGAAAATTGATAGAACTAAAGGCCACTGAGTGATCACAATAGGCACCATACCACTTGATGTCTCAGTTATTCCTCAAGACTCAGATGCACTAGGAACTGAATTGACAGAAGTCTTGAGTCTTGCATATGGGAACACATCTTCAGTAAATATCACATGTCTGGATATAATGAACCTCTTTGTAAGTATATTGTAGCACAGAAAACTCTTATAACCACAGGGAAAACCTAAAAATATACACCGAGTACTTTTAGGTTGGAGTTTATTTGAATTGTAAGGAGTCATGAGTGGATAACAGGCACAACCAAAGACTTTAAGATTAGTCACAGTAGGTATGGTATGATAAAGCCTCTCAAAAGGAGATTGTTTTTGGAGAGAAGCACTAGGCATTCTGTTAATGAGGTATGTGGCATGTGCACAGGCTGATACCAGAAACTATGAGGAAGAGAGGATTGTTGTAATAAGGTAACTGATGTCTCTCTAACATGTCTGTTTTTCCTTTCTGATATACCATTTTGTTCTAGTGTGTAAGGACATGACACTTGATGATGAATACCCTGGTTGTTTAGAAATTCTTTGAACAGATTACTCATGTACTCCCCTCCTCCATCACTTCTAAAAGTTATAATATTAGTACTGAACTGAGTTTTGACAAAGGCATGAAAACTTTTGAAGTATGCAAAAACCTCAGACTTGTTTTTCATAGGAAATAGCCATGTATATCTGCTAAAGTCATCAACAAACAACACATAGTATCTAAAACTAGCTGGAGATATGTGAGGTGATTGCCCCCAAACATCTAAGTGTATAAGCTCAAAAGGTTTCACACTTTTGGTTTCAGACATAGGAAACACAAGTTTACTAGTTTTCCCTAACAAACAAGCTTCACATACAGAAGCAATATAGACAGTAGAGTTAATGTATACTCCACATTTATTTAGCATAGATTGAATCACTTCATTGGTTGGATGACCACACCGTTGATGCCAGACACTGTTCTTGATGACTTGTCCTAGATGAGCAGCCTTAACCTTTCTCTTGGACTCATCAATCTGTAGTGGAACATCAAATGGTATGAGATATAATCCATGATCACTCAGGCCTTTGAATAGAATTTTCCCTTGCACCTTGTCCTGTATTATACATATGAATTCATCAAACCACATAGCACAGTTATTTTTCTTGCATAATTGATGCACAGATAATAGATGAGAAGCAATGTCAGGTAAGAGAAGCACACTATTGAGTTTTAGATTGCCTAGTGAGGCAGTACCAGAATGAGTCACAGACAAATGAGAACCATTTTCAATCTGAACAGTGTCAGGAGTAGTGTAGGTAGTCACATTATGCAGCATCTGAGTATCACTTGTCATATGATTGGTGGCTCCAGAGTCAGCTAGCCAGAAAGGAGATGCTGAGACTTGTTGAGCACCAGCAAGCAATGCAGCATGATGATGAGCTTGATTATGAGGTTGATGTGGATAAGTTGCAGCAAGCAAAGCTGATGCATTGGCAACTTGAGGACTAATCTGGTTGTTAATCATAGAGCTAGATGCACCATTCCGACCATTCTGGCCATACGCACCATTCTGTCCATTCTGAACATTTATTCTTTGTGGAAATCCTATTATATGAAAACATTTAGCTGCAATGTGACCTTCCCTTCCACAATATTGACACACAACAGTGCTTGATCCAGCTCCTCCATCATTCTGCACATTGTAGTTCATGAGAGTTCTGCAGGTTTTTGATGTATGACCAAACTTCCCACACAATTGACAGGTATCCTTGCCTCTTGTACCAAAATTATTATTAGCAGACATGTTCCCTTCATAACAAGAATTACTTCTGTAAGTTGAACCATTCTGCCCTGCATTGGCCAAGAAGGCAACAAGCTGTGATGCAATTTGAGCTGCAGTGATGTCAACAGTAGAGATTGGTGTGTTAACACTAGAATTAGGGACTGCTGGTAATTGAGCTGAAGTATAGTTGTATAATGGAGCTTGGTATGATTGTGTGTCAAAACCAGGTGGAATAGATGGAGTGAATGAATGAGAATTATAAGTGGGTGATGCTAATTTAGTAGTGGTGGCATTTTGAACTTGAGATTGTAGAGGTGTAGCTTGAGCTACAAGAGAATTGAAAGGCAATGTAGGTGTTGTTACATACTCAGAAGCAACATCAACTTCAGTTGCTTTAAGCAAAGTTTATAACTCTCCTAGAGAACATGTGGTAAATTGAGCTCTAATGACTGCCTTAATAGCAGCATACTCAAAAGGTAAACCTCTAAGAACAGTGACCACAACATCCTCATCATCCAAATGAGCTCCAACAGTGTGTAAAGCATCCCTAGCAGCCTTAATCTTGTCTAGATACACCTCGATACTATATGTTCCTTGGGTAATATTCTGAAGATTAGTTTTCAGCTGCAAGATATTCTCTCTATTAGCAGCAGCAAACTTCTCTTTGAGGTTAAACCATAGTTCTCAAGATGATTGACTACCTACAGCACATGACAGGGCTGGAGTGCCTAGAGTTTGACCTATCATATGCATAATGCTATTATCTTGAGCTCTCCAAGTTACAAAGACACTGGAAAGAGTACGAGTACCAGTCTCAGACACTTCAAACTGTGATGGACAGGGTATGATACCATCAATGAATCTCATCAATTCTCGAGCCTCAAGGAAGGACTCAAGTCTAAACGCCATAGCATGATAGTTTGACTCATCCAACAACACATTAGGTAGAAACATTGCAGTGGGAGTAATACTTATTGTTGACATGATTATTAGCAACACAAACTTAGATCTACACAAATTTCTTGCTCCAATTCAAACAATTCACACACCAATGGATACATAATCACAAATCAAAACTTCGAAACTACTTCTCAACCTTATCAGAGAAACTAAAATATCAACCCACACTTCAACTAGGAGATAGAGACAGAAAACTTAGCTGAAAAATGGAGCGAACCACCACAATACAAACCCCTGACCACCGCTAACACAACTCATCGGAGAAGATGATCGGAGACCTGAGATTCAGACCGACCTTGGCTCTTGATACCATGAAATCTTTAGAGAATTTGAGAGAGAAAACTAGTATTGTTTCATTGCTTCTTAATCACGAAAGTGTACAGCAACAGATCTATATATATTACATAATGGATAGACACGTGTATGGCTGTAATTTAGCATGGTAAAATAGAATTAAGCAATAACTAACATGCTTAATTGGCTTGTTATGCTAATAGGATGTGCCTCGGAAAAGACTTGGCCTATATTCACATGAAGTCCATTGCAGCCTCTGTGATCGAAAGGTTTGAGGTAAACGTGCAAGATATGGACACGTGTCCGGCTCATTTGTTGTCCATGACACTACGAATTAAAGGTGGATTACCGGTGAGCGTGGTGAAGAGGATCAAGTGATGATCATTCAGATGAATACTCCTCTAGCTTCTTTTCAAATTTATATCAGAATTCAAATTTGCCATGAACCAAACCATATCCGATACATTTAAATACATAATGTTGTGTAGGGTTGGGCAAAAATCTAATTTACAAAGGGGAATTACATTGTACTGATTCGAAAAAGTAAAATTGGAACTGCACCGAATAATGTGGGTGTAAGTTCATTGATGAACCGCACCATTACCGAATTAATAGGGTGGTTGCGGGTTGAGCAACCAAAGTGCCCGAATATACTGCACCGCACTGCATTTAATTTTTTATATATAAAATATAATTTTTTATTATGTTTATATTTCATTGGTATATTTAATAGAACTTATGCGTATCTACCTCCGTCTAATAATAATTTTAACTATTTCATTTTGTTTGTTTGAAAGTGAGAATAGGATAAACCCGACTTAAAATCCTAATAGTACGTATATAAATAGGGTGCTGAAATAGACACCCACTTTTTACAAACCACACCTTTTTTTTAGAATTTCAAGCAAGAGTGAATAGAAAATATATAAAGGGGTATTACCAGAATAAGTACTATAGCCGATGATTTTGAAAAAACAGGCCCACAACTATTGGGCACTTTAACCGACAACAAAATTAAGTCGCCGTCGGGTATAGTCAAAACTATACCCGACGGCGGCTATAGTCATCGGCTATGATACTATAGCCGACGACCACCCCCTAAATCGTCGACTATGGTGATGCAACTATACCCGACGACCTATAAAGTCGTTGGATATAGTTTGACTATACTATAGCCTACAAATTTAATTAATTCTTCGGCTATAGTTCATTTTATACAGATTTGGGCAGCAGCTCGACCATTTGAAAAAAAATTGCTCAAAAAGAGTCTTAAATCGTGGGTGTCGTCGGAAGCTGTCCAAAAAGAGTTCGTGATACTATCCTGCTATACATATAGGTATGTATGTATATATGTGTGTTAATATTTTTGATTTAGAGTTGATTAATGTTGATTATATATATAAATATGAATGAATGTGAAGATTTTGAGTTAATTGTTGTGTGTTGAGTTGATTTTGACTGAATTGTTGAAATATATATATATATATGTATGTGTGTTAATTTTTAATTAAGAATATATAGAAGAATTAATTTAATTAATTTGAGTTGTTAATTTGTGTTGATATTGTTGATGTTGAAGTGATTAATGTTGATTTTGAGTTATTTTTTAGATGAGTTGAGTTGATTTTGAGTTGAATTCAATGAAATTATGTATATAAATATGTTAATTGTTGATATATATATATGTGTGTTAATTTGCAATTAAGAATAGAAGAATTAATGTAATTAATTTGTAGGTTAAAGAGATTTATAGATATAATGTTGAATTTTTAATTAGTGCATGTATATATTAATTTATGTATATACAATAGGAATTTTGAGGATGGACAAGAGTTGAATTTTTCTTTTAAAATGCGATCAAATATATTTCGTTGGAATGTGGAATTTTGTTGAATATGTGAAGTTTAATGCTAACGAGAATACAATTCATTATTGCCCGTGTACGCAATGTCAGTTTCGCAGCAATTTGGTTCCTTTTTCCATTGATATAGTATGGGAGCACTTGAACAAAAACGGGTTTTGGGATAAGTACACATGTTGGATTTATCATGGTGAAACATCATCAGCGGGTCAACATGATTATGGATAATTTTCTGAGAGGGCCAGTACATCCAATGATCCAACAATGAGGTTTCTCAACGATGTGTTTCCTTATGAGAGCGATGTATATGCTCAAGTACAAGATATCACTGCCGACGTTGAGGGCTTCCCTTTTATCGAGCCAGTCCAACAATTATCAAGAGCTGTTAACACTGCCGGTATTGACAAGTACAACAAGCTAATTGCCTTCCAACATACCCCGTTGTATAACGGGTGTAACAAGATTGTTCTTAAAATGGTCATGGGAATAATGAAGATCAAAGTGGAGAACAAATTGAGTGTCAAGGCTGTTGATGCTTATCTGGAGTTGACAGCTTCGGCGCTGCCCCTGGTCATCGTCTGCCTACCACTCATCGTAAGGTGCGATATATCTTGAAACATCTTGGTCTTACCTACATCAAAATCCATGCATGCAGATATGATTGTGTTCTCTTCTGGGGTAAAGATGCTAAAGGGAATGATCTTGAAAATCTTGATGCATGTCCGGTATGTTACACCGATAAATATAAGTTGACTCCTGCACGAAATAAGAAAGCTGTAAAGGTACTTCGGTATTTCCCGCTGATTGATAGGCTGGAACAGTTATTCATGTCTGCACACACGACCAAAACTAGGAGATGACATGAGGAGAGGGATTTACCTAACGATGATACCCTCATACACCGGGCAGATGGAGAGGCTTAGAAGCACAAGGTTAGAGAGTTTTCTCATTTTGCATCTAGGTCCGAAATGTTTCGCTCGGGCTCTCATCTGACAGATTCAACCTTTCTAGCAACATGAGTCTTCAATACAGTATATAGCAAATTATTTTTATACCGTACAACTGAGGGACTACAAAGGTTATATGGCTAATAAATCTGCACCTGAAGGGTGTATAGCTGAAGCATATCTTGCGCACGAGTGCGTAACGTACACCAAGATGTATTTGGGAACGTTGGAGGACCCTTCACAACATATGCCGGTAGATGAACCTCAGTTCAATCTTTTTATCCTCTCGAATGAAGTTAAAGTATATGGTTTGTTGCCAAAGTCGTACAAGTTGGAGCCGTGTGAGCTAGTCATTGCCCACTAGTGGGTATAGATAAATTGTCCAGAAGTTCAACACTGGAAAAACATTCATCTAAACTGCCTTGCGGTTGCCGGTGATATTGAGTACCACAATAGGGAGTTTGCAAACTAATTTGGCAGCTGGGTATGTGTTTCAAATTGATTTACTTCTATATATTCATAAATCAATGTGAAGATTATGAGTTAATGGTTATTATTTTTATCTTCAGATGAATCATGTACAATGTGATGGTGACCCACATTGGTCACACGAATTGAGGCTTTTGGCGATGAAACCGATAACTTTAAGAGTGTATCCGATGTGTAAGGTCAATGGCGTGCAATTTATATGTCAACATAGACATGATAGACAGAGAACATAGAGTTCTGAGGTAATGGTGCATGGTGGGCAGAATAACATTGACTATTAGGGTGTTCTTCATTCAGTGGTTGAACTAATTTATGGGGGGGCATGACCGTGCACTTGTTTAAGTGTAGATGGTTTGATACAAACCTTGACAACACAAGGACCGATAAATACGGTCTTTTTTCAGTGAATATTGTTACAAGCTGGTATGGGGGTGACCTTTTGTTTTTGCCACATCGGTAAAACAAGTGTTTTATCTAGATGATCTTGTGCACAAAGGGGCGTGGAAAGTAGTCAACCATGTTGTTCTCAAAAATATATACAATGCTACTACACTTAGTGAGGCTGAGGATATTGAAGAAGTGATTGCATACCAAGAGCCGAACGCAGTTGGTATTCCTGAATCCTCTACAATTCGCCTAAATAATGTGAGACCTAGTAGTGTGGTTTGACTTTCGTGGGCGGATGTAAATCTTATTTATGTTAATCCAAACGAAGACAACAAAGACTCCGGTGACGAGGAGCGGCACATATTACCGAAAATTAACTCTGACACTGATCCAGACTCAAGTGATGATTCTGATTATGAGCCTTAGTTAAACATTAATGTTTGTTAATTAATTAAATGTGTGGGTTGATTGTGAGGAGGTTTTGGAAATGATTGCTTCATTTCTGTTCTACTATTAGATAAACAGATATTACTGCGAAACAGGTGAATTTTGCCGATGAGGCCCGCGTTTTATTTTTTTACATACTATACCCGACGACTTGCACAAGAGTCGTCGGGTATAGTTAAAAAAAATTAAAAAAAATAAAGCATAGCCGACGACATCAATTAAGTTGTCGGCTAAGGCATATTTGACGACTTAATGAAAGTCTTCGGCTATGCTTCAATGTTATAATCCGAAAAGCACATCCCGAGACCTCACTTGTTCAGCCTCTCCTCCTTCAAAAACTCTCCTCCTCTCCCCCAAATCGCCCAAACCCCCGGAATCCCTCCTAAGACGTCCCAAATCGCCTGAAACGCCCCCAAATCGGTCTCAATCTCTCGAAAACAGGTTTTTCCTCTCTCTCTTTCTCTCTCCCTCATTTTTTCCCTAAATTTTAGGGTTTTAGCTTTATTTAGGGATTTTAGTTTATATGTGTTGGATTATGTGAATGTGTATGAGTTTTGATTATGGGTTATAGATTTTGTGATTAGGTTATTAGATTGGGTTAATTGAATTTGTGTATGAAATTTGTGATTGGGTTAATTCAATTTGTGTATGGAATTTGTGATTGGGTTATTGAATTTGTGTATGGAATTTGTGATGGGGTTATTGAATTTGTGTATGAAATTTGTGGTTGGGTTAATTGAATTTGTGAATTTTATGGAATTTGTGATATATGGTGTGATTGTTTTGAGGGAATATTATGTGATTTTTATGTGATTTTTTGTGAATATATGAAATATGTGATTTATGTATGAATTTTGTGAATTTTGTGATTTATGTATCAATTTTGTGATTTATGTATGGTTTAATTTAAATAGGGTTTAATTAATTATCGTTTATATAATTAGGCCGGGATCATGAATTGGTTAAGTCGGAAGATTCCGAAGGGCTCTAACAAAGGGCCCCTATATCTTGTTGCGGCTGCTGAAGCAGTTGAAGGTGTCGAGAGGTGGACGAGGAACTATCGCCGCTAGACCTGTCTACACGAGGCCGCTTTTCAACGAAGGCACCACTCCCTCGGCGCAGTTGGCCGCCTCTAGGGGTCCTGTACATTCAGGTGTCTGTATGCCTCCCATCTCCCGGCCAACGATGCCTACTCCCTCTCCGCAGCCGTCGGCCTATAATGCAGGTCCTTCAGATAGTTCCTCTACGGGGACACACGGTGGTCGGCCGTTGCACCTCTTCATGCCAGATACAATATCATCCATACCTGCGCTTGATGATCAGGGAGTGCCTATTCCAGGATAGATTGGTTACACTACCCTGGAAGAGGCATACTTTTATGTGCTGTTTGATACACCTCTGTATAGTGCGAGGGTATCAAATACATCGACGTTCGAATCGGGTAAATATTACCAAACATAGTATTTGATTTGAAACTCATTAATATTAGCGCATATACCGCTTAAGTGGTTATGTTGAAATTTTTTTCCCTTCTGTTAGCCGACACCGACGTTGGAGGAAATGCAAAAAAGACAACTAGAGGCACGATCAGCGGCGAGCTACTTAACAAGGAGGTCAAGGACAATGGGAAAGTGGTCATACAGACCAATTCAAATGGAGACGTGATAGTGAGAAAGAATACGCGGAAGTACGTCGGCGTTGTAGGGAATATAATACGGGACAAGGTGCCGGTTCTATGGGGAGAGTGGTCATCCGTGCCACAATGTGTGAAGGACTGTGTGAACAATGCGTTGTCGGTAAGTTAATTATATATTTATTATGTATAATTATCCTTTATATATTCATTATGTATTTCTACCATTTATATATTTATTTATACATACATACATTGCAATTGTGGTTTATTGCACTGGAGAAGCTCAAATACACGTGGGCAATTAACGTGCAAGGAAGAAAGTGATGAGATATGGAGTTAAATTTCAGACATTTTGTTGATCATGTATTGTTAATTTATAACATATACCTCCCATATATAGGTACAAGGAGTGGAAGAGTGAGCTCAAATGACACTGGAAGAAGCACGGAAACCTCCGTGGAGGTACCCCTATGGAGTTTATGTATAGGGAGTACGAGTGGCAGTGGCTCGTAATTCACTTCAACACCCCAAAGTTCGAGGTATGCAACACTCCGCTTGTGCTTACTTGTATCGTAGTTAGCAAAAATAGTTTCTTAATTAATTTTTTTTTCACATATGTTCATCCAAGAAAGCTATTTCTGCGATAAACGCGGCGAACTGGGGAAAAAATATGAAGAACCATCATGGCAATTCGAGATCCTTTGCGGGTTGGATGGAGGAGGCCGCCCAACACCCTAAAGTCCCTCCTTTAGAGTATACATTACAGAAAGCGTATCCTCAGTGCCCCGGAGATATTGTAAGTCTTATGCCCTTATAACTTAATTAACATATTTTCTTATATATCTCTAAATTTTTTTATGTATGTTTACTGGTCCAATTTTTTTTTTCCTTATCAATTAGGCGAGAGTGCAAGAGGTGACTCTGGAGGTGTTGATTCAAATCGTGAGAGAGCAATGGCCTGAGACCCAGGATGCGAACCTCTCCCAGGTCATTTATTAGATTGATCAATCTGACCCGCTTGTAGCAATGAGGATTATGGGTGAAGTTTTCCCACCACGGGGAAGCGGCTACTACTGCAGGGGTCTGGGACGGGGTTTTGAAGACACTCCCGGATTCTCATGCAAGTCAGTAAGTTCGAGGTCTTCTCATCTACAGGAAAAACTCTAGAGGGTGATAGTAGAGCACCAGAGGCAGGCGGCAGAGCATCAGAGAGAGCTGGAAGAGACTCGAAGATGAGTAGAGGAGATGGAGTGGGCGAGATTAGCCCAGCAGTCTGCGATGGCTTCCTGGTCTCAAAAATTGGACTGCACAGCTCCAGTCATCTGGATTCCAGGTCCTGGCTCCACATGCGTTCCCTTTTCCTGCCACGAGGTCGTAGGATGATCCCGAAAACCCTGATATTAACGCCGATGTTTTCAATAACATCAATTTGGATCATCCGTAGTGTAGGTGTGTAATATGCGTGAATTTATAATTTTTTTAGTGAAATTGTAATGTGTTTTGCAATTTCGATAAATAATATTATGCAATCGTAGGTTCGGAGATTAGAATTGTACATTTTTTCGGTATTTTTTTCCTTAAATTTTCTACTATAGCCAATGACACAATTCAAAGTCATCGGCTAAGGTAAATAATATAGCCGACGACTTGGTGACCTTGTCGTATGCTATAGTCTCCCTCGGTCAACTCCGGTTGTTGACCGGTCATTGGCTATAGTCAAGACTATAGCCGACAACTTCATGTTGTCAGTCATAGTCTTAACTATAACCGTCGACTCCCCATAAGATCATCGACTATAATTTTACCGACGGCCTTTTGCCGTCAACAGTATAGCCGACGGCCGGTCGTCGGCTTCGACTATAGTGCATGATTTTGTAGTGGGAGGGGGGGGGTGTGGTTTGTAAAAAAAGGGGTGTTAATTTCACATCCCATATAAATATCATAACTATTAAACCCTCTGGTCACTTTTTTCTTCAAAGTTCAAGCGTTTAGAAAATAAATATTAAAGTTGCTCTACTCACTTCTCCATTTTCACCACGAATAAGTTAGTAATTATGTAATATTTAAATTGTTGATATTCTTATACATTAATTATGTAATATTCAAATTTTTAAACTTGTTTGTTATTTCAAATTACTAAATGTGAGTTAAATATCGAAACCGTATCGTTTCGTATCGGAGATGTAGTGTACCGAAATATGGGTGCACTAAATAAATAAAACGATTGTGATTTACATTTTTAACAAACCGTAACAAGTAAAGTAGTTATGATTTAAGTTTCAAACCACATTGACTTAACTTTCGTCGAATGTGAGTGTTATCTCTGTTAATCAGTATGCAACTATAAATGTATACTAGACATATATATGGTCCTTAACTATAAATGAACTCAGTGTGAAGTGAAATCGTAATTAAGGAGAATAGCATATACAAGTGTACGTGTATCTAATTAAACTCAGTGCAAGTTATTTCGTAACAATTAATAAGAAGCATGCATATAAAATTGTACGAGTATCTAAAGTACATAACATATGGTTGAGACTTGAAATTGGTGTTCTTGCACTACTGGACGAGGGAATCGGGGCGACGTAGAAAGGTGGTCGCCTCGATTGGATTTTACGTCGCCTCGATTTATTGTGACCAAAACGACGTCGCCTCGTCTTGTCGCTTCAGATTCATCACGCCACCATTGGGGCGACGTAGATACAATCCACGTCGCTTCGTTTTATTTCACGTGACGTAAATAATCTTACGTCGCTTCAATTGAAGCGACGTATATTGATCAAGTCGCTTGAACTGAGGCGACGTACATTGACCAATCTACGTCGCTTCATTTTATTTATTTTTAATTTATTTTTCTTTTTTAAATCCATTTAGGCGACGTACATTGATCAATGTACGTCGCTTCAATTTATTTAATATTTATTTTATTTTATTTTTTAATAAATGAGGCGACGTAGATTGGTCAATGTACGTCGCTTCACTTTATTCAATATTTATTTTATTTTATTTTTTAATAAATTGAGGCGACGTACATTGATCAATGTACGTCGCTTCAATTTATTTAATATTTATTTTATTTTATTTTTTAACAAATGAGGCGACGTACATTGATCAATCTACGTCGCTTCAATTCATTTAATATTTATTTTATTTTATTTTTTAATAAATTGAGGCGACGTACATTGATCAATGTACGTCGCCAAAATTTATTTAATTTTTATTTTTTTTATTTTTTAATAATTGAGGCGACGTACATTGCTCAATGTACGTCGCCTCATTTATTTAATATTTATTTATTTTTTATTTAGAAATAAATGAGGCGACGTACATTGAGCAATGTACGTCGCCTCAATTATTAAAAAATAAAAAATAAATAAATATTAAATATTATTGTACCAAGTCACGACCTATCACAATTTACAAACACAAAAACGCATTCAAATTGCAGATACGCATTCAACCACAAAAACGCATTCAATCACAAATCAAAACGCTTCATTTATACAAATCAAGTTTACACAAATCAAGTTTATACAAATCCTATATACAGTTTACGAGCCGGGAGGTGGTGGAGGAGCTTGAGGTTGTTGACTCGCAGCGAGATATGATCGCATCAAGGCCTCCATTTCTTGCATCCTTTGGGCGAGCGCACTCGCTTCCGATATGGCCTTCTGCGCCACCTCGCTCGATCTGCGCGCCGCCTCTTTGGCTTCATCGATCTCCTTTTGCATTTGAATTTGGCGTTCCTGGTTTAACCGGGCCCCTCCTCTCGGTTTGGGGTCGCGTGTAAGAGCGCGCCCCACCCCTGTAACGTCGAACAAGAACAAATATTAGTAAACTATATCGTAAACCAAAATAAAGCAAAATGTAAATCGAGATATGCATCGACGGAATCGTTTTGGAGATTTATTACCTCTTATAGAGGTCCCGTGCCTTGAACCCACCTCTTCCTCTATGATATTTATTTGTGTATCAAGAGGAAGAGGCTGGGGTTGGGAAACCTCTTCGCCTTCAACTGGGCCCGCAGCACTATCTTGTTGCGACAAGACTTCATCGAGTCGACGCTTCACTGCCGCCTGCTCAATTAAAATAGATAAAATAAATAATATTACAATTTAGTAGACAAAAATAATTGAAATAACGTAACGTGAACCTATTTGAGCTTACCACTTTCTCAGCCGCATTCCTCTCCGGCTGGTATACGTTAATCCACGTCTGGACGGCAGGCGCTCTATGACCCTCCTTCTCCAACACCTCGCTTCGGTACGAGAGGGCGAGGGATCCCGAATGGTGGTTGAGCTGCTGCTCCTTGTTCTTGTTTCGATTCCCTCGGTTCCGTTCGCACAATCGCTGTCACACACACACAAAAATCATTTTAAAATAAGAACAGATAAACATGCATATTGTTCGAATGTTGGCTACCAAAACTGTAGGTTCGTTTATGAAACTCACCAAGTAAGCAGGGTCTTCGAAGTGGGCTTTTAACCACACCCATTGGTCTGCCCTCCCGAGAAACTCGGCCGGAGTCTCCTGGCTGACGTGGAGATAATGTTGATGGCAATCGTACTTCCAATCCTTATAGATTGTTTGCGCCGTCCTATCAATGAAGTTCCACATCTCCACATCAGTCGCCGGGATGTCGTAGTTCGTCTAGCACAACACATTTAAATTTCGTTATGTAAAAATTATATTTACATTTACTACAAGTATGTAAGTAAGCTCGGAGTCCAGCAAGTATACCTCAAGACTCCGGCCGACGATATCGCGATGCAAATCGCTAAGTCCCAAGAAGCTAGATGCAAGCATTGGAACTTTTCCGCGGATGATGCTACCGATGTCTCGGCACATCAGACTCCGCATTTCCCTCGTCGCCGGCCCCGCATGCCTCGTAGAGTAAGCGACTTGTAGTCGCCTATTGTTGTTCATCCGGACGAGGTACTCCGTCTTCGTCCCGACAACGACTCCGCGCTGTTCCGTCGTCGGGTCTCCGGTTGCCATGTCGACCATGTCGGGGAGTTTGGTCTTCTTGCACCGAATGCTGAGGGCGGGAGACTGCTGTGACGCCATAGTGGCGTCGCTGCTGTCATCCTGTCCTTGCGGAATCGCATCCTCAAGCTCAGGGGCGGGCGTTAACTGCGGAGCTTCTGGATTCGACCCGTTCACCGATTGTCCCGTGGGGCAACCAGACTCGGAAGCCCCATCTCGGCTGAATGCTCGCCACCCCGCCTCCGCCGCCTCCGCAGCTGCCGCCTCCGCAGCTGCCGCCGCGGCCGCCGCTTCTGCTTCACGTCGCTGCATCAACGCTTTCCTCCTCTTGTATGCAGTCTCTCCGGGAGCCATTCTTTTATTACTAAACTGTTATTTTTAATTAGATGTTAAAACTAAACTATTCTGTTTGGGATTCAATAGAGTAAACCAGAAAATGATCTTCATATATAGAACTAATTTATTTAACTAAACTAAAATCTACAAATGACTATTTATTTAACTAACATTCTTTTATACATGCAGGCAATATTGAACTGTCAAGTACTAGTAACACATGCTCTTTCATCAATCCTAATATCCCAGAAATAGCAGCTAACAAACAAAAGTAAGAATCAGTATAAAACACAAACCCTTAATCATTACGCATATGTTTTCATTTAACCAAACCCTTAATCATTATCACAAAACACATTAGACTAAAATCTACAAATGACTATTTATTTAACTAACATTCTTTTATACATGCAGGCAATATTGAACTGTCAAGTACTAGTAACACATGCTCTTTCATCAATCCTAATATCCCAGAAATAACTACTAACAAACAAAAGTAAGAATCAGTATAAAACACAAACCCTTAATCATTATGCATATGTTTTCATATAACCAAACTGGCGTTTAATCATTATCACAAAACACATTAGACTTCATCATCATCACAAAACACAATACTTACATGAAAACATATTGAAAACACATTCGGAATCATTATCACAATACACATTCGACACAGTATAAAACACAAAGCTCCATACCTTCTCGAGTTGCCTCAAATCGTTTGCTTTAGCTACACGGAGTTGGCTCGGATTCGGTTGCTTTAGCTACACAGATTTCGCCAATTCTGACGTGAAAACAACAAAAAAAAACAAATTAGCTACACACGACGAATGTGATTGAAAACAGATTGGATGTAAATTCAACATCCTACTTGCATTCTTTTTGCATGACATACCAACAAAGAGACAAGGAATGTGTACATTTTAGTATTTCACATCAACCATAGTATATCACATCCACATACAGCCCCGTGCAAATATGACCCGAGATTCCCAACATATTCTCTACATTTTCACCTTATTTCAATCATTCAAACTTCAAAGTAGAGGACTAGATAGAGGGTACATATTTCACACAGCAGAACTTATGATGCAGTGAAATCAATAAAGATAGAACATCCTAGAAAAGACATCAGTGTTATGTACCAGCAATGAAGACAAACACATGATTTCCATCGCTCTATTTTTCCAACTGTTTGCTATTTTTCAAACAATCCTAGCTAGTGCATAGTAAGAACATAAACCACTGAGCATCTTCCCGGAATCAGTAAAGAAGAACTATAGAGTTAATCATCTCCATCCGTCTTTACACTAAAGAAGAGGATACTAATTGGTCTGTAAGGCATGTGAGAATTGTTATCAAATTATTTTCTGCACATTTACAGATTTTCATTACTATAACAAAGAAAAACAAACAGGAAGTGCAGATCTATCACAGAAGATCTAATCTTTAAGGAAATAATCCACAAAGCTCAACTAATTTTCTGTACTAGAATCTTCTTGCATCATTTACATACATTAGCAAAAGATTTCGAAACATAAATGTCAAAATGAATAACAATTGCAGCTTCAAGCCCAATGTTCTCATCATGTTTTCTTATAGAAATACTTTATATCAGTCATCACTCATCAGACCAGATGCATGCTAATCGAGAACTGACTATCGTATGGAAAATCTATCAACATAGATGGCAAAAGAATAATGATACAGGAAGCTAAAGAAATACCAGTCAGAAGCGTTTAAACAAAATAAAAACTTCACATATATTGTAAATGATGAGAACTGAAATGATACAAGAGAAGGTGCAGCAAAATTTTGAATGGATGTGATTTTATCTTGATTTTCTGAAGTAGTCTTGCGTTTCTCAGTCTCTCCCAAATTAGGTATTGTGTGTCCTGGATGTTGCACTGGTCCTTTGTATGATTGTTGTCAAGTCGGGTATCTAGAATTCACTCTTTTACAAACACTTTAACATATACATAATTGAGACTGTAAAGTACTTCAGTTTTGTTAGTCAAATGATATTAACCATTAATGATATTATGATTTCTGTACTCCAGTCTGAGTTTTGCTTTTCTGGGATCATTGTTGAAAGGGATAGAAGTCCATCATGGATATTTTTGTTCATTGGACTTTTTAGGACATGGAATGCACATGATAAATGTGTAAGCTACTGTACTTGGAAAGAGTTGAGGGATAGATCATTTGCAGCTGGTTTAGACAAACGGTCTCATATTCACTCGTAACTTTTCTTCCTTGTACTACAGTGGTCATAACTTGCTTTAGAAATTTATATTCACAGATTTTAACGTTCTGTAGAATTTCAAACATAAAGCTTGACCTGCTCTCAGTAAGCTGTCGAACACACAGCTTCAGCAATTAGGATTTCGATCATCTAAATTTGTTTCTCTACTCGTGTATACTCTCTTTTTTACCTAGAGAGTACAAACCCAAAACTCAAATGTCAAAACCAGAGGGATGTCTTTATCGTTATTATCTCTTTCTTTAAATTGACAACAAATTGACAACTTACCCAAGCTATGCATCCAAATTTCAAATTTCTTTCATTGTAATAAGGTATTTTTAATGCTTAAAATTTGTCTTTCAAGTTTTTGTCTTTCCTACAAATATATCGAAATATCATTCCTATATGATCCACCTGAAGCCAACTGGTTGAGACTCTTAGGCGATAAACTTGGCCTACAATTTGATGCATCCAACACCTCAGCACATAATAGCTTACTACTTTAGCTCAATTTAACTCCAGAATGATCATCACACAGTCTAGTTAGTGCATCAACAGCTATAGAGAAAACAGAACATAGCCACCAAAAAGAACCTAAGGATAGTAATCACCAAAACTCAGAAATGTACAAACAATACTTTAGTGTTTACCTGCCAACCTTTCTGAACACGAATCAATAAACTTTAGTCCTTTACAAGTCAAAACCTTAATTCTTATGCAAGCTTTACAAATAAACCAAGAATCTTAACTTCATAGAATTCATAACCCTTTAGCATTTCTAGAGGAAGCTTTATGTTCAAAGAGAAAAGAAAAACCAACATAACAAAAACCACACTCCGCAATTCAATCCATTCATATTCTCTTCAAACATCTCCAAAAACAAAATTGGCCAATTCCCAAAGCCCTCAAATATTAGCAAAATTTAACTAATGAGACCCAACAGAGACTACAGACCAAGATTTGCAAACTCGAATCCAATAAGACAAATGCAAACTGGGTTTTATGTAGGCTTAAACATACATTTGAGGAGATAAAACCACTAGGCATGTACGAAAACCTACCTGTGTCGATTTCCTTGCTCGCAAAGCACGGGTCAGATGGATTCCTCCCTGGTCTTGTCAATACGACGGGTTAGTCTGAATCAAAGCCTCGGGATGCTCCTGAGATTGTGCCCGAGTAGTGGCGTCGAAGATGGTTTCCAGAAGATGAGGGGGAGGAAGAAGAATTGAATCGGGATTCGACGGTGAGGGAGGGGGAGGAAGAAGATGGTTTCGGGTTTGGTGGAGGAAGAAGACGGGATTCGATTTGGTGGAGGAGGGAGCTTCAATTTGGGTTTCAATCGATTTGGATTGGGATTAGGGTTTGGGGCGAGGTCGAACAGAGGTAAAGTGAATACATATGCGAAATGAGAAGAAGAAGAAAGCAACTGTGATCCTGGAATTATAAAGGAAACGAGGCGACGTAAATTGCAATCTACGTCGCTTCAATAAATTAGGCGACGTAGATTGATCAATCTACGTCGCTTAGTTCTATTTAATTGTTTATTTTTTTTTTTGAATAAATGAGGCGACGTAGATGATCAATCTACGTCGCTTGGATTTAATTTTTA
Source organism: Geum urbanum (assembly GCA_946800695.1). Lineage (NCBI taxonomy): Eukaryota > Viridiplantae > Streptophyta > Magnoliopsida > Rosales > Rosaceae > Geum > Geum urbanum. The sequence goes on from OX327013.1 coordinate 44,339,349, forward strand.
ATTTTGTATTTTTGAATAAATAAGGCGACGTAGATTGATCAATCTACGTCGCTTAGATCTATTTAATTGTTTAATTTTTTTTTTGAATAAATGAGGCGACGTAGATGATCAATCTACGTCGCTTGGATTTAATTTTTAATTTTGTTTTTTTGAATAAATGAGGCGACGTAGATTGATAAATCTACGTCGCTTGGATGTAATTTTTAATTTTTTTTTTGAATAAATGAGGCGACGTAGATTGATCAATCTACGTCGCTTAATTGTATTTAATTTTTTATTTTGTTGTTTTTATGAATAAATGAGGCGACGTAGATTGATCAATATACGTCGCTTCCTTCTATTTAATTGTTTATTTTGGTTTTTTTTTAATAAATGAAGTTTATAATTATAAAGTTAGTAATATTTGATCGTATACATACATTATGCTTTAAAGAAAATACGAATTTAGGTTTCAAGAATGTAATAATATTAGTTTAGTCCTCCTCTTCGTCCTCCTCCTCTTCCTCGTCCTCCTCCTCCTCGTCCTCGTCTTCGTCCTCGTCCTCGTCCTCCTCCTCTTCGTCCTCGTCCTCGTCCTCGTCCTCGTCTCCTTCTTCGTCCAAAAGTAGTTGAAAATCTGGGTTAAATTGTATCACCGTGGGAGTGTCCTCTTGGTAAGGCTCGAAGATATGATCTCCTGTACGCGATATGTTTTCATCTATGGCCAGAACTTCGGCGCTGTAGACATTGCGGTGCGACATTTCTTGTACTACCTTCCAAGTACCACCAGCCTTTGGATCGTCTATGTAGAATACCTGTTTTGCTTTGGTTGCAATTATGAAGGGTGAATCCTCATAGTAACTGTTGTTTGTATTCACTGATATCAGTCCATGATCTTTTATAAGGGTGTCAAGATCTTCAGGGTCCTCGGAGTTGTGCCATGTGCACTTAAACAACACCACTGGCATACGGCCTGCATATAATACTTCGACCACGTAGTTAACATGGCCGTAGAACTTGGATGAACCCATGTCTATCATGACACCGCTGTTTTGAGTCACGGTTCTTTGATCTCTATCAAACGATGTGAACTTGACACCGTTCACAAAACACGACTTATAAACCCGACATTGCTGAGGTCCTTGAGCTAATGACTTTATTCCTGCAACCAAGCTCGGGTCCGAGTTTTTTTCTTTAAGGGACACCTGAGAGATAAGTGTTAAGAGGAGTTAAAGATAAGTGTTATAAACCCTCAAAGAACCTTACAAGAATTAATAGGCATATGTACCCATGTTAAGAACCATCGAAGAAAACTCCTCCTCCGCTGCCGCTCGTCGAAATCTTCACCATTTTTAGCCTCGAACCTTCTGAGATGTTCTTCTAGGTAAGGTTTGACTTCGTCTGTTTCCACCAAGACTTGCCAGTGAGCCTCAGCAGTCTCTGACTCAGTCAACCTGAACTGGCGATGAGTCTCGATAATATCTGGTCTTACTAAGAGTGAAACACAGCTGACATTCCACCTAGATATGGAAGTGTCGATATCTTCGTTGTCCATCCGTCTGAGATAAGCCTTACAATACGTCACCGACTCATGTACGAGGTACTGTTCAGCAATACTACCTTCCGGGTAACGTGTATTCCTCATTGACTTTTTATATTTTCCTAATTGCCTGCAAAAACACCACTCAAGATTAGTACAATATTTTCCTAATTGCCGACATATTACACAAGATTAGTACAATAATATTAGTACAAACATATTTTCCTAATATTAGCAATAACAAAAAATTTTACCTTTCAATTGGATACATCCATGTATAGTGGACTGGACCTGTAAGGAATACTTGTTCGGGCAGATGAACCATGAGATGAACCATAGATGTAAAAAAATGTGGAGGAAATATGAGCTCCAAATTGCAGAGAATCATCACTATCTCAGTTTCCATGTCACGCACAACCTCCTTCTTAAGCTCCCTACTGCATAGTTGACGAAACCAATTTGACAGTGCTATCAATGGCTTGACAACGTTTTCTGGCAGGAACCCTCTTATAACCACAGGAAGAAGACGTTGAAGCAAGACATGGCAATCATGCGTCTTCAATCCATAAAACTGTGACTGGGAACTTATTTTCACCTTACTTCTCAAACTACCTGCATAACCAAGAGGATACTTAACATCCCTGAACCACTGGAACACATCTTCTAGATCATCCTTTTTAACTAAAAAAGGTGCATGAGGAACTTTCCCCGTAGCCAAGTCACCCGCTCTTTGCCACTGGTTTTTTCGCACATTCCTCTTCTTCAAAGCAGCGCGAGCTTTTGGACCATCCTTAGACTTCGATTCAATCGAAAAAATGGTTCCAAGGATGTTGTCACACACATTTTTTTCAATGTGCATGACATCTAGGCAATGTCTGATCTTCAATGATGACCAATACGGCAGCTTCCAAAATATGCTTTCGTGAGTCCAACACTGTCTGTTATTCGGATTGTACGGCACCTTCAAGTCTTCATGTTGGCTAAGAATAGGGTAAACGTTTGACCTAACGTCCTCCAAAATTTCATCTCCACTCTTACGATAGGGTCTTCCGCCAAACTCCTCCTTCCCGTTAAATGCCTTGCTCAATCTCCAAGGGTGATCCTGGTGGAGCCATTTTCGATGACCTTCATAAACTATCCTCCCACATATATGCTCTGAAGTTAGCTCATCTAGACAGATTGGACATGCCTTGTACCCTTTCACGGTTGACCCCGCAAGCATCCCTAAACCTGGAAAGTCGCTAATAGTCCACATTACCGCTGCCTTCATCAAGAATACCTCATTGTCTACTCGATCAAAAGTATGGACTCCAACGACCCATAAATGTATTAGCTCCTCGATCATCGGCTCAATGAGTACACTAAGGCACTTTCCGGGAGATTTAGGGCCTGGAATCAACACTGATAACATGTTATATTCCTTCTTCATGCACATTGATGGTGGTAGATTGTACGGCATCACAACAACGGGCCATGTACTATGCAAAGTTCCCATTGTTCCGAATGGATTGAAACCGTCTGTTGCTACTCCAAGGCGCACATTCCTGCAGTCCCGTGCAAATCCTGGAAAAGTTCTGTCAAAATGTTGAAACGCTTCTCCGTCAGCTGGGTGGCTGAGGTAGGGGTCATCATTTGGCCCGTGGGCCTCGTGGGCCGGTGGAGGCCCGCAAGCCCGTGGGCTAAAAGCCCGGCCCGGCCCGCAAAAAAGCCCGCAAAAGCCCGCCAAGGTGGTTGGTGGGCCGACCATGGTTTAGAGATCTAAAGCCCGGCCCGGCCCGCGGGCCCGGCCCGCCAAAAGCCCGTCAAGGCCCGTTAGGCCCGGCCCGTCAAAGCCCGTTAGGCCCGGCCCGTCAAAGCCCGCACACATATTGACATATATCATTAAATTATTTAATGAATTTTAATCATTATACAATTTATACCTAGTTAATGTTTACCTACACACATATTGACATATATATATATATATATAATATAGTGACTAGTAGTCTAATAGACTAATACTATATAGATATATATTTTACATTTGTGTATATATATTAATATATTACATATAGATGGATAGATTGAATATTTGAATTCCATATATAATTAAATTTGTGTATCTATTTTACTATTAAGTCATTATTTAAAGTTTAGCATAAGTTGGGGTTTAGGTTTAGGGTAAATTAGGGTTTAGGAGATTAAGATTTATGGTAAGTTAAGGTTTAGGAATTTGAGGTTTAGGGTAAGTTAGGGTTCCGGTTCTAGGATTTTATTGTAATTTTTTTAGGGTTTAGGGTTTGGGGTTTAGGTTTTAAGGTTTAGGGTTTAGGTCCAAAATTTATAAAAATTAGGGACGGCCTACTTAGAATATTATGAACAACCAATCCGACATTCAATTTTTTATATATATAAGATAGTAGTACGTATATCATTATACCTACACTTATATATATAATATAGTGACTAGTACTATATATATATTTTTTATATTTGTGTATGTTTATATTAATATATTACATATACATATATTGATCAAATATTGGAATTCCATATATAGTTATATTTATGTATCTATTTTACTATTAAATCATTGTTTAAAGTTTAGGATAATTAAGTTAGGGTTTAGGTTTAAGGTAACTTAGGGTTTAGGGGATTGAGATTTAGAGTAAGTTAAGGATTAAGAATTTTGAGGTTTAGAGTAAGTTAGATTTTAGGTTTTAGGAATTTTGAGGTTTAGAGTAAGTTAGGGTTTAGGGGTTAGGGGTTAGGGTTTAGGGTTTAGGGGTTAGGGTTTAGGGGTTAGGGTTTAGGTTTAGGGTTTCATTGTAATTTTTTTTATCGATTTACACTGTAAAACAGTAAATATAATAGATGGTTCAGATTAGATTTTGTAATTTTTCAATGGTGAGAGTTTAATTGAGAGTGTGTGAAATGACATCAATACCCTTCTCTTATATATTGCTTATTTTTCCATGGAGAAACTTGATAAATTAAATTTTTATATCAATTTTTTTGACACTATGAGATAGATATGTAATTTACAAGAATGTGTGTTAAAATTTTTATCTTAAAAAATTCCTTTAGGGATGGGTAATTTATGTTTTAGTTGTAAGGGTACTACGGTCACATTTAGCGAAACTCATAGATGTAGGTCTAAATCAAGTCCAAAATTTATAAATTTTTAACGGCATGCTTAGAATATTATGAACAACCAATCTGACAGTCAGTTTTGTAAAATGATGATACATGATCGATTACGTTTCACAAAGGACTTTCAACCCATATAACCAAGGAATAAAGGTAAGAACATTAGTGTGCATGTAGAGAATTCAAGCAATATAGGAATTAAAAATGTTTTAATAATAAAGAAGGCCATATATAATAGTTCACCTTGTAATAAAAGACACCGTACGTAAAAATTAGCCTAATCGAAGTACGTTTGGATCCCAGTCAATACAATTAAACAAAATTTGTGAAAACACTAAAATACACTCATCTTATTTTCCTTATTTTCCTATGGGGGGAGTAGATAAATCAATTTTTTATGTCAATTTTTTTGATACTATGAGATAGATATGTATTCCATAAGAGTATGCGTCCAAAATTTGATGTTAAAAAATTATTTTCGGGAGGGGTAATTTCCGTTTTAGTTGTAAGAGTACTATGGTCACATTTGGCGAAATACATGGATCGATGTCTAAATCAAGTCCAAAATTTATAAAATTTTAAAGGCATGGTTATAATATTCTAACCAATCAATCTAATGGTCAATTTTATAAAATAATTAAACATGTCCGATTAAGTTTCACAAAAGTATTTCATTCCATATAACAAATGAACAAACGTAAGAATATTAATATACATATGAATAATTCAAGCAATATAAGAATTAAATATGTTTTAATAATAAACGAGGACATGTAGAAAACTCCATCTTATAGTGATAAACATCGTACGTAAAATTTAGACTCGTCGGAGTACGTTTAAACCCCAGTGCATGGATAAAGGTTACGTTTATTTTGAAATGTCTTAATTTTTTAATAATTAAAGCCCGATAGGCCCGGCCCGCAAAAGCCCGCAAAGGCCCGGCCCGCAAAAGCCCGCAAAGCCCGCTTGAATGGGCCGGGCTCGGATCCTTATATAAAAGATAAAGCCCGGCCCGGCCCGGCCCGCATATATTAAAATGTTGTTGAGGCCCGGCCCGGCCCGGCCCGTGCCGGCTATACATGGGCCGGGCCGGGCCGGGCCGGGCTTTTGCCGACCCCTAGGCTGAGGCTACCAGCCACGCATATCCGCTCCCCCAGCCATCGCATATGCTTGGCAGTGTGTGGGGACATAAACAAGCGCTTCAACCTTGGTGTTAGAGGGAAGTTACGAATTATTTTTTTGGGAATATCATTCGTATTTGGCTTATATCTTTCAGAATAACACACTGGACAAATTCTCTCGTTTACGAGCGCCCCCCTGAACAACACACAGTTAAACTCACACGTATGAATTCTTTCGTAACCCAGTGAAAGATCACTCAAGATTTTTTTTATTCTCGAGTATGAACAGGGGAATGTGTGCCCTTTAGGAAGAAGTTTATTAATGTAAATACATAAAGAGTCAACACTTGTGTCCGACCATCCATTTTCATTTTTCATTTCCATTGCATCTAATATGGCGCTCAAAACAGTTTCCTCACTGCCTTCATATAATGGGGTCTGTGACTCCTTCAATAATCTATCGTACTTTTCATAATCATCGTCTACCATGTCATTGAAGTTCATGCCCGAATTATCTTCCACAAATTGTTGGGGTGCATCTGCATGGTATCCAGGATAATAGGGATATGCATCATGTAGAATCTCCAACTGCGGGTTCACTGAAGGACCGACACCACTAGAAGGACCGACTCTGTCTTGAAGCCACTGTCTTCGTTGACTGAGCATTGCCGGTTCACCAGAAACTTCCCCGTGAAGGTGCCAGACTGTATAAGTAGGACTCATACCACTGTGTGATAAGTGATGATACATGACATCCATAGTAACCTTGAACGGACCGTTCTTACAACGTTTGCACGGGCAGAAGTAATAATCGGCTCCGTTACTATGTAGCCGGGCAAAATTCATGAACTCGAATATGCCGTTGATGTACCTTGGATCAGCACGATGATATGTCATCCAAGTTTTGTCTGGGAGTCCGTCCATGTTTCCTGTCAACATAAACAATCAATATGAACAAAGTTGCCACGCCACAGTTGCGATTCAACCATCTTCGCCTTATGCCTCCGGGTTGGGTCCTATCCCCTTCAGGGGAACACGACATTTGTCAACGCTTTTGCACCCATGCGTTTCAGCTCCAGTTTTGGGAAATTTTGGCAGCATCTCCCTACAGTTCCCCGAGTGCACACATATCTAAACAACCTAATTTGCACTCGGGGAACATTTAAAGGAGACACTGTCGAAACCATATCCCAAAACTGAAACTGAAATCACACGAATAGCAAAAGGATCAACAAAGTCATGTTCACCTAAAGTGTCCAAAAATGGGACAATTCGAGAATCAACAACTCAACTCGATCAACTAGATGAGTTGTTAATTCTCAAACGGGAGTTCTAAGTTGATAAACACCACAATTATATATAGTCATAATACTAATAACACTACTAATTAAGGCTCGAATACACATAATCTACACTAATCATCAATTAATTTCACTAAATTTAACCAAATTTCAAACATTAATCATGAACCCATAACATGATTTATCACAATTCAATGCTTAACACACTAAAACTACAACATAACACCAAATTCAATTCAACTTCAAACATTTCACCAAAACTTCAATTTCACTTCTAATTTAACATATTATGGTCATAAAGAGGGTTAAAGAGATACAAATCAAACTAACCTTACTCAAGAATCAAATCAATGGCAAGAACAACCTTCTTTCTCAATTTCCTCTAATTTCTCCCCAAAATCGCCCAAAACAGCTGCAGAACGAAATGAAACTGTTTTTCTAAACTTTTCACTTTATGAACGGGTTGACTTTAAGAAGAAGAGTAGATCCAGATTTTAAAAAAACGAGGCGACGTAGATTGATCAATCTACGTCGCCTCGTTTTCTTTCCAAGTGACCAAACTAATCTACGTCGCTTCGATTAAAAACAAGGCGACGTAGATTGATCAATCTACGTCGCCTCGTTTTTAATCGAAGCGACGTAGATTAGTTTGGTCACTTGGAAAGAAAAACTAGTCGCCTCAGTTTTTTGAAGCGACGTACTTCAATCTACGTCGCCTCAATTTTTTGAAGCGACGTAAGTTTTGTCAAAGGTATTTTACGTCGCCTCGTTGAAAATCGGAGCGACGTAGAAATGTAACTACGTCGCCCCGATTCCTTCCTCCAGTAGTGTTGCAAGTTAGCGTTGAAACTATTCTCCTTCATTTAGAAATTTGGTAATTCAGTAACTCCGGATGGAACTATTCTCCTTCAATTTAACCTTTGGATATGCATGAATCATAGTATCATACATTGATTGTTCGATCACGAACTAGACGTTTGTCTCATGTACATACTGCATGCATTGCATGGCTAGCTAGTATCACCTTAATTGTATTTGACATGTTTATTTTTTAGGATAATAGTAGGGGCTTTAATGAGTCATAAGGTGAAGGTCTCAAATTTCATGTGCCATATAATTTTATTTATTTTTATTTTTTATAATATAACAAAAATCAAAACACAAATCTTGTTCTTTTATATTTGACTTAAATTTATTTTGTTTCATTTCAATATCTTAATTATATAGATTATATTATATAGATATTTCATTTTCTAATCGATTATTAATTGTCTTCCCTTAAAATTAAATTATACCATGATTGTATCAGTAAATAATTTTAATTATTTTCCTTATTAATTCTTTAAAATTTAGTTCTAGTTTCTATATCAAGATCAACTACATATTTTCGTGAGAGAAAAAAAAGAGAGTAGAATTAACGGTTGGATGTAGTCATTGTTGATTGAACTAGGTATTTGAAGTATTTATATATCTGCCATTAATCAAGTAAGTTTTTTAGAAAGTCAAGACCATAGGAATATGACTATAGAAGGATTTATCTTTGACTTCAATTTAAAATTTAAATTTGATATGTGTTGGCATTAGAACAAAGGTAAAAGAAAGGACAAGGATCATTAGTGGTGCCATTGAAACCAATTTCTAGGTTTGAAAAAAATTGTAGAATTATACTTGATCGAGAAAAAAGAAAGTTAGAGATGAGTTTTCTTTTGCAAAGATTAATTATAAGATTAACAAAAAGTGAATAATAAATAAATATGTAGGAGGATTTGACTATCTTTTGATTGATGTGTATATAACATAGCTGAATAATAAAATGGGCATGCCACATAGATTTTAGAGAGAACTAATTATATCAAAGTCTAACTAGAGTAACGCATACAACATGTAGAAAGCCATTATACATCGATTAGATAATTAAATGAATGAGTGTTTTTACTGTGTAGTTTGTATATGCGTCACTTAGATTATATGACGAATCTACATACTCGTATGTGTTTAATTTGACAATCAACCAATTGCTTCCGAATTTGCGCAACTAGTTACTTGTTTTGTAGAAAAACGTATTAATGCCAATTTCAATCTTTTACTAGCTATCGATCGTAGCTTACTTTGTTGTTGAAATTAAAAGCTAGCCATTGTAACCACTACTACAAAACTGGCCAGAGGGCCACCGTTATTAGACACCGATAGCATGTCAAATTTGGGCTCGTACATGCATTATATATACTAATATACATGGTCTTAACATTTGACATAATTGATCATAATATGAGATCGATACAAATATTTTCACATTTTTGTTTGCAACAAATAAGGTTGACGAGGTCCAATTAAAAAAAAAATAAGGTTGAGAAGCCTTTTCTTTTAAATGATACATTTTAAAAGATAAAAAATAATGAATGCATCTAACGAATTGTGATCGAAACACAATCTTATTATAATTTTTATATTTTTAAAACATAATTATTAAATATATTACTCCCTTCATCCCTCAAAATATGTCATTTAAATGGTAAACTTGTAAGGTTGATTAACGCATCTAAAAGGACGGCTGTGAAAATTATACACATTATATCGTGTTATCCCAGACCTGAGGTGTATGTTAGCTTGGGTAAGCAGAACAATATACATCATTAGTAGAGGACAAGAAGATATATACAAGTACACGAGATAACATGAAGCAGGAGGAGATAAGCATGCAAATTGCAAGATGAAAAGAGCATCCAACCAAAAAACAATTGTCAAGAAAATCTTATACTGTACTGTGAAGTCCACTTAGCTAGCTAGCCATGGAGCTATTCTCTCTGCAATCCATCCTCTTTCAGTTCCTCTCCATCTATGTCTACTTCACTTCTGGACTACTACACACATGAGCCCCAAACACGTCGGCTTCAGAGTCTACCCTATTCTCGGAAGTCGGAACCCTACCGGAATTCCCGGAAAACCGGCACCGGTTCCTCGACTGGACCACCGACATCCTCAGCAACTGTCCCACAAGCATCGCCGTCTTCTTCCCCCCTGGAAAAATCCACGGTATGATCATGACTGCCAACCCTTCAAACGTGGAGAACATGCTCAAGACCAACTTCGACAACTACCCTAAAGTCGAGCGGTTCATCTCTCTCCTCCAGGATTTCCTCGGCGGCGGAATCTTCAACGCCGACGGCGACCTCTGGAGAGTCCAGAGAAAAATGGCCAGCTACGCCTCCAACACCAAATCCCTCAGAAACTTCGCCATGGAAAACGTCAGCTTCGAAATTCAGACCAGACTAGTTCCCATTTTGGCGCGAGCTTCAGAAACGGGATGTCGTTTGGACCTTCAAGACGTACTAGAACGATTTTCTTTCGACAATATATGCAAGATGGTTTTCAACTTCGACCCTGCCTGTCTCGGCGGCGACGGAAAATCCGCCACCGAGTTTATGAGGGCGTTTGAAGACGCTACAGCCCTAATATCCGGAAGGTTTCCTCTACGTCTTTCAATTTATCCTCAACCTCAAAAAATATTTCAACGTTGGATCGGAGAGGAAGCTAAGGGATTCAATCTCCACCGTTCATAACTTCGCTGACAACATCATAAGGTCCAGAACGAAAAGCAGAAACGACCAACAACAGGACGATTTGTTGTCACGGTTTATCGGAAATGAGATCAATACTTCCCCGGAGTTTCTCCGAGATATCGTCATAAGCATGATCCTCGCAGGCCGAGACACCACGTCATCAGCCTTGTCAATTGTCATGGTTCTTCTGGATCCTAACGTCCAAAGTAACATTCTAAGAGAGCTACAAGCCATTAGAGTCCGAAATGGAAAGTGTGTCGGTGATACGTATGAGCTAGACGAGCTACGAGACATGCACTATTTGCAAGCGGCGATATCGGAGTCCGCGAGGCTCTACCCTCCCGTGCCGGTGGACACGAAGGCATGTCTGAGCGATGACGTCATGCCGAACGGGACGGTGAAAGGTTGGTTCGTGACGTACCATGCATACGCTATGGGGAGGATGGAGATGATTTGGGGGAAGGACTATCTTGAGTACTTGCCGGAGAGGTGGATCGGCGAGGACGGCACGTGTCATCAGGAGAGTGTTTTTCGGTTTCCGGAGTTTCACGCCGGCCCGAGGATGTGACTCGGAAAAGACTTGGCCTATATATATATATTCAGATGAAGTCGATTGCTGCCTCTGTGATTGAGAGGTTTGAGATTGACGTAGAAGATAAGGACACGTGCCCGGCGCATTTGTTGTCCACGACACTACGTAATCAAAGGTGGTCTACCCCGTAAGCGTTACGAAGAGATGGGATGTATAGTGCCCATAGTTGGATGTGTTTTCTTTGTTTTTCTATTTGGTTCATGTCAATTTCGTTGTGGCTTAGATGTGTTGTTGATTAATTTGACGGTTTAACTGAACGACACGTCGTTTTCTAATCAATCTTATGCGCACTGCAAAAAGATTCCCTCGATTCTGGGCTGACGGCGAGAGTGAGACACTGAGAATTGAATGAATGTGTGGCGCCGAGAATCTGGACACACAGTAAACCCGCCCCGGTAATAAGACGGTAACTGTATACAAACAACACAAGATAGACAACAACGACACACAATTGAAAAATCCCAAGACGGACCTCACCTTCATCTACAATGCTCTGCAGCCGCCACGTGTCCTTCGCGACCACGATGCCGGCAGCCGGAACTTCCTTCTCCTTCCTCTGCAGACCCCACACCGTCTCTTGCTCCATGGACTCTTCCAAATACTCATCCACATCGCTCAAGCAGCAACAACACTCCTCCTCCAGTGAAGCAGCTCCGGAGGTCGTACGCCGTTGGATCCAATCCGATCATCCCCTAGCTTCCCAAGGTCTGTTTCTCTCTCCTCCTACTACATCATCTAAGATTATTAGTTGTGACTAATTCTGATTGGTTTTTGTTTTCCTGTGGTTAATTATGTAGGAGATAGGTTCACGGTTGCTTCGTATAATATATTTTGGGGGATAGAAATGCTTTCTGGCATAAAGACATGTACTGGAATGTGCCTTCTAGGTATCTAAAATGGGACCGCCGGAAAAAGATCATATGCGATGAGCTAGCTGCCTGGAACTCCGATATACTCTGCTTACAAGTATGACCCTAGCAGCAACTAGTCCCAAAATAATAATGTTCTCATTTGCCAATGCAGACCGAACTGGTTGTTAGTAATTTATCTGTTTGATTTTACTAGGAGGTCGACAAGTATTCTGAGCTCTCGGAAATTTTGTCGAAAGCGGGATATGCTGGATTGTACAAGGTTATTCATCTCTCCATGCTATGCATTTTGATTTACTACTTTACAAACAACTGCAGCACACGTAACTAGCTATGGTTCTACTCTACTGGATGTATGAAAGGACTTCTAATTGAGTTTATTTCCAACTGTAGAGACGTACGGGAGATACCGTTGATGGTTGCCCTATTTTCTGGAAAGCAAATAAGTAAGCCGGTTGTGTTTGTTAGTGCTTGTGAAGTTTTCGTGATAGCTAGAAGTTGAATGAACTTACGTTTGACATTGTGTTGCGTCAGTTTTCGGTTGGTAGAGGAAGAGAGCATCGAATTTAAAGGATGTGGATTTAATGACAATGTCGCGCAACTCTCGGTTTTTGAGGTTGAACTTGTGGTACCTGTGCAATGTTCCTGATGCATTATACATTTATGCCAGTCGCATTTCTGGATTTGTTCTTTATGCTTTTACTCGTCACTTCTGAGATTATTTGACGTCATAGAGTTTCTCTTTTTAAGAGGTCTTAAGGAACTCTTCTGGTTAACTAGAACCTTTCCCCACCTAATTTCATTCCATACAGGAAGATGCATAAAGACAAAGCAAGAAAGTTGGTGATTGGTAACATCCATGTTCTTTACAACCCAACCCGAGGAGAAGTTAAACTGGGGCAGGTAAATTTCTAACACATTGATGTCATTCCCGTTGCTTTTGGCTTCTTTCTGCATATACTGATGTCTTAAGGCTATTATTCTTGATATGTTAATTAATGCGTTGTTTATTTAGTGGATCAACATTATGGTGTCTGTTACTCCTGAACAAATTAGAAATCTCTCTCCCTAAAATAGTACTGTATTATTGAAGACATGAGCAAAATACAATGTTTTAGGTATCATGCTTGTTCTTGTAGCTGAACTGTTTTTCCCCTCTTATATTGTAGATTCGTTTTCTCATATCAAGGGCACAGATCCTCTTAGATAGATGGGGTAATACCCCTATTATCCTCTGTGGTGATTTTAATAGCACTCCTCAGGTGAGATGTTTTGAAAGAACTGTCGTAATTTTTTTTCATCAGTATCTGCCTTTTAGACTTATCAACTTAAAAGGCTTTCATGCTTATTGCAGAGTGCAATATACAAGTTCTTGTCAACATCTGAGGTAGTCATATAACTGTTGTTTATGACTTAAGTAATGTTTTGGTCACACAGTCCAGTGGCTCCATGAAAGGACCCAACCCCGATTTAGCCATCTAAACCGGAATCGAACCCCTTCGAAAACACGAACCAACAAAAATTTTCCGAAATTTGGGCAGAGTTTCGTTACTAACGTTGAATTACCATAACCTGCACGCGGAAAAATAACACTTCGTCCTATGCCACAAAAAGCAAACCGTGGGCACCAATCCCATCCGGATTTCTCAACATCAATATACTCAACAACAGTAAATAAACTGTACTATGTATATATGTATATCCGTGAAAATCCGCATAACATGTATCAGAATGTATCAGAGCGACCTCTAGAGTAAAACATATACAATATGTACATCAGTAGGCGAAACAAGAACCTACTGGAAAACACAGGTAACTCTGATCACTAGCCTCCAAACCGCGACGTGAAAACACCAAACCTGAACTGCAAACTGGGCACGGAAACCGAAAAGCCCAGGGGAAAGGCAAATAAAAACGTTAGAGTGAGTGGACGAAAATATACATATGCCTTTCACCAGTTAATATACATACTCAATATAAACAGTGCGAGTTCGGAAAACAACACACATATAAATATATACACGGAGGTTGTCGGGCGACCACTCAAGCCCGACGTCAGGTGAATCGCTCAAACCTGACAGTGATAGGCCAAGGGACCACTCAACCCTGGCGGCATGCAGGGGACCACTCAACCCTGCCCAGAGGAATCTCTCAACTCTGGTACATCGATGTAATAAATGCCATCACAAACAACATATATAATAATACCTCCGGAAACAACATACATATATCACAACATCGTATAATTAAATACGGAAATCATAAAATCTACGAACTCGCAAATCAACAGTGAAAATAGAAACTTGTCCACTCACAGATCAGCTAGCGCGAACTCGCGCTAAACTCGTGGTCCGGCGGAAGTCCCCTCGCCCGAAGCACGATCACGATCCAGATCTCGATCTCGATCTCCTGAATATATATATAAACATAACCGATCAAAATCGAAGTCCACAACACTGTACGGATGCACGGAAACCAACCGTTCCCGAAAATACAAAATGCGGTGCAAAATGAATTACAGAAATCCCGAAATCCCAACTCGAAACCTCGACTGAAAATCGGCTACTCAAATCAACCCGGAAACCTCCGTACGATAACCAGGGCGTGATTACGAGAAAAATGACATTAAAAACGTCGAAATCTGAAAATTTGACTTTTCCGGCCGTTGACCGCCGTTGACCGCCGCCGCCGGCGGCGGCGCGCCGTCAACGGTGGAATTACAAGGCCAAACTCTCCAGATCAGCTCCTCTCAACCATTCGAACATCTTCTCCTTCTAACATGTAGCTCAAATCCTACCGGAAACCCCTCAATTATTCGAAACCAAATCGGGATTCACAAACCGGTTTTCAAATCGGGTTCGACCGAAATCACCATCTTAGATCAATCCAACTACATCACGAGATTCAGAGGAGCAAGGGGAGTCTTTCCCCCCTAACCCCCACCTCCAAACCTCGCCGGAGCCGAGCTCCCCGTCACCGTCAAAATCACCCAATCGGCCTCCAATGG
Organism: Geum urbanum; assembly: GCA_946800695.1. NCBI lineage: Eukaryota > Viridiplantae > Streptophyta > Magnoliopsida > Rosales > Rosaceae > Geum > Geum urbanum. The sequence continues at coordinate 44,354,450 of OX327013.1, forward strand.
TTCTTCCCCAAAACTCCATCAAATTTCATAAAATCATACTCTAACCAACTCAAAATCACTAGAGGAGACGAACCATACCTGTCCCGTGGTGAATAGTGGCCGGAATCCGGTCGCCGGAAATTGACTTCCCAAAACAGCAACTTTCCTATTCGGTCCGATAGTTCACTTTCCAAATATGGAAAGTCAACCCAATTCCAGTTTGGTCAACGCCCAAATGAAGTTTTCGATTAACTCTCGACTATTTTTCGACTTTTCGATATTTATACTCGTCCCTCGGGTCGATCGACGGTCCAAAATGAAAATACGAAATGATTCGGATAAGCTCGAAACAAACAGATAAACTCGTCGAAACCCGAAACTTCAAATAATCATAAAATATTCCTCGGTTATCGGAAAAATCTTCCGAAACCACCCACGAACTCGAAATCACGTACTCTACCATTTCCGTGAAGACACTCATCCCAAATTCTCGACTGAAAACATAGTCGCGAAACGGATCGACAAACCACACAATATCGCAAAACTGCGACTAAAACCAAATCTCGAGAATCGTGCCAAACACACATCTGATTCTGGTTCGGGTCGTCACACTCCAGTCTTTAGAATACAATACTGACGACAATCACTGTTATGTTAAGAAACACATTACATATATACCAAGTCTGGTGAAATCTAATATGGCACTTTTTTTTACAGTTGAATATCATGTCATACGACAGAACAGAGTTATCTGGGCAAAGAAGCTGTCATCCTACTCAAGTTTTAGGTGTCAAACAAGAAATTAGTAGTCCATTGAGCTTGATAGAGGGGTATGTCGCATATCCATTACATCTTTTCTCTTCCTTTTTGTTGATTCTCATAATGATGTGTGTACTTAGTTTACCTATAAGATCCAAGATAGCATATGTTAGCTTAACCATTGACATAGTTAGAGCTCAAGATGCTTGAAATTTCGTCATTTCAGATTGTTAAAACATACCTGGACAGATGAACAGATTAGAGTGGCAACTGGAAATTCTAGCAGCCATTCAGTTGTGCATCCGTTAAAGCTTTATAGTTGTTATGCTGCTGTGCAGGTATAAGCTGTTATTAATTCACTTGTTTTTCTTGGTTAAGGTTCCTACTGTGTTGTGTTCATTTGGGGGGTTTCTTATATATGTTATTTTCAGGGTTCTAAAGAAACAAGGGGATCCAGTGGTGAACCTATAGCTACTTCCTACCACTGAAAGTTTCTTGGAACCGTTGACTACTTATGGTGAATTGCTTCTTATATCTGTAACAATGATTCTAATTTTGGCTGGGTGGGTTTGAAAATTAGAACATTTTCATAACATGCTTGTGTCATATATAGGTACTCGGATGGTCTTGTGCCCACGGGAGTTATGGATACAGTTCCACTTGACATTCTGCAGAAAATCGGCAGTCTCCCTTGCAAGGTATAAAAAAAAAATACATTCTGCTATCTGATGAATATGTCTCTCTCTCATATGTTTGAATTTGATTATGTTTCTCCCCAACTTGTACACAGAAAGTGGGCAGCGATCACTTGGCTTTAGTCTCTGAATTTGCCTTCACAATAGGCGCAAAGAAAGCCAACAACACAACTGTTTCGAGAATGTGAAGATTCTGTCAAGCATTGTCCGAGCATTTTGAGAGGGCAACATTTTCGCAGGCCTCTCCTGCACAAAAGCAGATCCTCACGGTGGAGTAAATTCATTCCCACGAGCCATTTCCATGGATTCTGTTGTGTGGTCTAGTGCAGGCAGCTTGAATCATCAAAAAGAGTTTCATAGCTTGAATAGCAAGTAGATAATAATATACAGCAGGTGAAATAGCAAGTAGAAAACTCACCGCAATATGTTATAGGTTTGCAATCGTGCATAGTGTAAAATAACCATTACACATCATTCAAATCTTTGCCCTCAATTTTACTTCAGAACATGAATTAGACGATCACTTCTCCAATCTTAAAGAATAGTCTACACAACACTAGTCCTCGTTTTCAGTAACCAAATACATTTTTTTTGGATACAAAAACAGTAACCAAATCATCGTTCATCACAAATAAAGATGAAATTGCAGTATATATTTTTGTCTACTTGATATATTAAACTAGTGATTACATTTCCAATACGTATAGTTGTGTTACTTTCTGTAAACGAAGGAACACGAAGAAAATGGCCCTGAAATCTAGTGGGGCCCACCCTTACGTGTCCTCGTGATCCATAACGCATAGCGCGACACGCGTGGCGGCAGAAGCCCGCTGTTTACGGCAAGAATCGCTCCACTTGCTCAAAAGCGAGTGTCCTCGGATATCGGAGCCCGCTCCTCCCTCAATCTCTCTCTCGTTTTTTCCTTCGCCGCCGATCCCAATTATTCCTCCACCGATTTCGTGATTTCCATCTCCCAATTTTAATTTTTTTTATTTTTCGAAATCGAATTTCGCTTGGCTTTGAAATGATGCAGCGCCTCGTCGACAACGCCATCGCTGTCACCAAAGAGTGAGTCCCCCCTTCTTTCAGTTCATCTATGCATGCACACATGTTCTGATCATTCTGTTCATTTCTGCCTAAGAAAGTTTGAATTTGAAGAATTCGTGCTTGACAATTTTTTAACCGGTGCAGGTCTGTGAAGACGTTCACGTATGAATCGCTGAACAACATCGTGAGATTCATCAATGGAATTTCGGCTATTCTATTGGCGTTTTTGCCAGGCAAGGCTAGCATCCTCGAAGGCATACATGGCTGGGAGCTCAGGCCTACCTTTCGCGGACCTCGATTCCCTCGCTGGATGGAGAAGTAAGTATTTCTAATTTTCTAGGGTTTATAGCTTCAATTTGATGTGCTTGTTTGTCAATTGAGATAATGAAGATGGATGATTGATGTTTTTGTTGCTTTTGAATTTTCTGTAGTGGAGTGTCTTCGTTCAATCAATTTATACATGAGCTTTCGGTGGATTCGGATTCGGATAGTTCAAGCATAGATTATGCAAATTTGGATGAAGATAGTGATGATGACATATGTCCTGCGTCACCGTGTTCACAAAGCTCGAGAGTTTCGAGGGCTTCTAGTATACCTAGGCATGAGAGGCGTTGGACATTGTGGATGTGGATCAGATACATGTTCTTTTGGATTTTGTTTCCTGCAAAGTTTCTGCTTGGGATTCCGGTTCTTCTGTGCCGTTCTTCTTATAACAGGTGCACGACGGCGCCTCCCCCACAGTCCCCGACTAGCAGGCCGCTTAGACACAGGAGTTCGTTGAATAAAGTGCAGTTTCTCAAGGATCATTTTGTTCAGCGCACCACGGATAGGAGACGTGGAGTCATTGAGGTTGAAATATAGACCACATTTTAACATCTTATATTGGACATTTGCTTGTATGGGATGGCTTCTCATGTTTAGCTTGTTCTGAACAGGATCTTCATCTGGCGATTGAGATGTTCATAGAAGCTGTGTTTGATGTTGTTCATAAGGCAGCGCATTTTGTTTTCTCTCCATTCGAGGCTGTTAGAGCTCTATTTGGATTGTTTTCATCGAACAGCAACGGAGGTCAAGATACTCATGGTGGCAGTGTTTCAGAAACTCCTGTTCCTACAGCTATGCTTGGAGAGAGTGATCCGGCTCCTGCAGAAAGAAATACTTCGTTTCAGGCGCTGAATACTGATGCTCGAACATGCCAGGATGTCATTACAGAGCTTGGGTGAGGCTGCACTACTGTTTATTTGCAGAAACCTGTTCATTTCCTTTATGCGGACAAATCATTTGTTTTTCTGCTTGTTTCAGATACCCGTATGAAGCTATCCATGTGATCACTAATGATGGATATGTCCTTCTCTTGGAAAGAATTCCAAGGTATAATAGACCTTTACCCTCATCAAGTGAGATCTTTGAATATTTGGACTCTAATATTTGACATGTGATGCTGCAGACGCGATTCACGGAAAGCTGTTTATCTACAACATGGAATTCTGGATTCATCTATGGGGTTAGTGATTGTGTCTAAATTTCCTTCCTCAACTGTGGGATGAGCAATTAGTGCATTAAAGATAATCTGTTAGATACCGGAAAAGGTTGGGTGGCATGACCACTTATCGTTTGGTCTTGCAATAGTGTTTGATTGGTAAAATTGGGCTGGTGTTGTTCCTACAAGACTACATGCTAATATCCACCTTCATGTTATATTTCCCGGATGCTCAAATTACATAGTAAGATTTATAACGTCTCAAGTGATTGCTAATAATATATGCTTCCTTCCTCTGAGGAGCCAGTCTGTAATCTCTAGTTCTCTTTGAAGTTATATGACTTATGTGTTTCGTTTACTTATTCAGTTCTATGTCTAGTTCATTTATTCGCTTATTTAGTTTTATCTCTTTGTCTACGAAAAGTTCTCGTCCTTGTAAACACTGTAAAACTTGAGTTTAATCAGTGCATTCATAAGTTTACTTTCTGGGCTTCATGACCTATAAATGATTCTAACGGTTGCGTCTTTGTCCAGTTGGGTGTCTAATGGGGTTGTTGGGTCACCAGCATTTGCTGCCTATGATCAAGGTTTGTCATTTTTAATTGAATGCGTGTGTATGCATCTGGCTGTACAGATTGTATTGGCTTACAAATTTGCTAACACTTGCTGTTTCAGGATATGATGTCTTTCTGGGAAATTTTCGTGGTTTGGTTTCGAGGGAACACGTTGACAAAAGAATTTCCTCACGACAGTAAGCTGGCATATAATCTTTGCTTTTTAAATTGTTTGTGAAATATCTGTTTTGGTCGACAAAAAAAGAAGTTTTTTGTTTGGTTTGCTGCACACTCGGATGATAAGATTGCATATTTACGATTGGAAATCCTAAGATACCAAGTTCATTCGAGTTGCTGCTAAGCATATCAACCAATGCAGGTACTGGCAGTACTCCATTAATGAGCATGGGACTCAGGACATTCCCGCGCTGATAGAGAAGATCCACCAAGTTAAAACTGCAGAATTGAAGCTTAGTCATCCTGATATCGACGAGGAAGAAACCAATGGTGATCAACCTTATAAGCTTTGTGCAGTGTGCCACAGTTTGGGAGGTGCAGCTATATTAATGTATGTTATAACACAGAGGATAGAAGAGAAACCCCATAGACTTTCAAGATTGGTCTTACTATCACCTGCTGGCTTCCATGAAGATTCTACCTTTATGTTTACACTTGTGCAGTACTCCTTCATTTTATTGGCTCCTATTCTGCAACCTCTTGTTCCCGGCATCTATATACCAACCAGGTTCTTTCGCATGCTTCTAAACAAGTTGGCACGAGACTTCCATAATTACCCCGCTGTTGGAGGATTGGTGCAGACTCTGATGAGTTATTTTGTTGGTGGGGATAGCTCAAATTGGGTTGGGGTGTTGGGTATACCACATTATAACATGAATGACATGCCAGGAGTATCATTCCAAGTAGCTCTCCATCTTGCCCAAATGAAGCGCTCAAAGAGATTTACAATGTTTGATTATGGGAGAGCTTCTACTAATATGGAGGTGTATGGATCTCCTGAGCCATTAGACTTGGGAGAGTATTATGGGCTCATTGATATTCCAGTTGATCTGGTTGCTGGACGAAAGGACAAGGTAATTAGGCCAGCAATGGTCAAGAAGCATTATAAAGTGATGAAGGATTCAGGTGTAAATGTGTCATTTAATGAGTTTGAGTATGCACATTTGGACTTCACATTTTCCCACCGTGAAGAGCTTTTGGCATATGTAATGTCACGCTTGTTGCTTGTTGAGCCATCTTCAAAGCAGTCGAGTCCGAATGCTTCAAGGCCGAGGAAGAAAGGACAGCAGGTGAAAAGTTGATTCGAGAGAACTCGTGCAGTTTTGTCATTGTGCTTTGCAATTTGTCATGTACGTGCTGTATGATTAGGTGCAGATTACTGTTATAGTTGATTAAATATGTCGATAGGCCTTCACTCCAGTGTTATTGGTGGTAACAGTTGCTGCCGCTTGTTGCTTACCCACCAATTTTTCTGTGGGCAAGTGAACTGCTTGGAATGCCTGGATGGAGGAGCTTTTTGTATAAAATCTGTGTATAGTTTGTACTTTGTAATGAAACATTTTCTCAGTAATTTTAGCCGTCCTGGGCTGTCTCAGTTGTCCATTTACCTATCAGGGTGTTTATGGAACCATTCATCTGCTTCTTAATGTTCATATTCACTGGGATGTGATTTCATGTGTATTAGAATTGTATGTATAGATACTGCTTGAACTAATTCATACCGATTTGGGTAAACATAGCATTCATCCGGATTGTTTGGGCCCCGCTTTGAAGGACAGATGTGCGTGAAGACCGAAGTTGCAAGTTGCAAGTAGCAAGATAGATAACTCCCGAAGAACAATGACATGAATATGAGAACACAACTCGTTACATAAGTGACAGGTCCTGCATCTCTTCACTAAACCTAAGAATAACGAGATGCTGGAGTTCATTGCTGGTCATCTCTGTACTTGAAAGCTGACTGAGATGTGATGCTGCTGTCATTCATTGATACCGTGCAGTTGCACCAGATATTGGAGCACTCCATGTCCTTTGACAACAGTTGAGAGGTTAGTCTAGTTGAAGCTTATGCACTCTGTAATGTAGATAACCAAGTAATGCATAAACTCTCCCAACGAAGTGTGTGTCTTCAGCAGGGGTCATAGCTAGTGTTTGACTAGGCAGGCCGATTACTAGGCTCTGAAATTCATTTAAATGATAAATGTAGACTTTAGTTGAGATAACAAGGTGATTGCATGTTCTAAAGAACTAAAATCTACAATCTTCTTATTTAAAGTAAATCTTCTTCATAGATCATGCTCTTTAGATGAATTATTACCTGTTTTAGAGAACTGAGTTTGGGGTATGAAGATGCCTCACCAGGTTGTTCTTCTGCAGTATGTCATGTATATTGTCATGCTTACTTGTAACCACAAAAAGTATCTCATGTGCTTCTTCGTATAACCTGGTACGAGTGAATGGAGATGCTTGTATTAGCTCATGCCCAAGTTACACAGGAAGGTAGTTTGTGGATACATGATTTTGATAATGTGATATTCGTCGTTAACACTTACGACATGCTGATAGCTGTGTCCCAGAAAGTCAGAATACGAGTAATGGATTAGGCTTACACTAAGCTGTTCGTAAACTTATCCGTCTGGTACAGAGGCTCTCTTGTAGACCTGTTATAGGCAGTAAAGTATTATATCTAGTGTTCTGCTAGTAACCATTAACACTGTAACAGGAAACTTATGTGTGAGGGGAAATAAATACCTTTAATTTCTTGAGGACAACAACTTGTCCTTGATACTTGGCAAAAATTCTCCCCTGAGGGCACAAAAAGAAAAATAGGACAAAAAATTCTAAACTCTGTTTTAGGCAAGATCTGATCGACTCAATACTATGTAGTGTGTAACTGTGTACTTTGGTATGAGACTTGTAATATACTTGCATACCTCCCATATATCCTGCTTCATGTGGTCAGACGTTTCCCATTCTGTGCCGGTACTAGCTGCCCGAGGCTTCCTTCCTCTCCGTGAGGGCACTTTTGGCGGAGATGCTGATGTGATTGGACCTCCTTGGCCAATTCTTGGACTCCTTCGAACTTGACGAGTACTTGTATTTGGCAGAGGTCTTCGAGTACGTGAAGGAGTTCTAGTAACATTGGACTCGCCTGAACTTATTCTAGATGCTACTGAGCTAGCAGAAGTTGCGGTATGTGAATTCCTTCGATCCTTTCATGACAATTCTAGTCCATCTACTTCACTAAATGCAGGAGCTGTAACTAGTTGTTGTCCACTGAGCAGAGCTGTAAGGAACGGAAGCATCCAACAGCGGTGTTTCTACTGCTTCTGGTGAAATAAACGGTTGTACTTCTTGCGTTGTCGCTTCCATTTCTAGTGTTTCGGTAACAGAGAAAGGACTGGCAGAAACCAAGTTCCCATTTGAGCAAGTATTCATATCACTTCCTGGAACACTCTGCAGCACCGGTTCTTCTTCTCCATACAAATCCAACCGCCATTGCCTCTCCGGGGAGCTTCCTCCGGCAACTGACCCCATCATTTGTATCTCGTAGTACTGATCAAGGCAATCCAACATTATATAATAATCAATAGGGAAGCTTGTTGGGAACTGTCATTTTGTTCTATAGCAAGTTATACACAATGGCACATATTAAACAGACATTGAAGTCAGATTACATCAATAGTATATTTGCCCTGTCTTCAGTGTCCTTAGGAGCGGTATGCTCGTTAGGATCATGCTCATGTGTCTCGGGTCCATTCCATAAGTCTCTTAGGAGGTCATTGTCTTGTTCTAGTATGAAACCAGGGAAACAATCTGCATACTGAAGGAGGGCCGTTTGTGCCTCTAAGAATTTCGTTGATAGTAGAAGAAGCAAGTCCGGATTGTTCGCATCACTGAGAGAAGGAGGTCTTTCAAGATCAACATTTCCCTATAATCAGAGCGAAGGAAATGATCAGAGGCTTTCCTAGTTCTGGCAGGTAAATTGTGTGCACGTAGTTAACTATAAAAACTACTGGCAGAAATTAACCTTGGAAGATAACATCAATAAATTAGACTTCTTTTTCAACTAGACCTAATGTAACTCAAGAAAAAGAAGAACAAAATAGGCGCAAGGTATTTTACCGCATTATAAATCTCTCTCAGTTCTTGAAACTGTTTTCTTGCAATGACAGATAGCGATACAGAGGTCTGCAAATGAGAAGTAACTTATGAAATCATCGATCAGTACTAGGAACTGGAAATGAAGTCAAGGATGTATATTTCTGCCTTTGCATATAATCCAGCTGCGGTTTTGGCATCAGTAATAGAAAATTGAACCTCTGTACCACAAAATTTGCGATCACTTATAATTGGGACTTGGACGCCAGTAGGAACTAACATAGGGTTACTCGCAGCGAAGAGAATACAGTGCCTCTCAAAATGCACTTGATGAGCTTGACCATAAGTTTCAGGGTAAGTAAGAGTTGTCTTCGAAAACATCTGTTCGTTAAGAAGTAAAATAGAGTTAAATCAGCAAAGATCGACATATTCAAATTGCTCGATCTCCTTAAATCAGTACTCCCTAAATCCTAGTCCAAGTCAGAAATATATGTAGCTTACCAGAAGTGCTTCAGCCAGGGCTTCAGCGACGGCGGTGGCTTTATTAGGACCAGTGGCGGAGCCAGTAATCTATATGGAGGGGACTAATTAAATTAAAAAATAATAAAATTAAATAGTTAAAATTAGATCCTTAAATAAAAAAACGTTAATTGTATATATGTAAAGAGATCACTATCATAATTGTAAAATATCAAAGGTAAAAAATATTTGGTATATTAGAGAATAAAGAGGCAAAAATCAGTAGAAAATATAGAGAATTGGTGATGTAGAAATCAAATTAAGGATCTCACAGACTCGCGTGCATAATACAAAAGCACTCTAAAACCACTCTACTAATTGATTTATATACTAATGATGCAAAGTAAGCTAACCCTAGATCTGGGCTGGCCCTCATGTGCCTCCGCCCCTGATCAGGACCACCACCCCCACAAAATCGTAATGCTGAGAGCCGTCCTAGAAACCCCTCCACATCTTTAGTCCATGGACTTGTTTGTACTAAGCAACCTGCATGCACAAAAGTTTATTAACTCAACATTCTAATATCGATCTTCAATCTAGGTTAAAAATAGTCTCAATAAATTAATCAAGTACAGAAGTATTGTATATATATTTGCTCAAATGTAGAACCTGCAGAGTTACCAAGTTCATGATTGAGCATTATACTGAATCAGACCCAGGTGTAATGTTGAAGACTGCTCAAACATGTTCCTGAGTAAGCATGAACACTCACATGCCATTAGCTTAGACCAGCGCGCTCATTAGAGGGGATTAAGTATCGGGTAAGGCTATGTAGGGAAAATTTACCTTAAACACTTATTAATAATTAGTTGAATAAAATTATAATTTTTTAAACAAAAAATATTACATTTAGAACAAAATTATAACTATTTTTTCTTATCATTTACAAACAATTAAACTAAAATACAACATTGACAAAGATTTGTTGTCAAATTTGTAAAACTGTGCTCGTTGAAATATTTACAAAAAAAAAAATTAACGAAATAACTAAAAAATCATCTAATTTTGTAATAATAACAACAAAATTAGTGAATGAAATCTACGTAGAGTCACTCTATCTTAGAATTTCTTTTAAGTAGGTATCTATATATATACAATTAATCTATATACATATATAAATAGTATCAAATATGCACAATTTCGTCAATGAAAAGAATGTTTGACGAGTTAAAGCTTCCCATAAACTTTAAAATTAGAGAAATTATAATTTATGAGAATTCGAAGGTTCTCAATAATTCTATCTCGTCATTAATATAGTGTGAATTCAAGATCTTATTGTCTTATGTCAACATATAGCCTTTTTAGGGAAATTGCTAGTTAATGTTACGAGATCATGTGTACTATTGTACCTTCCGCTGTCAAATTTCAACTAACCTTTTGAATTATACTAGTTTTGTTAACTTTATTTATTTGATAATAAAGTCGAAAAATGCCAAATTTCTGCATTTTTTGTCACCAAATTCAACTAACAATTTATTTTTTTTCAATTGAAATGATTTATTAAACACATGACCAGATCTAAGTCTGGTACGCTGGTATATATATCAAGTTATCAACTCAATATAAATTATTGAATGTCAGCCTTAAAATCTTAATATCTGTGTTCTTGAATCTGATCATCATCAGATCTATCTCGTACATACTCTTTATTTGCAACTAACCTTGATTTTTGTGAAGAAATTAAACCACAATTTCTGTGCAAAAAAGAAATTATAGATTTTGTAACAAGATCGACCACACCAGAAAACCATCCATGCATAAGAAAACTGTACACATATGTCAAACAACGACTCAAGATCGAATCTAACTACCCGATGATCTTTTCTAGGTACTCTGAGAGAATGGTTGTCCAGTACGGCCCCATAGCTATTGTTACGTCGACGACCACTGTCAAAAACTTATTTGTTACCGCCATGCTGCCTCTATTTTTCAATCTGCTATACTGCAAAATTAACCTGCTGCCTCTGTTTGAATTTGAGATGGAGCTAGCTAGAGAGATTGAAAAAACTGACTTATATATACACCCACATTAATCGACATTCTCGTCAGAATCTCGATCTATCGGTGGTGCTGGGTTGGACGTGTAACGTAATTTCCTTTTTGCTCTCACTTTAATTTGCTATTCTGTCACAAAGTTTACTATGTTAGACAACAATGCCCTCAGTTTTGATAAGAAGAGAAAAAAACATATATTCGCCGAGTGGACACAAGTTTCTCATAAGGTAACAAATTCGACAAATGACTCGTAAAAAAATGCACAAAACAAAAAGAAAAATATTTACATTAATTATGTTTTTTTTTCTTCTCCTTTTCGGAATGAGAAAATTAAAAGGATTGATGCTTGAAATCAATTTCAAAACATAGTATTGTCCTGAGTATTGCTCTCTATTTTGAGGTTGTCAACCAGCTTGTAAGGTTGTTATAACGAATGTAAGAAAAAATACATATTTACGTGGTTCACTAGCAATGTGTTAACTACGTCCACAGGCAGAGAAGAACAGTTTTATTAATCCTTAAGAAAAACGGATTACAGATTACAGATTACAGAATATCACACTAGGTTAATAACATAAAAGATATATATATATATATACACACACACCCCCGAATAGTAGGCTCATCAGAAAACCACAGTCCAACATAACAGATTAATTCAACAAGACCCTCATATGCCGGAGGTTCATACCTGATTCAAGGCATAGCCTAACATAGGTAAATCCGTAAATGATACACGTACATCAATATGACTCCACAATTTAATAGAAATTCTCATGGTCATGCAAACCGAGCTCATCGTGAACATGATAAAATTTTGAAAAGTAACAAGAATCATTGATCACAATGACATTAAAGCTAGTTTAAAGTGATGAACTCAACTTTTAAGCACTTGATAAACTCAACAAAAAATTTAGAGAGAATGACAGCCAAGGAAAAAATAAGATTGTTAAATACAAAAAACTCAACCATACACTGATTTAGACAACCAAGGATAGGGCCTTTAGCCCAAACACAGTAGCATGCAGCTAAACCCAGCCTACACAAAAAAGATGATTATACCCTTTGTATAAGAAAAAACCCTACAAAAAACATAGCAGCAGACTCTTTTTTTTCATTCATTCATTTCCTCTCTCTCTCTCTCTCTCTCTCTCTCTCTCTCTCTCTATAAACAAAAAAGATGATTATACCCTTTGTATAAGAAAAAACTTTACAAAAAACATAGCAGCAGACTCTTTTTTTTGGGGATTCGATTTTCCTCTCTCTCTACCCTATCAAAATATAGTAGCAGAGATCAACAACTCTGCCGGGATTCGATCTTCAGCCCCGCCGCCTCCAAGTGCACCCCGTGCTTCCGCCTCCACTTGGAATTCTATCCACCGCCTCCGTGCTCGGACTCACAACATCCTCCGCATCGCAACACCTTTCAACTCCCTCGCCGGTGCGGCCCTCCTTCATCGTCGCCGCTCTTCCTCGCCGTTGTGCCTCTTCATCTCTGTGGCGCCTCCGCTCGCTCCTCCTCATCTTGGCACTGTCACACGCCCACCCTCCACCTTCCAGGCGTCACCACACCCTCGACAACATGCGCGACGGCGATCTAGATTCGCTTATTCACGGGCTCTCGGCCTCCAACGCCACCTCCTTGTGGTATCCGGCCTCCACCATGAGCTTCACAACCGCCATCGTGCATAAATGCCACCGCATAACAGTGGTGGCTCATCACACCCGTGTTGCCACACAACATTAAGAGTAGCTCACATCTGCTTTGCATCTTCTCGCTAACGCCACAACACCTTTCAGCTCCCTCGCCGATGCGGCCCTCCTTCATCGTCGCCGCTCTTCCTCGCCGTTGTGCCTCTTCATCTCCGTGGCGCCTCCGCTCACTCCTCCTCAGCTTGGCACTGCCACACACCCACCCTCCACCTTCCAGGCGCCGCCACACCCTCAACAACATGCGCGACGATGATCTAGATTCGCTTCTTCACGGGCTCTCGGCCTCTAACGCCACCTCCTTGTGGTGTTCGGCCTCCGCCATGAGCTTCATAGCCGCCATCGTGCATAAATGCCACCGCATAACAGTCGTGGCTCATCACACCCGTGTTGCCACACAACATTAAGAGCATCTCACATTTGCTTTGCATCTTCTCGCTAACGCCGCTCAATGTAGTTTCGATGCCTCTACTACTTCAATCTTGGCTGGATCGTGCTTTTTGTAAATTTTGTGTTAATATGTTTGGATTGTTGTGAGTTTGTTACTGTTTTAGGCATTGATTTGGCGAGATCTAATTATGAGTTTTTGCAGTAGCAATTTCGAGTCCTTGAATATTACAATAGCGGCGTTGGTTTGTTTTTTATGTGTAGCTTTTAATTTCTACTACTACTTCGATATTTTCTAATTTTGTTTTTATTTTGACATCAAAAATTTTGTGGTAGCATTATTATTTTATTTTTCAGTAGCAGTGTTTTTGATGTTTTTTCAGTAGCAGTGTTTTCGATTCTTTAGTAGCATTATTATTTTATTTTTCAGTAGCAGTGTTTTTGATATTTTTTTCAGTTGTAATGTTATTTGATTCTTCGATAGCATTATTATTTTATTTTTCAGTAGCAGTGTTTTCGATATTTTTTTAGTAGCAGTGTCGTATTGTTTTAATTTTCAGTAGCAGTGTTTTCGATGTTTTTGTGACTGCTACTGCATTTTAGGTCCAATAACTGCTACTATATTTTTGAGACTATTACTACATTTTCCGTTCGAATGCTGCTACTATGTTATTGAACCGAAAATTGAATACAAAAAAATTTGAGTGAAAAAAAGAATCTAACTAAAAAAGATTAATGAAAAGAAAAAATATTAAATATTTTTAGATAAAATAAACATTAAATAGCCGTACACAAAAAATAAGGAAGAGTATTAAAAAGTATTAAAAAGAAAAAAAGAAAAAAAATTAAGTAAAATAAATATTAAATACAACAAAAAAATAAAAAATTGTATAAAAGTAAATTTATACCTGTCACATGGTAGCCTACAGATAACTTGTCTTTATTTGTAAAAAAATTTCTTTCATTTTTTAAAATAAAAGACATATCCTTAACTGTATTTGGCACCTTCATATTATCCTTTAGTATAATTTGCTCAAAAATTTAAAAACGTTCTACAAAATCAAATTACAGAAAAATTGCAGATCAAGACCAAGCCCACATTCAGAAGCTTTTACAGCAAGCCCACCCTCGTCTCAGTCCTATTAAACCTGAAACTTAAACCCGGATCTCAAACCCGATCAGTACGACCCACCCACCCACATTTGTCAGTGAACAAAGTCTTGAGCATAAGCGCCGCAATGAAACTCTGCCCAGAAAATGAAATCAAAGAAAAGCGAGAGAGAGCAAGAATGGTGGTCGGGCGTTCAACTACTTGGGGCTACGTCAGAATCATCTCCGGCACCATACTCGGCGGTATGCTCGGCTTCTACGTCATGGACCGCCTCGAGAAAAGTTACAAGGTCATCTATCACTTCACTTCACTTCACTCCATCTCTATTATAATTCCTCGGCTCTCTGTTTGGATCCTCGAAATTTGATTCCATTTTCTGAGTCTGATTTGGTGTATGGCTTTGAGTTGTTGTAAATACAGGAGAAAATGAAAGAGAGACTGAAGAACTATGAAAATTACATGAACAAGAAAGAGGAGAAGCTTAAAGAGTTTGGAGAAGAAGAGTCTCTAGCTCTGCAGCACTCGAAATTTGATTCCATTTTTTGTTCTCTGTGTTTTAATTTTGTCAAACAGAAATGGAAGTTTGAATCTTTACTTTGTTTTAAAGCTGTATCAGTTTCTGATGAGTTGGGAAATATGAACATGGGGAATGTGACACTCCTTTGTTAATTCATTTGCATTACCAATGATCAATCAGGAGATACAAACAGTAACAAACTATAGAACTCTAAGTTGTACTAAAATGTCTGAAAAAATTGAATATGTAAGGTAACATTCATTACAGGGCTGGTAAAACTAATCCTAGCAGCAAAATTGAAATCTGAACCGAAGCTTCATTCCCACGAAGAGGAAGAGGTATTGACCATCTTCTGTGCTTGAAACCAATCCCACCTTAAGAAAAAGGGGTCGCGAAATTCTGAGGACACTCTTTCTTATCAAGCATCAAGTCGGGGAAGCACTGAGGAGGTGTAGTCCCCACATTTGTCAAGCATCAAGAATCGGAAAGCGGCGTTCTGGCCACTTGGGATATGCACGCTTGTACAAGCTCATGCATATGGTGTCACTCTGCTGGAGGGTTCCGTTGAGGATGCATTTCATTGCCCCTGATACAGAAATGTAATAGCTTGAACTATTCGTGCATTTTAATGCAAGGAGGAAAATACAAAGTGAGAACATAACTCTGTTGTCCATCTCAAGAATCTTACCATGAGTACCGACAGGCTCCTTGATGCGACCCCGACGCCCACATTTGCTCCACACTTCCACAGGCTGCCATCACCAACACATTCAAATACTTACTCATACGATTATAGGGTATTTCATTTATAAGAGCACCACAAATTATAAGATCAAAGAAAGATGGAAACAAATGTTATCAGATTTGCTCACCTTGAACCATCTCACATCCTCTGGATTATGGAACATATACCTCACTGCCGCTTTCTTTTTTGAAACTCGTTGAGGATATCTGCATTAATATGTGCTCAAGGTTCAATTAATTAGCACTTGAATTGGTAAAACAAATTTATCTTACAAGTACATCAGCCATGATACAAAGCACTGCATACTCTTTGACATATAATTCACAATGAACTTCACAATAGAAGTATCCAGATACGAGAGGGAGGAAGAATGCTGGGATAATGGGACCTACAAGGCTACAATCACTATTATTTTTTCCAATCAAGAATAAATCATACCCAGTAAAAATTATCTTCTTTAGAATAATCCTGTCAGGATCAATGCTTCTTAGAGAACCAACAGCAGCAACTTTAGGTGCATTGGCCTCCCCCTGAGAACTCTTGAAAGCTATCAGAGGAAGGGCAGGAAAAGTTATAGGAGCATAGATTGACGCCATAGAAAAACGTCCTGGATGAAGAAACCTCTCCATTTTGTGCTTGTCTGAATTCATATTATCAGTTGAGAATATTGGCCTGCAGAATAATGAGCATAAGTATTACAAATTCCTTGGGAGTTCAAAACTAGTGGTGTTGATGGTACATGAAATATACCTGGCAACAAATTGGCGAAAGCCAACATGAAATATTAATTCGTCTTTGGTTTTGATTGGATCACTGTAAGTGTCATGCTTTTTAACACTGCAAATAGAGACGATTAAAACAGTGAGACAACGTCCCCTTGTGACTTGACATGAAAAAAACTGCAACTATAGCTCAACTACAGGCAAAAAAAGGTAACAATTCACTGTAGGAAAAGTAGCCAAAAGTCAAAGATGAACATATATACCTGAAATGAAGTACCGACATCTTGGACTCATGCTGCATAAGGCCACATGCTATAATAGGCATAGTAGTTGCACGCATACATAATTTAGCAGCAACAGTAGTTGGCACTTCTTTGATATACAGCCTTGAATATGAGCTAACTGTTGCACAGTCATCCCTACTTTCTTGTTCCATTTCTAATACTTTAGCTAGGATGGTTTTTTGTGTCCTATTGAAATTTTCGAAGGCAAAGATTCTAGCATATTCTAGAGGTAAAGACTCCTGGAGTTCATAAGAAACATATATCAGTTGGGTATTTATGTTCAGAAATAGTAAAAGCTACTAATACAGAATACAAAAATATTACTTTGGGATCCCACGAGGAGGTCCTAAAGGACTTGAGGCCTCTATACTTGGCAAACCGCTTTCTAGCTGGAAAATCCAATGGTGTATCCACTTCATCTGGATATTCTGAAATAAAACACACACAAAATTAAATGCAGCAGTAACATATGCTGATTGCAATAAGCTTATTCTGTGTAACAATATGAATGGCAGATAAAAAAGAAGCAAAAATCAATTGAAGTAGACAACAAAAGATGCATAGCTAGGAGGGTTTAAGTTCTTCAAATAGTACATAACCCATGTATATAAAAAGGCAAAATCGTTATCAATCACTAACAAGTGGACCTAAATAATAAAACATAGGAAGGTAGTTAAGTTGATTAGTACCCTCATCATCGGCATGTGCCTGCTTTATTTTTTTAATCTCTTCCTCCAACTGTTCCTTAGTCAAGTTCTCACCTTCCTACAATTTAAAACAACAAAAAGGTATTTGGCTCAATTGAGGGCAAATGCAATAAAGCAAGTACAACACTAACTGGAATAAATATAAGTGAAACCTCACCATCACCGTATCAGCATCAGTTTCTCCATCAGAGTCCCTCAAGTCTAATGTACCTTCATCATCACTGAGATCCGAATGATTATTGCCCACTTTTCGAGGATCACCACTCTCTGTTTCATCCATTACCATACCATCAACTTCTTCATCAGTACCAGACTCCTCATCATCTGTATCATTCAGAATCCATGCAGCCTGAAAAATAGAAATCATGCCTTCTATCAGTAACACATTGGGAGATTACCCAGAAACATGAAGATACAAAAATGTCAAACACTAAACAAAAACATTCAGAAATATGGAGATAGAAAATGCCAAATGCAAACCTGGTATTCTGAAGTGCCTCGAGGAAGAATCCTTTTTCTTGTCTTCTTTTGTTTTTGGTTTTTCTCAGCATCTGCCATTTCTTCTTCTGTTGGCCATGTCTGACAAAAGAGATCTAAGTTATCACTAATAGTTTCATATCAGTTAGTCTTGTAATTTAACAATGCCTCCTAGTTAACATGGCTTATATATGGATGCAAGATGTGGATTTGATAAGTTTACCTGTTCATCCATAAGGCGATCAGGAATATTCTCAACAAGTAAAGCCTCCTGCTTCATAGGATCGGGAACCAAAGAACGAACAACCTTGAGATAGAAAAGGAGAGAATAAGAACTCCAATGATACCACTAGTCCCATCTATCATAAGCACCTACGACTTATTAAAGAGAAGGGAACAGCCCATACCTCTACATCCCCTACTTCATCTGCATCCATTATATCCTGCTCTTTTCTTGCATTCAATGGACATGGATCCTTGAGTATGTCCAATTTGGACAGCTGAAAATCCCCGGCACCAGAAACATGAACCTGATACAAAGAACATAAGAAAACTACCAAAGAATGTGACCAAAAGGCAAGCCATTGGCTGAACTAGTTACCAATTGATTCACAGAGAGATTGTGAGCTCGCACATATCCAGTGAGTAGAAGGGTACATGTTCCTGGATTTATATCATCTGCTACCACCTCAACCTACATACACTTGGGAATTTGTGAGACATAGTTTATTATAACTAGAACAATTTTTCTTCGTCTTTTTGTGAACTCTTCTTCTTTGCAAGAATAATTGTAGTTTTGCAAACTTTCCTCCTCATCAGATGAGAAAGCCGTCAGTTTCTACCTATATGTAACATGGTACAAGAAATTTAAATAGATCCAAATCTAGCAAACCTTTTGAGCCATCAGGTAAGGACGCTGACTTCGCCAATGTGGAACTGAGAGCCTTTGCTCCTTAAAAAGCCACATGAACTGCAGTTGAGATGAGAAGAAAAGAAAACTATGAGTCAATCAAATTGTTTAAATGAATTGAATCATCATCATGGAAATTCTAACCCAACTGTGAGCTCTAACACAGAGTATCAGCTTAACATGATGAATCTTTAGTCTCCAGACATTACCTTGTGCAACTCATCCTTTGTATCAGCTGGAAAAAATTTACAATCTTCAGGAAATTGAGAAGCAAGACTTGAGCTACATGTTTTCTTTGACTCGTGTCTTCTCTTCGCCTCTGTAGGTAGATCCTACACCCAAAAAGTATTCCCATGTCAAGTTGCACAAACATATTTTTTAGGTGGGATAATACATTTCCGTATACATAAATCACATCACCAATCACATACACGAATTAGCACGACGGTGCTCGGTAAACCAAGAGACCTAAAAACAGAAAGACACAGACTACCAAACAAGTCAATGTAGTCAGACTCTCCTTCACACGAAGAGGTTGCTGATGCCACAAAAGCAATGATATCAGCAACCTTGGCCATTTCCAAACACGATTGCAAGTCCCCATGAGGTGCTTGCAGTACCTAAACAATAAAGCGTGGTTAGAAACTCTAAACGGACGACACATTTAGATGATAGTCATTCCCAACGAATATGAAGATGAAGCAGGCTACCGTTGCTCTCAGCCTGTACTCGGAAGAAGCCACTGTTGGCAAAGCACCTCCATAACCTTGCGGAGACAGCAACGAAAGAACATCTGCAGAAAGCAAATTTAAGTTTACATCCGCCGAAAGCGGAAACAGAACCTGCAAATTAACACAAGTAAGAATGTCAATCACCATCAACTCAATTCCACCAGATAAAAAAAAGAAGCCAGAGAGAGAGACTCACAATCACACGTGGCGGACTTGCTGATCCACTCGAAGCTCTCTTCTCTTTCAAAAGTGCTGTGCGCTTCTGCTCCCGTACCTACACATTTTAATCACTCAAAAGCATCAGCAACACCATTTTTTTCGGCTAAACACAATTTGTGAAGCACAAAAAGAAACAAACAGCGAGCTCTGAAGAACCACCACTCACCATCTTAGATCGTTGAATTCGAGCCGCCCGAGCTCCCTTGGCAACATTGTGGTCCGATTTACCGATCCTACCCTTGTCTGAAACCAACACAATAAACACTCTCCGATTACAAAAACCTAAAAACGGAGAGAGAGCAGAAACGAACACAGAAGAAGAAGAAACCTGAAGTCTTGTGTAGATTCCGCGACGACTTGGACGAGAACCGAGTCTTGTGAGCCTTGTTCACTTGGTTTCTGGAGCCTCCCATCGCGACTCTAGAGGAAGAAACAAACAAACGACGACGGCGAGGGCAATACGGTCAGTTTACAATATTAAATATCAGCACGGCGGAGCTGAAAAGGAATCCATGAGAGACTTTGTTACCTGTTTGATTTGCCGCAGCCGCAGCTCATGCACTATTTTCTGCCGCCAAACTCATCAAACAAGAGAACGAGAGGGTTTAAAGTCGCCAACAGAGTAGGGTTGAGGCTTTACCACCAAAACGCTGCGTTTTACTCCCTTGGCTCTTTTTATTTTTATTTTTTATTCTCCCCGTAGATAAATAAAAGCGCGAAACCTTCAAAACAGAAAACGGTTACTGAAAATCAAATGGAGGATTCTGGAGCGATCTTATGCCAAATCTCATCCCTCAAGGACATGCTTGACCAGGTAGTGATATCGATCCTTCGTTTTTTCCGTTTCTGAATTTTCTCGGTGAATCTTAGCTAGCTTCGATTAGATCGAGAGCTCTCAGAAATTGTGCTTAATTAACAGGTGAACGAGGAAATCGAGGCGAATATTCAGGTCACGAGAGAGATCGAGTCGGAGATGGTGAAATGCTCGGAATTCGAGACGTCTCTGGCGGTGAAGGAATCCGATCTCACCAAATCGCTCTACGTCTCGCAGTTTGAGCTCATCGGATTGGTCACCGTCACCAGTATGATCGATTTTCTCACACCGGCCTCGAAATTTCGCTTATTATTTAGAAAATTATTGTTCTTTACTTTAGCTCAGATTTTTTGTTCATAGGGGAGTTGCGAAACTCGGTAGCGAATATGGAGAAGGAATTGGATGGTGTGAAATTGAAACGAGATGAGACTCTTCAGAGAATCCACGAGAATCGGTATCCTTTTTTTCTGTGATTTTTTAGTGAGATTTTATACTAGTTTATGTTAGTTTTCAATTTTGATATACCATGTCATAGGGAGAGATTTATAGCAATGTGCCTGGAATTCCAGAAGGATGTGGATAGGGGTAGCGACATTAGTGTACTGAGGGCTCTACTGTCAGAGAAAGAGTACCTTGAGAATGAGATGCATATATTGAATGAGAAGAACAGTGCTTTGAAGAACTCGATGATGGCGTTTATTGAGGGAATTCTTGAAGATCTTAATAGTGGCAATTCTGGTGAGAGTTCATATTGCTTATGTTTTGCACATTTAGATATTCATTTTCTTATTTTTGACAGTGCTAAAAGTAAATTTATGTGACCGAGTATTCTCTGTTACATTGATAACTGCGTAGATTACTTTAGTGATTCCCCACTTGAGTTCATTTCTTACAGAATCGAAAAGTTTGAAACGTTTCTAGATTCCCTGAGTGAGATGAAGTCTAGTCATTATCTCTAGGCATACATTTTCAAGTTCTTGGTACAAGTCACTCGTAGTCATATATGTACAGTGTACCTGCTTTCTGTTCTGGCCAGTTTGGTTGGATGCTTTATTTTCTTATGGATGCAAGTGGAACGAGTGAAATAGATAAATCACATTGTTGTTCGAATAATGAGATAGTCGAAGTCTTAACGAGTTCTAAAGACTGAAATTTGTATCATCTTATAGTTACGGTATTCACAGTCACGGCTGAAAATTTTCATGATATAGTAATATAGATATACTATCAAGTAATCAGGTACGTGATACAAGAATATACTAAAGCAGAATTCGGCACTTTTAAGATATTCTCTATGACCATTTTAGCCTGATCATAGTGGACTATTTCAGTCCTTGACTAATCTGTAATTTGTTACAAACTGTCGGTAAATGCAGCATTACAGGTTGAAATACACAAGGGAAATCAGGAGAACGAAAAATTGCTGAAGGATATTGATAACATGAAAACTTCATTGCTCTCAAGTTATGCATATGATGATATCGGTGGTAAGCTTTTGTGCTGATCTAAATGACTGCGATATTATCTTTTCAGATTTTGAAAAACTTCTCACCTTGTTCGTTTTTAGTAAAACTGTAAAACATAATCAACTAAAGCACGCATACCAGTTTTTTTCAAACATAGTGCTGTGTGATCCGCTTAAGTAGAAGTTTGCCTAGTCAATATAAAGAAAGATTAAGTTAAGAAACAGCCATGTATACCCCGCTGTCTGTCTGTCTGCAATATAAAGCTGAAGCTTAAGACTATATATGCTGCATTATGTTCTCCGTGCCGTATATAATTACAGTATGACTCTAGGTTGCATAAAAACGGGTGCGGGTACGTGGAAATGCGGAAACGAATTTTTCAAAAAGATAGGGGAAGCAGGTAAGCGGAAGAAACCGTGTAATAAAATAATAAAAAGTAATTGTATATAGATAATAATAAAATATAAAAAATTAAGTAAATAAAATACAAGATTCTAGTTCCGATTTGATTGTTTATGAACTCGATACGTTCATAAATGTTACAATTCATAGATAAAACTCAATACATACCTAAAAAAATATTTTATTTCCCTCAAAATTCTTATTTATTTTCAATTTCACACTTCCAAAATGCGTCCAAAAAAGAATATTTTTAGAATCACGTTTCCAAAAGTAGAAGCTTGCGCTTCCAACACGTTTCTAAAATTAAAATTTCTGGAATCGCGCTTTTGGACGCTTCCAAAACGCTTCCGTTTTCAAAACGTAAAACGCGATCAAG
This sequence comes from Geum urbanum, assembly GCA_946800695.1. NCBI lineage: Eukaryota > Viridiplantae > Streptophyta > Magnoliopsida > Rosales > Rosaceae > Geum > Geum urbanum. Next base: position 44,377,175 of record OX327013.1, read on the forward strand.
TTGAAACTTCCGTACTGACTAAATAGATATGAATTTTCTTTGTTTCAAAAAGCCTTACATTATACGCCATGCTTACCATCTTTGTGGCTTACATGAACTTGAAATTTGTGGTTTTGTACCCCACGCACACTCAATATATTTTTTTCTGAGCACTATATTTCCCAGCAGGACCAGGGTCGTGGATTGTACAGTAAGCTGATGGTAGGAGAGAGGTGTTCGTCCATTTCATCCTTAATGAAAAAAATAAAAATAAAGTTCCAATAAGTCGGTAGGCCTAGCATTCACTGTTTAAAGCTTTTCTTGATAAATGAATTTCTGGCATCTGGCTTTTGCAGTCGTGCATGCCGCATTCGCTATTCAAGTACAGTTGTCTTGGATTATTGGCAATTGCTAGTCAAGATTTTGACTACCCTTCAACATATAGATTTTGGGGGTGTACTATATATATGTACCGATGCACATCAAAAAATATATCTTTCTGGAATTAGATTTTTAGTGGCGTTACATTAACAAATTAGATTCTTCTATAATCTCCGATCCCTTTATATTCATAAGCTTAAAGATAGAAGCTTTGTTTCTCAGAAGGGTATCAAGGTTCTGATTTCTGGGTAGGAGTCCATTGTGTATACCAGCCAAGTAAAAACCTGTCCCTGTTTCGTCACTTTCAAATTTGGGTAGGGTAGGGGGTCCAGCTTCAGCATTTTCCTGAAAAACCTTACCTAGCTATGTGCTCATGCACATTGTAAACAGTCAAAACTCATAATGTTAATCCACTTTCCCTGTGTTTTTACCATTTCTGGTTGTTGAAGAGGTAAGCTTAGCTCAGACAAGATATAGAGACCTTTGTAGAATCGGAAATTACTGTGACGCTGCGACCGTGTTGAAGAGAAGATGCACAGAAGTAGAGCTAGCTGTAGTCCTGTAGAGGTATAGTTCAATCCAAAACAAAATTGTGGTTCAAATCCTTCAAATGAAAATAGTTCTGTGTCATCCTTGTTTAAGGACAGTGACCATGTCCTTGGGTGAATTATCACATGCCCCCCTGGCCCAGACCGTACCATACAGCTATCTCTTTTGCATCTTGATAATTCATAATCGTTGGTTCTAAGTCTTTTCTAAACATACACACCATATAAACTCCATCCAGGTTCTTTGGCTTGAAAACTTAGTGCACGACATTATCGACTAAGAACTCGTCTCTTTATGGTTTCGGTGCATATTAACACAGAGTTTGCGAAAAGCCTGTCTTCTTCTACCTTTCTTAGTCTACAATCTTCACTGGCATTGGCATTGACAGTTTGACACCCTACCTATCTTACTGTGCTACTTACTTTCCTATCTCGGCCCCATTTCATTAGTTGAACTGATCGAACTGAACCATAATGCATTTCGATTCGTCCCAGCTCCATTGTCTTTGTTTTGTCTTGTTATAGGGGTAAGGATTTTTTTGTTTGTGAAGAGAGATTTGGACCAAAGTTTATATTGCGATTGACCAGTGAGGTTACAGAGGCACTAACTACATTTTTCATTATTCCCTTGCTTGATGACTGATGATGATGCTTCATGTATAGTTTCTTTAGGGACCCAGTCGAGGCTGGCTGGATCGCACCCTATCTTTTTTCCTATAACTGCACAGTTTCTTCCTGCTCTATTTTAATTCGTGCTATTTATATCAAGGTGAGAACCTAACACCCCACATCCAAAAATGGTTATGCTTCTTACAGAAGAGTGATTTCAAATTTGCACCCGAGAGAGAAAGAGCCACACTTTTCGAGTAAGAGATGAAGATGGAAAGTAATACCGGTGATGAAGCCTATAAGCAGCAGAGAAGATTTTCGTGTAAAGGACTCTGCGGGTTGATGAAAGAAGGAAAAGGAAGGCTGTATATACTGAGAAGATGTATTGTTATGCTTCTTTGTTGGCATGATTAGAGGATTTTGCTGTTGCTGCTGTACTGAAATGAGACTGTTTCTCTTTTCCTTTCTAGCTCTTGTTTCAATGCTATATATGTAGGTGTATTATGTACAGTAATAACCTTCTGTAACAACTTTCATTGCTCTCCCTCTTACTACTAAAAGTTTGGTGCATAAGTTTGCATGAAAGTTTGGCCCTCTATAGCTTTTCGGGTGCTTTTTGTTGTACCAGCCGATACTACTTTCTTGCTGGGGGGAATGTCAAATACAATTTCCATGTTTGGATCAGCATCAAGTTACCCTCTTTGAGTTCCTTTCTTTCGAACTTTCCGGTAAATATATTTCGCTTATCTTTCTCAAAGCTGTTCTGTTCTGCATCATGAAGTTAAGAAATCTGGAGTAGACAACTGTTAGTCTTCACTTCAGCACCAAGCTAGCTAATACTTGATGTTTAGCTCTTTGACTTATATTCATCCCTTTGTTCTGTGTTATTCTTCTTCTTCTTTTTCCATATTGGGGATGTTTGATGTGTCCCATTGTCCATGGCATGGCCAAGGGCTCAGCTGTTTGGTCCAATCAATCATAATGGTGGGTGGGACTGTAGCTCATCAGTGGTTTCTTAAAACAGATGATGAACATGAGCTTTTTCTGGTTATGTGCTTGTTGTATGTTATCTTGGTTTTGGTACAAAAACTGGCCAATAAAAGAGTGTGACAGTACAGATGAGAATCTGGGGAGGTGTTCGGATTTTGATCTCTTTTATGTGGGTCTGATCACATCTGGCTTGGCCCCTCTTTCAGATCTTGTATGTTGGAAAGAATACTCTTACCGTAATTAGAATTAATTTCTGTAGATATAATAGGATTGTGTAAATATCTTTTCGTTTTTAGGAAACCACTTGTAAAGTTATATTAATCCCAAATTTGGATGAATGAATTCATTGAACTCTCTCTGAAATATTTTTATATTTGACATCAGAGACGAATTCCTAGAATTTGAAATTTTTTGAATTGAATTGAAAACCCTGAATCACCACCAATTTTTTCCTCTACACCTGAATCTGTAACTATACTTTGAACGTTTGAAGAGATTGAGGGTGAACAAAACATATTTGCTGAAGATGCAAGAGCAATCGTCGACAATGGAGGAGCAGTCGTCCAACCCATCTATATCACTACCACAACATCATCCAAAACAACTCTGCTTTCTCCACCGGCAAGCTCTTAACTAAATGTCTAAATCTAACTATTCTAGTTGGTTTGATTTCATGAAAATTCGTATTGAGGGACGCAACAAGTTTGATATCCTCACACAAAATCCACCTGTTGTTTCCTTCGCAGCATACATCTGGGTCGCTGACAATGGCAAAGTGAAGTGTTGGCTTGTTGAGAATATGTCCCCTGGATTGAGTTATTGGTACCTCTGATTGCCCATAACTAAAGCAATCTGGGATGCCTTGTACAAAACATATTATGATGAATCAGATGAAACCCGAATTTTTTAGCTTCATCGCTTATTTTATAAGACAAAGCAGAATGGAAGACTTTTTTCAACATACTACAATGAACTTGTAGAATGGTTAGATGAGACAGATCAACGCATGACACACTCTTAGGACACTGTTGATGAAATTGTAAATGAATCCTCATGTATAACACGCCAACGAGTTTACATTTTTCTGATGGGACTTGATGCTGAATTTAATCAAGTATGTGAAAAACTCTTTAGGAAAGAACAAAAGTTGGATCTTAAGCAGGCATATGCTCAAGTAAGACGATTTCAAAGCAACCAGGTTGCGCTCTCTGCAACTCTATCTGAAGCATCTATCATGACCACTTCTACTCCACCACCTAGTACTGCCATCTCAGCAACGTCAGGGTCCTCCTCTTGGATTCTCTGGTCCTCCTCATTCTGGTGAAAAGCCTCCAACCAAATTCCCCAATTTCACATGTTCCCATTGCAAGGAAATTAGTCATATAAAAGAGCGGCACTATAGACTCGTTGGGTATCCTAAATGGCGGGACTTCTCCTGAAAGTTGCGTAAGAACATCCTCAAAACAACTGTAACCACCACAAAATCATTTGAACAACAACCATCTGCACTCATCGTTGAAACAGGTAAAAGAGGTCAGGCATCTTCTCTTACCACATTATCTGCAGATAGATCTTGGATAATTTATATTGATGCAATTGATCATATTACAAATAACCCTAGTGTTGTTGAAACTCTTAAAACTTCTTCTGAACATGTTATCTCTACTGCTAATGGTTCTCCTTCTCTTGTTCTTGGTGAAAGATCTGTGCAACTTTCTAATGAATTAACCCTTGAGTTTGTCCTTGTTGTTCCCTCTCTAGCATATAACATATTATTTGTGAGTCAAATCACTAAAGCCCTCTCTTGCTCTGTAACATTTTATCCCAATTTCTATATTTTTCAGGACATTCTGACAAGAATGACTCTTAGTTATGGTGTTAGAAGGGAGAAATTGTACTACCTGGAGTTGACAAGTAGAAGGCACAAGCATTTGAGTCAAACAAATAGTACCAGCAGTTTGAATAAAGTCAAAGAAGCGGTGTGATTATGGCATCATCACTTAGGCCATTTGAATTTTGGATATCTTAGGAAATTACAACCTCAATTGTTTTCAGTTGTTGAAAAGTCAGATTTCAAGTGTGATATTTGTGAACTGGCTAAGAGCCATCGTATTATCTATTCCCCAAGTTTGAATAAATGTTCAATTCCTTTCATAAAAATTCATTCTGATGTTTGAGGTCTTGCAAAATTTTTTTTTCTCTTTTTGGATATTGTTACTTTGTAACTTTTATTGATAAATGCACTAGAATGACATGGGTCTCTTCGATGAAGTGTAAAAGTGAAGTGTTTGCCAGATTTATTGAATTTCATAAGATGGTGACAACCCAGTACCAGCAACAAATCTGGGTACTTCAATTTGACAACGGTGGAGAATATGTGAATGGTGAGATGTCAGCATACTTGGGCACTCATGGGATTAGGCACCAAACATCTATTGTCTATACTCCTCAACAGAATGGACTAACTGAAAGAAAAAATCGATAGTTGATGGAAGTTATTCGTGCTTCATTGTTTGGTATGAATGTTCCTCGTAATCTATGGGGAGAAGCTGTGTGTTTTGTTGCATACTTAATCAATCGCATACCTTCTCATGTGATTAAGTTTTAGAATCCTTATCAGAAGTTGCATCAGTTGTTGAATGTGTCATCTTTGTCAAATATGGAGTCAAGAGTGTTTGGGTGTACTGTGTATGTTCATATTAACAAACAATTGCGGGAGAAGCTTGATCTTGTGCTGTGAAGTGTGTTTTTATTGGATATGATGAGTTCCAAAAAGGTTACCGCAGTTATGATCCAATTTTGAACAAGATGCATGTCTCTCTAGATGTCTCGTTCCATGAATCGAACCTTATTACTCGGGGGGAGTTTCAGAGTCTTCCCTTCAAGGGAAGAGAAGTATATGTGAAGGAAATCCTCTGAACTTAGAAGAATTTGAGATTTGGAAATGAGACTTGAAGCTGAAAATCTGACATAATCTACAGAAGCCCAGTTCGACTGGTCGATCTCTCTCCTCGACCCGTCGAACAACGAAACTAAAAACGGGCAGAAGGTATCCTTCGACCCGTCGAGCAAAATCCTTGACCCGTCAAAGGATGACACCGAAATTGAATAGAAGGTGTATTTCGACCGGTCGAACGATATCCTCGACCCGTAAAAAAATGGAACCGGAATGGGGCATATTGCTGCTTTTGACCGGTCAAGCAACATACTTGACCCCTCGAAGAATGGCACCGAAACTGGACATAAGGTGTATTTCGACCAGTCAAACAATATCCTCGACCCATCAAAAAATGGAACCGGAACGGAATAGAATGTTGCTTTCGAACCGTCGAGCAACATACTCGACTCGTTGAATACTGAATATGAAATGCCACAAAATGAAGTCCAATCTCATGAAGACCCCCCTTATACTCCATCAACTGAAGAGTTTTCTCAAAATGTCTCATCTGAGGTACGTACTAATAACATTGAATTTGGTAGTGTAGAAGTTAGTATACCTAGGAGGTCTCAACGGGAAACAAAAGAGGATGAACCAACCATAGAAGACAAAGCCAAATATCATATTGCTGCTTTGTATCTCACTATAGGTTGTCTGGATCACATGCACTTGTTATTAATCAATTATCTACAGTATCTATTCCCAGTAATGTGAAGGATGCCTTAGCGGATCCAAAATGTAAGCAAGCTATGAATGAAGAATTGGAAGCCCTACAAAAGAATGAAACTTGGAAGACTGTTCCTGCACTACCTGGAAAGAAGACAGTTGGATGTAGATGAATGTATACAGTGAAGTTGAAGGCAGATGGAAGCATTGCTCAATATAAAGTACGTCTGGTTGCGAAATGCTACACTCAATTATATGGAGTGGATTATCATGAGACTTATGCTCTGGTGGAAAAAACCAATATTGTATGCCTTCTCATTGCCTTAGTAGATCGACATGATTGGTCATTACATCAATTTGATGTGAAGAATTCTTTCTTGAATAGAGATCTGGAAGAAGAAGTGTACACGGATATTTGTCCAGGTGTCAGTTGTGGGCCAGATGAAGTTGAAAAGGTGCGTCGACTAAAGAAGTCCTTGTATGGATTGAAGCAATCTGTAAGAGCTTAGTTTGAAAGATTTTCTGGAGCTATGAAGAAGTTTGGATATAGACAGAGCAACTCTGATCATACCTTGTTCATCAAACGCAAGAGTGGTAAGATTATTGCTCTGATTGTATATGTGGATGATATGGTTGTTACATGTGATGATCCAGTTTAGATAGAAGATTTGAAGAAGTATTTGTCGCAAGAGTTTGAAATGAAGGACTTGGGTCCGTTGAAGTATTTCTTGGGGATTGAAGTTGCAAGATCCAATTTGGGAATCACCTTGTTACAACGAAGTATGTGCTTGATCTTCTTGCTGAAACTGGAATACTAGATTGTAAACCTGCTAATACTCCTATTGAGATGAATCATAAGTTGGAGTTGTGTCTCCAACAAACAAGGGCAAATATCAGAGGTTAATAGGAATGTTGATCTATTTATCACATACTATACTTGATATTGCATATGTTGTAAGTGTTATCAGTCAGTTCATGCATGATCCAAGTGAAGCGCATATGGATGCTGTAATGCGCATCTTCATGTATTTGAAGTATGCACCTGGTAAAAGCTTACTATTTTCAAATAATGGTGAGTTTGGAGTTAAAGGATATTCTGATGCAGATTTGGCAGGTGATAAGACTAATAGGGCATGTACTTCTGGGTACTTCACCTTTATTGGTGGAAGTTTAGTATCTTGGCGCAATAAGAAGAAGAATATGATTACCCATTCTAGTGTTGAAGTTGAATACCGAGAAATGAAAAATGGAGTGTGTGAACTATTGTGGATTGGGAATATATCGAAGGAGCTAGGTTTCAAGCTCCATAAGACCATGGATTTGCACTATAACTATACTACTGCAATTGAGATTGCTCATAATCCTGTACAACATAATCGAACCAAGCATATGAAGAATGATCGGCATTTCTTCATGGATCATCTTAATAAAAGGGTTATATGGTTTCCCTTTGTAGTTTCTGAAGAGTAATTGACGGATGTACTCACTAAGGGGTTGTCACACTATGCATTTGCAAGATGGATTGACAAGTTGAGGTATGATTGACATCTGTGCACCAACTTGAGGATGAGTGTTAGAAATAATATTCCTATTGTAATTAGAATTAACTTCTGTAGATATAATATGATTGTGTAAATATCTTTTCCTTTTAGAAAACCATTTGTAAAGTTATATTAAGCCCAAAATTGAATGAATAAATTCATCGAATTCTCCATGATATATTTTTCTACTTTGTAATACTCCAAAACCAAAACCAGAACCATACAGCTCTTTGGTTTAGAGGCTTGATATATGATAATATGAACAAGAACAAGTACATTTATAATTCTCAACAAGTTTCATGTCTCCCCTGATATGTATTCAACAGTTTCATCAATGAAAACTTGAGTGTTGTCGCACTGCCTTTATTTCAAAAAATAATTATAAAAAAGTTCTTATATGCCACGTAAATAAGAGTTGTTACCTTTATTTCAAAAGTCCAAATTTTTGAAATATTTTTGTTCTTCGGCTTGCCACCAAGTTATCTCGAAGCGAAAATTGAAACCATCACACCGAGTATTCTCTGCATCTCTCTTCTCATCAAACATTCAATGATTTCTTATATGCAAACAAACAAATTAGTTTCATAAGTCCCTTGTTCTACTTTATTCTCATTTACAAGTTCAATATAATAAAACATTTATAAACTCGGAATCAAAATATCTGAAAAGGGTAACGATTATGCTGTTCATCTAAGTGATTAGATCGATATTTGATACTTCCCACATAATAGATATAGTTTTCAATTTTTTTTTGTAACGGTTATTATATTTTATAGTAACTTTCATGCAATCTTAAATGAACTGAAGATCATAAGATTAGACTACAAGATCTACCACTTCACTAGACTCTGTAACAACACGTATTATCCGAATTTGGCTAAAATTCGTAAGACTCAATCAGATCACACTGGTTTTATGCATGGATAGTTGGATACCGGCATCGTCCTCTTTATTTTGTTTTGTGTCAGTAAAAGGCACAAAATTAGAAAACAAAATTATTTCCACCATGATCATATATGCCCGGGGGAAGTCCGTTAGTAAAAGGACAGACGCTACAAAAGGGCATAAGGGCAATTGGCGGGTAAATAACCGAAACAGAGAAAACCATAAGGGCATGATAGCAAAAGGCTCTCTTCTTGGGCTTTCAGCTTCCCCCTGAAAATTTTGCTCTGTTTTTCTCTCCAGATCACACCCACACTCTGTCCTCCACCAGGTAACACTATCATTCTTCCTCCTCATCTTTCTCCACTTCTTCTCAGACTCCTTCACACTCTATAATCTCATGAATATATTCATAGATCCCTCGTAAATTTACATTTTTGGAACAATCTAGGGTTTACTCTCTCACTCTCAAGTTCTGGTTTATACAGACTCGCAATTTTCGCTTTCATATGTACAAAGGTTCAAACTTTCACTGTGTATTCAATAATTAATAAAATTAAATAAATTCCAGATTTCATGGCGTAAAGTTTAAATCTTTGGTAAAAATTTGTGTTTTATTATAAGTTTCAGTGTATAGTTGAGTGATTGATTTGTTTTTTTTTTTGGCGGGAATGCCTGGTCAAATGTTGATTGTGTTTTGGGTTAGGAAGTTTAGTTGATGAAGAATGATGAAAGAATGAGTATTTCTAGAACGAGTTTGGGCCTTTAATCCGTAATGTATATGCTTATGAATGTGTGACTGTATTTGAGCACTGTTGTTGATGGTTGGAGTTTAATGAAGGAATGATTGTGGCTGAAAAAGAAGAAGAACTTCAAATGAGTCGGTTAACTAATGGTGCAGCTGATGATGCATCGGCAGATGATGGGAATGCCAACGGTGTGCCTGAAATTTCGACTGTAAATATTTCAAAAGAGGAGCTTGGATAATATGACTCACATTCAAGCAATAGAGTTTTTTATTGGAACAATTTTGTGTATTTTATAGGCCTATAACCATTGTGTATACGTGTGTGAATATGCAGAAAAAGGCAGGACAGCAAAAAGAAATGTTGTTTCAAGATATGTACAACCAAGATCTCGATGATGAAGATGAAGACAGTGATTGGGAGCCTGTGCAAAAGCATGTTGAACATGTGAAGTGGTTCTGCACCAACTGTACAATGGTGAACTTTGGTGATGATACCGATTGCGATGTAAGTTACTTCTCCTAGGAGGCTCTGTTACAGTTCTGCCTTTGATGTGATGGATCGGTGTCTTGTCAGGCCGACAAGGATTGTGCAAGGATAATTTGGTGATGTTGTTCCCAATGCAGATATGTGGGGAACATAGAGAATCTGGAATTCTTAGGCATGGATTTTTGGCATCTCCTAAGTTAGGAGATTCAGGCCTTGCTAAGACTGAGTCTGGAAGTGGAGAAAGACACAAAGGTGGGTACTTTGATGGCTTGTGATTCTTTAATATAGCTGGCGTGTCTTAAAAATTCAGTTGAGAGATCATTCTTGGTGTCAAGTATTGCTCTTTGGCACATGTATATTGTGTAAAATAAGTTGGAAGATTACCTAAAAATATATAATCTACTCTGGCATTCTTTGATTCCCCTCGCTATGAGGTTGAGGTGATATGTCAGGCATTTCATATAGTTCTTGATCATTCTTGTATATGTGAAGTCACTCGATGCATTGCAGACTCTAGTTTCATATGATAACACTAAAGACTAAGATCAATTGAGTCAGTATTTCTTTTATCTTCCTTTTTAAGAGTCCTTTGTACGCCGTTCTTAGAACTTGGGATGTTTCCTTGTAAGTAAACTTGTATTGGGTTTCCAACTTTTCGTAGACCAACAGCCAAATGAGTTATTTGTGACAGAGATGTTTTATTTTTATTTTTTTATGTTTGGTAGACACAGGGTCACAAGATTCAGCATCAAATAGTTCCACTGCTGTGGGTTTTGATGAGAGAATGTTGCTGCATTCGGAGGTATGGTCTTACTGTACTACATGGCTGCCTCATAATTTTGTCAGTTGTTTTAGTTTCTGATATCTTTTTGCTCCTCCTCGTTTCTGGTGGTTGTTTGCTAGAGCAGATTCAACTGACGTCGCATCCACACCCAGAAAGACCAGATCGTATTCGAGCTATTGCTGCTAGCCTTGCTACAGCTGGTATTACCTTACAAGATTTTTAAAGTTGTACACATCAGTTGTCATTGATGAATTCTGTTTCTATATTGGACTGTGGTTGTATGTTTATTACTGGACGTCATTCATATCTTATTTTAAACTAATTGCAAATGTGGAAGATGTTATCCAATTCCTGCTAGAGAAATTACTCGTGAAGAACTTCAGATGGTAAGTACCCACCCCACTTGGACTTGTGGAGTGCTAGTTAGCTGACTTCTGATTTTGGGACGTACAAGGGTTCATAGTTCACTTCATCATTTACTTTTAGTGTGCTTTGTCAAGATGTTGTTGAGAAACAACAAACTTAGTTGGGTAATTTGGCCATTAAATTGAATCAAGGAAATAAAATAGAAATAATAATGAAGGTTTTCATCCTTGGCCTATGATTTGTAATTGTGGGGCTTACTTTTGGATTTGAAGATCCACTCTTTGGAGCACGTAGAAGCTGTTGATCTTACAAGCCACATGTTTTCTAGGTAAGCCATATAATTGAACCCCGAGATCTGATGTATTTTGTTTAGTGCTCAAGCTACTCTTTTTCAGATTATTGTCGGTAGTCTTATTTTTTCGCAAGCAAGCAACATTAGCTTGCACAAATTTATAGTATTTCAACCTTGTTCTGTATGTGTAACAGTTACTTCACTCCTGACACATATGCCAATGAACATTCAGCATGCGCTGCTAGGATGGCAGCTGATTTATGTGCTGATCTTGCTTCAGCAATCGTTTCGGGGCGTACAAAAAATGGTTTTGCTCTGGTATGAAAAATCTTGGAGCTAATAGCAGCACTGGGTACTGCAGACTCTATTATTCAAATTAATCCTTCATTTTGGCAAAGGACAGATTAGATTGTATTAATGCGAGGCTAAAGTAAAGGATACTAGATTGCTGTTTACCCAAAAATTTGGTACTCAGTCACATATTTCATTTGCTATACAGTTATACATGTGATAAGTAATCTTTCAATGTCCTAGGTTTGTCCTCCTGGTCATCATGCTGGTATAAGGCAGGCAATGGGGTTCTGTCTCCATAATAATGCAGCTGTTGCTGCGTTAGCTGCTCAAGTTTCTGGTGCTAAGAAAGTGCTAATTGTTGATTGGGTAAGGTTGATCCTCTAATGTATATATCTCATCATTATTTATGCTTGTTTTCAATAAAAGATTAGTATGTTTCTCAGGGAAGCATATGTCAAGATACATGTTTGACCTGAATAACTTAACAATTGTAGGATGTTCATCATGGAAATGACACCCAAGAGATATTCGGCCAGAACAAATCGGTGAGCAACAATGACTGAATTTTCTGGGTCTTGTTTATGGCTTTCTTGGTTTTTTGTGCTGAGAAGTTTGGCTTATTATTCAGGTTTTGTATATATCCTTACATAGACATGAGGGGGGAAAGTTCTATCCTGGTACTGGAGCTGCTGATGAGGTAAAAAAGTGGCATTTTATTCTGTATTGTGCTCCCGCAGTTTCATCTATTTTACAGTTATGTGTTGGAATAAAACTAAGGAACTTGAGTGATGGCTACTTCAGGTTGGTACTATGGGAGCCGAAGGATACTGTGTGAATGTCCCATGGAGTCGTGGTGGAGTTGGCGATAATGATTATCTTTTTGCATTTCAGCATGTTGTGCTTCCTATAGGTTAATATTTTCTCTGAAAGGGTCTAGTATGATCACGTTCAAATTGCTTTTATATCTACTTGCTTGATATTTATAGTCCCTTTGTATTTTATTGGGGCACCTTTAGTTATTTTGGTTTGGTTCTCCTGTTCAAATAATATCTTTTTTGAACCACCTTTTGTTTTGCAGCTACTTCATTTGCTCCTGATTTCACCATCATATCAGCAGGATTTGATGCAGCAAGGGGTGATCCTCTAGGATGCTGTGATGTAATGATTTTTTATCTTTGATGCAAAACATATTGCTTCTGCTATTTGATTGCATCCTGTCACTTCATTGAAAAACTTGTTGTACACCGTTTTTGCTTCTAGTATTCTTATATTCTAGTGATTTTAATCTTCGTAGGTTACTCCTGCGGGCTATGCAAAGATGACTGAAATGCTGGCCGACTTATCTGGAGGAAAGATGCTAGTCATTCTTGAGGGCGGGTGTGTGGCTCGTTTTTAAGTTCGTTTGTCTTACATTGTATTCGTATCATCAGCAGAACTTGATTGGATACTATTTTCATTGGCAGTTACAATCTACGTTCAATATCAGCTTCTGCTACTGCAGTGATTAAGGTAGTCAGTTGTTTCATCAGTTCATGTATGAGACTTTTTGTTATGTCATTCCATTGAGTACATGGTCTTTAATCTCACCAGTGTTTTCAGATTTATCTTGCTAAACACCTATTGCATCTTGCTTTCTGTGGAGCTTAAATAAGTTATGCAAGGTGTTTCAGAATTTTGTTTGTATGAAATAGGTCTTGCTGGGTGAAAGTCCAGAATGTGAATTGGAAAACACTTCACCTTCGAGATCTGGACTGCAAACTGTTCTTGAGGTGCTCAAAATTCAAAGTAACTACTGGCCCGTTTTGGGATCCAGCTTTACGAAATTGCAGTCACAAGTGAAAATGCACTCCATTGGAAACAAAAGTAAGGAGCTGTCTTAATATTATTTATCTAGTCTATATATACTCAGGTGAGATGTCATTCAGTGTGTTGAAATTGGTTTGATCCTAAGATTATAGGTCCATCTTTGCATGCAGAGAAACAAATAGAAAAGAAGTGGCGGACAGTGGCTCCATTATGGTGGAAATGGGGACGGAAAGGTCTAATGTATCAGCTTTTAAATGGACGAAATGGGCATGTTCATATAAAGCGAAAGGGTCTCTGATAGGCTCTTTGGATCACCAACGTGACCGGTAGTTTGATGCATTTTTGTACCCTAGTTAGCTCCAATCTATGTTCATGATGTTTTCACAGCGGGGAAGTTATATCATACAATTTGAGAACCTCTTTCTCCATTTTGAGAACAATCAAATGAATGAGATGGTTTAACTTATGCCCTTTGATGCTTTCTTTAACTATTCTTGTTTAGGCCCAAGCTACTCTAAGATTCAGACAAAATTATGAAATGAAAAGATTGGAGAGCTTAAAAACTGAGCAATCTATGGTTTCATGGATTGCAATATCAACATCATCTGTGCAATCATATTTACAGAAGGAATGCATCTTCAAATTTGGAAATGTTCTATGGAAAAACACAATCGATCTTGAATCAGAAACCAATGCTACAGAAAAAGTGAACCAAGTTTCTCCTGATTCTGCTCTGCTATGTATTATTAGTCTCTACTAAAAATTTGAAATCCTAATAGAGAAGAAGTGTCGTCATTGGTGCATTGTGGGATGTGCCATTGGATATGCAACTGGGACAACATATGGGGGAGGATGGGCGTGATGGGGATGATGGTGCCCTGGTGGAAGCATCACAGGAGTGCCAACCGCCGATGCCATATGCCCTGGTGGGGCAGAAACCGGATGCCCCATCGGGGCGCCATACATGCCTAATCCCGCCATATGTGGCTGATGAGGCCTATGATGCTTCACCGCTGCACTCGGGGCATATGCATTGGTCTGCTGTCCAGTTATTGGTGCCTGGTGAGTTGGGACATCACCACCATTGTTGACACTAGTAATGTCATGAATACTAGACCTCCTCCTGTCTCGATTCATCGAGTTCAAGCGAATGAAGTACTTCTGTGCGTGGCTTGCCACTTGGGTAGGAGTCCTGGAGATGACAAAGTTCCTTGAAATGCTTCTCCAATCTCCCTTGCCAAACTTGTCAAGACCAAGTAGAAACAACCTGAAAAAACAACACACAATAAAACCAAGTCAGCTATAGGATAGGATCATACTGTACTTCCCACATTGAATGAATCAATTCTCCTCTGTCCCACTAATTAATAATTCATTAAAAAAAACCAAGATGGGCACACAAAAAGCTTCCAAAGATTCAATCTTTTCTTTATTTTTCAAAACAAAAGACTCAATCTTTGGTTGCAAGAACATAAGAGATTTATAACAATACCTGTGCTCCTCCTCAGTCCATGGAATCCCTTTCTTTCTCTCTTGTTCCGACCTAGACCCTCCTTTACTTCCATGGCCAGACGAGTCATGATGGGCCAAACCCAAACCCGAAAACCCGGCTCCACTATTCCCACAGCTCAGTCCTCCTCCTTTCTTATCAGAGCCTCTACTAGTACTAGTACTATGATTACTATTATTAGCACCGTCTTTGTTGCTCAACGACGTCGTAGTAGTAGTAGTACTAGCCTCTTCTCCGCCGTAGTTAGGAACCGGAGTGTTTCCTGACTCAATGGACTGAATATCGTCCAGTAGCATTCGATAGTGCAGTTTCACATCTTGTATGGTTTTCCCAGGAACCGTGGCCGCGATCTTCTCCCACTGCTGCTGCTGTGAGTCTTCATTGTCGTCGATTTCGTGGAGGATCAAATGCACTGCAATTGCGTTCTCAAAGGCCTTGTCTTGCTCGAGGGTCCAAATTACAGACATGTTAGTTCTTTCTTTTTTGAGCAGCTGGGTTTCAATAGAGGGGGTGCGTAGGATTAGAGAGAGAGAGAGAGAGGAGGATAAAGGAGAGAGGAGGAGGTTGTCAAATTATGAAATTATCAAATGGGGAAGGAAGGAAAGAAAGGGAAGGGAAGGAGGACCACACTCGTGATGGGTGGTTTGTTGTCATCTAGGAAAGAGAAAATATCTGTTTTTGGATGAGTGAGTGAGTTACTGCTAGAGTGGTAGTGAAGTGAGACAGTGGCAATCATGGAGGGGAGGTGAAACTGAGGAGGTGTAAGATATAGGCCCCGAAGAATTTTTTAATCAAAACTACCAACCTCACATGCACAAATGGCTACAATCACATCAATGTTTAACTTTTGCAGAGAAAGTTTCGGTCTTTGTTGGTTGTTTTGGATGAAATGAGAGACAGAGAGTCCTCAAATTAGCGAGAGAAACCGCGTTTGGTTCTATATCTTTGTTTAGAAGTGGTTGGATGAACAATAGTAAAAAGACCAATTCGACTAAAAACTCAATCAAGGTAATAGTAGAAAAAAAAACGAAGGAGTTTGATCTAGAGAACAATAGTTGGGTCAGACTTTTTGAACGAATGCGAGCTCGGTACTCATCATTCATTTACGAAAGAAACAAGCATTCGGATGATCTCTCTTAAATATAACACGTTTTAAACATGGTATTTATATCTCATATCAAAATAGCTTATAATATAAACAAGTAACATATTGATTATTGAAATGCATGGCCTAACATAAGAAAACAACTTCAATGTCGACCGAACAACAAATATGGAAAATTTGAGAAATGCGTGCGCCGAGCGCCTATGAAGCAGTCGTGAATTACACCATGATCAAACTTTATTTTGGTTTTCTGACTTTGAGGATCAACTCTTTTGACACTGCGGCATATTTCAGTATAAACTTCAACATGGTAACTGTCCAACAAAGCTTCCTAGCTGGATAGTTCCTTGAAACCGATAGACAAATTTCTCATCCGAAAACAAAATTTGGATTTAATTTCGATTTTCGAAATAGGAAATGTTATAGAAGTTGAGTTTGAAATTTTTTTTACACAAAAATCATTCACAAGATTTTATACAAGGAATGTCACTATTTTGGTCTTGTACTTCCATTTTTAGTCTCATTTGTAAAACAAAGTGATAATGTATACATCATAAGTAAGTGGTGTCTGCATATAACTAGAGTAGTATGTTTTTGAAGAAACGTAGTGAACCCATAATTTATATGTTCTAACATCTGCAGCTGGAGATGTATTTTCTATACTCAAAGGTAAACAGTTATTTTCCACCAGAAAAAATTTCTCACTTTCAAAAAACACGTGATTTAAGTACTAAACTTAAAATTTTATGAGATTTTATCACTAATACAAAAGAGAGAATTAAATTATTTGAAAGATCAAGAGCAGTTCATCTTCGCTTCGTCCTTTAGAACAAGCAATTCATAATCTCAAAATTGCTAGAGAACAATATTTTCTTGAAAATTTATTAAGGGACAAAGCAAAAATAGAAAATCGTTTGCATCAATTATCCATCTAACTGTCTATCTGAGCATTGGTTAGATCCGCATAACAACTGATATTAGAGCTTGCTATAACTCAAAATCTCAAAGATGGGATCAACATCTGAGGTAATAATAGAGAAACTAGATTCTCTATTAGACCTAAGAGATCCAAGACAATAAGAATCTCTATCAGAAATGTCTAGATATAGAGAATATCTAGAAATTCTTCCAGTTATCAGCAACCAATTACATGGATTGGAAGCCAAAGTGGATTACATCCAGAATCAGCCGGAAAAAAAGTAAGAACGATTAACAAGAGTTAATATTAAAATCGAGAGACTAGATCTTCAACAGACGAAGATCCTTGATTGTGTTCAAAAGATAACTCGAGAACACAAAAAATCAAGCAATAGTCCACCTCGAATAGTCATTAGAAAAACTAATGACTTCAAATCACTACAAGTTCCAAGAGGAAACCCACCGCCAAAGCCATTTTTTTAGATTCTCCAACAAATCTGCCAGCCGTCAGAATAAGAGAACCTAGTAGAGAAGATACTCGAGAAATAAAGATGTTGAGTATCTTCAAGAAAAAATCAGTGCAGTTGTTGAACGTAGAAGAGTTTGAATTCAACGAAATAGAAAGCAACGTTCGAAATACTTTGATTCCGAAGTTTGAATTCAACCAAATCTACAAAAAATGAAGTTTTGATCTGATGGAAAGTCATAAATTCAAGATTCTTGAATTCACTATCCCAGCAACGACAGGAGAAATAGATCTCCTTCTAGTAACACTTGAAGAAGTTTTTAAAGCCAAAAAAAGAAACTTCAACTTTATGTACATTGGAGCAGTCCAAGTTGGCATAAAGTTACTAGCCAAATAATATTTAAATTGCTCAGTCCTATGTGTCTTACAAGACAACAGGCTGAACGATTTCTAGAAAAGTTTATTGGGAACACTTCAAGCATCACTATGCAATCAAGTTGTATACTTCAACTGCTTCCCAAACTTTTCAACTAGCCTAGCAGATGCTGCTCTCTGTATACAACTAAGAGTCAAAACAGATGGCACATCCATGAAGGAAGGCATGTAAGAGCTTACAGTAGTTTATAGGATCTACTATAAACTAATAAGCACAACAGTAGAGCCAAAAACCAAGATAACAAATATTTCAGGCCTTAATACTAGTTTCCTTACAAATCCCAAGAACCATAATCAACAGATTCACAAGGTAACATGGGATGAGGTAACTTTCCCACTAGAGTGGAAATTATCTAGTCCAAGGGAGAAACCAGAAAGTTCGAATGCAGTAGTCTACGAGAACAAAAAAATCGGAGATGTCAACCTCAAATTCGAAGGACACATAAACAGTGATGTATCCCTCGAAACATTCAGAGAAGAAAGTTCTAGACCACTCAGGAGAAGCAACTCTACCAGAGAAATTGGTATTAGAAGTACCAGAATCTCTATAAGGGCTAACCCAATGATAGAAGAAGACTTAGATGTTGAGTTAGAAAGAAACATCAGCATGCTAAAAGAAGGAAGTTCAAAATCAGAAGAACTCTTCAAGCTTTATGAGGAAGCATAAGAGTGTGAAGATCCATTGCGATTGGAACAATTGATCAAAGAGATCAAAAGTTTCACCTTCAAAAAGGAAAGAAAAGTATTTCTTCTTCCACACGAAGAAGCAGAAGATACAGAAGATGAGGACATAGAAGAAATAGAATCTTCACAACCATCATCCTCACAAACCACCATATTCAGAATTGGTGGAAAGACCAAACTTTCACACTGAATAGGCCCTAGTGGAAAGAAGGGAGAAATAAGCTCTCACATATTCATTTCACAGGAAAATACTACAAAGGTACCAATCACCCAACTAGGAGTATGGTTTGATCTAGACAAATCTCTAGATAAGAGGAAGACTATCAATGAATGAGTAGCTAGTCTACTCATGGCAGCCTGTACAACCTACTGAAGATTTGAAGCAAAAGACTTGCATACAGTCTGTGAATAAACTCTTCTAGGAATGGAAAAGAAGTATTAATTTCCTTTCAAAGAAACAATCAAAGGAAAACGATGGTTAGAAGACATAAAGAATGATAGGAATCCCTATACTTTTGCCACTTCAATATATGATCAATTTTGCAGAGACATCTCATATGATGGAAAAAAACCAAAGAAATAGCAAAAACCAATATATATGCTTTCAAAATAATGAAAATATGCAGCATGAAGTACTTCGAGGAATATCTGAATGAATTTCAAAAGTACTATTGCATCAAGGAAGGAAAACTTATCACAAAGAATGCTTCATAGCTGAAGCAAGGAGAAAGACGAAGAACGGTTCAATAAATCAGATTATTGAACAAGCATACGAAGACTACTTCTATGAGATAGAAGAGAAACAAGAAATTCTAGAAAGAGATCTAGAAAGAACAAAGTTTGATACTACTACTAAAGAAGGAGTAGTACCTACAGAAATTCCAGCCTAAGATACAAAAAGAGAAGTAGTATCTGACTGGGAAGAAGGACAATATAAACTAGTCCAAGATACGAAATAAGAAGTATCTGACTGTGAAGAAGAATAATGCAATCCTTTTACAGAAGAGGAAACAATTTCTTCAAAACAGAATCTGTGCAAGGTAGCAACTGTTTCTACAAGTAAATTCAGTATCTACATGGAGATTGGATTAAAGTTTACAGGATATAAAAGGTATCATCTACGCGCCTTTGTAGATAACGGTTTTTGTTTTAGTCTAGCAAAAAAGTTTGCTATACCAGTAAAGTTATGGAAAACTGATCCAAAGCGAAGTGCAACTGGAAAAACTGTAGAAGGAAAAAGAATCTTCATGAATACATTTGCCAAGAAAGTTCAAGTCTCAATAGGAGGAGGAACCTTTATCATTGAAAATATTTGGCAATCAGAAGGCCAAGACTTCGATGTTCTAATCGGCAATGATTTCCTATTACAATAAACTTTCATCCAAAAGCCAGAAGTGAACTTATTAGGCTTCGAGAAGAACCAAAAATTCTTTTGGACAAAGAGGCTTAAAGAAGCCAAGAGTATTGTTGGTCCAGGATTCACAGAGTAATATCAGAGATTGCAGCAGAATAGTGGTGGATACACACCAGAATCCATACTGCAATATAAGCAACAAGATGAGTTACCTATCGAGGAATCATCATCATCAGAAGAAGAAGATTCTGATAAAATGGAATTCTATAAATTTCATGGCAACAGAGAATTCAAACATCCTGATGATCCACCTCATGCCCCTACTAAATTTTAACTCAAAGAACACACTGTCTACAACATTCTCAAGAGAAACTGTGACAAGTGTAAACATGAGAAAATCCTAAAAAAGAAAGCAAGGAACTTCAAGAAACCTAGTATGAATACTAGATTCGAGAATGGAGATCCTACCATCGCGTCGCTTCACAATCAAGACAAGTATCACTATTATATGTCTTATAAAGCTTCTGACAACCAACACGAGCAACACGAGTTGCCCAATGAAGAATCATCAGAAGACGAAGATGAGACAATTGAAGCAGCATTCATAAGAGAGCATAATCTCAAGCACTTCAAGGCTAAGCTTGAAAAACAAAAGAAGCATACCCTTGGAGAAATCAAAGAAATGCTTAGACAAAATATCAATATCAATCCTCTAAAGTTTTAGGAGAAAGACCCAGTTGTTTATGAGCTTAAGTTACATGACATGAATTTCATATGTCACATAAATTTATTCCAAATACAAGGAAGAAGATCAAAAGGAGTTTAGAAAAGATATAGCTGATCTCTTAGAGAGAGGATTGATAAGACCGTCAAAGAGTCTTTATCATGCTCCAACCTTCTATGTCAGAAACCATGCAGAAGAAGTTTGCAAGAAAGCAAGAATGGTGATAGACTATATAGACGTCAACAAGAAAACCGTAACAGACGGTTGTCAAATAGCACAAGCAAGAGTACTAATCAACAGGCTTAGAAGAGCCAAGGTGTTCTCAAAATTTGATGCAAAATCAGGGTTTTGACAAGTCAAAATGCATCCTGACAGCATTCCTCTTACAACATTCAGAACTTCACATGGACACTACGAATGGCTAGCAATGCCCTTCGGGCTGAAACAAGCTCCATCCATTTTTCAAAGAAAAACGGACAACATATTTAAGCAAGTGGCAGACTTTTGTGTCGTCTATATAGACGATATTCTTGTGTTCTCAAAGAGCAAAGAAGAATACATGAATCATCTCTTTGAAGTAGCCAAGCTCATCATTCAGCATGGAATCATCCTAGGAGAAAAGAAAGTCTTTCTCATCCTAGATGAAATTAACTTCCTAGGGATCAACATAAAGAATGGAGTCATCAAGCTTCAGCCACATATCTTAGAGAAAGTCTGAAAATTCCCACACAGAATTCCTGACGCCAAAATTTTACAGAGATTTTTAGGAGTCATAAATTATGGAAGAGACTTCCTTCCAAAAATTGTTGGATTAACAGCAATCCTGTCGCCCAAAACAAGCTCAAAGAGAGCTTGGAAGTTAACAAAAAATGACGAGAAAATCGTCAGGCAAATCAAAGAACTATGTAAAAATTTGTCACCACTTCATCAACCCGAAGAGAATGAAGAAATCATCCTTCAAACTGATGTTAGTGACAACTTCTGAGCAGGTATAGTACTGGCAGAGAGCCAGGCACTAACATCGAGAATATTTTAAAATTCTATCGTGGAAAGTTCAATGCTGCAGAGCAGAATTATCCCACAGAGAAAAAGAAATTCTGGCTATCAAAAGGACAATCGAGAATTCTCCAGCCTTTCTAGGAAAACCTTTCACCGTGAGAACAGATTGTGCCAAAGTGAAAATTTTCAAAAACTTCAAACTTGATAAAGCTGTTGATAGGGGAAGATTAACAAACTGAAAATTATTTCTTAACCAATACAGATAACATGAACTATCTTTCGGACACTTTAACAAGGGAAATGGCCATGTACAGAAGAAGTGAGAGAGATGACTAAGGTCGTAACCTAAGAAGCAGAAGGCCAGGAAAGGAACCTAACCAACAAGAAGAACCAGTTGAAAAAGTCCTCAAGAGTTTTTTGCTGTGTTCCAAAAGACCAGCCTTAACTGACCAATCCCAGGGGAAAGGATTGGCTAGCCCGTCTCAAACGGCAGACGGTAAAGGCAAATCAAGACTGTTGATGGCTGCTGCTTTGCCAAAAAGCATAATTTTTCCTACAGGTTTCGTGAACATCTTCAGCTACCAGTTGAACACTTTCTCAGAAAAGGTGTCTTCCAGACTGACCAAAGTCTAGCATCCCACCAGAGGGCACTGTTAGATAATTTGATGTTTGTCTTCCAAAAGAATGACAAAATGCTCATGATAGAGACCATGGACGCCTTGACAGTGGAACTAAGTCAAAAGAAGAAACCATCGAGCATAATCAATGAATCAGCAACGTTGTACATTAGAACTCCAGAGAGTGCTAAAGTTCCTATCCAGGAGCTAAAAGAATCAGAATGGTTCAAGTTTCACAGACATATTGGCACACATACACCCGATGAAGATCTCCTCGATACCCTCTTAAATTGTCCCAGGTTCCTTCCTAGGAAGGTATTTGGAAAATGTTCAGAGTGAACATCCGCAGGAGCACAAGTTGTGGTTAGTTGAGAATGGATTTTTTCATAATCTATGGACAAAGACAAATGAAGATCTCAAAGGATTGCCAGCAATTATATACAATACAGTCAAGAATGTCAGGAAGAGCAACTGCATCCTCAGACTAAAGTTCAAGTCTACACCCCCAGAATGGGTGCAGAAATCCAATGGAGAAGCTGAATATATTCCTCCATACCATTATGTTAAGATCATCCAGGGACAGTGTCTTGAGCCAGCATGAGACAGATACAATGAAAATCCAAATTCAAGCATTCCATGGATGAAGGCTATGGCGTTAGAATACATCAAGAAAGTAATCGAAGAAGATCAAGAGATTACGTTTCTTGCATCAGGAGATAAGATAATAGTCACCACGTACGACCATCCATAGGCCGTTACGTGTGATCTGTTTACAGCCTTGAAACGGAGAGAAATAGATTCCTCCCTTACTTGTACTTAATGGCTCGACAAGATTGAAAGAGATAAAAGCTACCAGATGTATACATATACAAATATGGAAGAAAACAGAACAAGAAGAAAGATAATAGATGAAGACCCCTACCTAGGGGATAACTCAGAAGAATAGGATGACCTGTAAAAGTAGGTAAAATTGTATTGTCATCTTCTCCTTGAGTGGGAGACATCCTTATCTTGAGAATCTGCTTTCTAAAAGAAGACAATGGAGGAAAGCAGATGCCCTATCTGCATCAGTGCACTATAACTAGTGGAGTCACTATTTTTAGTTTGTGTCTCAATTCTGTTTTGAAGTCCGCTCTCTATATAAAGAGCATCAAGTCTTATTGTTAGGCATCTAAAAGGAGAACAAGAAAAATCTGTCTGAGAGTAGAAAACCTGAGAGTTTAGTTTGTGAGTGAAGAGTCGAAACAATTGTTCAGCTTCATCATCCTTAGGTAAGTGTGTTTTTTACTATGAGTGGCTAAACAGCTTATAGTTGTTTGCCAGAGAGTGAGGCTCTGGATCTATAGCTTGTAACCATATTGGAATAAATAAACTATGGTTTCCCACAAAGCTTCAAGTTTTCATGCATCTGCATAAAACTCATTTAAACTCCCCTGAGAGGCAGATTACCGCCCAGAAAGTGGAACAAATAAATTATTTTTACTTATTCTTACTCGTTTTAATCCCCTAGGAGGCGGACTTCCGCCCAGAAGGTGGCAAGAAATGAGTTGTCTGATATTAGTAAGTAGTACCCACTGTCCATGGTAGTAGTACATTCATCACATGTTAGTAGTACATGCATTACATATCAGTGTCTAGTACCTACATCAAAGAGTAGTAGTGTCTAAGTACCTGCATTACATGCTAATAGTACATTCATTACATGTTAGTAGTGCATTACTGTTCATCAAACGAAAAAAAAAAAACTTTTTTAAAAACCAAAGGTCAGTCAGCAGTGAGCCCGCTAGCAGTAACCAGGTAGGAGCCAGTAGGTGAAGCAATGACATAATGAAGGCTAGTTCTGACTAGAAGTTGAAAAAAAAGTAAAAAATTTGAAAATAATAACACAGTTGTAATTGTTTAAATTAATTATATCTTTTTAAGTATAAAAAATAACTTTATTTGAAAAAGAAGAATTTAAAATGACTTTATATTGTAATTTATCCTTTACGAAAATGGTACACACTTTTTCTCTGTCTAGTGCACTCGTAAAAAAATTGATAGAGAAAGATTCTCTCTGTCTATTACAAAGACGTGGCCAATTTTCCATTCCAAGTTCTGGGCTAAAATGCGCCCACAAAAATCCTCAAAATTTCGATGTCTGCATTATTGGCAGATTTTACGTGTACAATGTCGTCATCTTCTTCTTTCTTTTATTTTTAATTGGATCGTCATATTTCATATGTTATGGAAGACTTAATCTTGAAACGGGATTTGTAACAACATTTTGTAACTTTATGCAAAGACTTGAGCTTTGTGATGATTCAGATTAGGTTGAAGTGGGAATATCATGAATGAGATAACGAATTTAGTCCTAAAATATCATATCAATCAGCTTAACCATTCTTCCATGATTAAGGATTAGTGGATCAGAGATTGGGTGTTTACAAACCACTAATGAAAGAAACAACTGAGGCATCAATTTGATTTTCAAGACTAAATGTTAATGAGGGACAACAACCAAGTATTGGGTAGTGCAGACCATAACAGAATCTAAAGATGAAATCCTTATTAGATTTGAAGGCTAGATACTTATGAACGGTGTTACATTCAAATCAAATGAGACGTCTAATTGAAGGGTTACAATTATCTGTGGTCCAATTTTCTACAAGAATGATTCTCATTTCCTTTTCACAAAGAATATTAGCCAAAAAATTAGTGACGGTTGGTTATGCTGAGTTTTGCTTCAATCGAAGGCAATGAATCCAATCTGCGTTACCATTTTCGGCGACTTTCGCACTGTCAATCTGTTTATTGCCAATAAGAAGCCGGGATCACTCATCAGAGTGAATATGTCCAAGTTGAGGCTTCAAATAAAAACGAGAAACTAATAAAGCATCTCATTTTTGCTATTTTACCCCAGAACAAAACAATAAATCGATCTTTCACTCTCTGAAACCGAGAGGTCTGTCACATTACATTGAATTGATGTGTGTACAACAAGTGGGAGATTATTTCCTCCCTCAATTCTACAAAACACTAGATTACACAGTTGCAACAATAATCTTCAATCAACTTCGATTAGAAAGGCGAGTTCTGACTTCACATCAAGTATGAACACCCCAAACTGCTTCTAGGTTGAAAAGAAGAGGAGTCCTCTCAAGTGGAGGTACTAGATAATGGGCAGATTTGTATGCCAGTCTTTGATTCCTTGTACATCTGTACTAAAGAAAGAAGCAAATTAAAAAGAGAAGCAAGGCAAAGCTCAAGATCTCATTACAGGGAAAAGAATCAAGTATCACCAACCTGGTGAGAAATGGTGCCTGGTGTCAAGGATCAAGGAGCATGCCCTCAGCTCAGTAATTTAAGGAAGCTACATACTAATCACGGCGCTGTCCCTTAACAGCAGGTCATCGATATCAGAGAAAATAGATTCCCAGACATTTTTTACACTACCTTGGTGAGGATTGCGTTGTAGCATCTATTGTATCTTCAGGAGTTCCTTTCAAAAGAGCTGTCCTTTGTGGGTTAAGAAGCAGAAGTTCTTGCATGTCCTTGGGAAGCACATTAAAAACTGCCTGCAGATCTCCAGTTAACTTTTGGCAAATCGCAGCAGAGTCTGTGCTATCACTTCCAGATTGCTGCAGCTGAGGAATAAAAATAATTGGAAAAGTAATACAATTCAACTTTCTTTTTCTACATAATCATCCATCAACACAAGGAATAAATCGAGAAACAATTGTTTGAGCACAAATTTTGTAAAGTTAAGGTATAGAGAAGCATGAACAAATGGTGACAATGTCTGCACAATTCTATGTTCAAATGAAGGATAAGGTTATGGATGCTTCCCAGACTGTCAGAGATACTTTTCTTTTGAAGTTCCATTTAGGGTCCATGTGTGGGTCTAGCAGCTGAATAAGAAATATCTTACCATTCAGTTAAAAACTACTGAAGTATAGTAATTAACCCACAACAGGGATGATCAGATGTCAAGTTGTCAACTAAACATCCAGGAACATCTAATTGATTCCACGTTCTGATCTCTCACATAAGGTTTTTAGATCTTAACAAAGTAACATCAATCAGGATAATCTCAATACTCTTCTAAATGAACCCTCATTAAAGATAGCATGCTCAATCCTGATTTTTATTATTTTGTAGTGGAGGTACTAATACAGGTTAGCATACATTGTTGGGACAGCTTACCTGTGTTTCTCCAATAATATGTCTCTCAATAGCATTGAAGGAATCAACAATTTCCAATTCCGACATCTTAAATATTAACTGATGTATGTCAGCGTTAATCCTTGCCTGCTTCCACAGTCTATGTTGCTCTTGTTCAGCAACAGTACGCCTTCTTTGAAACCATGGTGTAAAGTTGGGCCCCTGCAGAAACCGCCTATACAAACAGATAACACAATACAGGTTAGCAAAGAGAACCTAATTTAGAACTGAGATGGGAAAGACTAGCAAGTAGTGAGTAGTGAGTAGTGGTAGTTAACGATACATCTGGAAATTAACAAGTATTACCGGTACAAGTCCAGCCAGTTTGACCTCATCCTTTTTGATAAAAACTTCCCAGGTCCTCTCGCTGATAAACTTGCCAGAAATTCATCTTCATTAAATGGAATGAGAGGAGGAGGGTCAACAAACGGAGAAGATCCTTCTGATGGTGCTCTAGTCTTAAAATATGGGCCAAAAGGTGCCAAAAAGTTAGTGGTGAGCTCCAAGAAATGCCGCCGCAGAATCTCATTATTAACAACTGACATTGACTCCTCAACTCGTGGTGACATCCCAGCATCTATGAGCCTATTTAGGATAGAAGTGTCCGGCTTAGTTGTTGCAGCATACGAGGTCCAAAGGGCTTCCTTATGCTCCGTCATGAGACAAAGGGGACCATCCCTCTTCAACTTGACAGCATTCAGCAAGTTTGAAGGAGAAAATCTTTTCAAGGAAAGCTGTTGAAAACCAAATCCTTCTGGTCTACCAGACACTCTTCCAGTAGAGGACCTAGAAGCAAAAGCAAGCCGGTTCGTATTAGGAGCAGGGCTTCCAACTGAAACAACGTGTGGCATGACACGGAGAGATTTAAGGAAAAAGAGATTAGTAACACCCAAAATCATAGGTGGAAAAGTGTGTCCTTCACGAAGCGAGTTGAGATGGGTAAAATCAGGGTCATGGATGGTGAAATAAGGTCTAAAATCGACACTACAAAGTAGGGGTGCAACCAAACTCACAAGACCAGCAACAGCATCTGAACATTGTGGAGGAGTTGGAGCTATCATAAGAATGGGCTCACCAGTAATTAACAACTCCCACAAAACCCAAAGCTGTAACAATAAACCCCTGAAGATGCCGAACAGATCTGAGTCATGAAAAAGACCCTGTGGGACTGACTGATTATTAGGAAGAAAGGGAGCCATGGATGATGCAGATTCTTCAAACAATCTCCCACTTTCTGAGGGCAAGCTGTGTGCAGGCGGCAAGTTCACTTTCAGAGCAGCATTCCCAATAGGAAGCTCCATTAGCTTACCCGGTACAGGACAAGGCCACATTGAAACATAAGCAGCAATATGCTCAAGAGCCTTCCTTCCTATGTCAAAATATAGAGGACCCATTATTTGTAACAAAGGTCTAAACACACTAGAGAAAGGACTGTGTGACAAAATAACCACAGACTTCTGCTCTCCACCTCGTTTTAGCCTCTCATCATGTCTTTGTCTATTAAAGACATAGCCATACATGTATCTTGAAGAATCAGATATCTTGTTACGTTTTGAAGTTTTAAGGGGTTTTACATGAGGGGAGTTCGTAGGACCCTTCGTATCACTCTCAGTGATCTTGGTGGAGGGCACATAGTCTGCTTCAGGACTATCCCGCCTTCTAAACCGGAAAAAGAATATACAGTCATGAATGCTTGAGCGATTTTGATGCTGGGAAACAGAATCTGGAAATGAACTAAAAGCAACTTCAAGCTCCTCATCTTGCGTAAGACAGCCAGGAGGGTAACACTCTTCGATAAGCTGACCCTGTTCAAGATCAAATCTGATGATACAAAATGCCACTACCCATTGCTGCAAAGACTCTGGATCAAGCTTTGGACTAAGTTCTGACCTCACTGAAAACGAAGGGGAACGACTCATTTCGAATAAAATCAATGCCTACAAAGGCCACTCCCTATCATCTTAGGCAACCAATCCACTCCGCCCCCCCCCCCCCCCCCCCCCCCCCCCCCCCCGCCCCCCTCCCTTCACAACTCTTCATTCTTCGCCGAGCTAATGCCCAGACTTTTCCAGCTAATCATGCGACCTTTTCTGCTCTCAAAAAGCAAACCATAGCCTAACAAATAAATCCAACAAGAATTCAGGAATTTCCAAAATAGAGACTAACTTAAAACTAAGAAAAGCTTATTGGGGTGTTCTCCCATTTCCCTAGACATTTTAAAGTAAGTAACTTTTTGTCAATCAATTGAATCCTCATCCCTGCTGAATCTAAATTTAGTTTCTTGCTTACTTCAAGTGGAAAATTACAGCAATCAAAACGATCCAAGTATCTGTCTTTTCCTTCATTTATCAACATTCAAACACAGAACAAAAGCACATTGAAAAATATCGAAAAAAACTCAAATCCTAAAAGAAGATTTGGATTAATGGCTACTGGAACTTTACCTGAATTAGAAAACCCAGAACCCAATTTGTGAAGAACCAATCCGGATCAGAGAGATGTATAGCCGCACCAATTGGCCGAAAACGAATTGGGTCTCTTTCAAAATCAAAGAAACTAGAAGAGGCAAGTCTATAAAGAGTCTGTAAAAATCAAAAAGGTCCGAGTGCTGCTCCAAAAAGCTTTTATTGTTTTTTTGTTATGCAGCGGAGTTATCCCAAAAACAATAAATTTCCAGAAACTTTCTTTTAGGTCTATTTTTTGAAACCAGCCTAATAACATGCTTTAATTTTGGTCGAGTTCTTTGATACCCCTCAATTAAATAGTGTTGGAGACTTTTGAGTCATATTTTTGAAAAGATATTCCAGGTCAAAATATAGTCTTCATAAAGTATTTATTGTTTTTATGTAAGCATTAGGGTATTTCATGTATTATTTTAGTTCTAATTTGTAATGTATCATTTTCCTCGTAGGAAAATATCTCTTAGAGCATATGTACCCATGAAATGAGTGAGGAATTCTTATTTAAGTAATTCCTCTCCAAAATCCTCTATTAAGAAGTCATATTCATGTTTTGCGTGCAGCGGTACCCAAAATAAAACTTCCCATTATTATTCTTTATTATTTAAAATTTAATTTTTTATTTTCCGATAATATTTTCAACCAATAACTAGCCGACACGTGTCATCTGATACTTGTCATTATTGTCTGAAAAAATAGATGTTCGTAATATGTCTTGAATTATGTTTGTATGTCAGTAGCATACGGGGTCTCGCTAACGCGCCCTGGTGGGGGCTCGGGGGCAACGCCCCCGGAGTTAAATGTAATCCGAGTCATGTTGGACTTAGGTTTTTTGTTGGGCCTACATTGGTAATAATAACGTGTTTATTATGATTCTTTATTTCGTCGCGATTCAAAATTGACATTTTTTAAATTAAGATTTTTGACTCATTTTCTTCACGAAAGTTATAGAAGACATTAATATGAACTCGTGCTTATTTTTATTGAATAGTTCGGAGGTCTAAGCTATTTATTATGATTTTTTGAAGTTTCAGAGTAAATAGTTTATTTAAAATATAACAAATGATCAATATTTCTCAACCGTCGGATTGAAATTTTGAATGAAAATGGACGGCCAAGATCGATCTAACCGTTGGAGTCAGCTGCCCTGCTTTGCCACATGTCGCCGTTTGATTGGTGAGTTAATTTTTTAAAACATTTTACGACGCGTGTAATTAAAAAAATTACGCCCCACCCTGGCATCATCCACATGCGTGGGGACCATCAGGGAGGACATTCTCCCTCGCGTTCGATTCAGATGAAGCCGGCGAGGACGTTTCCTCGGTCAACGTCTTGTCGCCCCTTCCTTTGGTCACCGTTGCACTGAATCTCGTCGCCAGACGACCTACTGCCGCGAGCCCCCCGGAGAACGTCCTGAAATCTTCCCCGCCATTGCATATGCTCTTAGTTAGAGAAGTATTTAAGATCTTATAATTTTAGCTAACGAAGATTTTGGTGAAGAAGCAGTCGATTTGAAAATGTCAAGATTTTTTTTTTAGAAAGTCGATAATTTTCATATTCATATGTGATAACAGTATAAAGACTCCACCGAATTGTTCGGCCAAATAATACGAAGTCATATGTGCACTATTATACTTGATAACGGATTCTAACTCAAGAGCCTATACTAACAAACCAGGATAGCGCGATAATCAAAGCTACACCATCCCTTAAACTAACTAGACACATTCTCTACGTGATGGCATAAGCTCCAGACTCCCATACCATGAATTATTTGCAAAGTAAACCAAAAGAACCTGATTATACGCCGATCACAATAACTGGATCACCTAAATCCCGGGGAAGGAACCTAAATGATGTGTTAAAGAGCTCCCTAAATTGAACAATCTACCCCAAATAACCCAAGTTCACAGGCCCACCTTTCCACAAAATGACTTGGTTCAATGATTTCTTCCAAATTAAACCTGGCCCATAAAACAAAGGGGATCGAAAGGAGTCTACCAGGCCAGTTGACCAAGTACATTGGTCAAACCTTAGCCACCGACCTCCCCTTGCGCGTCGTCTCTGGCGCAGTCCACCAAAGCACGACGGTGCAACCCTTGCCATCGACTCGCTGCAACTCCTTGCTGACACGTTGTCTACCACCACCACCACAACCAAAACTGAACCCTACCGCTAGCGAACCCATGGCCTCCGCCGCTCCAATTCTTGAGTTGTAGCCGCACCGCGCCGACACTCCCCCAGCACCAATCCTGCCATCAACGAGGCCAAAGCCAAAGCCAAAGCTACCACCACAGAAGCACCCAAACCCAGAGGTCTGGTGCCATGAAAACAATAGAACAAAAGGAAAAAGGGAAGGGAACAAGGGGAAGAAGAGAATAGATGGGTTTCATAAGGGACGCCGTGAGAAATCTCACCCTCGGTGATCGGAACCCTAAGCGGCGCTAGGGTCTGATCTCTGCTCTCACGAGTTATAGGGATTCCAAAGAACTTGGAGCACTCTTTTTGGAAATGTCAAAATATTTGAACGTTAGTTCTTTTATAAGTAGGAAAATGTAACATTAGGTACTTGATACTCTAAAATGTGACGAGCTAGCTAGCTTGTGGCAGAGAGAACTAGGTTTCCTACACAAATCTGAGTGATTGAGTGTTCACAGCTCTCTAATTTTTTTGGTTTCTCATTTGTACATCAAAATGCTTGAATTCGGGAGCTTGATCAAAATGCTGTCACACTATTATAGTAGTACTGCCTGTGAAATTTCTAACTTCATGTAATAGTAATCAATTGCTGTACATTTTTACAACGTGAAAGGTAAAAAAGAAGGATAAAATAGTTGCTGAAAATATATTCAAAGTAAATGCATTTCCTGAATGTTGATACATTCAGAGGACTCCAGGGTTTTGGATCGGGCGCTCTTAGCTATGAAACAAGGATTTTTATTTCAAGCTCGCTATTTGCGGAAGTGTTTTTACAAGGTTGAGAGAGTAAGACTTCTTGGGTCTCAAGTGTGTCTTGCTACTCTTACGGTTATGCCTTATATAGGCTTACAAAATGAGAAAAGAAGATGAATAATTGAGTCCGGGTGCTCATTGGGCCCCATCGACAACTCACAAGATTCATTCTCATCTCTTACACATCACTCAAAGGAAAAGACAAACTAAAAGAGAGCATCACAGCACATGGACGGCTGCCTTTGGGTTCTTTTCAAAATAATGCTAAAGTAAAAGAAAATTATTACTAATGGACGAATCTGCTTTTGGTGAGTGGGATGATTCATCCTTATCTCTTATCTCCTGAGTGAGTTGCTTTGATGGTGGTAGTGATGGGTCTTCTTTTGTTTTTCTTATTGATTTCTTTATAGCAAAGGAGTCAAGCGTTACAAGCATTACAGCTGTGAGCCGCGTTGAATGCGTTGGTTGAGCTCTGCAAACCCATCTGCGAAACTTCGTAATTGTCTGACCAGTTCAACGTACAGTTGTCCCCATCTCCTGTCGATTCCTGCCAGTTGGTGGCACCAGTAAACTATTTCCCAGAGCATTTTTTTGACAATTTTGGCTCTTTGGAGGAAATCGCTGAGCATATCTTGTAACAGATCTGTGGCTTC
This sequence comes from Geum urbanum, assembly GCA_946800695.1. Lineage (NCBI taxonomy): Eukaryota > Viridiplantae > Streptophyta > Magnoliopsida > Rosales > Rosaceae > Geum > Geum urbanum. The sequence continues at coordinate 44,409,565 of OX327013.1, forward strand.
TTGTCGCCTCTGGTCATTGGTCAATTCTGCTATTTCATTGAAGACCTCTCGATTGGGCCTTCGTGATTGGAGGCCTGCCAAGGTCCTGCTGGGCATGGACCTTTGGTATTCCACTGTTGTGTGTCCTGGGCAACTTTCGTATAACTCTTGAGCATATGCTGGGGTCTGCCCAATTTCAATGTCCCTGTGTGAGTCTGTTTGGGCCATAATTCTGAACCTGTTGAGGCTTCCAATGGTTCGGTCTTGATCCATGAGTTGGTGGATAAGAATTGGGCCAAGGTTGCCCCTAGCTGGCATGCTTGCTCTTCTGGGTATTGAGGTTGTGCTGCTTCTTCCAGTGATGCTGCTGCTAACCTCAGGACTTCCTGTTGATCCCCTTCTGCGCATTCTGCTGATATAGACAAACATATTAGTCGAGATAATGAATCGGCCAATACGTTCTGCTTGCCATCTATATGCTCAAATTTTATTGTGACCCCAGTGCCTGTGATATAATCAGTGAAGCCTATCCATCTAACCCTAGAGGGTTTGTGTTGGGCTGATTTGTTATAGAAACTGATTATAGCCTGGCAGTCTGTTCGAAGGGTGATCTCTCCTTTGTCTAAGTAATGGATTTTTAGGGCTTTGAGAGATTCCATGCAAGCATATATTTCTGCATCTATGGTTGATTTGATTGTCGGGAATTTCCCGCTTGCATAGGCGCAGATTTTCTCTGATGATCGTGGGTCTGACTTGTTTGGTTTCCATTTGCAGATGTCACCCCATCCTTCCATGCAACCATCAGTCTCAAGGATGATATAACATTCTTCTGGAGGTAGCTCTAGGTCTGGCAAATTTTGCACTTGTTCTTTGAGCTTTCTGATGATTTCCCAGTCCGAGGGCTTCATTCTCTTGTCTCCGTTGGGACTGGTTTTTGAGTAAAGTGGTCCAAGTAGGGTTCCAAGATTTGGAATGTAGCTTCTGGCATAGTTTAGGATTCCTAGCCATGATCTCAAACTTTTCTTCTGTTTGAGCTGTTCCTCCTTGAATTCCACTATTCTCTTGATTATGTGCGGTTGTAATTTGATCTTTCTGTTCCCAATTACTGCTCCTAGGAACTCGATCTCTTTTACCGCCACCTTCATCTTTGTTGGTGATAGCACCAGGCCATTGTCCCTGCAGATCTTTACCATCTGCTACAAGTGCTTTGCATGCTCCTCCTCATTTTTTGAGAACACCAGGATATCGTCTATGTAAACTGCGATGAACGCTGATGTCCCTTCGAAGCAGGTATCCATCTTTCTTTGGAAGACTGCTGGAGCGTTTTTTAATCCGAATGGCATGACTAGTCATTCATACAACCCTATTTTTGGTACCATGAAAGCTGTCCATGGTATGCTCTCATGTTCCATTGCGACCTGGTGGAATCCACTCTTGAGATCAAATTTAGAGTAGATATTGTTGTTTCCTATGCGCTTCAGGATTGTATTGATGCCAGGCAGGCTGTACTGGTCTTTATGGGTGTTGTCATTGAGCGTACGGTAGTTGAATACCATACGTTCCTTCCCCTTTGACTCATTGCCAGTGACCGGATCTGTTGTTGTTCCTGAGTGAATGATTATGGCCATCGTTCTGTGCCTGTTGTTGCTTTTTCTTATGACACTCAGTTTTAGCAGGGCGTCAATATGCCGTTTAAAAGCATCCTTCATGGCAGGTGTGACATAACCCAATGGTTTGTCTTGTATGGTGATGTCTGGGTTGATTATCTCCAATCTACATTGGATTTTGTTCTTTACCCAGTGTTTCAAAGGATCCTCTCCAATGTATCCTGCCCTCTTCAGCTCTTCTATTGTGCCTTTGAACTTTCTTTGGAACCAAGAGCTAGTTGTTCCGATGTTGAGGTAGACAGAGTTTTGTATCTCTTGATTTTCCTTCTCCTCCATATCCAATTCTTGTATTGCCGCTGCTGAAGTTTCTGTTTCCTGACTGGTATTTATACAGGCGACGTTCTTAAAGAACGTTACTTTGTCTCCTTCTAACCAAACTCCTGCAAATTTGGCTCTGATGAGATTGCAGCCTACCAGGAATTGGATCCCGTCTTGTATATTCATTGGGAAGCAATATACAAACGGTATTTTGAACCGATGTCCTCCAATGATCATGTCTCCTCCCTTAAGTTTGGAGTTAGCGGCTTGCCTCGAGTTGACACCGTTGAAGTATGTAGTGTAGTTTGTTTGCGTCACTGCTTCTTTTGGGACAATTCTGCTATCAATGCAGCATGTGGTTGCTCCTGTGTCAAGTATTGCCTGCACCGTGAATGTCTTGGAAGTTGGGATTTCGAAGGTCACAATAATGTTGAACAGTTTGTTCAACATTTTCCTTTTTGTCTTCTCCTGGAGCATCAATGGCGTAGATTCCGTGTTTTGTTTCTGTGGTTTCTTCATCATCTGATGCTTCTGAGACATGACTTTCCTCTGGTTCTTTTATTGTGAGCTCTTTCTCTTTGTAATTTATGCGTTGTGCCTCTTCCAACTGTTTCTGACTTAGGCAGGTACCTTGTTCGTTTAGCCTCCTTCGGAGTTTCTCATTTTCAAATTGTAGGTAAGAGATATATCTCATTAGTTCCTTAATGAGTTGGTCTTCTTCCCTGTATGTTTCTAGTTCACTTGGGGCTGGGTTGATCTTTTCTGTTAGATAATACCCCACACATACCGGGCAGCTGGTGATTTTACAGCTCCTATAATGGATCCTCATCCTTTCGCGTGTTCTTCCTTTGCAGAACGTGCAGTTGATGTGTGCAGCTTCTTCTATTGGCATGTTCCTTTCCCATTGGTGTATGCAGTTTAACTGATTGTCTGGCACCTTTATCTTGCATCTCCATCCCTCATCTCTTCCTAACATAAAGGTTCCTTCCTCATGAGTTTTTGCACTGACTACTGGGTATTCCAGTTCAGGTTCCTCCTCTTTCTCTTCAGTGACTGCTGCGATGGTGGTGTCCATCGTTATCCTACTCTCCTTGGAAAATAATGGGTTATCCCATTCGTTTTCATCTCCTGAGGTGTCCCAGAGAGGGTCTGCTGGGTGCGCATCTCCTCGTGGTAAGGCGGCCAGGTATTGAATGTACCCAAATGGGTTATCAATATTTTCGTCACCCTCTATGTCATCACCGTCGTCTGGTTGTAATTCTAGGCTATCGTCACCCCATCTGGTTGCTGTGATTTGGTCGATTGGGGTTTTTGATGATGTCGGAGCATCATATCGGACTTTGAAGTCATATTTCCCACTGGGTTGGCCCAATGTATCCCAAATCTCCTTTTTCTTTTCAGCATGATTCATTTGGATTGCTTCACTTTCTCAGAGGACTCCTGCGAATTCTTCGTCGTCCATGCCTTCCATCTCGTCTTCAATTTGCTCTGTCTGTTTGATCAACAGTTGGATGATGGTGTTGTTTTGCCTGATGAGGGTCGCTAGCCCCTTCTGAGTTGTTCCAGACTCCTTGCCGGGTCATACAAATCCTTTGGCTGGAGGATCGATTGACTCCATTACTTGTAACGCTTCTTTGTATGCCGATGAACTAGTTGTTTGGGTCCAGCTCATTAATATTGTAAGCTTGGGTTCTATTGGATATACCAGATGGCTTTTGAAACATTCAAGGTTGGTAAGTGAAGAATAGGTTAACACAGAAAAACTGTTTGTTTATGCTTGGCTAAGACAATCATATGAGAGGCAGACTCATCGCACCGGGTTTCCTCTATGGCCTTCTCTGAGGACTTACTCAGGACCTGGGTTTGCCTTTTGCCTGTGATTCTCCTAGGATTTCTAAACCAAGGATAAACTCCTAGTCTTGCTATGTTTCTCCTAAACTTAACCTACCCCCCTTGTGGCAGAGAGAACTAGGTTTCCTACACAAATCTGAGTGATTGAGTGTTCACAGCTCTCTAATTTTTTTGGTTTCTCATTTGTACATCAAAATGCTTGAATTCGGGAGCTTGATCAAAATGCTGTCACACTATTTCAGTAGTACTGCCTGTGAAATTTCCAACTTCATGTAATAGTAATCAATTGCTGTACATTTTTACAACGTGAAAGGTAAAAAAGAAGGATAAAGTAGCTGCTGAAAATATATTCAAAGTAAATGCATTTCTTGAATGTTGATACATTCAGAGGACTCCAGGGTTTTGGATCGGGCGCTCTTAGCTATGAAACAAGGATTTTTATTTCAAGCTCACTATTTGAGGAAGTGTTTTTACAAAGTTGAGAGAGTAAGACTTCTTGGGTCTCAAGTGTGTCTTGCTACTCTTACGGTTATGCCTTATATAGGCTTACAAACTGAGAAAAGAAGATGAATAATTGAGTCCGGGTGCTCATTGGGCCCCATCGACAACTCACAAGATTCCTTCTTATCTCTTACACATCACTCAAAGGAAAAGACAAACTAAAAGAGAGCATCACAGCACATGGACGGCTGCCCTTGGGTTCTTTTCAGAACGATGCTAAAATAAAAGAAAATTATTACTAGTGGACGAATCTGCTTTTGGTGAGTGGGATGATTCATCCTTATCTCTTATCTCCTGAGTGGGTTGCTTTGATGGTGGTAGTGGTGGATGACATGTCTCTTTTGGAACCTTGGAGATGATGGTCCTCCTGTAGCAGTTGGTTGTATAGTACGAACATGGTATAGGCACATGCTCTTTACAACTGGGCAGCTGGTAATTGACCTAAGGCATGGTTATTCTCTGTGGCTTTGCTCCTGAGTTCATCTTCTTCCTTTTGAAGGATTGTGGCTGTGGATAGCAATGCTCCTCCGAGTAGTTGCAGCTGCTCATATTTGAGTCTGTGAGCATGAAGCCTATGTCCTGTGTGTTCTTCAAAGGTACATGGCAATGTTGCCTCTGCTTGGTAGTCCTTTACTCTTTGATTGGGAATAATGGCTGTGGCTTTGTCAGGGAGGTATATTATTGGAGGTATACGATCAGCTCTGATGGAATCTCTCCGCTGCCTTATTCTTCTAGAGCTACCTATGCTTGCAATGGAGCTTTCTGCGCTTCTTTTGTGAGACATGCTGCTGCTCCGGAGAGGTTGTTGGTACTTCTGGGAAGGGTGTGCCAAAGTGTTGCCTGCTCTCTTTATATAGGCGTGGTGGCAGCATGGCTACGTGTCGTTCATAACTGCTTGTTTTGCATTTGATTTCGTTTCTAGCCCAATGCTTAGGCTGCTGCTCCCCTATGACTCCTTGGGCTTGTGGGTTACGTATTCGAGGCCCATATACTTGTGTGCAGATTTGTGTGGGTTGTGGGTTTCCAAGTTGTCTTGTAGGCTCCTGTAGGTTGTAGGAGTCATTTGCTTCGTCCGTGTCTTGGACTAACATGAAGGCTCCTTCCTCAAATGGTAGTTCTGAGAGCAAAGACTTCATGGTTAAGCTGATTTGTCCTGTTTCTCCTTCTAAGATGCTGCAGATGTCGCTGTTATCAGAGTCCCCTTGGTCTACGGAGACTACGTCGTAGTCATTTGGTAAGTCCAAGCTGTCCATGACTGCTTTTCTGGCCATATTACATGTTCTTCTGTTGCATTCTCGCGCAAAATGCCCTTCTTCTCCGCAGACATAGCACTTGCATTTTTTTGCTCGGTCCGGATGCTTTCTTTTAAAGGTCCTCACATGTGAATCATGAGGTTTTCCTTTATAAATTCGTGCTTTTCTGAGGCCGTATCTCTTTCCGCTGTTATAGTAGCCTGGTATTGGTATTTTGCTACAGAAGGAGAGGTCTTTCAAGCTTCTTTGTAGCGCAGCCTTCTTGCATAATTCTGCAAGATACTGGTAGGAAAAGTAGATCCTTGGAATTACCCCTATTGTATTTCCCGGGTTTTTTTTTTGCAAATGCTTGTTCCAGCTCTTTTCCTATCAGTTAGGGCATCTTCCTGAAGAATTTCTCTGATAGTTCGGAGGATATGAACATGCGTCCTGACTTTGCTACTAGGATTTTGAAGTCGTTCATATAACTGAACAGTTCTTTAACATTGCCGCATGTAAGTCTCTCCAGATCTTGGTATGCCCTTTCTTGCTCTATTGTGGATCCTGTGTATGGGTCTTCTATGATGAACATTCTCTTAATATGAGATGTTATGTTTCTTGGGTCCTCAGCTATGTTGACCAGCTCCTCATACTCTTGAGAAAACTCTGTTCTCCACTGGATCCATGTTTTCTTTTCAATTTCTCCTAGTAGATTTTCTATGAAATCTACCTTTGACCTGTTGTCATCCCATTGGTACTTCTGATTGATTAGATTTACTGTAGTTGTTTCCCATCTTTCGATGACTTCAGAATACAGGCCAATGTCCTGTGGGAGTATTAGCAAAACTCTCGTTGATTGTTCTGCTGGTGGGAGAGTCCACATCCCATTGTCAAGGCCTTTTCTGCTGAATCTACCCTTCCAGCCTTATGTGCTAGCTGGTAGTTGTCTTGATGTGGAAGCAACTCCTGGTGCTGGTGGATATCGTACCTGTCCCATGAATGGTTCCGTTGGTGGTGGTCTGTTGTAAGATATTGCAGATGAAGAGCTTGGGTATGCACCTTCTTCCTGGAATTTTCTGAGAGCTGCAAATGCTAGGTATTCCAGTTCAGGCTCCTCCACTTTCTCTTTAGTGACTGTTGCGATGGTGGTGTCCATCGTTCTCCTACTCTCCTTGGAAAAGAATGGGTTATCCCATTCGTTTTCATCTCCTGAGGTGTCCCAAAGAGGGTCTGCTGGGTGCGCATCTCCTCGTGGTAAGGCGGCCAGGTATTGAATGTACCCAAATGGGTTATCAATATCTTCGTCATCCTTCATGTCATCACCGTCATCTGGTTGTAATTCTGGGATGTCGTCACCCCATCCAGTTGTTGTGATTTGATCGATTGGGATTTTTGATGATGTCGGAGCATCATATCGGACTTTGAAGTCATATTTCCCACTGGGTTGGCCCAATGTATCCCAAATCTCCTTTTTCTTTTCAGCATGATTCATCTGGGTTGCTTCACTTTCCCAGAGGACTCCTGCGAATTCTTCGTCGTCCATGCCTTCCGTCTCTTCTTCCTCCACCATTGGCGGAATTCTGTGATATCCACTAAAAGACACTCTTACTCGTCCGTCTGACATTGACCGTGTTAGTGCCCTCTGCGGTTGGATTGATCCTCATTCCTGTGAGGGTTGAATCGTCCAACTTCTTCCTTGCAGGAATTCCGTACTATGGTGTTGTCCCGCTATTGCTTGGATACCTGTACTTGCAAGGTAGTCTGCCACGTTTCGTATCTGATAACGAAATCCCACATGGCTTGTATTTGTGAGCCTCCCTATTAGGGATCTGGTTATTAGGAGATTGTTTTCTACTCCTTGCCAGTTCTCGTACCCGTGCGTCTGAATGGCTACTTCCACGTGGTTGTGGAAGTCTCCTATTGACAGTTGCATATATATTGTCATGTAGATGAGTTGTATGCCTTGGGATAAGTCGACCTCCATGGTACCGATTATAGACACATCATCCGACCACCTTGTGTCTCTGACTACTAGTAAAGCGTTTGTGCCTGCCCCGCGTCTGTGAAGTGCGTGGACTCTTATCATAATGAGTCCTGGGTGTATGAACCGAAATTCTTCCCTGCTGACTGTGTTGTAGCTTTCTACGTTCATTAGTAGCAAGTTTATTTGCTGTCCTTCGCCCACGCATAGGATTTCTTCTTTAGAGTAATGCTGATATACTCTGTGATTGGCTCCCGACCATCCGTACTCATAGAGTACTTCTGCAGGTACAAGATTTGCTCTCCTTCTTTGTGACAGGTTGAGTTGTACGTCTGGGTCGAGTCTGCTTTCTAAGCTCCTTCTGTATCTCCCTGCTCTTCTATTTAATCTCCTTTGTGCTTCGTACCTCGCACGACTACTCCATCTGTAGTCTCGAATCTGATCCTCTTGTGTAGCCGAATTGAAATATACAGGGAAATATAACTTCAAAGTCCGATATAATGCTCCGACATCATCAAAAATCCCAATCGACCAAATCACAACAACCGGATGGGGTGACGACAGCCCAGAATTACAACCAGACGACGGTGATGACATGGAGGATGACGAAGATATTGATAACCCATTTGGGTACATTCAATACCTGGCCGCCTTACCACGAGGAGATGCGCACCCAGCAGACCCTCTCTGGGACACCTCAGGAGATGAAAACGAATGGGACAACCCATTCTTTTCCAAGGAGAGTAGGAGAACGATGGACACCACCATCGCAGCAGTCACTGAAGAGAAAGAGGAGGAACCTGAACTGGAATACCCAGTAGTCAGTGCAAAAACTCATGAGGAAGGAACCTTTATGTTAGGAAGAGATGAGGGATGGAGATGCAAGATAAAGGTGCCAGACAATCAGTTAAACTGCATACACCAATGGGAAAGGAACATGCCAATAGAAGAAGCTGCACACATCAACTGCACGTTCTGCAAAGGAAGAACACGCGAAAGGATGATGATCCATTGTAGGAGCTGTAAAATCACCAGCTGCCCGGTATGTGTGGGGTATTATCTAACAGAAAAGATCAACCCAGCCCCACGTGAACCAGAAACATACAGGGAAGAAGACCAACTCATTAAGGAACTAATGAGATATATCTCTTACCTACAATTTGAAAATGAGAAACTCCGAAGGAGGCTAAACGAACAAGGTACCTGCCTAAGTCAGAAACAGTTGGAAGAGGCACAACGCATAAATTACAAAGAGAAAGAGCTCCCAATAAAAGAACCAGAGGAAAGTCATGTCTCAGAAGCATCAGATGATGAAGAAACCACAGAAACAAAACACGGAATCTACGCCATTGATGCTCCAGGAGAAGACAAAAAGGAAAATGTTGAACAAACTGTTCAACATTATTGTGACCTTCGAAATCCCAACTTCCAAGACATTCACGGTGCAGGCAATACTTGACACAGGAGCAACCACATGCTGCATTGATAGCAGAATTGTCCCAAAAGAAGCAATGACGCAAACAAACTACACTACATACTTCAACGGTGTCAACTCGAGGCAAGCCGCTAACTCCAAACTTAAGGGAGGAGACATGATCATTGGAGGACATCGGTTCAAAATACCGTTTGTATATTGCTTCCCAATGAATATACAAGACGGGATCCAATTCCTGGTAGGCTGCAATTTCATCAGAAAGCTCAAAGAACAAGTGCAAAATTTGCCAGACCTAGAGCTACCTCCAGAAGAATGTTATATCATCCTGGAGACTGATGGTTGCATGGAAGGATGCTTCCATGGGGTGGCATCTGCAAATGGAAACCAAACAAGTCAGACCCACGATCATCAGAGAAAATCTGCGCATATGCAAGCGGGAAATTCCCGACAATCAAATCAACCATAGATGCAGAAATACATGCTTGCATGGAAATCTCTCCAAGCCCTAAAAATCCATTACTTAGACAAAGGAGAGATCACCCTTCGAACAGACTGCTAGACCATAATCAGTTTCTATAACAAATCAGCCTAACACAAACCCTCTAGGGTTAAATGGATAGGCTTCACTGATTATATCACAGGCACTGGGGTTACAATAAAATTTGAGCATATAGATGGCAAGCAGAACGTATTGGCCGATTCATTATCTCGACTAATATGTTTGTCTATATCAGCAGCATGCGCAGAAGGGGATCAACAGGAAGTCCTGAGGTTAGCAGCAGCAGCACTGGAAGAAGCAGCACAACCTCAATACCCAGAAGAGCAAGCATGCCAGCTAGGGGCAACCTTGGCCCAATTCTTATCCACCAACTCATGGATCAAGACCGAACCATTGGAAACCTCAACAGGTTCAGAATTATGGCCCAAACAGACTCACACAGGGATATTGAAATTGGGCAGACCCCAGCATATGCTCAAGAGTTATACGAAAGTCACCCAGGACACACAACAGTGGAATACCAAAGGTCCATGCCCAGCAAGACCTTGGCAGGCCTCCAATCACAAAGGCCCAATCGAGAGGTCTTCAATGAAACAGCAGAATGGACCAATGACCAGAGGCGACAAGAAGCCACAGATCTGTTACAAGATATGCTCAGCGATTTCCTCCAAAGAGCCAAAACTGTCAAAGAAATGCTCTGGGAAAGAGCTTACTGGTGCCACCAACTGGCAGGAATCGACAGGAGATGGGGACAACTGTACGTTGAACTGGTCAGACAACTACGAAGTTTCGCGAATCTCGCAGATGGGTTTGCAGAGCTCAACCAACGCATTCAACGCGACTCACAGCTGTAACGCTTGACTCCTTTGCTGTAAAGAAATCAACAAGAAAAACAAAAGAAGACCCACCACTACCACCATCAAAGCAACCCACTCAGGAGATGAGAGATAAGGATGAATCATCCCACTCACCAAAAGCAGATTCGTCCACTAGTAATAATTTTCTTTTACTTTAGCATCGTTCTGAAAAGAACCCAAATGCAACCGTCCATGTGCTATGATGCTCTCTTTTAGTTTGTCTTTTCCTTTGAGTGATGTGTAAGAGATAAGAAGGAATCTTGTGAGTTGTCGATGGGGCCCAATGAGCACCCGGACTCAATTATTCATCTTCTTTTCTCAGTTTGTAAACCTATATAAGGCATAACCGTAAGAGTAGCAAGACACACTTGAGACCCAAGAAGTCTTACTCTCTCAACCTTGTAAAAACACTTCCGCAAATGGCGAGCTTGAAATAAAAATCCTTGTTTCATAGCTAAGAGCGCCCGATCCAAAACCCTGGTTAGAAAGTTAGAAACAAGAGCTACCCTGCCACCATGATCAAGTAAACAGAGATTAAAAATGTGTTCTAAGGTCACACCATCCAGACCCTATACAGTACCCCAATTCCTTCCATGCCAAGCAAAAACTGAAGTGGGGTGCATTTACCAAGCTAGACATCATATACAGGTAAACGCTCCTCAATAGAAACACGGCATATTGGGCATTTTTTACACTTCTCACAGCAATTACTGCACAAAATTTGCAAAAATATGATCATTGAGTCCATCCAAATTCATATCGACAAATTTACAAGCATCAAGACACGGGATGATACCTGCAAAGAACACGATGCCTACAGGGTAGCAGGACCACTCTGATATTGCCCTCAAAGCAGACACGACATAACACTTTTTCCTGACAGTAGCATCATAGAACATTTCAGTCGCATACATGCATATAGATAGTATTAGTCCTTTAGATTTTACTGGTATAATCTAAAATAATAAGCAAAAATTTATGATCATAATACCAGCCTCATAATACTATGTTACAATTAACTGAAGGTGAGATCATATTACATTTTGAAGTCTTTCATACTCCTGCTGACTGTATTTTGTGATCTCTGTTTGTTCACCAAGAGCTGCTTGAAGTCTCCATACCTGATTTTTTGGATGATGAAGACAAAATAGAAAATAAGATAAACATAACATTGAACTGGTAAAAGAACTAGTGTAGGATGACAAGCATAATATCCAAAAAAGGGAGGCCATGCGGAAAGTAGGCAATATATCATGTACAAACCAAAACTCGAGCAAAAAAACTGCAGTAATCAGGGTAACTCACCTCTTCGGTGAGATCCTTTTTAGGCATTTTCTTCACTATCTCTGGCGGATAACCACAAAAAGTGTTGTAACTGCGCATAAAGAACCATATATACAAATGTTATATATGCTTGTGCAGCTGAGACGCTTTATGAATTTGTTGAATGACCATATGTTATTAAGAAAGGATCTGAGAGAAAAATCCCCAATGACATGGTCAGGATGAATTTCTCTTCGGATGTGTATTCAAACGCTTTCACTTAGGTTAATCTAGAGATGGCCAATTTCTGATCATAGTAATCTAGACAGTCACTGTCACACACACTCTGACCAAAAGAATGGAGAATGATACTAGGTTACTAACCCTGAAGCACCTTCATGAAAAAGACAGGCATGTTCCTCACAACTTCCCTCATCTATTGACCACCAGCCTAGTAGCCTGCGTAAAAACACTATTGAATAAGAATTATTTCAGAGTCCAGAGTATCTACAGCTAATGATTAAGAGGTTGAAAATTTGCTTGTTCAATATCATTATTCCCATAAAAATGTAAGAGCATTGTATTTAAAAGATAAAAATTAAAAATTAAAAACTTTTACCTGGATCCATGGTGCAAAAACCCCAAGCAATCATGTGCTCTAGAAGAAATTCTAAAATAAGTTCCTGTGCCAGCTCCAGTACACAGTAAAAGTACAATTTTCTCCACCACCTTAGATGCAGCAAATAGTACACCAACACCTTGGAGTAAAAAAAGAGGAGAGAACACAACCGGAAGTGGGATATGTCTAGCGCATTCAGGAGATCCCTGAATTGTGAAATTGGGTAAGGTCAGTTTATAAGAAGCCCTAAAGTGTAGTAATACGACTCATCACCTACAGCTGAAAAGCATAACATACTTCAAGGCGCATACAGAGGAGAACTTGAAAACCAATCACAGGAACTTTCATAAGATGCCCACCAATATCTTGCAGACCACACATACTATCTTGATGCTGATCTTCTTCTGCAGAAATTACTTGGCCGCTGTTCCAGTCAAGATATCTAATAGTTGTTGAAGATGAAGTTGCTACTCTTGTGCGGGAACTTCTATGAATTACTGGATTAGACCACTTCGTACAGACAAGAAACAAAAAGCACTCTGCAATACTGTTTAAAATTGCACTATTTAGTCCCATGAAACATGAATGTAAGTCACAAGCTCTCTCATGTCACAAAGTCCATGACAGCATAAGGAAAAAATAAAAAACAGCTTTTATACAGGGAAAATCTCACTATAAGGCTATAAAGCAAAAAAAAAATATTAGTACCTACCTAAAATTTATAAATAAATCCCACCAACCAAGGGCACCTACATCACCTGCAACATTTGATGCAAGGAAAGACATAATTAGCACTTGTTTACAGGCTGGTTATTTGTGTTATAGTTATTTATGAATGTTTCTCTTTCCTATGCGTATAAGATTTCGACAACTCTGTGGACCGACCATATAATGCAGAGAAACAAATTTGCATGAGTAATAGGGAAAATTTGCCTTGCACTATCATCATCCACCGGGAGTAAGCAAATTACCAGATAACTTAAGCATAGTGAAGACTGTAACAGCAACAAAGAATACCATGGAGATTGCCACCCAGAAATGCTACAAGAAATAGAATTGCAAATCAACAACAGTATTTCAAATATTCTCCAAAATATAAGTTCTAAGAGAACTCAATTGGAATGAAAGCAACTCTTGAGGGATAGCAACTAGTTAATTTCAAGAGCTACGTACATTACGACACAAAACCACTTTATTTAATATTCAAATGTTAAAAGCTAAACTGAGTGTGGAATTACTTGACCACTATAACTGAAAGTAATTGACAATATATACAAATATGCTATTATTGTAACAACTGACTCTGCATTTTGCTAACAAAATCACAAGAGACTAGAAACTTAGATAATATATACTAGAAACTTTGGAAATTTCATTCTAAGCTAATCCCTGCTATCCACTGAATAAGCATCTATTTCTGACATGATAAATCATTTGAAATATAGAAAAAAATATATATCAATTCCATTTTCACTATAAAATCATGTGTTTGGAACATGGTTTGCTGACAGTTAGACAGTACATCAATTGATCATATGAAACTTACAGGAAGAATCTCCCATATTGCCTCATCATTCATGTTTTCATCATCCCCTGGCATTAGAGCCTTGCACATTCTGTTAAATAAATGGGCTATCAAAACAAATTGAATGTATGGTAGGGGACTTGCTGCAACAAGTTACAGTGGACACATAATGTATGAATATATTATATTCAACCATATGGGAGGTCACATTGACTCAGATGCTACTGAAGAAAAGAAACAAAGTTCTTTGAATTTTAGAGTTACGCATGATCACTACAAAATTACAAGGCAGTAATCTAGTTTGTTATAAAAAGCAGATACCTGAAATTGTCAATCAGAATAATTGCTTCAAATGCCAGTAAGGGAAGAAAGACAACTTTTAAGTTGACAGCTGCAAAACCTTCTGTAAGGTAACAAAATAATCAGATCTTACACTGGGAACAAGGAGCTAGAGTTGAGCCATACTGGCTAGGCACAAAGTACAGTGTCATACATGAAAAAAAATAAATAGAATCCATCAAGTTCTACATTTTCTGCATGCATTCTCCATTCATTGAGTATTGGTGTCAGTCCAAATGTTTAAATCAATAGAGGAGATGGGTGCATACCATGACGGCTTTCAAGATATATACAGAGGAGCAACTCGAAGGCAATAAGCAATGGTGTGGCCACAATAGCATGACATGGTGCCCACTGTCCAACACAGAAACTTGATATTAGTAAATTATCAGCTTTATGAGTATCTCCAAAGGAACAGAGCTGTATAGAAACAAAAAGAACATACATGACGACTATGTGGAACTGATGGAGCAGGTAATGAGAATCTTCCTCGGGCAACAACTGCATGAAATATCCAAAGTGGAAAGAAAATTATCCTGCACACATAAGGAAACAAATTCAGAAAATGAATCTGAAAATGAGCACAAAACAAACAATGCTGAGAACTATCTAGCCTCTAAGCAAGAGAATCAAATAGAACATATCTAGCTTGTAACTGCCCGCAGTCAAACACGAATGTAACATTTCGCTATTAGCTAAAATGTTCATGTCCTAATGCATGCAGCACGGGCATTGAACAGCTTCCCATTGCACCTTACTCAATTCTTACAAAAACAGACAAGCAATGCAGAACAACAAAACAAGTGTATCGCCGTATCGGAGTAACCAATCCTATGTTCCCAATCCGAAACCAAAAAAGCAACACTCTTTCAACCATTATAACTCTCATACTTGCCAATTTTAGTCGGCAAAAAATAAAGAACAACACTGATGAACCACTAGTAACAGCTGACATGCAAACCAAATAGAACCACCATCAAACAGCCTCACTAATTCAATTGATAATTCTCCAAAGCTAATAACAGTCTAAAACTCAAAACAGAGACATATATACACAAATCCAGACTACAATTAAAGCTGAGAGAGAGAGAGAGAGAGAGAGAGAGAGAGAGAGAACGGACCACCAAGAGTAGGAGACGATGTGGTCGAGCTTGAGAAGAAGGAAGAGAGTGAAGGTTGAGAGGAGGCTGTGGGCTGTCAAGGCCTGTACGGACTTCAAAACCCTCCGCCAGTTCGTCATCCACCCAAAAACGACGTCGTATGGCACTCTGAGCTGATGGAATGTCTGAGATTTGAGGAAAAAAAAGCTGCGGCGTCTTTCGCTGTTTCTTCCTGGTTTGGTTTTTCCTTCATGAATAAAAAACAAAACGCATTTACTCTCTCTCTCTCTCCCTCCTTTCTAAAAGCGCACTCAACTCACCTTTGTTCTATTTGGCCCTTTTGCTTTCACTCCACGCCAAATTGACGCTACTCACTTTCTTTTCCAAGTTTTCTTTCTCTTCCGCCTCTTGCGATTGATTGGTTTCCGGTAGATTTGTGTGAAAATGACCGATTTATCCTCCATATTTTACCTCATTGATCATTGATTGTTACACTGTTATTACACATTCCGGTGTTACGGACGTTAAGAAATTTTGTCGGCGACGTTTTTTCTGCTGCTCAATCAAAATAGAACAGATTGAGATTCAGATATATGCAGAGATGGCGTGGAAATTTAATTTTAAAATCTCTGTAATAATATTGAAAATTTAAATACACATACACATACACATACATATGATGATGCTTGTCGAATTAACATTGAAAGAGGAGAATCAGGAGATTGAGTGTTGTCTTCCTTCTAATATCCTTGTTTATTCACCATATGGTACTTGAAGACAATGAAATCCTTGATAACAACTAACAAGAGAAAAAAAAAATGTAACAAGAGAACGAAAAGACTCGGAAGTACGATATTGCCCTTGAGTCAAGTGTGATGGTAAAATGAATTTGAAATCAAAAATTCAATTGATTTGAGGGTGCGTCTATTTACACTACTTATTTCATTATTTGAACCTCCTTCCACAAATTTGCACATGACACATCCAATTTTACCCCTTATAATTTTCAGAACATCTCATATCTCTCTTGCGTATTTCCAGCATTTCTATGATTACCTCCGGAGAAATCTATCCACAAACCACAGCCAAAAACATTTACTTATCTACCTATGACCAATACATCTATTGTTTTGATGTTGACTTGAATGATACGGTAGCCGTGATTCTACATATTTATTTTTATTTTTTGACAATTCGACAGACTTTCTTGAGGCTAAGGATTAAAAAATAAAACTTTAATCCAATTGATAAAACTTATTAGGCTTAAATCTAATCTATAAAATGCTCGTCCGCCCATGAATTTCACAAGAGGAATCAAAAGAGAGACCCAGAAATTCAACAGTTTTTAAAGAGAAATTCAACAACTTTGGTTGAAATGAATTGTACATATAAAGTCCATGGGGCTGCAATCTAAGAGAGTAATTTTGGTCAAGATCACGACGATGCTTGAAGAATTCTAATGGTGTTCTGGTTGATGATCATACTTTAACAATGATCCATCAACACCGATTGATTATTCACGACTGATTCGAAAAATTATTGTGGTTGTTATTTCTGATCAATTCTTCAAAAGCAATATTGGTTGTTTCTTTCTAAGAAGCGTTAGATCTTGATCTCAATTCCATTTGAATTTCCCATGGAAAATTATGCAAATAAAGATCAAGGTTTCAGGGTTTTAATGCTTGAAACAAAAGCTAGGAGAAATGAAGAATTTGAGAGTGAGTACAGTATGGGAGAATTGAACTTCAAGGTTGAAACATAATAGGAAGCAAGAATGAACGGGCATTAGAACACAATTTTAACTAATTATTTTCGGAGATTTTTAAGATTTTAAGAGTTTACAAAAATGTAAGAAGTGTAAATAGCAAAATGAAAGGTGTGAATAGACTCACCTTTGATTTGATCATCACCAAACTTATACAACATCATATAAGAGATATTCTTTCAATTTCTTTTGGTTTAAATCAAAAGAACAAGAGAGTCCTACTTATTTTGGTTAAATTTAATAGAACTACAATAACCTAAATCAATACCTAACAAATGGGTGACCAACATGGTTAATTAGGTAACGTCATTAAGGTTAAAGTGGTCCAAGTGGTGGTGGTCCTACTAAATAAATACGGCATGTCGTATAGTAATCAGCTAATGAATGGATAAGGGAATGGAACGAGTCAGACAGCATAGATACTTGTCCTTTGTGCGGTGGCTCTAGACTGGTGGTCCTACTGGCGAGAACAACAATGAATTCGACAGTAGGATTTTTTTGTTCAAGTCATGTTAGTTAGACCTTCCCATTAGGTAGATTTTTGGGCCGATTGGGCTTAACTCAACTTTCCCAACATCTTCATCAGCCCAAAAGTTGTTGGGCCGGGTCGGTCGGATCGTGCAGTTGACCCAAATAATCCCCACCCTCACTACATATAGTCTAGAAAAATTTAGCTTTCACTAACAAGCAAACATGTACAATAGAGCTTTCTTGACAAAACATACCCCAACATCAGATCAATGTCTGTTGCTACAGTTGCAGTTAAGACATTAATGCAGGCTCAAAAATTGTTGGGGGACCAAGACATTTTCTACAGAGACTAAGCTGTACATAATCTGCAAGTTACTGTGACGAGCATCTAAAAAAACTGCTGTAGCCATTGGCAGTTTACGGCATCCATTTGCAAGTCATCTTTCATCTTGTTAACTTTTTCAATAACCTGCTTCACATCCATTGTATCTAATGGCATATTGGAGAATTCCTTCAAAAACTCCCGCGCACGAGCAGCTCCTCTGGACATATCATCAGAATCATACTCTCTCTTGCGTTTGGATCCGACCTGTAGACCATACATCTTGAATCAGACAATGAATTCATACCTATTTGTATGATTCATGAACAGATCAAATCAATTATTCACAAAAATCAATTTCTGGTTCAAGATTTGTAGGCTAAAAGTGCTAAACCAAAAATGCATTGAAATTTCTGAAACACATGACTGGTATCTGGGATACCATGTCTATTACTGATTAAAAAAAACAATTCATAATCTAATCTTGCAAACATAAAAGTTAAAACAAAACCGTTCTCCTACTTAATATGCTGGTCAAGATATACTTCATTTTTCTCTTATTAAGATTTGATGCGCATTGATCAATGTTTCTACTCCATTAATGTCCAACTACTGCTATCGGCATATGGATTAAGAGTATACTGACAGGAGTATATGGAATGTGTTTCATCAACAACCAGAAGTGAGGCAAGTGAAAAAGTTATGGCCTTTTATTATTTCAACCCATAACTAACATTACCTCTTCTTTAGCCTCATTTAAAATGATTGCAGATGGCGAGAAATCCTCTAATTCAGCAGCTTTTTCTCTAGCAAGAGAGACAACACTTTCAGGAAAGTTTGCAAATTCTGCAACCTGGATACCAAAACTTTGATCACATGCCCCAGGTTCCACCTGAAAGAATGATCACACCCTTGAAAATGAGTAAATTGCTTAACCTAATACATGGAATAACATAAAAACAAAACAGATGATCGAAAAGATAACAGAACATGACCCTGAGCAACGTCACATCTGCGTTAAAACTGTATTCACTGTTACCTTGGGAAATTAGCAGAGAATAAACTTACCTTGTACAGCATAGTCAACTTGCGACTTGATGAGTCGATATGTGCACTAACATGATAGTTTGCTACACCAACAATTTGCTTCATATTCGGCTCATGATCAGCATTTTCTTGGGCTAATGCAGTCAATTCATGAAAGTGGGTAGCAAACAAAGTAGGTGCATTAATCACTTCAACAAGGTGCTCACAAATGGCCCAAGCCAAACCTGAAACGCCAAGTAAGCATTTAGAAGATAATAATGCAGACCTTTATAGCAAGTGTAAGTATAGGACATGGATCACATTCAAAAACATAAATTAACATCAGTTATATCATGTGTGCTTGGAACATTGTGCTTGCAAATACTTATAGGACAGCACTTTAATTAGCTATAGTGCTGCAACCCAAGCACAGAAGGAGAAATAATATGCAAAACTTAAAAGTAGAGAACCTGACAAATTGACAATTTAAATAGTCTTAAGGAGTTGTGTGAGAATAGTAATCCATACATGGACCCACTTTTCACTTAATGAGATATTAAAGGGAAACAAGAAACCACCAATGCACCAACAAGAAGTTCAGGAGTAAAACCAACCAAATCCATCATAAGTTGATGTCCCTCGGCCCAACTCGTCGATGATTATCAGTGATTTATCAGTAGATCCTTTCAGTATTGATGAAGTCTCAAGCATTTCTTGCATAAAGGTAGAAACTCCGCGTAGCTAGAAAGAATATAAAAGACGGTTAATTTCAAGGATAAAAGAAGAAAGAAACAAATATTTACTCCTGTTCTCTTTACAGGGTAAATAGGTAATCATAAACAGTTTCCAAGCAGTTATAGATAGGGGCAGTTACAGTATTACCGAAGTTGACCCAGCATTACTTTTGGTGAATTGAAACTAGGTAATAAGCTTAACAAACACAAGTAACTAGTCCCTTTGGTTAATTAGTAAGGTTCTATTTCACCCACCCCTAGTTCCTCGTCTATTAACATGGCAGTTGAAGAGCATACCATACAACTCATTTGGAATCAGTTTATACTAAGTTTAAAGTTCAACAAACTATGACAAAGTACTCACTTGGCAATCCCCAGCACCAACACGAGCAAACATGCAGTCACGAATAGAAATGCTAGCTTTTTCACAAGGAACAAAAGAACCAACTTGTGCCATTAGAATAATCACACCAACCTGCCCAGTGCAAACAAAATCCAGTGAATTGCTAATAGCGATAAAACTAATAGGATTTCATGCGACAGAAAAAAACAAATGATAAAGCTTTTGGCAATGTGCATCAACATGAGGTAACATGAGAGGCATAGTTACACTGCTTTACACCAATGAAACTAGTACAAAGGAGCATAGATCAAGTAGAAATCGTACCTGCCGGATAAATGTAGACTTTCCACCCATATTGGGCCCTGTAATAATTTGGAACCAACTCTTTCCTCTTACCTGTTTGGAAGAAAGAATAAACACATGATGAATCACACTAACAAAAAGAAATGGCAATATCCTATCGTTTCTATTCAATTTCAGGGTATCATGTATACTCACAAGTTTACAGTCATTGGGAATAAAGTTAACCCAGTCTTGAGCCTCCACACAAGGATGCCTACTCCCTTCTAATATGATATCCCCCACATGCTATACAGTCAATATGTCAGTAATCATTTTAGAGATAAACAGAGATAAGAAGGAAAATGAAATACATATACACAGAGAAGCTAGCTGACTACCGATGGAGTGATGTTTGGCCTAGTGTAAGGAGTAGGACAACTAGAAGCCAAATCAGCAAAACTAAGCAAGACATCCAATTCAGAAAGCAAGACTGCCACAGAACCAAAGACCTGGAAATAAAAAATTCGTTAGTCAAAAACAACAGGAGACAGGATTATGCACAAGGAGAGGATATCTACCTCGGAGAAAGTTGATGCAGTGTGAACAACTCGGTTGACTAGTTCTTTCTGACAATTTTTATACTCTTCAAGAATTCTTTGATATTGATCCCCTAACTTCTTGAGCTTGGTATTAGTAAACTTGACTCCATCTTTTCGGGTTTCCAGGACAATGAATTGAGTCGTAAGCTTTTTCCTTATTTTTGGCTCTTCCTTCTTTGTGATTCTGAAGACATGACCATATTGTGTGCCTTTATCTAACTTCAAGGCCTTATCTATAGAGAGATCAAGATCATCTGCAGTTTGTTTATGCAACTTGTGTATCTGCTGAGCCAGTGACTCTTGCTCATTCTTCAGTTCAGAAAGAGTAGTGTCATAACTAGAAGCTATCATGTACTCTCCGTTCTCAAGTTGATCAAGATCGACAGCAGATTCGACTAGAGCAAGAAACTTATTCAAGTGGCTTTCATCCATCCATAATTCAAGGAGGTTCAAATATCTTTCCTTGATCAAAGAGGAAAACTGTCCATCATACCCCTCTAGGGCACTTTTGATATATGGAAGTCTTATACATGACTGCATTCAGAAAGCGTGGATAAAATTAACAACAGAATCTTCAACTATTAGTTAGATAAGTATAACTGTTGTAACTACAATGGCTTTTAACGGATGAACATTCTTGAAACAGTAACACTATATTTTTATAATCAATCACCAGTTTACTATTCACAGAAGAATTGACGGAAAATGTCATAAACCAAAACTAATGAGCAATATCAGTTAGCCAAGTAATTCTGTTTTGGTTACTCGGTCAAGCAAAAGTCATCACTTATCATTTTAAACCAGTATTACCAATGTGAAGACTGATAGAGTAATGAAGTTGTGGTCGATTGTACCTGATAAAGTTTTACAACATGCTGCAAACCGGCTCTTTTCTTCTCAAGATTGTGCACCAGTCGTTCGATGTCAGAGATTCGTTTCAAATGCTGCCTCAAACCTTGCCGAAGCGCAGGGTCCTCAACAAATGCTTGTACCAAATCTAGTCTAGAATTGATTTGATCTTCATCTAATAAAGGCTGCTTAAGCCACATGTGCAGTAATCGCTTACCCATTCCAGCAGTGCAGGTTCTATTCAAAAGACCAAACAAACTGAAATTCTTGTTTGCATCAGTTTTGCTTTCCAGGATGTTCAGTGCCCTCATAGCAGCAGAATCTAACCTCATATAGTTTTCAAGACTATATCTATGGATGTAGTAATTTCCATAATTGCTCTCATCAGCAAGTAGTTCTGCATAAGAGAGCAATGCCCCCAGTGCACCAGGTGCAAACTCAAACCCAGAAACTAAATCTCGAACAGGTTCAATAGATCCTTTGACAAGCCTACTGAGATCTTGAACCAAATCCCTCATCTTAAATTCATTCTTTTTTCTCTCAGTTAACATGACACCACATCGAGTTAATGCATCATGTAAACCTCTGGTTTCACTGGTTTTTCCACTCTCTAGGGGAAGAAGGCATTCCTTGCAACCAAGAGCAACTAACGCCGATTCCAAATTTGTAAAGTGGCTATCATCGAGAAATTCAGCTAACCCAAGTACTCGTTTAGTAAGATCAATATATCCTAACCCCACAGTGCAACCATTTTCACGAAAGTTAGGTAGTAGCGCCACAACCACCGGGGTATCCTGCATCTCATTGTTAGCAAATAACACATCTTCAAAACTCCCAAGATTTCCAGGCGTTCCACTTTTCACAAGTCTCCAACTTGAGCCACTACCCTCGTAAACCTCAAGAGTATGGTCTGTTCTTTCCAGCAGAAGATCACGGGCAATTGTTTCGAACATGTTTTTGCTAACACTCACGCTGGAAATACCATCGGATCCACTACCCAGTTGCCGCAAAACGGTGGTGGTATGATAATAGGTCTTCGCGATAAAAGTAGCATTTTCACCATGAGCAGTATAGTAGTCCTGAAACGTTACATAACCTTCTTAAACTACGTAGCAGTGGATCAATAGAAAATCAACTAAGGAAGGAAAGACTTCACCCCACAGAAAGCAAAACCAAAAAGTATAGAGGGTAATGGAACCAAGGAAGGAAACTAACCCGACGATCAAACAGTCGAATAGCTCTTGGGTCCTGCAATATTGACTGATACAAACTAATTATAACAAATATCTTCTAAGTTCACATCACCTACACCATGTTAAACTTATCATCTGACATAATATTCTTTCGCTTTGATCAATATTGGCATCCTATTTCTACTTCCAGTAATAATACTCATCATATCGCTGGATTTTCAGTATAACTTCACAAACCCATATGAGCCTGAAATAGAATACTTACATCGGATAGGGTTTTGAAGAATGACAGAAATCCTTGAGATTGCTTGGCATCTACAGTAACAACAAAAATTAGGGTTTGTCAGAACCCGAGTGAATTTAGATATATGAAATCAACGAACACATCAGAGAAATGAGGAAGAAAAATAATTAGTTGGAAACACAAAGCTAGGGTTTTTTGCGGCTGTATAGATTAAATACCTAATTTAAGCTCCGGAAGCTTGCTTTGATCATCAAAATTGGCATCCATGGCCGATTTAATGTTAGGGTTTGGTTGTGAGAGACAGAATTAGGAGCTGTTGGAGTCTACGAATATCGAAACTAGTAGTGGGTTTATTTAGAGTGAAGTGAAATTGTGGCGCCGAATTGGGTTCGAGATTGGCGGGAAAGAGAGTGTAGTGCTCTTTTAGGGGCGCGTGGAACCACCCTGTGAATTTTGGCAAGAGCGCGTGGTGGGCGTTTGGATGTTAATGGGCTAGTCCAAGAGGAGGAGATAGCTCGATCTGAATTGGGCCTCGTCGTCTCTTGGATATCGGTGTCAATAAAGCAGAGTCGGATCAGATTAACTTAAATTTGGTTCCGTTTAGGTAAAGAAAAAGTTAGACCCGATCCATCCTATTTATTTGGTGGGTCAACAGAGCGGATCCGAACTCGTTTATTAATATGTTAATTACTAAACTTATTTATTTTATCAATATGTTAATTACTACTAATATGTCAAATGACCCGTGACACAACCAAAATATTTTACTAAAGCAAACTAGATAGACCAAAATAAGAATTTTCTAATTTACATTGATGAATTTGACAAGAAAGAAATCATTTTTGGTTTCAATCATTTAATTGATTAATATTTTTATATTAACTCGTTTATATTTTTTTAAGGGACTTTTAGGTAACAATCATTTCATATATGTAAATAAAACAATTATGTTTAATAAATTTAAAAATAAATAAATAGGGGGATCATAAACGGGTTGAATCGCTTGTGATTCGAATCTGATCCGTTAAGTAAACGAATCAACGGATATGGGTCACCGTCTAAGGGGGGGGCGCAGTACACATGCCTAACACTATTGGAATTCGTCAATTAGACGACGAAATGAATTCACCGTCTAAGGGTCAATTTTTGCCGTCTGATTCATTAAACTGTAAAAAATTTGTCGTTTAAGGTCCATCTTATACGTCTGTTTAAAGTATACTCGTTGCATGACATGTTAGACAACGAAAGCAGGTGGATGAAAGCTTTCGTCGCTTTGGAGTACTTAGACGATGAAGCCTCCCAAGTTCGTCG
The DNA here is from genome assembly GCA_946800695.1 of Geum urbanum. Taxonomy (NCBI): domain Eukaryota; kingdom Viridiplantae; phylum Streptophyta; class Magnoliopsida; order Rosales; family Rosaceae; genus Geum; species Geum urbanum. Next base: position 44,433,810 of record OX327013.1, read on the forward strand.
TCTGGTTTTTAACCTTAAGATGATATAAACGCGAAATTTGTCGTTTGCGTTATAACATTAAGACCTCGGATTTCCAAGGTGAACGTCGTGTAGTTGGTACCATTTAGACGATGAAACTAGATAATTAATTTCATCGTATGGTGTGTAACATTTAGACGACAAAATTATCTAATTTTGTCGTTACTTTTTTTAATTCGTTAATATATATAAATGTAAAATTCAATATAAATAAATAATTATTTAATTTTTTTAATTTGGTCGTAAAAGTTAAACATCCCTAAAAACTAATAAAGCGTCGAGACATTCATAATGAAATTTGGAGCAGTGTCGATCCCACTCCCGCTACCTCCATCCTCGTCATGGTCTCCTAGATCACGAGGCGGAACATCTGGACGGCGACAAGCATACCATAGGCCCATATGTTGGATCATGGGCTCCAAGGCTTCAAACCGCTCTTGATTCTTTCATTCCCACTCTTGCTACTCTTGTTCCCGCTCATCGGTCACTCGTATCGACTCAGCAGATGACCTCGTTGCCTCCTGCGTCACCTCTTAGGCGATCCTTGCAGCATTCTTGGCAACTTTTCAAGCGCACTCAAATGAGGGTGCGACGAAACTGACGATGATGACTGAGTCAAATCTTATACACCTGCCCGTCAAAAGGAAATAAAATCATTAACCATTCAACCAAATTCTCATAATCTCATCCTAAAATCTCAAAATATGTCTAAGACCTTCTATCTTGATCAAAACGAAGGGAACAAACATATCCATATCCATCACCAACATTTTCAATCACACCATATTATACATGCCTCAAATAGTCCAACATTGTCCTCAATTAATCAAACTAAAAAAAAACTAATCTAACATTTTTCTCAAATAATCAAACACCATAATCGAAACCTTATCTCATAATCTCAAATAATCCAAAATTTTCCTCAACAACCCAATCTTATAATCGAAAACAAAAGCAAAAAACTAATAAGAGTGAAAAATACCATATCTAATGGTGGCGGCGTTTGGGAGTGGCGTGGTGGTGTCAGAGAGAGAGAGCGGGATCGGCGTTCAGGGGTGGCATCGACATTAGAGAGAAAGAGAGAGAGTAGTAGTGTCAGAGAGGGGAGAGAGAGTGGTGTGGTGGTGTTCAGGGTGGCATTGGAATCGGTGGTGGTGTCGACGTTCGAGAGAAAGAGCGAGAAAGAGTGTGGTGTCGGAGAGGGAAGAGAGAGGGTGGCATGGTGGCATTCGGGACTGGCATTGGTATCAGGTGACGGTGATGGTGTCGGCGTAGGAGGAGGGTGTTGTCATCGGGGAGGGGAGAGATAGAGTTTAATCTTTAAGGATTGGAAAATTGGGAAAGAAGATCGATTCTCTTTGATCTTATTTAAGCTAATTAGACGACGAGGGACTTCATCATCTAGGAGAAGACACTTCGTCGTCTAAGTTTTTAAAAATTTCCCAAAGTTTTGGCGGCAAAAAAAAGGGCCAAATGTTTTGGGTTAGATGACGAAACCGAAATTATTATATTTCAAGGGTTTCATCGTCTAAGAATTTAATTTTTTTATTTTTAAAAGATATCTCAAAAATTTTACATGTGTATGAATCATCAAAAATCAACGTCAGATGTAACAATTACATTTATATAATGTTGTAGAAAAAAATTCAACCTGATTCAGATTACTTTAGGATTCCATCTATTTAATTTAATAATTATTGACAAATAGTTAAAAGATGGAAACGATTGTAAAATATAATTTGTAAACCCATTTATGAAGTTATAAGCATTTCCACTGACTTAGAAACTAAATTTAACAACTAGATAGAAATTAATTGAAATTGTAAAATAAAAAGTTTAATCAAGAGTAAAGATTTGTTGCACATCTACTAATGTTGTATAACTTAAGTGTTCGCATCTCTATATTCACTCCACATTAATATTAGTGAAATTGAATATGGACAAAACACTCGTTAGATATATTCGTCACAACATAATATGTAAATAGACAAAATTTGGATCAATACAAAATTCGGTAGGGTTTGATCAACGTCGTCAACCATAAACCAAAATTTTGATGAAACGGAAACATTCATAAACGAATATTCATGACTCTGTTTTTCGAACCATCGACGCTCAATCTCATAATTGTTTACACTCTACCCTAGACGGAAAAAAAATGCATTTTAAGATGGTATAAATAATTGTGCTGTTAGATTTGAGGCAATGAAATTCATCTTAGACGATGACTTGATTCACCATTCGCTATCTAAGTACGACCAACGGCGAATATGGATATGGTCTAATTGTTTCAGGGTTTAGGAATATGGATATTAAGATTTAGGATTAGGAGATGGTGTTTGGGGTAGGATCTTGGACGACGAATTGGTTCACAAATCGCTGTCTAAGACGCACTACAACGACGATCTAGAACTGAAACCGGAGCTTAATAATTGAATCATTCAAACAACGAAAAACGTCATCGTATAAGAGGAGGATTTCACCGTATAAGTAAAACATATAACGACGAAAAATTTCATCGTTTAAATTTTCACTTAGACGACAAATATGATGGCTAATGCTACATTCTTCATTCAAAGTTTACTTAGACGACAAAACTGTCGGCGAAATATAATTTCATCGCTTAGTCAGGTGTTCTAGACGAAGAATTTAAAACGAAACAAAGGTTCGTCGTCTATGTAGCACTAAGACGACAAAATTTTCATCTTCGGCGACAAACTAACATTTCATCTTTCTAGTCTAACTTAGACGACGAATACTAAATCATTTCGTCCTCTAAGTCAATAATTATGGTAGCTAGTGTAATCACTAAACCCTCTAGCTAATTTTGAATTTCTTAATTTGTAAATAGTACTTCCAATCTCTAGGTTCCGGATTGTCTCGATCAATCTTGCTTTTATTGTAATCATGTGTTTAAGCTTTATGTCCCAATCATGGGCTTGTATTCGACATGCATTATCAAAAATTAAGCTGCGAAGCTAGCTGCATCGGTACGTTTATGTTTCAAATTAACAAAGAAATGCCCTAATCTCAGCTACACTAGAAATTGATCGATCATTAATTTCTTCAAAAAAATAAAATTGATCATTAATTCTTGATCGGAGCATGCATATATGTGCTCTTCCGTTTTGCAACCAATTCAAAACCGTTCTAGCTTGGAGCCGTTGAACAGTTAACTGTAGCTGAATCTTCAGTAATCGAAGACAGCGGCTTTGACTAAGCTAGCTAAGCTAGGGGGTCAAGAAAAAAAAAGGTCGATATAATCAGTACCTAGCTACTGACATTTTTGTCACAAAGGTGTGTGTAACATAATTATTTACACTACTGGAGGAGGGCATCGGGGTGACGTAGTTATATTTCTACGTCGCTCTGATTTTAGATTAGGCGACGTACTTTGGCTTTGATAAAAAGTACGTCGCTTCAAAAAATTGAGGCGACGTAGATTGAAGTACGTCGCTTGAACAAGATGAGGCGACAAGTTTTTCATTCGAAGCGACCAAACTAATCTACGTCGCTTCGAATAAAATCGAGGCGACGTAGATTGAGCAATATACGTCGCCTAGATTTTATTCGAAGCGACGTAGATTAGTTTGGTCGCTTCGAATAAAATTTAGGCGACGTAGATTGCTCAATCTACGTCGCCTCGTTTTTTTTAAATCTGGATCTACTCTTCTTCTTAAAGTCAACCCGTTCATACATGTGGTATTTTAGAAAAACAGTTTCCCCGAGCTCTGCAGCTGTTTTGGGCGATTTTGGGGAGAAATTAGAGGAAATTGAGAAAGAAGGTTGTTCTTGCCATTGATTTGATTCTTGAGTAAGGTTAGTTTGATTTGTATCTCTTTAACCCTCTTTATGACCATAATATATTAAATTAGAAGTGAAATTGAAGTTTTGGTGAAATGTTTGAAGTTGAATTGAATTTGGTGTTATGTTGTAGTTTTAGTGTTTGAATCATTGAATTGTGTTAAATCATGTTATGGGTTCATGATTAATGTTTGAAATTTGGTTAAGTTTAGTGAAATTTATTGATGATTAGAAGTGAAATTGAAGTTTTGGTGAAATGTTTGAAGTTGAATTGAATTTGGTGTTATGTTGTAGTTTTAGTGTGTTAAGCATTAAATTGTGATAAATCATGTTATGGGTTCATGATTAATGTTTGAAATTTGGTTAAATTTAGTGAAATTAATTGATGATTAGAGTAGATTATGTGTATTCGAGCCTTAATTAGTAGTGTTATTAGTGTTAATCATGATTTCGAGCGTATGACTATATATAATTGTGGTGTTTATCAACTTAGAACTCCCGTTTGAGAATCAACAACTCATTTAGTTGATCGAGTTGATTTGTTGATTCTCGAATTGTCCCATTTTTGGACACTTTAGGTGAACATGACTTTGTTGATCCTTTTGCTATTCATGTGATTTCAGTTTCAGTTTTGGGATATGGTTTCGACAGTGTCTCCTTTAAATGTTCCCCGAGTGCAAATTAGGTTGTTTAGATATGTGTGCACTCGGGGAACTGTAGGGAGATGCTGCCGAAATTTCCCTAAACTGGAGCTGAAACGCATGGGTGCAAAAGCGTTGACAAATGTCGTGTTCCCCTGAAGGGGATAAGACCCAACCCGGAGGCATAAGGCGAAGAAGTGTGGGGTTTTGGTTGAATCGCAACTGTGGCGTGGTAACTTTGTTCATATTGATTGTTTATGTTGACAGGAAACATGGACGGACTCCCAGAAAAAACTTGGATGACATATCATCGTGCTGATCCAAGGTACATCAACGGCATATTCGAGTTCATGAATTTTGCCCGGCTACATAGTAACGGAGCGGATTATTACTTATGCCCGTGCAAACGTTGTAAGAACGGTCCGTTCAAGGTTACTATGGATGTCATGTATCATCACTTATCACACAGTGGTTTGAGTCCTACTTATACAGTCTGGCACCTTCAAGGGGAAGTTTCTGGTGAACCGGCAATGCTCAGTCAACGAAGACAGTGGCTTCAAGACAGAGTCGGTCCTTCTAGTGGTGCCGGTCCTTCAGTGAACCCACAGTTGGAGATTCTACATGATGTATATCCCTATTATCCTGGATACCATGCAGATGCACCCCAAGAATTAGTGGAAGATAATTCGGGCATGAACTTCAATGACATGGTAGACGATGATTATGAAAAGTACGATAGATTATTGAAGGAGTCACAGACCCCATTATACGAAGGCAGTGAGGAAACTGTTTTGAGTGCCATATTAGATGCAATGGAAATGAAAAATGAAAAAGGATGGTCGGACACAAGTGTTGACTCTTTATGTATTTACATTAATAAACTTCTTCCTAAAGGGCACACATTCCCCTGTTCATACTCGAGAATAAAAAAAATCTTGAGTGATCTTTCACTGGGTTACGAAAGAATTGATGCGTGTGAGTTTAACTGTGTGTTGTTCAGGGGGGCGCTTGTAAACGAGAGGATTTGTCCAGTGTGTTATTCTGAAAGATATAAGCCATATACGAATGATATTCCCAAAAAAATAATTCGTAACTTCCCTCTAACACCAAGGTTGAAGCGCTTGTTTATGTCCCCACACACTGCCAAACATATGCGATGGCTGGGGGAGCGGATATGCGTGGCTGGTAGCCTCAGCCACCCAGCTGACGGAGAAGCGTTTCAACATTTTGACAGAACTTTTCCAGGTTTTGCATGGGACTGCAGGAATGTGCGCCTTGGAGTAGCAACAGACGGTTTCAATCCATTCGGAACAATGAGAACTTTGCATAGTACATGGCCCGTTGTTGTGATGCCGTACAATCTACCACCATCAATGTGCATGAAGAAGGAATATAACATGTTATCAGTGTTGATTCCAGGCCCTAAATCTCCCGGAAAGTGCATTAGTGTACTCATTGAGCCGATGATCGAGGAGCTAATACATTTATGGGTCGTTGGAGTCCATACTTTTGATCGAGTAGACAATGAGGTATTCTTGATGAAGGCAGCGGTAAATGTGGACTATTAGCGACTTTCCAGGTTTAGGGATGTTTGCGGGGTCAACTGTGAAAGGGTACAAGGCATGTCCAATCTGTCTAGATGAGCTAACTTCAGAGCATATATGTGGGAGGATAGTTTATGAAGGTCATCGAAAATGGCTCCACCAAGATCACCCTTGGAGATTGAGCAAGGCATTTAACGGGAAGGAGGAGTTTGGCGGAAGACCCTATCGTAAGAGTGGAGATGAAATTTTGGAGGACGTTAGGTCAAACGTTTACCCTATTCTTAGCCAACATGAAGACTTGAAGGTGCCGTACAATCCGAATAACAGACAGTGTTGGACTCACGAAAGCATATTTTGGAAGCTGCCGTATTGGTCATCATTGAAGATCAGACATTGCCTAGATGTCATGCACATTGAAAAAAATGTGTGTGACAACATCCTTGGAACCATTTTTTCGATTGAATCGAAGTCTAAGGATGGTCCAAAAGCTCGCGCTGCTTTGAAGAAGAGGAATGTGCGAAAAAACCAGTGGCAAAGAGCGGGTGACTTGGGTACGGGGAAAGTTCCTCATGCACCCTTTTTAGTTAAAAAAGATGATCTAGAAGATGTGTTCCAGTGGTTCAGGGATGTTAAGTATCCTCTTGGTTATGCAGGTAGTTTGAGAAGTAAGGTGAAAGTAAGTTCCCCGTCACAGTTTTATGGATTGAAGACGCATGATTGCCATGTCTTGCTTCAACGTCTTCTTCCTGTGGTTATCAGAGGGTTCCTGCCAGAAAACGTTGTGAAGCCATTGATAGCACTGTCAAATTGGTTTCGTCAACTATGCAGTAGGGAGCTTAAGAAGGAGGTTGTGCGTGACATGGAAACTGAGATAGTGATGATTCTCTGCAATTTGGAGCTCATATTTCCTCCACATTTTTTTACATCTATGGTTCATCTCATGGTTCATCTGCTCGAACAAGTATTCCTTACAGGTCCAGTACACTATACATGGATGTATCCAATTGAAAGGTAAAATGTTATGTTCGTTATGTAATATGTCGGCAATTAGGGTTTATTGTACTAATCTTGAGTGGTGTTTTGCAGGCAATTAGGAAAATATAAAAAGTCAATGAGGAATACACGTTACCCGGAAGGTAGTATTGCTGAACAGTACCTCGTACATGAGTCGGTGACGTATTGTAAGTCTTATCTCAGACAGATGGACAACGAAGATATTGACACTTCCCCTGAGTGGAATATCAGCTGTGTTTCACTCTTAGTAAGACCAGATATTATCGAGACTCGTCGCCAGTTCAGGTTGACTGAGGCAGAGACTGCTGAGGCTCATTGGCAAGTCTTGGTGGAAACAGACGAAGTCAAACCTTACCTAGAAGAACATCTCAGAAGGTTCGAGGCTAAAAATGGTGAAGATTTCGACGAGCTTCGTCGTCGGAGGATTTTTCTTCGATGGTTCTTAACATGGGTACATATGCCTATTAATTCTTGTAAGGTTCTTTGAGGGTTTATAACACTTATAACTAACTTGTTTATAACACTTATCTCTCAGGTGTCCCTTAAAGAAAAAAACTCGGACCCGAGCTTTGTTGCAGGAATAAAGTCATTAGCTCAAGGACCTCAGCAATGTCGGGTTTATAAGTCGTGTTATGTGAACGGTGTCAAGTTCACATCGTTTGATAGAGATCAAAGAACCGTGACTCAAAACAGCGGTGTCATGATAGACGTGGGTTCATCCAAGTTCTACGGCCATGTTAACTAAGTGGTCGAAGTATTATATGCAGGCCGTATGCCAGTGGTGTTGTTTAAGTGCACATAGCACAACTCCGAGGACCCTGAAGATCTTGACACCCTTATAAAAGATCATGGACTGATATCAGTGAATACAAACAACAGTTACTATGAGGATTCACCCTTCATAATTGCAACCAAAGCAAAACAGGTATTCTACATAGACGATCCAAAGGCTGGTGATACTTGGAAGGTAGTACAAGAAATGTCGCACCGCAATGTCTACAGCGCCGAAGTACTGGCCATAGATGAAAACATATCGCGTACAGGAGATCATATATTCGAGCCTTACCAAGAGTACACTCCCACGGTGATACAATTTTACCCAGATTTTCAACTACTTTTGGACGAAGAAGGAGACGAGGACAATGATGAGGAGGAGGAGGAGGAGGACGACGAAGAGGAGGAGGAGGAGGAGGACGAAGAAGAGGAGGATGAGGACGAGAACGAAGACGAGGAGGAGGAGGAGGAGGAGGAGGAGGACGACGACGAAGACGAGGACTAAACTAATATTATTATGAATTTGAAACATAAATTCGTATTTTCTTTAACCTAAATATTACTTCATCGTTTCTTTCATATTCAGTTCATTATGAGACCATAAATAAATTGAAACCAAGAAGAATTAAATTTTTTTACCACTCCAAATTTAAATACAAGGATTAGTAGCTCCAAATCTATGTCGCCTCATTGATTTAAAAAAAAATTAAAAATGAAAAATACAAGGAAGCGACGTAGATTGATCAATCTACGTCGCCTCATTTATTAAAAAAAAAATTAAAAATGAAAAATACAAGGAAGCGACGTAGATTGATCATTCTACGTCGCCTCATTTATTAAAAAAAAATTAAAAATGAAAAATACAAGGAAGCGACGTAGATTGATTATTCTACGTCGCCTCATTTATTAAAAAAAAATTAAAAATTAAATACAACGAAGCGACGTAGATTGCTCAATCTACGTCGCCTCATTTATTAAAAAAAAATTAAAAATTAAATACAAGGAAGCGACGTAGATTGATCATTCTACGTCACCTCATTTATTAAAAAAAAAAAAAATTAAATACAACGAAGCGACGTAGATTGATCAATCTACGTCGCTTCAATGTATTGAAGCGACGTAGAAAGCAATCTACGTCGCCTCGTTTCCTTTATAATTCCAGGATCACAGTTGCTTTCTTCTTCTTCTCATTTCACTTATCTCTCACTTTACCTCTGTTCGACCTCGCCCCAAACCCTAATCCCAATCCAAATCGATTGAAACCCAAATTGAAGCTCCCTCCTCCACCAAATCGAATCCCGTCTTCTTCCTCCACCAAACCCGAAACCATCTTCTTCCTCCCCCTCCCTCACCGTCGAATCCCGATTCAAGTCTTCTTCCTCCCCCTCATCTTCTGGAAACCATACTCGGGCACAATCTCAGGTACAAGAAATATATTTGCACTGCATTGGTATACATTAATTTTATACTTCTTATGCAGCTAGCAGTGAGCTTGTGTTGAGTTCCTGTGATGCAGTTAGCAGTGACCTGCACTACATGAAGTCATACAGTACTTTCATTTTCTATCTACGTTGAGTTGCACTATCCCAATTCCCTGTATCCTGCCAAAGTATTTAGCTAATGAAACATATATATTTGAGCAAACCACATTGAGAGTATAAATGTTTCTGAGTATAAATGGTTTGACACCTTTAATATATTTGAGATTTGAATTACTGTCATTCTTAATCAATCAAGCTACCAAAGTGAATTTAACATACTCTGATTTAGAAGGCAATTGTATAAGAGCCAAGTTTTTAAGAGACATTGTCGAAATTATATCAAATCTAGTAACTAAAATGATCAGATTAGAAATAGATCTCATATGGATAGGCACACGAGCCGGCTTAAGTGATCTGAAACTTTCCATAAAATGGCCAAGCAATGTTTCAACCATCACGTTGCTTTTTTTATTTTTCGGCATCTTCAAAGTTTAAATACATGGTGAACACTGATTTAATGCACAAAAATGATTGGATGTATATACGAAGTTGGTTACTTGAATGAAGTTCAGGGTTGTAGTTTTCTAAGAAAGTTTGCCACTAATACAGGATTTTGGCAAACCGGCAGTCTGCTGCTCGTTCAAAAGAGAGGAAGGCTCGGTATATATCAGAACTTGAAAGAAAAGTTCAGACTCTTCAGACAGAAGCTACTACTCTGTCTGCTCAACTCACTCTCTTCCAGGTTCATACAGAAACTTTCAGCTTATATGGCTTGTCGTATTATAGTGCTGTAGCTCTTATGTGCATCTGCCATCATTAAACTACATTCCACCTCAGAGAGAGGATCCTAAAGAGATATTGTGACGTGTAATGAAGAATGCACTTCATCCCCTAGTCCAGATTAATTGTGACAGTCTAGAAACAGTAGGTGCACAATTGTCTTACAATCATTGATCCGGTCGCTCTCAAGCACATTAGTCTGCTCATTATAGTTTCTTTGAACTAGGAATATATACCTGCATATTTTCTTACACAAAAATACTTTTGCAATGTTTGACATACCTTGTACTTTGAACTGCAAATGGTAAATAGATGTGGATGGAACTTCAATTTAGGTTCATTACTAATCTATCAATACCTGTGATTTCAGAAAGAAGAGGCATTTCGGGTCCGTGTAGCTAAAGCAAACGAAGTGAGTCTATCAATCGAGAAGGTATGGTGCGACATTCCGTGTAATCTATCAATGTGTCCATGTGTAGTTGTTGTCCATGTGTAGAAGTTGTTGTCCATGTGTAGAAGTTGCTGTCCATCTATCATTTTGATTGTTTAGTTGGAAATCGTGTTGCTAAGTGTGAATTATATTTGTGTTAGGTGATTGACAAGGTGAATTCGTTAGTCTGTTGTTGTTTGAATTAGTAGTGTGTGGACGCAGCTGGGTTTTGATGATGATGATTTCGAATGTGTTTTGTGATAATGATTCCGAACTACTTCTGTGATAATGATGATTCCGAATGTGATTGAAAATGATGATGATGATTCCGAATGTGTATTGTGTTTTGTAATGATAAGGATATAATGAAAATTGAGTTTGGTTCACCGAATATGTAGTACTCTCGGGATTAAGGATTAAGGGTTTGGTTAAATGAAAACATATGCGTAATGATTGTAGTATTCTCGGGATTAAGGATTAAGGGTTTGGTTAAATGAAAACATATGAATGTGATTCTTCCTCTGCGAATGCGATAAGCTATATGTGTTTTGTGATGATAACTATAGCATTATAGAAGTACAAACGAGTAAATCATCTAATTAATACATAACAGTTTAGTTTTAATAGAATGGCTCCCGGAGATACTGGATACAAGAGGAAGATAGCGGCGAAGCGGCGTCGTGAAGCGGCCGCGGCCGCCGCGGCGGCAGCTGCGGAGGCGGCGGAGGCGGGGTGGCGAGCATTCAGCAGAGATGGGGCTTCCGGGTCGGGTTGCCCCACGGGACAATCGGCGACCCCGAGTATTCCAGAAGCTCCCATGTTAACGCCCGCCCCTCCACTTGAGGATGCGATTCCTCAAATGGATGACATCGATGCCACTACGGCGTCACAGCACCCTCCCGCCCTCAGCATCCGGTGCAAGAAGACCAAACTCCCCGACATGGTCGACATGGCAACCGGAGATCCGACGACGCAACAGCGCGGAGTCGTTGTCGGGACGAAGACGGAGTACCTCGTCCGCATGAACAACAATAGGCGACTACAAGTCGCTTACTCTACGAGGCATGCGGGGCCTGCGACGAGGGAAATGAGGAGTCTGATGTGCAGAGACATCGGTAGCATCATCCGCGGAAAAGTTCCAATGCTTGCACCTAGCTTCTTGGGACTTAGCGATTTGCATCGCGATATCATCAGTAACAGTCTTGAGGTATACTTACTGGCCTTAGCTTACTTACCTACTTGTAGTAAATGTAAATATAACTTTTACATAACGGAATTTAAATGTGTTGTGCTAGACGAACTACGACATCCCGGCGACTGATGTGGAGATGTGGAACTTCATTGATGCGACGGCGCAAACAATCTATAAGGATTGGAAGTACGATTGCCATCAACATTATCTCCACGTCAGCCAGGAGACTCCGGCCGAGTTTCTCGGGAGGGAAGACCAATGGGCGTGGTTAAAAGCCCACTTCGAAGACCCTGCTTACTTGGTGAGTTTCATAAACGAACCTACAGTTTTGGTCAAACGTTCGAACAATATGCATGTTTATCTGTTCTTATTTTAAAATGATTTTTGTGTGTGTGTGGCAGCGATTGTGCGAACGGAACCGAGGAAACCGAAACAAGAACAAGGAGCAGCAGATCAACCACCATTCGGGATCCCTCGCCCTCTCATACCGAAGCGAGGTGTTGGAGAAGGAGGGTCATAGAGCGCCCGCCGTCCAGACATGGATTAACGTATACCAGCCGGAGAGGAATGCGGCTGAGAAAGTGGTAAGCTCAAATAAGTTCACGTTACGTTATTTCAATTATTGCTCTTTTACTATATTGTAATATTATTTATTTTATCTATTTTAATTGAGCAGGCGGCAGTGAAGCGTCGACTCGATGAAGTCTTGTCGCAACAAGATAGTGTTGCGGGCCCAGTTGACGGCGAAGAGGTTTCCCAACCCCAGCCTCTTCCTCTTGATACACAAATAAATATCATAGAGGAAGATGTGTGTTCAAGGCACGGGACCTCTATAAGAGGTAATAAATCTCCAAAACGATTCTGTCGATGCATATCTCGATTTACGTTTTGCTTTATTTTGGTTTACGATATAGTTTACTAATATTTGTTCTTGTTCGACGTTACAGGGGTGGGGCGCACTCTCACACGCGACCCCAAACCGAGAGGAGGGGCCTGGGTACAGGAACGCCAAATTCAAATGCAAAAGGAGATCGATGAAGCCAAAGAGGTGGCGCAGAAGGCCATAGCGGATTACAGTGCGCTCGCCCAAAGGATGCAAGAAATGGAGGCCATGATGCGATCATTCCAGGCTGCGAGTCAACAACCTCAAGCTCCTCCACCACCTCCCGGCTCGTAAACTGTATCTAGGATTTGTATAAACTTGATTTGTGTAAACTTGATTTGTATAAACTTTTAACGTTTTGATTTGTGATTGAATGCGTTTTTGTGGTTGAATGCGTATCTGCAATTTGAATGCGTTTTTGTGTTTGTAAATTGCGATTGGTCGTGACTTGGTACAATAATATTTAATTTTTATTTTTTTTATTTTTTAAACAATGAGGCGACGTAGATTGCTCAATCTACGTCGCCTCATTGTCTAAAAAAAATATTAAATACTCTAAGGCGACGTAGATTGCTCAATCTACGTCGCCTCATTTATTAAAAAATAAAAAAAATTAAATATTAAATACATTGAGGCGACGTAGATTGAGCAATCTACGTCGCCTCAATTTATTCAAAAATAAAATAAAATAAATTTTACATAAATTGAAGCGACGTAAATTTATCAATCTACGTCGCCTCAATGTATTCAAAAATAAAATAAAATAGATTTTAAATAAATTGAAGCGACGTAGATTGATCAATCTACGTCGCTTCAGTTTATTAAAAAAAGAAAAATAAATTAAAAATAAATAAAATTAAGCGACGTAGATTGATCAATATACGTCGCCTCAGTTGAAGCGACGTGATCAATCTACGTCGCCTCAATTGAAGCGACGTAACATTATTTACGTTGCGTGAAATGAAACGAAGCGACGTAGCTTGTATCTACGTCGCCCCAATGGTGGCGTGATCAATCTGAAGCGACAGGACGAGGCGACGTAGTTTTGGTCACAAGAAATCGAGGCGACGTAAAATCCATACGAGGCGACCACCTATCTACGTCGCCCCGATTTCCTCCTCCAGTAGTGTTAGCAGTACTGTAGTTCAGAACATCATATATATATATAGGTTCATCAACAATGAAATGAAGTATATAAATCTAATAACTGACCCAGTTACTCAGCTCCATACATGACGGAAAATTGATTACGATGGTGCAGAAAATTAATTCGATACCTGCTGCAAACGATCAAATATATTGGTATAAAGATTATTGGCATGTCTCTTAGCTAAACAAAATGTAATCTATCTGAAGTTTGGAGCATCGAAGAACAAATGCGTACGACATAATAATTCTGAAGTTTTCTGCAAACCAAAAAAATATCGAAAACGGCTTCTCAACCTAATCTATTTGCTGCCTCTGAAAAAACACAATCAATCAGTCCAATTCAATCAGATAGCTAGCGTATTCTCATTGGCGCGCAGAGGATCACTTATTCAATTCCATGAAGCCCTTTGAAGTTTGAAAACTAAACCTAGCTAATTGTGGAAACTAAACCTAGCAAGCTGGATATTTTGTTTTCATCTAGGCAATTAGGATTTAGAAGAGACAGAATCGATAAGAAGTATCAAACTTAAAATGGGATGATCGAGTTCTGGGCTAGCTTTTGAGAGTGTGAGAAGTCACTTCAAAAATAATCACGTCAGAGGATAGAGCATCGATGGAGGAATCTTGAGGCGCATGCCTACACGGTTACACCAAGAACACAGTGAGCTAAACTAGCTGGTACACTTGAGCTCAGATCGACTAGTCCTTGTTTTACTTAATATGTTGGTGACAGTTTACATATATGTGCCCACATTGCTATCTACTGCCCATGTGTATATACAGTGCTGCCTGTATATAACTACATCTACATGCGTGCATGCATTTCGGGACTCGGATCCTCTCCGTTAGGAGAGGACCTAACCATCACCTAACCTCATCAGTTTGACCATTCGATTTAATAGACGACCAGAATTTCTTCTCTTTTCCTTTTTTTTTCTTCCCTCTATTCTTCTAATTCTCGTCGCTCTCTCCATGTGTCATCTTTTTCGCTCTCAAAATCTCACAGCTCTTTTTCCCCAAATTACAGACTCTCTCTCTCTCTCTCTCTCTCTCTCTCTCTCTCTCTCTCTCTCTCTCTCTCTCTCTCTCTCTCTCTCTCTCTCTCTCTCTCTCTGTGAGTGTGTAAATGATAGTTTGGTTTTGGGGGGTTATATAATTTTTGAACAAGAAGAAGAACAGAAACAACAAGAGTCAGAGGTAGTTCGTACTTGGGTTTTAGTTCGGTCGGATTTTGGGTGGTCTATGTCGATTGAGAAAGAGTTCGATAGAAGAAGAAGGTTGTCGCATGGAAGAGGTTGTCATGATGAGGTAGCTCATCGGTCATCTTCAGGAGTTCGTCGAAGTCTGCGGCTCTCAACCCCAACAACAACAACATCCTTGTTATCCTCATCAGTTCATTCAGCTTCAACCTCATCAGCATCATCAGCTTTCGCCGCTACTCGATGGCAACCACCGCCGCAGGTTTGTTGTCTTTCTTGTCTTTTTTTCAAACTCTTGTGGATCGAAAAGTTGTTGTCTTTAGAACCAATTTGTTTAGTTAGTTTCGGATACTGCTTACGTTGTTTTGATTGATTGTAAGATTGTTATGTTTCTTGGTGGACCTTTTCTTTTATCTGATTGTGTAAAATTTCATGGTTTTTTTTTTTTGCTTTTCTTTTGTGGTGTTTTGGGGTTTTGGTGAAATTAGGTTTGATTGTATATGAGGAATGCTTGGTTTGCTATTGGAGGAGTGTTGGTTACCAAGTTTTCATTTTGGCTCAAAATTGATGAGCTTTATCGAATCTTTTGCTGTGTAGAAGTTCATTGGGTTAATGTTTGATTTGTAGTTTCTCGTTTCATCTCTTTAATATTTAAGAAGCTTCCTTCAACTGGAATCGAGGTTTGACGGTGCTCTTAGATTTTTGTTAACACTAGACCTATAATTGTGGTTAGTTTGTTTTCAACCTACTAAGCCAAATCAGAAAAGGAGGAGGAGGAGAAATTGATACACCAGTATGACTTGAAATAGAGTCTAGTTCTCTATATGTATACGAATGAGTCATTAATACAGAATCTGTGTCTATATGTTGTAGGCGTCATAGTCCTTAGCTTTCAATAAGCTGACAAATCCTTTCGAAATAGAAATTGATGTAGGAACCTGGCCCTAGAAAGATAGCTTGTTGATCATATGTATGCTTGGTTGACGTTAATGAAAGTTGGCTTAGAGGACCCTCTTGGAGAAAAGTGTCGATTTTAAGAATGATGATTCGTTCCAAAGAAGACATGATAATGTAGTTTCATTTGCTCTCCCAGTGATTTAGTACATATCATCTCTTCTTGGAAAATCACTAAAACTCGTTGAATTAAGTATCTTGGGGTGAAACCTTCAAAGCATCTGACTGTCATACTACAACAGGTTCGTCTTTTCTTTTTAGTTAGGCTCTTGAAAGTATTCTTTCTCACATTTCCTATAAACTGCTTGCTTTGTACTGTGCTCAACTAATCTATTAGGAGAATGATGAGGTTATTTTCAAATGTTGTGTAATATGGATAAAGTTCATAATATGTACTACAACGTAGCTATCCGGGTGCCTAAGAAAGTTAGAAGGCAGGTTCTTTATTAAGCAAGGGCCCTTGGGTTTTTGCTGGTGCTCCAAATGTTGTTAAGGTATTGAGAAATTTCATTCAATTGGTTGCTTACATTTCTTTTCCTCTATATGGATCAGTTCAGTTAAAATAATAAGTTGATTGTGCTTGATGTTGCAGGCATGGAACATTCAAACAAATGCTGAGTTTAGCTTAAGTGCTTTTGGTGGGCAAGTGCATGCTCTGAAGGTTGGGAATGAAATGCTCTTTGTTGAGACAGAGGTAGGAACCAAGTTATTCCATTTTGTTGTGTTTTGAACTCTAGGTTATATCTGGATCCAATTTTTTTCCATTGGCTTAGAACTGATTCATGTGTCTTCAAAATTTGCAGGAAGGCACTATATTGGTCTGGAAAGATTGTCCTGTTGATAATCCATTTAAAATCTGGAATTATATTTAAAGATCTGCAATCATATAGATGCACTTGTAGTCACTCTGCCTTTTTTTGTTGCATATATGAATTGCATATACGTCAAAGGCCTACAGATGCAAATATCTACTATTTAGCACAAAATATGCAGGTTGCACAGTTAAAGAAGTTGTCTTCCCATTCATTTCAGGTCTCTATAACTCAGTACAACTGAGAAGTTAAAGTCATTGATTTTCCCCAGTTGAGGCTGGTCCATGCTATAATCATTTTATCTACTTTGTGTGTGTTCCACATACTTTCTTCTTTGCCTTGCTATTTATATCCTAAACGTAGGCTGTTCATGGGAATTGATGTGTGACAAACTCTGTAGTTTATTTCTAATGTAATGCTCTCTTACATCGTGCAAAACACTAAAGATAATCCACCATGCAATACTTTATTTATTGGCAATCTGGGAGAGAGCATTAACGAGGAAGAATTAAGAGGCATATTCAGCTCGTATGGTTACCTCATCCTATCTCATTATCGTGTTTGATCTCTTAACCTGATAAAATAGTGCCCTAAATTGATGATCTCTTATATAAATTGTTGAACTCTGATCATGCAAACAACCTGAATTTAAGCAAATGAAGGTCTTGAGACAGGAAAGGCATATTGTTTCCTTCATGAACAACAGACGCAGAAGCTAAGCCAGTGCTGTTATGTTCATGTAGTGACAATTCTCTTCGGCTGAGGACATAGTGAATCAGGGAAATAACTCTCAGGTATTAATAGAGTTTGTTATACACAGTATCTAAGATCTACTAATAGTATAGCTTTGACTGCTCTTTCATTGATGCTTTGTTTCTTCCTTCACACAAACCCCTTTTGGCTCTTTAATTTAATACCCTCTGTAATGATGATATATGGCAAAGAGCAAAATTCACATGGCAAAAGCAAACTACCAGTGTGATTATGTTAGTGAATCTTTTTACCCCCCAGCAAACCATTTACTTCTTTTGCCGCAACAAATTTTTTACTTATTTTTACTTCTTTTGCCTCAGGTCTGCATGTTCAAGCTCCCTAACTTTACCTCCAGAAGTCCAAGGCTTTCAGTGTTGAAGAGACTAGTACTGTAACTAGGGATTATTCATTTTCATATTGGGCAAATTTAGGGCAAGTTCTTTTTGTTATCAAAAAATGTTCTGTTAGTAGTTCTATATTGAAAATTTAGTTTTCACTTTTCAGGAAAGAAGCAATTAATTATGACATATGAGTGGATCCCTACAATAGCAATTGTAGTTAAGCAACATACAAAAAAGTAGTTAAGCAACAGAAGTGAAGAATTAGCTTAGAAAGCCAGAATATGCTTTATTTCAAAAACAAATCAAATGCCATATAGTATGATGTTCTTGAATCACATGTTATTGCATCTAATCTTTCTCATTATCTGAAGTTCTAAGGTCTGGCTCTTTATCTGAACCTCTAGAGTCTGGAAATCTCATGATATTTTATAATAATGCTTGTGCACTTGTGTTAGAGGAGTCCTGATAAGCCATCCAAGACAGTTGGTTCGACATTTGATTTGACATTTGGTGCATCTGTAGTAATAACAAGAAAATTATCACTCAATGAAAAACTCAAACAATAAGATACTTTACACATACTCACATTGTATGGGTGATAGATCATTGGCATATATGGAGAATTACCAACTATCATAGGAGACTGAATTGAGACCTGTAAATAAAAAGTAAAAAAAGAAGAAAGGGTAAAAACTTTGAAGCACCAATTTGAATCATCTTCATCTATAACTATGCATATAAACTGATGCTACAAAATTTTGATAAAGCGATTCATTCCAAATTATATATACCTGGGATTGTTGTGAAGAAGGTGTTGGAGATTCGTCTGTTCTTGCACTATAGTTTGAAATTCCAGTTACCTATCATTGTCAAAATTACACATTAAAGTTATATACTTATATTCGAACACAATACACAACAAAGTTAACAGTAGATTAAACATCTTACATTTGCAGACCTCTTCTTACTTTTGTTTAATTCTTGTTCAACGTGACCTTTACATCTATGCTTTCCAGGATGAGTAGCTTCTCTTTTTTTGAATCCCTTTGCATTTTCCACATCATTATCATTAACGCCATCGACCGATACCTTTTGGTTTTGGTCTTCCACATCTTTATCACCATTTATTTCCAAACGCAACACATCTTCAATCATTTTTGCCAGTTTTTCAGCTTCCACAACAACTGGTTCATATGCCTTCTCACTCTCTGATGCTCTTGATGCTACTCGAATGAGTTTAGAACACAAGACTCTATTTCTAGAACTTTGTTTAAGTCTCGGATTCTCCACAATTTCATGACCATGCATGTCTTGCGCCGCATTATCAACTCTTGCATTTTTTGTCCACCTCTCTAAGACATACCGAGTAGGAATTAATTTTATGAGGTTAGTTTCTCTACCTTCCATCATAACTTTGATAGCATGCCTACACAAGACACCTACCATTTCAAACAACCGACAGTTGCAAGATACAACATCATCTCCTTCTCTTTTTACTAACTGCTCCTTTGCAAATCCATCCCTAACAATAGTGAAGATATGATTTCCACCATCGGAAACACAATTTCTTATAGACGACTTTAAAGAGACTTCATACTGTGATTGAAACTCTTTATATATTACTTTAGTATAAACTTCTCGAGCTTTCTTCAAAATCGGAATCTCTATTTTGCAATGAACGATCCGAAACAGCAAATCATATTCGGCTTCAGATTCCTTATACCTCTTATCAACAACCATTCTTTCAAAGTGAGTACAGAAGTCAATTAATTGGAGGTCTGATTTCAAATAGTCCTTCAAAGTAGCATTAAAGCTTTCACTGAGTTGGGTACTTTGCATCCCTGCTGACCATGTCCACTTGACATATGCATGCACCCATTTTTTTCTTATTACAAATGTCGTAGCCAACCAACTATTCTCATGTGCATTGTACTCGTCAAGCATAGACTCCCAAGCACTTAAGAACTCATTTTCTTCCTCAATCTGATAAAGAAATTTGTTGAACACATTCCTCTTGTCATCGCCATTACAGTTTTTGAATAAGAAAACTACATTCCTTACAGCATTTTGCATCAAATGCCATATGCAAAGTCGGTGATACGAATCATGCATCACATGTAAAATACTCTTAGCTATTGCAACATCTTGATCAGTGAAAACTATTTTTGGAGGCTTCCCACATATTGCCTTCAAAAACGTGTTAAACAACCAAATAAATGAGACAGCAGTCTCCTCATACACTAAAGCAGCTCCAAATATGATTGTCTCCCTGTGGTGATTAAGCCCAACAAACACTGCAAAATGTCGATTTTCTTCATTAATCTTGTACGTTGTATCAAAACTTACAACATCTCCAAATATACCATAGTCCATTATCATCTTAGCATCAGCCCATAAAATATTAGTGATTTGTTCTTCATTGTCTAGCTGCATCTCATAGAAAAACGATGGATTCTCTAACATTTGTTATGAAAAATATTCCCACAGATAACCAGCTTCTCCATATTTCATTTTTCTTTGTCGAACAGTTTTAAGATAATTCTTGTGATCATCTCTTGTAAATCCCACTGAACCCCTTCCACCAGCTTCCTTGCCCATTAATTCAAATGTAGCCTTAAGCGGAACTCTCGAATCTTTGGTCAACTCTATGAATACACCTTGTGAAGTTGTGACTTTCCTTTGAGATGGTAACATATGCACGTAGTCTTGCTTAACAAGAGGATAATTATGCTCTTCAGAGAAACGATAAACATGATACCTACCTGTCTTCCTAACCAGTTTTATGGCCATATGCGCTCCACATCCCGTTCTTGTCTGTGCTCTTGGATTTTTGGTCAAATAATCTCTTTTATCATTTTGTCATAGACCTTATTTACAACAAACAAACACTCTTGAAGTAAGCACACCATATTTATATTTGCGACAAGTTTCTCTTCTTATACTAAAGCCTTCTCTACCACCATACCCGTTATAAAAGTCATAAGCATCTTGCTCTGAATCAAAGTTCATGTCAAAGCTAGGTTTACTTATCAGGTTCTGTTTTGATCCCTCTACAATATTGCCAGAATCTTCCACACTATTCTCGATTTCTTCTACAGTATTCTCGATTTCTTCCACAGTATTCTCAATTTCTTCCACAACGGATGCCATTCTCAAATCCTTTATTAGAAAACAAAGATTAGCACATGATCAGATCTAAAATAGGAAGGAAAAAAATACATTGTATAGTATTCAGTTAAACAAATATAATTCCAGATTTTAAAGTTGTTATCGTATGTTGCCGCAATGAATACAGTGTTGTAGAACTATCTATTGAAGTAAAGTCCTTGAATATTGCACGAAAATTTTGGTTTGATACTAAAAATCCTAAAACGTTAATTCAAGGAAAAAAAAACCCTAAAGCGTAGACTGGAAGAATTAAGAAGATCAAAACCCCCCCAAAAAAAACTAAGCTATAAACAAAATCTGATCTTTAAATTTGAAGTGGAACAATGATTAATGGGGTTAAGTTGCATACCTATGTATGTATACGTACGACTTTGCACAGTTCTCTAAAACTGAAGGGAGAAAAAGTGAGAAGTAGAGATGACTGATGGCTGATGGCTACATATGAGATCGATGACAATTAAGAAAGAAGAAAAGGCTGGGAAGAGAAGGGAGAGAAGAGAACTATGTACCAGATGATATGAGAAAAAAAGAAATCATCTCCAATAATAAAGAAAAATAAAAAGAGAAGTGATCTTGGTCCTGTATTAAATCCTGCGGTCAATATTATTGGGTTAGGTAGTGGTAAACAACTTTTTGTTAGGAGAGAATCCTGACACTGCATTTCGATACACATTCCTAATAATAAGGAAACAATTCAGAGATTAATTGATCCACATATCATGCATATCCGATCATCATTTTTTTTAACAAAGTCGATAATGTTTCATTAAAATGTGTTAGCAGTATAAAGACACTTCCAGATTTAGGACATGATTAAATGAAGTCCTATACATACTACTATATTAAAACAATACTTAGCACAAAGCCTAGACTAGCAAACCAGGATAGCACTGGGTATAATAAAAAATGTGGTTGCACCATCTCCTAACTAACTAGGCACCTCCTATACTCGCAATCCATTGCCAGGTCCGAAGATTCCCTTCTAGTATGGCTCTCCATAGTTCGATCACATGGCACCAAACTATGATGTGCCAATGTCTTCACCACCTTGGCTCCAATAGCATCTTAGGCCAATTTTCTCATATTGCAAACTTCTAGCTGGCACCTGGTTGCTGGCCTAAAATCATAATGGTCCAAGCCCCCTAACTAACCAGCGGCCTTGGGTAGAAGACCATGTTGTCCCCTCTGCCCAGACCGAGATCGTCGTTGATGTTTCCTAGGCTTCTCAGGAAACTACTCCATCTCTAGACGTCTCGGGTCTTCTACTACAGTCATCTCCACTACCGCCCCGATCATCATATTGTTTTGTAATTAGTAAGGTATGGTGCAAATTGCTAATCTGAATGATCTATACGCCAATTTTTGGTCTATCTACAAACATTGTATTTATTAATTTTAGGTTCATTTTTATTTATTATTTTTGTTGCGGACGTTGCTTCCAGGGCCGGCCCTGAGGGAAGGCATGCAGGGCTACCGCCCAGGGTCTAAACCACTCAATGACCCAATATTTTTTTTGTATTAAAGGGTAAAAGTAAAGAAAAAAAAAATCATTTTGCGTACGCTTTGGAAACAATGCTATTTTCCTCAATTCCTTGTTGCGTTTCTCAACTTCTCCCTCTTCAATATTCATTCATCCCAAATTTTTAAGTTCCATCATCAATCATGAAGAACATAACCCATATACCCATTACAAATTAATGAAGAAGATGATTCATCTTCCCTATAATCACATGATTCTTTTATCTATAAATTTCTCTATAAATAAGGCCAACAGTTCTCTTGAGTTTACCTCATCTCTCAATCGGCCGAGTGTATGGGCTACACGTGCAGTTACTCTATCGATACAAAATCAGGTAACTTTATTAGTTTTAGTTTGTTACTTGATCAGTTAGTCTCAACATTGTTACATTGTTGTTGTAACATGCGCAATCGAGAAATCATTTGTCTTCTTTCCTTTAATTTCTTAGAAAGATTTTAACTTTTTACTCGTGAGTTGAAGCGAAGCTAAGATGCCTACCAAGTGTTTGATATAATGTTGAGGCTATAACTCATTTTACCTTACTCATAAGGAGAAGAACATGAAAAGATGATAAAAGGTGTCGAGAAGGTCCATATTTTGGGTGTTTTAACTTGAGCAAGTAGGCAATATTTGGTAGGTAAATGGTAATTTTTGTTGTCTGTATCTTCGTTGTTTATTTGTATTCTTGTATATTTGATCTGTTTGCAACTATTATTCTTCATCTATATATATGACATTAATATTGTTATTGTCAAGGTGCTAAATAGCTCAACAAAAACTTATTAAGGGGCACAATATTACGAGATTGATATTAATATATATTTGATTTGTTTGCAACCATTTTTTTTCATCAAAAACTTTTTGATTTTTTTTTCTGTCAAGAATCTGAGTTAAGTTTTCGTCTTAGGCCTTGAATTTCTCAGGACCGGCCTGATTACTTCTCCCTCATTTTGAGTTTAGAAGTAGTTCCTATTGTAAAATCTCTACAAATTTAATCAATACGGTTTAGTCATTCATCTAAGTTATTTCAAAATTTTATTTGTTAAATTTTAAAACGACTATTAGAACAATGGTTTTTCGTATAATGAATTCATAGATCGATCATCGATGAACCATAAAATAGGCCGGATTCACTCGTGCATGCATCCTATTTAAAACCCTGGTTTATACAATACATCAGTTCAGCTCAAAAGCACGAAGTAGAAAGACATTTTAATCAAGTAGCATAATAATTAAGGATAAAAAGGAGCACTTCACAAAAAATAGCACCTTTGAGCTTTGAAAGTGAACCTTTTAAGATCTAACAACTATAAAAGACCCCAATAACTACACAATTCCAATCCGAGCAGCAAACATCCAAAATTGGAGACCCAAACGACGACTTAAACTTAATGGAGTAAGAGACTTGTCAACACAAAATTGTTATAAAAAGTCACTACACAAGACGCGTCCAATATATACAAATCTCCTAGTTCCTTTGCTAATACTAGAAAATGGTTCATCCCCTGAAAAACTCACAACAAAATCAGTCTGCGATAAGGGTGATGAACAAAGAAAACAGTGAAATCATGCACAGACATGTGTGATGAAAGCTAGCTTGGTAGGTTCTGTTTTCCAACCACAAAAAATGAATATGGTACAGACACACATGCAGAGAACAGAGTACTCAACCAAGGATATGAAAGCACTTAGACTAAGCACGACTTTGTAGGGTTTCTTGTACACTTTCACTATCAGCCACTCTAAAAAATGGTAGACTCATCACTCTTTTTCTTTCATAGTTATCTCCTCCTTGAAAGCAACCTCAGAACCACCCATGGCATCATTGACATGCATGAACTAACCTGTATATTGGGGATGTATATATATTCAAACACATGCGTATCGGTATCATGTGGTGATTGTGGTCCTTGAAAATTATGCCAGTCTAAAGAGGTCAGGCTAATAAGAGAGAGAGGGAGAGGGACACATCTGGTTTGTATAAGTGGGGGGATGTGAAGAACGGCATGTATAAATGGAAAGAAAAACTTGAGGAAGAAAGAAAGCAGAAACGGGAATAAAAATTAAAGAGGGCTTTCAATTGTGAATTGTCAATAAGAGTTGATCTATATTAATACATAGTTTCATGTAAAGATGGGATTTTCTTAGTGGCGAGTACAAGCATAACTGCATAAGCAACTATGAGTGACTGCGAGAGAAAGAGAGAACCCTAATGATGGAGAGCTTTCATTTCGAGGATACAGAGAAAGCTAATAAGTACTTAATAACCCGATAAGAACGCATGGGATCGGAAGGAAGCGGGAAACCCAACATCAGTTTTGCCTCTTCTAAATTCTATTTTTTGAAGCAAAAACACATCAATTCCTTTCACATAATAGAAGAGATAGATCCATTGGTGTTCAACCTTTTCGGTGACAGTGACATAATTGAGATGTTTCTTCCCCAGTCAAAGGGTATTTCCCAGCTATGTGAGTAGTCCTCAGTCCTCACAGAGTTTGTCCCTTCGTGAAATTATTGTCCTTCCCATTTAGTTTTGAGTTATCATAACTAATTAGAGGCATTAGCTACTAAGTTACCATATTATCTTCATAATATAGTGTGACGAAAATATATTGTACGCTCGAAGACGTACTCTTAGTTACTGGCTGTCGAGCTCTGTGTGGACTGTGAAGTTGCTGCATGCAACTCATTCGAAGGCCGACTTTGTTGGTCGAGCAGCTAGTGATCGATCAATGCAAGAAGGTTTTTTGAGAAATTATTAGAACAAGAATAGTATTATAATAGATTCATACACTCTTCTCACCTGGTAACCACGTGAAGTGGTACACAATACTGATGGTGTTTTTTTTCTATCCACCCACTTCCCACAATATCTCGCGCTAAAGAGAAAACCAACTTTACGAACAAAAAGATGAGGAAAAGGAAAGGTCCTCGTCTGCAATAAATAGCCTCCTTACTCATTGCTTCCTTCTTCACTCCTCCTCCTGCTCTCTCTTCTCTCTTCTCTCTCATATCATATCATATCATATGCTAGCATTCAATCCTCATGGACACATGTGTCTCTCAGTCCTACTCTTCAACCATGGCAAATGCAGTCCCTCTCTATCTAGCTAACTCTCTCCCGCAGGCTTACACAGGTAGAAATTAGGTGTAGCTAGCAGCAGCACTACTCCATCTATAAGCATCCGAGCAATATATACCTAGTGTCGTATTCTATATATTTGCAGGCAGCTGAAGCCCGCTGTCTTTCTCAAGCAATCATCAAGCTTTCTCGAGCAGCATTAGCACACAAAACACACATGGCTGTCTCTCTCAAGGCTAGCTACTCCTTCCCGGGTTTTCACTGCTCAAGTAATTAGCTCGTAATACTTCTCTTATTCTATGTTTCATTTGACCTTCTCATAAAGATCCATCGATTTCAAGCCAACCGAGTCGACCTAGCTAACACTAGCAGCTAGGGTTGAACTTTGAACCAGTGAATAAATATTAGCTAGGTATAAGATTTTCAATGTTTCCTCATAGCGCTACCTCCAACATTATCAACACCAGTAGTACTACTGGGAACTACTACGAACAAGCCGTGTCCTTGCATCGTGATCAATCCTTTTCATTCCACAATGGGCCTTTAGCCAGTGACAACATCACCTCCATTTATAATCCTAATCCCAATTGCACTTCCGATTTCATTATTTCCAATTCGAAACAAGATCAAAATCTAGAACAAGGCCCTCATCACCATATCCATCCTCCGTTGTCTTTCTACTACTTTCCTTCTCCCTTTGAAGACTACGATGCTCAACTTCACCAGCAACATGAGCCCTTTGCGTTTCAAGAAGCTTCTTCTCTAGCTCATCATCATCATCAAGCTAAAATGGTGGACTGGGAATCCAACAAAAAAGACCAGGTGGTGATTAATAAGAAAGGAGATGAGCAGCAACAGCAGCAGCAGCAACAACAGAAAAGAGCCCCGGCCATGAGAAGGTCTAGCAAGAAGGACCGTCACAGCAAGATCAATACTACTCGAGGACTGAGGGATCGGAGAATGAGGTTGTCCCTTATAGTTGCCCGAAGATTCTTTGGTCTGCAAGACATGTTGGGTTATGACAAGGCCAGCAAGACCGTCGAGTGGTTGCTCAATCAGGCAGAAGCCGAAATCAACAAAGTAACAAGAGAATACTGCCGGGAACAAAGGAAAAACCAAAGCTCTCCTAGCACTACTACTGCTGCAGGAACCGGAGCGAGAACCACATCTGCTTCCACTTCCGAGTGTGAAGTTGTTTCCGGGCCCAATGAGGCTGCAACTGATGATTTTGTCGATAAGGTTAGCCCCAAATCCTCCTCTTGTTGTGTTAAACAACGGATGAAAAAGATTGTCCGGCAACCAAAGAAAGGTGCAATGTTTAACCGTCTTGCCAAGGAATCAAGGGCAAAAGCAAGGGCGAGAGCAAGAGAGCGAACTAGAGAAAAGCAATGTTTGAGTTCCGGAGAAGAAGCATCTGGAGGATTTCAAAGCTACAACAGCAACAACATAAACAATTTTTCTACACTGGAATCACTTACTGGGACTGAAGAGCCAATAAATAGCTTACAAGCAGCTGGGACTAGTAGTACTTTGATTGGTCATCATCCTCATATTCATCAGGATTTGGCTACCGTAGATGGTCATGATGCTGCAGCTAACTTGTTGATGATGGGGAAGTGGAGCCCTTCTTCCATGTTCAATTATCTGCAATACACATCTGGATCAAATTCGCAGGAGGTATGTAACTATGTAGTAGTATGTGCTAGTACTTCTGTTACTTCCTCTTTAATTTGTGCTGTACATATAACAAACATGCATATGTAATTAAAATTAGTAAGACTTATTTCCATGATAAGGTACAACGGTTTATTACACAGTGTTGGTATTAGATCAGTTCTGACAGACACCTTATTAATTTGCAGCATCACCAGTTTGCAGACTTTCAATTCTTTGGGAAGCCATGGGAGGTCTACAGCAGTAGTACTCACAACAGTCATAACCTATTCTAATGCCGCTTCTGTTCAGTCTGTACGTGTGCCTTAATTGCGTGCTTCGTTCTGTTTGGAATATGTAAGATATGGAAAATAATCTCCTCTAGTGTTTTCTCCTATCAAAAACTAGCTACTATTATGTAAAATATTAACTGATCAATCCGTCTCCTTAATTATATGACGATACCGTGTGTTTTGATTGTCATAATTTCAAGTTAGTTTCCTCTTTCCATTATGTTTTCCTTAGTCAACATACTTCTTGCCTTATTGGTTAGGGTCACTTCTCATATGTCAATCCCGTATACAGTAATACAGAATGTTTATGTGTTAGTTAAAATCCTTAGTAAATTCCAGTGTCAATGAATGTATCATAGGTTTAATTTATGTATATATCATCACCGTCAGCTTACCTCTTTAGATGTGTGAGTAGATCGACGTGACTTGATCGAGCAGTGATCATCCACTTTTCAGTTTCAAGTCATGCATACTTCTACAGATCAAAGTGATCCATTGACACCACGTTTACAAATGATACCTCACTTCACTTCCATGATGTCATTTTGAGATCTGGATATATGTAAAAGTAAGAGATCAAGATCAGTTTTTATGAGTTTGACAAGTAAAATAGGTAGAGAACTTTTAGTCCCATTATTGTTAAGCCTGTATAAAACAACCGTGGCTATGGTAGATGAACATATATAAGGAGTTAGGGATTTCAGTTTGATATGCTTCAACAATCAACCAATGATCTATTAATTGGGAGCATCAAAACATTTTTTGGATTCTTAACAGTGCTAGCTACTCAGGTCTTTTGTATTATTATAGAGTAGTCAAATATAATTTGTTCGAATTAGAGTTGTCTCACTTGTCTGATATGTATCCACAAGTTTCAGACTCTCTTAGGACAGTTCTCATTATAGTTTATACTAAAGATATATATCATCATTAATCAAAACTACATAAACAAGTAGGAATAGGATGATTCTAAGTTTCTAACTGCTTGAATTTAGACATTACCTAAGATTCTAAGAACTTGTCTATGTGATAATCAACTAAATCAAGGCATAGTTTTCATTTTACTACCCTAATCCTATCTAGAAGCTTAATGATGAGCATTTGGGAATTAGGACCGATGGGATGTACGAGAATTAAAATGAGTTCACGGTTGAGATCGACATAAATTCTATTTTAAAACAGTTGGGGAGCCAAGATTCATTCTAGACCAACATTGATCATAATTCAGCTCATTCTAGAAGAGTTTAGAGGAAGAGATTATTGTGCAAAGTAGGGAAATAGAACCTTATTATGTTGTTGCAAGGAGCTAAATAAGTTTAGTATACGCTTGACTACTATATTACCAAGGCTAATTAAATTATTTTGAAGCTAGTTAACAAAAAAAAAAAACATTAGTCAGGCAACATTAGTGAAGGGAACATAATTTCTCAAGCTAATTAATTAACAAAAACATTAGTCACGTTACGTACCATATATATATGTGACTAGCTAGCAAGAAATTAAGAATATATGAAACTGACCTTTCAAATTTTAAGATACGTAGTAGACAAGTTGCGGCTTGAATTATAGACATCACCAATTGATAGTACATATATTGATGATGACAACAGTTGAAATTTTTGGCCAGCGTGGTTGAGCTGCAATATGCCATATATGTCATGTATATCCAGTTCCAGAGTCTTTGTTAGTTTGATTGATACGGATATCGAAGCATATGTGTCTTAAACAGTATAGAACATATATATGGTGGCGACTGACTCCGAGATTGGTCGAATAATGGAGAGATACATATATGGTGGTCGATCATATAGGGAAAAAGAGAGTATTAGATGCGGACAAAGGCTGCTAGAGTCGGTACATAAAGCAAGCTTATTACTGATGTACACGTACATATATCCTGGTGGGAGGCTCTGTCCTTTACCCTTTGCTTTCATGGCAACATTTGTACGTACGTGTTAATTGGTTCACATCATGCATCCAATTAATGATATGTGCCAAGCTTTTTGTAAATGTAACCATACAAAGAAGTGCAAACAAAATAGCTGTATAGATATTTATAAGAGAAACAAAAATAGTATAACGGAATCAAGCAAGTAGTATATATCAAATTTTTAAGATAGGTAAAATGGAAAAGCTATATAAAATATAGCAAAGAATATTAGAGTTGGAGCACAAAACGGGTGCAAATAGAGTTGAAAGCAAAAGACAGATCCAATGATGAATTTAGCAACATAAGTCTCACAAGAGAGAATATATATAAGAGCATTCAATTATGCGAGTATACATATGTATATATCTTTTTCGTACTAAAGGAATGGACAAAGGAAAACATGTGCTTTGCACAGACCGGTGATTGATTGGGTTAAATATAACCGCACAGTCATTCGGACTTAATGCAAGTCATCTATAGTAAATTCAAGAAGAAGGTGAAATTGGTACTTCGTGTTTTACGAGCCACATCAATCTTCTTTACATTCTCAAGCAAATGTTCATTTCAAATGCACATGAAATACAGAAGAAAGGATATGAATTATGGAAAAAATAATGCACAAATGACTGCATAATTGGTGATCCATGATGTATACATAGTCAGGTAGTCACCAGTTAATAGTAGGTGATAAACAAAAATGAGAAAGGTTTCAGGGGATTAGGATGGAGATGGTGAAATGGTGACAATGGTACTCACGGTAGAGTGGTTGGCTAGACTCCTCTTTTGACCTAGATACCATGGCATGTTGTCATCCCGAAATCAAATGCAGTGGAATGTGTGTGTTAAATTTGGACACTTGATCCTTTTTTCTTTGGTCTCCTTAAAGCCTTCTTCTTTCCAACCTAAAACTAAAAGAGTATCTTACCTAATTCAAGTCGTTTTTCTCATACTTCATTACGTAGTACACTTCAGCTCAGTTACTTATGATCGATGAACTTCCAAGATTTTTGTTTTGTTACGTTTTTTCTTCTTTTGAGTCTACAAAATCAAATAATTGAGGCTGTAATTGCCGCAGAGCTCTTCATTTGGCCTTTGTACGTAATGTTAGATTTTGATCAGAACATTCAGATATAGAATAACTAGCCCTGGTTTAACTGCATACTGTAAATGTTGATAGCAGTATAGCAGATTATAGCCCAATCCAGAAAGTATCGTCAGAAGTCAGAACACACACCCGCGGAGGTTCATTTTTCTCAAATCATATGAAGAACATATGACACACTTAGATATCATAAGAGAAAAGAATTATGATATATATACCCTATCAAAAAAATCCCAAATAAGTGATTCCTTCTTTTACTTTTCTAATTAACAAGGTAATATTGGTTAATTGTTCTGCAAAGTAACCCAACGCTGAAAACCCTTGACCATCTCAATGACCAAACAAAACAAAAAAGTATTCGGCACAACAAAACTTGATAACGATAGATCGATCGACACAAACCAAGAAATCCAGATCTTTACAGATCAACAGCTAGAGAGAGCTGATGAAGAACGGAGACAAACTAACTAGCTAATTAGAGTTGCTCATTGCAATCACAATTGCTATCTGCCTCACGATCTCTCATCCACATGTCCCTTTTGGTTCTCTTTTTAAGCAAATCAAACCCTAAAAGAGATAGATCGATAATTAATCTTCCGGTTTTAGATCAGAAACCAAATCGCACAAGTAGATCAGGAAAAAGAAGGTCAATTAATTATACCACAAGATACAAATTCATTACAAGTCAGAAACCCAGACATCAATCGGTTCTCTTATTTTCTTGGCACCAACTCGATCTTACCTTCTGGGCTCTCACTTGATGTTGATGCAGAGCAAGATCGAAGACAATCTCTTTTTTAGAGGAAAAACTAAGATCTAAGTATGGTAGAAAGGGTAATAAGATCCAGCTAGGTATATCAAATATTAACTAAATGGTTTTCCAACGTACATCTGAAACAGATCGAGATCAAAGTGGAAGAAAAAGCTCATCCGGCCAACCCGTTCTTGGCCCTAATAATCGAGCTGAGAAACCCTAATGAAAGCTGGAAAAAAACCCTAGTGATGATGATGATAGCTCATCGATCACAGCTTTGTTTTTGAGTGGTTGGACCAATCGTTGAAGTGGGAGGCACCGACCCAATAGGGTTTTCTGAAGAGGGGGCACTCGTGAACCAGCAAGTACTCTCGTGCACCTGTGAAATGACTACTACTTTTGGCCTTTGGGGCGATCTAAATCTATATTCTATTCTAACCCATTCATTATTTAGTGCAAGAAATAATTGGTACTGCTAGCTTAGCTAGCTCTTTTAACTTCCTTATCTAACTGAACCTCATTTACCCGGCCTTGTGCTTCAGTCAACAAATACCCAATTTTGGGGGTTGTGGGAGGCCGGGGGTAGACGTCGTGTAACAATTTCAATGGCAGAGAGATACAAAGGACAGAAAATATTATCCACAACTCTTCCTTTATAGAGTTGCAGCTACCAAGTACGTACACAATTCAATAAAAACATTAGAATTGGAAATGTTGACTATAGGATATAAAGCCTGAGAGACGCAATGAAAACTTTGGAAAAGCTTGCATCATAATGTGTCTTGGTACATACACTAGAATGTTGTAATGGACTATATCAGTTATGACCAAGTTCACTTCGAGCAAATGGCTAGTATGGCTATGGCCGAGGGGGTGATATTTCGGAGAAGCTAGGTTCAAAAGTGACATATTCATTATGTAAGGCAGAGAAAAGCTAGAGATGCTCACAATAGGCTGGGAAGCCGAACAGGTGCCAATAGTGTAGTAATACTGGAAATTAGGAAGAGGATGCAATAATTTACAGTTTCTAGGGAGAGCAAGAGCTACAACCAGCTCTAAGTAATCAAGCAGAAAAAATGGAAAGTAATCAAGCAGATATAACTATATATATACTTTGAAACTAGACATTCTATTAGCTATTTTGATCAAATGGAAATATATATCACATTGTTGACATTAATGAACATGCTTTGGTTGGAAATTTATCTAGCTTCTTGGAACTGTTAGCAAAAACAAAATTCAGTTATCAGACACACAAGATCAATCAGTCTAGAAAGTCCTCAAGATTTAAAGTGGTAAGATTTTTCAAACAATGTGGTTTCCTGACTACTGTTAGCTCTGGATCTTGATCAGGATAATTATGTGCCTTCTTATCAGTTCAAATTGACAAACCAATTAACTCCAGTGATATATGCATTTCTAATGAAATTATATCTCCCCTGTATTAAGTTTTCAAAAGTCGAACCTGAAGTCAAGGGGTGTTTCTGCAGCACAAGTAGAATTAACTATTTAGAGCACAAGCAGTTGGTATTTGTACGTACAGCATTCATAACCTAACAGATTTCTTACTATGAAGATACTGATAGTGGGAGATCACTCAATCAAAATAAGAATCCACACAAAAATAGGACCTTAACCAAAATAAGACATGATAGACTTAATTAGTTAGGAACAGAAATCAAATATTTTGTTGATTAAAAAAAAACAATGTGAAAGAAACAAATGAAAAGGGAGGGAAGTGATCGAGTACCTTAAAAATTGTTCATGATCTATAGGTGGGCAATGCGTAAGAGAGGCTAAAGTTCAAACTAGCTCAGAGTAACTTTCAGTGCACCAAACCACATCTGGAATCGATCTACAAAACCACGACATGATCAGTATAATTATTACTAGTTGTAGCAAGCATTTCTTGAAAGTCAAGAAAAAGATAAACATATCCTTCATCCTTAATCATATCCTACCCTTTTATATTTTGGCATTGTGTATATGTCCTTGTACATTTCTATGATGTACTCATCATCAAAAGCAAAGCATGATCATATGTGTTAACAGATGGAAGGCACAGTAAGCACCAACTGTATGTACCGTGTACAAAAGGAGTATAAAGTCTACATATCTAAGTGCATCCTGTGTATGTACTGGAATGGCATATCAATGTGCTGGCATGGAGTTGAAGTACAGAAATTGTGTCTTAGTCTTCTGTTACAAACTTACAATTGTTCATTCCAAGTGCTTTCCAGGGGAACTTTATAGATGTACACTCAGTATCCAATATGATAATCTCTAACTAGTTACTCCAACTCAGAGCAAAAGTAATTAGACTACTTTCTAAATCTTGAAACTTATAACCATGTAACCAGCCATCTAGTTCAACATTGTTTCACACTGTAAAAATACAAATTGCGTGTAATGCATATATATATATGTGTGTGTGTGTGTATATATATATATATACTTGTTATGAAGACGTACAGATGGACTAGCTTAAGTCTTGGTATCGTACTTGAAACCGTAAAGCGCACTTACAGAGTTACCATTGTCTCCAGAAAATTTTGGTTCTACAGTAGCAACTGTGGACATAGTTTTGGTCCTGAAGATACACGAAAAGTGAGAACAATATGAGAAAGAAGCCGAATGAGACACAGAGATGTATGATATGATAGAAATTTTTAGGGCTCTTTAGTCTTTACCTCCACATTTATCACATATTACACTAATCAGAGATATATACTATACTAATTAGTAATTACTGTCTAAAATATGTAATATACCCACAGACCATCAATCTTCCATCAGTAAACGTCTGAATGTCTGAGCTGCATATATGCGCGCGGCACAACATTACTGTCCGGGGTTTCAACCCAATCCAAGCCAACTAGCCAAGCATGAAGTTTAGCTCCTCGGTATCAACCTATTTTATCAATCTATCATATGATATGTACACTACGTGTGCGCTCCATCGATCTCCAGTAGTACTGGACAAGTTTGTATAACTTTTTGAAAGGTTTCTTGATCATTAGGTTTTGGCAGTCTGCTGGGTCGTTTAGCAGTTTAAAGCCCAGATATAGTTTTTGGGCCTTGGCCTTCCTTTTGACAAGACCCAGAAGAGTGGGAATATGCAAACTGGGCCAAACCCATTTTTTCAAGTGGACCGGGTAATTCTCGTAGATGGTTCCGCTTAGATATACGCGCACTTCTAACGACGAATTATTCGCGAATAAAGG
Source organism: Geum urbanum (assembly GCA_946800695.1). Classification (NCBI taxonomy): domain Eukaryota; kingdom Viridiplantae; phylum Streptophyta; class Magnoliopsida; order Rosales; family Rosaceae; genus Geum; species Geum urbanum. The sequence goes on from OX327013.1 coordinate 44,468,304, forward strand.
TGTTGAAAAGAAAAACAACTCCTACTCTCCTAGTTTCCTACTGTTCTTTCTCAATGTGTTCGGAGTTTATCTTTCAATATTTTCAGGCCGGATATAGGAAGAGGTAAATTGTCGGAAAGAGTTTCAAAGGTATTTATTTTTTGTTAATTGCATAACAAGGGCATATATTTAATCTCCGATAACTATATGTAAGACAATCATGAAACCAAATCCAAACAACATGCAGAATTACAGATAGAGGTAACTTGATTGAGCATGTACCTTGCATGGAAGAAGCTTCAAGGCTAAATTTCCTGCAACCTTCTTAAGTTGATCATGAATGACTCGATCGAGACGAAGGTAATTAACCAACAAACTTTGATCCGAAGTACCTAACCACAGAGTAATTAAACTCAAAGAGTTAGCTTTGCTTGAAGGCAAGCTCGATCTATCTCTACTGCATATAAGAAATTAAGGAGAGAAACTTCAAAGCCAACGCATGCATATCTAGCTGCTGTCCGGGATATAGAGAAAGAAAGAGACCCTAAAATGTACATATATATCGTACTCTCTCCTCTCGATTCACCACTACTACTACCTCATTTCTGTGTTTGCTTCCTTTTTCTTTCTTTCTAATGGGTCAAGTAGCTAGGTATCGTGTGTTTTCTGTTGTTCACAACAAGAAAAATTAAAAACTCCCTTAGTTATAAGTTTGCCGAATCATAAACTTCTGTCACAGCAGTACATATTTGAACATGTTTGAGATTGTTTTCTAGAGTTCTAGAAGCACTTTTAAAAAAATTCAAAAATACTTTTAAAATCAGAAAGCACCTATCATGTGCTTCTAAAATACTTCAAACTGTTTCCAGAATTCCACCAAATCATTTTCTTATTTTTTTGATTTTTTTCTTCTATTTTTAATTAATTATTTTTAATAATCCGAAAGCGCTTTTAACCGTTCTAAAAGCAATCCCAAACACACCCAAATATATGCTAGCTCATTTTTATCTTTTTTTTTGGAGAAGTGAATTTGACACTCCCTTATTTACAAAGCACATCCCTTACTTTGTTCTTTGTGTGCATTTTCATTACACTTTTGTATGAAAATATGAAGAAAAAGAGGGTGGATTGTAAAAAAGGACCGCAAATTTCACCTTCCATATACATGTACTGCTCGTCAGATTTTGTGCCAATTTCACCTCCCTTTTTTTCTTTCTATCTTTTGGGTAACAACAGTAGTACAGTAATCATTTGTGGCAGGTTTAGAGCTACTGTTTGAGAGGTAGATGATCGCTACAAATCGGGAGAAAGGAAGAAGCATTCAAAGTGTAGCTGTTTACTTGCTTCAACACAAGCACATGCAAATAGGCGAGGCTATCTAGCTACAATTCTGAAATTATGCATGTAAAGAAAGACAAGGGTACAATGTATAGCAAGGTAGTAGGTATGTAAAGTTAGTGGGAGGAATAGTATCACTGACAAGGAATAGTGGTATAGCTAGTACTGTGTATAAGTGATACAGTATACAGTATTACTACGTACGTTGTTATTACTGCAGAGCCTCCGGGCTGGCTCCGATTAGCTAGCTAGGTTATATATTCATTGAGAGCAGAGATTAATATGATCGAGGAGCGAGGCCCGTCTGAAGTTTGACAGATGGCTACAGCTGTCCGACTTTCAGTCTCATTCCTTTATACACCAGTAAGCTAGCTCATTGGAACTTACAAGTATCTGAATCTAAAGTTACGGGACTCTTTAGTGCAAATACGGCTCTGATATCACAAGCGCGCTAACAAGCATATGGAAGACGTAGTGCTCTAGCAATTACAGCATTTGTCACCAACGTATATCAAACTAACACATTAAGTTTTGGTATCGCCAAGAAGCTACTTGAATTAATATATATATATATATATATATAGAGAGAGAGAGAGAGAGAGAGAGAGAGGGATCAGACCACCATTGCTACAATGATGACTGATGCTGCTCACTCGTAGCCAAGTCAATATGGAAATGACAGACAGTTGTAGAGGGTTGAAGCTTGGGCGCTCTGGCCTCTTGGAACGTGAAGATCCTGTTGAGAAGATTGCGAACCAGATCCTAATTTTTAGTAGAAAAGCAGCTGAGAGCAGCTACGTGTACCTACGAGAACTAGTTACAGTATAAATATTAAGAACAACTCCAACAGATCCCTTAAATGTGAATTTCACCAATAATACAAGGATTTTTGTCAAATTTTAATTCCAGTAGATTTGTTATACTATTCTCTATTTTAGGGATTCCCTAAATTTTACATTTTCATCCCCTATATCTATACCGAAAAGTGGAAAAAGTGAGAATTAATATAGGTAATGAGAATGAAGAATAGTGTACTTAATGATTTCCTTTTTAGTTTCAAATGTAATTAATAATTATATACATTTAATGATTTCTTTAAAGTTAACCAATCAAAATCAAACATTTATTGAAATATAGATAAATTTTGAGTAATATTGGTGGAGCAACTTTCAAAAATTGACCAACTAAATTAGCTTTGAGGTCAATTTTTGAACAAAATAACAACATTATAAGTGATGTTGTTGGAGATGTTCTAACATACTTGAGTGTAATGTTGGCATTTTTACCTGCGGGTATTATTCCGTTTTTGATATTGGCAGGCGGATAAAAACCTATTCCATTTTGTTAACGGACGGATAATGAGTATTTTCAAAGATACCCGATAATTAAACGAACGGGTATGAGTATACCTACGGGTATTTTTTTTCCTCTCTCTTTTCCTCGCCGGAGCTCCAGTGACGGAGCTCGTCATTCAGCTACCAAAACCTTCGAATAAAGTATCAAAATGACCTCATCGACGCTCTCTTTTTTTCTCCCTTAACTCTTAACTCTTTTTCGCACCATAAATAGCTCAAACTTTAAAAAAAAACTGAATGAAAACCTCTAGAACCCTAGAAATTAGGGATTTTCGATTTTGAGAACAAATTCGCTAAGGAGACCCTCTGAGCTTTGTAGTTCTTGTCGCTATGAAGCTAACCATACCTTATTTGATTCTCGATTCAATCGGAGTCGGTTAAATTGAAGAATTGAAGAATTTGATAATTTTGTGTTCAAGATAAAATTCGTTGAGTTTTGTTTTGAATTTTATGTTGCTTTGGAAAGAATTATTATTAGGTTGATTTGGAACAAGTTAGACTTTTAATCGTCAGAATTGAAGGTAGCCGGCGACGGTGGTGGTTCACGGCGGTGCTACAATGGAAATGAAAATACAAAAAAAGAAAAAAATTGAACAGATACCCGTGGATTACTTGAAATTTGGTTTAACGGATATGGATATTACCCGTTCAACATTTCGCGAATAATGAGTATTAATGAGTTTTACTCGTCTAAGAATGAATATTCCGTTCAATGAACGGTACATGCACGTTTACCTATATTGTCAACATTACTCGAGTACCCCTATCTATGATCGGTGAAACAATATACACAAATCTCGTGCAGAATCCAAATCGAGCTGCAAGAAAATCCTGGTAAGGAAAAGTAGTCAAATTTCTTTAGTCTCCTCCTTGTACGTGGCAGTTAATTTTGTATTTTACGTAAGTTTTGTTCTCAGTAGTGAAAGTGAAAGCAGAGTGAAGGAACAGTTCTCGCGTCCTCTTGATTTATGACGAGTTTAATTTGAGCTGCTATCGTCAATTGTCAGACTCCATCAGTCTCTCACTCGTTTTTTAGGGGACGGGTGGGGGCTCATCTGGACCGAAAACCCCACACTCGGGTTTAGGGCAGTACCAGTGGGTAGAATTTTCCGATCATTTCATTAGCTCAAGTTCAACAAAATCTAACAAGCTTCGAGTTCGAAACCTGCTGCTCTATATGAGTTTTGATTGTATTGTTATCCTTCTTGTAAGATCTCATTTTAATGATAAATAGATGATGCATTTTACCGACAAAAAATGAATTCCACGGTAAACCTGATGGCAAAGACAATTAACTGGCATGAACATTCTATTACCGGTAATATTAGCAAAAGTGACGGACAATCCGGCATGGTTGCATACATCAATTACAGGAGGCGAGTTATCTCGGAACCAATTGCCTGCAGGCTTAAGCAACGATACAATTGGTGGCAGCAATGTTAACCACAAAATTCCCAATTGCATCATTAACACATGCATCCTTGCATCCATGAGCCTAAGATTTGTCCAGAGATCGAAATTTGGATTTAATTCGAATTTTGGGGACGAGGGGTTTACCTCCTGATGCCTTGGGCCTGGTCGCTTCAGCCTTTCTGATGACTAGTGTGTTTGGTCTACTGGGTTCAACTGGTTTCAATTGCACAGTAGCAGACTTGAATCCAAGTACCTCCTTACTTGGTACGTCCAGGGAAGGTACTTTAGCATTCTCATTCAGCAACTTCACTATCTCCTTCTCTTTTTGCTTTTTTTCCTTCTTCAAACGTTTTCGCTCGAGATACTCGGGATCATCTCGGTCGCCTTTATCCCTCTTCCTTTTCTTTTCCTTGTCTTTCTTTTTCTCCTTTTTCTTTTCACGAGGCAGTACATCCAGCACATCAAAAGAACCACCATTAAAATCATTCTGTGGAACTGAGAGAGCTTGAAGGCTTACATACTTCTGCACTTCTTCATCTTGGTAATCTTGCATGAAGCTAGGTGATGGATTCTCGAGTCCAGGCTGTACATAAACTTTGCTTGAATCAGCAGTGCACTGCAATTCCTTACCTATGATTTCATCAGCATCACTTGCAAACTTTGCACTATCAACACTGGCAGTCATCCGAGATCCACGATCATGACAAGAGTTAACTTCCTCAAAGTTTTGGTTGCCAAGACTCGCAGCTTCCCAGAAATTTCTCTGTGGTGCATCCACGGATACTGAACTGCTAGCATGCCCACCTTGAGATCTCTCAATAGTTTGATTATCGCCGTCTTCTGCTCTACTTGTAGTGGCAGATTTTTTTACCTTGATCTTCACAACTGGCAACTTCCTTCTCTGGCTGTTGGAAATGGTATCTGCTTCCTTGGAAGAATCTCGAATAACAGGCAACTTTTGTCTGTGGCTGTTGGAAATGGTATCTGCTTCCTTGGAAGGTTCTAGAAGTGCCAAGTCATTCATGGAAGGTTCGGGAACGATCAAGACATCCTTGAAAGGTTCAGAAACTGCCAAGATATTCTTGGAAGTTTCCACAGCACTCAAACCACCAGCTGAAGGGTCTGCCACAGCAACCAACACATCACTGAACGGTTCTAGAGGACCCAAACCAATAAAAGCATTATTAGTATGTTCAGACACAGCCAAATCATCCTTCAAACCTTCTGGAGCTGGAACCGACAACCCATCTATGGAAGCTTCTGCAGCTGGAACTGACAACCCATCTAAAGCTCCAGGAGGTGGGACTGATAATCCATCCTCGGAAGCTTTGGGAGGACACAAACCATCTCCGCAAGGTTCAGGAACAGACACACCATCATTTACATGGTTCTCAGCATCAGAAGGTGGTTCCAGAAATTTACTTTCTGGAGCAAAATCAGCAAAGATGCTCTTCTGCCCATGCAAGTCTTCTGCATCCCCTAGAAGCAACGGTTTATGATCTCGTGGAACTCCATATAATGTAGCGGGCCTGAAAATGGAGCTCACTGCAATTAAATTAACTGGAAAATAAATGAACAAAAATGGTCATACAAGTGTACTCGGGATAGCAACAAAGAAAGAATATAATGCCTTCCATGATGTGTCATCAATGTGCAGTCATATTTCTCAAACAAGTAAAATATGAATGCAACATAAGGCTCTCACCTTCCTGCAAGGATTTGTAGGATGCTGAATACATGGTGACGAAGAAAGATATTATTAAAAGCCATCTGGCCTTCAAGTAGGCCAAGTAGAGCCACAAGAGTCTGGCTCTGTACTTCATCCACACGATCAGATCCACCTCTTATCTTGCATAATCTCATAGTATGCACAGCCAACTTCACCTGCCCTGCAATCAAGGAAAGCATGCAACAACGAAAACAGTCGGTGCACATAACCGTGAGCAGAGGAACTAACATTCATGTGGTAGGGCGAAATCTTGAAAAGAAAGTTTATCCACACAAGAGAGTGACAAGCACCTCTGAAGGATGGTTCTTCATGTATATATCTTATGAAGAGTACCAAAGCTGCATCAATGCCTCTGAAGTGGAATTCAAGATCAAGCAGTGATCTGCTTGCTTCAACCCTAACTTGCCATATGACCTTGATATCGCGGAATGGTTTTACGAGTTCAAATACACGATCCTGCCGCAAGTCATAATAAAAACATTACATAAAAGTACAAGTACATGAACTTTGAAACAGATACGATTATAAAAGTTCAAATACATGATCCTGTTGTAAGTCACAGTCCTAAAAGCACTACATACTTGTACATGAACTTTGAAATAGCAATCTGACTAGGTAATAAAAGTACTCACAAGAGGAACCAATCCCAATAGTTTCAAAGCAATATGTGTTAGGGACCTGATACAGCTAACTGACAAGATACCATTGTAGCTAGGCATCAACCTGGTACATACCATTTCCAGAAAGAACATAAATTAGAGATATTACTCAAGAATTCCATAGAGCCCCTTGCGATCGGTATGAAATGAGTAAGCAAACCTGTCAAACTGTAAAAGCCGATCGATATGCTTCAAAAGAGATGATAAAAGGACAATACTCTGCCACAGTGAAGGAAAGCCAAATCATCGTAAGTGATCAGACAACTATAACGAGAAGCAAACTGTGATAAGTATTAGTCTCATGTTGACAAAGTAGACATCACATTGAATATTATTTCATATACCATCCAGGTGGAATCAGTGTTTATTGAAAATAATACATAAACTGTACAAAGATACACTCACACAGACAAACATAAAGCAACACAGATGATATGGAACATGCAGATAAGGTATGGCAGAGGCAGAGAATCAATAAGTACTGTTTAAAACAAACCTGTTGTCCAAATTCAAGTTCTCCAACAGACTGAATTAATGAAGAAAGCCAGAACACATCAGAATAAGAGTTCTCGTTGTTGTCATTGTACTGTCATACAAAATAAAACAGGATTAGTACAGAGTAAATCTTTAAAAATTGTTGCGTTGTTTTCAAAAGAGGTATCTGCTGGGATGTATCAGGGAACCATAAATATCTCTGCTCATGCTGATGTGATAACTAGCCAAAATGTAACTACCTTTAAAAGTAGTAAGACAAATTCAACAGCCTCTCTTGGGCTTTTTTTGTCAGCGGCTCTGACCATAGCTATAGCATGTGGAATTGCCTGTAAGTTACAGAAACACATTATATCCAGAGAGTTCTCAATAGGAAGTAGGAAGTTTGCATAATTTAACACTACCGACTATGATGATAATGATAATGATAATGAAAATGATATATGAATATTTACACATATATATCTCACAATTTGAACAGTCAAATAGAAAAGTATTAAACGTTTTCAAAAAGATTCTTTGAATTTATATGTATAAGGTTGTGTAGGCCCATGTCATTTCAGAACTGAGCAGGAGGAAAGAGACAATGTCACTATATGTAATAACAGAAGAGTTTCACATTTTAAAGCAAATTGTTCAAACAGGCACTATACAATTAGGCTTTCTCTAGTTCTTTCCTGCTATTGACTCCTAGTTAAATTTCTCATGTTTTTAGCAATAATAGTTGTGTAACACGAGACATTTGATATACAAGTTCAAATCATATGAACCGCCAACTGTGGCACATGACAAACAGCTTATTACATATCCTACCTCATTGCATTACCTCAAGAACTAAGTATTCGGGAATATCACGGAAGTCATTTGGCCTGCACCATTAACAATTCACATAATTTTGTTAATATCTGGTGAGCTCTCCACAATTTGCAGTTCAAACAATACATGTATAAAGAACATACTTGGGGAGTCCGATGTCTGCATCAAACCTTCGACTTTTATAGAAAGCCACCAAATGGAGTAAACCAGCCCAATCAGTATCCTGAAGAAAATGATGTAACACTGCACAGATCAATATAAATAGTTGATTTGGACAGGTAGAGACAGTAAGCAACAAGCAAGCAGTATCAGAATTCGGCAAATCAAGGATTACAGGATTTCAAGAGTCCAAGGAAACAATAACAATAATGATAACGATAATAATACTGATAGTAGTAGTAGTACCTCAGATGCTGTATTAGCCAATGCAAAGGCTGCCTCAATTCGAACTCTCCAGAAGGCCTTGTGATCAAAGAACAAAACTTCAAAAATTTCTCTTTTAGTGATGCATGATTCCACATCTAGCTTAATTATGTATGTGACAATACCTTGGAGTCTATGAGAAAGTTATTCAGGGCATTAACAACAGAAAAAGGAAGCTGGGGAAAGGATTCAAGCATTGCAATTGTTTGCGCCTGAGCAACAACATCTTTGTCCTTCTCCAACTGATTAATCTGATATGACAACACCATAAGATTAGTCAATGACCTATAGACTTACCTAACATGAAAAGGATCAAACACAATAACCAGTGAAAGGCCGTAATGCTAATAGATCCACAAAAGTATGTAGAATCACCACACTCTTCTACGTACCCACATCTGTACAGGTTGATTGAAATAAATTTCAGCAAGGTACTCCATTTCTGGGTCTGCCCTCATCCACAACAACGGCGATTCCATGCTGCCAAAATAGAATGTTCACGATACAGAATATTTTCATTATATAAGAACTTCCAGAAAAGAATACACTATCATTCAACCATTATACCTAGAGCGTATATCTATGGCAGGAGTAGCATCGCCATTATCATCTGCTCCGTCAAGCTTTGCACCCTTTTTTGGCTTCTGAAAGCGTCTAGCAGCAAGCTTTGAATGGCATTGTATCTCCAGCAACTGCACTGATTCTCCAGCCATTGGCAGAACTGGATGGTCAAACGTACCATCAAGTTCATGAACTCTGATGCTCATCATTCCAGGCCACCCATTATCACTATCACGCTTTTCAAACTCTGAATTGGTATCAACTATTGAAGCACTTGAGTTAGAAGCGTCTGTGCACCCACGTAAAACTGCCACTTCAACCATATTCTTTCGTTTGTTGTAGGAGAAGCCCATCCTTTATTAGTACCAGTGAAACAAAGCATACAAGTAATTCAGTAAACGAATCTGCAAAAGACATCCAGAACGGGATACGACATATGTAGCACAAGCAGGATACCTCAGCAATGGACAACCGCACGATTCTACCCAGCGAGGAAAGAATTCTTTGAGAAAAGGACGCTCAAGATTACCAATTTTATTAGCAAAGTGCCTAAACTGAAAAATACAATTGATAATATAAATATTTAAACCGCGACAATGACGTTATTTTTAATTGAGATATTACGAAAATAAAATGATGCTGATGTTACCTCCTTGGTACTAAGAGATCTAAGAGGACGGGTCTTATCTTGAGCCCTTAAAACTATTGTTTGCAAAATCTGTACATGAATAAGAGCAAAACCAGAAATCATATGTTAAAACCAAATTCAGTTGAGGTTAACTGTTACCATTCTGAACAAGAGACTCATTTAGCATTTGCTCAAGCTTCAGCAGACTTGTCAGGTATGGATAAATCAAAAGTCATGTGACAACACTTGTCTTAGATAGAGAAAACAAACAGGGTGAAGGCTGCTTGACCAAAGTGGTAAATGTTATACACTTCAATAAAAGAAGACCTAATTAGACCAGTATAATGCAATACATTCTAATACCGTTACTTATTTTGCCAAATAGTAACTTCATAAGTGATGTGACACCCTCAGAAAAATGCAAAAAGTGGAGAATAAGAATTGCCTAAAATAATATATTTGAACCAAAGATATATATTGAAGAAAACCAGTAAATGAAGTAAAGTAAATGTACACAGATGTCTGCATCTTAATTCATACTGTTTTGCAATCCTAGGTGAAAGAAAGTTTGATGAAACAGAAGAAACCACTAAAAGAAATAAACCCCGTCAAGTCATCAGGGCAGCTGATAATAGAGCAACAAGTTTACTTACTTTACGGAAAGACTCGGGCCCCATCTGCTTTTCCAACATTTGAAGTATAGCCACCTTTTGGAGAGGTAAAACTAGTCAATTGGTGAAGGTGGAGAAAAGTAAAGCATATCAAGGTATAAATAAGTATACACGAAAATAAAAACTCACAGATTTCCAAGATCTGATTTTGCTGTATATTCCAATGCATTGAGTACCAAACAAGTCCTTGCAAGATGCAGCGGAGCTTAGAGCAGTTGCACCACTATCATCTGCTCTACAAACAGCACAATTTGCCTGCAGACCCAGAAACAATATATTGCTGACACGAAGTTGAATTGAGAGGAAAGCAATAAAACGAAGGACACGACTCATGCTATAGTTTTTTCCTTTCTCCACCAAATGGACAAAGACACGAGAAATCGAAGGGATGACCAAAATTAGAAGGGCAATACTTTCTACGCGAGGAGAAATGTAACTTATTGACTTAATATTAGATAACTAGAACATGCAAGTGTCTCAGAAGAAACCAAACCTTGTATCTCCGATAACGGGCTTCATTATTTCCTAAATACTTTTTGATAAACAAATCAGTCAAAAATCCAGCAAGACCATCCAGCAGCCACTCTGACAACAAGTTAAGAAACGATGTTAAAACCAAATGGTTTCTTGAAAAGAACAAATACTTTATAGGTACCCATTACTTAGATTCCAACTAAGCGATACACACCCACATACTACTAACTTACCATCATTCGACGACTCGGGAGTGATATAAATACCAAACCATTGTTTAGCAAGGGCAAACGCGAGTTTAATCCTCGTGTCAATAGTCTTCATGAAATAATATATACCCGTTAGATCAATAGGAAGCATGTGATGTGAGAAACTGTTTCCACATGGTGACCAGAATACAATAGATATTTTCTCATCGTGTGGGAAAATTAAGGGAATAAAGTAAACAGTCAATTGATTTGTGCTAAAAACAAAAGATATGCACTATCGTGCTGTTATAAACATACCTGATCAATAATCTTCTCATCAAACAAAACCTGACAGCTAAAAATGCTCATGGAGGCCCCCGAACTCAATGAGGATACTGTCATCTCAGGCTCTATGAAGACTTGTTTATACGACCCAAACGGAAAATTTACTGAAAGATAATCCTTATAACAGCTGTGGAATTAAAAAAAAATATTATGGAATGATGTGGAGCACACCTCAAAAAAGTAGTGAATTCAAATGGTCACAAACTAGGAAGCCAAACCTAAATGCGCTATAGAAAAATTCTACAGTGTTTCGAAGCTTTGGTATATTCAATGGCAAGCACATGTGGGATATCAAACCAAACTGGTGGTCTGGAAGGATTTGAAAGGGTGCAACCACCAAAGATATCCATCGAGCACTAACTGGAACATCTAATCTATAGACATATGTTTTGTGTGGAGGATCATCCTTGCTCAAAACCTGCAAAGAAGAGAGGCCGATGTGTATATAGCCAAAATCATCAAACATTAAACACTAATCTGATACAATTATACCAAATATGATCATTAGCTGCAGAGTATAAAATAATTGACAACAACTAGGGCAAAAATCAGGGTTTCCATGTAACAACAAACTGCACCAAGAATTTTGGTGACTCACATTTTGAGTCAAGTATAAAGGCTTTATGGTGACACAAAACAATTGAAAAGGAGAATAAAAAGTGCAAAACTTAAGCAACTGAATATTGTGTTCATGTAAAAGCAGAGTGTACTTTGCAACAGAAAGTAAACAAATATAGTTTGTTTAACCACCCACTTTATACTTCCACTCAACAGATCTTCAATCCAGTAGATGCCTGCAGTGAGTGTGAATCGAACGCGACCTCAGATTCAGTCTGACGCTCTCCCAACTGAGCTATCGCCGCAAATAATGCACCAACAATGAATCGACTCCCAGTATAATCATGGAAAGTCATTGGTCATACAAAGTGGTGAGAACTAGGTTTGGTATTCCCCTTTCTATTTTTGTGGCAAGGCAAAGGTCATGCAAAGTGGTGAGAACTAGATTTGGTATTGCATAATTCACATTGCAATACCTATTACTCAGAAGTGCTTTTAACTTCTTTTTTTGAAAGGGAAACTTTTAACTTTCTGTCCTAATCAATGTTTTGAAGAAGTTTTTAACAAGAAAATGATTAGTATAAACAAAATTTTACTCAATAAAATACCAATTACTCAACCAAACAAGAACACACTATACTTAAACCCAGTTTTGGATCCATTCTTTTCTTACTTACTTCACTGTGCAATTCAACAGTGCATACCGGTTACTGAATTCACGGAGAAGAAGTGCACTTCTTTGATAGAAAGTACGTAACTGCTAGGTATAAACTGGAAGTCAGGTGTTCTATGCGGAATTCACCTGGTAGAGTAAACTTCCGGTGCTAACAGCCACAAGGTTCTGTGCAACAGTAAACTCCAGATCATAGCTGACACATAACATTATAACAATGATAAATATACCAATGGTTGTTTAACTGACCAAACTCACTATTAAGAAAGGCCAAATAAGACATTTATTACCAGCAGCTCTGTGAACTGTCATCCATACAAGGGAACCAGCACCTTGCACGCCGCATCTGGTTATGTGTATGTAGCACATTATCCGAAAAGTAAACCCCTGTCTCCGCTTTCTCTACCCAATAATCAATACGAATCACCCTCAAATTCTGCACCAAAATCAATCTATATGAGAATCACAGCACATGATACTCCCAATCACATCAAACCATGCTAGTCGAGCTAGTGGTATTAAAACATCATTTGCCTTCCTTAAACCCTAAACCTCCCCCTATGAAGAAATGCAACTAAAATCCAAGCCGACATTAATAGTTTTTCACTACTTCAAAATAGTATAAACAAGCACCTGATTGGGTTCTTCAGCTAGCTGCTTGGCTTCTTCAGCTGATGGCTTGCCTTCCTCAGATGAGTTCTGCACCTCAATCACCGCAACCGGTTGCTCATCTTCCGGCCGGACCACTTCACCTCCGGCCTTGAACGCCTGGCAGCAATTGATCAGCAAATTCGGCACCAGCTCCCTTTTGAGCGCAGACATGTAACTCAAACCAGCGGCGTCAGCAGCAGAGGTCACTGACGTCACCGAGCTCCATTTCGTCTCGGCCTCCGCCTCCTTACTACTACTGTGCGGGTAGTACTCGAACTCTGTAGGCTCACCGTCGACGGAGACGCTCTCAATCCCCAAATTCTCCGCGTGTAAACCTACAATCCCTATCTCCGGGACCGTAATCTTCAACTCAGTGTACCTAAGATAACACACAAGTGACCTAAGCTGAGCTAAATTGGATTGGAGAGAAAGAATTGAAAACCTAAATCGGAAAAAATGAGCTGAGGAGAGAGAGAGACGGCGAACCCGTAAATGCGACGGTGGACGAGGTCGATGGAGAGGCAGAGCTTCTGGTGGCGGACGACGGGTTCGGAATTGTCGGGCTTGGCGTCCTCGCTCTTCGGCTTGCGAGGTTTCGCCATGGGTTTGTGAGAAGAGGGAGATCAGCTTAGCGAGCTCGCTCTCTATCTCTGTCTAATTTTCGGGACGATGAATGAGACCGACATAAAAATAAAAATAAAAAAGGTGAGAAATCGGGATTTTATTTATAGGCGTCCACTCATGGTAACGTTTATCCTTAACGGCGCCGTCTCATCTTATACGAACTTTGTAACAAAAAAAAGTGTTTTAACGGACCTTCTAATCTTCTGTTACCGAAAGCAAAAGACAAAAATAATTAACGGCCTTCTATGTTCTTCAACCGCAAAGAATAGTCAATCCCAAAATGCCATAAGCATTGTAAAACCTAACAGAGAGACCCCGATCTCTATCTCCTCCGCCTTAGAAATTCGCCGACGCCGAAAATCCGACTCCGATTACACCTCAAGAAATTCCTCAATCAAATCACTATGAGTAGTAACGAGCCTTACAACAGGTAACCTCATTCCCTAAGCTTTTCTTCTAATTCGTTTCCCTCCAAATTCAGCACCGAAAGATAATGAGCTCGTTTTTAATGTTTGTATGTGTTTTACAATCGGTTCTAGGTTTGTGAAGCGATTAGATTGGCTTCCCGAAGACTTGCCGGAGCGACAATCGCGGCATCGCCGTGGTTGTGCTCGACGCGCTCACCAGGTTTGTATGAACTCTGTTTCGAACTGAGATTGGGAATTTTGGAATGTTTGTACTTGAAATTGGACAATTTGAAGTTGAAGAGACGACACAGTATGTTAAAGTTGAGAATATGCATAGTTTAGAGAGAAATATATCAATTGGGTGTGAGCAATTTCGTATCGAAAGTGTTCTGCGATGAGTCTGTTTTATTATGTGTTAGGAGGGAGATGGCCTTGATTCTGTGCGCAGTATTGTAACTGTTGGTTTTTTGTATGTTAGACGGCAATGGGTGAGAGAAGAAGATTTAGCAAAGGACTTGAAGCTGCACGGGTAGCAACTTCGTCGTACTTTGCGATTTTTCGAGGAGGAAATGCTGGTCACCCGAGACCATAGAAAGGAGGTTAGTTTACTGATTATATTGATTCACATTTTTTGTAAATCGAAGCTACATTCAACGATTAAAGGATGCTTTACCTGATCGTCCATGTATGCCCATCCTTCTCGTAATTTTATTGTGTTTTGAGTTTTGCAGACGGCTAAGGGTGCAAAGATGTTTAGTGCTGCAGTTGCAGCAACAGCTGATGGTCATCATGGTACAAAAGAAGGGGAAGAGAAAGTTAAACTGCACACTCACGCTTACTGCTGTCTGGACTATGCTCAGGTTTGTTTCCTATGCTTGCATCCATGCTATAGTTTAACCTGATAATTGTGAAGAATAAAACGGTTTAGTCTACTAGATGACAAGTGAATTTGTATAGTATAGGCTAGTATATTATTTTCTTGTTCTTCTCAAGAATTACATTATCAGTTAAATTGACAATAGGCTTCTGTATTTGGGAAAGGCTTTATTCGAGAATTTGTTTCAGATATATGATGTTGTCAGATACAGACTGCACCGTATGAAGAAAAAACTGAAAGACGAATTGGAGGACAAGAACACTGTCCAGGAATATGTATGCCCCAACTGTGGGAAAGGTTTCAACCATTATTATTTTCCAGTGTTTCAGTGTGTTCCGCTTTTTGATACTGGACTAATAAACGTAAACACAAATATATAGATACAATGCTTTGGATGCACTACAACTCATTTCCATGGAGGATGAGTACTTCCACTGCGAGAGTTGCAATGGTGAACTGGTGGCTGAGAGTGACAAACTAGCTTCTCAAGAAGTAGGAGATGAAGATAACAACGCGAGGAGGCAACGGCGTGAGAAATTGAAAGATATGCTTCAAAATATGGAGGTTTGATTTGTTATGGATATTTATTTATTTATTTTGCTTTTGTTTCGTAAAATAAAGACCTTATAAGTTTACTGGTGACATTTTGTATTTTTAAATTGCTAACATACATAAGGGGGACAAGATGCAAGGGAACATGTAAAAGATGGTGCTGAATATGTTACTGTGTTATGACAATGTTGAATTTTTTTTAAGCATTAACTGACCATGAGAAATTTTTATATTTCATTTACTACTGTGTACAATGAGAGAACAAAAACTAAATGAATTTATGTAGGAGTTGACCATTGATATTGTGCAAGAGCCTCATGGTCGTCCTCACCCAAGTAGAAGTGTTAGGATGGTCCTTGAGGATGATAGCACTTGGGGTGCTATCCATTACACTTGCAATGGATTGTATATGTCCTCAGGACTCGTGCTGTGGTTGAAATTCAAAATTTGATTTCGTTGAAGTTTGAGTAACATCAATGTTTCGTACAGATCTCTGATTATCCATCAGAATATTTGTAAAGCAATTATATGACGCATCTAGTGTTGTAATGATTTGCACTTTTCTAGGCTGATCATTACTGAAGCATTACCATGACTTTTGTTAGTTCTTTCTGCTGTCGTACAAGTTAATGTGCCAACAAAGGAGTTGATAGAATGATTGAAATGCAGGTACAGCTGAAGCCTTTAATGGAACAAATTAATAGGGTTAAAGACTTACCTGCTCCTGAATTTGGTACTCTCCAAGCTTGGGAAGCACGAGCAAATGATCAACGGCGTTTAGAGAATGGTGAATCTAGTGCCATGGATCCCTCCAAATCTTCTCATGGGTACGGTGGAACGCCCATGCCTTTTCTTGGAGATACAAAAGTAAATTCTTCTTTCTTTTCAAATTTTCAGATAATTTATATGGTGATGGAATCAAATGCGAGCAATTTAGTATTCTTGGGTCAGCACCTCAGGCATACTGTCCTGATATTATGGGTAGACTTCCTATTTAGATGCTAGTGACAAGTTATAGTTGGGCAATGTGTTCTTCACTTGATTAACTACAGTTTTGACTTTTAACATGACTGAACTGTATTATCAATGAAGTTGCCAAGTTGGTATGCAGCTTGGAGACCTCATTGAAGTTTATCTCTCTGATTAATGTGATTGTGACTGGTTGAAGTTGATTTTGGGATTGAAGGCAAGGGTAATGATATCAAATCAGAAGCCGATACTACAGGCCTCAAAGTTTTACCACCTTGGATGATCATGCAAGGGATGAAACTTACAAAGGAACAACGTGGAGAGGTAGAGGTAAACCAGGAAGTGAAGATGGATAGTGCTTTAGTAGGTCCAGAATCTTCAGATGAAAAAAAGGCAAATACTGAAAATACTAACAAAAGTTACCAGGTTAGTACTGTTTTTTAACCTTGGTTGTTACAAAATGCCCACCCTTGATGATGGGAATAAAAAAAGCAACCCATTTTACTTTAGTGAGGTATAAAACCACACTTAGTTATTATTACAATTGTTTTATAGGATGAATATGTCAAAGCTTACTATGCTGCCATAGCTGCAAAACAAAAACAACAACAAGAAGAGGCTGCTAGGCAGGTTGGCGTGAAGTCTAAGCGCATTGATGAAGGAGATGATGGAGATGATACTGTTGAGTGGGAAGAGGCTCCGATGTAGGTAAAATGCCTTTATTCGACCATATATGTGTTCAGTTTCACTTAATATTTTATTTGAATTTTCACTCTCATCTCTTTGGTATCTTGCTGGTTTTTTAGTGAATTGAAATTGAAGAAATGCATATTGTCACTTCATCACTAGTGTTTTGAATCTGCATGTTCATTAACTTTGCCCTCTTTGTTCACCTCTGTAGGTGTTGCAAATGGAGCGTACAAGGTCAATGACTTGAATGTCGAGGCAGATGCTACTGCTGAGGACGAGGATGATATAGACTGGGAGGAAGGTTGAAGGGCCAATGTCAATGACGTTATAGTATTATTTCTTGGAATACTAGCCTTGGAATCTCTTCAAGCTTGTAATCAAACGTTCTCCAATATTTGAGATTTTTGTGCTTTATAAGGTTGAAAAGGTGGCAATGGTGTAGAAAGTCAAAATGTAGGGTCAATTTGCTGAAAGGCAAAGTAGCCGAGGAAATAGTGTGCATCGGTATTCCACTTGTCAAATTTTGGTGAGATCAGTATGATTGTAAGGTTGAAAAGGTGACAATGGTGACAATGGTGTAGAAAGTCAAAGTGTAGGGTCAATTTGCTGAAAGGCAAAGTAGCTGGGGAAATAGTGTGCATCAGTATTCCACTTGTCAAATTTTGGTGAGATCAGTATGATTGTAAGGTTCCTATCTGCCCAATTTCTACGTAATATGAACCCGTGGTAAGGTCCACGGTCCACCCGACAAGAGCCTCTCATCCTGTTAAAAGCCAATTCAAAGTCCATTCTCACACCCGGAAGATATGCCTTTGAAGCTATCTTTCTGTTTAATTTGCACACAACCACAATGGATCTTTTGTGTTTGGTAAATTGGTATTTGTGTCCTTGAACTGCACTAAATTGTGGGAAAGGCGTAAGGCTAGGGTTATACATGGAGAGCTAGTTGACTTTTGTTTGTGGTTGTGATAAGAGTTCATGGTCATACCAAGGTAAGGGCATAACTTAGAGCATGAGAAGAAGATTTTTGAAAGGAGCATAAGAAGATAGAAAGATGGAAGTTGAGATGAGGAAATGACTCCATTCTTTGAGGTTGGGGTTCAAATTCAGCAAACCAATAAAAAGAGAAAAGGAAGAGTAATTGTGAAGGAATTGTTTTCTCCCATGTAACTTAGCGTGTAATGACATATATCTATAGCAAATATGTACGAGGGCTAGAGCCAAGCGTGTCAATATACAGTTGTCTACACCATTGACAGCTTCGAGTCTCTGTTTTCATGCATGAACATCATCGATCCCAGCTCGTATGTTAAAGTCAAACAAGCTAGCTACAGCCACAACTATTTCAAGCGCGCATAGAAGGGAAAAAGAATAATATTGATTATAGAACTGAGATTATGGTCGGCATTAAGGAAAAAGAAATATATGGAAATCTGTATGTTCATAGACCATAGCTATTGTTTGTTTGTGCAGAAAGCTAAACCAGTCTGGCTAAGAGTACGCAGGTGTGTCTTGCTTCAAAACTTTGGAAGCAAACACCTCTGTTTTCATAGAGCTCTTATGGAGATTCTCTTTGCAATAGAACCATGTATTTCTATTTGGAAATGGAATCACGGCCGACCTCATGAGGAGTGAGTTTGCAGCTTGTTTGAGAGAATAATGGGACAGAAATAGGGTAACTTCACGAAGTTGTAGACCAACTCCAGATCGAGAGTCTCTAAATCGATAATGGTATGGAGTTTCCAACTATGACATGTATCCAAAACAAATTAACAATGCCTTTGCTTACACATATATTACCTCAGCTCCATGTCAATTTCCATTCTGTTAAACCCAAAACTCCTAATGTCAGTTAAGCTATAGTCCAGTTAGTCATGTTGTGCAACAGTTATTGCCACTTAGTCTCTCTCTCCCCCATATTACTATTTGATCCCCATATATGCCAATATACTAATTCACCAAAGCTTTGACTATCCAAAATTCCCAAATTGAAAAGGTTGCCCTAATTAAATTATTGGTTGCTTGAACGCAAAGGGAGCTTTCATTGGGAGAAGAATGGTCGACAATGCTGCCCCCTCCTCTCCGCATCAACTGGTCTTTGCCTTCACAACCTCACCATTAAATAAAAATCATCATCATCATTCTCTGTCATCTTTCTTTCTCACATATTTGAAGCAAGCACAAAGCTTGTCCATGTCAACCTTCTCTTCTCCTCCATCAACATTTTCCTCCTCTGTGCTACATCTCATTTAAGTTGTCAAACTTCCAAAACCCTCCACCCTAGCGCGATCCATATATCATCACCACCTCTAAAAGTACTACATACACCAACAAAACCCTAGCTCCATGCACTTCCAGTGTCTTCCCCACCATGCCTTCCAAGCCTTCTCATCTTTTTAGTCTCATTCTTTACCTCTCTTTGCTATTCTTGTTCCTTCATGGCTGGTTCCATTTCTCAAAAACTAGCACTATCCATACTATTACCTCACACCAGAGGTTGACCAACCGGAAGTTATTGTCTAGCACTTCTGCCAAGTTCGACTTCACCCCATTTGTTCGCCGGCAACAACAACGTCACCGTCACCGTCATAGACACTTGCCGCCGCAGCCCGAGCCGGGAAGAACCAAGCTCGACCCTCTTTATGGCGTCGAACAGCGCCTTGTTCCCACCGGTCCGAACCCATTGCACCATTGATGAAGAGGTTCCTTCATTTTTTACTTTTTTTGCTTCTCATAAGCGTTTTGTGTAAGTATTCAAGCTATTGTAATATTCAACTTCTTTATTTCATCTTCTTCTTCACCGAAAAGGGGAAAAGAAATCACATAACATATGTCTAGTGATCGAAATGTTCATGAAATCAATCCAGATTTATTATATACTCCTCATTTGGATCCAATGTGAATATACATTTGTCTAACTCTTATGTTTATGAGTGCATGATATCTCTTTTTTAATATTATCTGTGCCAACCGTCAATAATCTTTGGTATTATTTAAATTTTCAATGTTTGAAACTCCATAAACTATATGCATGCAATAACATGCTGAGGGATATTTGATCCATCATTGAATATCTTGACCAGAAATAAAGGAAATCTCACTGAATTATATAGTTGTTATTGGCATCATATAAGTTAACAAGTACTGATAGAAATAATAGCGGACCCAGGATTTAATTCTAGGGGAGACATAATAAAATAATTAAAAAGTTTCAAGTACAAAAATTAGAGACGATCGGTGTCTAACACTACCATATTTTTAACTATTACCAGCAAAACGAAAACTAAGGCCGACGATTTAAAAAATCGTCGGTAATAATTTTCATTATTGCCGGCAATTTTTGTTTTCGTTTCGTTGGTAATGGTTAAAAATGTGGTAGTGTAACCAAGGAATCCAAAATCGATATTATCGGCGATATTTCGCCGATATTTCGATATTTTGAACTTACCTGAAAAATCCGTGAATATATCTCCAAATTTTCCGAAATTTTCCGAAACTTTCCGATATTTCCGATATATCCCCGATATTTTCCGATATTTTCAGATATTTACCGAAATTTTTGAAATTTTCAGTAACTTTTTTAATTTAACAAAATTAAAAGCTTGTCAAAATTTTGCAATGTCTTATCCTTCATATATCATGCCTTATGGTCTTCCAACAAGTGATAACTCATCGTTACAATCACAAACAAATGCCTCAAATGATGATAGCAATGAAGAAAGTCGAGCAATGCCTGGTTCATACTACGAGCTCCAAAATCTTCAAAGACCGCCCCCTGACTCATATGGTTGGCATGTAAGTCAATACGTGCAGAATTACATGGGAGAGCAATCATTTAATGAGTACTCTTCACAATACACACATGATTCTGCACAGAGAGATGAGGAAAATAGTGTGAATTTCGAACCTCATAGGTCCTCTATGTGGTTTTGAAGTATTTATATATTTAATTTTATAATGTGTGATGTGTAACATATTGTACAAAAATGTGATGGTCTAGCCTCCCATTAAAGTTTAGCCATCAAAAAAATAAAAATAGAACTATTAAATTATATTTTAATAGTTATCAGCACTTAACACATACTAATTCATATAGTAATATAGCAAATTCATATGTTTTGATGTTTGATCAATATTTTCTTTTTACATAATTAAGGTAGGTAATTGATCATATAACAACCTCCAAAAGTTTGCTATACAAATTTCCATATATTTTTATTAGTTTCCGTCATTTCCGTCAGAATTTTTAGTAGATCGATATTTCGTCGATATTTCCGTCGATATATCCAAATTTTGGACTGTCGATATATCTTCGATACCCGATATTTTACTCCTTGAGTGTAACACAGTTCTCGTAGACATTCGAATAACAAATCTAATAAGTACTTATCAAAATTATTATAAATTTTAACAAAAAGAACTATTATGAATAAATACTTAGAAATTTTGTTGTTTTTATGTAATTTTGTTTCTTTCTTTTATTATATTTTGTGTTTTTCTTTCTCCTTTAATAACATTTTCGCCAAAAATCTTGCGCTACTACGACATATTTTGTCTTTTGTAATACTTATTTTTAGAGTTAAACTTCTAATCTAATATAATTTATAAAATATTACATGGGGCATATATTAATAAAAATATTAAGTTAATTAAAAATTTGTCACAATAAAAATTCAAAACATACAAAATTTCAGCCTCAATCGGGCCCGCCAATGGCTAGAAAGCAACTAGAGTGGTTGTGACGGCACGTTATGTCATGGGAACCGGAAGATGAGCAATACTAAAAGAGGATAATTATATATGCTGCATTAGTACCATAGATTAATTTTCATTTTCATATTGACAAACTAAGTTTGATATTCCTAATTTCGTACTAGCTCATATAGACATTAGTACCATAGATTAATTTTCACTTTCTTATTGACAAACTAAGTTTGATATTCCTAATTTCGTACTAGCTCATATAGACATGATACTCTAAATTTAAAAGCTTTTTAATTCCAGTCAAGGCTCACAATTTATTGTAGTACGTTGAAATTAAACAACACATAATTAACATCGAAAAATACTTTCAACAAATTAAATAGAATCAAAACCTTAACAAAAAGTATCCCTAAAATTTTTATTTATAGTGCGGTAGATCGATAAATCAGATCTATTTACAAAAAGTATCATGCTCTGTAATTACTGTATTAGGGTTTTTCTTTCTTGTACTAGCATGGTGCAAGACATTTATATATATAAAAGGGGTTGACGTGAAACAACTAATTTAGATGTTAATTAAGAGGAAAGATTTTCTCGTAAACACATGCTAAACTATAATGGGTATTTTCTGAAGGACTTTTAGGGTCCTTTTGGTTTTTGTGATCTCAATCGAGAACGTGTGCTCCTCCGTCTTTCCAGAACGGGAGTTGGTATATCAGAATAAAATGGTCAAAGTATATAAGTATATAACTATAAGCTCCAAGTTATTACACTTTGCATTGCCATAATTATTTGCTGCTATTCTGGAGCTAACACGTGAGCTAAATTCACTGGGAATAATTAGGACATCCAATGGAAAATTCTCTGATCATGTGCAATGTGGAATCATGGTGTCTCTACAAATTAAAGTGGGAAAATGTGAGTATTTGTGATTAGTCTAGTGACCAAGACAATGTACTTCAGTCTCATCATTCAAGTTCAAACTTCATCAACCTCAAACTTACCAACGATTTATAAAAAATAAAATAAAAAAATGGGAATATTTCAAAATGCTATTCACAATCTCTAGTTTTAAGGGGGATCACATATTCACATTCCCCACACCCGGATTTCGGCCGACTTCCCACAGTGATTATATCAGAATTGCCGTGTGTAAATCATCAGATTTACCGCTAATGAAACAAAACTAATCTGACTCAGATTAGTCCCATTAAGACTGGGCTGACTCCATGGGATGTAGGCAGGCCAGGCCCAAATTATTGTGTTCTCAATCTTTATCTCCATTTGGGCTTGAAATATAGCCCAAATGACTCCAAGTCACAGTACTTCGCGGAGATGTGAGTGATATTCTACGACATGTAACCCAAGTTGCTCCACTTCTGCTTTCATCGAAGATTGCCAACCCTACTGCTGCTGGTCTTGAAGGCATGCACGAATCTTAATTAGTTATCTAGTAAAGATTTCAGTTTAATTCAGTTTACATAATGCTTAAATTTGGCTTATTTTAGTCCTCTCAATTTTTCAAACGTAACGTATGAACCATGCTATAAAAACCACATCTGATGCACATATCTATTTAAGTATGCTGTAAAGGCGAAGAACTTGACTCCACCGGCCATCTTCAACCATCTATGATCAGTGGTAGAATCAAAAATTAATTGTTATCCTTGTTAATTATAATTCGACAATATTATAGTAGCGCACAATTTTTTTTTTATGATGATTGTTTGTTATTTCACCATGATAGTCTTTATTACTGTAGTTGAATTTTAAAATAATAAATTAAGAAGAAAAAATAAAGACAGAATTTTGCAAACACATCTCATCAAAATCTTAAGTTTTAAACTCAAGAGCCTAATGGGAGCAAAGCAAACATCAAAAATATGATTAAAGTCAAAGATAAATTACTTTGTATAAGTATTAAATCTTTAATTTGTAAAAAACTCGTGTAATTTTGGCGAGAAAGAACAAATAGGTGGTCACCGTGTGAGAGCGAACGGTGTCACGAATAAGTAAAGTGCATGAATGGAAGAAAAAAAAAATTCTCGCATGAAGTAGCTTCTGAAATAGGAAATTACATGTATGATATGGTGCATATCCTCACTAGATTTGACTGAAATAATAAACGAGACTTAATATAGTATCAAAAACTCGACGTAGAAATATATATATATATATAATTTTCTTTTTTAAACATCAAATTTAATAATTTATCTCTACTAAAAATCTTAATAGGGCTTGAGCCTGGAGGAGGCAATGGCTGGCTCCGCCCTGTCTGCGACATCACGGATCAATTCAATCTTCTAATTATAAATCTGATCAAGTCTTTCAATTATGCACTCTTCCTCTATCCGTCAACTTTGCCCCCAGAATATTATGTGATGTAAGTGTTTCTACCGGATTACGCGGGACGCAATCTAGTAGAAGCAAGTACGAGTAATCTCCTTCTTGTTGCTCGTCCGAACGCTCGGGCTGTTCGGATGGTCGGGCGTGTCTTCTCTTTTCGGGTGTGCGGGTACGCGTGTTCGGGTATGGCTGTTAGAAGAATACAACGACAAACAGGCAGTCAGGGGTCGAGACAGGGGTGGCCTGCCTTTAACACTCCGATGCCTAAGTTAGAAGATGTATTGGATATAACAGTCAGGCGAACGTGCGTGAAAGTAGGTTGGAGTGTTTAATGAAGTTGAATTCGATTACCGTTACCTGTAATAAATACCTTGCATATATAGGTGGTTGAGCTCGGTGCTTGATGGTGTTCTTCGATGTGGGACTGGTCTGGTTCTGTTGATGTGTGATCCGCACATTTGGATGTGCGCCCCACGGGCGCGTGCGCGCTCGGATGGGGTCGGTCTTGTGAGTGAAGTTGTAACTTTTCTGGTGGTCTTTCGGGTGGTCGGGTAGGTGTTGATTACCTGCTTAAGTGGATAAGTATACCTAATCGGACAACTAATGATGCTATACTAAGTAATATTTTAAATAAATTAATTAATATCATTCAACAAACGTATATGAGTATATCATGATCGATTAGTGCCTGCACCTGATTGATGATGATATGCGTATACGCGCTAATACTGTATATATTAGCATATCGATCACAGATGGAAGTAGAAAGAGAGTACGTGTTATGGAGCTCGAGGGTGAATAGTACACACTACACACCTTAACTGACTAAACCAACTAAGTTAGGATGGCGTCCATAAGGAGAGTAGATCGAAGTGTCAGTTAGGTTAGACGTTGTCTTGTGTCATCAGATATATGTGTGGTCTATGGACAATCGTGAGTAAACCGATATTTGAGACTTAATTAGGTGATCGATGATAGTGGAATTCTTCCCAATAAGGGATCAACAAGTTGTTTATACGTGTTGTGCAGGTGGTCAAACCATACCAAGGATTAATGCAAGCTAGGTGATCAACCCATATTATAGATTGTAGGAAACGAAATCCTTCGAGCAAACTACTGTGTAAAAGAGGCAAAACTCCGCAAAACATAACAACATGCATCAATTCTTAAAGGTCGACCTAAACTTCTATAAATTAATAACTTCTAAATTAAGAGAATTTATTAATTTAGCGAAATATTAAATAATTGATAAATTAATAATTTATTAGTTAATTAATAACATATTAATTTATACAACTATTATTGTTATACATTGTTTAATTAATGTACATCAGTTTTTAATTTTTTAATTTATTGTGTATATATTATTGAGGTCCATTTAATACGTTAACGTATCGATCGATACAATAAAATTAGACTGCTTCGCAAAATAAGTAGATTAACATTGTGAAACAAGTAGACTAAAATTAACACTACGTACTAGTATTTTTACTATACCCGACGACATTAAAAAAAACAGGCTGATGACATTTTAAATCGTCGATTATAGTAAACTATACCTGACGACCACACCAAAAATCGTCTGCTATAGTACTATAGCCGACAATTTTTGCAACAAAAAGCGTCGGCTATACTTTTGCCGATGCCTTTTAGCCTACAGAACTATAGCCGACGATTTTTGGTGTTGTCGGCAAAAAAGGGTCGGCAAAAGTATAGCCGACACTTTTTGTTGCAAAAATCGTCGGCTATAGTACTATAGTCGACGAGTTTTGGTATTGTCGTCGGCTATAGTCTACTATAACCGACGATTTAAAATATCGTCGGACTGTTTTTTTTAATGTCGTCGGCTATAGTGAAAATGCTGGTAGTGTAAACACAAAGTAGAATGTTTCGCAAAACAAATAAAATGATATCATGAAATAAATATATTGATTTATATCATGTCAGTTTACTTATTTTGTAAAGCTCTCTACCTTGTAATAGTAGATTATTTAATTTTAGTCTACTTGTTTCACGATGTTAGTTTATTCAGGTTGTGAAGTAATCTACCTAATATTAATAAACCATCTAATTCTATTGTATCGGTACGTTAACGCATGGAAGAATTTTCTACATACATTCGTAAATATTTTATACATGAGAAGACAACACTACAAATTTTTACAATGTTAAGAAAATTTTAAGATCAAATTCAAGTTGACATCAATTTCAAGAAGCAACAAATTATAATTAAGTCATTCTTCATGAAGTCATCGGAGTAATTAATTCTATGTATTAATACATTATTAATTTATATATTACATGGGGCTTATATGAATTCTCAAATTTCTATTATCTTATAAATTTAGTGAATTATTAATTTAGCACGTTGTCCCCAAATCGGGACCGACAAAAAATATTATTTTAGTAAGATTATTAATTAATTGAGTATTAAAGTATCGAAATTTTATTGTATATACATAGACAAGTTCGCAATCCAACTTTTGTAGAATCGTTCAAAGTTTTTTGAAACTTTTTTTTTATACATAAACCCTTTCTAATGTCGCATATATTTTCATTTGGATATGTGTATTTTTCTTACGTATATGCTATGATCCAATGGTCCATGAACCTTAAAGAGACGCCCAATCAGGTTGCAGAAAAAGACTAAAGGAATATGGGAAGGGGCAGTAGATCGAAGACTGAGTCAAATTAATACAAGATAGATATCAAGCCAGCTGGGCATGGGTCCTCAATGAATGAGATACACATGCTACTAGTAGAATCGAAATAGTACGTAATGATCGATCAAGCTAAGCTAGTCCAACATAAGACCTCAGCACACATTAGTCTGTCCACAATTAGCTACAATCCCAGAAGCCATGTTGGACCTCAGCACACATTAGTCTGTCCACAATTAGCTACAATCCTAGAAGCCAAAGACTTGGCATGCATATATTGATCTTGGTTTGTTACCATATCATATCTCTCAGTCTGCGGACGTACGCATGCAGTAGCTAGCTCGGTGAAGCATGTTGCGGGTTGACTCAACCACCACTAGTTTAATCCAGTTGCATTCCGAGTACGTCTAAACGCTATAAATTGATTAATTAAGCTGCCAATGTCTTCAATCTACTAGTGGAATTAACTTTGCGTGATTCTATATTCAATTAGTTAATTTAATGATCCACGTACATTAATGTTCTTCATCTTTTCAGAATAATTTATACAATTTTTTATCGCGTGACAGTTAGTCGTGTGATAGTTGTGTTGGAGAAAATTTATTGAGAAAGTAAGATAATGAGTTTCGTGTACTTGGATAGAAAATCAAAAATCTAATGAGATAGGAAAGTTGGTAAATATTTTCTAAGGAGGGTGTATTGTATCTGAATTTTTATGGATTTTTATGGAGTTTTTTTAATCCATGGACTTTTAGAAAAGTCTACAAACTCTTTAAATAGTCCACAGACACTTCTAAATAGTCCACAGACTTCTAAGCATTTCTAAAATCATCGACAGACTTTCTTACGATTTATAAAAATCCACAGACTTTATATGAACGACTTATACAGATTTCAAAGGGAAATTTACGTTATATATTAAAATAATTGAAAGGTACATGGTCGAACATGAGAATGAAAAAACATTGATGAAAACTTTAACATGAAAAACAGACGTCCTTAACAACAATGATATGATCATCCTTCTCCTTCTTGTTGATTACTTTCTGCATCGTTTACATTGTTGGCGTTTGCTTGAGCTTCTGCCCACATTTGATTAGCAATACTCATTCTCCATTGATTAGCGTTATCCCTTTGCTGCTCTTGAGGACATAAGGTAGGAGAGTTGTATTTGGTTCTGACATTGTGAAGGTTTTGATGTTTCCGAGGCTATGAAGTTATGGTAAATCTGTTTTAACTTAATCAAAGTTAAATTACTAATCATTAAGTGAAAACGATTCAGATAATTGCACAAGTTTATGATCTGAAGTATTCCTGAAGGCTCTAGGAAACGTAGGCCTTTTACATTCTTGTTGGGTTTCATCTTCTGAAACCAAACTGAATATGGAAACCTGTATAAGCCAACTGAATAGAACAATATGTAAAACACAGATGACACCAAACAAGACTTGTATTGATGAAAAATCTACTTGTACCCAATTGTTACATTACAATCTAGATCACTGAGGAATGAGGCTGGACAACAAAACAGTCCCGGCTCTCAGCTTCCAAAAGAGTATATAGCAACCGCTCCATATTACTCGCACTAAAGACACAGCCAATAAACACACTGAACAAGACTAACAACCATAGAACATAGGTTTCTTGATCCACTCCCTATATTACATGAACCAACAGTAGCAAATGGGAGCAGCTATTGTCTACAAAAGGTAAACCAATATGCAGAAGAATCTTATATGAAGAGGCCTAGGCACTTTTAGCTGGTGTGAGTCGAGCAACAGCACCATATTCTGGTTTTGAGTACTTTCGGTAAACAGCTTTGAGATCACTTTCTGCAGCCTTTGAAAGAAAGCCAACCAAGACCTTGGCACATTCCCTGTTGTATAATAAAGAACCACAAAAGACAAAATCATCAATTTCTATGTCACAGCTAATTCAATCTCATAATGAGCAGTGCTGGTTATACATAGCAGATTATTACCTCAACTGTTCTTCAGTGTAGCCAGTGTGATGCTTCAAGGTTTGAGTCCAGAAAGGCTTCTTGTTGAGGGTAGAATGAGCTGCATAGACAGCAGCAGCAGCTATCATGGATGGGGAGTACTGAATGGTTGTTTGATAATCCAACAGTCCAAGTTCGACTAGATAGAAAACCATATTCTTCATCTGAGAGATATAGTAAAATGTTAGCACTCAAATCTTCACCTAAGAAACACAACAAATGTATGGATATGCTTGCATAGCATAGCAAATACCTCATTATCAGATGAAATGGATGCTTTAATGTATCTAGCAAGAAAGACATGATGTAGGAACTGTCAGATACCACCCCAACTTCTCCAAGATTGCTTTCTCCATTACACGAATTTGATTGCCCATATATGCACGGTCTGATAAGCACACATAATCATTGACCTGCATCACATAACCCCATTCAGAACCACAGGTTTTAATGGATATAGTGTATGTGAATAATGTCTAAGCCAGGACGAGTGAAAGACCTGTGGAGCCCAAACTTCCTCATATTTTGAAGCTATCACCATAGAACTAATGCCAACTAGCTGAAGTTCCCTCCTAGTTACCATCCTCGATGAAAGGAACCGATCCATTATATTGACAGTAAGGTACAATGTCTCGGGCATCAGTTCAAACTTCTTGTGGACATCTATCAACCAGTCTACGAGGATAGACCTCATCTGTGGATTGATATCCGACTGTTTGTCCATGTAATCTCCAACTCGGCTGTCATCCTACATAAGTAATTGTCAAGTGTAAGAAAATGTACAATATGAAAAACCTAAACAGGGAAAAGGTACGAGTGAGAAGAGAATAAAGAACTACCTCTTCATGTTTGTAGAAATTGTACAATTCATCAACATATTCAACAACTGCCAATTCATCATTGCTATCAGCTGCATCAAAATCTATAACCTGCTCTTTAATCTTGTTACTGACTCCACAAGCCATAGCCTGCAGTAAACCAAACGATTAATAACCTTACACAGGAACTAAAAAAAAATCTCTTAAAACATGTCTAAACTACAATATAACAAGAATTAACTGCTAAACCACACCTTGCTTCGAGCTGATAGTGTTGAAGTAAAAGTCCTGACATCTTTCCTCGAACCTTTTACTGGCTTGCTAACATTATCATTAGCAGGCTTCTCCGTTTCTTCATCAGAACTTATCACAATCACATCTTCATCAAATTTCTTCTTAATATCCTTTTTCCCAGGGGCACATTTTGTATTCTTAGCTGCCTTGTCGATGACACCATGCCCTAGCACTTGGTTCTACAAATCCAATAAACGGTTACAATCGTATTTCAAAACCAATAATTTCACTACAAAAAGAGTTGCCAAGACTTATTACCACATTGTTCTTCTGCGCATTTGCCAACAATTGGGCCTGAAAACTCCTCGTGATGCGACGAGTGATTCGAGCCTGGAGCTTCTCTTTATTCTCGATCTTGCCTGCCTCGTAATTGGTCCTGTCTCCAAGAGGAGCTCGCTGGTTCCTTTGCGGTGCTTCTCCATGGACTTTACCATTTCCTTCAAGTCAAAACAAGCTTCAGTAAGTACAAGCTAATTCAATCTTCAGTAGTTTCCACAAAACCATCCGAAATAACTCCGACAAAAGTGAACAGGAAATTTATAAAAGAATCAAAAGGGTTTTAGTCTTGGAAATGCTAAAGCCCAGAAACCCAATTATCTAAATTTTCTGAACAAGATTAACAACTAACTCAAATGATAATAGAAATCCAAAGAAACATTCTAGTTCTTATTAACATGAAAAACCCTACCCAATCAATAATCAGGGCAAGAATAAAGTACACAATTCCAGCAACAATCAAATGTTCAATTCAACTTGTTCTACTCATAACAAACAAGACCCATCATTTCAAATCAACTTGTTGTTCTAATCATACAAATCCCATCAAGAAGCATATCGGATCACCCCAAAACTAACTTAGCCCCAAAAACCCTGGAACACATTACACACAAAACCCACAAAAATTAAACAACTGTATTAGCAAATCTAAACCCAGATAACAATTATCATATAGAAAATGAAAAACGAGATCAAAATCGATGAATACCTCTGGGTTGTGGCGGAACAACAGCTCTGGTTTCCATGTCTTAATTCTCTGAATCTTGACGATTTACGACCAATATCTTCTTTTGGGTTTTGAAGTGAAGACCTTGCCCGTCTCAAAGATTCTTGCTTTTTTGCTCTGTTCTTTCTCTCGCTTTAAATTTTTGGTTGGGATTGTGTTTCTCAGGAGAATGATTTATGTAACAGTACAAACTTTCGAGAAGAGACCAAATTTTGTTCAACAACAAAAACCAACATATAACCCAGAATTCTGATACCACAAGAAATTAGGCAAATATAGAGAAGAATCAAGAAAACAAGATGATGGGAACCAACCTCTTTGCACGCTCAGAAGGATGAACTTTGATAGACTTTTCCCACGCTCAAAATCTTTGCCCTAGCAGCTGGCAAATTGTTGAAGTCTGCTATTTATACTAAACCCTATAAAGTCCACAAATTTCTTTGACATTCTAATTCCGTAAATATGAATGAAATTTTGAATACCCTAAAACTTCTATTCATTTTTTAAAATCCTAATCGAATACCGCTAGACTTTGGTGGACTTCATATGGATTTTTTAAAATCCTAATTGAATACACCTAGACTTTTATGGACTATTAAAAATCTGTTTTGAATACACTTGGACTTTCAGATTCCATGGACTTGTTTAAAATTGCCACTAATTCCAGATACAATACACCCCCCTAACTGTTTAGGAAAACAATTTCAATTTCCTAAAAAAAGAGATTTCATTACCTCTTCTTAACTTTTCAAGTTTCAAAAGATAACGAACAAATCCGAAAAGAACAGAAAGTCTATATGCCCAATTTGTGTGGGATATCCTAACAAATATAAATAGAGATTAGAGCTAGAATAACCAACCAAAAATACGAGTAGTGTTTGTGCTTATCAAAAACCTTAATTAGTTAGTTAGGTGGTAAGGGTGGAGTCGTGTGGAGTCTGAGTTATAATTAGGATTACCATTAGGTTAGTGTCCTACATTTAATTTGGTCCAAACCCTCTTTTACAAATCAGGCTCTTCTAGTTCTATAATACCAGAAATGACCAAAGCAAATGCAAGTCAACCCTAAAACTCACCAGTCCAGTCCACGTCCCTAACTTAACCCTAAAATTCTCTAATCATAACCAAAACAGAGATAATACCGGCCACCTGCTATACCGGGTCGCTTGCATGCGATCCCATTTCTTCGTTTCTCTCTTTATATGTGCACACCCTACCTTGTAACTCTTCTCCAACAACTCAAAGCTCCATTCATTTCATTTCATCAACAACATTTGTCTCCTCATCTACTTTCGTCGATCATCAACAACTGAAATATAGTACCATGGTCCGTCGATTCCGTACAAACTCCGAAGCCGACTCGGGCAGCTGTCCGATACGTACGACCTCGAAGGAGAAGCTGATCGCCTCCGTCGCGGCCCTCATGGACATCGCCAGCCGCATGACCAATAAGCTCAAGGCCAAGCACGCCACGAGTTCTTCGTCGTTGAAGAAGCCCAAGGAGCTGATGGCAACCATAAGCAATAAGGCGATCACTATGATGCACAAGAAGAAGCCGAAGCAGTTGATGGCGACTATAAGCCACAAGGCGAACACCATGTTGAACAGGAAGAAGGGCGACGGAGATGTACCTCCGCGTCGGAGCAAGGCGGAGGGGGACGAGTGGGGCGCCGGCGGTGTATGGCAGAGGTCGATTCTGATGGGGGATAAGTGTGAGCCGTTGGATTTCTCGGGGGTTATATATTATGATAGTAAGGGGCAGCAGATGACCGGAGTTCCTCTCAGATCGCCACGTGCGAGTCCCATGCCTGGCTACCTCGAAAGGGCTCAGAAAATCTGAGCCGCCGCCGTGTTATTTCGTCACCCACGGAGGATGTGTGGTGGTTAATTAGTCGGTAGGTCATCGTTTGTTTTGTACTGCTTTTTTTTGTTGTGTTTTCTTTTTGTGTAGTGACATGGTTGATACACGCCGTTACGGCGTCGTTTTTATATTTTCTATTGGAATTGGAGGAATTGAATTTCTGGTTCAAAGCTAGAGACATGTTCTAGATGGTGTAAAGTTTGGTCCTAGTCGATACTCTTATCTTATATTTTAGCATTTTACCGAGGCAAACACTTCATACAGAAAGAGTTCTTTGTTGACTTTGATAGAGTTTTTTTGGTCAGGGAACATGATCATCATAACAACGTACAAACTTGAGGAAACATCATATATATATAGACCGTACTCATCGGAAAATAAAATCGTTTGAGAAAAGTTTGATCTCCATTATAATCGGTCTTGGTCAATCTGTTTTGTAGCTGGACGCTGTTACGTCGGTCTTTCATGCTTCATATTTGTACTTGTAACAGAAAATAGGCATATGGTCAGGGTAGATTAGCAAATCCATAATCTCTTCTATGCGCGTTTGACCAAATTTAAGCGAAAATACTTCCCTTGGCCAGATCGTATATTTGGGATCCATTGATTTTAATTTTCGATCAAGACTTTACGAGTGTTTTTATACCTCAAGATCACGATCCTGGTTAATTATTGCCTTGGACAGATTATGTTCGATCTTTTTCTTATGGGAGTTTCAACTTAATCAATAATCACCCTTGTATAGTTGGATATTAACTACCCATGAATGAACTTAGATACGAGACATAACAATTCTGATCCGTTCATGCATACACATAGCTAGGCAGACATCCAAATCTCATCACATGCAAACAAATTAAGAGTAAGCTAGTCCATGTACGTACTCATAATAAAGCTTTTTGACCACCGGGCACCGAAGACAAAAAGAACCCTCCAAAGTTAAATATAGTAGAATAAACACATGACCATATTACCAGACACGCTAATTAGTAATTACACAAAAAAGGGAAGAAGAAAAAACTCTCAACATTAATTTGTTGGTTCAACAGAACACCGGAGATTGATCGATCCCTAATTTAAGCTCCCGGAGCTGCATCTTTGACCTTACTTTGCAAATAGCCACCGTACTCTCTTGCATAGTCCTTAACATGGCTGGCCGTGTCGTAAATCCGGCTCCGCGCGTAGTCAACCCGGCCCGAACCGGGCGGGTGCATCCCTTTAAAGTACCTGTACATCCAGGACAGCCCTCCCACGACGGCAGCGCCGAAACCGCACATGGACACGAACCCTGCCGCCGTCAGGAACAGCACCGCCCCTAGCGGGACCCATATGGGGCTCGACACGACGATGATGGGCGTGAAGAAGATGAACCCTAGCACCGTGGCGGTGATGGTGACTCCCGTGAGGAGTAGGAGAATGCCGCCGGAGACGAGGAGGGCGAGAAGTCCGATGAGTTGCGTGGAGTTCGGGACGTGGCCTTGGAGACTGCCGAGGAACGTCGAGGCCGGGCCGTGGCTGTGCTGGTTGTGCGGCTGTTGCTGCAGCTGTGTTTGTTGGTGACGGTCCGCCATGGATGAGATGATATGATTGAGTTTGGAGAGAAGAGTGAGCTAGAGAGAGAGAGAGAGAGAGAAGAGATGATGGGATCGGAGGAAATAGGAACGGTGGAGGTTAGTGAAGAGGTTGGGAAGAGACAGGTGTGGGGAAGGTGACATGCAGAGGGACTCGTGGAGGAGAGAGGATTTTGGGGACTCCTAGATGAGTGTCGGATTCAAGACTCTCCGACCTTTTCTAAAGCTCTCAGATCAGCTGGTTGATGCTGGCATCTGATTCTCTGTGGTGGAGATGCACCGTGCACCTGGTGCGGTCTACTTATCAAATGGTGAAATTGCGTTTGCTATTGCATGTAGAGATTTGAGAAGTTTTGCTCTTTGATGATCTAGTTGAAGTAGTTAAGCTTGCATGTGCTACGTTGCCCATGGAGTTAATATTTTGGTGACCTTCACGTGTGATCCGGTGCATCATTGTCATGACTCATGAGTCATGACTAGACTAGACCAATATAACTGTCTTTCCATTTGAAACATATATGTAGTCAGTAGTTGGACGGTTGATGAAAACCAATTATGTTGCCTTTTATTGGTGAGTTGGTGATTCACAGATCCTTGTACACCATATGGTTAACACAAGAGTTGCATATACAACTGCCATTGCATGATGCATAATTAGTTCCATTGTGAATAGGTAAGGACAAGATCCATTTTGGCTTCATTGGTGTCATGCTATTAACCTACCTACCTAGCTAGCTAGCATATGTTAATTCCTCACGGGGGGGGGGGGGGGGGGGGGAGGGACTAGCTAGCTGGTTAATATGTTAAATATGCAACTAAGATGAAGAGGCTGAAAAACAAAGCAGCAATAAGGCCCATAATGTCAAGCATGTTTTCCTGATCACCCGAGGAAACTGTAGCCATTTCCTTCCTGTTCTGTCTAGTAGTGTTGCTGTCGTCATGGATCGATTCGAGAACTGTTGGAGATAGAGTTATTTCCGGCAACGGAGGCTCATCATACATCTCTTTTCCGATTTCAGCGTTACAAGTTTGGGTTGAAGTATGTGCTGCACTGCAGGTAGACATTTCTTCGGCTCCTTCCTTAGGATCATCCAATGCCTCTTGGGATTGTATTGTTGATTTGATGGAATCGTTAAATGAGACTCTCCTCACTCTTGATAAGATCGGTGTCTTAGAAGATTTCACTGCATTATTGTCATCTTTGTTTCTCAGTATTGAAGAGGTCACGGGAACCATTGATGTCGAAAACCTGCGGACTAGGCCTTTCTTGCTCGAGGACCTTTCATCCTTGCTTTTCCTAGTTCCCCACTTTTTAATACGATGCATAAAACCATAACTCTTACCAGTAGTGCTACTAGTTTTTTGGCTATTTGATAATGAGCTGTCCATGTCCATGGTAGTGGTATCAAACATTTCGTCACTCAAATTAGTAGTAGATGTCCGAGAAGGACTTTCATAACTGGGATTCATAGTCTCGCAGCTCTTATGGGTTTGGAGTTCACATTTCAAGGCATGTGTAGAGCCAGCGCTGTTACACAAGTTGTTGGACCATGTCAAATCTGTTATTCTGTAACTAGTCAACTTGTCTTGACAAGTCCTCATTGGTTTGCCTTGACTTGTTAATCTCCTCCCCAAACTTGGCAATGGTTTCATTCTGCAACAGAAACATGGCAACTCTGTATTCTTACTTAAGAATTCAAAAATTCCCTTTAAAAAAAGAAGAAAAAAGAACGCAAAAATGATGTGACTAAACAATTGATATGAGAAACTTTGGTACCTGTGCTTGAGAAATTTTAGCATTTTTCATATGAAACAAAGAATTCACTTCTTATATGTACCTCATTTATGTTGGAAAGGGAAGTAATCTTTTCTTGAGCACAATCCAATTTTTCTGCCAATGCCCTCTTCCCAAACTCAAGCTCTTTGTTTCTCCTCCTCATCTTCAAAACGTGCAACTGATCAACACTTCTAACACATTTGAGCTTCTTCTCAACTATTTCATCGATCTCTGACTGATTTTTCTTTTTCATCCTCATCCCTTGGAAAGTTAGAAACTTGTTGCTCCAACATCAACAGCCCTGATTTCATCTTCATGTTCCTCTCATTACAATACTCTATCTTCTCCTGCAATTCTCTAATCACTTTCCTCGCCGTCTCAAGTTGCTTCCTTGCCAAGGCACACTGCTTGGCATCTTCATGAAGATCCTTCCTCTCAGCCTTCATTGAAGCAATGGTGGCACTGAGAATTTCAATCTGTAAGGACTTTTCGTCTAGTTGATTTTGTAAGTGGTAGATGTATGATTCTTCTTCCCTTAGCCCACATAACTCCAGAATTTTCCTTTGGAGCCTCAATTTTCTCTTCTTCACCTCCTCACCTAGGTCTTGTAACACTTCTAGTTCATCCACAGTTGTCACTTCTCTGCTTCCAATAACTTCACCTTCCTCATCTTCCATCTCATCATTCTCTTAAGTACATGTAAAATAACCCACCTTCGTATTACCATAAGTATTCAAAACTTCCGTACTAGCATCAATAAATTTGGCAAGGAATATATGAATGAAGATATGAAATACGCGGAGAAGGTTCGATGGAAGCGAATTGGTCAACCTTACGCCTGT
Source organism: Geum urbanum (assembly GCA_946800695.1). Taxonomy (NCBI): domain Eukaryota; kingdom Viridiplantae; phylum Streptophyta; class Magnoliopsida; order Rosales; family Rosaceae; genus Geum; species Geum urbanum. The sequence goes on from OX327013.1 coordinate 44,505,251, forward strand.
TTTTATGTGAAACTGCATATGCTGCAACAGAAGCTGCAACCAGAAAGCTCACTTTGATCATCATCTAGGCCTTAAAAACTCAGAAGAAGCTCAAAACCAAACTTGGTTGACATTGCAGGTATCCAACACCAGTCTCAACCACGGATACTGAAGGTGAAGCTCCATATCATCATGGAGTGGTTGATTTTTTTCCTTATTAACACAAATTGTCAAATTGATGTTTTTAGCAGACAGCTGAAGAAGACAAGATGGATAATTTGCTAGCTAGTTTGATATTCCCATGGATTAGGAGTGGTGGTCCAGAACATTATTGGAGGCGTCCTAATCACAGTGGGAATATCAAAGATGAACATTGTAGATAAACCAAACACTGTTAAAAAAGTTTCTGGGTCAAACTTATAGCAAAAGTCATACATAATATCTGAAACTGACTAAAGCAAATGTGGAGCTATCAATCGATTCAATCCAAGTTGGTTATGGCTCGAGTTTCTTCTTATTGGTAACAGATTCGGATCCTTAGAAATTCTCCCAAACAAACACGGGAAGCATGTAGTAAGTTGAAGCAAAGTTCACGATCCGGAATAATTACAAGTTGGTTTACATACACACGAAAATTATAGTTCATTGATCAAAATGTAAGAAGCTAACTCAAAACTTGAAATCTAAATCGTTTAAGATATAATTTTAGCTTCTTAAAATTAAAGTCTTATCTTTTTTTATTTCACCGTATCGTTCATCTCGTAATTTTTGTATGTATTTTTACACTAAAATTATTTTTATAATCTTGTCTATTTTAGATCTGGTGATAACAAAAGAACAAGTAATTAATTTTTTTTAAAAACAAGAAAAGAGGTAACAAATTTGTTTTTCTTATTTAAAAAGTAGTGGCGGATCTAGAGTAAAAAATCCGGATGGGCTAATATATAAAACTATGAATAATGTTTATCTTTTTATTTTTGGGTGATGCTTTTATCAATTTTTTCTTTTCTTTACAAAAAAGTTGGAAGAAATATTGATAGAAATATACCAAATATTTACTATTGAGTCTTGAAGTATGATATTTAGAAAGAAGAAAAATGAAGAAGAATACAAGTGAAACAACACATAAGGATAAGGAAAAGTGAGAAAGCATATCAGCCAAGATGGCAAACAACTGTAAGGCTTTACCAACTAGACTAAAAAGAATTTTATAACCATATAGCACAAATTTTCTTAAAAAAATAGAGAAATCTTACCTGAGCTGCAGCCCATTAACTACTACATAGATCCGCCATTTTTGAAAAGGAGGACAGATCGAAATTGATAAAAAGTATTTTTCCCTATAAATAATTCGCTCTTATTTTGTTTATCTGTAACTGCTCCAAAACACAGAGCTCTAAACTTGAGCAATACGAGAACCTAATTTCGTCTCACAATCTAAGCACGTCCTTCTGCGCTTAGACTGCTTCAGCGACTGACTCTCACAGTCGCCATGGACGCGCGTCGCGCTCCGCGGACCGTAATCGACCCGAAGGTCCGCCAGGTCGGCTTCTTCGCACCCTCCGCGGAGCCCGTACCGGATCGGACCCAGTCCGGACCCGTACTCCCATCGTCGCCGGCTCTCTCCGAATCTCCCGCCAGCAATTCCCTCTCTCCCGTCATGATCCCCCCTTCGCGCCACCTCTCCGACACAGTCGCGATCCGCACCGCCGCCGTGCCGGTTCCGGAGTCGAATCTGCGGCGGAAGGACTCCGGCGGTAAATTGCCCGTCGGGAGCTACAATCCGTCGGAGTCGCTTTTAGGGACCTCTCCGGCGGCGTCGTCTCCGTCGAGTAGGGTCGGGGATGGCACTCTGGACGCTTTGGACTTCTCGGAGGAGAGCTCGGTGCGGTGGTATCGGCGCAGTGACTCCGGCAAGCTGGCGTCGAGTTTGCCCGGTGGAGGTTTCGAATCGGCTATAGTGAGAATGCCTCTTGAAATTCCAGGTATGGTCAATTGAGTTCAGTCCTCGTTTGAATTTGAATTGAAGTTTGAGGAATTGAGCTGGATAGAATTAGCTGAATTTGGTATTTGATTTCTGTGCAGAAAAAAATGTAGAGGTAGTTCCGAAAGGGCAGAATGAAGTTCTGACGAGTTCAGAGGCGTCAAAAGCTAAGCCGACTAAAGCCGAAAGGCGAGCGCTGCAGGAGGCTCAACGTGCTGTGAAAGTGGCTGCTAAAGGTTTGGACATGATCTCTTCCTTTTTGGTTTTTATATAATGGATGATCATGGAGCAGTGTCATTAACAATCATAATGTATATTGTTCTTAGCATCACTGAATTTGGTGCTAGATGTATATAGTTTCTTCAATTTGGCTTCTGTGTGTTAATTATTTTGCCAAGTTTAGGTTGGTAAACATCAGCTTGGAAGTCATAACTGGAAACTCAACTCCAAATGTGTTATTGAATGTTATGTTAATTTTTTCTCCTTTGTATAATTGTAGCCGAGGGAAGAAAACCTACCCCTGTATCAGCTCCGAGTAAACCTGTAAAGCAGTCGTCACAAAAGAAAGAGAAACAAAGAAAGGATAACCCTGGCGTTGCATCTTCTGTGGCCCCTTCTGAGAAGAAGGGAGGAGATCGAGCACCAGATAGAAGGAAAGATGTGCCTCCTCCACGTATGCAGTTTGATGATAAGAGCCGAGTGGAGAAGGCAAAAAGGCGTGCGGTGGTCAATCAAACAGAAGCCAAAAACAGAGTTGAATTATTTCGGCATCTGCCTCAATATGAACGAGGAACTCAGCTCCCAGATCTTGAGTCAAAGTTTTTTCTACTTGATCCCATGCATCCTGCCATCTATAAGGTACTCTCTTCACTAGAGCTTAACTGCTTATTTGATTAGCTTTTAATTTCAAATACCACACTTGAATAAATTTTCAACACTTATTTCTTAGTTGTTAAATACGTTTTGACTAAAATCATAGTTATTATGTATCAATAGTTTCTGGCTCATGCATATAAACACAATTCAATACCAAGTGTTATTGTATAAAACTGATATAAAGTAAGTTAAATCACATGAGTAATTTGACAAGTCATCTCAAAGCTTCCATTAGATTGCTTCTGTGGACATGCTGTTTTGAGGAGCTTTTATGTATGAGGATTTACAATAACTTTACATCTTTGTAATATTTAGGCAGGTTTCATTGACACGGGTTAAAAGTAATGTCGTCTGAGAAGTGAACATTTGTCTACATGAAAATCAACTTTATTTCTTGGTTCCATTCTAAAAGTTCTTTGTTGTGCATTTTTTTCAGGTTGGACTGAAGTATTTAGCTGGGGATATATCTGGGGGTAATGCTCGTTGTATTTCAATGCTTAAAGCATTCCAGGAAGCCATTAGAGACTACTGTACACCACCAGAGAAAACCCTTGCCCGAGATTTAACAGCAAAAATCAGTAGTTACGTCTCGTTTATCATAGAATGCAGGCCGCTTTCTATTAGCATGGGAAATGCAGTAAGGTTTATAAAAAGTCGTGTTGCAAAATTGCCGTTGAGCCTTTCTGAGTCTGAAGCAAAATTCACCCTTTGCTCAGAAATTGACCGATTCATACATGACAAGATCATTATTGCTGATAAGGTGATAGTTAGGCATGCTGTTACTAAGATCAGGGATGGTGATGTTCTACTCACATATGGATCATCAAGTGTTGTCGAGATGATTTTTCTACATGCTCATGAACTCGGGAAACAGTTCCGTGTTGTGATTGTAGACTCACGTCCAAAGCTTGAAGGCCAAGCATTACTTCGTCGATTGGTAACAAAGGGCCTGACTTGTACGTATACTCATGTAAATGCTGTGTCTTATATAATGCATGAAGTAACACGAGTGTTTTTGGGAGCTGCCTCGGTACTCTCTAATGGAACCGTATATTCAAGAGTTGGAACCGCATGTGTTGCTATGGTTGCTCATGCATTTTGCGTTCCTGTCATAGTCTGCTGTGAAGCATACAAATTTCATGAAAGAGTGCAGCTTGATTCTATTTGCTCTAATGAACTAGGTATGCTGTTGTTGTATTTGGCAGTTACTTTGTGTTTTGAGTTTGCTCCTTTGTTTACATAATCTCGTATTCTGTCTCCCTGATAGAGTATGCAACATCTTCATTCTTGCAGGTGATCCAGATGCTATTGCAAGGGTTTCTGGAAGACTTGATGTGAACTATCTCGAAAACTGGGCGAATAAGGACAATCTGCAACTTCTGAATCTAATGTAAGTTCCCATATATTATGAACAACGAAACAAACTGATAATATGCTAGAAGTTTCTGAATGCCCTTTTGCCTCGTGCCAGGTACGATGCTACTCCAGCAGATTATGTCTCTATGATTGTCACTGATTATGGCATGGTAAGTCATTCCAGTAGTGGCATCATCATTTTTTTACTCTCTCATTTGGCTTTCCACACTTAAGTTCTTATAACTCGCACCATCCATGGCTTGACATTCATATATGTTTAGACCTAAATGGTATGCATCTCAAATCTTCATGTGCTCTGTGGTGCAGAAATTGTTCAAGTCTTCTGGGTTTTATTTCTTGTGCTGACATATTGTTTTGTTTCACAATAGATTCCACCCACTAGTGTGCCTGTGATTGTACGTGAATATGGCAGGGAACACTTGTATTGACATCGAAGGAAGAATAAAGGACTGAATTGGACAGGAATCACATGATGAATCTTACAGTTTGGAGTAGCTGTTTTACCCGGAGAATAAAACTTCTAATTTATCTTTACGCACAGGGTTGGGGACCCCTCCAAACCTTAATTTTGATCGATGTTGGTTGTTAACAACTCATGGTAGATGGGTCTGCAAATTCTTTAGTATATATGCTCAGTGAAGAGTGCACTCTGTAGCCTCTCCTGACAATTTTGGAGGTGCTTAAATTGTCATGTAGTTCAGAATTTTGCGAGTAACTTGCCATTTTGACCTGAATATTATTGAGAAACTGTTTGTTTGAATACATACTGGCCGGCAGATTTACAGAATAAGAGTTTTATGTGATTGATTGGAAATTTGGAATTGATGGCTTTGGCTTAGACTATATAGACTGGGATGCCACATTCAGAATTTTAATGTTCTTTCTGATAGCCCTTATTGTCTTTACTAGAAGTCGGATTGAATGAAGAATTGTACATCAACAAATAGAAATGGATTTCTCCCAATATAAACAGTTGGGATTATCACAATTTTGAGCTGTACATCCACATATAAACAGTGGCCTTAAGTTACAACACAACATCATGGTCTCCTTTTTGAAGTGGGAATAGTAGCAATTGTCTGGGGCTGTCTTTTCGTCACTGTCTTTGTTTCTTCTCGGAAATAGCAGTACTATTGTGATTATCAGCACTTGTTGCCAATTCCATCAGACGCTCAAAATCTATTTCGGTCGTCTTGTACTTCAACTTCATCCCACTTTGCAACCATGACCTTATACAAAGGAGAGCTTGTGTGCTATCATGTGGCATACAAAAACGCTGCTTGTCTATTTCAGCCCCTTTGCCACAGAACAATTCTTCAGGTGCCACTGAATTTGCCTGCACAGCCAAGAAATCACGAGCCATCACAGAAAGTCGAGGATATCGCATACTGTTGACCTTCCACCACTCGAGAACATCTGTTGGTATTGGAGCTGGAGGCTCTGACAGATACTGAGTGAGCTCATCGCTGGAGTTGTTTGTGTTTGTCCTTCTTTTCTTTCGAGCAATTTCCTCTGCAAATGAGACATTACCTCCCTCTATTTCTTGATTACTGTATATACCAATCATGGATGGGAAATGGTTGATGGAATAGTTTCTAATGAAATGGGTTCTCGCTTCCTCGAGAAAATTGTCTGAATTAAGGCTCTCAGGAATTAACTCTCCTTTGATTCGAGGATCGAGGATTGCTGTCATGTAAGTGAATATGTTGCACACCTGGCTGTTATAGCTTCTAACCTTTTTAGCCATGTCTTCAGCAGCATTTTTCAACTCTGGATAGAGGTGAGAGTCTCTGCAAGTAGCAATCATCTCGGAAATGTGATCCATGAAGAAGAGAACCAGTCCAACTGTAGGCACCTTGTTAGTGCACATGTTGTTTGTGGTTTTGTAAAAGGGTTCTAGATATCGATGTACATTACTGACTGCCTTCTTCTCCACAGCGCTCAGCAGCATTCTATTGCCTAGTGTGTCGTACTTCCTGATAACAGCATCCATTGACTTAGAAGCCTGCCACGGAAAAACAAGAGGTCATCTATATTATCCATCAAACATCGCATAAGTGCATAACATGAACAAACAGGCAATGCTTCATATTCGGAAAAACAAACACACAGAGTATTATTTTTAATTTTTTTTGGGGGAGGAAAAACAGAGTATGTACAGCACAAGAGAAAGCACCTTGCATACAATATCAAGCATCTGATAGTTGCCACTCCACCGTGTTGAGGCATCAAGTGGAGTTTTCCAATTGCCTTCACCTAGCGCTGCAGACAACTGAGTGAATTCCTCTGAGATTTCGGAGGATGCATTCACACTTATCACAAACTCTCTGATCTTAGCAATCACTCGTTCTATAGTTCTCAAACCATCATCTATGATCAAGTTCAAAGTATGCGCAGAACATGGGATATAGCAGAAATGCGCCACATTCTGACCATCCAAGTCCTGCAAGGCACTTTGACTGTTGTCATGGGTGCAGGAGAGCACTCTATTCTCAATATTGTACCACCTAAGAACCTTCACTAGAGAGTTATAAATCTCGACAACCTCACAAGGGAAAGGAATGTGACAAACATCAAGCATCATTTTCTGGAAAGACCAGTTCTCGTGGATCCAGTGACAAGTGACACTCATGTAAAAGATTCTCTCATAAGAAGTCCAAAAGTCAAGTGTAATCGAGACCTTTGAAGTAACATTGTCCATAGTTGCTCTCACTCCTTCCTGCATGCTCCTAAAAACTTGGCCAAGTATCTTCTTGTAATCCTCACTCGGCCACAGCTGTATCGACGGATTCAGGAACTTATACGAGTTCACTAGCCACTTCTCTTCCACAGTCGAAGGAGGCAACGAAGCTAAAGCAAGCCAATTCACAAGAAACCAATTCAAATGGTCGTAATCCACCTGAGACGCTTTCGCCTGTAATTGAAGCTGAGGCTGAGGTTGATGCTTCCTTGTTACAGTAATGGACTGCGGTGAAGGACTTGTGACAACATCTCCGGACTTATCATAGCCTGGATGCCGATTACCTAAATGCCTCCCCAAATTGCCTACACCAAAATCCAATGCATTTGATTAGTAAAAGCATGGTAATTGACTCGTGAAACGTAAATGGCCCTAAAGAAATTACCAGTGGCCGTAGCAATGGAGTAGCTCTGGCCACAGAACTTGCAGCGGCGGCTTTTTCCGTCCTGAGCTGTCTCGAAAAACTTGAGATATATAGACGTCATGGTCTTCTTTCTCGGCTTTGTTGAAGCAGAAGCAGCATTTACCTTTTCCGATGGAACCAAACCAGTTTCAGCTGCTATATCTCCTCCACTAGTAGTTTTTTTCTTCATAAACATTTCACCTGCATTAACGTGTGGAACGATCCCCATCTCCATCATAGATTCGGGTTCCGCTTCTGCTCCACCCAAAATTCACAAACACTCACTCCCATCATCATCAAACTTCACTAGTCCACATAACACACAATTAAATTAAATTAAGCACACACACACATCATCGTAGCAAGTACCTTTAAAGTTTGTGTAAGCGTTACTTGCAGCCCAGTCCATGATGAAATGTTCCGTCACCGTTACCGTTACTGTTCAAGGTGGAAATGGGGTCGGCGCGGAGGAGTGAGCCGGATCGGAGCCGAAAAGAAGAAAGAGAGTGTTTGGATCAGCTGGGCTGAGCTTGGTTGGTTTAGTTTTAGGAGCAGAGCCGCGAGCGGCGCCTCTGAGCTTCGGACTCACTCGCTCGCTCGAGATTTAGATCCAGAGAAAAGAAAGTAAACGCTGAGATAAAGGAAGGAGCAAAATAGAAGCCAAGCGAGAGAGTGAGTGAGTGAGCTGGGCTGGGTTTTGAGTCTTGATTTATATATGGTACTATGAGCGAGCCAGCCAGCTGTTTAGTTTTGAGGCTTGGGCGGCTCGTGCAGGTTTGCATTTGGTCTGGAATCAGCGAGATTCCCCAGGCCCAAAGCTATCGGCTTCGAGTTTGGGCCTTTGGGCCTACTGGTGACTCTTGATCAACCCAATCTGAAAATTTTATTTGTTTATATATTATTTTCAATTGAATTTATACCGTTTGCACAGGAAGATCTTGTCCGATTTGTTCATTCTCCCATTTTTCCTGACTATTATTAAAAATAAATTAAGATCCCACTCCACAATTAGCATTATCTTGTCCGAATTGTTCCTTCTCCCATTTTGCGTGACTTATTATTAAAACTAAATTAAGATTCGACTTCAACTAACATTGATAAATTAAACTCGAGTAGTCGAATGTAATGAATATAACTAAAATCCTTAACACGAAACCCAATTCTCGGTTCGTCCAGGGACGGAATAAGATCTCTTCAGCAAAGTTCTCAGTCAAATCTTTCTTATAACTTTTGGGGACATACATTTTACAAGACGCTATAAAGATCGGAAAATGCTTCTATAAACAGGGCTACATGATGATGTCCGCTAATTTTGTTTGTATTAATTTCTTTTGTTGTCTATACGTCACTCTTGCTTTTAGGACCCAAATCAATCTAATTTCTGTGCCCAGTATTTAGCTCAATACGCCGAACCTGCTCCCTTCCTAGGTTTAAAATAAAACTATGAGACAGTGACCGAAGCTTCGATCAACTTCTTCACTACTTGCTATATTTACTCCACTACCTCCTCCGGAACTTTCTTGATTTCCATATGATGGCATAAGGGTTTGGACAGATTTTGTATGGAATCTTTGGTTGAGGCTCCTCAGGAACCCTGTCATATTATATACAAAATCAAATTACATTTGGATGATGAGATATATATGTATATATTGTGATGAAAGAAACACATAGTCATGAATTCGTGATAAAGAAGATCTACATGTTCATTTAAATGTATGTAAATATTATCAGAGTAAAATCTTACTGTAAACCGGCTACATCGGTCTGTGAAAAGTCCAAGCTGGCTGAACAGTCCAAGACTGTTGTTGCTGCAATAAGTGCATTCGGAGGGAAACTGGTCTTGTTACTTGATGGAGAAGAAGGCGGTTGCTTGATGGCTAGGATTCTACAATTCATGAAGTTGTTTGCAATGTTGTTGCCCCGAGCCATTGCCAACCTATAATATATCACATGAATAAGAACACTGAACACTGTCTTGAGCTATTTTCAATTTCAGTTCCTGATTATAACTCAGATCTCAATTTTTCAAACTTATTTGATCTCGTAATTAAGTAAAAAAAAAGAATCTTACTTTGAGATCTTAATTCAATCCTTAATAAAGAATTTGTGTTTTGCATATTTATTATAAGAAGCAGGTAGGATCTTTTTTATGAAAAGAGAACTTGGCCTTAAACAAAGTTTCAAACGTACTACTACCATGGAAATGTTTTTATTTTAGTAATTAGTACTAAACCCAGTATTGTAATAAGGAAGTCAAATCTAGCATGTAATATTTATAAAACCCATTTTAACTTGTAGTTGGCTAGTTGCTTACATCGTATTGGAATAAACAGGACAGATCAACTTAAACTACTAAACTTTTAATATACACTCATGACTCATGTACGCAAACATTAAGTCATTATATGAAAATATGAAATCAGTTCAACTTGAAAAAGCATTTTGACCAAGATGTTAAAGAAACTCCCTCTACATCTTCACACTATCTGAACCAAAAGGTTTATGAATACATTATGGTTATCAGCCTATTTTTGGTTCATTGAAGAAGATGCTGCATTCTCAGGATGCTCTTTGTTGCATAATTTGGCCATTTAGTGCAAATCGACCAAGGAATGACGACTGGTGCCATTGATAATGTGGCTAAAAGTAGTACAAAAATATTTTTTTTTCTGCTAAAGAAAAGAAAATTACAAGGAGGAGCCTCTAGGGCATCCTATACTAAATCTATCAAACACTTGCATTCTAGCAGCTTCCTGAGGCAGAGTGTTGCACCAAATTCTATTCTCTCCATCTCCATGCCTGAGTTGGGCGAGTTTATCAACTACATAATTGGTTTCACGAAAAACATGTTAGAATTTGTTGTCGTTAAAGTTCCTTGTCAAGTATTGAATATCCTTGATGATTGTAGTGAACTTCCAAGGCAGCTTCTATGTGTTGTTGACACAGTTGATGATGAATACATAATCCCTTTCAATGATAATATTGTCATATTCAACTTCCAAAACATGAGTACGAATTTGTCTAAGAGTTTGAGTTTCGACTAGAGTTACATTGGTTGTGCCGAAGTTACAAACACCTGCAACAAGAGCAGTACAAAAACATTGTGTGTACGTCTCAAACTAAACTGTAAGAGGAGCCCTAAAAACTTGTGAGTTGCTATCCTATTATTCCTATATCACCAACATGTCACATGCTTCGAGCTATAGTGGTGACTAGGTAGGTGCCCGCGCCTTGGCGCGGTTTTATGACGAAGTGTTATAAATTTTTTGGAAGCCTAATTGTTGTTTGGCATGAAAATAGATTTGTAAATAGATTCTACATAATCATCACAAAAATAAAATAAAACTATAATCTACTATGTAAACTTTCAAGCAAGTTACATAAATACCAAAAGTAAGGAGATATTGTAGCTCCTTTCAAAATCCTAAAGAACTCTTCATTTACAGCAAAAAAATTGTTCTATATTTATTTACATTCTTTTTCTTCCTATTTGATTTAATTATTGCTATATATACTATACATTTTGAAAAATATCTTTGTAAACTATATTTTTTGTATAATTATTTGGTATGTTGTCACCGTTGTTTATCAAAGAACCCCAACTTTTCTTTGCTCCGGGTTTCATTATTATGTTTTAGTCTTTTATATATGCCTTTTATAACAATAAGATCAAAGAAGAACCACTTACTGCTTTGATTACGTTGGTTTTGCTGTAACCTCATTTAGATTTTTTAGATTTTTCTGTAAGGTGCACTCTTACTTTCTAAATATCAATGAAGTAATGACTTTTAGTAAATTTGGGCAGTAATACATCAGCGTTGATGCCTAGGTGATGTACGGTAGTAATCCTCTTTAACATGAAAATAAAGAGGGAGAGTCATCAAAAGAACCCATACCTGAAGGCCAAGCTTGTTCTTCTCTGGCCGATAAAACAACAGAATTTGAACCCGTACGTGAAGGTGAAGGTTGCTTTTCTCTCTCTGAAATAAAAATCAATACGCAACCAAATCACTCATTATCAAACCACACAATTACGAATTATACACGCATTACTTATATATGCATTTCAATTTAATAAATTTTCTTTTACCCACAATCATATACGAATCATACACGGAAATATCTTTCCAAAACTGACATAAATTACTTAACTCAATTTTGAAATCGAATGTACAATGGAAAAGTTTTAGACATTGAAAAAAAAATATGGACATATAAACTCTAAATAAATTCAACACCATACAGCCAACATACAAACTATAAAACTCATGAATCAGATCTACAAAGAATCAAGAAACGTTGAGACTAAGTGGAGTTGTTCTTTGTTCTTTTCTAAACGGCTTCTCTAGAAACCACCTCTTCCTGTCATCCTCTCACTTCCTTAGCTTGATAGTCATTCCAACGTCCCACTTTTAATAAATGAACAGGGATTTGAACAGTACTAAGGATGCTTCAAAATTGTGATATAACTTGAAATGTTTGGCACAAACAAAGGGAAAACTGTAACTGCATCTCAACCCAATGCCGCCACATCAATGATAATCTTGATTTAGGGAAAACAAATATTTCCAAGCTTCAAGAAGGAAATTTCAAACTCTATACAAAGAAACCCAGAGAAGACTCACAACATTGACCCCATCAGCTAATATCAAGCACAGGCAAATCTAAATGTGACTGGGTTTTCATCATAGTCGTTCAAACAAATCAAAGAAAACTAAGGTAGCTCACTCAATTATCAAGAATTCAAAAACAAAATAGACCGAAAAAGACTTAGAATTTATGCGTATATAAGCACCTAATCATGCATAGTAAACGTATCATCAGTAAACTACATTGCTGATGTGAAGGGATAGTCCCACATTTTATTCATCTACTTACAAATTAATCTGGCATGGCTTTGACAGCCTGCATCAAAGGTCAGAAGGAAGCATATGGCAACAATTGCTTGAAAAAAAGGCATGGTAGCAAGAATCATGTAGTTATAGCTGGTAAGTTGTGTAACTCTTATATGCATTGTATTTTGACTTATTTGATCACATACACAAATCCAACAAAATATAATCACAACAATCATCATTACAGAATTACTGAACCACATGAACTGAACACAAAGACTTAATTAAGAAACGAAGTGCCTTCCCGGAACCGCCGCATCTGAATTTAGCTGGAAAACATTGTCTTCATTTCTCAAGCTAAGTAAAAAACCAAACCACTTATCCAAGTTATAGCAAAAAGCCACAAATTGTTATCTTATTTTACAGTATCATAGTGTCAAGCCCTGCTTCTTGATCAAGCAAAAATCAAGAGGAAGCCTCAAACTTATGACTTTCAATTCACCAGTTACCCCAACTACTCTAAGATACTCCATACAATCATAAACAATCAGTAAGAAAACATAACTTCCTCGGCAAAAACTTAAAACCTTGGTTATCTTCCCTACTAATAAATAAAAATGACCAGGATTTCAACAATTCAGCTCAGTGATCATCGAAGTTTCAAACTTTGCAATCTGGGTCAGACCACAGGTGACCAAACATGAACCACATACACATCAAGAAACCCCCAAATCATAAATCGAAACACAAAAGAAAGAGTAAAAACGAAAGTCAATAGTAATTGAGAAATTGGGACTTACAGAGATTGTTTTATGAGAAATGAGAGTGGGTTTCTACGACAAAGGTTTGACCGCGAATCGGATCGGTGGCCCGGGAAAAACAATTGGGGTTTGGATCGTGAGAGACCCTTGAGAGAGAGAGAGAGATTGAACCCGATATGGGTGGCTATCAGTCAATATGGGTTGGATCCGATAAGTCTGTACAACCCGTATTTTGGGTCAAAAACTCTTCGATTTTGAAAGTTTAGGGTGCACCGAACCCGAATGAAACCGGGTTATTGTTCTTATCGAAGGATTCAGCTTGGATCCGTTTTATTGCAGGCTCTTCTCATGGGCTTCCGCCCATTTCCGCGGCTAGGAAAGTAAGTCGGAGATCGAAATGAGCTGTTACCTTGATCAGTGAGACGCAGAGAGATGGCAGATTCGGAGAGGAGAGCGAGCGATTGCAAATCGGAAGTGAGAGAGTCAAACAGAGAGAGGGAGGGAGGGAGAAAGAGAGAGAGAGAGCAGATTATCTTATCCAGAACAGGTTTCGCAACAGTGGTTCACACGTATGGCATGCCCTGAATAGAGTGAACAGGGTTCGCAACAGTGGCCTCCTTGCTTCAAAATTGTTATAGAGTAAATATGGGACTCAAAATGAATCACATAGGTTCCCAATTCCCACCCAGACCATGTTGTCACTTGCTAAAATCTATGGTGTCCATCTAATAAGCTGTACATGCTAGTCTTTTTCGTTTCAACTTGGCAATCGTAATATTTGTTAGTACAGTAATTAGTTATCGATTTTATTTATCTTCAATAACGAGATTAACATATCTTTCGAACAGTTTAGTTTGATATTTTCGTAAGAAGACTATCGTCTATTCCTCTTTTTATTTATGTTAAAAAAAGTGTTAAATTAGGACAAATATTTTGTAAGGTTAAGACAAATATTTTGCATTGATTTGTCACATAAATTGAACTCATTCACCTAAACCCATCTGACACTTTGACTAGCTAGTTCTTTCTTGTAGAACTAGAACAGGTCCTTCTTAGGAAGCTCACCTTATCTCTGACTGGTTGCCACTATGCATTGAATTCTTATCCCAAGTTCCCACCTCAAACAACCCCAATCATCTCTATCGTCATAATGAGAACATCAAACTAACCTAATCAATGATTCCAATTATATTGCTACTCTATCAAAATTCAATAAAGAACTTACTTGTAGAGAAAGCTGTGATCATGGAGTCCAAGAACAAGCTCAGAATCCCCAATGTTCCTCACTATTGCTGCAATCTTCTTCCCTTCTTCATCTCCCTCTGTCACAACCATCTCAACCTTTGTCTGTATTGGCATCAATCATCACACACTGGGTTTGATCATGGAAATTAATCAAATGGACAACTATGTATCTGATTTGAGTACCCAAATATGCACATAAAGTTTGAGTCTTTGAAACCAAAGTATGGTTCTTTTTTGTTTTTGCTTACATTGGGGAAGGAGGCGCAGATGCCCTTGCAAGTGAGAGCCAGTTTGAACCCTTTTAAGCGTACAAGTTTGGTTTTGCTCTTGCTCTTGGTGTTAGTATAGCAGCATTAGTTCGTTAATTAACATACTTACCTAATTAAGCAGGTGATCAATACCTACCCGACCACCCGAAAGACCACCAAGCAGGCTACAACTTCACCCGCAAGACCAAACCCATCCAATCGGGCACGCGCCCGACAAACGCACATCCGAATGCTCGAATCATATGACAGCAAAACAACTCTATCCCACATCGAAGAACACAAAGCAAGCAACAATCTCAACCACCTATATATGTAAGGCATTTATTACAGGTAAGGATATACTGAATTCAACTCCACATTTAATACTCCAACCCACTTTCTTATCCGTTCGCTTAACTGTTATATCCAATACATCTTCTAACTTAGGCATCGGAGCGTTGAAGGCAGGCCGACACTGTCTCGACCATCTGACCGCCCGTTTGTTGTTGTATTCTTCTAACAATGGAAGCTGAACACTCGAATAACCGAATACCCGAAGAAGAGAGGAAGCACCCGATCATCCGAACAGCCCAAACGTTCGGACGCGAAAAGATTACTCGTACTTGCTTCTGCTAGATTACGTCCCGCGTAATCCGGTAGAAACACTTGGATCTTGAAACTGGACATGGAGGAGAGTAATGAAATCTCCAAAACGAATGAGGTGCTTGAGAGCCCATTTTAAAGCTGTTCTTGTTGCTTCAACATCTTCAACTACTACAACTATTCTCCTCACATCCATAACCAAGATGATGTCCAAGCACATTTGTTGTTCCTCTCCCCTCTCTTCGACACTATCTGAAAACACAGATTAATTGTGTCTTAATTTGTGTGTGAGTAATTTGAAGCGTTTCTGTCTTCGGCAGTTCGGCTCTTATAAATGGTTTTGATTTGTGGATCAATCAATCACTGTTACCAGGGACGGAGCCAGGATTCTCGGTGAGGGGGGTCTAAACGAAAAGCTTAAAAAATAAAAATAATATATTAATTTAAATAATTCAAAATATTAAAATAGTGCTAGCTTGTAAAATACTATCTATTACAAGGGTAATTGTCCTTGATGGTGTTTCATATCCTGAAAACGTTTCATAATAACTTCATCGTCAATAGTAAGAAAAATGTCTTTCTTAATATAAGAAATCAAACAATCATTCATCAACTCGTCACTCATTCGGCTGCGTAATCGATTCTTCACAATATTCATTGCAGAAAATACACTCTCCACGGTTGTTGTTGTAATAGGTAGAATCAATGCCAATGTCACAAGCCGGTAAACTAGCGGATGTGTTCTATTTTTAGGTCGACAAGGGCCTTGTTGTAGATAATATTTTCGAACTTCTTATTGAATATTAGGATGATAATTTGAAATTGACGGGCATTTAGCGGGATCCGATGGATACTTTTTTGTAATATTTTCAGCACAAGACTTTTTCAGATTGTTACTATTCTTCTTTTGAATTTTCGTTGGTGGTTGCTCATCTGATGTTGAAGTAGAAGAAGATGATTTTTCTTTTCTTTTGAAGTATCTATCCATATCTAATAAACTTAATAAAAATAATTGTATTTTAATCTCAGGTATGGTAGAGCTTTTATAAAGAAAAAAAATCATAAAATTCTAAACCTGGTAACAGATTGAATCCTAATTGACCTAGTATTTGGATTTTATTATTGAAATATAATATAATAATATTCTTACAAAGTTGCAAATTAAATCGGGTCAGTAATTAAAATTTAAATATATTTTAAATAAATTATAATATTTATATTATATAATAATAATATACTAATATTTTTTTCTACATTAATTCAGGAACCCAAACCCACCCTGACCCATAATGCCTCGTCACTGACTGTCACATTGCTACGACTCCCCTTACATTATGCTAAACAATTAGTGTGATCAAGCATATATTACTATATAATTTATGCGGTCATTAATGTGCCCCTAAGCAAATGCCATATAATTTAGTTTGAAATAAAAATATTCCATGCCATATAGTTAGAGGGATATACAAAAATCAATTATCGTCAAGGAAAATGTGATCCTAGAAATGAGATGCCGAATACTCTTAGTTTTGTGTTATTCTTTATTGGTTATATATCAAAGTTTCTCAATTATAGTATTCTTTTCGATCACATGATATATCATGGTCTTTCAGATCACGTATAAGCTCTTAAATTATATTTTATATTTTCATTTATTAAGTTGCAATACATAACTGGCCCAATATTAGCATTTGACTTAGGTAAAGGATTTTCTCAAATGATTTGATTAGATTTTGTGCATCATACATTTGTACAATTGTACTTGACAAAATATAAGAGCTGTTTGGAAATTTAATATTAGATCGTGCCCCTTATTGCTTCTATATGATCATTCGGCCTACAAGATTGGAATTTTGATTTAATTGAAGTAAGATGAGCCTTCCTGATATGAATGAAAGACTGGGAGGCGCTAGTAAGCTCGTGCCCTCAGCTGGTTCTGGATTTCAGTCTTTGTCTGCATGCCTGCGTATGAGTGTGTGTATATATATATATATTCTCATTTGTCTTCTTCGCTGTGGGTTCCAAATGCCACTAACTTTTAATGACACTTTCCGTCCTCAATGAGCTCCTCGGCAGCTCTGCTCTAATATTATTTGCATCAATTTCATAAACGACCACCGAAAATGTTTTCTACAAACTGAGAAGAAGTCTTTCTTCACGACCAATTCAAGGTTTACAGAACAATCAAAAGGAGTTGCCAAAAAAGAAAAATCACTGCCCCAAAGGTCGTGGCTGAGGCCCATTTTTTCCAACATGTAATTGGGCCTCTTCAAAACTCTTCCGACCCATCACTAATCTCTATCGGGTCAAAATCTCATCTTCCAAGCCCAAACCTCTGTTAAACACCCCGTACCTACCTCCAAGGGTTTAAGCTCCCCAAAACCTCAGACCTCCATTTTTACCTCTCTTAAAATGTCTGCCTCTTCCTCAATGGCTTCTCTCTCCAGACGACTACTCCTCTCTCGCTCTCTTTACCATTCAAACCCCAATTCTCTGCTCTCCACGCGCTTCTGCACCACCACCACCGACCCCACTTCCTCAGATACCTCCGACTCCGACGAGCCCATCAATTCGGACATAGAGTCCGACCCGGCCGAAAAAAAGCCTCCGCCGGACGCCCCAAAACAGGCCCGCGTCTTCCGGGAACAATTACTCGAGAACGGCCTCGACGCCGGCATTTACAGGGTACATTTCTCTCTGGCTCCATTTTTCTCAATTTTAGGGTTTAGGGTTAGGGTTAGGGTTTTAATTTAGTGCGTTGGTTGTGTGTAGGCGATACTGGTGGGCCAGGTTGGGCAGGTTCCGGTGCAGAAGAAGCTGAAGAATGGTTTCTCGGTGACGCTGTTTTCGGTGGGGACCGGTGGGATAAGGAATAACCGGAGGCCTTTTGCGAACGAGAATCCGACGGAGTATGCCAACCGATGTGCGGTTCAGTGGCACAGGGTCTCTGTTTATCCGGAGAATCTCGGCATGATTGCCGTGAAGAATGCTACTGTTGGGTGAGAGAGCTGCTTACTTTACCCTAATTAGTTTTTGTTTCTGATTTATTGTGAATGTATGATATTATTGTACCAATGAGTGTGTGATTGAATGGCTGAATGGGTAAATAGCAAGTGTTAGACAAGTAAACATTTTCTTATCAAGTGTTTGTGGTGTAGAAATTGGAAGTATTAGAATGAGGTTTTGGTATCAGAATGGAAATGAGATGTGATGACATGAATATAGTAGCTGGAGGTTAGTAGTGTACATGGAGATGAGGGTGTTTGGGAATGTATCAAATTGGTGGAAGCAGAGCTGTGTTGAATGGACAATCAGGTCTGTTGCTCCACTGGCTTGTGTTTCACAATGCGATGATCATTGTGGTTTTTCTGGCATTGTAGGCAACTCGGTTTTTAGTGAGTGTTTATCACTTTATCTGTCAATATAATCCCATGATAACTTCAATAACTCATTGCAAGTATTGGTTCTTTCTTCTGAATTTGAGATTTTTAACCAGCTATTCAACTGGCAATGACGAATTTACACTGGCATTTCGTTTGTTGCAGTTCACTTATATACTTAGAAGGTAATCTGGAGACAAAAATCTTCACTGACCCAATAACTGGGATTATTCGACGAGTTAGAGAGATTGCTATCCGCAGAAATGGTAAGCCGTTTGCTCATCTCGTCCTGCTAATTTCCCCCATCAGTTTGTTTTATATCTTGTATACATCCTTCTTTCTCATCATGGTAAATATATCTTATCGGCTGCACTTTGCAGGACGCCTTGTGTTTCTGGGTAATGGTAGTGACGCTGATCCAACACCGCAGGGACTCAGAGGAGTTGGCTACTTCTAGAAAAGGTGTCTTTAAGTTGTGAGTGACAAAGACCTTAGTCAATGAGAGACCAATTATGTAACATTGTAATTAATTGATGTTCTGATCTGGTACTTCAAGTAATTTAGACTTGAGTGAAAGATAATGATTTCATTCGTTTCTTGGGTTCTCAAATCATATGATGGGTCCCCATAAGTCTGTCTTGACCTCATAGGGACTTCCATTGCCACAAAATGGAGACCTTCCAATGCATTAGGATAGGCTTGGGATCTTTCTTATCCAAAAAGCAGAGGAAACAGAGTTCCTACTCGCATGGTGATTCCAGGGGCCAAGTATTGGTATTAACAACAGAAACTTGAGGAAAACCACTCGAACATGATGTTGCAAAGACCTAAATTCTTGCAGTCCTCCACTCAATGCTGTCATCCTCTGATTCCGCAACCACCCCTACCCGCTGTACAAGTCCCAGGAGTACCCACTTCATCATCTACCCCTTCCATCAAACAATGTTGCAAGCTATCACGAAGAGAACTCGCACTTCGTAGCAGTTCTCTGTTACTTCCCCTCCTCGGCACTCTGAGCATCGAGGCTCTTCTACCTTATAATGCAGAGGCAGAGGAGGACATGGTAGACACCACTATAAATGAACAAGAAGGAAGCTCGAATGCCACTCCTACTTGCACTGATAAGACCCCAACACAGCGTGTATTTCTTGATGTATCCATTGACAAAGAGCCTATTGGCCGCATTGTCATCGGGCTACAAGAGAATCAAGCTCCGGTGGGCGCTGCTCGGTTTCGTAGTCTTGTCAGTGGAGCTGCTGGGGTGAGCTACAGAAGGAAAGAGTTCGTTAAGATTACGCCAGGCTACGTGCAACATGGTGGGGTGAGGTCTTATGGTGTGGACGCCGAGCTTGCCAAGAGCACAGGAAGCAGTTTGGAAGCTGATAAGCTGATCGAAGAGTGGGAGAGATTGTATGAAAAGTGCCCAGGCATCAAGAACAAGGCTGGAACTGTTAGTATTATAGTAAGAGACCCTTCAAAACCACCACCAAAAATCAAGCTGGTTGCGCGGCAAGGGAAGCTGGAGATTGATCAAGAGGAGGTTGGTAAGTCCCCAAACGGAACAGAGTTTGTGATATCTTCCAGAGATTCACCGGAGCTCGATGCTTCAGCTTTGGTGGTTGGAAGAGTCTTGGAAGGTATGGAGGTTGTGGAGAGGCTTGGCGGTTGGCCAGGTGAAGACCGTTCAAGAGAACACCAGTTCGCCGTATTTTAGGTCAGTGCTTCGATTCTGATTCTTCAAATATAAAGTAACAAAACACACGATATACAGTTCTGTGCTACTGATAATTCTTCTACGTAAGAACATTACTTTGGTTCGGATACACAACGTACACTGGACGAAACCGACAAATCCAGGTGATAAAAATTAGTGTATTACAAATTTACAACATTCTCACAACAAACACAGGAGTAACCGAGCAGAGTATAATCGACAGTAATAACATCGGCAGCTTCTTATTTTTCATTCTTGGAACCTTTCAACATTTATGCACTAACAAGCAATTTTCTCCTTTGGTGGCAGGGTGGCCAAGCTGATCGGAGATAAGAGAGCTGTCGTGGCAGAGAGAGGATTCAACCGCCCTTACACAAAGGTAGTTGTCACAAACTGTGGCTTGATGCAGTAAAAGAACAGTCCTCCCAGCCCTTTCCTTGTTCCTTCATTTTTGTAAGAGAAACACTTCCCCATGCGACACATTTGATCTTGTCATCAGCTTCTATCTCTCAAACAGACTTGAATACTATGTTTCTTCCAATCGTTAGTTGCTTAGCCGACCAGGTGAATGCTACAGTATGTTTTCAATGCCTGATCTGAACTTCGGCAGGTAAAGGTATTAAAGGATGTTACAGGTATAACTCTGGTTCTAATAGGGCTTTCAGATTGTTACATTCATAATATCATAATCACAAAAACTCCTGGATTTGCTCGGAACAAGCAGCACACTCATCAACCGCTATTGCCGAGGATGGCGAGTTGTTAAAACTGAGGGCTTCATTCTTTTTGGAGATGGAGATGTGAAAAGATTTCTAATCGAAGTAATAGGATCATCGACCTGTAAAATGACCACAGGTTAAATGATTATTTTCTTCAGAAAATACTCAACATGGTTCCACAAGCATGAACAAACCCAAAATACGTCTGCAAACATGTGTTGCACAGTTTTCACTTATACGGTATAAGTTGGCTTCAGAATTACCTTAATTATGGATTTGGACGAAGGATAACACACTTCTTGACGTTGTAAAGCTGAGAGTGTTTGTTTCCATCCAGGTATTTCAATACCGGAGGATGCAATCCAAGGGCAAAAATATCTATGCTGCTTAATAGAATCAAACTCCATTGAGCCACCTGGCGATGGATGCCTTACATCTTTCCCTAGAAGAATAGAAAAAGCAAATTAGACCCGTTGTCAGGGAAAATCACAGTTGACAACGAAGAATCGAGGGGTTATGTCAAAGCCATGTATTCATTCATATAAAAGTAAAATGCTTCTAAATCTCAGATGTATATCTAAATAATACAGCTAACTCTTATATGGCAAGTAAACAAGTAATTGCATCAATTAATGAGAAACAACTCAAACAAGTAAGATTGCTAAAACAGTTGGGACATATATATACATGTTTGTAATAACTAATAAGTGACTCAAGCTAATGTTTGTAGTCTATATTTTACTCAAAAATAATACGTGCTCCCATGAAATAAAATGCTTACCAGTATTGCAGGCCACGAGTTCAGTGTTTACAGAAATCTGCACTTCCTCTTGACCGTCCTCTTGATTTGAGGTGCAGTGAGCATCTGCACCGACTTCCGAGCCAGAAGGAGCACATGGAGTTTCTTGAATATTGCTATGTTCCACAACCGTTTCTGAATTTTTCAAATTTCCATTGCTAGACACCATCACCATCGAGTTATAGTTGTCCTTTCCGTATGTGTTACCGGCATCAGTGGCAGATGAACAACTTGGGTCAGTGACTTCTGAATTATCCATTCCAGCACTTGCTGCATTTTCTAGGTGGCATCTAAACTCAGAATTATTTGAAAACTGAGCTCTTAAATTCCGGCCAATAACAGGTAGTGTAATTTTTGCTTTAAAGTTCTGCTTTGTTGGTGTAGGGCCCCCTGCAATTGTCAAGTTTAAGCTTGAAAATCTATTCTTTGACGATGGTGCACTATCTGAGCTAGCACTTACTTCAGTGCTTAAATCATGGGTTCCAGGCTGAGTTTCAGAGTTAGATTCTGCATATCCAACTAATTGGAATAGTTCAACAGGCCGTGGAACTGTAGTGAAAGCCCATAATCCTACACTGGCTCCACAAAGCTTGCAATCTAGAACCACAGAATTGGATTCAGATTGTAGAGCTCTAGAACTGCTGAAATTTTCATCTGCCTCCGTACCGTTATGATTAATAATGGACTGCACACTGATGATAGGATATTGATTATTAGGACCTGAATGACATGAACTCGTGAGATTTTCCTTTGTTGTAGACTGATTCAACCTCTTCTCAGAGTCAACAATATAAGGTAATGAACGAGGTTCCCAACCACATAAGCTTATAAGCTTTTGAGCCTGCAACAAGACTTTCAAACATCATTTGCTGTTAAAAAAACAATATTGATATAAATCATCATCTCTAGTAAGAAAGCAAAACTGTTGAAGTTGGAGTGAGAAGATCAGGATTTGCTCTCTAACTATAATATGTAACTTGAGAAAGAAAAAAATCAAAATTTTATATGAAAGTGCAACTAATTAAGGACAATAAAGTGCAAAACCTGATAATACAACTTGGCAGAATCCACACCCCCTTCATCATCAGACTGTTCTATTCTAGAAAAATCAGCAGACCCATTGCCAAAAAATATCAAAGACTGTCCAAGAAATTGATCAAGCTCAGGGCATCTCATGTACTCAATAGATGAAGAAGAAATTACAGGAAGAACTGAGAGTTGTAAAATAGCCGAGCAGCGCTCTCTAAATTTATCCACTAAAACTGGAGGTGTTGTAGGTGGGAACTGTGCCAGCTTTTCATGACAAGAATTGTCAATCCATGGACAAAGCATTTTATGCCCATTGTCTAGCTTCAAACTAAATACCAAGGCTGCCTTCTCAACTGAAAAAGAAGAGTCATGAAAAAAAACGTCAGCATGTATATAACCAAATATTTCAACATAACTTACACCACCAGTTTAATCGGTAAAACACTTGGTACAAGGAGCAACAAATCATACCTTGCTGCTGACTCCATGATGATGGAGTAGAAAACAGGAGGCGTGCCCCACATGACTGACAGGAGATTGTATCCACATCTATGTTGACCCAACCTCTCCGGGCACAATTTAAAGCATTCACCACCTATTATAGAAAAGAGAGATCATCGCCCAGCCAAAACAATGAAGAATTAAAATATCAAAATCACTTCATCAAGAGTAAGAACACAGCCTCGATAAATTCAATGAAAGAAAGAGAAACGAACTTAGTAGTATGTTGCAAACATAAAAATGGAAACAATCACACACAATCATATTGTACAAAAGAGTAGTTTCCAGTGTAGTTGATTCTATATCCTTTCATGATATATATTTTCGAAGAAACTAAACAAGCGAAGATGTCTACTTCAGAATTATCAGACTCAACTATTAAATAAGTTGCTGACTTCACTGCAAATGACTACTTGAACCTAAGGAACACCACACTCTGATAGCTACACATTAACTGCATAGTAAAAAGACTTCGAACCTTTGGCTTAGCAAACCATGTCATGGACTTGAATGTGGCTACTCTCTTCATAAGATCCCCCCGGTCCCACGGCCTACACAGTGGAGGCTGTGAAGGCGAAGCCGGACCCGAACAATGCCGAAACGCCAATGCCGACGACGGATGAGCTCGCTTTCTACCTCTCGAAGCTTGTAAACTCGATGAACTGTTGCACAACAACAAAACTTTCTGCGATTAACCTAATATTTACAAGCAAAATATACTAAGCAACAATTTCTGTCACAAAATTCATATAAGTTTTGATCTCATTTCAGCTGAGGAATACTATCGGCGGCGATATTGTGAGCTTCGCCGAACCTCATAAACCTAATAACGGCCATTTTGTTCACTTGTGCGTATTTCTCTACCGAAAAAAAAATATAAAAAATTGTGAACGGAGGAGGAAAGAGAAAGTGTACGGACCTGGAAGTGGAGCTCGGTGAAGATTTGGGAGCGTAGAAGAGCTTGTCCATGACGGAATTGAATCGTTGCTCGGAATCTTTCGCCATTGTTTTCCAGAGTCGAGAGAGAGACTCAGCAGCCCACAGATAACACAAATGTTAAAGCCTTAAAGGGGATCCGAATTCAATTTCGGTTTCTCCTTTTCGTCACGTGGAGCTGGGCTATAAAATGTTACCCGGCCCATATCACACATTTCGTAATAGGATAACTAAAAGCCTAAAAAATAACTTGTAGGCCGGGCCTTAAAGAAGCCCTAACCAAAATAGAAAGCCCAAAGAAAACCCAAGCAGCCTCGTGATTGATCATAGTTTTTGTTTTTTTTAAGAGGTGGATCAAAATTCACTAGGAAAAATATGATAGTAATATAGAACTCCACCGAATTATCCGGTCTGATCAGCAAAGAGAAGTCCTATCACATCACAATACTAGAAACAAGAGAAAACATAAAAGTCCTAGACTAACAAACCAGAGTAGCGCTAGTCTCTGTCAAACTTTTATATGCACCACTATTTAACTAGGTCGGTACCTCCTCTATTGAAATGCATTACGACACAACCCTTTAGCATCCAAATCCACAAGAAGTAGAACTGTAGTCTTCTTAGGGGATACCTTCTTAAGTGCCACGAACGAGAGCCGAGGTTGGATATGTCTCTCTTATTGTTGGGACGACGACTGGTGACTTTCTTTCCTTCTGAGTTGTCCAGGAGGTCCACCGACATGCTCATGAAATGAGATGGTGGTACATCAGCTAGACCCATAATCCCTTGCGGGTAAGATAGTAGCGTTTGCAGTGTAAAAACAGGTATTTTTTAATAGACTAAAATTACATTTTGACATAAAAACTAGAAAATAAACGTTACCATGAGTTTGTAGCACTTTTCGTTAAATTTTCCAAAATCCTGAACTATTTTCTACTATTTTTTGTATGAATATTTACAATTTAATATACTGACATGGCAGCATATGATTGGCTAATATGTTGTTAATTGGGCTAGTAGTGTGTGTTGGATGTGGGACAACATGTTGGTGGTTTTGGTTGACACATTTAGCTGCCTTGTGGAGAGAACAGAAGGGGTGTGACATGCATGTGTTTGAGTTTTCTTAGCTAGGGAGTACTCTTCAACTCGGCACTTCTCATTGGTCTTTTGGATCATAAATTAAATCTTAATTATTTGGTTGCTTGTAAATCCCATAGGCCGTTTCATGTGACCCATTTAGTAATCCCAGTTTGGGAAGGGAATCAGATTGTCTCGCCTCAATCCTCATTGAGTGAGAAAAACATAATCAAGTGAATGCAATATTCAAGTTCGTTTAAAGATTTAGATTTTCTACTATGTACAGGTTGAGAAACGCGTTAGGCAATTAGTATAAATATAGGGATTCCTGACAAAATTCTGACCTCTTACACACTTACGCAAGAATAATTCAAGAGTACTAACAATTGAAAATTATCGAGTAGGGATGATTAGGAGATGATGATCAAAGTCAACATCTCATATGCATTTAATTATATCAAATATGTATAAGGTTGAAAGCGCTATTAAGCGTAGCTCACCCCTTATGGTCCAGGTGACAAAGTGATTGTGGAAAGAAACTATTCGTATATTTGTAGTTAGGATGAAATATGTATTGTTATTCGTTGTTATTCTTTGTTAGGAATTTGTAATTCGACCACAATATTATTCATTTCGTTTATTTATTTTAATTTTCAACCTGTTACACCTGGACTTGGGATTTAAAACAACTCGAAATTATATATTAACTATTTTCCGAGTCAGGGTGTGACATGCAAGGTGCTTGAAAATGAGATTGTGGTACATCAAGGACGATATCTTGCTGCACGAGCAAATGCACGTGCGGACTTGCAAGTCTAGATAATGGTACTTGATGTTCTAGATTTACCTGTAAAATAACATCCTCATTAGTGGGACCCCCTCCTAGAGGAGGGTTGTCCTGCACGACAGATATATGAACTGAGATCACAGGAATCTCCATCGCCGCTCCCACTACCTGTATATGGCTTTCTCAAGGCTCTCTTCCCACTTCTACTCTAGTACTACTAAGCAGTTGTGCACCTAGTATACAACCTCCCTTTACCACACTAGCCTGCCCAGAGCCCAGAAGACCACTTATCATTGTCCTAGGTACCCCTTGCATCAGCCCTGCATCCCAACAAATTGGACGCCCCCACTGATTTTTCATGCACACTTGGGGTTCCCTTCCGAACCCTTCAAACCATCCTCACCCGGCCCTAGCACTGGCGTCGGTCACAAACAACATTCATCATCATGTTTAAATGCTCCACAATCACCACAAAATTCCTTCAACCTCTCAAATTCCACAAATACTTCCACCGAATAGGTATTAGTAAGATGAAACATAGTCCTTACCACTAGAGGTCATTGGAAGTCAAGATTAATCTGAAGTTTCATCTCTGATCTATGTATGAGCAGAAGTCGGTCATGATCTAACCTGCAAGGGCATTCCCAATCTGCTTCAACCACTTGACATGTAGAGCTCCAACTAAAAATCAGTCATCCACCGACCTCATGAAAATCCACACACAACACTTAGCTTTCGGTACCCGAAATGGATCGGACATGCCGTTAAAACTCTCTACCACCACTGTGATTGTATGGAAATACCATGGACCACTGGTTACAGCTCTCTATCGGTTTGCCTCCGATTGAAATTTGCACACAAAGTAGTCCTCAGCGATCTGCTCGAATTCAATGGTGTTAGACCCAGGGATATCTCGCCAAAGAGACCTATCATTCACATCTTAAAACTTTGGACCTTGTCCTCCACGAAATGAGAGAGAGAGAGAGAGAGAGAGAGAGAGAGAGAGAGAACAACCGCGCCACCGCATACAGTCACTCCTCTTCTTCCTCGTTGTCTGAAACGGTAAGGTGTACTTCTCCAAACGATGCCGCTATGTGATGGGGATTATGTTCCCCATCGGATTGGAGATGAGGTTCTTCCTCTATTTCTGGAATCAACATGCAAGGATATAAAGTTGATCAGCTTGATGAGGAATCTGATCTAAAATCGGAAAAGAAGTGAGGGAGATTGGATCATAAAGGGGAAGAAGTCGGCTAGGGTTGATGAGAGAAAGAGAGAGAGAAGAGTCAGCTTTCCTACACCACAACTAATTACTAATTTGATTGATCTTAGTTATATTTTTAATTTCTTCTAATTGAAGCTCATCTATTTTGTGACTCATATTTTTTCATGAACTACAATTTTAGTGGCTGCCTTTAGGAAAAAAAAAGTGGCTTCTTGAATTTGTTCTTAAAGAGATTTTAGCTGGTTAGGGCCAAGGAGTACGGATCACTGACATAAGCTTTAGCGATAGGAATATCATTTCTACACATGCCTCTATTTCTATTAGTATCTCTTAATAAGAGAACTCTCCTACAAAGAATGACGATGAATAAACAATCAAAATTAAATTTTAAGAAATTGTTGGAGGAAGACACCATCTAATGGTGGTGTGAGTAGGTAGATATCTTCATGGTCGGAACCGAGATTATGAAATATTAGGTGAATTATAAAAAATGTGCCTCTTTAAACTTAACGTTCACATGAAAAATAAGAAAATAAAGGTATTGATTTTCATAGTCATAGAATTCAACATAGAATTCAATTTTTAATGTATTGTTTTGTTTTTCAATCATTGTTTAAAATCATAATAAATAAAAATTATCTTATTGTAGAAGTGTGAGATGAAATTAATATTTAACAATTTTATTATATAATATATTTCCAAACTTATTGTGCACATCAAAAAAATTTGTAATTCTCATACACTCATAGTATTATTAACATAAAGATTTAGGTTTTAGTTTGTTGTTTCATTTTCTAATAATCGTTAAATATCTTAATAAAAAAGAATTATCTTACCGTATGAGTGTGAAATTAAATTAACAAATAGTGTATTAGAAAAAACTGTATTAAAAATTTGAACTTGAAGTTATTGCTTCATCCTTGAGCCTGGCCATACATGTACCGCCTGTTCCCCGAGAATACGCGTTGCCACACTTGGCCTTCGATGATCTGTTGTGACCGCTCGATCCAGCCTCATTAGCTTCCTATTGGGTACGGATCTAAGTGAGAGAGACGAGATCTTAGAGAGAGAATCTGAATCAGAGCTCTTTGATTTCAAATTTCGTTTTGGTTAAACTTGAAAATTCAAAAATTTATAGTGCGTTGAACTAAAATATTTCCACGGTCCTGAGAGCCACCGCCATGGCGGCCTTGGTTGCTAAGGCTAGCTAGAGCTCCCATCCAATTAACTAATCGACACCCGATAAAGCTATTTGTTTATGACTTTCCCGACCTGAGTCGATGGTTAGTTCGGCAAGGATTTCACCGTTGCTTACATAGGATTAGCAATATTAGTCAGCTACGATTGTTTAACCACTTTACCGATTCCATGTGCTGTTAACATTTTGAAAAAGAATGATATTGTATAACGTGATATTTTTCATTAAAAACACTAATTTCATATCAGTAATTGTCTATACAACAAGCTATTACGATTTCAATTTCACATAGTTATTAAAAATAAACATAGAATATGAATATTAAATTTTAAGAAGAGTCGAATTTGTGTTAATTCCATGATCAACAAGGTTCGTGATATAATCGTCCAACTAGTCTCCCATTAAAAACATGTAAAGGAGGTTCGTCATGGTTCAGATGCAGAGATGATTCTGGTGCTTGAGTTCTCAGTTGGTCATCGCCAGCGAAGCAAGCTGCAGCTCAAAGTGACATATTCCGCTAATTTGCATCTCTAGGATTTGGGTTCAAATATGAGTGAGAGCATGGCCGAAACTAGAAAAATAAAACACGAGACGAGCTATAAAAGATGTGGCCCTTTAAACTTAATGTTCACATGAAAAAATAAAGGTACACTACAAGAAAAACTCACTTAGACGATGGAGAGTTTCCGTCATCTAAGTGAGTTTTTCCGCACTTAGACGACGGAATCTCCGTCGTCCAAGGTCCGTGCTCCAAGTGTTGTCGTCCAAGAACCTGGACGACGGAGAATTTAATATCCGTCGTCCAAGTTCACTTGGACCGCGGACATTCTCCGTGGCCCAGGTAAGCACCTGGACGACGGGGAACTGAATCTCCGTCGTCCAAGTGCCTATTTAATTTTTTTTTAAATTAAATTGTAATTAAATATTATTAATTTAATTTATTATTAATTGAATTTAAATAATGAAAAATGATAAAATTAATTAAATAAACTAAATTTTTAATATTACTTAATTATTAAATAATTAAAATTAATTTGTACATACACATCCAAAAAAAAAACCCATAAAAATGAAAATATTGTTCGAAATGCGGAAAGAAATGAGATAATTAATAAACTACTGCTAGCTAATTAACACACTGGAGGAGCAGATGCACCGCCGCGTCCCCCGCCTCCAGCCGGATCGTCGTCGTCGGTATGGGTTCGGAGGAGGTTGACATACTTCTCGAGATTGTTGCATGAGGGCGATGAGTTGGGCTATTTGTGCTTGTTGATCGTCAAGTCTTTGCCACATGGATTGACTCTTCTCTTGTGCCAGTCGATTCTCCTCTCGTGCCAGTCGAGCCTCTTGAATGGCTGCTTCGACGGCCGCAGCCTGAGTCCTTCTCCGCTGCCCCGAACCTCCCGTAGATGATGAGTAGGAGGTCGTCGACAAATCTCGAACCACCTTAGGCCCGAAGTGCCTAACCTCTTTGCCAGCTCTACGACCATAGACCTCATCCGCGATTGCAATTTGGCTCTCCATGGATAGAGGATGCAGGTCTTCCGGCGGCACATCTGGGAACGCAAGCTGAGTGTTAGCCAATTCTTCCTGCGCACGCTCTATCACCCTTGCCTACAAAAGAATAATTAATTTATTATAATGAAATAATATTTGAATAATAATTACTATAATTAAAAGCACATATATATATATCACTTACGCCGCATTGACTCGCTTCATTATCGAGCCCTATGTACTAATAAACCAAGCCTATGTACTAAATTTAAATTGAAGACGTACTACGACCATAGACCTCATCCGCGATTGCAATTTGGCTCTCCATGGATAGAGGAGGCAGGTCTACGACCATATATATGTGCCTAACCTCTTTGCCATATATATGGATAGAGGAGGCAGGTCTACGACTATAATTAAAAGCACATATATATATGTGCCTAACCTCTTTGCCAGCTCTACGACCATAGACCTCATCCGCGATTGCAATTTGGCTCTCCATGGATAGAGGAGGCAGGTCTTCCGGCGGCACATCTGGGAACGCAAGCTGAGTGTTAGCCAATTCTTCCTGCGCACGCTCTATCACCCTTGTCTACAAAAGAATAATTAATTTATTATAATGAAATAATATTTGAATAATAATTACTATAATTAAAAGCACATATATATATCACTTACGCCGCATTGACTCGCTTCATTATCGAGCCCTATGTACTAATAAACCAAGCCTATGTACTAAATTTAAATTGAAGACGTACTACCATGCAATTTACTAGAAAATACACGTAATTATCAATTAATTAAAACAATAAATAATGACAATAATGAATTATTATTTATCATGCATTTAATAATAATTATTCATTTACCAATATAATTAATTATTATTAACAATAATTATTATTACTATTATTTAATTACAATAATTATTATTTACCAAATAACTATTATAATAACTAATTAATTAAATGATAACAACCAAATATTAATTAGAATAATTATAATAACTAAATGATTACTAAATATTAATAATAACCACTAAAAATTATTATAATTATAATAATGAATTATTTAAAACTAATTATTAAATTATATTTAGAAATTAATTAATTAAATAAAAATAATGTTAATAAGGTAAAAAATAGAAATTTACCTCGCCGGAGTAATCGGGAATATCGCCGGAGTTGAGTTGTCGGAGAGGAGGAACCACGCCGGAAAATTTGTCGTCGGAGTGTCGCCGGAGGAGGAAAATCGCCGGAGGAGAGGAGAGGAGAGGAGAGGAGAGGAGAGGAGATGGAATGAGAAAAGGGGGGGTGCTGTTCTATTATAGGCTTTCACTTAGACAACAGAGCACTATTTTCCGTCGTCTAAGTGATGGTTTAAAAAAATTTGAAGCGGCGCCAATTAATCGGCGGGACGTTTGGAACCGCCATAAATTTGGACTTAGACGACGGAGAATTGAATCTCCGTCGTCTAAGTGGAAATTTAAGCGGTGCCAAAAATTGAGGCGGTAAATCGAACCGCCATGATTTTCGACTTGGACGACGGAGATATCATTCTCCGTCGTCCAAGTGTAATTTACATTGAAAAAAAAAATAAAAAATAAATCGAACCGCCATGGTAATTTTCACCTGGACGACGGAGATGTTCGTTCTCCGTCGTCCAGGTGAAAATTACATAAAAAAAAATTTAAAAATTAATTCGCTAGGAATTTAGCGATCTGTCATTCGAGTGAAATAGTCGTACAATATTGATGAATGCATCGTATATATGAACAGTTAAATTTGAACCGCTGAATAATTTTACGTCTTTGAAAGTTGTTAAGTATCGACTAAGCTTTCCGACTTAAGTGTTCATGAGTAGAGGCTCATTTGAAGCAGAGGATTAACGAAATTGAATTTGGACAAAACAACCGTTGGATATGTTCGTCGTAACATAATATATAATTACAATAAAGGACCAGAAAATAATAAGTTCGGGAAGGGTTCCATCGGCACAGTCAACCGCAAAACCGAGAATTTCACAAACCGGAAACGTGGATACACGACATTTCGCAACTCCGATTTTCGAACCGTCGAAGCTCACACACAAAGAATTGTTTACTCTAAATTCTTGACGAAAAGAATATGCATTGGAAGAAGGTCTAGATGGTCGTTGTCTTAGAAAAAATTACGAAATCTTCACCTGGACGACGGATAAGGTCATCTCCGTCGTCCAGGTGTATAGACCCTGAATTCAGGGGTTAGGGGGTCTTACTGTTTAGGGTTTAGGGTTTGTGAACTTGGACGACGGAGAATGACCATCTCCGTCGTCCAGGTGTAAAAACCCTGAATTCAGGGGTTAGGGCCTTAGGGTTTAGGGTTTAGGTCGTCCATGGTCATTTGTGTGTCCGTTCAATTATTTTGAATCAAAAAAAAATTAAAAAAATGATCGATCGATCCGATTTGCTAGATTTAGGGTCGAGGATTTAGGGAGATAGCCAAAATACCCAAAACGCGACAACCTGCAATTAATTTCTCTGTTGTCCAGGATATATAATTCGGATTAATTAATTAATTTAATTTAGTTTACGTACGTCGGTCGATCCGATATATCTGATCGAGCATGGACGCGTGTAATTAATTAATTAATATATATACATACATATATGCATTCTCCTCCTTATAATATTAATTTATATTAATTTTTGATCGATGATGCATCGATCATATATTACAATAATTACAATAATTAATTACCAATTAATAATCCTCGTCGTATGACCGTACTCTTCGTCATAATCGTCATCGTCCTCATCCCCGTTATCCGATTGCTTATCCTCCTCATCGTACTCAACATCGTCCGACGAATAACCTGAGTCCTCGTCCGCGTCCTCATCCTGCTTGTCTTCTTCATCTTCTTCATTAATGGCATCGATAATCTCATCTTCAGTTAGATCTGTACAACCATCAGGCATGGGTAACCGTTCACCATCTTGAACCAGGTCCATTATATCGGAGCGGATGACAGAAATATTAGGCTCTTGATAGGCAGGAATGTCTCTTTCTGGTTCAGCAGCATCTTCAGTCGTCGCCGGTGTCCCTTCAATTGTCTATGTATTCCATATTCCTCGATGAGAGATATGGTTCACTATTTTCCACCCTTCACCGGCTTTCGGATCGTCGAGATAGAACACCTGCCAAACTAAGGTGGCGAGAGCGAAAGGCTCATCCTCATACCAGCTTGAGTTTGTATCGACTGATAATAGTCCCAGGTCTTCCTTTGTACGCTTGAACCATCTGCACTTGAATAGGAAAACGTTGACATCATTCCCGTAACATAGCTGAACCACATATACAATAGCCCCGTAATATAGATCATTGTCTTTCCCAACCGCTACCCCACTGTTTTGTGTTCTTCTTCCTTTATCTCGGGCCAATGAATAGAACTTTACACCGTTCACAAAACATCCGGGATAAATATAGTGTTTAATCGGCTTCCCTGCTAGCAAGTGCTTTGGCCATGACCACCACCCCCCGTGGTTTTCAGATTTTTGCAGATCAATCATCTGCAAAAAAGGGCAAATTAATATAAGGGTTTACTTTCTACAAACATGATCGATATGTATATAAATTACAAATTAAATACCGAGACGTACGTACGTACCCATTGGAAGAAATAATCGGGAAACTTCTTCTTAACCATTTTCTCAATCCACGCCGAACTCTTGTTTTAATTTAACGCCTGAAGCCTCTCCCTGTATGACATCATGTACGGCTCAACTTCGTCACAGTCTCGCAACACTACCCAATGTGCCTCAATAAGTTCTTCCCGTGTTAACGATTCCTTTAATACTCCTCTAAACGGTCGGACGACATTTGTGACGACAGAAAGATTGATGCGGGCACTGGGATCGGAGGCAGTGGGAGGTGGTGAATCTTTGAGGTACCTGTTGCAGTAAGTAACACACTCATGCATTAGGTATGTCTCTGCTATGGAGCCATCCGGGGCCGACCTGTTTTTGACGAATGACTTATACTGTCCAAGCTGTCTACAAAATCAAACGTACAATAAGAATAAGTACATATAGCTAGTAATCTGCAGTGGAACAAATTATGAATTGAAAAACCTGTATAATTAATTAGTTGTACGTACCTTTCTTGTGGATACATCCAAGTGTACTGGACCGGACCAGAAATGAGCACCTGCTCGGGCAGGTGGATCATTAGGTGAATCATGATGTCAAAGAAAGCAGGGGGAAAAATCCTCTCTAGTTTGCAGATGATGTGCACAATTTGTTGTTGCAATTCCACCACATCTGACTTCTTTAATTCTCTAGCGCATAACCTCTGCCACCATCTGCACAATGCCACTATTGGTTCTATGACGTCCCGAGAAAAGTATGGTCGAATTACCACTGGAATCAGACGTTGCAGCATAACGTGATAGTCATGTGTCTTTAGACCAACAAACTTGTGTTGCAACTCGTCCACTGCTCCAGTTATAGTAGTTGCATACGTAGCCGGATAACGAACGCCATTAAACCAGTGAAATACAGAACGTCTAAGTGTCGGCTTCACTGTGTAAGGTGCAGCTGACATCTTGTTGTACACTTCTTTCCTATCCCTCATCAACCACAAGGGACGACGTAGATTCATTGATTCTAGATCTTTGCGCGCTTTGGGAGTATCTTTAGTCTTGAACTTAATACCGAGAATTGTTCCCACCACGCTGTCGCACATATTCTTTTCTATGTGCATCGCGTCCAAGTTGTTCCTCAGCTTCAACTTCGACCAGTAAGGGAGTTCAAAGAATATACTCTTGTGATCCCAATAGCTCAGATCATGTGGAGGAATTGGATTGCATTTCTTTACATCCGCGTCATTGGTCAACACACCAAAGTCGAAATAGCTCAACCTCTCTAAAATCTCTTCGCCCGACCAACTACGGGGTTTAGGATTGTTCTCTACCGTCCCGTCGAAATGAGCTTCATCCTGTCGCCAGGGGTGGTCGTGAGGAAGCCATCTACGGTGACCCAAGTAACACACATTCCCCGCGTGCCAACTAGAGTTCACGTCGTCCAAACATATAGGACATCCATTATATCCTTTTGTCCTGTAGGCTGCCAACATCTCATACGCTGGAAAATCGCTGATCGTCCACATTACGGCAGCCCTCATCGTGAACATCGTGTCAGTGAATTTGTCATAAGTTGGGACTCCATTTTCCCACAATAGTTTCAGCTCGTCGATCAAAGGTCTGAGGTAGACATCTAAGCACTTCCCTGGAGATTTAGGACCTGGAATTAGTACAGTAAGGAAATTAAATTCCTTGTTCATGCACATCCACGGAGGCAAGTTGTACGGCATCAGAAGAACCGGCCAAGTGCTGACGGCGGAGCTATTACTTCCCCAAGGATTGAATCCGTCTGTAGATAGACCGAGTCTAACATTTCTAACCTCTGCAGCAAAGTCTCCAAATTCTCTGTCGAAATGTTTGAAACCCTCCCCATCCACGGCGTGTCGCAGGACATCGTCATCTATTCGCTTTTCTGCGTACCATCGCATCGCCTCTGCTGTGTGTAGAGACATGTACAGGCGCTGCAATCTGGGAATCAAGGGAAAATATCGAACAACTTTCACAGGAATTCTCTTTTTCAAACTCTTCCTATTCACCTGGAATTTGCACTGGCCACATACGGGACAATAGTCCAAATCTTTATACTCTTTGTAAAATAGCACACAATCATTCGGACATTCGTCAATTATCCTGTACTTTAGGCCGAGGCTGCTCAAGATATTTCTAACCTTATAATGAGATTTAGGAAGATTGTGATCATCAGGAAGCAACTTACATATTTGCTCCTGAATTTCGTCAAAAGCACTCACTGACATTTTGTGCTTCACTTTTATCTTCATTTGCTCCATCACATATTGCAACACATTCTCTCGACATCCAGGGAACACCGGGGTCTGCGCTTCAAGTAGCATCCGGTTGTACGTATCCATCTCACTGGTGTCAGTGGCCAAGCTAGCAGCGGGGAATGTGTCATCATGCTCATTAGTGGTACTGTAACCTCCGTCTTGGTGTTGGTGTCCACCATGACTACATCCCGGAAACGCATCATGGACCAAATCTGCAGTTTGGTTGCAAGCTGGGGGTCCGGCACCACTGCCGCTGGATGAGGCACCATGGTAACTGTACCCTGAGCCGAAGTCTGCTGCGCTGAACTCTACTGCTTCACCATGCTCGCTCCATGTAGTGTAACTCCACATCATACCATTTTCGTACAGGTGTTGCACCATAACATTAACCTCCACATACTGACAATTAAGACATTTCTGGCACGGACACCTGAAACGCTTCTTTCCCTAACCATGTTCTATCGCAAAATTCACAAATTCGCTAATTCCATCCATATACCGGACATCACATCTATTCTTCAACTTCATCCAACTCTTGTCCATACTTCTACAAAATATTATAATTAATTAATTATTACATATATATATATTAGTCCATTAATTTACACTTAATTATACGTACTCGATTTACATCGATCCATCAATTACGTACGTAATTTAATCTGTATATATAGCTAACATCCATGCATGTATATATGTACGTTTTCACTAAATATATATTAAACAAATTTTAACTGCGTACGTACCTGCTGACCTTCTCGATATCAGTTAATTAAGCTAGCTAGCTAGTCAGCGGAGATCCCTGATCCTGATCCTTCTCCTTCTCCTTCTCCTTCTCCCTTCTCCTTCAATTCTTCTTCGATCTTTAA
Source organism: Geum urbanum (assembly GCA_946800695.1). NCBI lineage: Eukaryota > Viridiplantae > Streptophyta > Magnoliopsida > Rosales > Rosaceae > Geum > Geum urbanum. Next base: position 44,541,939 of record OX327013.1, read on the forward strand.
AATTTCCCGCGGGACAAAGGATCGGATGGAATGAAGAGAGTTTGGCATCGGGATTATATAATGCTTCACTTAGACGACGGAGGTGTCGGTACGTCGTCTAAGTGGAAGTTACTCGGACCACGGCGTGTCGGTCTGTTGTCCAGGTGATCACCTGGAGGACGGAGAAGTCTTCGAGGTCCAGGTGATCACCTGGACGACGGATAATACCATCTCCGTCGTCCAGGTGATCACCTGGACCTCGGAGACTTCTGCGTCCTCCAGGTGTACACCTGGACGACGGAGATGGTATTCTCCGTCGTCCAGGTGTTACTTGGACAACGGAAAAGTCTCCGTCGTCCAAGTGTCACTTGGACCACGGAACAATTACGTTTCCGTGGTCTAAGTGCTGTTTTCTTGTAGTGGTAGTAATTTTGATATGGTATTCAACATAAATTCAATCTTTAATTTGTTGTTTTTCGTTTTTCAATCATTGTTTAAAATCATAATAAATAAGAATTATTTTATTGTAGAAGTGTGAGATGAAATTATCTTTGATTTGTTGTTTTATTTTTTAATTGAGTATAAAATTAAATTAATAAGTAGTCAATTTATTATATATTGAACTTTCCTATGTATTAGAAAAAGTGTTTTAAAAAAGTTGAACTTGTGATCATTGCCTCATTAGTCTCTCACCGGTACGGATCTGGATGTCTTCCCCACCAATCCTCCGTTGTTTTTCCTAATTCTTGCTACTATTTTGTGGAGTTTGAGGTGGAGTTGTCAATCTTGACACAATGTGATGACATACCTCGAAACCTACACAAAATAAAGCGGGTCAAACCTGAATGATTAGAAATTTGTAATTATTGGGTTTACACGTCAATAACCCTATTTTTAAACGGATTTTCCCATGGTCACCCGATAACACGAAAACAACTCGTATAACCTATTTATAAATTAGTTAAGTGAAGTCATTTTATATAACCTGCGACATGAACCATTAAACATTATAATTTTATTTATTTGTATGAGACTATATAAAATGGTCAATTAAGGATTTTTTGCTATTGATGTTTACATGTACAGATTATCTCTATAAATATGTTCTCCGGTGGAGTTGAGTATCACGATTTACAAGCCCTAGTCCTTTTTTCACGTGTCGATTTAGAAATCGTAATATTCATCATTTAACTACGATATGTATCTTTGTAATCCTTCTATTAATAATGTATTATCTACGTATTATGTGTGTTTGATATTCATTTGTTGTATATTTAATTGATTTAATTATATGTTGTTAAATGAATCATAATATACATGTCATTAAACCTGACACGACACGACTCGTTTATTAAACGGATCAACTCGAGACCAACCCGTTTATAAATTGGTCAGATTTGAGTTTGTATTTTCAACACAATTAGTTAAATGGGTTGGGTTTGACTTTGTACTTTCAACACAATAAAAATGTTAACCTAACACAAACACGACCCATTGATAGACCTAGTTTAAAGTCTCTAGGTACAAGCTTATTTAAATTTTTGCCTTATAAGTTATCAATACGACTGGTATGAATTAAGTTCAAAGAGTCATTTTTACGCACAAAGCAGATAGAGTCTGCACATGTAAAAAATAGGCCCCACTTGTTTTTTCGCGTAAAAATGACTCCGATAAGTTGTACCCAAAGTCGGTTTGTCAAAATATGCTAATAGAAACTCCATCATCTTTAAATTCCTACTCCATCACTTGCCAAGTATATTTTGAATAGTATTCATGAGACGAATAGCTGCTTTGCTAGGGCTTGATGGCACCGCCTTCTCCGCGGCTCGTCCTCGATCTTTGACGGTCGATTTCGATCGTTTTTTATCAATGGTATCTTTTCCGGTGCCGAGCATTTGACCTTCACCCTCTGGTGAAGTTCCCTTCTCTTCCACCCTCCTCTCCTAAGGGTGGTTTCCTCTGGAGCAATCCCTGCCCAGAAAATCAATCTCGTCGACATCTGTTCCGGTGGTTTCCAAGGCTGTGAAGTCTGAATAGCATATTCGTGCTTGCTGCAGATTAACCTTCAAGGCTGTATTCGTATATACTTTTTTTTCAATGAAATTGGTGTTTCAAAAAAGGTATATTTTGATCCAGAACAATATGCAGTATTTTGGGAACTTGCCAAAGAAGAATAGTAAAAAATAGCATGAGAAGTAGTAGGCCTGCACTTTTTTTTTATAAGAAGTGGTACTAACAATCTTCTGTTTGTAGTTAATCAGGCCCTCAGAATGAGAGCTCTGATACCAATTGTTGGATAAGCTTGAGAGTTCAAAATGTAAACTGAACTGAAGCAAATCATCATCTTATTATCAACCAGAAGGCTAATTATATAGCCATGAAAAACGTACATGAAACAAACCCTAACAGAACACTAAAGCCAGCACTGATTTTCCTACAAACCAGGACAAACCATACTGGCCTCCTAACTGATTCCTAGATCAGTGTTTTATTAACAACTTTGAATACTAAGTAAACATAAGACTTGGTAATCGGTCCTACAAAAACTCCAACATCATGCAGGTCTTACTTGATCTCGATCAACATTTGTATCCTCCATCCAGGACCAGATTATGACCATTCACAAATTGAGAGTCATCGGAAGCTAAATAGACGACGGCGTTGGACACATGCTCCGGCATCATCATCTGGTTGGTTCCTCTCAACGCAAGCGACGGCTGAAGCTCCTCTGCCTCTTCCACACTCTTAACCATAAAAGTTGACGGATTCATGATATCTGAATGAGTCGGCCCGGGGATACGCAGTTGACGCGTATCCCGTGTTTGCCCACTTGCATACTCGCGCACCTCACTAGCCCTAAAATGGCGTGCTTCGACACGGTGTAGTCGGTGAAGATCTCCGACCCTTGACTCGCTCCAATGCTGCCCGCGCATATAATGCTACCCCTCACTCCTCCTTCCACCATGGCTTTGGCCGCGTGCTTCACACATGCCGCCGAGCCGCGTACGTTGATGGCCATCAGCCTGTCGTAGTTGGGCAGGTCTAGGTCAAGAACGTTCTGCATGGACTTGCTGAGTACTCCGGCGTTGCTGAACATGATGTCGAGCCGACCGTGCGTCTGGACGGTCGACTTGACTAGGGTTTTGACTTGTTCCTCGTCACTCACATCGCAGTGGAAGTAGCTGTAGTGAGCGCCGATGGAAGCTGCGACGTCCTGTCCCCTCTGGTCCTGGACGTCGGCGATCACCACTGCACGTGCGCCGTGTAAAGCAAAGAGACGCGCAGTGGCTTCGCCGATACCGCTTGCGCCACCGGTGACTATGGCGACCTTGTCTTGAAGCTTCTTCTTGAGCGTGGGTGATGCCCAGGGGCGGATCCAGGATTTCAATCTTGGGTGGGCTGTAATTTATTGTGTAACGCACAATTTTTTTTTTTGAGGTTTGTAACCCATTGGGAGGCTCATCCTCACGCCTTTATTATTATATATAAGAAAAACATACATCGGAGGGAACATAAAATCAAACTCCGTAAATTAAAAGATCTACATTATTACTAATTAAATCTCACCCTTCGAGGTCCTCAAACTTCAAACTCATCAACAACCGAATCATTATCAATACTATCGGCATACTGTCTTTCAATATAGAGAACCATGCTATCATCAATACTATCGGCTCTACATTATATAAAAAACACAATACCTAAATACATGAAGCTTGCAGAACACAGAGACAGCATAATAAACTTCAGTTGGCTGAGCATAATAAACACAGAACACAGAGACAGTTTTAGTAACTTCAGTTGGCTGAGCATAATAAACACAGAACACAGAGACAGTAAAACTAAAACTAGCAATCAAGTTCAAAATTGTGTCCCTTATACATAGCTTCTCAAAATATTAACACCACCACTGAGCATCGATACATCAGTTACGTTATTGCTAACACAAATTGTAAACTTCAGTTGAACACACATAAAAATGCTATATTCAATATGTGAGTCCAGGAAGTATAGTAAAGACTAAGGAGATGGGCATACCGAAATGTGAAGACCCAGACTTCACGAGTTCACCGCCGAGAGTTCGACGACACACACCGTTGTAGACTGCTCAGATGCGGATTATTTTATAGACTATGGAGTGATTTATAAAATGATAAAATATACTTGTGGAATTAGATCGACTTATTTGCATGTTTTAGACTACTTTCAGTCGCCGGGAGTGCATTTGCATTTCAATTTCAGTCGCCGGAATTAGACTTATTTGCATGTTTTAGACTTATCGCTATTTCATTTGTTGCTCCCATCTGCAAAGTAAGATCTCTGTCTCTCTCTCGTTATCTCGGTAAGCTTCTTTGTCTAAGTTATACACTGATACTCATGATTGCAATTCTTTTGGTTATGATGCAGTTAGGTGAGTTAGCTCTACTCTTTTACATCTCGATGCTAGTTTTCTTCCATCTCTATTGCAGCTTATGTAAAGAACAGAATCAACTTCAGTCTCAGAAAGACAATCAGAGGTTGGTAATGACCTGGTTATCAGAATCAGACAACTAGGCAGCGGTAGATTCAGGATTTTGAGACACTGTGGTCGCGAGAAAGTGAGGGGATCAAGGAGCTACTCAGCTACACCGGTAGAACTATTTTTTTTCCCTGTGAAGCTTTGCCGGAAATTTACCGTGGGCTGCAGCCTACACAGCCCTGTGTGTAGATCCGCCCCTGGTTGTGCACAGGGAGTTTACTGTGATCTTTACAATGGCTTCTGGTATGTTTCTGTGATTAACATCGGACCGATTTACGACAACTATCTTCATTGCACACCAAATGCAGAGTTTTCGCATCATCTTTTTAAGCTCAAGAACTTGAGGGTTCTCTCATTCTTCAACGGCTTCCACTCCCTCATTACAATTTCCCATTTGAACTGGGAAAAGTTTTCAGACAGATTAGAATCATTGGAGTTTCGATCGAACCCGGGACTTACTGGGAGAGTTCCAAGCACTATTGGTCTTCTTACAAAGCTGCAATCTTTAGTCCTGTTAGAGAATAAATTACAAGACAAGTTGCCTAATGAATTAGGCAACTTGATTGAGTTGAGGCGGCTTGTCCTTGCCGGAAACAACCTTTCGGGTAAGATTCCGGCAAGTGTTGGAGGACTAACTGTTTGTATAGCATGAGTTGTCCGATTAATATACTTATCCACTTAAGCAGGTAATCAACACCTACCAGACCACCCGAAGAACCACCAGGAAGGCTTCAACTTCACTCACCAGACCGACCACATCCGAGCGCACACGCGCCCGACAGGCGCACGCCCGAATGTGCGGATCACATACCAGCAAGGGCACCAGTCCCACATCGAAAAACACAAGTGAGCCGCAAACTCAACCACCTATATATGTAAGGTATTTATTACATGTAAGATCATTCCATTCGTTCCATCTTGACGAATTCACTCCAACTACACACTATCTGCGCGCACGTTCGCTTGACTGTTATATCCAATACATCATCTGACTTAGGCATCGGAGCGTTGAAGGCGGGCCACCCCGTCTTGACCCCTGACCGCCTGTTCATTGTTGTATTCTTCTAACAGCCGCACCCGAACGCGCGCACCCGATCATCCGAGAGAAGAGGAAGCGCCCGAAAGAAGAGTCAACCGTCGGAAGAAAGAGCCCGTACGCCCGAAGAGAGAGATGAGCGCCCGCCCATCCGAACAGCCCCAACGTTCGGACGAAAGGAAGAAGGAGTACTCGTATTGCTTCTGCCAGATTACGTCCCCGCGCGTAATTCGGTAGAAACACTAACTAAGCTTCTTATACTCGATGCAAGCAGAAACAAACTATTTGGTTCATTGCCTTTGAGTCTTGGATCTTTGACTTCACTTTTAAAGCTTGACTTGAGCAACAACATGATAGAGGGGAAGTTGCCTAGAGAGCTTGGAAGGCTTAAAAATGTGACACTACTAGACCTCGGAAGTAACAAACTTTCAGGTGGGTTGGTCCAGTCACTTCAAGAAATGGTTTCTGTGCAACAGTTGGTGATGTCCAACAATCCGATCGGCGGTGACCTCATCGGAATTCAGTGGCAAAATCTACACAAGCTGGAAGTTTTAGACCTGTCAAACACATTTTTGACAGGGCACATTCCCAAGTCCTTGGAAAAAATGAAAAGGCTAAGGTTCTTGAGGCTTAACAACAACAATCTATCAGGAAGTATATCTCCAAGGCTCGAATCCCTTTCTTGCATTGGTGCTCTTTACCTCTATGGAAACAATTTCACAGGAGAAATTGACTTTTCGGAGAGGTTCTATAGGAAAATAGGTAGGCGGGGTTCGGAGCTTGGAACAACCAGCATCTTTGTTTCCGGGCGATATCAAGTTCAACACCGTTGGTTCCTTATGGAGTAAAACCATGTCAGCAAGAAACAAGTACTTCCTCTCATAATGTTCAAAATTCCAAGTTGTAATGGTGCTGTTTATTCATCTTTTTCTTCTTTGAAGTGTAACCTTAGAGATGTTTCACAGATCAAACTCCTCACTAATCAATAAACCTTGGATTTGTCACTGGATCACTGCCTTCTTTCATATTCCAACTTGTAGTGTTCTTCATCTTCTTTTTAGTTAAACATTAATTGGAGATGTCACATATCAATGATACTATATTCCTCTAACTTAAAAGAAGTTACTGTATCCAATTTACTTGCTGTATAATCTAAAGAACGTGTAATTCTGTAACAGATGAGGTTTGTTCCGTGACTTGGTCAATGAACTTTGTTCAGTACTACTCAGTAGCCCATATGCTTATCTTTACCATGTGATCAAAACCAGTACAGGTGTACCCTTTCTGCTTTCACCAGTATCTCTGAGCAGATCAGATTTTTTTACCCATTGAATCAGAAAACAGATCAAGATCGATGCTGCTAGAATTTACTGATCAAAAGCCCGTCCTTTATTTACCGCAGCCTGTCATTCATAGAATAATAACTGTTGTACCAAGTCAAAGAGATGGGCAGCATTTTTTTTACTCCACAACCCCCACTACGTCCACTTTTTACTCCCATGAATCCTCTCACATTTCTCTCGAGGCTAGCAACAGACTTCAACTCCAGCCCTCCTATATAATCCCACAAAACCCTCATCAGAAAACTTCATCTCATTCTTTTATAGCTAACCTAGAGATAACTCTAAAAGAAAGAGATCGAGCTCCCTTCAAAAACTCCAATATTTCCATGGAAACCTCCAAAGTGTTTGTCTTGCTTTTTCTCTTTTCTAGTCTCCAGTTTCTTATTGTGACTTCCATCAAGTTTGAAGTTGGAGGCAAGAATGGATGGGAGGTCCCCAAATCAAAGGATGCCTACAACCAATGGGCTTCGCAAAACCGGTTCAACGTAAACGACACTGTCCGTAAGTTACTAGTCCTTAATTAGTAACCCTAGCTAGCCAACATGGCCTAAAACCTTCGTACTTTTTGTTTCGTGTTGATGTTTGTTGTGTGTTGCTGTTTTATGCTGTGTAATGAAACGTAGATTTCAACTACACAAAAGACTCGGTTATGGTGGTGACGGAGAAGGAGTACGAAAAGTGCCATTCGACAAAGCCAATGTTCTTCTCCAACGACGGTCACTTCGAGTTCAAGCTGGACCAGGCGGGGCTGTTCTACTTCATCAGTGGGGTGCAAGGGCACTGCCTGAGAGGCCAGAAGATGATCATCAAGGTGTTGGAACCGGCGAGCCCTCCGGAGGCAGCTACACCAACAAAAGATTCACATGAGAAAAAGAATGGTGCTGCTTCTACTATGACGACTATGTCTTCTGTCACTCTTTTGCTCTGCGTTGTGTCATGTCTTGGTTAAATTGTTCTAGATGCTGAAGAGGATTATTTTTTGTTCTATTATGTGGAATTCTTTGGTCATTTGGTATGATTATTTAAAGTAGCAAGAGACTTTGAACTATTATTTGACATTAGGAGGTTTACTTTGTTTTAAGAATGGTGTAATTTTCTGTTAGTTTGATTGGAAAGGTCATTTTGGTTTTGTTAAGACGAGCTTTTCATTCCCAATTTTACGATTCCCCTAACAAAATGGGCTTATAGCACTGTATAGTGTAGAATCGAAGTGAAGAATAACACAAAGCAAAAACACCCTCAGAAAATTTACAATGACATGACGCATAACCTGCGTTTGAAGCAAGTCCGTGATCTTACTCCATTGTTTTACGGTAGAAGTAGGATTGTGGGAATAAGGAATGAAGACGTACTTAAAAAATGTTTGAAGTTTTACACTCACTCCAGTCTCGGTTACAGAACTCAACAGATACGAACTCATAGGGCTGGGCACGGCTCAGAATGGATTGGTTCGAGACAAAAATTATAATAATTCCATCATTTTTTAGTGGAACGAGTTGGTATAAGATTTGCTATTCTAAAAATAAATTTCAAGAAGACCCGAACCCAAATGAAATTGGTTCAGTACGGGTTCATTTTGAAATCCCTATGTTCTTTTTTTTATAAGAAAAATAATGCAAGAATATATCTAAAAGTTTAAAAATGATTAAATAGAAACATCTTAAAAGTTAATGATATTCTCATATAGTAATAATCATATACCCAGTTGTATATATAGATACCCAATTGTATAAATAAATATCTAATTACATATATAAGTACCGATCGACATGAAAATAATCATATTTTTACCGATCCAATTATGTTGATATAATATTTAGGACGAAACAGAATATCATTTACACTAAAAAATAAAGCCAAATCACAACCCATTTTATTCAAACGAGCAGGGATGGAAAGAACTTTCCATTCTAAAAATATAAACCCGTACTGTCCTTATGCAGGACAATTCAGAACAAGATCAGATCTGGATTTCCGAGAGCAAGTGCCCAGCCCCACGAACTTGATACATGATTCAAGTAAGAGGACATGATTTAAGTAAGAAGTACCAAAACCCCAGAAAATCTTAGATCATTTCGACTTGTTTCCAATCAGCCCCCGAAAAAGAAATGTAATAATGATGCAAAACTTGTGCAGAATAACTGCAGAGCTACATGCCAACGCTGTACTAATGCCTCACAAATTGTCTTATATCATCTCCATCTTTTTTCCTTCCATAAGGGTTGCTAGGATTGATTCTGTGCCGGGCTCCGTCCACTTTGCGCATGTTCTTTCTGAACTTTGATGCACTACTGTCTAGGTTTAAGCTTACCTTGGGCGGATTAGAAAAGCAAAATGACGCAGCTACAGCCTGTCCATTAACAAACACATTGCAATTATATCACATCTCCATAAAAACATCCAAGGACATAGATGACATGGCAGATGCAAATAACTTGATACACAATGTCATGAAAATGAAGAGTACCTGGAGATCGAGCCGGTGAACATTAAAGATGTCCTTCATAGAGTGTGAATTATAAGCTAATAAATAAGACCTATATGCATCTTTTGCTGCACGGTTCAGATGGTAGTTGTTGGCAACCAACTTCTCCTGCATCAGTAAATATAATTAAATTGAAAATTTTCTGTGGAATCAGGTATTTCCTAAATAAGTAAACAATAAAAACAAACGTACCAGCTGGGATTGCACATTTTTCAGTTTCTTCTCATTGAATTCATACTCTTTAACGGGGACTTTTGCAGCCTGTTAACGAAAATTGGAATATGAAATGGTAAACAAGTAGTCAAACTACAATATGCCATCAGTTCAGCAGAGATTATAGCTTTTATTTGAAAGCTGTTTCAGTTTCTTTGCTTTTTTCTTTATTTATATGAATCAGAAATTCAGAATAGAAATGATACCTTCAAATAACGAAGAAATTGCAACTCCTCGGGAATAAGGAAAAGTAGAGCATTTCCCTTTCCACCTTCCCCACGAGCTGTTCGACCAACCCTGTGGATATATTCCTGCAAGGACCACGATACATATTCAGCATGGACTAAAAAACTAACAAAGATACCAAACTTAGAGAAGATAGCAGGAGATAACACACCTTGGGTTCATCCGGAGGATCGAACTGCACAATCCAGTCCTACAAGCACAAATCATAGAACAAAATACTATGAGTGCTCAACACAGAGATTTCTAATAAATAAGCAGAGTGGCATATTATACTAATCATTTTCGTATTGCTTCTCCACCTATACCATGCATATTAACTAGCAGAACAAAGTCAGCAAAAGAACAAAGAACATACCACAGCAGGGATGTCCAACCCACGAGCAGCAACATCAGTACAAAGTAAGATTCCCTTCTCTGCTTTGCAGTAGCCAAAGAAAGTAGTTGTTCTCTTCTGCTGCTTTTGCTTTCCATGGATATCAAAGCAATCCACATTAACATATCTTAGAAGGTCCGAATGGAATTTCACGGAGTTACAAGAAGAGAAGAAAACCATCACTTTCTTTGACAGATTCTTCGTGAGGAAAGAATATAGGAGAATAAATCTCTTAGCACTTGGCACAATACAATATCCTTGCTGCAGCCCTTCATTAGTGACCTATAGTGGACAACATCTTATCATGGTCTAAATATTACTGTAAAATACACGAAAACAAAATATATGTACAAGTATGAGACTGGATTTAAAATTATTCTTGTACAAGAACATTAATGTGGAACCCAAAAAACCAGCTGGATTCGTACCTTAGTCCTCCCATCATCCACATCTATATACAAGGGCTTTGTTTGGAAAGATAAGGTAGCAAGATCTTCAACCTAAAAAATTTAAGGGAAACGTATTATTAAAAGAAGTGAAGTAGTGAGAAAACAGTGGAAATAGTGTGGAAAGCACAAGACTGACAGATGAACTGCCAGGAGACAGAGATACAATGCACAAACCTTCTTAGTCTGAGTTGCAGAGAATAAAGCTGTTTGCCTATTCTGCAAATTGAATAGAAACACAAATCAGCTGAAGCAGATAACCAGATAAAATTCCATTTGCAAATACAACCGCAGCTATAACAACTTAAAGCAATCATATGTGATCAGCATCATTGAGTCAAACCAATTACCTTTGGTAGAATGTTGATGATCTGCTTCATTTCTTCCTCAAAGTTTGCTTCCAATATCCTGTCAGCTTCATCAATGATGAGGCACTGCAAGTCAAAAAGACCAAAAAATAAAATAAAAACTTGTCAAACTTTGAGAGGTCATTATAAAATGTTTAACAAACATGAAACTACTGACCATTGAAGTGTAACTCCGACATTCAAAAAGTAAACATCTAAAGCAGCAGTGATAAAAGAACTACCTTCAAATTCTTAAATACAAATCCCTTTGTATTCTGCAGATGATCAAGAAGACGACCGGGAGTTGCAACCAATAAATTTACTCCCTTTACAAGACGCTCTGCCTCTCCTCTTCTAGCTGAACCACCAATAACCAAGCCGAGAGTCTGCGAGTGATTCTTGAGCAGGTCCTTTGCCACGGCATGGGACTGATCATTCCACGTCCCATTAGTCAGAAAGCATATCACGCAATCGATATATAATTCTCAGCACCCATTAGAACATACACCATCATGTCATAGAATCATTTTAACTTTGCTTACCTGTATCGCAAGCTCTCTAGTCGGGCAAATGACAACAACACCAGTCCCATTTCGCGGCGCAAAGCTGGAATTATACAACAACTCTATAGCTGGCACTAGAAAAGCAAGAGTTTTACCGGACCCCGTCCTTGCAGCTCCAAGCACATCTCTCCCCACCAATAACTCGGGAATAGCTCTCGATTGAATCTGCATTGGCAATTCAAAAACCTCATCACTAAAGTAATTATAATTATAATATGTTCTACGATACTGCGAAAAACGAAAACTAAGTGATACCTCAGTCATATTCTTAAACCCCATTTCTTCTATGGCCGAGAAAGTCTTCTCCGACAAACCCAATGAAGCAAACGACACTGTGCTCATAATCCCAGACCCTACGCCGCTCTTCTTCACCTTCTTAATCTCCTTCACCTCCTCCACCTTAGCTTCTTTTTCTTCTTCCTCTTCATCTGTGATTTGAGCCTGTGCTGACGCTTCCTCACCCTTCGTTTTCTTCATCTTCTTTCTCTTCTTCTCCGAACTCTTCTTGGTCTCGACTTGCAGCTCAGATTGCTCATCAGCTTCGTCGTCGACTTGCGGGTCGGGTTGCTCTGTGGGTTCGGATTCGGACTGCTTCTTGGCTCTGTTTCTCTTGCGCTTCCTCTTCTTCGCGTCGTCCATGGGAGATGCGTGGTCGGCCATGGCGGACTGGTTCTACGGTTTTAGTGAGCTGAGCAAGGTTTCTCAGAAACGGAGAGGTCAGTGAATTTGTGGTGTAGCCGTGTAGGGTTTGGTTTAATTAAGACTTAAACCCTAGTAGTTTGCCACGCCCAGCTCTCCGAATCTCGGATGATTCATTTGGGCTTGATCCAATTAAAGAATATAATTTGTTTGGGCTTCGAAGCCGAAATGTATTGTGGTGAACCCATTTTCTTGGGCCCGTTTGGAGAGGTGTTTAACCATTCTATAATTTAGAGTTTAGATGATGTAGATGAACCATTGGAAATTTGAAATTATGTATTACTCAACATGTAAATATTTGATTTTTTTTTCACCAATATTAAGCATCTACTTGTTAGCTTGGAGAGATTGTTGAATGTCAAGCATGGATGAGGTATTGCAACTATTTAACAGACATACATACATTAAATAGTTAATGCGTAGAAAATTGTGGCATCACAAAGTTTAATATATTTTTACATCTCTATTAATTAAGAAAGATAAGTCTTTGACAATTAAGATGGTCGAACATTCATAATGTCATAAAGTTTCTTCTCCACTTAAAATCGAGAACTCTGAAGTTTGATGAATTTGGGGTAAAAATATATTTAAAAAATGATAGAATTAAAGAGTACACTCCACATATGAGAGCTGAGAAAAAGAATTGCCCACTGTGCCACGTATATAGTTTTGAGACGGAGGTAAGGAGCAGTTTCATCACCTCCAAATATACACACACATGTTTGTGCCCGCTGTTGGTACGCTATTAAGAAATGAGTCGACATAAATACATCTCAAGTTAAGTGCTCCAAACTGTTAAAGAGCTGAGGAACATGCTATTAAGTAATGAGCCAACACTGGTGGTTCGATCATCACTCATTGTTGAGTAGGAATGACGCTATGAAACTTGGAAATAGTAAGTAGGTATGAATTGTGTGTACATCTTAAATATATCACCAAATCAGTTGATTATGACATACGTTAGCAAGTAAACCAAGTAATATAATGTGGCCCATATATGCATAATTAGTACCTAAACACTGTCCAATGGGTAACCAAAAATAAACACTGTCCAATGGTGCATTCCTCCTAGCCATTTATAGATTATAATTAATACATTATTAGTGTAATACCCTGATTTAGAAGAATAGAACCAAAAGCCACTAAACTTTGTTGTTTGTCTATTTGTACCGATGAGGTCAACTTTGAGTACATTACGTATTAATGTGTGGGCGTCAGATAGAACATGATCATAACCTCTCCACCATACCTATATAACCCCTATATTTGCATGAATCTTCATAAATTGTTTGCTCGATTTTCCATCCAAGTCATTTCGCATTTAGTCATTTCTTTCTAAAACTAACAAGTTTATAATGATGGCCAATACTCGCACTTATGTTCCCACTCACATTCACAACCTAATGTGTATCATCGTAGATAATGTCATCCATCGCATAATATAAGACTTACAAAATAATATCGCATAAGGCTTCATAGCAATTGATCATATTGTTTAAAATTATATGTCTGATCATTTTGTAATAAATATTTACACAATTTAATCTACTCGAAAACAATTAAACGAGTATATTGTTCAATAATCACATAAAAAGATGGATCATAACCCTATGAAGAAATTGTGGGATACTGATATGAATACATAAAGAAACACAATCTCTTTGCTTTTCTTCGCTGCTTTTACTTTGAAAATTCGAAAGTATACATCTTTAATTATTTCACCTTACAAAACAAAGAGAAGTTTCCATGTGGTCCGAAGGGATCCCACATCTCTCTCCCTACCGGCTAATAAATCTGACATCATTTCGACCGTTACCAATAGAAAATTTGAAACTGTTCAAAAGGCCTAAACATATCCCCAACACCCCCTCCCTCAATTGCTACTCCCACTCCAGTCAACCCCAAACCTCAAGAATCAAAACCAAACACAAACACTCTCTCTGGGGCGCTAGAAGCATAATGTGGAGTGTCAATATAAACTTTCAAACCCCTCAACAGTCCTTCCCCCAAATCCAATGGCTCAAAAAAGACCCTTCAAACTTAAATCACAAATCTTGATCTTCCTTCACTCTCTTTCTATTTCTGCTAAAAAAAAGCTTCGATCTTTATAGCAATTGAGCAGTTTCACCATCTGGGTCACCTTCAATTTCTTCCGGGCATGTGAGAAAACCCCAGAAATCCCAAAAGCCCTAATTTTTATTTTTATTTTTTCTGCAATGCCTGTATCAACTCGGTCCCAAAGTGAACGAAAACCCAGGTTAGATCAAGAAACCCGACAACACTCGAATCTACCTCCTCTGAGAAACCCACATCATGGATTGAAAGAAAAGATGAAAGCCCTAACGCAGCTCTATGAGCAGCAGAAACAAGCCTCCGCAGCTCTCCGGAACCCTTATTCGTCAGAGCTCCGATTCGCGGCCCACCAGCCAATCGGGTCATGCCGAAAAGAAGAAGAAGAAGATCTGACGAGGCCCATGAGAGAGAACAACAATAACCACACAATCACAAGGACTTACATTTTGCCTCAGCCGCCGCAGAATCATTCCCAAAACGACGACGTCAAGGAGAATCTGGTCGCTGGAAATGAGCGGATCCTCAGCTTCACTTCGCAGCCGAGAAAAACCAGGGTGGCGACGGTGGCGCGTCGGCTATCTCTAGGCGGTGGTGTAGCCCACGCGCCGCGGGGTGAGGAATTGGAGGCGAATAATGCGGTGGTTTCGGAGACGAAAAAGGGTTTGCGTTTTTTGGGGAGCAGAATAATGGTGTTTGTGAGGCTGAGGCCGATGAGCAAGAAGGAGAAGGAAGGCGGTTCGAGGTGTTGTGTTAGGATTGTGAACCGGCGTGACGTGTACCTGACGGAGTTTGCGAATGAGCACGATTACTTGAGGCTTAAGAGATTGAGGGGGAGACATTTTACATTTGATGCTTCATTTGCAGACTCAACTTCTCAGCAGGAGGTTTATTCCACCAGGTGAACAATTATGAACCTGTTTAGTATAGCTATGGAAAGAAATGTTGGTTTTGTGTTATTAGGAGATGAAGTTTCCATCTTTGAACTAGTTATGGTTGTGGTCTGGGAGAGCATTTCATTAATCTGTTACTTCATTTATTGAGAAGAGATTAAACAATGAGGATGGTTTTTTGTGATATTTCAGTACAGCTGAGCTTGTGGAAGCAGTTCTGCAGGGGAGGAATGGATCAGTATTCTGCTATGGAGCCACAGGAGCGGGGAAGACATATACAATGCTTGGGACTTTGGAGAGTCCGGGAGTGATGGTTCTGGCAATCAAGGATCTATTCACTAAGATAAGGCAGAGGAGCTGTGATGGAAACCATGTAGTTCAACTTTCTTATCTTGAAGTTTATAATGAAACTGTCAGGGATTTGCTCTCGCCCGGAAGGCCCTTGGTTCTTAGAGAAGATAAACAGGTATGCCTCTCTGCGTTGTATCTTATCCTTAATTCACTTGAAAAATGATAAAGTCATCATATATAGTATGTCAGTGTCTCCTTAATTACTACTATAGTTTTAGTTACCGGGAAGGATGTAACTGGATATTCAAATATGGACTGATCTGTCCAAAATGTACCAATGTTTATACAGATCACAGTGAAGTTCTTTGATCGTGTTCAAATTGTGTCTAGTGTATAAAGTATAAGAGCAATATGCTATTCCTTGGATAGATCAAAACACATCTCGTGGTACCTTTTCTTCATAAAAGATAGCTCAAAATCTTAGATGTTGTACGGAAATTACTTATAAACAAAGGTTCATTTGATACCAATAAATAAGTTAGGTATAACTGCACGCAATCATTTTATAGTTTAACATTGGCACATATCTGAATGATATCTTTATTACAGGGGATGGTAGCAGCTGGTATTACACAATACAGAGCTTATTCAACCAACGAAGTATGTTTCTATCTCAGTTTTCTTGTGATTTTGAAAGTTTAGGTAGGTTTTCCAGAGGTGATATATCGTCTTTGTTTCTAAATCTTGTTACAGGTTATGCAATTGCTTCAGCGAGGAAACCAAAACCGAACTACTGAACCAACTCGCTGTAACGAAACTTCTTCCCGCTCCCATGCTATTTTGCAGGTAACATTAGAGTTCTCAAGTCATAACTTACAATCTTTTGATTCAGTTTTTTTCTTGATTTCTTTTAATTCTTTTTAATGCCTGTCTTCTGTATCCAGGTTATGGTTGAATACCAGGTAAAAGATGCTTCTATGAATGTGGTCAACCGAGTAGGCAAGCTTTCGCTTATTGATCTTGCAGGGTCAGAGAGAGCCCTTGCCACAGAACAGAGAACAGCAAGATCTCTTGAGGGTGCCAACATAAATCGGTCACTCCTAGCACTGAGCAGCTGCATCAATGCTCTTGTGGAGGGAAAGAAACATATACCTTACCGAAATTCAAAGTTGACCCAACTCCTCAAGGATTCTCTAGGAGGTGCTTGCAATACTGTAATGATTGCTAATATCAGCCCATGTAACCTCTCATTTGGTGAAACACAAAACACCCTCCACTGGGCTGATCGAGCAAAGGAAATTAGGACCAAGGTCAGTCCTCCTTGCATGCCATTCTTCAACTTCCACTCATTCATTGGTCTTATAAATGCACTCGTAGATTGCCAATATATCCCTTCTGTGTTTTTTCTGTCATTGTGTTGCTTGTTTACCTAAAAGAGCATGAGCAAGACTATCTCAAGAGCAAGCTTTGCTTGCATTGTCTCGAAATTCCATGCTCTATTTCTGTCAGTTCCAAAACTGCACCAACAGTGAAATAGTAAGACATTGTATCATTTCTGACCAACTTACAATTTCAGGCATGTGAGGTGAACGAGGAAATAGTGGAAGTACCTGAATCTGAAACTGATCAGGCCAAACTACTACTTGAACTACAGAAAGAGAACCGTGAACTTCGAGTACAACTGGCACGCCAGCAACAGAAGCTATTAGTTATCCAAGCAGTCCTTGGCTGCAAATGCATCTCCAACCCCTTCTTCAGCTACCTCGCTATTGACTCCTCCATCGTCTGTCCAACCAAACAAGAAGAGGAAACCTAGGCCATCTTTCTTGGGTGGGAATTGTTTCACACCAGAATCCAAGAGAAAAGGGGCTGAGGAGGGAGCTAGAGAGCTTAGTCAGACAAGAAAAGCATTGGAGACAGAAATAGAAAGGATGAGGAGAGATCATAGTTCACAGATAAAGCAAAAGGATGATCTTATTCGTGACCTTTCACGTAAAAGTGACAGAACACCAGCATTGGGGAGTGAGGGGACAAAGAGGATAGTCACACGAGCTAGCTTGCAACCAAAGGAGCTAAGCATGGGTGATGTGAAGAGTCCAAGTCATCGTTTCAGGTCACCAGCCCCATCAGCTAAAAAGAGAAGCTTCTGGGACATAACAACCGCAAATAGTCCATCAGTTACTACACAGACTGGAAGAAAAACTAGAAGTCATGTTGTTATTTGTGAACCGCCTGTTTCCCAGCTTCTTCAGGTAATCTAATTGTACTCGTTGTCTTTCTCCCTTAACTAATCTGAAAACTGTGTAATGATTCAAACATTCTCCCTCGTACGAAACTTTCAAGAAGTAGTTTACAGAACCTATCACAAAAACATGCTCCCATAAAAACATGCGCTCTTTAATCTTTTATGCATTGGCTTGTTTCTTTGTTCTGCAACTGATGCAGCTTGCCTATCCATGTTTCTGGTTTGTGATATTTTTTGGACCGCACATCATCAACTATACCAGCCAGGTTTTGCACGACAAAATCCCGAGCGTGTGAAGTAACACAATAATGATGAAGAAGAAGGAAGGCTACTTGGAGCTGGAAGGATTATGGCACTCTGGCTAAAGTAGGAGAGGTGCTGTTAGGTAGAAATATCATTACAGGATAGGAGAGGTGCTGCTGTGACTTGTATTTTATGTCATGTGCTGCTGTGATCACCCTACTTAGTCAAAATAGTCTGAGTTGTAGAGTTTGAGTTGTTGTTCATTACTTAATTCTTTTTCTCAGTGTCGCTTCTGTAGAATCAGCAAAACACAGTTCATAAGTTCAATTTTTTGTTTATTCTTCAAATAATGTATCAATATTCCAAGATCATTTAGAGGTCATTTGCACATTCAAACGAATGCATTACTTCTTGTTCATCTCTTTAAGAAAATAGAAGCTAGAGTGAGCACATCATTTTCGGGCATTCAAATTGAAAATACAGAAGCTAGAACGTGGTTTGTGATCTCGTGATGAATGGTGGCAAAAGATTCAGGAAAAACAGGGGCAGATGCATCCCTACAAGCATCGAAGAGTTGTGCCCTCTCAGTGATACTTTTTAACTTATACTCATGAAACACATCCCTAGAAGCATTACCTGTTTCTTTTGAGAATTCATTTTCGTTTCTGGAAGTTTTAAGATCACCAAACACTAAAACTGTGTGAAATACCAAATCAGCTCACCACAAAGGCACTACAGCAGCACTTGATCATAAAGCCATTCCACTTCTGTAGCCCGGCCCTGCATTCTAAACTTGTATAATTAAGCAATACATAAGCTACTGCGTCCTCTTGTCCAATTAAGGAAAAGAAAAATGGCCGCCTAAAGATTTAAGTGAAGGAAAGGAAAAAAGCTAAAGGCTTTCTTCGTTTCAGGCAAGGAGGCACTGATCAGCGGAGCTTAAAGTCTGATCATAGCAGCTCTTCAGCGCACGGGGCTCATAGTCTTTTAACTTGGTCCCCCCATTATCAACAGCTTAAATATGCTATCTGCTGTAGCTTCCTCAACTTGTTAGTCATGGAGTTGCCACAGTCATGGGTTGCTTGTCCCGTTGCTATTGCCGTAAACGTTACAAGACAATGGGTCGAACACTTTGTCTAAATAGTTTAGCGCTCCCTTACATTCTTAAGCACAATTTGTTGTACTAGTTAGGCTCAAAATTGTGACAAAATGTAGTTGTTGGCCTTCATATCATGCATTCAAACGTTGAGTATCACAATATATTTACTGAATACCAGTAAATATGGTCACGAGACTCGTGGAAATGCATGTTATCAGACCCATTGGACCTTGACGCAAAACAAAAAAGTCTTCGGGCATAGGAAGTCTTTGAAAGTTTGAAATGGATTAATAAAACATGAATTACTATAGCCATTGGACGCTAATGGGTATAAATCATTCTGGGTAGACACTTAAAGGCAATATGTAGAAAAATGTGTTCGGTTTAGCAAACCATTCACTCCCTCTGGACACATTTTTGCCCCCTGAATCCTCTCCAGGCTCCTGCAAACACCATAGCAGTTCTCTTTGAGTTTCTTAGAGAAGGTAGGGACGTTAAAATCATACTCTTGCTGCAGAAATTCGGTCGAAAATTTATTATATCAAGGAGAAAAATCCCACATGTTTTTTCAACGAGAAATTTGCTACAGAAATCCGCTCATGTTTGACAATTAAGACGGATTGATCACTCATGTTTAACAAATATCAGATTGGTCACTCATGTTTAACGTTTTCATTCAGATTTATCACTTTGTTCATTTTGGATGTTAAAAATCACACATTTAAACACACATATTTTACTTAAATACATATTTTTGTCATTATCATGTTAATAAATTGACTTGTATACACTTTATAAATAAAGAAATATATTTATTTTAACATCTGAAACGGTCAAAGTGACTAATCTGAATAAAAATATCAAATATAGACTAATCTGATATTTGTCAGACATAAATGACCAATCTCTCTTAACATTTAAACATAAGCGACAACTTCAACATTTTCTCTTTTTCGATTTCAACTCTGAAAGAGAATACCCCACATAAAATAGTCTTAAATCTCGTTCATTTACTATCTCAAGGAGTTCTACATGTGTGTTCCCAATAGACAAGTACTACAATAATAGGGCACCAACCCAACTTTGGATTTGGCTGTAGTCCTCACTAGACCTTTTTTTGGGTAACACGCAATTCATTCAATGCTCTTGTTTGTGTATAGTACATCTTAAATTAACTTCAAGTTCAATCCTCCCATATGTGTTGCTGCACAAGTCTCTTCTTTTATGTGTACCATGATATCTTACAGGGGTTACAGCTAGGGTTTATCTTATCGCAAATTTGGTTACACCCCCGGACCGCTAACGAGTAAAGAAAGGCCCGGGTGTAACATGCCCAAAAGTGCTCAATGAGTTCTCCGGATTTTATTCATAAGTTTGCGCTTACGGAACATAAAAAAATGTACACTCTTTTCGTTTCAACTCTCTAATCCACAAATTAAAACGAGATCTTTATGATTGAGCAAGGCCAGTGGCACCTAACTTTATGTAGAGCCACCACCAGCTTTTGAACCCATTTGAAGAATGATGATCAAAAATGAAGCCTCGAATTTTGCAATAAGATAAACCCTAGCCGTAACCCCTGTTAACACATTCATGAGACCATAACCACTTTCAAATTGTTCCTCTGGGCCTCTCCTTCCCCATTATTCTTTCCCGTTGTTACAGTTAGGAGAAAGGAAAGGCACGTATGAAAGGATTGAAAGCCTTGAAACTAGGACAAAAGGGTTAGACAGACAGTACTGGCACATCACTGTAACTCAAGGCAGCTACAGAACATGACTAAACTACCCTAGCAGGAATCTCATCGGCATTTCATTTCTGGATTTAAGGATGTCATTTCAGAATTCAGATTGCTGTTTTCAACTTCACACAGACACCACAATGAAGGGGAACATAAACAGCAGAAAGGTTTTATCTAGCAGGGAATCAAATGCCATGGTGGAAATGCAGTCAATTCCCAACAATGTTTACATCCAGATCAAGAAGAACAAAATGAAAAAGAAAAAAGAAAAAAAGCAGTCAAGTATAAGCAAAAGCCAAAATTCGGCTGTCAGGAATTGGATTTATGTTTTCTGTTATATATTTATATATATATATGTATATATGGAGTTTTTTCATTGATCTCTGTATTGAGGACTCTGTGAGTATCTTTTATACAATAGTTTATAAGTCTCAATTTTAATTATATTTTGACATATCAATTGTTAGATGTTTAACTATATATGAGTAGATCATTCTTGTAAAGTTTCAACCAAATCGAAAATCGTTAAGAGATTTAAAATCATGATTTATCAATTATAAACATGAACGGTTCAAGTTTGATAAATTTGAAACGTTCATTTATACCTCTTGTTCGACTCCTTAAAGATTTTTAAATTTGATGAAAATTTATAGAAATGATCTATGTATATATACAATGATTGATCTTCCAAAATATTATCGAGAAATATGATTTTTAAGAAAGTACTTACCAAGTCTTCGCCATAAAGATCATCAATGAAAAATTTCCATATATATATATATTTTGCTTTCGATGACTTCTATGATTTCTTTAGTAAATCTTATATTGGGATCATTCTTAACACAAGTTTATATATCAAAAGCAAATGATTGGAACCTGGAATAGCGTATACTTTTAGACCAGATGCTAATTTTTTATGGGATGAATGTGTATGAATCACCATCCCTGCACAGAGTAGGAGATGAAGTTAAACAAAGAATGGAAAATAATAGTAAAGCAAAAGAGAGACACATGAAACCTATCATTGAAGCTATGCTATATTAGAATTTACAATAGAGAAGACCCACAGAGACAAAAGGGAAAAGAAAATTGCATCTTTGGGGTCATTCAGTTTTTCCTTTTTGGCTATGGTTGGATTTGAAGCTATCTTATGATTTAAACACAAATCTTTCGGATAGAGAGAGGAAGGAAGAAAAAGCAATTCATGTGTTTTACATACTGATCCCCCATATAGTCGTATGCACATTCTCTAATGATCGGCCTTATACAGTTTATTTTGTTTATTTATTAGTGATAGATATAGACATAATTGTATACACACGATCAGAGATATAGGAAAGAGTTACTGTTTTCTTTCCGGATGTAGAAGACAGAATCTAACAAATACATTGATACCATGATGGATAACTAGATATCCAGACAACATTAAACCTAAAATAGATCTACAAACTGAATCACAAGTCCATCAGCTCAGCAGCTTCAGCCTTTTTACCTGCTAACTTGGCACATGTAAAAACAGAACCCTGCTTTTGTTCTTGTAGCAAATACACAAGCAAACCCAAATTATACAAAACTTGAGGAAATAAGCAGAGAGAATTAGTAAACGATGACAATCGTGATTTGCATTAGCATTAGGTCTCATCATCAAACTCAGTTAAGGATTGAAAGAAAAAGCTATACATGTACACCTTCAAAGCCCCCCGCCACCATCTACCCATCATGTTCTAATGTATCTCCCCCCACCTATACTAAACATAGACATAAACCCATTAACCATTTCCCCCAAATATTCCAACTTAATCCAAAAAAACAAGAAAACTAGAACATTACTACTCTACTACTAGGCTTCTTACTCTTCAAGAACTGAAGTGAAGTGAAGCAGAGATTCTAGACACGAAGTAAGTAGATACTGAGTTCCGGAGCTCCATTACTATCCGGATTCATCATATAAAACGCTTCCGAGTCTCTAGACCCAACAACCCTCTCAAACTTAGCTCTCATGTACATAATCTCATCTTCAGCTTCATCTCCAGACGACGACGCCGGTAACACCCCAGCACCCATCGAAATGGGCTCCACTGCCTTCAACACCTTCCACTCCTTGGGCCCACATTCCCTCCTGCTCGCAAACCCAGACTTCTTCCCATTACAGTACGTCCTCCACTGTGGCTCCTCCAGCAGCAGCCGTCTCACTACGGCCGCCGTACACAACTTATTGTTCTCTGGCGGCGGCTTATTCTTATCCTGTTTATCACACTCGAGAGCGATCCTCACGAGCCCCGAGGCCATTTCCTTGACGAGTCCGCTGATCGGAGTTGCGAGCTCGACGAGGAAAGCCGGTGGGGAATTCGGGTCGCGTTGGAGAGCGAAATGGACGTGACCCTTCTTAGAGCCGAACAGGGTACCTATAACTCTAGGGCCTAGACCTTGTGGGAGGCTAGTAGACTTGTTTTTACCGAAGGCGGTGAGGACTGACCGGAGGCGAGAGATTGCTGCGGCTTGGAGCTTCCACCTCGGGAGCTGAACCTTGTGGTGGTTGTGGTGATGATGAGGTGGCTGCTGCTTCTTGGGTTGTTCTTCTTCGTCGTTGTTGTTGTCAGCAGGAGGTGGTGGTGGTGGGGGGTTTGAGAGTGAGGACTTGAGAGTGGGAATGGGAAGGACTAAATGGTCTTCTTCTTGGTTGCCAACTTTGTTAGTCCAGTAGAAGTGTCTCTTGGAAGAGGAGTCTTGCAAGGTCTTGGCCATGTGTGTGTTGTTGTTGTTGAAGTAGTTGTGTATCATAAGAGAGGGAAGCAAACACACGCAGAGAGAGAGAGAGAGAGAGAGAGAGAGAGAGAGGGAGGCAGCGTGTGTTAAAGATGGTGGTTGAGTTAAAGTGTTAAGAGAGTGAGAGTGGTGTGTTGTTCTCTTTTATTGAGATGGTGGTGGTGGTGGAGGTGGTGAGCAGTAGTGTTAGAACATTAATTTCTTTGTTTCTAGTAGCACAAGAGAATCCTGACAAAAGAAGCATGAGACTGACCCACCCCCAGAAAACTGTGTTGTGTTAATATGATGAAGAGAAAGAGGAGAATGGGAGAGGTGGGAGATTTTTATTGTTCTTGAAAACACAGAGAAAAGAAAAAGGGAATCTAAGGAGGAGAGGGAGGAGGAGACAGTGCGTTTGTGGTTTCACTTTCGAGTGGGGTAAGGCCAAACCAAAGCTACTAGGGAGTTCTTGCTTGACTGCCCCTTTTTGACTTAAGATCACAAAAACCAGTAACCAAAGCCAAAACACATAATTGTTTTTGTATTGTATTATGAAACATATGCAGGTGCTTCTAAAATCTTATATATATTTCTTGAGAACTTTTTGAAAGAGGATCTTTATTATAATGAAGACTTAATGTATTTTTTGTAAAATTATTGTGAGAGTCATTTTTTGGTAATATTTTTACAAAATTACTCGTTAGATGTTTAGATATTAATGAGTAGATCATTTATACAAATTTTTAACCAAATTGAAAATCGTTAAGGTATCGAATAAGATCAAATTAATAGACGATCCAAAACTGTCAAACATACACCGTTCATGTTCATAAGTGATAAATCTTGATTATGAAGGATTTAACAATTTTTAATTTTTGTGAAATTTTGCATGAGTGATCCACTCATCATTATCTATCTAACCAACAGTGAATTTGCCAAAATATAAAGAAAAAGAGGGTTTAATGAGAAGATACTCACTGAGTCCTCATGATAAGGGTCCTCGATGGAGAATTTCCTTATAATTCTAATCAATAAACCACCTATGCTTAGAAATATTTTGTTTGAGATTGTTTTAGATAGGCTAAATCCATCGTCAAGTTTGAATTTTTTTTCTGGCCGACCGTCAGTCCAGCTTAGCAATTTGATCCCCTAATAAAAAAGAGAAACCTATCCTTCTCGTTTAAGTCAGCTAACGAAACTTTGACGTCCAAAATCTCAACGTTTTCTTCCTTGCACAACGTATTTTAGAACTGATTTCTTCCATGGTTCCACCATTACTCGTATGTGGTATTAGTATCGACTATCAATTCCAATCGCTATAAGGTGTAAAATTCTTATGATTATTATGCATCTTGGACTTGGGGCGAATTCACACAACTTTTATTTTCATAGTTTCCTCTTCTCATTCTGCAATCGAAGGATTTTTTTTTAAAAAAAATTGTACTTTTGAGCCTGGGCTTTTGTTGGTTTGGCTATGGGTAGTTTCTTCAAAGGAATATTGCAAAATCACTTGTTTGTAGATCTAAAATTTGAATTTCTCTCATGTTGCTTTATATACATAATGAACTGAACATAAATCCAATTATGAGAGAAAAAGTTTCAAATCCATTAAAATCAAGTGCATTTCCCTATCAAATGAAAACAAGATTAGGTTTTAGATCAACCCAATGTTCAAGCAGCCATTGATTACCAAAATGAAGAAAACCTAGAGAGTAAGAAACAAAGCCCTCATTCCTTCATGCTCGAAAACCCTGAAATTCCAAGTTCATGCCACCAAAAGAATCCAATTTTGATAAGACGTGATCTTATCTATAGTTTAGATTCAATCCGTTGAAGAGATGTAGGTTAGTAAGAAAAGGTATGCAGGTTTGCTCTGGCCATTAGTGAAAGTAAGCCTGGGATAGTTCGGTTTTAGGCAAAAAAAAATTGATAACCGAGCCGAACTGAGATATGTTGAAATTAGTTCGGTTTTAGCATAAAATCTACTGGAACTAAAGAAGAACCGAACCGATTCGGTTCCGGTCAGTTTTATGGTTTTTTCGGTTAAAAAATGATATCAAAATGAGAACAAACTTGCACATCTGCAATGAAATTTCTAAGTTTTTACATGATGTTCTGGATCAAATCAGAATACCATACAACAATAGCAATCCATATTGATTATAATACCATAATTGAAGTCCAAAATTCATACTGAATGTCTGCAAATACATTCCTAATGTCTAAATACATAAACAATAAACCAAATGTCCAGCAATTCAACTTCCGAACCAAGCAAAAAAAAAACTAAGTAACTAACAGTTTAACACCATACTATTGCTACTGTCTGAGCAAAGTTCAAAAAGAAACAAAGTGAATAAAAAAAAGTGAAACAGGGTTGCCACTACTGCCTGAACAGTGAAGAATTCAAGGATTGAGTATAATCTGACTTCTTGGATTCTTTATCTTGTTCTGTCTTGGCTTTTTCACTGCTGCCTGCTTAAGCTTCAAGACCTATTGCATCTTCTGGACATGTTCAGTTTCTGGAGTTGCAGCACTTGCCACAGCCTCACCAATCTTTTCACTCTTCTCTATTTCCATTTCTGCAAAAATCATACAGTCATAAACTTATAATTTATAAAATATAAAGTACAAAGTTACAAAAATCATATAGTCATTAGTCATTACAGTACATTCACTACATTGTACCTTTTTCAGTGATTCCATCATCTCTATCTCCTTCAACTCTGGAACATATTCCAGTCCCATAATTGCAGTATAGCAGATTCAGTTTTGAAGGCATATCAGTGCTTCAACTGACTTAGGGGTTAGTGAACTCCTATAAGGGTTAATAAATCTTTTATCAGTGCTGAAACTGGACTCACTAGCTATTGTTGACACCTAAATAGCCAACAAATCTTTTGCAACCATCTTCAGACTAGGGTATTTCTCTTCATTCACTTTCCACCACTCCAAAATATTAAACTTGTCACCAGGAACTTGTTTTTCCATAGGATCCCACAAATACCTATCTACTTCATGACTAACCACAACTCCTTCACCTTTTTCCAAGTCTTTTTCTCATTTCTCAAGCATTGCAGCCCTCTTCCCACTCACTGTAGAACCACTAGGTTTGCTTCCCCTCTGATTTAGTGTGGTACTCCTACTTCTTTCTCCACTAACAAATGACCTTTTACTTGATGATGTTGAGGCAGTATGTGAAGCACCATACAAGTCACACAAACACTGCATCAAATTCTTGACCTCTGAACTCTTCTGCTTCACTTTATTTGGATCCATCCCCATCATTTCTAAACAAGTCATCTCAAAATTCTTAAGCTTGTATTTGGGGTCTATCATCAGAGCTACCAAATAGAGTTGTTTGACATCATCAACACTGTTGAAGTACTTCTTATACTTGAGCTTCATCTTCTTTGTCATGTCATGCAAAATCTTATCAGTTGGAGAAGATGAAGCTGTGATTGGCTTCTTAAACAAGTCATCCAACTCTGCTTTTATGCTTACTATATAATGGAAGGCTGCAGGTGCAGTAGGCTTCAATTGAGCACTCACTCTTACTGTTACTTTATAGAAAATCTTCAAAAATTGAATAAATATTGCAACTTGTTCCCAATCTGAATCTGTTGGTGGCCCTACTCTCTTCCTTCCCTCTTGGTACTAATGATAGGCTGTGTAACAATCACTGTAACCTCAACTTCCAAACCCTCATCTTCATCTTCATCAAAATCATGTTCATCTTCATTAAAATAACTCTTATATTTCAGATCTTCTTCTTCATCAAACCTATCAAAACCCTTCTTCAACTCTAAAGTTGTTGACAACATAAGGTAGGTTGAGTTCCATCTTGTTGGAACATCTAATATGCAAATCTTCTTGCACTCAACCTTTTTCTCTCCACACAGAGCTTAAAAGCATCAGTCCTACCACTACAACTTCTTACACACCTTACTACATTCCTAATACTAACCACTGCCTTATCCATTAAAGAAAGGTCTGACCTCACAATCAAGTTAATGATGTGTGCAAGACACCTAACATGCATGTACTGCCCTCCATACGTAGGTGGATTATCCACTGACTCATTTTCATCCTAAGATATTGAATAGATTTCTCATTAGCTGAAGCATTATCCACTGACACTGTTAACACTCTCTCTATCTCCCAATCAACCAAATACTGCTCTAAAATCCTACCTATTGTTGTACCCTGATGATTCTGAATCAGACAGAAATTTAGAATCTTATTATGCATTGTCCAAATAGCATCAATAAAATGGCAGTAATAACCACATAGTTGATGTTTTGACAACTGGTCCAAGTGTCAGTTGTCAAACAAATACTATGATTCTTCAATTCTAACTTCATCTTTTCCTTCTTCTCATTATACATCTTAAGAAAATTCTTGCAAATAACTTTCCTACATGGCACCTCAAACTTAGGAACAACATAGCTACAAAATTAATTGAACCCAGGTCTATCTATGAAACTAAAGGAAGTTCATCTACCACAATCATTATAGTAGCAACATCTATGCAATCTTGTTGTGACCATTCCTTTCTCAATTCACCATAAGTAGTAAACACAGTTTGATTATCTTCCTCATACTCATTACTACCAAAATATTTCTTACAGTGTTGCTCTATGTGTTTCCTCATAGTACTAGTCCCATTATTATAACTATCACAAGCAAAAGTGTTTAAGCAGTGCTTACATTTTGCTCTAGCTGTGTGCCTAACCTCCTTCTCAACTCCATCAACGATCTCAAACAGTGGCTCAGAGTACTTCTCAAAATGATCCCACACCCATGAACGCTTCCCTTTGTTCCCAGGCTTCGTAGTAGTCCTCTTCCTCTTTGGTGCAGCAGAAGAGGTAGTAGGAGTAGGTTGAGAAGCTTTCTTTCCCATTTCCCTTGTTCTAGTCTTCAAGGTAGGAGCTTCAGCCTCATCAACATCAATCGGTGCAACACTTGCAGCTGTTGCACCTTCAATATTGATTTGGTTCGAATCTGAACGCCCAAAAGTATCAGAACGGACAGAACCCATTGATGAACACTTTGGGAAAATCAAGAATTTAGGGTTTTGATTTGGGGATCGATTGGGGGTCGGGGTGGATGGTTTTTAGAAAGGGGATCGATTTGCTCGAAATCAACTTCAAACAAGCTTCAATTAGGGATTTAGGGCTGAGATCAGTGATATTGAGAGACTGAGAGGGTGAGAGACTGAGAGAGGCGAAGAAATGGGATTAGGTTTTTCCAATCCGGTAAAAATTACATATATATGTGTTAATCTAGTGTACTCGATATCACGTAAGCTTGAATTTTAGCCAATAACATGGTGACACTTGTACAATTACATACGAACTCGGTTAAAATTGATTCCAGGTGATTTGAAATTACATGAACTGGACCGAACTGTTTTTGTTTAGCTCGGTTCGGTTTACAGAAATACACTTGAAGCTGAAATAAAAAATCGAGCCGAACTGGACCGAATGGGCCGGTTCGGTCTGGTTTTTCAGTCAATAAATCCCAGCCCTAAGTGAAAGAAGAAGAACGAATGAGTAGACGGAAAAAATAATAAGAAGACAGTTTTAGATGACTCAAACATGAAGTGTCACATGTTATATATTTATTGGGGGTCAAATTGTTAAGCTGGACTGACGGTCAGCCAGAAAAATTTCTCAATTCCATTTTGCCTGGTGGTGGTTGTTACCGGCCTAGTAGTTCTCAAAGGTGGAAAAATATAGCTAGGGAGACATTGTCAAATATCTACCAAATGCCTTAAAATTCGGCAAACCATTGTTAACCTTCTTCAAATTGATAAACATTTTAGTTTGTTGAGAAAATAGTGGTAATTAAACAGACGCCAAAAAAGATGTAAAAAAAGACCAAAGCCGTCACTATTCACCCTGGACAGGCTGACATCACCATTTTTCATACCTTACCCACGTCTTCTTCTTCCTTTCTTATCCTACTGCAGCAGACGTGTTGTGGTGCTCTTGTTATTGGGCCTCTCAAAACTCGACGTCTTCATGGCCTGGCTTTGTGTTGGGTGCAGAGTCTACACTGCGATCTTCACCTACCTGCGAACTGGCACCCCAAATTTTGTTGGGGGACCCCTACCGTTTAAGCATCATGGTCGTTCTTCTATGGTGCGAGACTAAGACCCATCATAGAAACGAGTAGTATGTAAAACCCAGCAAGATAGAACCATGAGAAGAGAAAAGCTAGAAGACTGCCTTTGTAACGTAAGCATTACACGATAAACAACTGCTAGTGAGCTTTAACTAAGAAACCAGATAATTACATACAGTAATTGAGAAACCAAGATTCGGACAAACTCTCACTAACTACATTCACTTATAGACATGGATCCATAACGAGAATACAACTTAGGAGTGCATTTTGACTTAGGCCAGCAGACTAGACTACTCAAATGGTTTTTTTTATACACAACAAGATATTAGAAGCACAATCGATGAGTCATGCTTGCCTACGGGTTGAAGGAAAATAAAGGGTTCCTAACTAAAAGAGTTAGCTCTCTAAACTTTGATCGGGGTCTGGTTGCTTTGGCGCTGTGGCGCCTCCATTCATTCTGGCACGTGCCTCGGCAAACATCCTCTGCTGCTCAGCCAACGCTTCTTCCTCTGTCATCTCTGCTCCGTTTCCCCATTTGACACTTTTTGCTACGTCATGCTGAAATTTTCAACTCTCATACGTAAATTGTTACTGTGGCCAAGTTTGCCAGAAATGTTAAAACAGAGCATTAACCAACCCCTAACATCACAATTTCACTAAGCTGCTTTTGGCAACTACAATTTCGCACTACTTATGAACATAGAAAGCACAAGGGGATGAGTACTTACCACAGTCTCAATCTTGTGTTGTTCATATGCCGCATATACTTCTTCAATATAGTCACTGAACCCAAGAACCTGATAACAGAGCAAAATGTAAAAAAATGCAGCTGTTTCATACTTTCATACACGTACATCATTATGTGAATTTTTTGCTAACTGAAGGTAAGTGTGCGACAGAACCAGCTATTGTGATTGTATGCCCCCATCAAATTACCAACCACATCTTCCGATAACTACAAATGAATGATTAACCACACTGACAACCACCTCGTTTTACCAAGCCAATGAAGGTACTCGATCTACTGATGTATATGCATGCACAGATCAATCAAGGTACTCAATCTACTGATGTTGATAATCAACAGCAGGAAAACAAAGGCAGACTATGAACAAAAACATCACACAAGGAACAGTAAGAATATATGACATTATAAAGTGGTCAGAGGAGTTGATAAAAACCTGTAGAGCCTTGAGCACATGCTCAGGTGCTATTGTTCTTTTCTCTTCTCTGCTGCAAACTTCATTAGACTCTGATGAGATCAGATTTATAAACTCTGCAAAGGAATGAAAGTAATAAATCAGTTTAGACTTTAGAAACATTTAAATCATCTTTCACAACGGTCTCATCCAGACACTACAAAGCAGACTGTTCTGAGATTCGGGACACAGTACAAGAGTTGAAAGACATTGAGCCATAGCTGCACAAACAATGGCAGAAATGACTTGGAGAATAAATCAGTAATAAATGCCACCGAAAAAGTCAAGAAAGCATAACCAAAAGACCACTAAGTTCTGATACTTTTTGCAAATAAATGCAGTAACGAAGACCGTACGGATTTCTTTCTTCAATGCACTAATTTTTGTTTTAATGTTTTCAAGTTCCTCTATGCCAAATAATTGTATCAGCAATAAATCCTCAAAATCATAAATATTGTTTAATTAATTATTGGTTGAAACAGACACAATCAGGAGCAGTTACAAACAAGTGCACATGAATCCAGTTAAGTTGTGAGTGCATATGTTAAATTAAGCTAAGACTATTTATCTATTCTCACCTACACAGCACTCGATGAGCAAATCCTGAGCATCTCTTGCAACGCGTACATCAGGAGGCAACATCTCCTTGATGATTTTGGTCATGGTTGCTGAAAAGAAAATGTAAGTTTACATCAGTCAGTATTCAACTCCAAAACAAGAATCAATCATGTAAAGCATAAAGTATGTCATCTAAAGGCTTAATCAGTAACTGAAGCTCCGATTTGAAATGAAAACCAGTATAGATTGTGTTTGGAAAAATGATGACTACACTGCCAGAAAGTCCGAGGTATTTCAAGAAACTCTTTCATTAAAAAATTCATAGTCACAAATATGCATCGTCTGAGATAAAAAAAAAGTTGGACATTGCTACCCAAACAAATAAGCAAACAATGTAGATCCACATAAACATCTCTCAGCTTCAGCAGTCCATGTCCAATCAACTAAAACCGCAGTGAAAACCGATCAATTTCAGCAAACCGCTACTCTTCTGTTCAATTTTCTTCATTCCATTTACAAAACTTAGTCCAGTTTTCATTCCAATAAAGCTAAGAAACTAGCCAAATAAAGAAAAAAATACAGGTAGCCTCAAAAATCACAAAAACCACCTATGATTTTTATTTTCTGTATCAAACAAAAAAATTCTATGAACCTTTAACAGTGATTATCCTCAACCCTAAGATATAAACTCAAATCGGTCTACGACATCAATTCAGCTACAAGAAACACTGCGAATCAAACCAAACAAACCTCATCAGCTAACGGATCGAATCGAAAGCCACAAAAATCGATTGATCTAATTGACAAAAAAATAATATAAAAATAACAACAAAAATTAGCTAAAATCAAATCTACCTTTCGGAAGCGATGCGTCTTCCTTTGACTTGCCAACGATGTCCATCGGCTCCATCCTTAACCCGAAAAAACCACAACAACGCCAAAAATCAATACATACGAATTTGAATATCTACATAAAACTATCAAAACCGAGCAGATCTGACGGTTAGAGAGATCGGACTCACCGAGTTGTTTTACTGAGTCGAATCGGATAGCGAGGCGTGAGTGTGACGGAATCTCAACCGAATGATGATCCGAGTTGCAGGAAAATCAGCAGGAAGGACATGGTTGGATATATAGATTATCAGGTGAGGGCGTTAGTTCATTGGTTCTTCAGGATAAGAGAGGCAGATCTCGCTCGCAGGCGATTAGGGCACAGAAACAAATGGCGGACACGAAAGCGCGTTGATTTACGGTTTCGCCACGCGCTGAATTTACGCGTTATTGAGGGGTTCCCTATATTCATGGGGGACCCATAATTTCGCATGGTTAGGCTATCTCCGGTTCAGGCTAAAGGTTTGATATAACCTCAAAATTAATAAAAAAAATCGTTTTTAACCAAGGGCAGGATTAGGATTGGGCTTAAGGCTCGAAAAACTGAACTGAATGGGCCGAAACTCAAAATTGAACCCGCTTGGCCCGAAATACACGGATCAACTCAGTTTCTAACCTGAAAACGTAAGAAAAGATTCGGTACCGTCCAGAATCCGAACCGAAAATTATCGAAACCCAAAATAAATACGTGTCAAACATCTAGGAGTGTTCTATACACAACTATCTTACACCTTTTTCACACTCAATCTCTCTCACACATATATAACCAAAAAATTTACCCTACTTATTCAGACAAACCCTCCTCTTCTCTCTCCACTCTCTCATTTTTTTGCTTCAAACACTCCGCAAACCCTAGATCGACGCCGCACAGCCTCAAGGATGCCCTGGAGACAATGTCGGAGGGGATCTACGTTGTAGATAGATCGTTGTGGGGTGCGATATTGCTTCCACTACAGCTCTGAGAAACCATAAGATAGTTATTCAACTATTGACCATTACTTTATGTGATATGATATTGTGGAAAACAAATCAATTCCATAGAAATAAATATATTATGACATAAATGTACGTATCTAAAAACTATAAAGTGACATTTTCTGATTTCATTATTTTTTTCATAGATTAATTTTTTAAGAAGGCATCAAAGAAAAATTTGAGACCAGAAAATTATAACTGATACCGACTATGTCATTAAACATTTTTATATCGTGTTAAGTTTTTCGTTTTTAAGTTTTCTAATGCCACATATAAAGTATAACTAAAATTGACTAATACAACCGTAAGATACATCAAATAACTCCTTTGACGCTTAACGAGGTAAGAATGCCTCATCTTTAAGGCAACGAGCCTTCTCCTCAACTGAAGTTGCCTTTGGCCTTAGGCTGCCATCCATAGTACTCAGGTTCTCGGACACCACCGTTTTCAACTTCATTCATAACACATTGATCGGCTTAACTTTGTTCAGAGCACCACTTGTTCTGCCCCCTTCCTCTTGACTAGCATTATCGAGTCGCTCCATTTGTGTTGGAGAATCAAAACTTGTTTCCACATTTAGGAATACCAATGCGCCCGTCTCTAACATTAGTTTCCCTTTCTTGTTGAGGTTAACGATCTCTCCACCCTTTACTTTATACCTCTATGAATATTACTTGTAGCCTACGCAGGCTACATTGCCTTGTCATCCATCGACTTACATTAGGTCATGATTCGTGACCGAGCTTTAATGTCAATTCTCATAAACCAAAAATCATTGTTTGAACCTTTAAACAAAAACACGTAATTTGGAAATGAAGAATTCAATTTAGGTTTGTGTTGTGAATCTTGTTTCACCGTATATACATTGTTTGACTCTCGGATTATCAGAGCTGTTCTCTCGAGGGATGACTTTTGAGGGATGAAGAGGGATGACCTCGTCTCAGCCATTAGATATTAATTCAACAAATCCAACGGCATAAACAAACCCAGCAAATGCTCCCACCAAATCCAGTGTTGACGTCCTCGAGTTCCCTCTTCATCCCGCAAATTCTGTCCCCCAAGAGAGCGGGACTGCTCGGATTATAGCCATCATCATTTATGATAGCCCCACTCGCAGAGATACCACCATAGTCATCTTGCTGTCTTAAACAGAGTCACCTCAGTCACTTGTTTCAACATGAAGTAGCACAATCTTTCTCATCATAATTGAGAAGTCCACGACCTCAGTTTAACACAGTCACTTGATAGGGTTATTAATTTTATGGTCATCCTATACTTAAGACCATCCCAATAGTCTTCCTGATTTAAATTTAAAGTTATTTGATTATTTTTCCTTAAAATAAGATAAATATAGTTTTTATTAAAAGTTATAGTCATATTTAAAAGAAAATTTAACTTTAAGAGAGAGAAAAGTTAAAATTCTCTCCCTTTAATTTTTATGTTTTTATTTTTTCATAAATATAACTAATGAATTTAACTTTATTGTTGGAAATGCTGTTAACACTCTTTAAAAAAAAATTACATCTCAATCGCCACAAAATCGATTTACGTGATTCAAGACTTCAAGATCATTTAAAAAAAAAAAAATCAAGACTTCAGGTTGACAAAAAGTAAACATCACTTTTTGGACCGCTGTTGTGGACTTGTGGGTAATGACCCGAATAGTCAGTGGGCCGATTAAGCAGGCCTACTGCAGCAAACCTGTTGCTAAAACGAGCCGGGTCAAAGCCCGTTAGTTAGAGGAGCCGGGTAAAACTCTCGGCCTCTCTCACTCTCTCCCTCGCTCTGTAACTAAAACCTCCTGGAAAATCCTGATTCCCACAACACAATTTCAAACCCATACAAAATCACATATCGTTTCATCGTTCTCAACCTCCCTGAGCTAAACAAATATGGACTCGGACGAAGAAGACTTCGTCTTCTACGGAACGACCATAGCTCGCGAGGATGACGTCACCACCAGCCGGAAGAAGAAGGCAGTCGCCGAGGCCTCCGGTCAGCTCCGCACTCTCGCTCCTTGGAAGCAAGAGGTAACGTTGATGATTAGTTTGAGCTGCTTAGAACAGGTCTCTATGGGCTTCTAGAAAGACATTGTGATTATCAATCTGTTTTTTGGAGAATGAGGAAGTCTGAACAATGTGATTAGAGTAGAGGTCGGGAAATTGAAACTGCGTAGCTTAGAATATTGTTTAGAGATCTCTAAGATGTTGATTACGTCACTATTTTGTGTGCCTGAGGATGTTTAAATATGAGCAATTTCGGATGTGTGGACAGGTTAGAGATGAAGAAGGGAGAAGAAGATTTCACGGCGCGTTCAGCGGAGGGTTTTCTGCCGGATATTACAACACGGTGGGCTCGAAAGAGGGTATTGTGGTATGCATGCGGTAGAATTTAAGAGTGTTAATTTACTTTTTGTTTAAGTTTTCTCAAGAGTAGCTAATGGTTAGTGTCATGTGAAACAACAATTGTGCAGGATGGACACCGCAGACGTTTGTGTCGTCTCGTAAAAACAGAGCTTCAGTCAAACAGCAGGACATTTTGAACTTTCTAGATGAAGATGAAAAAGCTGTATGTTTGTTTTGGACCTGACCTGGACATTATCTCTGTGAAGTGTTTCAGTTTTTGTATGAGTTAATGTAAACATATTGAATTAACTGTGCGTTTCTCCTCTTGATTATGTTAGGAATTGGAAGGTCAAGCTTTGGGGACTTCTTCACAGTTTGATACATTCGGGTCTACAGCTGCAGAGCACGTTCGAAAGCATGCTGCAAAGGAACAACAGAAAAGGTTAGTGTTGTATATGTGTGATTGTGGCTGACTCGTGATTCATGTCATTTAACTTTGGGGAAAGAGATGCATGATTGTACCTTTTCTAACTCATTGCCATGTTTTGCATATATAAAGGCCCTCAGCTATTCCTGGACCTGTTCCTGATGAATTAGTACTTCCAGCCACAGATTCTATAGGTATGTGCTCGTAAAACTTGGGTTAGCAATTATTTTGATTGAGTGCACATCATTTATTCCTAACCTGCTCTTTTGGATAGGTGTAAAGTTGCTTCTGAAGATGGGATGGCGGCATGGTCGTTCAATTAAAGATTCACATGCTAATGTAGCATACGGTATGTTTTGCAAATGCAAATCTCAATAATCTCATTGCTGTTGCTTTAACTCAGAATATGAGGTGCCTGTAACTATAAATTTTCATATCTGGCATATGCATAGTCGCCCAGTGTAGATATAAGAGCATATAGGTCTTAAGAAAACAGAATTAGTATAGTTCGTAGCTGGTACTGCTATGTTATGTTGAAGTGTTGAACATATCTTAGCACTACCTATATATATACATACATAAATATACATACACATATATTTATAATAAATGACACTTCTACTTGTTGTACTTCCTGTGAAGGAGAATAACATACGTCATGAAATCTTATGTATGTTATTAATAAAGTTGGAAAAAAATGTTGCGCGGTTCAACTTCTAATTCATATCTCTTCTTACAGATGCTCGAAGGGAGGCTCGAAAAGCTTTCTTAGCATTTTCTTCCAATGATGCAAAAACACTGCCAGCTGATTTTGAGCCTGTTCATGATAAACCCGAGAATTATGTGGAGCAACCTGCAAGTGATGATGTCCAATCTTCACAAAATACCCCGGTAAGTAAATTCTTCTAGTTTTTAATATGTCTCTTCCCGCCTTTTCTTTCGTCTATATATGTCTGTCAACGCAGTTTCCTACCAACTGATCATAACAGCATGCTAGATACTTTCATTTGACATATATCGTAGAAGGTACATATGATAAGGAAGAATTTGTGCCTCACATTGACAAATCTTGTCTTTCAGGTTTATGTGCTCAAGTCTAAGCAGGACCTGCATGGATTAGGTTTTGATCCATATAAGCATGCTCCAGAGTTTCGGGGTATGTGATTTATTACGCTGTTTTATGCTTTCATGGTTACAGCTATGCCATGTATCCTGAGTCCTGACAAGTGTTTTTTCTCTACTTATTTATTTTCAGAGAAGAAAAGATCACGCGTGTCTGATAATCGGGGACTTGGAAATAAAAGTGCTATGTTAATGAACAACAACCTCTTTGGCTTCAAGTGTAAGATTTAGTATTCAGTTAGTAGGCATTCAATTTTGGCTTTATCATTTAGAGCATCATCATCCTTCCATTGTTTTTGTATCCGAGTGCTGGGTTTTATTTTTTCAACTCATGGTGATCTCTCTTATTACTCACCAGCTGGAAAGCTTGCTCCTGGTTTTGGAATTGGAGCACTTGAAGATTTTGATGCTGGAGATGAGGATGTTTATGGCTCCGGTAAGTATTTGTGTCATGAGTAATCAATCAGGGCAGGAATTTATTGGTGCTATATAAAGGCTTATGAATTCATTGCATGGTTTCTCTGTTGTTATAGGATGCCTAAGGCTCTGGTTTGTTTGTAGAGAAAAGCTGCTGCGTTTTAATTGAATGACACAGTTGATTCTATGATTCTCTTTTCTCAATGGTCTCTCTCTATTCTCCCCTCCCATTCAGGTTATGACTTTGAGGAGACTTATGTTGAAGAAATTGAGGAGCCTACAAAATTAATCATGGATAGTAAGCAAAAGTCAGTTCGAAAGGAACCAGGTTCTCTCTCTGGATACAAACTTGCATCCAATACTGACTACCAGCCTGAAAGGTAATTAAAGGTTCAAAGTTTCTCTATAAGTATTTTAATTTGAAAGAGGGAAAGTTCTTGTAGCTTAAAATGGAAGAGGGATACCGAAATAAAATTGGTCGTGGATTGCTATATTTAAACTTTTGATCATTAGGTTTTCATTTTTTTTTTCCTTTTTTCTTTTGGCCATTGGGATATTGAGCTGTGGCATTTTTAGCATTTTGGTCGACCAAAGCTATTCTCTGGTATGTTGATATAACCTAAAGAACCCTCTAAGGTTATTGATAATTTGATATACATTCATTGTTACAAGTTGCCGCCTACTTTAACTGTTTTATCTTCATGTGCAACTGCTGAAAACTTGAGCTTCCTGAACGTTTAAGGATGACTACATTGTGAAGTTACACTGGGTTTTAGATGAAACATATAATCATTCGCCTTTATTTAAAATTTTTTTTTTTGCTGAACATATATCTGATAACTATTATGTGATATCTTCTAGATTTGATCCTCCTGTAGTTCCAAAGGATTTTGTACCCCATCATAAATTTCCTGGGCCTCCTGAGACTAGCTACAAGCTTGGAGATCCTGGACCCCCGGAAGTCCCTCTTCCTCAGGATAATAATCTGAAAGTGTTGATTGATGGGGTTGCAACTTTAGTAGCTCGATGTGGCAAATTATTTGAGGATCTTTCCAGAGAGAAAAATCAATCAAATCCATTGTTTAGTTTTCTTGTTGGAGGGAATGGTCATGACTATTATGCAAGGAAGCTGTGGGAGGAGCAACAGAAGAGAGGAGATAAAAAAAAGCTGCAATTAGATGGTAAATCATCTCCAAGAACAGAAAAAATGACGGCAGAGAGTCGTGCAAATATTCTAGGGGAAAGACCTTTGGAAAGAAGTTCTAAAGATTCAAGTACATCTATTGCTCCAGCCGACGTTCATCTTCAGTACAATCTTTCAGATACATTTACTGATCCTTCATTATTTGTGAGTACTATATCTTTGTTTCCCTCAATTGCTATTATTCACCAGTAGCTTGGAATCCAAATGGTAATTTATTGGCTTTGGTATAGTTTGATATTGCTTTATCACTCTAAACTCTTGGGAAATACCCTGTTAGTTTAGTTTTTCAATTTTTTTTATTTCTGTATGTTTATTTATTTTGTGTGTATTGGATGTAGAGTGAGATGCCGGTAGTAGCGAAACCCTTCATGAATGATCCAGCAAAGCAAGAAAGATTTGAGCAGTTTCTCAAGGAAAAGTACCAGGGAGGGCTCCGATCGACGGAGTCTGGTAGAGCTAGTCACATGTCAGAAGCGGCTTGTGCTTGTGAGAGATTAGATTTTGAAACTGCTGCTGAGGCACTTAAAAAAGGGAAATGGAGTAAAGAAATCTCCACATCACTTACTGGAGGGATGGAATTCACACCTGGGGGATTTGTGGTATGGCTTTGCTCGCTATGGTTTGCACGTTTTGAGTTTCTAAATGAGTAAATGTGGATTCTGATTGTTTTTTAATTTTGAAAACAGCAAGCTAAAGATACGCATGCAGAGGATTTGATTCCAAAGGAAATTCACGTAAAACGAATAGAATATCAGTGGCGCCCTTCACCTATTCTATGCAAACGCTTTGATCTCATTGATCCTTATATGGGCAAGGTACAGTCCAGTACTTTCTTTTCGATCTTGTTGTGATTATCTGCATTAATCACTGGGTAAACTTTCACACTACCCAAAAAGAAAAGAAAAGCATGATGTACACCCAAGTGACTCATTTATGATTGTGACTAGTACGACATATCTATATCTAAAAGGTTCATGCAAATCATGCATAGTCTAGTGCCTGCACTTTGCTGAAAATCATGGCTTGCTTATGTCATTGCCACTTGCAGCCACCGCCTGCACCAAGAATGAAGAGTAAAATGGATTCTCTCATTTTCACATCCAATACTGTGAAAGCAACTAAAGGAGAAGAAACTGTAATTGTAAAGAGAGACCCATGTCGCATGCTTCAAACTGAGCCAGAAGCAGTAAGCATAGATGCGGTTGACAATGAAAATGGAGGTGAGGTTGAAGTTGAAAATGTTGAGAGGCCTGTTGACTTGTACAAGGTACTTTTTAAACCGGACTAGCCCATGTCAACACAAAATCCAA
Organism: Geum urbanum; assembly: GCA_946800695.1. NCBI lineage: Eukaryota > Viridiplantae > Streptophyta > Magnoliopsida > Rosales > Rosaceae > Geum > Geum urbanum. The sequence continues at coordinate 44,582,095 of OX327013.1, forward strand.
TGTTATAGCTTTAAATAATATTGTTGTTAAAGGGCCTCATTGTTCTCTTATTTTTCATGCAGGCTATCTTTTCTGATGATTCAGATGATGAAGAGGATACATCTGTTGCTAATGAAGTGGGCAATCCAGAGAAGAAGGTTGAAGCAGCTAATTCAACATTAAACCGTTTGATTGCAGGCGACTTTCTGGAATCCTTGGGTAAAGAACTTGGTCTAGAGGTTCCACCTGAGGTGCCCTCTGCAACAAACAAATCCAGGACTTCGGCTCCTCCACAAGAAATTTCCAAGGCCAATTCAAGAATTTACAGTACTTATCCTGTTGAAAATAAGCCTTCTTTTACTACTGATGTTCATCACAGCAGGGAGATTGTTCAAGGTGGTTCATCAGAAAAAAGGGAACCTATCAATGGTAATTTAATGGGTAACTCAGCCAGCAAATACGTTGAGTCTTCTGCTTTGGGGAACCAGTTTGATAAAGTTAATTCAGAGAAAGAACCTCTGGAAGATAGGAAATACAAACCACCCTCAAGTTGGCACCGAAGTTTGAGCAGTAGCCCATCATCAGAAGATGATAGGAGTAGGAAGCACAGGCGACATCGGCATAGACAAGGTGATTCAGAGAGTGATTCCTCAAGTGATCATCTTGATCGGTACCATTCGAAGTCTAAAGGGAAAAGGAAAGGATCCTCACGAGAAAAGAGCAGTAGTAGCAGAAGACATTCGAAACATCACAAAAGTAGAAGCAGAGACTCCCCTAGTAGGTATGATCATTCACCGGAGAAGGAATGCAGAGTGTCCAAGAGAGATAAGCACAAAAGGAGGGATTGAACATGAGGTTTGTTTCCACCCTGTATTAAGCAAGCTTTGTTTTCCTCCCCTGGTAGGTATGGCATTTCAATTATGATTAGATTGTCCTGATTAGAGGTTTGTATGCATCTGCTTCTCTCTAGCTTCAGAAGTGAAATCTTAGACAATTGAGAGGATATATGCTAATACGACTTTCTGCAGCGTTAAAGAGCTTGAAATACTGTTTGATGTATTGTTGTCACGCAATTTGTGTACATTTTGCTAGTAATATTTGGCACTGAAAATTTTGTTCTTGTTGCTTTTAACTGTACACCATTTCCTTCGTTCCATTTGTGTTTTCGACTTTTTTCCTGTTAGATTGGACTTACTGTGCACTTGAGCTTTGGTCTTTCTACTTTCTACATGGGCCTTATATTTTTCTGTTTTATCTTAGGTCTGGTGAACCCATCTGCGCTACTGTGCAGACAGGTCCTTCATGTTCTGAATAATTTAGAGTTTAGTCACAGGTTTGTCTGATCCCTAGTCTTTACCCAAGTAGTTTCATATCATTCTGATTAGTTGGCCTTAAACTCTTATTGCATTCAAGAGACTCTACTTAAGTGCCCTTTGGTAGCTTAGACAGTGTTCTACATTGTTCTAACCATTGCAAGATACCGTTTAGTTTTGTCAATCTATTAATGGCTTTGCGGTCATGATAGAGCCCAATAATGAAAAACGGAAATCTGTAGTTCTCAGTATTCAATCCCACAAGACTTTGTTTGGTCGAAACGAGACTTTTGTGTATAATAGGTTAGGCAATTTTGGTCCAGAACACAGTGTTACTTGTTAGTCAAACTTAATTGGCAAGAGCTCACCATCGTAGTTACAATAATAAAAACGATATGGTTTTGTGCATGTGGATTAGCCTTGTTTGATCTTTCCTTCCTTACCCACCTACGCTTTCGGCCTCAAACTCGCTCGTCACGTTTCTCATGTTAATGCCAGCGAACACAATATAGTATTAACAAATATAATTTCCCTGTGTGTTTCTTTTTCCGACTTCTTTTTCTGATTTCAGATTTTCAGTTCAAGTTCGAGGACGTCAGCACTGACGGCTATTCCACACTTTTGCTTATTTTGCTGGCAGCTTCATATCACAGCAACCCATCTCTTATTCTAGATCCCTTGTGCTACTTCATATTTTTAATTTTTTCTGCAAGAAAATTAGGCGTATTTGCGTATTCTATTTAAAGCACTGCAATTTATGATATTGCTTAGTTAAAGATTCATGTAGTCTACAAGTGGCTTTTGTTTACATGGCTAATTTCCCTTTTAAGCAAGTGTTTACATGTTTACATCCCCGATACTTTAAATTACTAACTGTAACCCAATTCAGTGAAAGGAACTGACAAATTTCCTTTATTGACAGATATGCTATTTCTTTTACAAGAACATTACTTTTGGCTTCACTATCTTTTTCTATGAGATTTATGCTTCATTCTCTGGTGAAGCTGCATATAATGACTGGTATCTGTCACTTTACAATGTCTTCTTCACTTCACTGCCTGTAATTGCCTTGGGAGTGCTTGACCAAGATGTCTCTGCCAGATTTTGCCTCAAGGTAGGTCTCCTTATGTAATTAGAGATACTATTTGCTTAATTGGTAAAGACTTCACAGCATATGATCCTCATCATCTACTTGTTTCAATGTAACAGTTCCCACTCTTGTACCAAGAAGGTGCACAGAATGTGCTATTTAGCTGGGTCAGAATACTCGGATGGTCACTCAACGGCGTAGTAACTTCTACGATAATCTTCTTCTTCTGCATCCTGGCAATAGGTAGTCAAGCCTTTCGCAAAGGCGGGGAAGTTGTTGGCTTTGAGGTCTTTGGTGCCACAATGTACTCCATTGTGGTATGGACTGTCAACTGTCAAATGGCCCTTTCCATCAACTACTTCACTCACATACAATATCTCTTCATCTGGGGTGGCATTATGTTCTGGTACATATTCCAGCTAGCATATGGAGCAATAGATCCACTAATATCAACCACTGCCTATCAGGTCTTCATTGAAGCCTGTGCACCTGCACCATTTTATTGGCTTCTCACCCTCTTTGTGGTAGTCTCTTCCCTCCTGCCTTATTTCACTTACGCTGCCTTCCAAATGCGGTTCTTCCCAATGTACCATCAGATGACACAGTGGATCAGAACAGACGGGCAATCAGATGACCCCGAGTTCTGTAATATGGTGAGGCAAAGATCCATTAGACCGACAACAGTAGGCTACACAGCGCGCATAGGAGCAACATCCAAACGCTTCGAAGAAAAGCCAGAAGGTCACTGATCAGTGCACAAGTTAATTTCTACATTTCTGTCATAGCATGTTGAGATATGAATCTCACACTGGGGAATTGGGACCTTGCCCGTGAGTTTATAAAGATTTGGGCTACTCCTACCATTGCTAATTGGTTTTGGTAATCCCAGATTATTTTATCATGGTATCAGAGCGGGTTATCCACGACACGTGTGCGTGCATAACGGCCACACAAACTCCACGTCACCCAATCCGAAATACTGTCCATGTGTTAGGCTTGAGATATTACCACACATGCGGGAGCGTGTTGAGATATGAATTCCACATTGGGGAATTTGGACCTTAGTTTATAAGGATTTGAGTTATTTATATCATTGTCAATTAGTTTTGGCATGGAACTTCAATTACTTTATCATGGCATAGTGTGCATTACTATTTTTCCTTGTATTACATGTTGATTAGCTAGCTCTGCTCCATATATTAGTGGAAAGGATGAAGCTTGTCTGAAGGAAAACTAATGAGCTCATGCCCTTCCAAGTTTTTGCTTAGCAATACATAGCTATATGGTCAAGATGACTAGCATTTGTAACATGTATACCGATGATAATCGGATGTACAATATCACCGATATAGAACTATTCATTATTCCTTAAGATTATATTTTACCTATCTGCGGTAGGTTTCCTTTTTAATTTTTTCATGGAAGTATAAATTTCTCGTTCCTAAAGAGAAAACAATAGCTGTCTGAACATCAATTATCCGAAGATAATGAACTGTAGATTAAAGAAATATGCATGAGAAGAGATTCTGGTTTCATCAATAATTGGTATATATAAAACTAAAAAAGAACAAAAATTCTTCATGGAGAAAGGGACTGAACACATTCCTTTTCAAAGAAAGGGACTGAACACATTTCATTTGCTGGTCGATCAGAAACTAAAGGAACACAATATTACAATCTACAGGACCACCACAAATGAAAGAAAGACCAAGAAAACAACATAAGCTTGTCTATGATCTAAAAATTAGTGGAAGCAGATGAGCATTTCTTTGGGGGATTGCAAATTTTGCAATTGAGATATGAACATGTTAGCAACAAGACATATATATTAACCTTATGGCCATGAGAGACCAAGACCTAGTTGGTCTGAGGCTGACTTTGCCATAATAATTGCAAATTCATTAAAGCTGATAACACCATCTCCATCAGTATCAGCCTCTTTGATCATCTCCGTTAGCTCCTTATACGTCAGCGGTTGCCCCATTTTCGCCATGGATTTCGCGAGCTCAGCCGCGGTAATGTAGCCGTTGCCATCCCTATCAAAGGACTGAAAAACCTCCATGAGTTGCTGCTGGTTTATGAAGATTTCTTCGTTCAAGTCAGGCAATATTGCACTGACCAACTCATCAAATTCCACGGAGCCATTGCCGTTTGCGTCCATGTTGGCTAGCAGGACATGCATTTGGTCACCTGAGGGCCTAAGCCCTAGGGACCGGAGAAGCGCGCCGAGCTCCAGAATGGTGAGGCTGCCGTCCGAGTCCATGTCAAATCTTGCAAAGATGGACCTTAATTGGTTGAGTTGCTCAACTTGTAATGCATGCATTAGTACTTGTACGTATTACAACAACAGTGACACAAACAATAATATGTGCACAGGTTGAGAAAAAGGGTATGTGAATAGCACAATGGCAATGGCAGTGGCGGTGATGGTGGTTGCCGGAGGAGAAGGTGATCAAAACGTTTTGTTTTGGGAGAAATAGTGGTTGGTGTTTTTGGATGGTGAATGATTGTAAGATTTTGGAAGGCTAAATTTGGTTCTGTGAAACAACTAAGGAGGAGGCTAGCTAAGAACAGGAAAGCGAGTCCGTGGTTTTCTTTTTCTTATTTTGTCACACACATGGAAGGTTCTGTTTTCATTTGTGCCTTCTAGGAAGGTTAGCTGAATTTTGGTTCGGTGAGTAAATTTAGTCATCCTGACCTGCATATTTGTGGTATTCATATTAAACTAAGCATTAGATATATGTAATTTGTGCTTAGTAGGCTATGTGCTAACTCAAAAACATGCCTTACTTAAAACCTAAAAGAAGGACCAAGTGCTAAAAAGAAAATTAGCAGCATTTAGGTAAGTCCTCGACTGCATGATGTGTTGCGCGCGTCAGCATGCCTGTGTAGGGGACAAATTATCAAAAGACCAAAATGCCATCTTTTGTATTAAAGAGGAATGTTTGCATTAGTCCCATATCGAGGACTACAAGGTGTTGTTATCCTCAACTACCTGTATAAGGAAGGTATTTATGTCAAGACAAAGGTATCAAATCTCTGAACTATTGTTCACTTACGCTTTTTGTCATAACACGTACTGACTCAAGTATTAGAGCGTTGAAAGCGGGTTAATCCCGTCTCAACTTCTTAACACTTGTTACTTGTTTTGCAGTTAAGCAGAGCGCTCGAGGTAAGCCTCTCGGGCGCTCAGGAGTGATCCACTCACAATATCTATCGCTCTTCTATATAATTCCCTCTCCGAATTTGGTAGAAATAATTGGCGCCGTCTTGCGGTCTCATTTTTTACCACCCACTAAAAAACATTTTTTCTGTCCTACCCATTTCTTCTCTTCATCGTTATGCCTCCCCCCGAGCACAACAATTTCATAACTCTGACCGGGGACCGCCAACACGAAGTCAACCCGCTCCTAACCCCCATTATCCCATCCATGGAGACCGGCACCACGGATGGAGGAGTGACCAACACTACTCCTAGCGACGGTAACGCCCGTCTACTACAGGAGCTAGTGGAATGCGGTGCCACGCTCCATAACAATGAACGCCTACATAAGGCCCTTGCTACCCTCCAAGCTCAGCAGTTGGAATTGGGAAGGCGGGAGGAACGACGAAACATGGTTCACATGAATGCCCAACTTCTAAACCCCTTCTTGCCAGAAGACCCACCCCGTCCAGAACCACAACAGCCGGCTCCCGACGCCACCGCCCAGATTTTAGCCCGCTTGGCCGATATCGAGGGCAAACTCCGCCATGTCCGGCATCCTGCTAACGCAAACCTCCCATACACACCACGTACAACACCATTTTCCTCTTTCACAGACGTCGGGTGCGATAGGCACGCTAAGACACTGAAGGACGGGCTTTACAACGTGCGCGAGGATCCAGGCACACACGTGGACAAGTTCCTCTTTGCCATAGCTGGTCACCAACACATAGACGCCACATTATGCTACCTCTTTCTTGAGACGCTGACTGGCGAGGCATTAAATTGGTTCTTTGAGCTCGAACCTCATTCCATCGACTCTTTCTCGAATTTCTCAGATGCATTTCTCAAGTCCTACTGGTTGCAGGGACGTCACCACACAGCCAACTCTCTATTGTCTGTACGCCAGGGTAGATCTGAGCCGCTGTCGTCACACATCAAGCGCTTCCGCACGGCCGCTCAGCTTTGCTGGAACTTAGACAAGCAGACAATCTTGTCTACCCTAATTAAGGGGCTGTAACCTTCCTCATTCAAGGAAAAAATTATCAAGTGAGAGTACTAGATTTAGGAGGAGGTCGTTGACTTGATCGTTGAGAATGTAGACATTCATTATAAGGTCTGGGGCCATAAAGCTCAAAACCCGCCCGAGCGTGTATCACCACCAGCCCCCCGGCAAGCTTCTCTGCCTATTCTCAGGCATGCTTCGCCATATCAACACTGTCAACGTGATAAGCAGCATCGATCATGCATGCTCGAGCACTGCCAAACTTCAGAGCGTCGACGATCCCCTGACAGAAATCCACCCCATCATCAAAGAGCTCCCAGATGTTACTCCCCTAATAAGGTAGTCCACACCGTCACTAACGCTACCTACGCATAAATCTTTGCAAACAACAAGCACCTGATCCTTCAGCCAAAGCCAAAAACAAGGAAGGCCCTGCTCAAGAATACATGCTACTGGTGTGAGTACCATGAGTTCGAAATACACAACACACATGAGTGTGGCTTTCTCAAGAAGATAATCCAGGAACTGTTCGACAGCGGCGAATTGAACCAGTACCGAGAAGAAGGACCACGGAAGGTAACGCTTATAGAGGCTCGAGGAGTCATCAACACCATCTATGGCGGCAAGCACAAGGCTAACGCCCCTCCTTATGAAGTCTTCTCACTAGCTATAGTAGCAGGCACTAAGGCACCACATTGCTCATGGGATCCAATCATATTCTTAGAAGGTGACGAGCGAGGTGCTCCAGATACGGACACCCCGTTCTTCATCAATTCTCTAATCGACAGATGCAAGGTTGAGCACGTTCCCATTGACTTTGGCTCTGCCACAAACGTCATCTTTTATAATGCATACACATAGCTAGAGAGGCTACATAGCAAGCTAACGCAAGACAACGAGTCATTGATGAGTTTCTCAGGCGATGTAGTTTATCCTATGGGCAACGACTATAAGTGTTTGTGCTTGGGCGCAATGGGAACTCCCCAGAAAGAATTTATACTGATTTTATTGTGGTTGATTTATACTCCTCTTACAATGTTATACTTGGTAGGCCGTCCATCAAGAAGCTCGAGGCAATCATTGCTAGCCACATGCTTTACCTCAAATTCCCTACAAATTTAAGGACCAGTTCTCTCCACGGATATGACTTCGTTGAACGACCCATCCATCAAAGAACGGGGCATGTAGCTAGGCAGGAGGTTCTAAAGATAGGGAATGACAACGCCCAAACAACACCATCCAATGACTCTAGAGATGGCGTCAACGCGCTACGCTCAGCAGGCTCTGGGGACTCCCTCATCGAGGTTGAGTTAAATCCTGCTTACCCAGAATGGACGGGTGAAGATAGGCCCCCATCTCGATCCCATTGTCAAGGCAGAGTTGATACAGGTCCTCATAGATTTTTATGGGGTCTTCGCTTGGTCCTATGCTGACATGCCAAGTATTTCTACTGATTTGATTTCATATCAATTAAGTATTGCTCCTAACACTAGGCCTATCAAGCAAAAAAGACGCGACTACAATGCAGAACGATACACAACTATGCACGCGGAGGTTAACCGTCTACTAAAGATTGGCTTCATACGGCCAGGTCATTATCCCAAATGGATCTCGAACATGATCATGGTGAAGAAGTGCAATGGTAGTTGGCGGATGTGTATAGACTACACTAATCTCAACAAGGTCTGCCCATAAGATAGCTTCCCGCTCCCTCGAATAGACCAATTAGTGGAGGCCACAACTGGCCACGAACTGCTCTCCATATTGGATGTCTATTCAGGATACAATCAAATCCTTATGCACCTAGACAACCAGGAAGCCGCAACCTTCACTACGGACAAAGACCTTTATTGTTACAAAGTCATGCCATTTAGTCTTGAGAATGTTGGATCCACCTACTAGAGTTTCATGATCTACATCTTCAAGGACGTGAACAGTATCATAGTGGAGGTCTACATAGACGATATCCTGGTGAAGAGCACCACCGCTCAGAGCCATATGGCCAATCTCTGCATCATCCTTCATATATTGATGGAACATGATGTTCACCTAAATCCTGCCAAATGCACGTTCGGCGTAACCGCCAGCAAGTTTTTGGGATATATTGTAAGCCAGCACCGGCATCGAGGAAAACCCTGAGAAAATCAAGGCTATCATGGCATTGAAACCGCCCACAACTAAGGAGCTCTAAAGCCTTACAGGTAAGCTTGCTTCCCTAAACAGATTCATCTCGCGTTATTCGGATAAATGCGAGTCTTTCTTCAAAGTGCCCCACCTTACCAATAAGCGCTCTATCGATTGGACGCCTGCTTGTGAGGACGCTTTCCAGCATATAAAGCTTTATATGGCTTTTATCCCTACTTTATCCAGACCTGTACCTGTAAAAGGGTGAAATACTCTACTTGTACCTTGCTATGTCGCTTACAGTTGTTAACTCTACCCTCATATGACGTGACATTGATAATGAGCTTCTCGTCTTTTTTACAGAAAAAGGATTTACAGGTGCTAAAAAAAGTTACCCAACTTTCGGAAAGTGGGCGCACGCGCTAGTCACTGCCGCTCAGAGTCTCTGCCCATACTTTTAGGCACATAAGATTCAGGTGCTCACCAATCTCTCACTCTGTCAAGTACCCCAATCCCCCGACCACAGCGGACGCTTAAACCAGTGGGCGATCAAACTCAGGGAGTTCGACATCAAGTACAAGCCTCGTACGACCAAAAAAGCACAGGAGGTAGCAAACTTTATCACTGAATACACAAAGGGTGATGAAGAAAACACCCATCAAGAGCCCGCACAACCAAGCTTAGAAAAGCCACAGTCGCGTTGGCAATTATATGTGGACGAGTCCACGAACCAAATGGCCAATGGAACATGTATCATCCTTACGAGACCCGGTGGCATCCAGACAGAGTATGCCTTCAAATTCAATTTCAAAGCATCAAGCAATGAAGCAGAGTATTAAGTGCTCATCGCTGGACTGCAACTGGCATGCTTGTCAGTTGCCTCTGACATCAATATATATAACGATTCTCAACTTGTAATCAATCAGATAACCAGGGACTTCTAGGCAAAGAGAGGATCCATAGTTGCCTACCTAGCACTCGCTAAGCATTACTCTTCAAGTTCAAATTTTTCAACATCACTCAATTGCAGTGGCAGATCTATGTATTGTCTCACCAGGGCTTAAGCCCTGGTGAGGTTTTCATATGTTAAAAAAATTGTAGATACTAAGCATTGATTGTTATGGTTCAGTTGGCTAAGCACCAAGTATTTACAACCAACGTCTATGGTTCGATTCTCCACTTGGACTTTTTGAAGTTGATTTCCAATGTTTCCATTATCTTCTTTTCTTCTCCTATTCTTCTTTACTTCCTTACGGGGGCATTTTCAAGTTCTTTTCCATTTTATCCTCCTCTTTTTCTTTACTTTTCAATGCTTTTCTATTTTCTTCACCTCTTCTTCCATACTTTTAAGTAATTTCATTGTCTTCTTTAATTGCACAAAGCTTAAATATTCATTTGATCTCTCTAAAAAGCTTCTCGAAAAAGAAAAAAAAAATCTTGTATAGGTTATGAAAGCATTATCAACAAAAAAAAATTAGGGTAAAATACCCCCCCCCCCCCCCCCCCCCCCACACACACACACACACACACACACAAGATTATAATCCTGGATCCGCCCCTGCTCAAGTGCCTTGCACCCAAAACACAAAAGCCAATGCGCTCGCTCGCTTAGTTACTACTCCAATACCAACCTCCCCAGCTCAGACTAAGGTTGAGGTTCTTGATAAGCCAAGCATCCACAAAATCTTCTCTGAAATTCTGCATGTTGCGTCTACTAAACCAGGTTGGATGGACTCCATTTATGCTTACATGACCACAGGTGCCCCCCTCTCAGACAAGGCCAAAACACGAACAGTCATAGCACGAGCAACAAACTTTAGCATACGGAACGACAACCTCTACAAATAAGGGCACACATGGCCAAACCTCAAGTGCCTTACAACTTAAGCAGGACGCTCCCTTACAGAGGAAATCTACAATGGTGAATGCTGTCACCATGCAAGCACCCATTCCATTGCACACAATGCATTGCGCTATGAATTCTGGTGGCCAACTATCCACGCAGATGCGACAGAAATCACAAGCACTTGCGAAGCTTGTCAGTTCCATACACACAAGGTTCATTCCCCTATTGTCCCGCTCTTTACTATCTTATCGCCCAGTGGAGCCTGGACCTCATTGGCGAGCTGCCAAAGGAAAAATGACAATTCTAATATGTGATAGTCATCATCGACTACCACACCAAGTTTATCAAGGCATAGCTGCTCGTGAATATTACAACAGAAAAAGTCACTAAATTTCTTTGGCGAACACTTTTTTGCTGTTATGGCACTCCAATCAACATCATCACAGATAACGACACCCAGTTCAACAACCCTGAGTTCATCCAGTTTTGGAAATGACAGGGAACTAACATCCTTTTTTCCTCCCCTGCTCACCCACAGAGCAACGGGCAGGTCGAAGCGGCTAACAAGATAACGCAAACAACAAAAAAGGTGTTAGCACAAAATTTAATCAACACAAACAAGTATGGCATGTCAACAAATCAAAACAAGTACCCTGGAATGACAACCTAGTGGCCCAAACAATGTGGGAACTTGGGGAAAATCTTCCATGCCCTGACGGTCACCAAACTCCTAATTCCCACCCACCAACAGCGCTCTCCAACGCTAAACTCCCACCAAGGATTACATTTGCGTCAACCACCACTTCTTGCGTGTATTTGGCACCAAAGTCATTGTGCCATAGTCGTAATCCTGTTTGGCATAGGAAATATTATAAAAGTAGGTTATCTCAGCCATTGTTGGCAACCCCAGGCATGACAACATAAATACATTATAGACCGCTATTAATACCCTTGTCATCACTGCCCTGCACTGCCCCAAGGCTATCTCGAAATGTGATAGGATGTACAGGAAGAAGGGGTGAAGGGGAAGCCGAATTCCTCTCTTCAAGTGCCACTCATGGATGCAGGTGTAACTTTCTGGCGGATCAGTAAATGTCTCCCCAGGACCTAACGGCCTCAGGTGGACGGAGTGCGGTATATCATATTTCTCATAAAAAATTTCGCACTCCTGGGCGCTAAAAGACCCCTCAGGTTCCTAGACGGGCTCCTCACCAAGAAACAGCCTTAGGACAACTCCACCCTTGATCATTGGAAGGGGTGCTTCCTCCCTCTCGGGTACCACAAACGCGGACATCTCGCTCTCATGCCTCGATGCGTCTGTCGCTCCTGCTGACGTGCCTACCCCATTCTTGCTTGGAGAAGCCATTTCTGGTGCTACAGTTAATAAGAGGGGTGGAACGTTAGCATGGTAACACACATTGAGTGACTCTGGACTGAGTGGCTCTAGACTAGAATCGTTACTAACAGAAGAAGAAGACGGCGTTTGACTTATGCTAAATGAAGTCATTGTAACGCCTATCTCTCGTCTAAATTGACTCATAGATACATGCTCCCTAGGACGCCTCTGTCTCCCATCAACAATCCTTTATGACTTATTGCTCGATAGCTCCACGGGCGCCGACAGATCTATAACACTAGCACAGACGACCTATCAAACAAAATACGTAAATCAAGACCAGAATGGGTCAGGCGTTATGGACCCATCAGCTCACTCACTTAATCTATCCTAGCAAAGATCAAGGTGCACCCAGAAAAAAGAAACACGCCTCAACATACCATCAACAGTATGCACCGAGCACTCACAAGTTACCTATCTTCACACCAACATTGAATAACATCTAATCCATTCCTAGCACAAATAACGGCATTTCGTACCAAAAAATGACATGCATACACCATAGATTACTGAAGAAAGGAAATACAAGATCGAAGAACCCATAAAACTCAAATTAAGACACTATACATGCGTATTCTGGCAATAGAAAATCATTAGAGTTCAAAGAGTTCAACAATAGTAAGCAGCTATCGAATGACAACGAATCAAAAAGAATCACAGACTAAAAGTCTCACATTTCTAAAAGAATTGACGAATCAAGAATGCGAAGAACTCGGACGGTGTAAATATCTCGCTCCAAACGCTGTCAAAATCTCTCAAGACGCCTACAAAATATCCAAAGTGCGAAATGAACTTATAGTTGGGGTAAAAAGATATTTATATACTCAGGGACGAAAAAACCCTCATCCATCATGATCGTCCACACACACATTCCACTTATGGTTGATCTGTGAGGCGTATCCTACACCGTTTCAAATTCAAACCGCAAATGTCTTTTCACGTACCGCAATTATGATGTCATAATAGCATGTGCTCGCATGCAATAAACCCAACCTCAAACAGTCTACAACTACACTGAGCACCTTGACGACTTCCTTAGGTCCGTTTTGCATGACATAAGGTAGGTTATGGGGGATCCCGAAACCACATTCCTCTCACCCAGCCCATCCTTCAAACGCTATAGTCGCTAAGCGCCCTTTATACACAAATACTGATTCCCTCATCGGATGATCACCTTGGGCGGGATGTCCCCTAACATGATCCTCGACTTAGCGGCATTGGCTACCTAGAGACTTAAACTCCACTAGCACCCAAAAAAGCCCTAGCTCTATTGATCCTCCGGAGGCCCTACGTGGCCAAGGTGCATGATGCATCACGCACGCCGCCCAAGTATATACCTCCTTAGCGATTGATCCTCCTAGGAGCATTTCCTCATGCGGAACCCGACCTAGCGGCATTGGCTACTTGGGGACCTAAAATTTCCTGGGGCCCATAAAGTCCTAGCGTGGTCGTTTTCCGTCAGGCGACCTCCAATGGCCCGAATGCATGTTGCTCAGGCACACGTCGTTCCTCACTTAAAGATCGTTGCCCTCATGCTCGATGCCTTAAGTTTCACATGCTACCCTAGTGCACGTTGCCTACAGCTTAAATGTGTGACCTCTCTTGGTCTCCGTTCATCGCTATCACGTTCAAAAGTTTCAGGTCCAAACGCTGGGCACGATCAGATTGAGGGATCGTCTTTGATCAAGGAGTTGAGGGGACTACAGAGTGCATTACATTATCTAGCAGAACAATACTAAGTAATGATGCTTTATGGATCTTAGTTTCTTCAACTCCCCAATCAAGGTCAATCTCCTTTACTCGGAGACTTGGGGGATTTGTTAGTATGTCATGTGCTAACCCCAAAAACATACCTTAATTACTTAGCACCCAAAAGGACCAAGTGTTAAAAAGAGAACAAGGGGCATTTAGGTAAGTCCATACGCAGGATGTACGCTGCACGCGCTCGACTACACAAACGACGTGCGTCAGCTAGCCAGCATAGGGGAAAAATTACCGAAAGAACAAAATGCCCTCCTTTGCATAAAAGAGGAATGCTTGCATCAATCCCACATCGAGGACCACAACGTGTTGGCACCCTCAACTACCCGTATTAAGAAGGTATTTATGTCAAGACAAAGGTATTGAATTTTTGAACCACTGTTCACTTACGCTTTCTGTCATAACACGTACTGACTTAAGCATCGAAGCGTTGAAGGCGGGCCATTCCGTGTCAACTTCCTAACGCTTCTTACTTGTTTTGCAGTTAAATGGAATGCTTGAGGTAAGTTGCTCAAGAGTGATCCACCTACAATATCTATCGCTCTTTTGCTTAATTCCCGCTTGGAATTTGGTAGAAACAATATGAATCCTTTCCTTTTATTTTTTCTTATGCAGGGTATCAATTTGAGATAACCCTTTTGTGTTTAATATGATTTTAGACTATTGGAGTTAAACACACATGCATGATTCTACCCACATGTACAGCTCAACTGAGGTGGCCTGGTCTCGCAGTGAGTCAATATAGTCAACCTACATGTTTGTGTAACAAGTACATATCTTACCAAGACATTCAAGACAGTATATGTTACCATGTAATCAAAATACCTCAAATTATGCCACACAATACAACTTGCTTATTTTAATTTAAGCTTGTGCAGGAGGAACCTCATGATCACCTTCATAAGCCTTGGCGGTGTTTCGTTCTTGGCCATAACTCTTGACTTTTGTTGATCCGAATTCGACATCAGGATGACAAAGACCGGAAGACACACACCGGAGCTGCACTTGCTTTTCAGCCAAGCCAAACAGCTACTTGTATCTCTAATGCTCTCCATTGGTGTAAGAAGAACCTGATCCCGGGTCAAAATGCGTCCCAACATGCATGACAGAAAGGCGAGAACTGTTAAGACGGAGATCACCGCGAAGAAAGGGCCTATTGAACCTGAAGAACTGATCTGTGCAGCTTCCGGAATAGGATTAGTACTCAAGCGCTCTCTCCTGCTGGCTGAAGACTAGGCAACGTTTGTGAAGCTGCTGCCATAGCTAGCTAGTAATGTGTAATGTGTTGAGAATGAAAAACAAGTCCATATAGATTGAATCATGGAGCTGTATAAAATCACTTAAAAGTGTTTGATCTACTGCAATAGGTGACCCTCAGTGCAAGAATGAGTGGGAGACAACATGGAAATGTTCTAAAAGCAGTCACCTTTTCTTTTTCTTTCTGCTGTATTTGTATATGCTTTGAGTTTCCTTAATGCATACCTTCATCAAACAAAGCATAGTTTCCTTACTCCTATCCTATGAGTCCTATCCACCTTTTTTTCCAACCCTTTTGCATATCCAACTTTCTTTTTCTTCACAAACCCTCGACCCTTTTGCATAGTGAGTGACTTGATTATGAACTTCAATTCAACCCCTAACAGAAGCTCTATACAAAATGAGGATCTGTCAGATCAGCTGGGTGGATCCAAATTGAGGCCCACCAATTGCTCAGTCCAACTGTGTTGATTGGGCTTGAAGCCCAATAACCATTGAGAGGTCCCAGTCTTGGTCCATATCGAAGTCTGAGCTCTCTTTACGAATAAAAGTCATTCATATACGTACGTACAATTATCCGACTCTCACAATACGTCCCACGACCGTCATTTCGCAATAAAACGACACGTCGTGTCCGCAACCCATAGGTGAATCAGTGAATGAAGCATGAAAGTCCGAAAGTACCCCCGACAGGAAGTGAAAGTGACTAAACGCGATCGTTGTCGTTTTTCACTTTCGCGAGTGAGTAAAAGCAGCCAAAGAGGAAGAAAAGAAATAGAGAAAGCAAAAACATGATCGATTCTTCAGATTCCTGGTTTTTCGATCTCTCTCTCTCTATAAATATATTTTCATGCACTCTCATTAATAATAGGATCTCAAAACTCTTTTTTGAAATATTATCACAATGTATTCATTCATATAGATTTTGTTGCTTCTTACTTGTTAGATCTGTTCTATTTGCCACTCACTCAGGACTTTTAGATTTTTTATTTTTATTTTCCTTGGTAGTTTCGATGTGGGATTGAGTCACTGGAGGCAGCGGTTCATCGATCTCTTCATGAAACTTTTTTCTGTGAAGAAAAGAAAAAGAAAAACACAGAGAACATGAATCGGTCGATAAACCTCTGCATCCAGTGCTCATTGTTCGTCTCTAAATCTAACTATGTTTTTTTTTTTCTGTTGTTCCTTGACTTTGTGTTTGTTTGAGCTTCTAAATATGGACTCAGGAGGCAAGAAGTCTCTTATTTCTAAGTCTACAAGGTAAAGATACAGATTTTCTGTTCTATCTTTTGGAAGCTAACCTGTAAAACTAGTTCTGAAGAATGTTTAATGTTATGTTGTTGTAAAGATCGAGTCTTTGGTATACATATGTTGCCATGATTAATATTTGGAGTACAAAGCATCATTATACCGAATTAGGAGATGGGAAAATTACGAAGGCTAACCCTTGTTATTAACTAGAGCTAGTTCTTGTTCTGTATATACGCTGAGGCTGTGTATCCTGTACATTATGTTTGTTAATTATTTTTTGTTTGTTTATATGTCCAATAAATTATCCACAATACAGTGATACATACTCATGGTGGTCTTTTTGGCTGCAAATTATTTGTCATTTTCTTGAGCTGGGTGGTCTAAAAGATTTGTACATGTTTCTTTCTCTGAAAAAGGAGAAACGTTCCCAATTTGGTGATGGAATCACTACTGCGTGAAAGTTCTGTTAGTTCCCCAAGTTGCTAGAGAATCTTCTATTGATGATGTAATCCGCTAGATTCCAGCATCATATCCCTTGCACCTAAATTAGAATTGTAAAGCAGATTCTATTCACATTTGGAATCCATTATTCTTGCTCGAAATTGAATGGTCAAAACTGAGTATTCTTTGGATAATTAATCTGTTTGGTTCCCAATTCCGGTTTAGTGATTTAAATTTACTGATTGTTGTTGGCTTGTACATTCTGATGAAAAGTTTGTGCGAATTTTTGGTTAGGTTCTCAGAGCTTTGCTTTCTCTACATGCCGTTGAGGACCTGGAGATCATATTGATGAAAACAAATGGCCCCATATTAGTGAATTGTTTACTGAATTATTATCCAGTGCATTATTGTTTTGGTTTATCATTATTTCATACAGGTCCCCCTTCCCACGGAGGATATGCCTTCCTATTTAATTTGAGAAAGGTTTGCTTTGGTGCTGTTGATGAAAACGACATTGACGATGGCTATGAATCTTAAAAGCACGCTGTGACGATTGCATGGTCGTTCATGGTGGGAGCGTTGACAATGTGGTGGTTAATGTGTACCACTGAAAATGACCACCTTGTCTTTACATGATGATTTTGAAATTTTGATCACTATGATAACGAAGACCAGTTTACCATGTGACTCATGTCTGTATGGTAGAGGAAACGGGCACAATTGCACAATGGCCACGTTCTTCTTAACAAGGGCAAGAGGCAAGAGATGTTCATATGCAAATTAGTATGGATCCCATCATCCCAATATGGCAATATGTATGTAAACTCTAAAGTTGCTTATATGATGACTAGATCTTAAGTTGTTCAACAAGCATCATCCCAATCATCGAGCCACTTCATCTTTGTCGAAATATTATAAAGATGGCCTTTCACCCATTACGTTGTTCTGCACATTGTAAAATTTCTCCATTCTATTGCGATGTATTTTTGGTTTTCATTATTCGAACTAGAAATTCAGGACCATGTATTGAAAGCACCTAGAGTACTATATTTTGGCGTCTTCCTATAAATTTGTTATGAAATGCATATGGCTA
Source organism: Geum urbanum (assembly GCA_946800695.1). Classification (NCBI taxonomy): domain Eukaryota; kingdom Viridiplantae; phylum Streptophyta; class Magnoliopsida; order Rosales; family Rosaceae; genus Geum; species Geum urbanum. The sequence continues at coordinate 44,599,854 of OX327013.1, forward strand.
GAAGCCTAGAACACTTTGTTCATGGTGATCGAGTAATATAGGCCTTATATTGTTGTCATTTTCTTTGTTTGATGATTCGAACATATATGCCTTGTTGTATAAGATGTTAATAAACAAATTAAGCCATACAAGTCCAACACTTGTTTGCATCATCTTCTCGATCTGTCCGCCTAAAAAAGTGTTCATTCTCATATGTAGAGTGTTGAGACAGCACTGTATATGATATAACCACAAATCTTAAAAACAATTTAATGATGGATTGTATTATCTTGTTATTTTCTGCAACTCCACACTCTGACTGGGTCGAAATTTCTTGGTAATGTAAATATGAATAGAACTAGAGCCACTAACTTATCTGCTATTTCGTTAACAATTGATCCATGTACTAATTTCAGCCACCAATATTCCTTTAACATGTGACCTATATTGCCTAATACTGTAGGTTTAAAGAAAAGTAGTGACAGACAAAGAGAAAAAAGACCATTAAGTTGGTAATTGATTTCAGAACTATGAATAAGAAACACAAATAATCACAAGGACCACATCCATCTCATAGCTAGTTGCTTCAATACACAGAAAATGAACCAAGCCGAGCTAGCAGAACAGAATTGAAGAAGTTAGGCACTGAAAGAAGGAGCTACAACAACAGAAGAGTAAACCTTAGAGGTACCAAACGAAATAGCGCAGTGGTGATTCACATGGTTTTGAGTATCAGAAGCAGCTGTAGTAGTACTTGAGGAGCAAACTATAGTTTCTTCAACAAGTGTATCAAAGTCACCATTGACCGAATCAAATCGACGATCTCCTTTTTCGACGATCGGTGTCGAGGATCTTGCTACTGCTGCATGGTTCTTCATGACTGCGTGCTGAAGCAGCTGATAAAGCCTTGGATTCTTCCTCAGTATGCTGCAATTCTCTTCATGTATGTTGATGAAGTTCATTCCATTATGTTGTTGATGATGAGATGGTGGGAAGTTGGTCTTCGCATTCCTTCCTCTTAAAACTCTTGCAGCCTTATCATAAGCCAATGCAGCCTCTTCTGCTCTATCAAAAGTTCCTAACCATAGCCTCAGATTCTGCGACGAGTCCTTGATCTCAGCCACCCATCTCCCTGATGGCCTCTGTCTCACTCCTAGGAACCTTCTCGTCCCATGAATCTTTGCCTTTTTCGCAATCTTAATCCCAACATGGGAAGTTTCTTTTTGGCTTGGTGTTGATGAGCTCTCTAGGCTGTCCATTAGATATTTAGATCAGTAGGAAGCTAAGAGGAGGGTTTTGGCTAAGCTTTGCAACTAGCTACAGATGAAAGGGAAGGGAAGGCATATGCACTATATTATAGTGTTTACTTAGTACACTCTTAAGAATGATGACAGGGATGTTGTTTGTTTCATTAGGGATTGTTTGTTTCCCAAGTAATAACATTATATCAAGTAACATCTGTAGGAGTTGGTGTAGATAACGTTAAGAGAAGTGTTGATGATAAGCATGAGTCTGTTTTGTTCTCATTTTAGTTACTTCCTTGTTGAAAAGAGATTTTGTGTATTGATATGGAAAGGCATGGCTAATTTTAGCGGTATATACCTAATAGATACCTAATCAGTAATCACCATCCTAATTCTGTACCTAATAGATCAACACCCTAGCTCTTAAATTTGAATTATTTTGTAAGTGTGTGTCTTTAATTAGTCTTTAACTAGTATAATCAATTTAATCAAGACAATTATGTAAAATTACTTAATCATCTACGTATACTTTCTTTTGCCTTCTCATCGTGTCCATCCCAGATTTATTTAATTAGTATTATTGGTTTCAACTTGCAGATAACAGTTTAAGGAGTCTGAGAACTACGTAGTACAGGCCAGGTAGCCTCGATCTATTCCCGAAGTTATGATTCATCAAAGTCACTTTCAATGAAGTTACTGATTGATTTTTCATGACAAGGGTTAAAAATTAGAGACATTTTCCATGAAGAAGAGCTTGAAAGGTAGAGAACAGGTTGGTGCTAATAAATTAAATTAAACGCAAGCTAGCTAATTAATTAAGTTAGCTTGTCACCATATATATGTATAGGGCCAAATTAAGGTAGTCGACGATGCAGAGTTGTATTGGGTAACATGTTCCCCAGGGTTTGGCACAGCATAAGAGGTTGAAGGAGATCATTAATTTGGAAGTCTTCCTCATGAATGGGGCTAGATCCCCCAAAATAATTGATGTGGTTCCAAATTACAGCGTGCATATCTAGGGCTAGTGCAGTACTTTCCCAGCCAGGTTGATGATCTGGGATGGGAATATTAGCTCAAGTATAGTTGCAGTAATGTCCAAATTGAACAATGAGGTGTAGCAGAAGTTAGGTTTATTGTGGATTAGTATAGTATTAATCTGACTGTTCCACCCCAATTAATTCTCTAAGCTGTGTAACTCCAATAGCCAGAAAACAAATTGCACACCTCAAAAAACCTAAACGAAACAGAACCTGCCTGCAGTTTTGTATCCAAGTATATTCACCATCACACTGTTTCAAAATTATAATAAACACCAAATGTATGGCACTTGGTATATACTGCTTGGTCTTTTTTAAGTCCCTTCATTCAGAACATGCATGTTCTGTTTCCTTAATTTGGTTAATAAAAAATGAATCAGTATCTGTGGAATTTTTGTCTCTGCTGAGAAGTATTCAGAAACTTTTAGCCTTTTCTTTGGATTATTTGTGTACTTTCTAATAGGCCCTTTCTCATTGGTTCCTTGCTCATTTGTAGACATGGATCATCAGTATCCACTATCTATGATAACTACCTGGCATGTGTAATTTTCATGGTGCTTTTGTTATATCTATGTGTCTTGTGATGAGACTTGTTCCTTAAAGTTTCTTGAAAAGATTGAAACTTTCACCAAAAGAGTCTCATAATTGTGATAAATGCATTTTCATGGAGTTCCTCATATATCAAGTCTTGTTCTGAAATTACTTTAGCATATGTCACAAATGCTCTCAATTCAAACATGAATCAAATTAACCAGCTAGCAAATATGTCACAAATGCTCTCAATTCAAATATGTCGCAAGCCCAACTTGATGAGTAGTACTAGCTAGCAAGGTCCAATTCTCCTTCCTCTTTTATTCCTACTCTGTTGGAGACTGAATCTGTAAGCTGATGATGGAATTATATACTAGCTACCATACAAAAAATCATTTTGCAAACAGTATTTGTACTTTAGTCCCACATGTCAAGTTGCGTCGCTCCTTGCCAATGCTGTCAGAATGTCTAACGCAGGCATACAGCAGACAAGTGAAAGTTTATGAAAGAAGTTAGAAGCTCCATTAAACACAGGAACTAGTCCATACCCTCAAACTTTTATGCAGATATGATTGCAGACAGATTATAGTCTTATGACCATCGCAGAGTAGGTCGATTAGCTATATGATGCACCTAGTCTTATAATCATCAACGCAGATGTGAGATTTCGATTAAGAAATTGTCAAATTCTAGTTCTTCAAATTTGCAGAATGTAGACGTACACGGTATAGTGCTTGTTATTGAGTTATCAAAGAGCAGCTCTCATCTTTCAAAGAGCAAGTCCAGGGCCATTCTTCACTACTTGTGCAGAACAATTTCTGGAGTATAAGAAGACTGTTATACACTTCTGCATAATTTCAGAAATTAAGTGACCAAGGAGTAAGGATGATAGCTTAACTATTGAGCTACTGAATCTGAATATAAGATTATATATAGTCCACTAAGCTCTTATCTTACAAAGGGTTCTTTGTATTGTTTTTACATAAAAATGTGATCAGTAAATGTTTTCATTTCTGGCTAGTTAAAATTTGAAAGTCCAGTAAATCTGCAAAACTCACATAACTTCCAGGCCACACTGGATTGCTTGAAGTGTGAGTTGCTTTATGAATTTAGGAAAATGCCACATTAGATATCGTAAGCCTATGTGGCTTTGATAGAAAAAGCCCTTTTTATCATTGGCCCAAAATTCCTTATCTTGGCCACTCAATTCTCATCACAATTTTTTTGGTCCCATGAATCAAAAAACCAATGGAACACAAACTCACCAGACTTTCAAGTTTCAACAATCAACATTGTGTGTTGTGTCGGGTTTGAGTGGCTCAGGTGGCAAAGATGGCAGTGGAGATGGCCATCAGAGCTTCAGTTACCCAAAGACCTCATCTTTCTACTTCTTCTTCTTCTTCTTCTTCTTCTTCTGCTCCACCAACATCGTCTTCCACACCTAAACTTTCTCTCAAACCCCAATTCAAACCCATCTCTGTATCACTCTCAGCCTCAGCTCCCATTTCTCTTTTGGCCCTCTTCACATCTCCCTTTGAAGCCAAGGCCTTTAGCCTCTCCAAGGATCAAATAGTCTCTTCCCTAACTGAAGTAAGTACATTTCTATATGCAACATTCTAGCTTAAATTGTCACACCCATTTTGTTAAGTTCTCTTGTTTTGTTGAATTGACAGGTGGAGCAGACAATTGATCAAGTTCAGCAAGTGGGTTCTAGTGTCTTTGATACCACAGAGCGTTTTCTTGAAGCCTTTTTAAATGCAGTGAAGCCTGGTGTAGATGTGGCATTGCCAATTGCTAAGCAAGCTGGAGAACAAGCCCTGAAACTTGCTTCTCCAGCAATATCTGAGGTTTCTAAGAAAGCCCAAGAAGCAATTCAAAGCTCCGGGCTTGACACTGAGCCTGTTTACAGTGCTGCAAAGGTATCTACTTTTTGCTCAAATTTCTACTCAGTTACTTGTACAATGTAGATTAGTTAAGCAATCCATGGCTGCAATATTTTTCACAGTTTTGAAGTGACTGAATCTTAGTGTACCTCAATTGCCTGAACATGTTATGCAGTGTTGTAATTTGTAAATGTTGTTCATTAGGCTATTTATGCAATGGACTAATTCATCAGTAGTGGAAACTTCTAACACTTGTAATGCTTTTATGTGGGGAAAGAGAGGTTGTAAAACCAATATGTCAGTTATGTGTTTGCAATTTGATAGCTATTAAGTACTAATGTACTTTTTTCAGTTATACACTTTCTTTTCTCCAATTGTTGATTGAGTTACATATTTTGGTCCCAGACGATAGGTGATGCTGCAGGGCAGACCACCAAAGTAATTCAAGAAGCCAAGCCCATTGCTTCATCAACTGTTGAGACCATCTCGTCAGCAGATCCGATTGTCATTGCCGGAACTGCTGGAGCCTTGTTCCTGACATACTTCCTTCTTCCTCCAATTTGGTCTGTTATCTCTTTCAACCTGCGTGGATACAAAGGTAAACAATTCATGATATGAATGAATTTAATTTTGTTCATGATATGAATTATGTTCATGTCTTAGAATAGTAAAATACTAATGCATCATCAATTCATGTACTTGATCTTTGGAAGTTATAAACCAGGTCAAAGATTGCACAGTTTGGTTTTGGCTTACAATCAAAGCTTCTTTCATCAATTTGTACGAGGTTACACGCATATGTTCTGATGTGTTATGTATAACATGCTAATGTGTTAGTTATGGAACTTGTACTACTCTAGGTGCACTTACTCCTGCTCAAACCCTTGATCTCATTTCCACAAAGAACCACCTTCTGATCGATATTCGATCAGAGAAGGACAAGGACAAGGCTGGCATTCCGCGCCTTCCATCTAGTGCCAAAAGCAAATTGATTTCTATTCCGTGAGCTTCCTCAAATTCTTTTGTACATTCTAGTGGCCTTTTTCTGCATGATGACACTGATAAAGTTCTATTGCCTCCCTTAACTCTACAGCCTGGAAGAACTACCTAGCAAACTGAAAGGCCTAGTAAGAAACGTGAAGAAAGTAGAGGCCGAGATAGCAGCACTGAAAATCGCTTATCTCAAGAGAGTTAACAAGGGCACCAACATTGTCATCTTGGACTCGTGGGTTTACTCTCTCTCTCTCTCTGTGATCACATATACCATATTATGTAGCCAAATGTTCTTAATGAACCTATTTCTCACACTCCTCTCTCTCTTTGTGTGTTTTGTTTCATGTAACACGTATAACAGGTACTCTGATTCGAGTAAAATAGTTGCGAAAACACTAACTAATCTAGGCTTCAAGAACACCTACATTGTAGCCGACGGCTTCTCCGGTAGCAAGGGGTGGTTACAGAGCCGTTTAGGCACAGATGCATACAATTTCTCGTTTGCTGAGGTCATTTCACCATCAAGAATCATCCCAGCTCGTTTTGGTACTACAAGCACAGCAGCACAATCTGGTCGAAAGCTCCTTTCTGATTGATTCAATTCCAAGTAGTATCTCCTCAACAATGTTGTAAAGAGAAATTTGATACTATAATATTTTTGGTCCCCTATTTTTATTACCCTTCATTAATCATTATTATACTTTGAAAAATGAATGAAACGACGTCGTACACAAAAAGCAGAAATTTCATAACAAAACGACACATGCGAAACGAACCAACTACCTAAGCCTCTTTATCTTCAATCTCATCAGCTCGCACAGTTCTCTCTCTCTCTCTCTCTTTCTCTCTCTCTCTCTCTCTCTACTCGCCGTGAAAGCTAAGCGTCGGCGGCGATGGCGTACAAGAGCCTCGACGGAGTTACGGTGGCGGACATCGAAGCTCTGGGGATTGAGACGGAGCTCGCGAACAGACTCCACGTTAGTCTCGCTAAGATCATCGCCGATCACGGAGCTGACACACCGGACACGTGGCGCAACATCACGGCTCACCTGCTCACGCCGGAGCTGCCATTTTCTTTTCACCAGATGCTGTACTATGGTTGCTTTAAGGACTTCGGACCCGACCCGCCCGCTTGGCTACCCGACCCGTAATCTCTCACTCACTCTAGTACTGTTCCGTTTTATGAAATGAGAAGTGATAGCTTAGCTTTACAACATTCAATCTCGGAAAGACATTAGGTTAAATATATGAATTAGCTTAATGTTTTGAATTGCTTGTGTAAAAAGATTCCTCATTTGATGAGAATTGTTTTGATTAATTGATTAAAGCTTGATTTAATTGGTGATTTGGTTGTTTTAATTCGTTAACTTGGATGCCAATTGTTAGCTTGAATGTAGTTTTGAGCGTGAATAGTGCTTGTATACTAGGAAAGTTAACAACTTGGTTACTTTGTGACATGGTAGACATGCTGCTGGTTATGGATATAAAATTTTGAGTCTTGTGTTTTCCTGTGAGGTCAGGGAGACTGCGGTTTTGACAAATGTTGGCCAGCTACTGGAGAAGCGGGGAAACGAGTTTTTGGGTTCTAAATATAAGGATCCCATATCTAGCTTTTCTGATTTTCAGGATTTTTCAGTGTCAAATCCTGAGGTAGTATTTAACCAAGTTCGCTTGTCTGTTTGAGAAAAAGAAAGAAAAGCAGAATGATTCTATATGTTTGCTAGTCATTTAATGAATCTACTCCATGTTTATTTGTCAGGTCTATTGGAAAACTGTACTAGAGGAGATGGATGCATTGTTTGACAAGCCTCCCCAATGTATTTTACGTGAGAATTTGTCTGGAGATGGGCATGTATCAGTTCCAGGAGGTCAATGGCTCCCCGGAGCATGTGTGAATCCAGCAAAGAATTGCTTGAGTTTGAACCGTAAGAGGAGTTTGAATGATACGGTGATAATATGGCGTGATGAAGGAAAGGATGATATGCCTTTGAATAAGATGACACTTGAAGAATTGCGTGCACAGGTTTGGTAGGCTATTCTGATGCTCTAAGCTTATAATTTGAAGTCATTTCCAAAATATACTAGAAGATAATTTTTTTATGTTTCTAATGAGAAATATTTTGGTGCTTTAATCTGTAGGCTAGTTGCGCATGCTTTACAAGCACTAGGTTTGGAGAAAGGATCTGCAATTGCAATCTATATGCCAATGAATGTCAATGCCGTAGTCATCTACCTGGCCATTGTTCTGGCAGGTTATGTAGTTGTATCGATTGCTGATAGTTTTGCTCCTCCTGAAATATCGACTCGACTAAAAATATCAGAAGCAAAAGCTATATTTACCCAGGTACATATTCTTTTGTTGGAAATCTGAAACATTGAGTATTAAATATCCATCCATTTGTTTGGATCTTTATGGTTATACTGTAAACTAAAGGTCACTGAACTTAGTGTACTACTTCACCCGTTTGTTCCGTTTGAAAGAGCTCTGTGCAGCTTTGCCCCTGTATTTTAGTTACATTAGGGTACAATACATCCTTATGCAAAATATTGGTTTTATTTACTGACATGCACTTTTCCATGATCACATGTCTGTTCATCAAAAAGTCTCATACAGTCAAACTTCTTTCTTTGTCTTTTCCTTTCTTATGATAGGACGTAATAATTCGTGGGGAGAAAAGTTTACCCTTGTATAGGTGAGGTACTCTAGCTATGAGATGAAGTAGTCTATTTCTGCTCTTGTTTTCCAAAATGTCTCACATGATAGCTGCAATTGTGCAGTAAAATCGTGGATGCTCAGTCTCCTGTGGCAATTGTCCTCACAAGGGGTTCCAATTCTAGTATAAAATTGCGTGATGGTGACATTTCATGGCATGATTTTTTAGAAACAGTAAAAGATTTCAAGTATATACCTTCCCTATTTTCTTTTCTTTTCCTTTTTTAAGTTTGCAATTTGATAAGCTTATTTGGAAACTCTCAACGTATAACTGAAACTAGTGCCTCCATTCATGTAATGGAGTTTGGACTAGTTAAGCATGTAGATGCTGAGCCTCTGTGTGTACTGTTAGAGATACTTGATTCAACACCTCATTAATTTTGAAAGAACCTAATAATCACTGGGAATCTAATGTTATGTTTTCGTATTCTCAATCCCTGCAGATACGAATTTGCTTCTGTAGAACAACCTGTGGAAGCTTTTACAAATATTTTATTCTCGTCTGGAACTACTGGTAAGTTGAGCACTGAAGCTTAGCTTTATCACATGACTTTAGCATCAGTCTCAATTTGTCATTGATCATTGTTATAGGGGACCCAAAGGCAATACCCTGGACCCAGGCTACCCCTTTCAAAGCTGCTGCAGATGCCTGGTGTCATATGGATATTCGTAAAGGTGATATTATTGCTTGGCCCACAAATCTTGGGTGGATGATGGGCCCTTGGTTGGTATATGCTTCTTTGTTAAATGGCGCTTCCATAGCCCTATATAATGGATCTCCACTTGGATCCGGCTTTTCCAAGTTTATTCAGGTAGTTCTACTATAAGTTAGGTGAAAACCAAGATTGTTGGCTTAACAGAAGAATGTGCGTGTGCACTTCAATTTATCAGTAATTATATATCTTGCCAGATTCTTTGTTATACTTGGGTATTTATGAAGATTTAGTTTTAAATGTATCTTATGATAACAACTGTTTCTGTCTATCTAGGACTCCAAGGTAACAATGCTTGGCGTAATCCCAAGTATTGTTCGGACATGGAAAAGTACAAATTCTGTTTCGGGATATGATTGGTCTGCCATCCGGTGAGTTGCCACTATCTTTCTTGATATTATTGTGAAGGTCTGAACATTTAGTTTCACGGTGTAGCACTTTAGTGTAATGTGTATTCATTGATTAATGAATTTTTGTAGTAGTGTTGCTTTATGTGATATTTCATTCCATAACTCTTTCTTCCTACCCTTCAAATCTGGTAGTTGCTTTAGCTCGACCGGTGAAGCATCAAGTGTAGATGAATACCTATGGCTGATGGGGAGGGCTAGCTACAAGCCTATCATCGAGTATTGTGGTGGTACAGAAATTGGCGGTGCCTTTGTTTCCGGGTCAATGTTGCAGGCTCAGTCTTTGGCTTCTTTTAGCACTCCAGTTATGGGCTGCAGTTTGTTTATTCTTGGCAATGATGGAATTCCAATAGTAAGCACCAATGGACCTCACCTTCAAAAGTTTGTGTTCTCTTACTTGTCAGTTTGTACCAACTCGTAAGTGTTTAACAGATGCGTGAACTAGACAAACTTACTGTATTGCATTTATCAAGTAAACTTAGCTGTAAAAGTGTCTGTGTGGGAGTCCTATGTTCTTTTAAAACCATAGACTGGATCGCCGATCGACTTAATAGCCTAATATATTTGTGTAGATATACTATTATGTCCATTACTTTAATGAACTAGTGCCAAAGTATGCCTGCACATGTATCAAGACATGTTTCCCGTGATGCTATGTTGTACAATTGTCTTCACATTAGTTAGTTCCTTTTTCTCTTTTGGTCAAAATACACGATTTCTTTGTCAAGAATTTTGATCGGCTGTTTCCTGATGGACTAATAACTTCATAATGATATTTCTTCTCGTTCTGTAACTTTTTTTGGCTCATGTTAGTTGCATCTCTATCTTCTCTTGCAGCCACAAAATGAACCAGGGATTGGAGAACTGGCACTTGGTCCCGTCATGTTTGGATCTTCTAGTACATTGTTGAATGCTGATCATTATCAGGTGTACTTCAAGGGAATGCCAATTTGGAATGGGAAGGTAAACACTTTCTGCTCCATCTTCACACCAGTATAGCATCTAGCTCGCTTAGATTTGCTGGTTTTTCCGATACAGGTTTTAAGAAGACATGGAGATTTGTTTGAGCGGACATCCCGGGGTTACTATCATGCACATGGCCGTGCAGATGATACAATGAATCTGGGAGGCATCAAGGTATATGAAAATGCCCATAAAATAAATCACGTATACTAGACTAAATTATGCATATTGTAAGTCTCAGCAACTTGCATGGACACACACTCACCTGATAGATCTCATTGATTATAAACTATTGTAGTTGGCTCCCTCTGATACTCATATATTTTTTTCTTCAGGTTAGTTCTATTGAGATAGAACGAATCTGTAATGCAATTGACACCAACATCCTCGAGACAGCTGCCACAGGGGTGCCACCTACCGGAGGCGGACCTGAGCAGCTGGTAATTTCCGTTGTCTTCAAAAATTCAGATAACCAAACTCCAGACGTGAATCAATTACGAATATTGTTCAATTCAGCCGTGCAGAAGAAACTAAATCCGTTGTTCAAGGTCTGCATTTCGGCTCTCTTGACCTACACCGTTTCATTTTAGATCAAACAAACATTACATGAGATGCGCACCAGTTTACGTGCTGATTATTTACTCGTCTGTGCAGGTTTCTAGAGTTGTAGCACTCCCTTCTCTTCCAAGGACGGCAACAAATAAGGTGATGAGAAGGGTTCTACGGCAGCAGTTCTCTCAACCCGACCAAGCTGCTAAGCTATAACATAAGAGAGTAATCTCAATGTAATCTTTATAGTTTGTACAACACTGATACAATTTGTCGCGAGATTAATCGTCAATAAGAACAAAGATATACAAATTGTTACAATTTGTCAGCATTACTACATTCTCGAAAAATAATGAAAAGAACCAGTGTTTTATTTCAGAAAACAAAAAAAAATGATACTGGACCTACGGGCCGGCCCATACATTGAAAACGAAAGCCCAACTACAGAAACAAAATGATTCAGTGTGCTCGTTTGTAGGATAAGATGGTATAAGTCCGTTAGGATGCGGATATTGTTAGCTTCCTCTTGAGCTCGGTTTGACTCGCAAGTTCGCGAAAGCTGTCTATATTTTCATGGCGTCGTGTCCACCAGTTAATTCCAATTAGGGTTTTTTCTGCGTCGGAAAAACCACCATGGCCTCTTCTCTCTCCGCCGTAGCTTCACCAAATCTCACCACCTCCTTCCTCGGCAGAAAACTGTAAGCTCTTTCTTCCTCGTTCAGTCTTCGCCGCTTTCGATTTCTGTTGATATTGATTTTGGTTTTGGTTTTGGTTTTGTTGTTGGTAGTAGTCTTGTTCAAAAATTGAAGCTGCAAAGTTGTTGCTCCTTTCGACGAAGTCCTAGATGTGCTGCTACATCATATGGAGGTATTTGCTTCAGACCTTTCTAACTTTGTTGCTACAGAGTTTTGTAATGAGCAATTATAGGTTTTGGGGCTTGCGGTGTGCTAATTTACAATGAATTGAGGGCGGTGTCTCGTAAATTTGTACTGTACTTGTGTCATTATGCTCATTTAGGATTGAATTTATTCGATTATTGGTTGAGACTTGAGAATAAGTGGATGTTTATGTTGTTTTTTATTGGTTAGGAGAAATAGTTTTGTGATTCTGTAACCTAGGCATTTGCTCATTTCTTGGCGACGTTCTGCAGGTAATGCTCCGAAGTTCCCTCGGGTAAGTGTCTGGGATCCGTATCAGCGGCTCGGTGTGAACCAAGATGCCTCGGAGGAAGAAATTTGGAGTTCACGGAACTTTCTCTTGCAACAGTATGCTGGACATGAGAGAAGTGAAGAATCGATTGAAGCTGCTTTTGAGAGGATATTGATGACGAGTTTTCAGCAGAGGAAGAAGACGAAGATTAACTTGAAGAGTAGGTTAAAGAAGAAAGTAGAAGAGTCTCCGCCTTGGGTTAAGAATTTGCTCAATTTCGTGGAAATGCCAGCGACAGAAGTTATTTTTAGAAGATTGTTCCTGTTTGCATTCATGGCTGGCTGGAGTATAATGAACTCAGCTGAAGGTGGACCTGCTTTTCAGGTTTGTTCTATTCTTACACATTGATCAATATGTTTTCTCTTCCTTGTATATTGTAAACATACTTCTGCTGGTGTCGTATTTCAGTTCTATCAAATGGAAATTGACTGTGTAGTCGTACAAATGATATTTCTAGGATATTAAGAGTTCCGATTAAGTACCTAGATGCACGCACCTGATAATGAGTTACAAACCTTAGTAACAAAATGGAAAAGGGCAATTACTTTGTGAACCATAGCTTTGTTGAGTTAAAGAATCATAAGACCTTGACAATCTATGCACTTGGTAAATTCTACCCATACCCACCTTCTGCCTAAAGATGAACTTTTAGTTGTTAATTTGTGTTGTTTCTACAGAAACACTAACTGGTTGCTTCAATGGTGCCTACTGTGAATGATGATAAGATTTTAGATCAACTTCATCTTACTAGTGCTTTTCCATTGATAACTTCATCTTCTTCACTGCTGATTTATGCACATCTCCATTATATTCAGATTGGCAAGCCTTTTTGTTTTCTGTACTAATTGAAGAATTTGTTACCACAGGTGGCAGTGTCCTTGGCAGCTTGCATATATTTCCTCAATGAGAAGACAAAGAGCCTGACAAGAGCTTCCATTTATGGGTAAGATTTCTGTGAATAGTTACCATGGCTGTAGTTCTCTGCTTTTCCCACTCTTTGCATCTGTTACTTAAACACTGTTCAATTGCAGATTCGGAGCGCTTGTTACCGGCTGGGTATGTGGTTCAGTATTGGTCCCAAACATTCCATCAATGCTATTGCACCCTACCTGGACTCTTGAACTTGTAACCTCACTAGTAGTTTATGTTTTCCTCTTCCTTTCTTGCACTTTCCTCAAGTAACACAAAATTGTCAGGACGTATCATTAGGATTCATGTTATTCGGACGGTTGCAAACTGAGCCAAGCTCTACATTTACATGTAAGTTGAGGATTATAAATTGGGTTCGCAGCTGTATCTTTTGTAACAATCATCTTCATACATGTTTGGAATACATTTATTTTCATGTACAAGATAGAGGATTATCAAGTTGCCAATATTTGACGTACGGTTTGCTAAACTTCCCAGACCACTACTCTTCAAATCCTCACATCCATATCATACTCGGGACAATGGTTTTTAAAACACCTCAATGAAAGAACGACTCATCAATAACTCATGTCCAAGTATTTCAAACAACTAAATAATAGAGTTCAACAAAAAATTAACATCACACCTACGGCATAAAAGAATATAATCCCCAAGTTACACCAGCATAGCATCTAACTAATAATACTAGCTACTGATGGGGGTGACCAAATTACGCGCCGCCTCTATACTTGCTATAGTTGTAAGTACCGGAACGATTGTTCCTTGTAGCACAGCAGCCAACATAGTAGATTAGTATGACCAGGATGGTAATACAGCAGTTGGCAATGGCCAGAGTCCTCCACTGCTTGCGAATGTTGGACAGCACTCCTCCCTTGCATGACTTGCAGTCGTAGCACAGCTTGTGCTGGTCGTTGCTCCATGTTTTTTGCAGTCAGTGTCCGACGAGTCTTTAGGTCCGGACTTCGGAACCACCCAAAATGTTGCATTCTTGTAACCGAATCCGCAGTGCGATGGTGGCTTGCAGCAACCGGACTGATAATATCGACACACACGTAGGAAACTTCCGATTAGTAAGTCATAAAACACAAAAAGATTCCATATATTGTGTATATACAAGTATCACTGTTGAAGCTAAACAAAAACATGATGAAAGTGATGAGAAAAATGCCTGCCATATAGTTTCCAGGAAGTACAAATATTCTGAATGTAGAAACTTGAAACCCTAACTTCATCGCAGTGGAAGAGAAACTATGTACATTCTTATCATTTATTTGCTATGTGAAACGTAGACACTGACAATTTATTATAACAGTTACAGATATTTTAAAGCAGTTATATATATGGAAAAAAAAAACTAAAAACTGATTTTTTTTCAAGAGTATTTTTCATGAAAAAAGAAGAAGAAAAAAGGAAGTAAAGTCAATTGTCACGAGTCTACACACTAGCATCAGATTCGCATACATCCAGGTACACAAATAATGCAAGGTTTATTTAGCATTCAACAAGAGATTAAAACGTACATCTGAGAAGGGTAAAACTGATAAACCTGAACCGGGGACAAGTTCTTCCTGTAAAAATCGGCCTGAGTCTGATGAACATCCTTACCAAGACTCTGACAAACATCAGCCCCAATCATTCAGCTCTTGATTGGCTCCCAGTTCTTCTCATTTCCACATACTTCTGCAGCCAATTCGAGAAGTCACCAACCTTGTACTCCTTGTACCCTCGTCCCGAGACCACATTCCCGATCCCGTTGTTCGTCACCACTCACCAACAGACCAAACACCGAGAAAGTAGGGGTGGGACTTGAGCCCGAAAAACCGGCCCGAATGACCCGAAAACTCGGCCCGAAACCGAATGGCCCGAAAAAAAAGGGATAAAAATTTTTTGGGCCCGAAACTGAATTGAGCCCGAAACCGAGGGTATAATCCGGTACAGTTTCGGTTTGGTACCCAAACCGAACCGATTGGTCCCGAAACAGTTGTTATAAATGTTGCGGCGAGGAACTGTCATCTTAGGCAAACGAGGCAGTAGGGATCATCAACGACATCATCGTTGTCGAGTCAATATCAGAGCACCACCATAATGCTTCCATTGGTGAAACTCGGAACTCTGGCCATCAGAACCATTTCTAAACCCATAGCTGCTCGCCTCAAATCCCATGCTGCCGTGCACCCCAGGTTTCGTGCCGACATCATTTGGATGGCCCAGGTAACCCTAACTAAATAACTAACAATATTTATACTTCATCTTCCTACTGTTATCTTAATTCACTTCAATCCGTTGTTGTCTTTTGAAATGTCAACATATACATGATTACGAAATATTGTTTGTTTCAGTTGAAATCTAGATTTTTTGCGCTGATCGATCATATATTTATGGAAAACGTGTACTGTTTTCCTGATACTCACTAGCTACTAGAAAAATAGGCTACTGCACACGGAGCTACACACAGAATCGAATCCGTGAGATATATTTGACATATGGAACAAAGATCGATGTGAAATTATTTTCATACAGAATACCACATGAATATCGAACATTTGCACACAACAAACTGTGTGAAACCTTTTATATAATAAAAAATCATCTCGAATCGAGTATCAAGTGGGACTTCGACAAGGAGTGTAAAATTGATATCATCGGCGATATCTCGCCGATATTTCAATTTTTTGAACATACTTGAAAAGTTCTCAATTATATCTCTAAATTTCCCGAAATTTTTCGATTTTTATCGATATTCTCGAAATTTTCAGAAACAGTTGTTATAAATGTATGTGTATAACAAAATGTATGTGTATAACAAAATATGTTAGTGTAGTAGGGTGTTTTAAAAATGTGTCAAATTTGGATTAATTTTAGTCTAGATCATGAAAATTTGAAAAATGTCGAAATGCTTGAAAAAATGTATAATAGGCCCGAACCGAACCGAACCGAACCGAACTGAACCGAATAGGTACCGTCCCGTTTGGTTTCTATTTTTAAAAATGTCAAAACCGGCCCGAACCGAACCGAATTTTTTTTAAGGTACAGTTTCAGTTTTGGCCCAAAATCGGCCCGAACCGAACCGGTCCCACCCCTACGTGAAAGCGATCAGTCCGAGGATGACGAAGAGAAGTACGACGAGGTAGATGTACAAGAGAGAATTGTGTCAGCAACAAGAGCCGAAGAGGCCGAGGATGGAGACGATGACGAAGAATATTCCGGCGTAGAGGAGAGGGTTCTGGAGAACCTTTTGACAGGCGGTTCCCGCCGTGCCGTGGAGGTGGAAATGAATCGAGCCTCCGATCGCGGCAAAGATCGCGATGAGGAAGATCGCGTTGAGGAAGACGATGATGGCGTTACTTACGCGCACCATTGTGATTTGTGATCGAGAGAAAACCCTAAACCACTCAACCTCGGAGGTTTTGGAATATGAGAATTCAAGACCTAGGTATCGTTGTTTATGGTTGTTCTTCTTGTTGTTGATGTTGTTGGAGAGAGTTCGAATTAGAGATTGAGGAGACTTGAGAGTGGTTTTATCTGATCTGGACTGAGAAACTGTCTCAGTGTCTCTTATAGATGGAGTTGAAAACACCTACGAAAAACGGTTGCGTTGGTTTTTTTGAAACCCTAGTCAGATGGGTCTCCGTTGGACTTAATTACGGAGTTGGGGACGAGTGGGATGACAGGTGGCCAGGAGGGAGAGGTGACACGTCGTCCGTTGTGTTGAAGGGGTCAAAGTTACTGAGGGAGATTTGAAGAGAGGACGTGGGTAACCGAAACCTATTCGTACACTCGCACACACTTATTGGACGCCTTTTGTTTAGTGGCGACGGTTTTGGTTGCGCGAATCTTAGTTACCCTAATGTGATTTTACTACGTACCTTTGAAATCTAAAAAGGATGAATTAATTTTTTTGGCAATTTCTGCCTGAATATGATTGAATTTGGTGTAGCAGAATACAAATGTAAAGAACATTTATCACTGTCGCTCAATCGCTTTGGGTCTAGATGAACATCACAGCAAACATATAAACGTTAAATCATATCACGTCTCTTTTTAAAAATAAAATAAAATCATATCTCGTTTTACATATTTGTGTTCTACAAATTGTAAAGTCCATTTAAACACGTGATGAATCCCTCGTCTACTAAAGTACTTGGGCTAGCTATATATTACTTGTCCACAAGAAGAGACACAGATGAGCCCAACAAACCAAACCATCTTTCTCAGACGGGCCCTAAATATATAGCCCAAAAGGCCCATCCAAATTTTTGTAACAACACAAGGGCTCCACCTCCCAAATTCAGTTGACGGTCCCCACAAACTGCCTCTCGACTTCCTCAAGAGACTCGGAGAGAGAGAGAGAGAGAGAGAGAGAGAGAGAGAGAGTACCAACCAAAACCAAAACCAAAACTCTTCTCATTTTCATCGCTCCTCGGCGGACTTTCCCACACTCTCTCTAGCCCCTTAAAAATCTTTCTCTCAACTCTCACCGCCTTAACTTTCCTCTCTTCACTTCAGAAAAAAAAATGGCTTTGGCTACTCAAGCCTCCACCAACCTCCTTCAGAATCCCTTCATTTCCTCCAAGCTCTTTTCCTCCTCCTCCTCCTCCTCCGCCGCGATCCCAGTCCCCAACCGCCGCCGCTCACTCTCCGCCAGATGCTCCGTCGCCGTCGCGCCGGCCGCGGCGGCGTCCAAGGCGGCGAAGGAGTACAAGGTGAAGTCTGTCAAGGCGAGGCAGATCATTGACAGCAGGGGGAATCCGACGGTCGAGGTTGATCTCGTCACCGACGATCTGTATCGATCGGCGGTCCCCAGCGGAGCCTCTACCGGCATCTACGAGGCTTTGGAGCTCAGGGACGGCGATGAGTCTGTTTACGGAGGCAAAGGTGTGCTTAAAGCAGTGAAGAATATCAATGACATTTTGGGACCTAAGCTCATTGGCGTCGATGTCAGGTTAATTTTCTTACATTTTTACTGTTTAGTTTTACTTCTGTTATTGTAAGAATTGACTGTGTTAGAGTATAATTGGACTGTGAATTTGTATTAGTTAAAGTAATTGATTTATACTAATTTGAGCATGTTAAAGAGTGATGTTTTCTTATAAGTTATGACAGATTTACTTTTTGTCTGTAGCTGAATGTGTATTTTTACTTGTGAATTGTGTAGATTTTGTATATGGTGGTTATGAAAATCTGAATTGTAGTTTTTGTTTGTTTGTTAGAAACCAAAATGATGTGGATGCAGTCATGTTGGAAATTGACGGAACACCAAACAAGTCAAAACTAGGAGCCAATGCTATATTGGGAGTATCTCTGAGCGTGTGCAGAGCAGGTGCAGGAGCAAAGGGAATTCCGTTGTACAAGCACATCCAGGAAGTGTCGGGAACGAAGGAGCTTGTTATGCCCGTTCCGGCTTTTAATGTGATCAATGGAGGAAGTCATGCTGGAAATAATCTGGCTATGCAGGAATTTATGATATTGCCTGTAGGTGCATCTTCATTTGCCGAGGCACTCCGGATGGGTAGTGAAGGTTGGTAGTTTTAACTTTGGTTTGACCAATGCTATGTTTCTCATGGACAGTGCATTTATCCTAATTACATTACTTCACTTCAAAATGATCGTTTAAGAGTGTGAATCATTTTCAGGATAACCTGTGATGGGGTAAACTAAACATATTGACCTGAAAAGACTTGAATTTTATCAATCCATGGTCATACTTTGTATGCTCACCGAGCTCTTGCATCATTGGTAATCCATATCTGTTCTTTATTGCTTATTGCAGTTTATCACATACTAAAGGGAATTATCAAGAAGAAATATGGACAGGATGCTTGTAATGTTGGAGATGAAGGGGGATTTGCTCCCAATGTACAGGATAACAGGGAAGGACTAGTTTTGCTCATTGATGCTATTGAAAAGGCTGGTTACACAGGCAAGGTAGGAGGACCACATTAGCCCCTGACACTCTTCTTTTCTTGCAAATTCATGTGGATGAATGTGTTATATGGAATCAAAATAATGATGCAGATCAAAATTGGAATGGATGTTGCTGCTTCTGAGTTTCTCACTAAGGAGGGGAACTATGATCTTAACTTTAAGAAACAACCAAATGATGGGGCTCATGTGCACTCACCTCAGAGCCTTGGCGACCTTTACAAGGAGTTTATCAGAGATTTCCCTATTGTGTCTATTGAAGATCCATTTGACCAAGATGATTGGAGCTCATGGTCTTCACTTCAATCTTCAGTTGATATACAGATTGTAGGAGACGACTTATTGGTCACAAACCCAAAGAAAATTTCTGAAGCCATTGGGAAGAAGGCCTGCAATGCCTTACTTTTAAAGGCAAGCATATTTTACTGCACTGATCATTTTCATTTTTTTTCCCTTTTAAATCCATTTTTTTAGATAATAGGTTTTAGATTTACGTTCTTTTAGTTCAGTTATGACTCATTCAAAATTCCACATATTTTTCAATAATCGGGGCAGGTCATTTGGAAAATAAAATAATCAGGTGTGTGTCTTGGGCTCATTTCCTTCCTTTGAATTACAGGTAAACCAGATTGGCACTATCACTGAATCTATTCAGGCAGCACTAGACTCTAAAGCTGCAGGTTGGGGAGTGATGGTCAGTCACAGAAGTGGGGAAACTGAGGATAACTTTATTGCTGATCTTTCTGTTGGCTTGGCCAGTGGACAGGTTCTATAAACTAATCTCAACATATGTAATAACTGTCTGCATTTGTTTGTTCGTTAAAGCTAATGGTTGCATTTTCCTCTGTATAGATCAAGACAGGAGCTCCTTGCCGAAGCGAACGTTTAGCCAAGTACAATCAGGTAAACTTTAGAACTTTTTGTTCCCTTCAGTAATATGACTTGCTTTTCTACATCGGAGAGTGAGTTGAAACTCTAAATTCTGAAAGCAAAATAACAACTGAAACTTTAGTGGCCTTTAATCTTGTTATATCTGTTCCCATCTGGCTTTCAGCTTCTGCGCATTGAGGAGGAACTTGGTAATGTCCGTTATGCTGGTGAATCCTTCAGAGCTCCTTAAGCGGAAAGTTCAAAAAGTCTGAAATGTGTTGATCATCATTCACCTGTTTGACTTGGCTTCCGGTGCAAATCGGTTCCTAAGGAAATCTGCAGAAAATTTTGATAAAGGCTTAGAGTGAGATGTTACTGGATAATTCCATTTACCAAATTGCCGGGAATAAGACACCACAAATCTTCATCTTCATCTTCATCTTCATCGGAGATGTTTGTCAGTCAATAAAGAAGTTATGCTTTCCATCATCTTCCAGTTTTTGTGTGGGAATTGTCGACTGCTGACCATCTCATCCAGTTAACTTTATACTTCTCGTGTTGTGTTGTAATATAACGACTGTAGTCTGTACTATATATTTATCTCCGCTTAGTTAATTTTCATACTACACTGTTCATTTGGGGTGTGCATGAGCTCTTCCTGAAATATAATTTGTGTCTCCGTATCGTTAGTTTGTCTGTCCATAGTTGCCTCCATGCTATTATTTTGATAAAGGAAGATCCGAAGATGGAAGGCTAAAAGAGATGCAACACTACAAGCAATTAAAATTGCGGGTACATTCATATCTCTTGAGAAAGTTTATCATGAAAGCCTTTATAAATAAGCTATTCTACACAGTTGGAGCACCTAAGTTGCCAATATGTTTAGGCTTCTGCAGTGTTTTTTTGAAGGGGAATAGGCTTCTGCAGTTGACTACAAGAAAATGCTTCGTAGGATCTTATGCTAACCAATGACTGAACGATCTTCGCTGGTGACCGCGGAAGGTTAAATCTGAATAGTTGGGCCAGTGTAGTTTCCCTCTCGCATATAGATAGTAGGTTGTGTCTCAGCAAGCCATGCATAGTCCTCTTCACTTCCCTCTTCTATCTTGGTTTCTGTAGCTGCAATATATGTGAAGCAAACCGTTACTGCTGTCCGTTCTTCTACTAGTCATTGGAATGAAGACACAAACTATACAAGAGCCGGAAGTTACTTACGGAAGGCAGTATATGGGTAGTCTCGGTAGTATGTGCATTTTCTGCCTGAATCTTCTTTGTAGGAAGGAGTGAGAATGTCAAGAACAGCACACGGTGTGACTGCAGTGAAAGAATGCAGATTTCCCCCAGTCTTTGGGTATAAAACTGATGTTCCACATGGTGTTGTTACAACTTTGTCAACTGCCAGCTTTGCCAATTTTACTGCATTGGAGAGCAAATTGTCAGTTTCCGCTTTCCGTATACTTCAGAGAACAAAAGTCTACGGAAAAAGACCAAGGAACTACATGAGAGCAATAAGCAAATCGTGCTAAAAAATTCTAAACCATTCAAAAGTAGAAATATTCTTGGAAAAGCAGACCTGGACTGTAATTTAAACCCTTTCTTTCCTGGGAAGGCTCGACCCAGTCGTAAGCTCTCACATGCAAAGAACCATACAACACTTTGCTAAAAACAGTCATGGCAGGGTGATCATGAAGTGGAATGACTGCAGAAGTAGGAAAACAGAATATACACATCTGCATAAAACCAGTCAATCTTAGTATAAGAAAACACAAACAATCCTATTAAATTTTTAAGCAACAAGTCATATGAATGGTGATTCCAACAATCATATCATGGAGAAGTATACACAGTAAAGAAGAGCACACCGTAAAACTTTCGGATTCGTATATATTCATGTATGTTATTGGTTGAGTCCATCTAGATACACGATTCATAGTGTCTTTGAAAAAACCAAGCCCTCGATCATCATCTGAATTTTCCTCCTCAAGCCCAACATCAGCAGGATGAACTGCATCTGTACATTCCAACCGAAGTCAGAAACACTCAAACACAAGAGCATGATATTGTCTTCACAAAAAAACCAAACCTTTCATCATCACCATTCTCACTCAATACTCTAAGGAACTTACCTTTTGCAAAATCTAGCTCAAAAATTTCACACAGAACCATAAACTTTGTATCAATGTAGCTCATAAACGAGAAGCCACAAAAAACTAATTTACCAGTGACACGATCAAAACAACCAAAAACCCATCTCAAATTTCGATACAAAATTTACATTACTTGAATTCACAACCCCTCCCAGAAAAGTGTCTTACCCAAAAGAGAAGACGGCTTGTTGATAGCATCAGCAGAAAGAGGAGGAGTCGAGGAGACCCCGAGGGCGTAAAAGTCTTTCTACAAAGCTCGTATATAGCTTCCACTTTGGAGCACTCTGTAAACTCATTTCTCTCCTCAAAAACAAAAACCCAGTCCCAGCCGTCTGATTCTTATACACGTGCGTGCCCAAATCTACCTCCACGTGTCTCCCTTACTCACTGCTACCACTAGTCTTATTTCCCAGAATCAAAATTCAAAAAGCTCCCCCACTTTTCTCAGTCGCCATCGGAGACAAGTTTTACGCGGGAAAATTCGAGTGGGTTTTTTTAGGGTTTCGAGAATGGAAGGGAGCGAAAGCGAGGCGGTGTTTGAATCGCTGGACTTGAATCCGCAGATGTTCATCAACGAGGTCATCAACACCGTCGATGATTTGGTCGATGATGCTTTCAATTACTTCCAACAGTAAATCTCTTTGCTCTGTTTCGAATCTGTATATGTCTGAAAGATTGGGTTTTTTTTTTTCATCTTTGAGATTTGGAAATTTAATTGTCGAAACCTATTAGTGTTTCTAACTTTTGTTGTGAAATTTGTCTCCAGGGAAGCTTCGGCCTCTCTCAAAATTGAAGGCACTGACCGAGCTCAAGATCTAGCTAAAGTACTATTCTTCCTCCCAATTTGCTTCTGTTCAAAATTTTCACTTTGTTTTTTCTTTTATATTTGGATTTTTCAATTTCTAATTCTGAATGTATTGTATTTTGTTTTTCTGAAGTTTAAATTATGTGGTTATGTACAGGGCATTAATCTGATTCGAGGAAAGGTTCAATCAAACGTTGATAAAAGAATGGTTATGTGGGAGCAGTATTGTCTTGAACAATGTTTTGAGGTTCCTGAGGGGTTTGTGCTGCCCAAAAATGTAGGCCCTTTTTGGTTAATTGACGTCGTTATTTTAGTCGATGAGTTAGGAAGACGATGTAGCCTTTGATTAATATGCCTTGTTGGATAATAAGTATATGATTTCTTTTCTGTAGGATGAATTGCCTGTTGACAGTTTGGTGTGTCCAAGTGAAATCTGTGATCCAGAAGCCGACGCCCAGTTGGACTTGTTGAGGAACAGACTCGTCAAGGTAATTACAATCGTATAAGATGGAAGAGTTTATTGTTTATTTTCGGTTCATGTATGACATCCCTTCTGATGGAAGCTTGATTACAGGTTGGTGAGGAGTCTGCTGCACTGGACGGAGAACTCCACTTATTGGAACGACAGTCTGTTTCTAGTGACCGTTTATCTGCACTTGTTAATGAGACCTTGCGGTTATATGACCAAAACTCGTTTCATGAGATGTTCCAGGGTAGGTAACTCGACAGTCTCAAACTATTTTATTCTATCTGTGGTGCTGCTAATGTCTAATATAAGGGAAAATGGATTAAGATGTATGCGGGCTTTTCTTTGAATACAATATTTGGAAACTTATTTGCTTGTGTATCAGCGCATACACCTTAAGCTGATTTATGTGTTATAGAGACATTTCTGAGCCTTTTTCTAATTTCTGTCATAAGTTCTCTTCTGCAACTTCATCCGATTTGATATTTTCCCAGTTGTTAGTGCACTCATATTTCTTGTCAACTTTTTGTTCAATGAACTCCTCTTTTATTTAGACACTTCAATACTATAAGGATCAGTTTGTAATCATCCTTTCTTGTTTTCTTTTTCCAGACATAAATAAGTGGGGATGAGATGATATACTTCTTTGTTTTTTAACCGATAACTTCGTACTTTGTAATATGTAGTGCTACCGTTTCTTGTTTCAACATTGAAGAAGACTACTGGAAAGAATAATCTGTACAATTACTATATTCAAGTTTTTTGTTTGTGTAACTTTGGTTGTTGGATCACTTGGATGACAGATTTGTTGAAGTATCTTATCATCAAAACGTATACCAACTAATTATTTTTGCAGAGATGGTTAAAATATCAACAGAACTCAAAACAAGAACAGCAAAGCTGAAGACTGAAAAGGAGGCAGAAGTGAAACAGAACAAGATAGATAGGATTTGCAACAGATGCAAAGGTTCATCTACGATGAATATCAGCAAAGGTAACAGCTATAGAATGTTCTTGACAAGTGGAATTGGTATTAGGAACATTGCATATCCATGACTTTATTACAATACATTAACTCTTCTGCAGGCTTCTCTGGTGCGAAGTTGGACGAACTTCAAGAATTTTTAGGCAATATGAAAGCAATGTAAACTTTATGTATGATTCATCAGTCTTGCTGTATACATGTTACTCTATTTGGCATCTGTTAAGTGTTCCTGAGTTCCTCCATCCATCCGCAACCTGATTATGTTCTTCAATAGTGTACTAAAAATGTAAAATGAACGTGCAGTGGCTTTAGACCGATTGATATTAGTGATTTCTAAAACTTCTATGTTTATGTGATATTAGTGATATTAGGAGCACTTGTTCGATATAAGAGTTTTGTGGGGCCAAAGTTTCGACCGTGATTTGTTTTATACTTACAAGTGGTGCCGTTTGTGGGAAGCGATGACAACATACATACCTGAGAATGATGATATGTATTGTCCCAAAACGAGGACAACTGATCCAACAGACATAACTGGAGGAAAATATAAATTTACAGCTAGAGATGGTGTAATGTAAGGCCTAAGTTCTTATTTATATTTGAGGAAAATATATAACGGCCCACGCTACAAAATCTAACTTGGTATACAAGGAATCATACCTGTAAATCTAAATCGTAGGAAATGAAATAAACATACGTATTTATGCGGTAAGAATTATTCACACTAAATCACGTCATATTGCACCATAACTGAGGTTGTTGACATTAAATAACGCAATTGGATGAAGATTCCATCCGTTCACTTGTGTACGACAGATAATATTGGAAGAGATATTGAAGACTTGGCTTTTGAGGAAGGAGCAACCGTTGCATGAGAACTGAGGACTTCAGCAAATAGGTGTTGCTACAGGGTGTACAAATGAAGCACAGTGACAGATTAGACGCAAAGAGGCCAACCCTAGGTCATATAATATAGTAAGAAGCATATTCTACTATGTTGTTATAGAGTTAGCAACTTAGCACACGGTACACACCCAACACATACGCGACACAAAGATGGCCTGAGATCAAGAAAACAAATATAGAACAAATTTTCCGAACAAATGTTGACACTTGACAACTAGAATGGTATCACATCTCATTAGGAATGAGCAAATTCCACGACTGTGTATAAAGCTAAAGATAACAATAATTTTTTTAAAGTACACAAGTTTCCACTAATCTGTTTTGTTGTAATCGTAGGCCTAACACTAAGTTTCATCTTTAGCTGCTAATATCATCATGGGGAAGTGTAACTGCAATTTACCATGATCGACATGAACGTTCATATGATGTTGATTTTTCTTTGGCACGATAAATCTTTAAATACAGACATGAAATATCTTACATTTCCACTACAACAAACTCTCAACGTTCAGTTCAACATAGGAGCAAGGATCAGGAATGTCAAAGTTCTTTAAGACCTGAAAAAGTGAAAATCAATCGAGCATGAAAAGAGGCTTCAAAGGCAAATTATACACTATCTGTTAACTTTAGAGTACATGATGTCACATACCTCAGGGTGCACAATACCAAAAGTTCCAATTCGCTTTCCTTTATAACAGAGGCTTGATTGTAGACCCGGCAGAAACTCAGGCTCCTTAAGTGGGATGACAAAAGGGTGATTGGGTCAGGGTCATTCATACCTATCTCAGATGCTTAGCTAAAAGGAACCCTATATTGTCAACAGCTAGTAAGAGAAAATATTCACCTCTGAACGCTCGTAGTTGTACAGATTTTTACCATCAGGAACAAAAACAGCCCCAATTACTTGCATTATTCTGTCCACCAGCCCATGAATCAACTGCCAGAAACCATATTTAAACAATAAATATCATTTCATCAACACCTAAAGGATTGCCAAGAGAACTTATTCATATGATTCATCTCAAATATCTTCTGGCGGAAGCCATTGTCAAAAGGAATTTGGATAGTAAAACAATTTGAGCAATGTGTTAAAGTTAGAGCTCTCCTGTATAGCAGTAGAGTAACTCTCATGTAATAGACATAGTACACTACAGCAAAAATAATGTTTATACTTGAAGCTATGTAGATTATAGATTTTTGTAGTAGTACCTCAAACCCTGAGCTAGCCCCACAGTATAGTGCTGCTAGCTGGCGACGGTTTGATGCGCCAACATCTTTTTTCTCATCCAACAGTGTCACATCACCCACTTCAAAAACCTATACAGTGAAGTGCAATAAAGTCAATTTTTTGCAATGGGGCAATACAGAAAAAGCGTTTAATTTTATATAAAAAATTACATTACGAAACTTAAACAAGTAGTATATAATCACAATTAAGGAGATTTAAGTACTTATTGTATCTTTCATATACTTCACAACTAAAATGGGCAAACCCCCAGAATCATCAAACAAATAGGCATCCTTTAAATAGATGAAAATATTTGTGAAACTGATATCCAAAAATAAACCTTTATGGGCTTTGGGTGATCTTTGTTGTGACCAACGGTTTTCAATATGCCAGGCATCAGACTGCAGCGGACAAGCTCAAAATCAGAAGAGCGGGGATTTCCAACAACCACAGCCTTTGATTTGTTATCTTTACGACGTAACAAGTCAAAATTCTCCTCAGATGAGCCCAATATGAAATTCAAGACCTCTGTATACCCATTCATTGCAATCTAAGACAAGTTTGAAGTGTTAGAAATTAAAAAAGTAAGCACTTGAAAACTAGAGAGCAAATCCATTCAATACCTCAGATCTGAGGGCATCACTCAGCTCATTTAAAACAAGAGGTTTCAAAGATTCAGGGGAAGTTGCAGGTTTGGTCCTTGGAATATTGTTATATCCATAAGCAATTGCAACATCCTAAACAGAAATAACATACCTTGTCAACGAAACAAGAGGGTTTGGTGTACTATGAGAGGAAGATCATCATGAATAATTCAACTTTTACCTCCATGACATCACAAGGGTGAAGAATGTCACTTCTGGTTGGAGGTACGAGTACAGAGATATTGTCTTTTTTATTGCCTGATATGGACTGCACGGCCCCTAATTGCATCTTATTCAACAAATCAACGACCTACAGTCATACTGGATGATGAGAAAAAACAAGTTGCAACATTCAAATTTAAATTTACTATATCTTCAGGTCAGTACACTGACATACCTCGTTGGTCCCTAGAGACAATCCAATTTTACTATTGATGTATGATAGGGAAATATCCATGTTGTAAACTGATAGGTCAGGATACACATATGACTTCCCATCAGGGTATGTCACTTCAACAGGTTCAATCTGAAACTTTCTTTCACAATATGAAGAAAATGCTGTCACCTAAAACCAGTGAAAGAGTATGTCAATACCGAATAGTTAGAACCTAAACCTAGCAATTAAATGCACCACAAAATTTCAATTCAGCTTACTATTGTGTTCAGAACAATCTTGGCCTTTGTCAAATCTGTAGCTGTACATTCTATAAAAACATTCTTCGTCTTTAAAGTTATTGCTGAATAAGCACCATTAATGATTGGGGGTAGTGACAAAACAGTTCTGCCAAGATACATATACATGTCAGTACTTATAGCCCAATACATTCTATATTTGAAAAGGTGACTACACATGCACTCCTAGCAATAAAAATAATTAGAAATGACCAGAACAATCAAAGTACAAGAGGTACTTCATTGTACCTGTTGTTATCATATATAACAGGATACACCTTAGAGTTCTCAATTATGTGCAAGAACTTCTTTAGCTTCAAATCTGACTGTAACAGGCAAAGGAAAAAAAAAGGAATCAAGTTACCATACTTAACAAATGTCTTTGCGAGCCCATTGAGAGGATAATGGTAAACAAGCATGTAAAAAGGAACCACATAACTCACTCTGTAAAATTCCATGAGCTTATCAGCACTGAAACTCTTCTCCTGAAACAGAAATAAGTAAATAAAAATAAATCAGTGATATCACTAGATCAACTGTTAAAAGATACTCATATTACTATCGCAAAACATATATTCACATAGTTGACAATAGAAAAAGACGCCTTAGCACCATATTTAAACACCCCTAAAGAGTAACTTGTCTTGAATTCTACATTCCTTGTCAAAGAAATTAACTAACTGGAAAATATTATTTCCTTCACTAACCAAAGAGAATAGAATTCAGGGTTACCTGTTTCAGTGGAACAAAATTTATGCTTGGAGGTGGCAAAGCCTGAAAACAGAAACACACATGTAAGTCACCAAATGCCAACAATGTTTATAGAGCTCTTGAGAAGTAAGGTGATCATTAACTACTATTATAACCCTTCAAATGTGACACTTTGCCAGTGCAATAAAAAACATCACTTGCCCACAGAAAAACCAGTGTCAGGAATTCAGATCAATTCATTGCTCGATGAACTAAATTTCAAGTTTTCAACTTTACATTCTTAAAGCCGGGATCACCTTCTAACAATCTATTTTGCAATGACATCTCCTAAATTCGTAACACATGTTCCAAAATACAATAAAAATACAGAATACCTATAATAGCAAATGGAGCAAGTATTACCAAGGCCCACCTCATATGAGAAAGGAGCTTGTAATGTATCCAAGTCATGAGTCCCAATGGCTACCAGGGTTCTTCGCCTGCAAGTCAAATAGAATATTTAAGTATTTTATACAAGTACACTGAAAGGAAAACACAAGAATGGCTTTTGAAAATTGCAACATCCCGAAGCTTTACAGTCAAGGAGGTATTACCGGCAGATATTCTGATGGAGTTTGTCTTGGAGGTCAATGAAGCTGTTATAGCTTGCTTCGGTAAAAGTCATTCCTCTTAAAACAGCACAAACAACATGAGGTCGGATCAACGATGTCTGCAAGTGGCAGCAGAACAAATTCTTTCGGTTAAAAACAGAACAGTCACGAAGACAGTCTATTTAATCTAGAATTATAGCTACCTCAGGTTTCACGTGCATTTTAATCATCGACTCCTTGCTAATGTCTGCCAACTTGTACTGAGGAACCTTATCTTTCCCTTCAAAAATACGAAGAGCTTGCGAAATCCCTTCAAGACAAAGCAAATCGTATCTGCATATAAATTTGACAATTAATAACTATTTCTCACTTCCACAAACTACATTTTCATAAATTGCAACACTTTCTATACCTATTAGCCGGAATGTCGATTTTGTATATCACCTCTTCATCTTCATCAACACCTTCTTCATCTTTCAAATGCTTTTCCTTTTGGATAATCGCTTTCTCAGTAGTCTAACAACACGCATTTTCACAATCACCACAGTTCTAACTAACACAAAACTCAAAGCCAAAGCCAAAGCCAAAGCCAAAAAAATTTCAACACAGTGAAGTCGTCTCATGAGTACTTACGACGTCGTCGAGCTCGATTCCGAAGCGAAAGCATTCATCTTCGAACTCTCTCTCAGCTTTCTTACTCACTTCCTCCTTCTTCAGCTCCTCTTTCGCTGCTCAGATTCAGTTCACATCAGTAAAAAAAAATTACATCAATCGAAACCGGAGGGATGAAACTTGGAGAAAAAAGAAAACGAGTACTCACTGTAGCTTTTCCCTAGAGCTTCGAACAGACGATCGCGTCCAACGCTGACCGTCGGCATGGTGGTGGACTCTGACGACTTGTCTCTCTTCTTCTCCGATAACGCTAAAGCAAACACAGTGAGAGACTAGTAGGATTAATATTTTCTTATTGGGCCGATTATGTAGTGGGCCTTTAATTTATGTCCGAGTGGCTTTAGGTGCGTCCATAAAGCCCATGAGAGACCCAAAGTTGCTTAAACCCACCCTTTGGAATAAAATAAAAAGGTCATAGTTGAAGGTTTTAGTGTGAGGCTTTAGAGAGAGAGTGAAACCCTAGTCTCCATTACAGAGAGAGAAAGAGAGATGGGGAGCGATAGCGAAGTGAAGGAGAAGAAGAAGACGACGGCGCTAGCTCCGATAGCGAAGCCGCTCGCCGGGAAGAAGCTTGGAAAGAAGACTCTGAAGCTTGTTCGGAAAGGTACATATACGAGTATAGTATACGTATATTTGTATGCTCTTGTTGTAATAGCTGTGTTGAATAATATTGGGGGAGAAAATTTGACTGGTTGTAGCCGCGGAACGAAAATGCTTGAAGAGAGGAGTTAAGGAGGTAGTCAAGAGCATAAGGCGAGGTCAAAAAGGGTCAGTATCGTGTTGAATACTCGCTTTTTGTTTTTGCAGTAATTTTTGTAGTTCTGTTTGATCATTGAGACCAAATGTAACATTGGTTACCAAGTAATTTGGGAAGTTTTGAAGTAGACTGTTGAATCCTTTGTATATATGTTTCGTAGAAAGAACCTAATTGGTCTCTTTTTCCGATAGATTTCACCCAGAAAGTGCTGCCGAAAGTTTATAGTGTTTTAGCTTTGGCTCGGTGTATAGATTAGGCTGCAGTTTCGTTTACTCTGGATGAATTTTTTGATGATAGTTGTGTACTTGTGTTTTTTTTGTGAGTGCAGAATATGTGTAATAGCTGGGAACATTTCCCCTATCGATGTGATCACTCACGTTCCAGTGTTGTGTGAAGAGGCTGAGATTCCGTATATTTATGTTACCTCCAAAGAAGTAAGTTTTTGGTTTTCAAGTGTATATGCCTGCAGATAATAACAGCATATTGATATGTTTTCTTGTTCTACTTTAGGATCTTGCAAATGCGGGAGCAACCAAGAGGCCGACATGCTGTGTTCTGGTGCAAACGAAGCCTTCCAAGGGTGAGTTGGCGCAAGAAGAACAAGACAAACTAAAGGCAGATTATGATCAGGTTGCGGGAGAAGTTTCTGAACTTTATTCCACAACTCTTTTTTGAAAGGCTGGGAAATTTCACTTGCTCTTGTACTCTGACCATCTTGTATGAGATTTTTCCTTATAAGTGCCTCCCAGTGCTGGCGTTGTAGTTTATTTTAGCAAGTATTAAGCACAATGTGGTTGTTTGTGTACCTATATTGAAGTAGAACATGAGCCAAGTTGGTCTTCATTATGGAATGTAGTTTCTTTATGCAATGTGAGATCTTTACTTGGTAGTTGGTACCATCTTCTTTTCTTCATGGAAAGTCTATTAGCTACATGCACTATCAGATGGTAAGATCAGTTGCAGAAGCGATATTGATCTGATCGACTGGTAACTAGCATTTGTACACTTGTAAAGCATTCAAATTACGAGTACAACAGTGGTAATAGAACCTGTTCTACAAGTTTCACTATGTACAATATGGCCAAACCATACTTAAAAGAGATCTGTATTTCCCCACTTTGATCACATATAAGCATGTGCCACAACCTTATTTGAAATGCCAAATCACAGCTCTTCTGACTAGCTATTTACATTTTTCGTTTATAGTATCAGACTGTCGCCGTAAGTTAGCTGCTTCAGTATGTGTCATCATTTTTGGGAAGTCAGAGTCCCGAAGAACAAGATACCTAAACCACCCATTGCCAAAGCAAGTATAACTGGAACGCCAATTGAGTCAACTTCATTCACTCGACTGATGCTATCTGCTCTTCCCATGCGAAGTCTCTCTGCTGAGTACTCCCGTAGAAGATTATTCATAGTATCTATTTGATGCATGATCTGACGTTGGCTCCGTTTGATGGCTAGTATCTGTCCGATCAGTAGAGAAAAGAACAGATCAACACCTTCGACGAATAGTTTCATATTGATACATTAAGAAACAATAGACATATTTGTGCAATGAAATGCAGAGTCTATGTAAGGACATCGTCACTACAGTAAAATAATTTATCAGAAAATACCTCGTCCATCAGTGGGGACTCCTTGGCTAATTGTGAAGAAGATGCAGAATTAGGCAGCAGTGTTCCTGTCAACGCACCATTACTTAATCCAGTAACAAAAAGAGAAGTAGGTCCAGATCCATTGCACGCTTCGGCCTGCACAGCCAAGTTTTGCTGGCTGGGTGAAGGTTTTCTGACTGAGAACTTAGAGTTCAGCTCTTCAACACGAGATGTAAACTCATCCATTCTCTCATTCAGAGTAGATATCTGTTCCGAAAGTTGAGTGATAACTCCCTGAAATATTACAGGACAAAAGTTGGCCAAAAACAATCCCAATTTTAAAGTGGATATTCTGCACTATGAACATGTGAAAGTGTGGCAGGAGAAGAGTTCACCGACCTGGTTTGAAAGTGTGGCAGGAGATTCAAGGGCTCTCCCATCAAACTTTCTATTGTTAACAGAAAGTCTTGTTAACTTGGAATTGTCCCTTTGATTTGAGTAAGATTGTGATATACCGCTGCCAGTACAGAGGATTTGAAGATAAAACAACCAACAAGTACATAAAAAATTAAAATCATGATCCAGTCAACAATAGTTTGATAATTAGGATGACCTTCAAAACTCAGCGTGGCCATCCTTTTCTCTATCTAAGTTTGTTTCTTTTATTACCTCATTTTTCATTCCTTTCATTTTCACTTTAACTTCCCTTATATTCTGAGCAAATAGCTGATAATGAAAAGTGTACCGGTTGAGATGTTTGCTTCTTCTATCTGCGGAGGCTCGGGAAAGGGCTTCTTTAGGGCTTGAAGCAAAGTCATCATCTATGCTGAGCTTTGTCTTCAAATCATCTGGCAAGGCCTGTATATTTACCACATTAGGATCATATACGATCAGGAAAATGCTGAATGAGTTGGACCATATACAATCAGGCCTGTGTAAAGTCATACCATAACATCATTTACAAGTTTCTCCAGCTGAATTTGTTCAATGTAAGTACGAGGAACATATGAACCGTCCAGGCCCAGCTGCTCGGCAATATATTTAACATATAAACGATCCTTTCCTTGCACCTTCATACCCAATTCAGTGAGTTGATGGTAAACTTTATCAGAAAATGAAAACATACCACAAATTCCAAAACAGCAACATAAACTGAATGACACAAAAGGTAATGATACCTGAACATATTGGCGATTAAGCTGCTCCAGCCAATCAGTTTTCACACAGACCCTTTCATCACAGAAAATATGGCTGCTTCTTTTCAGGATGGATGCGATTGTATACCCCAGGGCCATGAGACCTCCTAGAAGACGCACACTAACTTCAAAAGTTATTCTAGGTGATATTATGAAGGGACTGTCTGAAACCCACTCCTGAAATAGTGAAGTAAAACTAGTCAGAAATCCTGCTCTAAGTATTGTATATCTATGTCTAATCTGGGACCACTCACATATCAGCGGAATCCTAAACACTAAATCTATAGTGATGATACTGACTATTTCCAGGAGAAAAGAAGCACAGTATAGAGTATGAAGTGTGTGACGTCTGTAATATTCAGGCAATTCCAGAAACTTCCAGAAAATAGAACTTCTTTGATAAAAGTCCAGAAAATAGACCACTGATTGAAAAGAACACGTCATAGAATTAGATTGTGTACATATCTTCCTATATAAGTCTTTAGGTTTCAAATGTCTAACCTCAAACATGAGATTGTATTTGCCATCCCTGTTCCTCATCCTTAAATACGATTGGCATGCTTCAGGATCTTCACCTGGTGGTAAAAGATAGATGTCATATGTTTCATCTGTGGTTTCGTTGTGCTCTTCAGACATAACAGCCTTGATTTCATCCACTGTCACTGCCCTGTTTGACTGCCAAAAGAATAAATGACCAAAGAAGTAGCTGGCATGACATTACTGGAAACATTCAAAATGAGAAAGACTGAACATATGAAGTTTATAACTAACCTTCAATATATAAGTTGGATTCTGAAAACCAGTGAAGGGATTAAATTTATTGGTGATTTTTATATGTGCTGTCTGGAGATCTGGCTCAATAAAGGCCTTGTACATAGGATACACCTGGACCAAATTTATGGATGAGAACCACCAGAAATCCTTTGTGTGCCTAATTATTACATGTTCCAAAGGAAAAAGAAAAGAAAAAAGTTTAAGAAACTGGCACAGGATAAAGAGGTTACCGTTTCAGAGATTTGATGAATAATTTCTTCAGGCTCTTGGCCGGCACGCTGAATGTCTCGTAAAACTCGTTTTACAAGGTCAAAGTGTACTCCACCGGTTATAGATACACGAAGATCTAGCAAAGGCCTCAATTTGTCACTTAAGGCATATATCCCTTCAATTATTATAATACGAGAGCTAGGTACCTCAAGTGTCCTGTAAGAAGACCATGAATAAACAATTAAATCATAAGCCACTGAAGCTAGTACAATTTTACACAAGGTATAGAAAAGAAGGCCAGACATGCTGATCCTACTCTATGAGTCGGTAATACTTGGTATCACAACACCGCTAACTTAAACAAGTCAGCGGCAGAAGTAGGTCATAATCACATATATGAAGTGAGAAGAACGTGAAGTTAACATGGCAATGGATTTCCTACATTAAGAATAACTGAGTACCTGTAACCTATGCGAGAGCTAGACTTGAAGTCATATATTGGAACCTCAACAGACTTTCCGGCTTTTAATTCATGTATATTTTCAAGCAGTGTGTCATAATCTGTCAGACGTGGATCTGTTGCAAAGCATTACAGCACAGTGAGTGCTCTCATGTGTAAATCATTAATCGCACTAATTGACGAGAAGAGAGATATAGGTGATGGAGTGAAGACAATAGACGTACGCTTTTAGCTGTAAGAAAAATATAATAGTCCATCGAAAGATAAACAACATAAGGGACAAAATTGGATGAAAAAAGAAACTGATAGCTGGAGAAATAAATAATTGATCCAATTGAGTGAGACTGCTTACCATCAAAATTGCCATCAATGATACGACTAGCATCATTGTAGTTATCCATTGTAATAACAGCAATACTGGGCATGAAGTTCAGCACTTTCTCCGTGAAAACAGTCTTGCCCGCTCCGGAGGGGCCTGCCACTCCGACTAGTATTAATCCATCATTCTTTTGAGCCAGCAACTGGCACGCCCGGATTACTATAAAGAAACCTTTCTCAAATGATAGTACATCTGGAATGCGAACAATCTCATATCGATCAGCGTCCTTCCTTTTAACAAGTTGAACCTGATCTCGCAACAGACCAGAACGTGGCCTAGGTGACTCAGCACCAGAATTTGCATCTTGAGCCATCAACAGCTAAGACAGTATTCTCTATATGCTGTATACTGTATAAATAGATAGAAAGAACAACATTACTTGCAGAAGAATCACACAGCCATAGAATCATCAAACTATAAATTGTAAATTAAATTCTTTAATGCTTAAGAGGTCGTAATCTAGCCTAACTATCAAGTAGGATGCCATAACTAAAGCAAGTACTAAATTATAAACTAGCATTCGAATACTCCTCCTGGTAATGGAATGTAAATTATTTGAATACCCAGATACGAAATCATCAACAAATCCTAATCATGAACTAGCTACGCATAAATTTCAAGAGCCCATTTCCCTACTAAGCATGTAGATGCAGAATATGCTATAAAACATAGAGAAAAAGCAACACGTTGAACTTCAGAAACTGTTGTATCACTACCACGTAGAAGTCTATGCTTCAAAGTAGGCATGCAATAACTACCTAAACAGCTTTGATGTTATAAGTTCCAATCCCCAAAAGTAATGAGCTTTAAAGAGGAAGCATTCATCATTCTGATCAAACTAAGTGATTAAAAACGAAGATGCCAGGTGAAACAGCGATCTAGTTCACAGAAAAAGACCAAACCTTTAGCAACGCAGAAACTGAACTCACAATCACACAAAGGTTTCGCAACTGTGTCTCTGGGAGTTTCTTGGAAGACGTATGTGGTTATTTGCTAGTAGATTCTGGGGAACAAATCTAATGGATCAACTACTGCTATGATCCTTGTCGTGTAGACTGTGTAGTGAAGTTGGCCTGAAAGGACTTAAAATAGGAGCGACACGTCACACCCCTGGTTAGTCAAGTTTGAGACGTACGGACGAGGAGTCCTAATTCATCTCAAGTCGCATATATACGTTCTTGTTCAACTAAACCTGTAAAGCTTTTAACATCATCATCATGTGGGGAGGTCATGAAAAGTTGCAAGTCTAGATTCTTCATCTTTTTTATCGTATCAACAATGACTTGTCACTCGATCCAAGTTGTAGGGGTGAAAAAAGGTCCAGTCTTGTCATATTAGTCGCTTACACATTGGAGGAAAAACAAAGAGTTGATCTAAGATATTAGATATGTTACATTTTTATCGAGTAGACTAACCCAATGTACATGTCACTCGATACACAAGGTCAATATCAAATAGAATAGTTTGATAATAGTGAACTTGATGAAAGTTTTTTTTTGTGGCTAGGGTGAACTAGATGAAAGTTGTGGTCTACTTTGCGTTTTTGCCTTTTTGGTATGGCTGGTCGTACTGATGATTTGGGTACAAGTCTGTAAAATAAATAGTCAGAGATAGAAGCTACCCTCATTGGCTGATTGTCGATGTCCTCGGCTACAAGTCAAAGTCAATGTATTTGACTTGTAGGAACAAGTGAGACTTGTTCAGACTTTCGATCTCCAAGAGTCAAATACACTAGTCATAGTCTTCTGTAGTTTTCTGGAAATTTTGGCGTTTCAAGTTTCCATGTGTGATGTGTTTGTCTGTTTCTTGTGGGCTTGGGCTGTTTTGGGTTTTGTACATGCGAAGTTTCAGACCAACAAAAACAGATGGAAACTTTAAGAACAAATTCTTGTTGAGTTTTACAGTGCTATATGGTTTGGTTGGTCCACTTGTTGTACATGTTCAGATACGAGGTCAGCCCTGTAAAGCAATAAAGTTGGAACACCGAGTCTCACTCTCACTTCTCTCTAAACCCAGTTGAGAGTTGAGAGTTGAGAGGGTTTGAGCAAAACGAGCTATGGATATGGAAGGAACGCCTGGTCACTATGGATACTAAATGCCTGCAGAGTGGGAGCCCCATTCACAGTGTTGGATTGGATGGCCTGTAAGTCACTCCACTTCACTATTTCCTCTTTCTTTTTCACATCTCGTCTGATCTGCTTAAGTTGTTATCAAGTTTTACATATATATTGAGGGATTAGAGGCTGATGGGTCTTTGGTGCTTCTGTGTATTATGCTATTGCTAATGTCTGATATGTACATGTAGTTTCAATACAGTTCTCTATTCATGTAATAGTAAAGCAATCTGTCTAGTTTGTACTGATATTCAGGTTTGTATTACCAAAAAGATATGAACTTTGTTCAATTGAGTGGCTTTTGATTCATCGTACGATGTGTTTTAGTTTGTTTTAATCTTCAACCAACTAAATTTAATGAGCCATGAGAGGTTTAGTTTACTTTGTTAAGTGTCTAATTACAGTCTCATATTCGTTACGAGTTATAGGAACGCCCAGATAACTGGAGGAACAATGCAGTGCCTGGTCAGTCAGTGTTTGCCAGGGTAGCAACTGCAATCTCCAAGTATGAGCCTGTCACTGTCTGTGCTAGCCCTGCTCAGGTTGGTGAAACTCTCACTCGTAGATGCTAATAGTTTTTGGTTAAGTGCTAGACCACAAGTTTAAAGTTTGAACTTGTTACACTCAGTGGGAGAACGCACGAAGTCAGCTACCGCAAAATATCATGGTTATCGAGATGAGTCTGAATGATTCTTGGTTTCGTGATACTGGCCCAACGGTGATCCTCTTCTTTGATTCATATTTTAATAACGTTTCATTAGTGGGATATATACTTATGATTTCACTGATGATCTAAAAGACTCTTCTTTCTTCTTTCTTCTTTTTGGTTAGTTTGTCATTGGAAGAAGTGAGTCATTTTTTTGTCACCCAAAGGGAAAAGTTGCTGGCATTGATTGGACTTTTAACAGTTGGGGAGGTAGGCTTTATGGTTATGCAGAACTCATGCCTATATTGAAGTTGTTCAGTTTTCTATGCATACCATGATATGGTCAACCTGTCATGCAACAGAACTGTATCGCTGCATCTTAGTTAGAGCTCTGAATTACAAATCATTTCACTTTCATGTTTTTCTTGGGTTTTGTAGGCATTGAAGATGGTTGTTATCCAGACTGGAGTCATGATCTCCTTGTGGCTAGGAAGGTTAGTGGAGCTAAATTGATCATATTTTGATTTCATAGGATATGTACTTTGTGTTTTTGAGAACACTGCTTACATGTTTCCGACACTCATAATCTGTAGATCCTAGCCATTGAGAAGGTCCCAAGGTTTCCTCATTCCATGATTCTCGAAGGTGGAAGCATCCATGTAGATGGGGAAGGTAACATTCCACACAGTTTGAAAGCTCAGCCTCTCTGCAAGACTAGTTGCCATCTTACTAATTTAACCATAAGTTGCTGTCTTCCTTCAGGGACTTGCCTCACTACTGAGGAGTGCCTCTTAAATAAAAACAGGAACCCCCACATGAACAAGGAGCAAATAGAGGATCAACTCAAAGCACATCTAGGTGTGACGAAAATTATTTGGTTGCCTCGTGGATTATATGGTAAGACCTAAGAAGTTTATGTAGATACTTTGTTACATCATATTGGTTTAGCTGTTTCACTTAGGCCACCTGTTTTTACTCGATCCTAATTTTTTTTATGAAAATGCTTGGCAGGAGATGATGATACTAATGGCCACATCGACAATATGTGCTGTTTTGTGAAGCCCGGTGTAGTTTTGTTGTCTTGGACTGATGATGAGAAAGACCCTCAGTGTGAACGAGCTGTAGAAGCCCTATCTGTCCTCTGCAGTACTACTGATGCCATGGGTAGAAAGTTGGAAGTAATTAAACTTCATGTACCAGGCCCATTATATACGACAGAGGAAGAGGCGGCTGGAATTTCTCATGTAAACATAGCAGACCTGGCTTTTACATCTAGAAATTATGAGTACCTAGCTAGAGGCCTTGAAACTCAGATCCACATAAGCTAGCTCCCCTTTTGTTTTATAATTGGACAACTATTGAACATCAAAATGTATAGTGTATTACCTTATTCCCTGTGTTCATTGCTTTTACAGGACGATGCTAAACCAAGAGTTGCAGGCACGAGACTTGCAGCTTCATATGTGAATTTCTACATTGCCAATGGAGCTATCATTGCACCACGATTTGGGGACCAGAAATGGGACGATGAGGCTGCTTGTGTTCTATGTAAAGCCTTTCCACACCATGAAGTAAGCTGAAGTTATTGTTAAAATTTCATCTTCATAATTGATACCAAGTTCAAATGTCCTGCAGTTTGAGGTTGTTTGACTATAAATCAATCACTAGTATGTTCTTTGCTTTTAACTTGATATAAATTGTAAAATGCAATCAATCATGAATCAGAACGGTCACAATCTTCTCAACATTATTGTATACGAATTTGACCAATAAACATTGTTGATCAAAATTTTCCTCCTCTTCCCTCTTTATTGATCGGTCATTTCTGTGACTTCTTATCGATGCTGAAATCGCCCAATTAATGTACTGTTGGCTCAGGTGGTGAGCATTGAAGATGCAAGGGAGATTGTTCTGGCAGGTGGAAATATACATTGCATCACTCAGCAACAACCACGCATTCTGTTCAGTATTGTCAACCAAGGTGGCATTGCCATAGATTGCACAGCCAAGACATAAATCACATTGCTTGCTTTATCAGCACCAATCGTCTCCGATTCACAGGGCACAACCAACCGTAGACAGAAACTATCCCATTATTGTAGGCCTCGTTGCCACATATTACAAGGTCATAAAAAGCTCCAGACCCATAGAGAGATTACTAAAACAGCTTGTAACTGTATTTCCATGTAGTCATTGTTGAGCAAAAG
The DNA here is from genome assembly GCA_946800695.1 of Geum urbanum. Taxonomy (NCBI): domain Eukaryota; kingdom Viridiplantae; phylum Streptophyta; class Magnoliopsida; order Rosales; family Rosaceae; genus Geum; species Geum urbanum. Next base: position 44,639,964 of record OX327013.1, read on the forward strand.
GAGCTTATCTGTATCTTTGATCTGATAACACTTTCATTTCAAGGGTAGCTTTGAGCTTAATGTACCAAACCTTACCGACAGAAGTTGACTGTTGACTAATTAGTCGTGCAGGCCATCTCTATTAAAGTTTAAGGGAGGCCATAACCCAAACAGAAGTATTAAAATGCTTTTGGTACGATCAATCAATACGCAATAGATGAGATCTTGATTTCAAGGCTCACACAATACAATGCAAGGAGTCTTCTAATTTAGCTTATTAGTTGCGAACAAACAATAAGATCATCATCGTAAGATCGGCATCGTCAGTGTAATAATGACTTATACTGTGATTGTTAAATATTAAGTCATGTGTTTAATTCTCATTGGATATCAAAATTATCGATCAGTCTAAAAGAATAACAAGAAGATCATTGAAAGAAATATAAATACAAATGCGATATTTCAGAATTCCATATACATAAAAGGTGTGGGATTTATCTAGAAAAATAAAATGTAAAATGTATTGAAGTGGACATTGAGACCTAAAATATAAAGGCAGGAACTTTAAAACGTAACTAGAAAAATGGAGGCGGGGAATTAAGAAGTGACCGACTGTCCCTGAAAAACTTTCACTACCAAAAACGAACGATCCATGTGTTTGGCTCAGATTTGAGAGATCCAACGCCAAAAAAAAAAACGTTCTTTCATTTTGTAATAATAAAATCTCCAAAGCCACAATCACACTCAAACTCTTACGAGATTTGACATGAGCTGATTTCAACCTCTTACCATTTTGGTCTTTGGTGTTCATCCTAAACAAGATGGGGTGTTCGTTCTCTGGCCTGAACGCTCTGTACGACGCCGTTAATGGTGGAGGTGATGTTTGGATCAATGAGAACAGGTTCAAGATCATGAGGCAGCTCGGCGAGGGTGGCTTTGCTTATGTCTTTTTGGTCAAGGAGGTCGTCGCTGATTCTGTCTCCGGCAGTGGTATCTCCAAGAAATTCAAGGACCCTTGCCATATTTCAGGTCTGTTATGTTTAAAGTTTGAAGCTTTCCTTGGTTTGTGTGATTCTGGGATCTGGGTTGTTTTGATGTGAATGTAAAAGGGTATGGAGATTTGTGATCTGGGTGGTCTCTGGGAGTTTTTTAATGATTAAAGTTTGGTTTTTGGATTTAATTTGGGAGTTAGTGATGCGAAAGTGTTGATTTTGATTCATTGAGCTGAGCTGAGCTGAATTGAGTTTCAAATGTCTGGTGATATGAATGCTTTGATCACTGTGATCAATTTTTGGTGATATGATGCTTAAAGTTTGGTTCTTGTACTGTAGGACTGGATTTTAGCTTTTGGGAAATAGTGATATTTAGCTTTTTGTATGAATGTGGAATTGTTGGTTTAGCTAAGTTGAGTTTAGAATGTGATGTTCGGTATTTTGAATGGTGCCAGCTGGTTTCTGTGGTAGTGTGCGTTAATTGCGGTTATCTGAATGCTTTGATCAATGTGGAGGACTTTGCTATGCAGCTGAATGTTGCTTTTGTGTTTTATAGATTATGGTTGGGCTATATGAGATCATTGTTATTTGATAGACTGGTTTGATTAGTGTGCTATAAGTTATGGACTTGCTTTTATTATTGTGTCGCAGATGATGGAACCTATGCAATGAAGAAAGTTCTCATTCAGAATAGTGAACAGTTGGAGTTGGTGAAGGAAGAGATACGAGTTTCATCACTTTTCACTCATCCAAATCTGCTCCCACTTCTTGATCATGCCATTATTTCTGTTAAGGTTGGGATCTTGAATTCTAAACTTGCTTGGGTCAGATAATGTAGGGCTAATACTGTAGTTCAAAATTGTCAATGAACTTGTTACTTAGCTTCATGTTTTCATTGACTTTCTATTGAACCATAGAACTGGAAACATGGTGCTGAGGAAACATGGAAAAAACTTTGTCAGTTGGTATCAAAAGTCATATCCTTACATTTATGTATGACTTTATATGTAGAATAGCATAATGTTTTTAACTTTGATTTGTCTTCTAATCATGACTTCCCTAGGCGCCTCCACTTTTCGTAGTTTCAAACATGTCTTTAGCAGTAGTATGTTGTGTGCATCAATTTCTAATTTTCTCTTATATGGTAATTTTTGGTCAAAACTTGTATTTCTTCTATTTTCAAGTAGATTATGGTTTCCCGTAATAGTCGATGCCATTGATTATCTATGCAGCCTACACAAGACCAATCTTGGAATCATGAAGCATATTTGTTGTTTCCAGTTCATCTCGATGGAACTTTACTGGATAATGCGAAGGTTATGAAAACTAAGAAGGAGTTCTTCTCAACCTCAGATGTTCTTCAAATATTCCGGCAGGTGAATGAGGATTTCATCCCCTTTGTTTTGATTGAAGTCTTGGATGTTATCCATTTCAAAAACTCTAATCCATGTGAATCGGAAGTTCTCTATTCACTTGAGACCTGAAAGGGTAGTCACTAAAAAATGGTTGGCCATCTGTTGAGCTTTACATAAGCCTTCAAGAATACTCTTCTGGGGTAATTTTATGTACAATGCCAAAGCTCTTCTTCCATGCACCACAATGTGTTATTCTGTAGCCTAAACTGTATTGAAACCATCTAACACATTTTACTTGAAAAATCAATGCCACAGCTTTGTGCAGGACTCAAGCACATGCATAATTTTGAGCCACCATATGCCCATAATGATATCAAACCTGGTAATGTTCTGATCACTCATAGAAAAGAACAACCACCCCTAGCCATATTGATGGATTTTGGAAGTTCTAGACCTGCAAGGAAACAAATTCGTGCTCGCTCAGAAGCACTGCAGTTGCAGGTATATCTTTTTTGTCACCTTTATATCCTACATTTTTTTTTTCATTTTGCAGTCATGGAAAAATGTTTCCACATGTTCAATACATACATTCAAGCAACATCTGTTATATGTATCATTCTATGACATGTTAATTGCTCTGTTTGAATGTACTCACAAAATGTGGGGATTTATGAGGTCTGGATTCTTATGTTTAATCAAATTAGTTCACCGTTGATTTTTTTTCCTTATTATGTAGGAATGGGCATCTGAGCATTGTTCTGCACCATTTCGAGCTCCAGAGTTGTGGGATTGCCCAAGCCAGGCAGATATTGATGAGAGAACGGATATATGGTCCTTGGGATGCACTTTGTATGCAATACTGTGAGTAGTGATCCTTACTCTAGATTTTGGTGTGTCTTCTGTTTTTACTAGTGAGCTCTTCTGATTTACTAGTTAAGAAACAGTGTATTCAACATTTATGCTTATCTACTATCTGGCGTGCATGTGCCATTGCTGTTGTGTCCTCGCCGATACTCAATCAGTATTTTTATGAGCATAGCTCCTTATCATCATATATATTACCTGGTAACTCTTTTGCCCCAGTACTTATGCCTGTGCTTTTATAGGTATGGAGTATCCCCGTTCGAATATGCACTTGGTGAATCTGGAGGAAGCCTACAATTAGCAATAGTCAATGTGCAGATAAAATGGCCAGCTGGACCTAAACCTCCATACCCTGATGCTCTTCACCAGTTCATTACATGGATGCTTCAGCCCCAAGCTGCAGTCCGACCACGAATTGACGACATCATAATACATGTGGACAAGTTGATTTCAAAGTTCTCACAATGAGATAATATAGAATGAAAAGAACTTTCTTTGCATATTTCAGCAAAGCTCCTAAAACACAGATTTCATGCACAACCTTTTTTTTGTACTCAGACTCAATAGGGCAATTGAATTAATAACATCGTTTCCATTATACAGAATTATTGGATTAGGTTTGACAGCGTGAGCGTTTCGTTTATTGTTGATGCAGTCTTCTGTCTCGACTATTCGATTCTGTGTTTATAATTTGTTGATCTCCTAGTGTTCCCTTGTATTAGATTCTTTGAATAGTTACAATACAATAATTGTGAGAGCTTGTGAAGTTATCAATTATTTGCCTTAAGAAAGTTATTGTAAACCCCCGAAATATTAAAATTCATAGCACAAATCATCCTCTGCATATCTACATTGCTATATAGACCCTTGAAAGTTGAAACTGAAAAAGATTAAAGTTGTAATACATGTTCAAACTTCAAAGCCGTACAGTGTGTATATTGATTTCTTCAAAGAGACAGAGACTAAGATTAAGGAATGAGTAGATACTCAACCTTTCCAAATAGTACGAGTAAAGAGAAGAAAATTGTAATTTACATTTCCACCAACAGTGCAATACTGGCTCGGTGACATTGCACCTCAAGGAAATAGTAATCCCCATTGTTTATAATCTAAATAGTAGCAAACTCAGGTGATTGTTTATTATGCTTGCCAAAGGTAGGCCATGAATAATGAATCTCTCAGCTCATCGTTCAGTTCAAGTATTTGTCAGAAGCCAAGATGGTTACAGATCTTTGAACAAATCTAACCTTCATGTGAAAATAAGAATCTGGATAGGCAGATTCACTTGCCCGTATAAATGCTCAATCTGCAAGGAGAAAGGACTAAAAGCATTACAGAGTCACCTTTAAAAAGCTAAGAAACAACATGGTAGGTATTGTTTTTAATATGGAGAATGCATAGGTGTCTCACCTTCTCACATTTAAGACTCTTTTTATTGTCAGTCATCATGTTCGTCATCTTCACCTTCAGAATCTGCAGTCACAAAGTTGCATGTTATATGATGTTTAATTAAGTTCAAAAGTATAGTAGAATGCTAACGAAAACGAAAAACAAAACAAAAAAAGTTAACTTGTTACCAGATCGAACATCGTCATCAAGTTTCCCTCTTGAGCGGACTTGCTTTATGAGCATCCAAACCATCAACTTCCACCAATAAATATGAAGAATGAGCAAGCAGATAAGAAGAGTATTAAACAAGTAATAGTATGTAGATCCATCCACCATGTGCTTCTCCTTGTCCAAGTTCAAAAGCGATTCATAGCTGCCAAAAACAAGATAAAGAAAACATGTTTACTATAGTATACGTCACAAACTCAACGAAAGCAGGGGAAAAGACGAAGATGAATAAGATATGACACAAGCCAAGTTGTTCTTTACAAGAATGTGAAGATACTTAAGAGGATTATGTTACTAATATGGTTGTTGATGTTTGTATATTTCTCATCCAAAGTTCTGATATGCATGACATATTCATGATTAATCATGCAACTATACTGTGGATGACATTCTATTATAGAGAAGTTCCAACAACTTTATCATCATATTCTCTCTACACATTAAGCCAAAAACTGGGCACAGTTAACTCACCTGGTACTCCAAATTATCCAGAAAGGAAAGTAGATAAGGCGTAGAACTGTCCAAGAAAGAACAAAAGCAACAAAACAAACGCTGGCAACCGGTTCATAGCCACTGTATTTGGACAGTTTTGCAATTTCTAAGAACACATCGGATCCTTCATGGAGGGCTAAAATGATTGAACCAACTCGAGAAAACCTACAGCGGAAAGAAAAATATCAGAATATAGGATAAAGAGAGCATATTCTTTTTTAACCGAAATATAAAGAATCCTTAATTTGAGAATCATGACTCATGAGCATGCTTTAAAACTAAAAAATAATTGAGGATTTCATACTATACTTCCTAGGGCAGCCTGTCACCGAGAAACAAATAGAAACCCATTGAGACCTACCTAGCTGTGTAAGAGAACAAAATCAATATTGTTGTTGCTATATGATGAGCCATTGAAACCCAAAAGTCAGAACGCCTGGTTTCCCAAAACACCAAAGCAAAGCTGGAGTACATGTAGAACCCAGCAGAATACATGTAGAGTCCCTTCAGTTTTAATCTGACAATCAGGTTAAATGTCAAAATATGTGTAGCCAGACAAGATGCAAAATGCAATTGCTTGTAGAATGAATAACTCATGAATCAGCATCAAAGTGAAATCTCTTCTAATGAACTTTCAAACTAAACAATGATTTGTATAAAGAGTAAGGGGACGAACTTAATTTTCTGGTCGGGCCAAACCTGATCGCCAGGCCCTACCCAAAAGTTTTTCGTATTTGAGAACCATGGCTCATCGTAAGTAAAATAAATGGCCAAAGCCTCTGCAGAAAAGAAGTAAAGGCATTTCCATGCCGACTCTTTAAACTTTCTAACTCTCTTCCGCTCATCATGCGTCTCAATTTTCTTCTGTTCCTTCCCAAACATAAGCCATCTTGCTAATCTCTGCAAAACAAAAATGCAACTTAGATTAACTACAACAACCCTTCAAAAAGTATGTACCGTAGATTAAAATCCGGATGGTGAGATCTACATTCCTCAGAGTTGGTGTTCATGTGAGCAGAAGGTACAGTATTCTACTCATCAAACAAAATAAGTTCTCATAGCTCACTCTCTCTCTCTAAACGAGTTCTAATTGATGAACTATTTGAACCACATTGAATTGTAGATTGCATGCGATTAATCTTTCTTTACAGTAACTATCTGCGTTTTTAAGACACACCAGCAAGCTCAGAACTGTAACAGCACAATCTAGCAAGTTTTCGCAACATCGAATGTTTATGAATGAAACAAACACCAAACTAACATGGAGCTATAGACCACACCTAGTAGTTAACAATGCACCACACACTTCGTTCTCCACACTTTTCAAATAAAACCCAATTCTCCTCTAACCATTCTCTACCATTACTACCAAACACCACGTCAAATTGAGCAAAAAGATTGAAACTTTATCAACTTCATAATTAAAATTTCATGCAATGCAATCCATTATATTTTAAACAACATAGAATTTCACCAAAGTGACCAAACTAAAACAGAGCTGAAGACCACACCTAGTTGTTAAGTGTTAACAATGCACCAGACACTTTGTCTCCACATAATTCAAACAAGAACCCAATTCTCATCTGACCATTTTCTACCATTACTACAAAACTCCAAGTCAAAAGAAGCATAAAAATTGCAACTTTATCGACATCATAGTTAGGGAAATAACATATGAAGCTCTGCATGATCATATTGAAAACAGAGAACTAGCTCACTGAATCAAATAATATTCAAAACCCAATAAAAGTGATGATATGAAAAGCTGAAAGAGCAGCTTTGAATTACCTCAAAGACAAAGACGTCAAGGAAGAGCCTGAGTGAGGGGAAGAAGAGAACGAACAGAGGAAGAACACGGAAGTCTCTGGGAACTGGGTAAGACTCCTCCTCCAAGTAGTTGACCCAATCACCCAGACCCGACTCCATCTGGAGGATCCGAACTGATGAACCCGAGAATCTGGAGAAGAAAAGAACATCAGCAATGTGGTGTCTTTGTGGGGATATACGCCGAAAAAGGTATTGTTTGACTTTTTGAGAGTGCAGAAAGTTTATGGTGGATAAAGTTTGACCTGACGTCTGCCGTTGTCAAATACCGGGTTTGGTATGACCCGGTTTTGTTTACCCGCCCTTTTTGGGCTTTGAGAGTGTGTAGCTCGTCCATTGAGTCGAACTGTCCAAAAGCAGTAGTCATACTTTGGCCCATAGATTTAAAAAAATCGAGGGCAGTCCGAAGCCCGAAAAATCGTGGTCCAATGGGGATAAAATTGGGCTCGGGCTGAAGTCTTAAAGTTTATGGGTCCAAAAAAGCCCGACCCGTCTCCTAGAGCTAAGTCTGTCAACCCCATCAATTATATATATTTTATATTATTTTATCAACATACCTCTAAACTCTCTAATTTACTTTAATATCATTCATTTATATACTAAATATTAATTTTTTAGGCTTATATATTTTTAAGTATATCTAATTGTTGATATATGTGATAGTTAAACACTATTAATTTTTAAGTTTTTTTTATTTAATACAAAAAAATCTAACCGGACTTTATGGGTTTTAGCCCAGCCCAACCCAAAAGGCCCGACAAAGCACGGGACCCAAAAAGCCCATGAATAATCTATGAGCTTCAAATTTTCAAAAAAATCAGATCCAAGCCCGATCAATAATCTTGGTTTGAGCGGCCCATTATCAACCTCTACTTTGTACTATCAAATATAGATTGATTATGTACATTACAATTACAACGGCCTTAAAGTTTGAATTTTGATGGCGTTGATAGGAGTTAAATCTCATTTTTTTTGTTAACGTGCATTGTTGTTTAGAAAGCCACAATTCTAGTCTTTCATTGTTAAGGTTTGTATTTAGTGCAACGTTGTGTTTGACCTCTACATCGAAGAATAATATGTTTCTTTGTTGACGAATTTGCATGGAAACGTTATGTTTGTGTGGAAGCGGAATCACCTTTCATCAAAATGATGACAAAGGACAACAATGAAATCATAAGAAAAGAGAGAGATCATTTGCATTATGCATGAAACAGAATCCAATCACATTTTATTTTCGAGTCTTTGCTATAATGCAAACACCACCCGTGTGTATGTTCACGACTTCATCACGACTTAAGCTCCCACACGGCGTACACTCCATATGAAAACAAAGGCAATTTGAGCACTATGCTCATAGTTACAGCTGGTAGTGTCGACTTGCTGTCATGCTTTGTCTTCTTTAGGGTTTAACATCAAGTCATGTCGTCACGCCCATGCATATCATGTAGACCGATAATGACAATGTATCTTTCCTCCTATGTCATAAAGGTTTGCATGCTGCAAATTAAAGCACACTAATAATACTATACTATCATCTCACGTCGAATGAAACAGAACAAAGATCTTACATCAAGCAATTGAATCTTTAGTGCAACAAAACATATATATATATATATATCACGAAATTTGTGGAGATCGGAAATATCGATCTATAGTAGCATCTACCAACTCGACCACTTATAATGGTTCCTCCTCGATAACTTTCTTGAAAGGATAGTATCCGATTTTATCCGAGTAGTAAATGACCTAGCCAATACGAGTAGACATGAATTTTAAACATATTTGTAATGCCACTAGAACCAAATGCATACGAGGCAAAACAAAAGGGGATTAGAGAATCAGATCTGGTGGTTAGCTAGCTCGATCTATCACCTAGCTCCCACCTCCAAGTTTGACAAAATTGTCTTCGTCAGTTTGCTTCCTATTCACGTGGGGAAGGGAGACAAGAGGGAAGCAAATCAGAAGGTGATCACCTCTAGAAGACAAGCAACAAGAATAATGGAGGGCCTCCTCACCTTAAACTTGTCTCCTAATTCCACCATGCATTGTAGTGATTATACCATAACATAGAAAACGAAAGTGGCAAACAACCAAAAATCATGCTCAAAAGTATCCTGTTATGTTCTATACTCAATTGTATCGTATAGCTAATACATTGGTGAAGACTAGTCGAATTCACTCGTGATCGGGGGAGACAATGTGTGCCCCAAACCCACCTGGTTTAAACTCCTAGCTTCGTTCGGTTCTTGGCTCTCACCAATCAAGTTAGGACCCATCTCAAGGATGTATCCCTTCTCTTTTGCAAAAATTGAATCAGACACCACCATTTGGCCTGTAAAGGATAAGGACCAATATTCCTCTTCTCATAGTTGTAAGAGACCGAAGAGAGTGCATTAATACTTTTTTGGCTTACCAAAATATACTCGAAGGCTTTTGCACATGATCATTATGAGACCCAGTAGACCAGCTCATGCATTCATGCATTGGAATACTGAGCCCAGAAACATAAATGGTGATCGACCAGAAGCAGTGATAGTGAAAATATATGTCATTTCAGAAGTTATTACAGTTGCCTAGAGATCCAAGTAAACTCACCCATATATCCAAAACTGCAACTGGGATTGAGCAGTAGTAATAAATAAGGCATGTGGCTCAGTGCCTTAGTTTACATGCACTTCTTACCAAGGTAACCAATGCTGTTTTCTTTTTTGTTCTGTTTCTGAATAATCTAATCTTGCTTTTTCTGATATATATGCTGAAGCAGAATTCAATATTAACGCCAACATTCACATGTTGACATTCCTGTCTACATTATATGAGCAATTAGCAAGCTGGTTGGCCTTAATTTGCCATATTTCACTAAGGAATAATTTAGCGGTTTACGTCTATCTCTAGAGTTTCAATAGTCCGGAACACTGTAAAACACCACAGAAAATATGTATACAGTTGTTCTTGCTGTCTTCTCCCAATAACCAAAAGGAAACAATCTTGCTTTGAGGAGGAGACAGACATGCATCATCAAATTGGTGGAGATAGAGACATCTGACTTGATAAGTTCCTCTCATTTAATTCTCTCATATAGAGCATCACCTAGCCTGATTTCAAACCGTAGCTCAACTCAAGTTGTTGCATTTGCAAATTTTGTATCATTGGCTCGCCGGTAAAAAGCCTAGTCATCTTTAAATGAAAAACAAGATGGGGTATTTAGGGGTCTGATGGAAGTTTTACTGATGTAGAAGATAAGACCCAATTGTATACACCATTATAAGACATGAGGGTGTTATACAAATATAGCATATATATTCCTTCTCTCCACCAAGCTAGCAAGCTTAGATCATTATAGTCTAGTCTGTCTCTTCATTTAGGGCTTGCTCTCTGTGCAGAAGAGAAATAAAGATGAGTGTATCTTGTTCTGTTATATATGAACCCAATGAATGATGTGCTAGAACCACCTCATGTCCTTTCAAATTTAAGAAACCAAGCAGCTTTTACTTAACTGCTTGGTATACGTACATGATCTTCTTCTCTATCTAGTCTCCTTTTTCTCTGCAAATGGGATATATAAATTTCACTTTCATTGACAGCTTCTTTTCTACCTGTCTTCTTCTTAAGTCAGAGAATTAATGGGTATTTAGATTTCCAGGGCGGTGTGGTCAGTTGTCTGGTGAGTGAGAGCTAGTTATGTCTATATATACATAGTTTCTAGCTTCTATCTAGTTATAACTAGTTAAGAGTCTCTCTAGTTTGAACTTTGTTTCTGTAGCTTTCAAGACTGAGATAGCTAGGTGAGTGTTCATTTGTTAGGCTTCGTTTCATTTCCTCAACCTATGTATCTATATATGTCTTTCTGATTATTTCCATTATGTTACTTGATGACCTTGGCTGTTTCTTCTTCTTCTTCTTCTTCTTCTTCTTCTTCTTCAGATATGGAGCCTGCTTCCAAAATCTATGGAGTCCATTATTCAGATGAGGAATGCCAGAGCAGTGAATCAGGATGGACAATGTACCTTGGCTCTCGCGTAGATGGCGAAAACGATCATCAAAGTCACATTGATGCATACCACTATGATGGAAAAACACATGGATATGATCACAAGGATGACAGTGATGATTCCATGGTTTCTGATGCTTCCTCTGGCCCAAGTACTCACCAGAAGGCAAGAGCAGCTCGTGTTGCCAAGCAAGAAGAGAAGGCCAAGACCAAGAAGCACAGTGCAGCATCTGCAACTGCAAAGATGAGAAAGGAGTATAATAAACCAGCCGAGAAGAAGGCCAAGTTCAAAATCTCTAAAGCTAACTAAGTACTGGTATGGGGAGTGTTACGGTTTGGAAAAAGTTAGGCAACTAGATGTTCTTCAAGTTCTTCAGCTAGTTATTTCAAAGTTGTTTTGATTTTGTAGCCGCTAGCTAGCCAGTTGGGCAGAAAAGGGTAAACTGTATCTCAAGGAAACCTGGGTTAAGCAGTTTATTTTGACTAGTGCATGTGGTTTAGTTGTCAAAGTCTTTTGCTTTAAGAGCAATTTATATAAATATTTCTCTCCTGACTACTTTTCCATTAGCTAGTATGAATTAGAATGCTGATATAGTTTGTCAGAGATAAAAGAGACTAGTGCTGCTGCTGCATTGTATGTCTGATCTGATTAAGATAAGACTGTATTGTCTGTGTAGCAAATGGCACCTTAAAAATAGTATGGTTGATCAAACTGATAAACAGCATAAAGACACAGTGGTGGGTTAGTGAAAACATCAGACTGGCATTTAATATGTCCAGGCCACACAGTCATAGTAGAGCAAAATATAGAATATGATATGCTTATGCTTACTTACTATATATAACCTAGCATGTTACTCCCTCTAGAGTTAGTACATTAACCTCCATGCAGATTTCCCCTATAGGCAGTTTTCTTCATCTCTTAAAAAAATGGAAAATGAAAATAATTTGAACGGAAGATAACTAGCATAGTCATCTGGATTCTGACATGATGAACAGTTTGCTCTATGCTCTAAAGTTTTACATACTTTCTTCACAGTTTTTCTGTATGGAGCTTATAAAGGAAACCAGTTGCAGATTTACAGAGGTGAATTCATACATACAAAACAAGGCAACATAACAAAGTCTCACTTCAGACTGATCTTGAGGAAAAACAAGTAGCATCACATTCCAAAACTTTTGATGTAACAAAAACATCGAGTAGCATAACAGAATTACAAACAGAAAACCTGGATTTTGCAATTGACCAAGCATAATGAACCTTGTACCCAGCACAACCAGGTGAACATCGTCTTGCTTAACGTTAGTCTGTGGCTTCGGATGGCTTAGTCCCCGTCTCTATCTTAGGCTCTGAAGCTGCAGCCTTCTTAGTTTTAGACGAGGAAGGATCCTGGACTGTTTCCTCACCACCTGTTGGGAGACATTGTCTTTCCTGAACCTCATCATCATCACAGAAACGTCCATCTTTAACAAGGTCCGGTCCTCTTGGAACAGTCTCTCTTTCTTCAAGGTTTCTCACCTCATAACCACCATGAGCGCGCCGACCTCCACCAAGATCATAGGACAAGAGACCGAAATAATCAGCTGGCTCATCTTCCCACCCAATGCAACCATTATCGATAAGATACTTGGTTGCTTTTTCCAATAATTCCTCCACTTCTGATGTCCTCTTGCTCATATCTAGGAAGATCGATTAAGAAATATGATCATGCACTGTAAACATAACACAAGACATTCTCATACTCCATATTTTTGCTTGTTCCCAATATGAATCACCCTTATTTCTTTTTAAGAATCACACTAATCGATAAATTGTAAATGTAAGACCAAGCTATAGAAGACACTAAACATGTTACAAACGAGTTCATAAAGCATCTGAGCCCCGTAATACGAATATCCCACTTCTCAGTGTAAGTAGTCCTTAGCTTTTCCTAACCTAGCTTGCTTCTCATTTTGAATGTAACACCAAGAACCATAATTTCCACACTTTCTGTTTTGGCTTCATATTTTCATCTGCTAAAGTTGAATGCACAAATGTGGTGAATGAGCATATCCTAAAACCAAATACGTTTCTGAAACTTAACCTATCTAAAAAACAATCACAAGTCCACAACAATCTCCAGTTTTACCAAAATTTCATCAAACTTGGATTTTAACGGTCACTTCAAACAGAATCACTCTAACTCATCACAACTCAAGTCTCAGTAAAAATCCCCAAAAAGCTAAAGCCTTTACCCAATAATAGGCAAAGGCCGCAAAGCCAATGCAGACCCAATTCATAACACAAAATGTAAGCAACAAACAACGATCTAAACACAAACTTCAACCAGCATAAAAAACCAAAGCAAGAATCTTGGAAATGTTGCAGGAGAAAGTAGAATAGACAGAAAGTAGTTACTTTTCTCATTGATAGAATGCCTTAAATATAGGCTGATACAATCAATTACAATCACTATCCCGATATAACAGGGATTCTCTGTATCTATCTAATCAATATCCGTATCTAACTAGGACAAGACACGCACCGGGATTAATGGAGAATAAATCTCCTTAAACACTCCCCTTGTGTCGATGACCATAAGAATGATGCATGACTTGTTGTCTCATTAAAAACCTCGCCAAGCAAACAAAAACCTCATGGGTAAAACAAAAGCTTGATCTACGGGAAAAAGAGTACAACACACCAACTACTAAAGTTACTACATGTGATGTAGACTCCCCATGATGTCTACATAAATAGAACTCCCCCTGACTATAAATTTAGTCTAGGAGTTCTGATAATTTTTGCATACCAATGCCTCTCACATGTTTCACAAAAGTAGATTTAGGAAGTGACTTGTAAACAAGTCCGCAGCATTATCAACAGAACCAAACCGGTTCACATAGATAATCAATAGCTACTGCTGTTGCTGATTTGTAGGAATACTTTGGCGGAAAGAACGAAGTATGACACCATTAATGGAACTCTACTTCATTGACTCAATGCAAATGCATTATCCTCAAAGATACAAGTTAGTGTTGTCATAGTAGATAATAATCTACTAGACCCTCGAATGTGGTGTATTATTCTCTTATTCTAGACACACCCATCAATAGCTTTATAGAAAGCTTTAATCTTTTGAACAATTCGAGGCAATAGCAACAAGGGTTTACTTTGTTGTTCTCCAAGGAACTGCCATGTTTCCCATGATAAATAACATGTATGGGAACATCTTATATATGGGTCAGAGAGGTACCCAATATCAGCAAATCCAACCAACACATCAACCGGTGTTTTAGAATAGGGGATAGCATGAAAACTTGTCCGAAACATGACGAATTTTCGACGGGTCGAGAGAATCCCTCGACGGGTCGATGAAGTCACTCTAGTCGATCCGGGGTGCATTTTCGACGGGTCAAAATCCCTAGAGTGAGTTTCAACATTCTCTATTCCGAGAATTTCATGCTTGTCTCTGTATTCTTTGCAAGGGAAGAATAGGCCTAAGTCAATGGATCACTTCAAGTACCTGAAGATTTGTTTTACTCCATTCCAATGACTTTGCGTTGGTGCATACTGAGAAGGCATGCATATCTGGATATATATACTGAGCTAAATTCAATCAAGCTCTAATCATACTAAGATGTAGAATCTCAGCTCCAAAAGTTCTTCATCGTCATCTTTTCAGATGAAATTGATCCTTTTGGTTTTCAGACTGCAAAGAACCGTTGGTGTACACATAGGGTCTGCTTTGTTCATAACCTGATTAGACATAAGCAAACTGGTGAATAAGAATTCAACCAACTCGATGTACCATCTCTAAACCAAGACTTAATCGAGTCCTACCAAGGTCTATCATCTCAAACAATTTGTTCATATACTGAACACGCATGTGCATAACTTTTCATTCTTATATCCATTCTCAATCAAGTAATCACTAAGACGTGTATACCACATCTAACCGGATTATTCTAATCCTTATAGTGAGCATCTCAATCTAATCACATGAGAACTCTATGGTTCAGAGTTACTTGATTTGGGTAGAACTATGTCATTCGGCACTGTCATGTATATCTCTGAATTAAGATCCCCAATGAGATATACAGTAACTACATTTATAAGCTGCATACTCAATATTTTGGACACTACCAAACTGATAAGGTAGCGGAAAGTAATGATGTCCATGACCAGAGAATACATCTCTTCATAATCAATACTAGGGCATTGAGAGAATCATTGCACCACAAGTTCTTCTCATTGTGCTCCCAAACAAAACTCATTTGTGTCTAACCGGCATATCATTCAATTGTTATATTATTACCATACCAAAAAATTGCCATTTGTAAGAGAGTCTAGTTCAGCCTAGATTGCAACTTTCCATATCAATCAATTTGCTCTACATTAACTGTTGACAAATCTGCAACAGAGCAATGTTCCACTTCATAGTTGTCAATTGCTGAGTGACGGAATAAGTAAACACATCATCAAAGAACATGGAAGAACTATCCATAATAACGCTAGCATTTGTTTCACTTTGTGAGATTTCTTTGTTTACTACTCTGTTCCAAAAAGCGTACGCCTTGACCGCCTAGGCGCCGCCGAGGCGTGAATATTCACTGCAACGTTCAATTGTTGCTGTAGGAGGGGCAATTCAACGGCAACCGATTAAGCGGGCAAAAGGCGGGGGTTAATCGGACACTTAATCGATCGGCGGGAGAAAGACGGGATTAGGCGGCAGGTATAAAATCCCCAAATCGAAACCCAGTTAACCCACAAAGTTCAGTCCCCAAATCGAAACCCAGTATGTAAAATCCCAAAATCGAAACCCAGAGAACGCCGAGCCGAGCCAGTTCAAAGTCTCGACGAAGACCGGGCTGCAATAGAGAACGTCGACGTACATCTCAACCAACATTCAGTTTCAAGTTCAAACAGGTATGATTCTCTTTCGCTGGTTTCAATTCCGATTCAATGTGTTTGATTACTTTGAAGTCTTTGATAATTGATACTTTTATGGTTTATGCTTATTTGTTGATTTAGTTGATTACCTTCAATACCTCGTATTACCGAATGGTTGAGACCAGTGAGTTTAGGAAAAAGCTGTAGTATTTATGCTTCATGAAATAGATTCGAAAGATTCGTGAGCAATTTAAGTTTGTTGGTGGAGTTCATGGAACCAATGCTTCTCCTGTCCAGAGAAACTGATTTTGTGATAATTTGAGAAATGTTGTTCATGTAGAATGGTTTTGACTTCATTGGATGAGCCTTAGTCCGTCAGGTATCCTAGGGATATCTAATGGTGGAAATTGTGATAAGCTTCCAGTTGCCTTCACAGTAATTTTTTTGAATGTGATCTTCACTCTTACGGAGCCTGTTATCAACATGTAGCAAAATATTATCAGTGTGTTTGCTCATGTTTAAGACATGCATAGATTGCTACATAAATCAAAATAGAATGTTAGTAAGTACCTATGAGTTCAAATTTGTGGGCTAATGTGGCAGTTAGTTCAATAGGCGGCAGAGGCCACGGAGCACCTAGTTGAAGCTCCACTATGTTATCAAAGTCTTTGCTTAACACATCAATACGTTGGAATACCTATTCCAAAACACCATGAAAAATGAGTATTCTATATATATATGTATCAGATTTTAGGCCCCTGTATCATTTGAATAACGTAATTGTCTAAGTTTATGTCTTTCTATATTTCATGGTTTCTGGCATAGCAACTTCTTTTTGTAGCTTTGATCCAGCCTTGTTGATAAAGTTTTACTACTTTCTTGGTAAAATGAACCAGCCTTGGTCTAATATATAGGGACGTGAATAAATGAAAATGTCCATGGTAGTAAACAGCGAAAACAATCAACTATAAGGGAAATGGTGGAGGAATTAATGCTACGAAAGTACAAATTGATAAAGGTCTCCAAAAGATGGTGAGAATCGGCTTTTATATATAGTAATCTTGTTGTTCGCATCAAGCTGTAAGGATAAAATCTGCCAAATATTTTCTGATGCATTAATAAAGATTATTTGTCAAAAAATTGTATCTGAAATGGGTATTGGGATAGTTGGAAACCCATGTAGCCAATTAGCTATGAATTATACCCAAACTGAGTGTCATGCATCCAGGTTTGTAGTCTTGAGGAAACTGAAAATGCTTGGATAAGGTCACTGGACTGGTATAAATAATGCTTCATATTAGATGGTGTTTCAAGTAAGCTAAGGGTGACAGATATCATAATTTTCAAACTGCAGCTGCTGCATTCCTGATCTGTGTATAATGAGTATATGTTTGTTTGCTGCAGTTTGGGAACCACACAGAGTTTGCCTCGGACAGACTGAGATTCATATGTGATGCAGCAGTAGTAATTCAGTTTTAGACTTTAGTTCAGGGATGATTGTATGACTGGATACTGTGTATGTACTATGTAGTCTGTATGCAACTGGATAACTGGATACTGTGATGCTGTGTAGTACTGTATAGTCTGGCACTCTGGATACTGTCATTACTGTGTAGTCTGTAAGTCCCTGTAATTGTATGTTGTGTACAGTAACTCAGTAAGTACTGGATACTGTGTTCTGTAATCTCAGTATGCAACTGGAATTGTAAGTCCCTGGATACTCAGTAAGTCTGGATACTGTGTACTAGATACTCAGTAAGTCCATGTAATTGTATGTACTGTATTCTGTAATCTCTGTATGCAACTGGAATTCAGTTTTAGAACTTTTAGTTCAGTTTGGAACTTTGGATTACACATGTACAAGGTTGCCTTCTTCTTCTTTTTTTATAAAGGAAGGTTGTTTTTTTTATTTCTCTCGAATATCTTTGTCTACAACTCTACATCATTATGGTTTGTGAGTTTTTGCGGATTAGCAAATTGAATAATTGTATGATTTGCATTGTGAATTAGGTGAAATGACAAGTAATCCGATGTCTTCTTCTTCCGCATCCGTTGCAATATCGGAAACTCCTTCCGTAACTTTGAAACGTCATTCAAATGATATTGGATGGAACTATGCGGAGTTGGTCAATCATAATAAGAAGGATAAAGTCAAGTGCTTATTATGTGGACATGTTTCCAACGCCGGCATATATAGATTGAAGCAACACATTGCTCATGTTGGTGCAAATGTAGCTAAGTGTCCAAAAAGCTTCGGATAGTGACAAAGCCAAAGTTTTAGCGGCACTTGAAGAAGTGAAGAACAAAAAGAAACAAAAACAAGTGCATGAAAAAGAAGTGAGAGAAGAAGTTCAACTTGATAAAGAAGATGTAGTTGAAGGGCAAAGATCAAACTCATCAAAGGCATCAAAGACACACTCTCTTGGTCCTATGGATAAGTTTGCCAATCCAATCGATCCAGATTCTTTGTTAGCTAAAGGTCAACAAATAAAGATGTGGCAACCAAATATCAATGAAGCACTTTTCAAGGAAAGAACACAAGAGGTGCATCGATTTTTGGCTAGATGGATGTATGAAGCCGGTGTAGTTTTTAATGCTATTGATTGTGATAGCTTCTTGAGGTTTGTAGAAGCGGTTGGTAGATTTGGCCCGGGATACAAACCTCCAAGTCACTATCAACTAAGAGAGCCATTGTTAAAGGAAGAGGTTGAGAGAACAAAAGAGTTACTCAAGAAGCATGAAGAAGAGTGGATTAAAAATGGTTGTTCTATCATGACTGATGCATAGAGCGATCGTAAAAGAAGAAGTATAATGAATCTTTGTGTTCATAGCAAAGAAGGTGTTACATTTGATTCTTCTAAGGAAGTTTCGGAAGATGCACACACCGAAAAATATATTTTTGAGTATGTTGATGAATGCATAGAAAAAATTGGGCATCAACGTGTGGTTCAAGTTGTGACGGACAATGCTACTAACAACATGGCGGCGGCGGAATTGTTGAAGATGAAGAGACCAAATGTATTTTGGACTTCATGTGCCACTCACACTATCAACCTTATGCTTAAAGATATTGGCAATCAACCAAGATTCAAAAGTGTCATTGAGAAGGCAAAAGCCTTCACTATCTTTGTGTATGCACATCACAAGACGTTGACAATGATGAGAAAGGCCATGGGTGACCAAGATCTAGTGAGGATGGGAGCTACAAGGTTTGCTTCTTCTTTTCTAACTTTACTAAGCTTACATGATAAGAAAGTTGAATTGAAGGCTATGGTTACTAGTGATGATTGGGATAAATGCAAACACTCCAAGACGGAAAAAGGGAAAGCCGCTTATAGTATCGTGGTAAGCCCTAATTTTTGGGGTGGGGTTTCAACTTGCTTAGAGTGTTTTCTCCTCTAGTTAAAGTGCTACGCATTGTTGATGGAGACACACCCTCAATGGGATTTGTCTATGGAGAATTGCAACAAGCAAAGGAAGAAATTAAAAGTGTGTTCAACGGTCAAACGAATTTGGTTGATCCTATCCTGCATTAAATTGAAAGGAAAGGTAACGGAAGAATTGATTGCTCATTGCATTTGGTGGGTTATCACTTGAACCCTTACTATTTTTACAAACTTGAATTTAGTGGAGTTCTTCCGGCTCCTATTATGGATGCAATGTTTGAGTGTGTGGAGAAGTTCTTTCCCGATGATGACCAAAGACAAGATGTGGTGTTAAATGTAGATTTACCCAAGTATAGATCAAAACAAGGGACTTTTGGAAAAGTTTATGCCGAGAGAGCATGGAAAATGATTGGTGAAACTAAAGATCCGGGTATGTAAATTACTCTTTTCTTATTCACTTATTGAGTTAGTGTGAAATGATGATTATATTTGTGGCTTATTCATTATGTTTTTGCCTCTTTAGTTACATGGTGGTGCAATTATGGAAGTGATGCACCCGGATTGCAAATTATGGCTATAAAGATTCTTTCTTTGACTACAAGTTCATCCGGTTGTGAGAGAAATTGGAGCACTTTTGAAGGAGTAAGTAGTGTTTTGTATGTTGATTTATAATTATTTTAATGAATAAACTTATAAAACTAACTCATATAATTATTTTTTATTACTTTTAGGTGCATACCAAAAAAATAAATAGGCTTGGAACAACAAGATTGGACGATCTTGTTTATGTGCAATTTAATGCTAAGATCCTTAATAGAAAGAAAAAAACAAGAGATCCACTTCTTGCTAGTGACGCTTCTAAGGCACAAGGATGGCTAATTGAAAATGTTGATGATGAAGATCTTGAGTCCGATCTTACTTTGAATGAAAATGTTATTGTTGAAGAGGGAGCAATTAGAGAACTTGATGATGATGTTGAAGAATCCGAAGATGATAACATAGATGAAAGAAATGATGACAATCATGACATGTATGAGTTCGACGGTTTCGAGTGATCATTTCACTTGAAAAAGTTTTCACTTTTTTTTTGTGCTTTTATTTGAATTGAAACTTTTGAATTGTTGTTTGATGACATTATGACAATATTTTTGAGTCAATATATTTTTATGATATATTTTTATAATTTTATTATTTATTCATGGTATAATATACCATATAAATTAATACATATATAATTAATATATATATATAATTACCGCCTAATTATCGCCTAATTACCGATTAAACTCCGCCTAGGCTGCTAGGCACTAGGCAGTAACTCTACCGCCTAATTCCGCCTAGCGCCTTTTAGAACCTTGGTTTACTGACATCGTCATTGACTCTGAGGCGTCCCCAAGTGTATGTCAATGTCGACTTTTAGACACAATTGTAGTAAGAAACAATCTCAAGTGTTGATGATGAATGGTTGTGCCTTGATGGTTTGCCTTTTCACTGGCAACTCATCAGTGGATTTTGATCGACGCTACACCCCTACTATGAGTAGAAGAAAACACTACCTTACCCAGGTGTTGCGTTTAACTTGCCCAATATCAGGGACTTTCAACCTTGCAGAATTTGCAGCATGTATAAACGATCTCGTCACTCTCATGATATCAGTAAAGAAGTCAGACAGTGAATTTGCTACTTTCTGAAGATCAAGAATACATTGCACTTCAATCTCAAACTGAGATGTGCAGGGATCATGATGAGACATAGTGGGGATATACCACGTCAATTTCCGACGTTAATCTAGAATGAAATCATTCCTATCTCCCCCTAACGGCGGGAAGTATGCCTCATCACTGTGACTATCTGCAAAACTAGCAGTAAAGAGATCTCATGTCAAAGGTTCTTAATAGCGGACAAACGTTGGTGAACCAATATAGATGTTTAATCAACGTTGATGACCCATTTGCATACGCAGTGGAAGCGTAGTAGGCACATGTATCGCGCAACCAGAGATGTGTAGATGTGAGATATCAGGCTTATATCCGGTTACCAACTGGTACACACAAAATGGTTGACGGTTTTATGGGTATCAAGCGAATAAGCATAGCTGCACATAGCATTGCATATCCCCAAGCAGATATCGATAAATTTACATTTATTACTATAGTTCTGGCCACAAGCTTGAACCGCTTGATTTGTGCCTCTGCTTAACCCGTTCTTAGGAAAGAACATGGGGAACCGAGATATTCAACAACAATCCCAATCAATATGCAATAATCAACAAGGTATGTCGATGTAAACTCTCCTATATTAAACCAATCTGAATGACCAGATTGAAACGTTCAGGTGGTGAGCCCAAAGTTGAATAATATATGCTAGGAGTTTTGAAATGCAGCGTAGCATGTGGATTTCAAAGACGTGTGACCGATGCGTCAATGCAGCAATCAAAACCATAGATAAATAGTCCGCATATTGGTTTGATTGATCCACAAATAGATTCTTGGAATCTATAGAGAAAGAAAGATGTGTCATTAACCAAATATTGTCATGCGTGTAAACAGTATTACAGCATTACAAACATAATCAAGCTTTGCGAAACGAGCAATGTGCATCAAAGATCACAACATATGAATCTGTGGGATAACGCACAACGCATCAGCAATATTTTGCCAGGATGGTGCTGCACTCATCTTGGACCGAGCCTGAACTGAGTGGAGTAATCTCAATTCCTCAATCTAAATCGATGGTTTTAAATATTCTCACATGCTTCTTTGCTCTTAAGAACAAATGACCAGAAGAATTTCTCAATAGGTTGATCATCAAAGTGCAAAAGCTTATATGAGGCTAAGTCACGCATAGTAATATAAGTGACTTCATTGGATTCAATGATCCAAACTATAGTAAGATATAAACAACTACAATGCCTCATAAACTTCTTCAGATTGCCTCGTTGGCAGCAGTCTACGGAGATTTAGATACAGAACTCTCTTTCATTCTCACAATGTTAAGTGAAGAACGTTGGCATGAAAGTTTTCAAATTTGAGTAAGGTTCGAATGGTAACACTCAATCTCGCCATTATATATCAACCAAACAATGTCGATAAAACAGTCTTTGAATCTAAGACATTGCGAACACTTTAAGTGAATACTGAAAGATTTCAAAAGGATTAACCCTTGTTGAGTGTTGATATGGTATTATAATACCTAAATACAACCGATGTATAACAACATCATATCGATCAAGAAGACCGTTGTATTTAAAGTTTCAATAGTATGACATAAATGGATGTAACAACACTTCTGGTGCTGAAATCCAGGTTGGTCGATGTTTTCCAATAAAACCGATGTATAAACAACATTATAAGCCAATGAGACAGATGAAAAACTCATCTAAAAATATCATGTTCAGATTGGATTTTTGACGGGTCGAAGAAAGGCCTCGACCGGTCGAGAAAACCCAAAATGACTTGTGATTTTCCGATACCAGAATTTCGACCGGTCGAGAAAATTTTCGACGGGTCGAAAATGGACCAAATCTAGGACAGTGTCGTCGCATCGACCGATCGAAAATTGTTCAGTTCAATTTTTCGACGGGTCGAATTTGGACCAAAGTCGAACAGAAGCATGGCATTGACCGGTCGAAAATTGTTTAGTTCAATTTTTCGACGGGTCGAATTTGAGTCATTTTCAGACAGAAGCGAGGCATCGACCGGTCGAAAATTGTTCAGTTCAATTTTTCGACGGGTCGAAGCTGCTCTATGCACTACTTCAATTTTTTTCGACGTTTTTTTTTCTTTGTCAAAATGGTATCTTGGCTTGCTTTTTGCCATATGTGTAAATATCGAACCATACATAAGAATCGTATGAAATAGAACATTCTCAACACTTTCATGTACCGAAAAAATAGAGAAATATTCATTATACTGCCAACAAATAACATTTACATCATGGATGTTCTTATTCCAAAATCGACTAAAATAAAGTCTCAAAACATGACTAAAAGCAAGTCAAAAATAAAACGAAACCGGATTACATAGTAAAGACATGAGCATAATACATAAACTACTCAAAAATCAAAGTCACCAGACTTGCTTTTGTATTGTCTGCTATAATAAGATTTGCTACAGAGCAATCTTCCATCTCATAAACTTCAGTGAAATGAAGTCTCATGTGTTAGATATTTTCTTGCACTTCTTGTAGGCATGTTGAAGATCCTTGGGTGCACAACATTTTTTTGTGTGTGTGCATGTGCTTGGTAAAACCACATCTTTAGCAAGATGATAAGCATAATAGTAGAAGCAGAATGTGAAAAATTCCCATCATTCCTAGAACCGGAACTGGAATGATTCATACTGGAGTAAAGGCTATTGCCATGGTGAGTCCAAGTCAAGTTTTGACTATATTCTCTACCATGAAAATTGCCATCTCCTTCTCTTCCACCTTGGTTATTTGTAAGGCTCAGAACGACTGTTCCATTTTTTTCTTACATGTCTTCCCACCAATGAGGTAGGAAGTGTACTAATAGACTTCTCGATCATAGCCTGATCAGTCTTTATAATGCCACAAATGCTCAACTCTGATTGAAGTTTTAACATTGCTTGATTAAAAGCAAAAAAATATTTGGATAATCCAATAACCGGATGAAATCTCATCATTTTCACAGTTCATAAAGTTGTGCATGATGCACATTGTTGAATTTTGGTTTGTAAAGTCACTCACAAAACTGTGGGGTCATTCTTGTACAAATACCATTTCTTTAGAATTGGATGTATATAACACCTCAAAAACATGAGAGTTTGAGCTTTGCAAACTAGAGTTGGTGGCTTAGTACCAGGTGGTAGTAGTGGTTGGATTGTAACCATTAAATTCATACCAAGAAGTGTATACGAAACATTTGACATCCAACGATGGTATTCTGCTCCTTGAAGATCAAAGATATCAAATTCAAGCCTTATCGGCTCAAATAATGTCACCTACAAGAGAGACACGAGATGTTGATTAGTATCAATCGAAAACTACGATCACTAATAATAAGTTTCAATGAATAAGAACGTGATCCATGATATATGGTCACAAAAATCGATTATAAACGGTGGCAAAAACCACACCCAACAACTGTGACTAACTGTCACATAACATCGATTTTCAATTGTGACTCACTGTCACACACGATTATAATCCCTCTCAGTTGATGAATGTCAACGCAAAGGAACGAGATGTTTTATTAGAAACGATCGAGGACTACGATCACGAAACTTTCAAGTTTCCAAAGACTGTGATCCATGATGCATGGTCACAAAATCGATTATAAAACGGTGGTAAAAACCACACCCAGCGACCATGACGAACAATCACATAGAATCGATTTCTATTTTCTTTTCTTTTCCAGACCGTGACTGCCCCAGGACCGTCACGTATACTCTATGGATATATGTCCATGGGAACTAGGGTAAAAACATGTAATATTCAACAACTCATATCACAATTATCATCAACTTAGATCTAGGGTTTTGCGGTAAGTAAGTTTGCTAGATCTATAGATTGACGGTTTAGAAAAGTTTACCTTGAAGGTGTTATGCTGGGTATGAAAACTTCTCTGTGAAAGAAGTTTGAAGAGAGGGAACATGTCCACGAAAATTTCAGCAAAAAAGAAGATTTCTTCTTCTTTTCTTCTTTTCGGGCAGACTGACCTTTGTGCACTCAAATGACTATAACTTTCTCTACATACCTCTGAATTAATATTTTCTTGATGTTCTGGAAACTAGACATCTGGGGCTTTCCGTGAATATGAAGATCTCTCTCTGGTTCATCCTGAACTGCTCGCAATCTTCTGTCGAAGTTGACTGAACTGCACATGCTTGATTTTGGTTATCTGTGGTGTTTGCTATTAACTCTAGGAGTCGTGCTGATAACGTGTTGCAGGAGAAAGTAGAATAGACAGAAAGTAGTTACTCTTCTCATTGATAAAATGCCTTAAATATAGGCTGATACAATCAGTTACAATCACTATCCCTATATAACAGGGATTCTCTGTATCTAACTAGGACAAGACACACACTGAGATTAATGAGAATAAATCTCTTTAAACAGGAAACAAATATCAAAATCAAAATCAACAAAGTAAAAAACTTACTTGCTCACAGTTACTGACTTACAGACCGTAACTTCAAGAAGTTGATGAGAGTTTTTTTTTTTGTTTTTAACTCGGTCTCCAAATACTGTACTGTAACTCTTCAAATCTGAATTTATCGAACCCAAATTAAAACAATAAAAAATATCGACAAAAAGATTAGGCGATTAGCGCGCTGGATGTGCCACGTGGACGAAGTGGAATTGGTGACGTGGATTAAATCAAACCTTGTCAAATCCGTCTTACCTTCCCTTCTTCTTCTTCCTCTTCCTCGAGTCTGTGACGAAACTCTCTCTCTCTTCCATTTTCTCTCAGTCAGTGAGAAAATGTCGAAGCTGATTCTACTACACGCTTCCCAACACTTGAGCCCAATCCACACCCGAGTCTTCACTACAGTCATCGGAGCCGCAGCCAAGCCTCGCCTCCTCCATTCCCGCCGCGCTCTCGCCTTCTCTCCCCCCTCCTCCTCCTCTCTCCGCCGCCGCCGCTGCCTCTCCGTTCGCGCCTTCGACGAAACGTCGTCCTCCGAATTGAAGCTTAACGACGCCGATTCGGTAACCGAGAATGTCAAACTTACTACCACCGAGGACTATCCGAGCGGCGAGTTTCAGTTTCGCGAGGCGAGTCTCTGGAAGAGCTTCGTCGTCAAGCTGAGGATGCTCTTCGCTTTTCCATGGGAGCGGGTCAAGAAAGGAAGCGTCTTAACAATGACATTGCGAGGCCAGGTTTTCGATTCTTCTTCTTTGATTTTCGTTATTTTTTTTCAATTGTATAAGATGTATGTATTTGTTTAAAATTGAAAAGATGTGTGATTTTTTTGGTATAGATAACTGATCAGCTGAAGAGTAGATTCTCGAGAGGTTTATCACTGCCTCAAATTTGTGAGAATTTTGTGAAAGCTGCGTATGATCCTCGGATTAGTGGTGTGTATTTACAAATTGAGAGCTTGAATTGTGGTTGGGGTAAAGTGGAAGAGATTCGGAGGCATATTTTGGACTTTCAGAAATCAGGTACCGAAAATGTATTGTGATTGTGTCAATTATGTGTTTCAAACTTCTATTTGACTTGTGTGTTATTATTCTACAGGTAAGTTTGTTGTGGCATATGCACCTGCATGTAGCGAAAAAGAATATTACCTAGCTTCTGCTTGCCAAGAGATTTACGCGCCTCCCAGTGCTTATTTTTCTTTGTTTGGTCTCAGTGTTCAGGCATCGTTCGTGAGAGGTTTGTTTCTCTGGTGTTCATCGCCCCATTTGTATGTTCATTTTGAGATTTGAATGTTGATTGTGTCAAGGCTTTATTTTTTTTTAGGTGTTCTTGAGAAAATTGGAGTTGAGCCACAGGTGGAAAGGATTGGTAAATACAAAAGTGCTGGTGACCAGCTTGCGCGCAAGAACATGTCTGAAGAAAACTGTGAGATGCTGACGGCGTTGCTTGATAACATATATGGGAACTGGCTGGATATAATTTCTTCTACAAGAGGTGATTTCAAATTTGCCATTTGCATGATCTTCTCCAGGTTGTTAGATAATTGATTTACTTTTTATATTTTGTTGCAGGAAAAAAGAGAGAAGATATTGAGAAGTTTATTAATGAAGGGGTTTACCAAGTAGAAAAGTTGAAAGAAGAGGGTTGGATCACAAACATACAGTATGATGATGAGGTACAATATTGTGGTTCCTGTTTCATTTTGGTTTTTACGTGATGTGTCACAGAATTAATATCCAATATCATAGATCAAATAGAGCCGGAGAGTAAGAAGGTTATTTCTGTGTTGTATTGTAGAAACCATATTTACAGAGAGTTGAGAGAGTGTCTAAAGTTCAGTTTCCCTCCATGCTTCTCAAGTTTGTCAGAGTATATTGAAGTTCAAGGGCATGGTAATTACATAGTCTAACTCTTTTTATAGTTTGCAAAACTGTGTACGATAGGGTTCTTAGGGTCATCTAGGATTCTAAATGGTATGTCGACTATTATGGTTAATGTTGTTGAAATTGGATTCGGAAGTGGCTTGAAAGCTTTATTCTTAATATGTTAGGGAAGCTTTCTTAAGTGATATGCAATCCTTTCAGGTTAATTCAATGTTGAAGGAGAGACTCGGAGTGAAAAAGGAGAAGAAACTTCCCACGGTTGATTACAAGTAGTCATCTATTCAACTTTTGGTTTGTAGTGATGCATATAGCAAATTTCATATATATATAACCGTGGAGAAATATCTTGTGGTTTTATTGATGAAATCTATTGTTAATTTCTTCTTCATTATTGAAATAGGAAGTATTCAAAGGTCCAAAAATCAACTGTTGGTTTATCAGGCGGTAAAGATAAGATAGCTATTATTAGAGCATCAGGCAGTATTAGTCGTGTACAAGGTTCTTTTAGTCTGCCTGGATCATCATCTATTGTTGGAGAACAATTTATTGAAAAGATTCGTACTATAAGAGGTACCGTGATCTTTCTAATTTAAGTTCATCTGCTTAATTTAGTGTCACTGTGCTGAGTGGCCTCCTTTTCTTATATACTTCATGCTCGCTGGCTTTATAATTTTAGATGATGATACTGTTATGTAAAAGTACCTTAATTTTACTCTGAGGATATATTTGCAAGTATATAGCCACTTATGTGACTTGAAAATTTCTCTGGCGAGGTCTTAATAATTTGTTGTTGTATCAGTTTACTGGCAGATATCCTATATGAATCAATTTCATTCATGTTTTTTAAGTATAAATAATATATCAGTAGAATTACCTTACGAGATAAGTCATCTAATTTCTCTTACTTTCGAATGAAACCTCTCTCAAGTGGTATATCGTATTCTTTTTCATGTCCAGAATCAAAAAGATACAAGGCTGCTATCATTCGAATTGACAGCCCTGGAGGTGATGCGCTTGCTTCTGATTTGTAAGTGGTAGTACATAACTACATATTAGCATAACCATAATTGCATCTGTGATCTTAAACTTATGAATCCCACATATTAGCATACTAATTTGTGTTACGCTCATGTGTTAATGTCTTGCAGGATGTGGAGGGAGATCAAACTTTTGGCTGCTTCAAAACCGGTCATCGCCTCAATGTCGGATGTGGCAGCAAGTGGAGGATACTATATGGCAATGGCAGCAGATGCCATTGTTGCAGAAAATTTAACCTTGACTGGTTCCATTGGGGTTGTGACAGGTTGATTTGAAATATGTTTGCCGTGAAAATCCCTTTTCGTCTTGGTTCAAAGAAGACCTTGAATTATGTAAGTTGTAGGTTGCATATGATTTTCTACTTGTAGGGAAGTTTAACCTGGGAAAACTGTATGAGAAGATTGGCTTCAACAAGGAAATCATATCAAGAGGAAAGTTTGCAGAGGTTCTTGCAGCTGAACAACGACCCTTCAGGTACACCTACTCAATGCATGATCTGTTATGTTACTTATTCCTAGAAAGAGTCGAAGTTCTGACTCCTCATTTGCTTCCTAAATCAGACCAGATGAAGCTGAACTCTTTGCAAAGTCTGCACAGAATTCATATAAGCAATTTCGGGACAAGGCAGCTGCATCCAGATCAATGACTGTATGTTGGCCGATTGAACCTTCTTTTTGGTTTTAGTCATTTTCTACTCACTCGGTTATACCTGAGATTTGAATGTCTTTATCTTTATGTGCCAGGTAGATCAAATGGAGGAGGTTGCACAAGGAAGAGTTTGGGCTGGTAAAGATGCAGCTTCGAGGGGTTTAGTTGATGCTATTGGTGGGCTTTCTCGGGCCGTTGCAATAGCCAAGCTCAAGGCAAATATACCACAAGACACAGAGGTCGGTTAGAAAAATAAGTTGCTATTAAACTTGGTAATGTCTTGTGTGGTGATCTGTGTACTAACTTTTATTATGGTTTTTCCAATTATTCCAGGTTACACTGGTGGAGCTTGCGAGACCCTCCCCTTCCCTGCCAGAACTTTTGAGTGGCATAGGGAGTACTCTGGTTGGAGTCGATCAAACAATGAGGACACTACTGCAAGACTTGACATTTTCTGATGGAGTTCAAGCCCGGATGGATGGTATCTTGTTTCAGAGACTGGAGGGAGCTTCTAATAGTAACCCCATCTTCAATTTGATAAGAGATTACCTTGGTTCCATTTAACATGATTCCGATCTATAAATTTTTGTTTTGGCCATAAATTTATATAGGAAAATTGAAGCCCCTTTTTAGTGTTGATAGAGAGGATCTGTCCCTTGATAAACTGGGAATGGACCCTGTCTCAGCCATTGTAATAGCGGTAAAGTGGCTCTCACTTGTACAGCGTTATATGGATACAATTTGGTCTATACAAAAGATTTTATTTTTAAAATACCAAAGGAAATTTAAAACTTTTCTCATTCCCAAAATACATGTAGTATTACAAGTGGCTTACAACAAGGATCTAATAGTGGAAGCAAAATAGGAGAATTAAAAAAGAGATATATTGTAAAGGCATTTATGGAATCAGATTGATCTATACAAAACATTCATGAGGAGTTTGTTTCGATCTGTGATTCATGGCACTTGTTTAAGAGCAGGAAAGCCATCTGCAAATGAGCTTAATTAGACGGGAGGTACCGGAAACAGAGGAAGCAGAGACTTATAGTATGCTCATGGCTGTAGACACAGAGAAAGTTCTACCCAAAATCGTGTGTGCTCATGGTTGTAGAGAGTGTAGTAGACTCGGAAGAAGGAGATGAAACAGAAACAGAGTAAATAAATGAAAATAGTCCAATATAAGACTTGGTGATTCTTCCCAAAATCTTGTATGCTCATGTTTGTAGAGTTAGAGATTCATTCTTAAAATACCAAAGGAAATTCGAAGCTTTTCTGATTCCCAAACTCCATGCAGTGTTACAACAAGGGGATCTTATAGATGGAAGCGAAATCGAAAAAGAACGACAACAACAACAGTATAATATAATATATATATATATATATGAGTGAAACGACGGAAATGAGCTTTACAGAGCTGGGCTATTCTTCGGTTAATTACTTTGGTAGCAATGATGGAAGTAGTTTGAAAAGCAGGATTGTAAGCCAGCAAAAGACGTAGATGAAGCCGATAACACATCTGTACCACAACCAGGGAAATGGAATAGCAATGGCTATGAAGATTGCAGTGACAGCAAAGAAAATGCCTGACTGCTGGAGAACATAAGCAGCTCGTTGATAGTTGAAGGGAACGAAATAGTTGATGATGAAGCACGTAAACGAAATTATGATAGTGAGTCCGAGGAAGCAGAAGCAAGCAGGGAGCTGAGAGTGAGTCTGAGCTGATAGAAAAGCCATATCAATGGCGGAGGCCGCGCAAAACCCAACAAGTATCTTCTTTGGCCAGTCGTGGTGGTGGTCTCTAACTCCTCCAGCCACAGCAGCAGCTTGTGTATTAGCCACTTCTCCATCGTCTGAATTATGAACCCAAACAAGTGCTATAAGAACTCGGAGAGCAAATGCCTTCATGTTCATGTTTGAACTTCTCCTGAATGAATAATCTCTCCATTTTATAGTAACTGAATACTGAACCTCTCGCAGGAAAAAGAAGGCCCACATTAGGAAATTTTGTAGCAGTTGCGCCAGATTTGAAATCACGTCGTTCCCAAATATGGGATTTAGATCCTCTCCTAGTGAGAGTATCCCGAGTGTTAGTGACCATAAGATCCTCTCCTAGTAAGCTCATTTTGGCCTTCGATTTCTCGCTAAACGGTGAAGATGAGGATATTAGTGACCATAAGATGGGAATTGAAGACCAGGATGAGTTTATTGGGCGACACTCCGTACGCTCTCTACCCGAAGAATATACAGTGGCCCAGAGTCATTTCCGGTTTTAGTTTGCGTCGCTATCGGTTTGCGTTTGATCCCAAGTCCAGCGTCACTATCAGTCTTTGTACGCGCTTATAATCCCAAAAAATGCAACAGCCCGCTCAGTTTTTACGTCCGATGCCCTTGCTTTTTTTAATCGAAAGATGGTCATATCATCACCAATGATCCTTGAATCGAAAGATGGTTCGATCATCTCCGATGACCGAGGTCTCCTATCCTACCGTCAGATTTTGAAAAATTATTATTGAGTTATAAGACATTCATATAACTCAACTGGTCTTATACCTCAAAAAGAGATGAGTATTTCTCTCTTTTTATTTTGATTTTTTTTCTTACTTGGTCCACCACCACTTGTTCAAAGTTTCATACTTTATATTGAGTCTTAAAATAATACCTTATTTGAGATATAGAACCTTCATTATAAGGTATGAGACCTAGAATTCTCACAATTAAAGAAGATAATTTTTATTAAAGTCTCATTTTGAGGTATAGAACCTTTATAATTGAAGATGGTCTTAGGTGCAGTGGACAAGAAAGTCGTAATTTTACCGTATTGTCATAATAGAGTTTTTATTTTTCGATTGATAGTTTCGGTCTCTCGGATGAATTGAGTATCGACTTCTTTGAGAGTTTGAGGGTTTGCAGCTCGAAAGTTTAAGTGCAGAAACTATTCGAACATAGTCATCGACGAAAGGAAATTTGAACTTGACTCATGTCGATCACCCGATCCGCAAGGCCAACCCGGTCTAATGATGATGTTGAGAAACATCAAATCCATTCACATCAAGCTTATTATAACCCAGTCGAACTCCCCAGTCGAAATAAGGCCCAAAAGATTTTGGAACTATAAATCAATTTTTGACGATGACTCTATAGGTATATACTTTATTGGCAATCTTTCTAAAAGAACAAAATACAACATCAGTAAGTTTATGTGCTCTAAATGTGAAGATCAAGCAAGAAAAATATGTGAAGAACCTACTAATTTTATTGGTACTCAGATAAATCATGCTTGTACATTTCATAATTTTTCACTGAATATGACTGCCTAGCCTCCTATCTTGGTGCTCTCTTTCCCGCCCCATTAGTTCTATGCCCGAATAACCCATTATTTCACTTGCATGCAGTATAGGCATTCAAATCACTATCTTCAAATAGCGTATATAAGAGAAAGAGTGGCTCGTAAACAAGAACCATATGGGGGATTTCAGAAGGAATCTTCATATTCATCGCTATACATTTTTGCTTCGTGTTTGGGTTGCTTTTCTTCTGGAATTGTTTTTCAAAATATCAAGTGGATGAATAAAAATTTTGTGCAAGTCTTTTATTTGCCTATCATTATAGACAATACCTTCCATATTATCTATGGAATTCGAACCCCATTTATTTACTTACTATAATTATATTACTCTATATTACATTACTCTTTTTTTCTATTTGCAACTCGAAAATTTAAAAGATACTTTTCAAGTCTTTAAGTATTCTGTATTGGAACGAAAAAAACCTTTATTTTGTAAGCTCTCTTTTTATCAGAAATAGAAAGAAGAATAGGAATGAAAAAAGAGAGAAAGAAACCTAATTCCAATAAAAAAAATGAAGTTTTTATTTTTCTATATTTATATATACCTAATTTGACAATTTATTCTATTTCGAATCGACTAATCCGGTATATTTTCCACATTAATAGGAGTACATCTATGCTTCTGCTTTACGAATATAATTTTTTCTGGGCATTTCTTATTACATCTTGAATAAGATACACTCTTAATTACATATTAATTATTTCTTTAATATATATATTAAAGAAATAATTAATATGTTCACATCTTCTTAAGGGTAAGAGTTTATTTGGCTAGTGCCATTGTATTAAGAGTTCATATAGTAAGTAGGAGTTGCTAGTTTCTTTACATCAATGCCTGGCTCTATCTTTCCATCTTTTTGTTGGAGATTCAGCTACAATAGAGAAAAGGATATAGAAAAGTAAGGCGCTAAAGCCCTTGTTTGTTAGGCTTGGTCTCAAAGGCTTGGCTAGAAGGCAGAACTCCTTTTCTTTTGTTCGAAGCTAGCCAACCGTGCGGCCACTAAAGAATTGCTTATACACTAAACAGCTGTTTATATACGCTTACTAAAAGACGGATTTTCATTCAGCGTGACACTAAGAAAGAGAGATGTGCCTAAAGCGGCATGCAAGCAAACTGTGCACGCTAAGAGAAAAGGGGGGATGTTCGCAATTACTACCACAATAAAGCCGCTCCCCTACCCCGGCCGTCACTTTTAACTTAAGCATACTTATATATATATATATATATTTAATTTTGATGTCAAAGACTTGGTTTTCATAGCTAAAATCATATCACTCGTATATCACCGAGTCATATTGTTTTTCTTAAGAAGTTTTTCTATAGAAAATTTTGTCTTGTAAGTGGTGACTTGCTTTCTTTGGGATTCGTTAAAAGTCACACGCTAGATTTGCTCCGACGTCACAAAGAGAAGATATTTTGGGAATTATTACATACAACTTTGGCAAGTAATTTGGGACTGGGATCTTCTCCTAGTGGAGAGCGTCCGGGCCCTATTAATTTCATTTTTCCCTTCCATTCTCATTGACTGGGTTCCCTTCCATTCTCATTGACTAGGTCAGGATGAGAATAGTAGTCGGTTACTATTAGATGAGAATAGATTGCATGGATGAGCTGGATGAGAATAGAAGTCAGTTACTATTAGATGAGAATAGATTGCATGGATGAGTTTAATTGGCCACTCTCCCGGACAGTTTCTGGTTTTTCTACCAGTAGAGTATCCCAGTCCCATGAGCCAGTGAGGTAGGCGGGGGTTGTAATTTACCATATAGCCTCTGCTCAGTTTGTAAACAACAAGAAGCTTCTAAAACATACTCAGGAAGGGAAATCCGAACCCGAAGCTTCTAAAACTTAGCATGACTCGTGAGGCCCAATAAGTCACTTGGTGGTCCGCTAAGAAAACATAAAAGAATTGGTTCAGATCCAATTTTCAAAATTCATTAATAAGGCCCAGGAAACAGCATCTTTGTTTTTTTTTCATCGAGCAGTAATTTTCGAGTTTTGACTTTAGAGCGAAGCAAAGCATAGCTGCGGTATCTGCTATTGTTGCCCCGGTGAATCTAAATGTTCATACTTTCACTGATCATATTACAATCAGCAGTAGCTCTGATGTTCTCAAATTGTCACACTCACTATAGTTAATGTCTAACACTAATGTGCATCATTTAATATCTAATTATACTTTAAAATCTTGAGTGATGCAGATCCGGCTAATGCAGCTATTATAACTCAGTGTGGCGATATACCCCTTGTAATTCAATGTTTATCAACCCCACTTAGAAACACGGTGAGCAGGAAGTTGTAGGAAACGTTACTTCGATTTTTTTATGTTGAGTAGTTCTGTTCCTAAACAGTGACTCGTGTATCAAGAAAATGGTAAATCATTTCATATTCTTTTTTTCTATGTCCATAATAAACAATGATACAAGGCTGCTATCATTCGAAGACAGCCCTGACTCGTGTAAGTGCTAGTACAAATTAGCAACTGCATTTGTGATCTGGAACTTATGAATACCACATGTGCACTGATCTATGTAAACTTATAGTAATTGTTGTTACCCTCATGTGTTAATGTCTTGCAGTATGTTGAGGGAGATCCAACTTTTGGCTGCATCAAAACCAGTCACTGCATCCTCGATGTCAGGTGTGGCAGCAAGTGGATGATAGTAAATGCAATAGCAGCAGATGCTTTTGTTGCAGATAATTTGACCTAAATCAGTTCCATTGGGGATGTAACAGGTGAATTTGAAATAGATTTGCGGTGAAAATCTGGGAAAACTGTATCAGACGATTGTCTCCGAACAAACTTAGCTTTATTTGTAGTAGAAAATTATAGCTTTATTCATTCAAACAAACTTATACACTATAGATCTAAAATTTCACTCTCTGGTAAACAGCTATAAGTTGTTTAGCGACTCATAGACATATCTACTTGAGGATGAAGAAGCTTGAATAGTTGCTTCGACTCTTTTCACAAACTAAAAATCCCAGACTTTTCTACTCTCAGATTGATTTTTCTGATTCAGATTTTCGATAATAAACACTAAGACCCCTAGCTCTTTATATAGAGAGAGGAACTCAAAGCGGAATTGAAACACACCCTAAAAATAGTGACTCCACTAGCTAAAGAGGACTGATGTAGATAAGGCATCTGCTTTCCTCCATTGTCTTCTTTCGGAAAGCAGATTTTCAAGATAAAGGATGTCTCCCACTGAGAGGAAAATGACAACAAGGTTTTTACCTGTCTTTACAGATCATCGTATTCTTCTGAGTTATCTCCAAGGTAAGGGTCTTCATACCTTATCCTTCTTCTTGTCTGGTTTTCTTCCATATCTGAATTTGTACATATCTGATAGCTTCTTTCTTTCTCGATTTTTTTAGCCAATGAGTACAGGCAATAGATGATCTATTTCCTTCTTCTTCAGGGCTACAAATAGATCACTCGTAATGGCCTTTGGATGGTCGTATGTAGTGACTATTATCTTTTCTCCTAACGCAAGAAACGTAATGTCTTGATCTTCTTCGATTACGTTCTTGATGTATTCCAACGTCATAGCCTTCATCCATGGGATGCTAGAATTTGGGTTTCCATTGTACCCGACGCATGCTAGCTCAAGACATTGTCCCTGGATGATTCTGACGTAATGGTATGGAGGAATATATTCGGTCTCTTCATTGGAATTCTGCACCCATTCTAGGGGTGTGGACCTGAACTTTAGTTTGAGAATGCAGTTGTTCTTTCTGACATTCTTGACTGTATTGTAGATAATCGTTGGCATTCCTTTTAAATTTTCATTTGTCTTTGTCCATAAATTATGAACAAATCCGTTCTCAACTAACCATATGTGACGACCCGAAGCAGAATCTGTATAGTAATCGGCTTAATCCACGAGTTTGCGCGTAATTACAGTTTTTCGTAAATGAATTGAATTAGCGGTTTTGATCACGACTTAATTATCGGGCGAGAATTTGAGTTGAGTCTCTTCTCGAGAGTTGTAGTTCACGTGATTTCGAGTTCGTGGGCGATTTCAGATAATTATTTCGATGACCGAGGAATATGTTATGAATATTTGAAATCGTAGAATTTCATCGTATTTATCCGTTCGTATTTGGGTTATCCAAAACGTGGATGTGATCCGTTTTGGACCGTCAATCGTATCGAGCCGCGAGTATAAATATCGGAAATAGTCAAAAAATTGTCGAAAACACTGTTTCCGGAAGGTTGACCGTCGTTTGACCGAAGTTGACCGTTGACTTTTTGTTGACCGGAGCTCCACCGTGCGAACGAACTGCCGCCGTCGAGTTTCACTATTCCGGCCACTTCTGGCCTTGAAACTGGTATGAATAGATTCCTCTCTTCATTTGCAACAGGTTAGAACTTGGATTTGCTTGAATTGATGATGTTTGGAGGGAGAACGAACTCGAAGAAAAACGTGGTTTTCGCCGGATTCGGGTGGCCGGCTCCGGCCACTTTTGGGGTCGGGTGTTTGGGGGGAAAGGTTCCTCTCAACCTCTAGTTGCTTTGGGTGGAAGGAATTTTGGGATGGACTCCGTTTTGAAACTCGCCGGAAAGTCACCGGAATCAATGGATTCCGTGACTTTCGTGGCTTATTCCGGCCACTGTGGTGGTGGGTTGATATTGGTCATTTGAGAGAAGTTGTTGGGCTTGTTGGGAGGATCATTTTAGGAAAACTTGGTTGGATTTGGTTGCCGTTTCCACCGCGCTGCTGCCGCCGGCGGTGGTTCGGCGAGGTCCGGATTTTTGAGATTTTTATGTGTTTCCGACTCGTTTTCGCCCTCCGAACGCAATTGTGAGGTTTTCGAGATGATTTGGATGCCGGATTTTTAGTTGAGGGTTTATGTGGAGAGTTTTGGGAATTTCGTCGATTATTTTGTATCGAGTTATATGTTTCCGGAAATGGTTGGTTTTCGAGGTGTGGTACAGAGTATTGAACTGTGATTTTGATCAGTTATATTTTGTGATTATTCAAGGAATCGAGATTGTACGTTGGGCGAGGGATCTTCCGTCGGATCTCGTGATTAGCGCGTGTGCGCGCTGTGCTCATTTGTTGTAGCGACTTCGTGATTTCCGTATTTATTTATATACGATGTTGAGATTATTTATTGCTTTTGGAGGTATTTTTTTTTATATTTTATATGGTGATGGCATTTATTTAGCATCGATGCATTGACTACTCGGCTGATCACCTGTAGTCAAATCCAGGGTTGAGAGATTCTCCTGATGTGCCCGCTAGACTTGAGAGATTCGCTTAGCCTATCACCGTCGGGCTTGAGAGATTCGCCTGGCACCTCTATTTATTTTCCGAACTCGCTTTGCTTGATTTTATGATATATGTTAATGGTGAAAGGCATATGTTTATTTTCGTCCACTCACTCTAACGATTTTATTGCCTTTCCCCTGGGCTTTTCGATTTCCGTGCCCAGTTTATAGTTCGGATTCTGGTGTCTCACGTCGCGGTTGGAGGCTTAGCGTTCGAGCTACCTTTCTTTTTTAGTAGGTTTCTTGTTTTGCCTAATGTTGTATATTTTGTATATATACATTAGAGGTCGCTCTGATACACTACTGATATACTTTTTATATGTTTTTTCCCGGATTTCTGTAAAGTACAGTTTTGATTACTGCTTTACTTTATTGTTATGATATTGAGAAATCCGGATGGGATTGGTACCCACAGTTTGGCTTTTGTGGCATAGGATGAAGTGTGTTTTCCGGGTGCAGGTTAATGGCAATTCCGCGTTAGTAACGAAACTCTGCCGAAATTTTTGTGGTTTTTGCAAGTTCGTGTTTTCAGAAGGGGTTTGATTCTGGTTTAGGAAACTAAATCGAGTTGGGTCCTTTCACAATAACTTGTGCTCCTGCGGATGTTCACTTTGAACATTAACCAAGTATCTTCCCAGGAAGGATCATGGGACAACAAAGAGGGTGTCGAGGAGATCTTCATCGGGTGTATGTCTATGGAACTTGAACCATTATGCTTCTTTTAGCGCCTGGATAGGAACTTTAGCACTCTCTGGAGCTTTAATGTACAGTGCTGTTGGTTTATTGACTAAGCTCGGTGGTTTCTTCTTTTGGCTTAGTTTCATCACCAAGGCTTCCATGGTTTCTATCATGAGTCTTTTATCATTTTCCTGGAAGGCAAACATCAAATTATCCAATAATGCCTTTTGATGGGATGCAAGATTCTGGTCAGTTTGGAAGACTGCTTCTGAAAAGGTGTTCAGCTGATATCTGAAGATGTTTACGAGACTTGTAGAAAAAATTCTGCTTTTTGGCAAAGCAACAACCATCAACGGTCTTGATTTGCCTTTACCGTCTACCGTTTGAGATGGGCTAGCCAATCCTTTCCCCTGAGATTTATCAGTTAAAGCTAGTTTTTTGGGATGCAGCAAAAAACTTTTGAGGATTTTTCAACTGGTTCTTCTTGTTGGTTAGATTCCTTTCTTGGCCTTCTGCTTCTTGGGTTATGACCTTCATCGTCACTTCTCTTGTACATAGCCATTTCTCTGGTTAAAACATATAGGAGATAGTTCCTGTTTCCTGTAATTAATTCCACATCATAATCATATTGGTTAAGAAAATTGCCAATTACCTAATCTTCCCCTATCTGCAGCTTTATCAAGTTTGAAGTTTTTGAAAATTTTCACTCTGGTGGAATCTGTTCTCACGGTGAAGGGTTTTCCTAAAAAGGCGGGAGAATTCTCGATTGTTTTTTTTTATGGCCATAATTTCTTTTTTCCCTGTGGGATAATTCTGCTCTGCAGCATTAAACTTTCCACCGCAGAATTTTAAATCTTCTCGGTGTTAGTGTCTGGCTCTCTTTCCAGTACTACACCTACCCAGAAGTTGTCACTAGCATCAGTTTGAAGGTTGATCTCTTCATTCTCTTCAGGTTGATGTAGTGGTGGAATTTTTTTTCATAGGTCTTTAATTTGCCTAACGATTTTTTCGTCATCTTCTGTGAACTTCCAAGCTCTCTTTGAGCTTGTTTTGGGCGACAAGATTGTTGTTAGTCTAGCAATTTTAGGAAGGAAGTCTCTTCCTAGTTTATGACTCATAAAAATCTCTGTAGACTTTTAGAGTCAGGAATTCTATTTGGGAATTTCCAGACTTTCTCCAGGATATGAGGCTGAAGCTTGATGACTCTATTCTTTATGTTGATACCTAAGAAGTCAATTTCATCTACGACGAGAAAGACTTTCTTCTCTCCTAAGATGATCCCATGTTGGTCGATGAGCTTGACTACTTCAAAGAGATGATTCATGTGTTCTTCTTTGTTCTTTGAGAACACAAGCATATTGTCTATGTAGACAACACAGAAGTCTGCCACTTACTTGAATATATTATCCATTTTTCTCTGAAAAATGGATGGAGCCTGTTTCAGCCTGAAAGGCATTACTAGCCATTCGTAATGTCCATGTAGAGTTCCGAAGGCTATAAGAAGAATGATGTCAAGATGCATTTTGACTTGCCAAAATCCTGATTTAGCGTCGAACTTTGAAAACACCTTGTCTCCTCTGAGCCTATTGATTAGACTCTTGCTTGTGCTATCTGGTAACCGTCCTTTACAGATTTCTTGTTCACGTCTCTGTAGTCTATTACCATTCTTGCTTTTCTGAAAACTTCTTTCGCATGATTTCTGACATAGAAAGCTGGAGCGTGATGAGGACTCTTTGATAGTCTGATCAATCCTTTCTGCAAGAGTTCATCTATATCTTTTCTAAACTCTTTTTG
Organism: Geum urbanum; assembly: GCA_946800695.1. Taxonomy (NCBI): domain Eukaryota; kingdom Viridiplantae; phylum Streptophyta; class Magnoliopsida; order Rosales; family Rosaceae; genus Geum; species Geum urbanum. Next base: position 44,680,109 of record OX327013.1, read on the forward strand.
ATCTTCTTCTTTGTATTGGAGAATGGATTTTACGTGACAGATGAAATTCATGTCATGTAACTTGAGCTCACAGACCACTGGGTCCTTTTCCAAAAAATTCAGAGGATTGATATCGATATTTTGTCTGAGTATTTCTTTGATTTCTCCAAGGGTGTGCCTCTTCTGTTTCTCGAGTTTGGTCTTGAAGTGCTTAAGATTATGCTCTTTTATAAATGCGGCTTCAACAATTTCATCTTCGTCTCCTGATGACTCTTCACTGAGCAACTCTTCTTGTTGCATGTGTTGGTTATTAGAAGCCTTATAAGACATATAGTAATGATACTTGTCTTGATCATGAAGATGCGCAATGGTAGGATCTCCGTTCTCGAGTCTAATCTTCATGTTGGGTTTCTTGGAGTTCCTTGCTTTCTTTTTGAGGATTTTCTCTTATTTACACTTGTCACAGTCTCTCTTGAGAATGTTGTAGACAGTGTGTTCCTTGAGTTAGATTCTGGTAGGGGCATGAGCTGGAGTATCTGGATGCTTGAATTCTCTGTTGTCGTAAAACCTACAGAATTCCATTTCTTCTTCTGATGATGATTCTTCGATAAGCAACTCTTCCTGTTGCTTGTATTACAGAACTATTTCGAATCGTGGTTTGTATCCACCATTATTCTGCTGCGATATCTGATATTGCTCTGTGAATCCTGGACCAATAATACTTTTGGCTTCTTTAAGCTTCTTTGTCCAAAAGAATTTGTGATTCTTTTCGAAGCATAATAAATTCACTTCTATCTTTTGGATGAAAGTTTGTTGTAGTAGGAAGTCATTGCCAATTAGGACATCTAAGTCTTGGCCTTCTGATTGCTAAATATTTTCAATTACAAAGGTTCCTCCTCTTATCAAGACTTGAACCTTTTTGGCCAAAGTATTCATTAAGCTTTTTCTTCCTTCTACGGTCTTTCCGGTTGCATTTCTTTTATGATCGGTTATCCATAACTCTTCTGATATAGCAAACTTTTTTGCTAGGCTGAAGCCTGAACCGTCGCCTACTTATTTTTTGTGCATGTAGATGATACTTCTTGTATCCTGGAAGTTTTAATCTAATCTCTATGTAGTTACTGAATCTACTTGTTGAAATAGTTGTTACCTTGCACATGTTATGTTTTGAAGAACTTGCTTCCTCTTCTTTAAAAGGATTGCACTGTTCTTCTTCGCAGTCAAATATTACTTCCTCTTTCATATCATGAACTGATTTATATTGTTCTTCTTCACAGTCAGATACTACTTCTCTTTTCGTATCATGGACTGGATTTTCTGCAGGTACTACTCTTTTTTTTGCATTAGTATCAGCTTTTGCTCTTTCTAGATCTTTTTTCTAGAATTTTTTGTTTCTCTTCTATCTCATAGAAGTAGTCTTCTTACTCTTGTTCAATAATCTAGTTTCTTGAATTCTTCTTTGTTTTTCTCCTTGCTTCAGCTATGAAGCATTCTTTGTGATAAGTTTTCCCTGTTGCTTCACAAAACATTGGAAATCCTTTCTTCTCCTTGCAATGACAAAAGTAGCAAATGAATGTTCCCTTGTTGATTCTGTAAGAAGAAATCTTTTCTTCCTCTGTGTTTTCTTCCCAATTCTTTATCTCAAGAAGATAAACCTCTCTAGGTTCTTCTTTTTCAGATTCTAAATCTGATTCTTCTAACGATTTGTCATCTGAACAGATTAAATAGACAGAGATTTCTTCATCATCTTCTGATGAATAGACTACTTCGTAGCCTTTCAGGCTCGCCATCTCTATGGCTTCTTCATACTCCTTGAGAAAAGATTTCGAAATTCTCTTCTCTTTCTTGGGACATTCGTTAGCATAGTGCCCTTCGGCCTTGCACAACCGACATCTACAAGATTTCTTCTTCTCAGGTTCTTGGTAGGATTTTGTCTTTTTAAAAAATATCTTTCTAGGATTTTGTTTTTCTCTTTTGTAGTTAGAGCTTCTCTTGAACCTCTAACTCTTCTTTCTGTTTCTCTTGGAACATTTTTGGAAGTGCTTCTTCTTCTGTCTCTTTTCTTCACATCCCCAGTTGGTTGGTGTATCTATCATTCTAGAACAAAAGTCACTTGTTCCCTTGATCTGCTTCTTGGTTGCTCTCTATCTGGTATTGGCTTTGCACTGATCACGCATTAGCTGCCTGATTCTATATGTAACTCCTCCAACCAAAAACTTCTCTAAAGGTTTTTCTTCTATGCTTTCTCTCATGGTTGTCCTCCATGATTCAGAGAGCTTCCTATGTATGAGGTGCACCAAGTTAGTATTTTCAAACTCTTCTATTGTGCAGTAGTTCTCTTGGAATTCATTCAGATATTCTTCGAAGTACTTCATGTCGCAGATCTTGAAAGCATATATGTTGGTTTTTGCTATCTCTTTAGTTTTTTCTCCAACATATGAGATGTATCCGCAGAATTGATCATATAGAGTGGCAAAGGTATATGGATTTCTATTTGTCTTTATGTCTTCCAACCATTGCTTTCCTCTTATCGTCTCTTTGAAAAGAAAGTAATACTTCTTTTTCATTCCTAGGAGGGTTGACTCGTAGATTGTGTGCAAGTATTCTGCTTTAAATTTTTCGTAAGTTGAGCATGATGTCATGAATAGACTGGCTGCCCATTTGTTGATGGCATTTTTCTTGTCTAGAGCTTTGTCTAGATCAAGTCATACTCCTAGTTGAGTGATTGGGACATTATGAGTATTTTATTGTGGAATGAATCTGTGGGAGCTTCTTTCTCCCTTCTTTCCACTAGGGCTTCTTCTGTGCAGCAGTTTGAGTTTTCCACCAATCCTGAATATGGTGGTCTGTGAAGATGATGGTTGTGAAGATTCTGATTCTTCCATGTCTTCATATTCTGCTCCTTCTGTATCTTCTGGTTCTTCATGTAGAAGAGGAAAGACTTTTCTTTCTTTTTTGAAGATGAAACTCTCGATCTCTTTGACCAATTGTTCCAACAATAAGGGATCTTCACACTCTTGTGCTTCCTCATAAAGCTTGAAGAGTTTTGATTTTGAATTTCCCGTTCTTAGCATGCTGATATTTCTTTCTAACTCAGCATCTAAGTCTTCTTCCATTACTGGATTAGCTTTTATCGAGATTCTAGTACCTCTAGTACCAATTTCTCTGGTAGAATTACATCTTCTGAGAGGTCTAGAGCTTTCTCCTCTAAAGCTTTTAAGGGATACATCACTATTTCTGTGTCCTTCGAACTTGAGGTTGACCTCTCCAATTTTTCTGTTCTTATAGACCGCTTCCTTCGTGCATTCTGGTTTCTCCTTTGAACCAGATAATTTCCATTCTAGTAGGAAAGTTACCTCATCCCATGGCACCTTGTGAATCTCTTGATTATGGTTCTTGAGATTTGTAAGGAAACCAATGGTAAGACGTGGGATGTTTGATATCCTGATTTTTAGCTCTACTGTTGTGCTCATTAGTTTCTAGTAGATTCTATAGACTATTGTTTGCTCTTGCATGCCTTCTTTTAAGGATATGTCGTCTGTCTTGACTCTCACTCGTAGACAGTGAGCAACATCTGTTAGACTGATTGAAAAGTTTGGGAAGCAGTTGAAATATGCGACCGGGTTGCATAGTGATACCTGAAGTGTTCCTAGTAGACTTTTTTGGAAGTCGATCAGCCTATTGTCTTGTAGGACGCATAGAGCTGAACAATTTAGGCCTTATTTGGCCAGTACTTTTATGCCAACTTAGACTTCTCCAATATGCATAAATTTGACGTTTCTTTTTCTGGCTTTGGAAACTTCTTCAGGTGTGACCAAAAGGAGATCTGTTTCTCCTGTTGTTGCAGCTGTGGTGAATTCGAGGACTTTGAACTGATGGTTGTCCATCATGTAAAAACTTCCTCTCTTGTAGATTTGTTTGAATTCAAACTTCGGGATGGAAGCATTTCGAACGTTGTTCTCGATCTCGTTGAATTCAAATTCTTCTGAGTTCACCAGCTGCACTAATTTTTTCTTGAAGATGCTCAACATATTCATGTTGCGCATGTCTTCTGATTTTGGCTCGAATGCTAAAGGATTTGATGAAAAACCCTGAATAAATGGTTTTGGCATCGGGTTCCCTTTTGGAACCTTTAGTGATCTGAAGTCATTAATCTTTCTAATGACAGTTCGAGGTGGACTAGTGCTTGATCTTTGATGTTCTTGAGCTTTCTTCTGAACATAGTCAAGGATCTTCATTTGTTAAAGATCTAATCTCTCAATCTTACTATTAACTCTTGTTAATAGTTCTTGTTTTTCTTCCGGATGCTTCTAGATGTAATCCACCTCAGCCTCCAATTTCTGTAATTGGTTGTTGATTGCTGGAAGGATTTTTAGATATTCTCTGCATCTAAAAATTTCTGATAGGATTTCTTGTTGCCTTGCATCTGATGCTTCAAATAGAGAATCTAGTTACTCCATTAGTTTCTCAGTTGTTGATCCCATTGTTGGGATTTTGAGCTATTGCAAGCTCTGATATCAATTGATCTGCGGATCTAACCAATGCTCAAATAGACAATTAGATAGATAATCGATGAAAAAGATTTTCTATTCTTGCTTTGTCTTTTAACAAGTTTTCAAGAAAAGCTTGTTCTCTGGTAATTTTGAGATTATGAATTGCTTATTCTAAAAGACGAGGATGAACTGCTTTTGATATTTTAAATAGTATGATTTTCTCTTTTGTATTAGTGCTAAAGTCTCGTAATATTTTAAGTTTAGAACTTAATTCACGCGTTTTTTGAAAGTGAGAAATTTTCTATGGTGAAAAATAATTGTTTACATTTGAGTATAGAGGATAGATCTTCAGCTGCAGTTGTTAAAATAGATAAATTATGGGTCCACTACGCTTCTTTATGAATATGCTTCTCTAGTGATATGCAGACACTACTCACTTATGATGCATACATTATCAGACTTTGTTTTACAAAGGGGGTTAAGATTGGAAGTGTTGAACCAAAATAATGACCTTTATGACATTTCCTATTGTTTTTGTGCTTGGTTCACACTGAACCCAGTTGAAATGACAATCATCCCAGTTTTTGTGGTATCCCACCTCTCCTATCAACGTCGCTATCAGTTTTTGTGTGCGCTTAGAAGCCCAAGCCACCCGTAAGTTTTTACGTCCCATGCCCTTCCTTTTTTGCGTCGTCTGATCTGATTAGTGCATAAATATGCACTTTTGGCTAATTAATGATGTCCATATATATATATTATTCAGCAAATATATATGTTTTATTATTTTGTAGGTAAATGGAGACAAATGATGAAAATAAGATAAATAAAGGATTTCTAGTGCAATATGGAGGTTTGACTTCACAAAGAGGAGAGTCTAAAACCTAAGTAAAGAACGATTAAAAGCTGAAACAGAAAATTCATGTGTAGAGTTGTCAACTTTGACAAAACATTGAGAGTAGTTTAGAATGAACCAGATAATGATCTTTATATGCGTGGAAATCCCTGAATGTCTAGTTTTCAGAACTTGTTCTAGATTGTGAATATCACTTTTCTAGAGGAAATTATGACCATTTTAATACATGAATGTCAGCCTGCTCGGGAATCTGTCTTTGATGAGAAACTTGTGTTCAGAGACCCAAGTTACACCGAAAGCCCAAATACAAAGGGTCCAACGAAAAATAGACATTCAACATCTTATAAATACTCTATTTGAGGGTTTTATAAAGGGAACCAGATTGTGAAGAGCACTGATTCTTAACGTTTTTCTCTTTACATTTAGCTTTGTTTTGACCTTAGTAAATATGTTTCTAACTTACTTTATGTTTTTAGGTTGAAAATAAAGGAAGAACAATAAAGGAGGCAAAATGGAGCAAAAGCGCAGAAAAATGAAGAATCCTATTCCGACTAGGAATCCTTGTTGGAGTAGAAGTCCTCGGGAGAATAAGAAAGTGAATTCGGAACACATGTGCAAAATATTTCCTAAAGTGAAGAGGAAGTGTCCGGGTCTTTCCTAATTGATGAAGGAAACCTTTCCTAACTGTGATTGAAGAAGAATTGAAATCTTAGTCCATCTAGAAGAATGATTTGTCATGGGCTTGCTTATATATTGAAAATATCGACCCTATTGTTGAATGGGAGCCCAAATTACTCAAGAATGTATCAAGATTAATGAAGATGGGTCAAAGACCAAGAGCATGTCCAAAGAAGCCCAAAGAAAGAAGTTGGATTAAAATGAATTATCAGAAATTGGCATTTGTACATCAGCCCACTTAGAAAGACCACTGTGAACAGATCTGGATGAATCTAGACACAGTTAGCCTATGATTGGAAAGATCTGGAAGTCTAGTTTCTAACTCAATTGAAATCACACAATTTGGAGTCCTAGAACGAGAGAAATTTCTGTTTTCGTGGAGAGGGGTCAGGTTACCCGGGTGGAGTAGTTAGAGTCCGACAAGGAGTCAAACTAGGCTTTTCTTGGCCTATATAAAGGGAGCTTCAGCCAGAATAAAGGGATCACTTATTCTATAGCCTATGCTCTTCCAAATACTCTCCTCCTCCCCATAAATTAAGCCGACATCCTCAAGAAGCCGACTACGCCATCATAACGCAGCGTCTCTTCTTCCACCGACGTCTAGGGGATTCCGAGCGTCTTCCACCAAAGAAATCTAGTGCTCTTGAGTAGCCTTAGAGAATTTCGAAGCTATACAAGTGTAACCATGATCTCTTTACTCTGTAGTTTCTTTTTGTGTATTAAACTCGGTTGTGTGTCGGATGATTTTATTTGGTTTCATAAATTATATGTCTTTCAATAAATCTTCCATGTGTTTTATTACTTTTATTCGAAACTTGCATGTGTATTTAGTTCTTAATGCTTTGATTTTAGATATAGGGGATTCCGAGTCTGAATCAATGGTGTATAGGGGATTCCGAGCACAAAATATGAAATATGCATGTGTTTTGAATTTGAGTGATAGAATTTTGTAGGTTGTTGAGAGATGTATATATGTCATGTTTGAGTGAAGATAAGGAATAAGTTGATCACTTGTGTATAATTAATTAGGTTTTCTTTTTGTTTCAAAACATGGTATGTGTTTTAGAGTCTTCTATGTGTTTGCTTGTCTATGAGTCAATGCATATTAGAGTCCTAGGATTATGTGCTATGTTTGAGACGTTTTTAGTAAATAAATTAGGTAATTAAAAACAACTCTTGATATCCCTTTTTTTTTACTACACAAGAATTACATGCACCCTTCAATCCCCGGTTTGAACGATCCCTACTTGCTTAAAATACTACATCTATAGGGTTTTAAATTGTATGATTGATTTGTGTGTTAAGTGTTTAATTTAATGCATGTTATGGTCGTATCAAGCACATAACTTAGGATACAACAAGGAGCTATAAACCAGATTCTTCTTCTTCTCTTCTCTTATATCTTTGTTTCCATGGATTATTGTAGTGCGGCTTACTTTTCTATGAGTAGCTAAACACTTAGTTAATGGGCTGTATTGAAGCCTTGTACATAAAGTTTACATGATACATACTCGTTAATCTAATTTTACATATTGATTAAATGAGGTTTTCTTATATTGCTTTATCATTGATAATTTCTTTACATGTTGCTAACGAGTGAACAATCTCAGTATGCATGTTTAGGAGTTTACTCTAAGAGAGTTAAGATAGAGCCACATCATTCCCTCCTTGATGTCTCCATGATAGGAACCAATGGAGGTGAGAAACTGTTGGATGTAAGAAACCCTAAGTCTAGCAAGTGATGCCCGTGGCTAGCTTGTGAACCCTTGTAGATTCCCAAATACTCTTAGAATATAATAAATTTGGCTGAATAGATGAGAACTCACCATAGTACTAAATTTACTAACTAGAGATCACACTAAGGTGGATGGCCATTCCACTTAGTATGCCTGGTAAGAGATGTGTAAATACGATTGGTATGTCCAACTTAATTAGTTCAATTGTGGGAACTATCATTCATTAGATTGCATATTAGGTTAAGTTTGTTTCCATGTAGATTGAATAGCGGTGGTGGATAGCACTCCCCCTTAACTTGTTCTCCATATTTGGTTCACATATTTACTTTTCAACATTTACTTTTCTGCAATTAGCTGTAGTCGGCGATTTATTTCGCCAACCAAATCAACCCTCTGAAATTTTACGCGGTAGTCCGTCACTGAGATTATTTTACTGTATATAAATTTAGTAGAATATAGTAGTCTAGGTTATGTAACTAACCGAGTCTTCGTATTTAGGTCGAGTCTGCCATATTTCTGGCATTAGTATAATTGAGTCTTGTAAAGCTTTTAGTCTCATAAGTCCTCTGCGGGTAATGACCCATACTTCCATTATACGACATTGACATCTTTAGGTACAAAGAAGGGGATTATCTTTGATAGGTAGTTTTCTGCCTATCATCGTCACTATTAGGTGGGGTGGACAAGTGAGTGCTATAACCGTAATTTTATGGTATTGTCATAATAGAGTTTTAATTTTTCGATTGATAGTCCCCGTCTCTCGAATGTGTTGAGCATAGACTTCTTTGAGAGTTTGAGGGTTTACAACTCAAAGTTTAAGCGCAGAAACTACTCGAACAGAGTCATCAAAAAAAGGAAATTTGAACTTGACTCATGTCAACCACCTGACCTGCGAGGCCCACTCGGTCCAATAATGATGTTGAAAAACATCAAATCCGTTTGCATCAAGCTTATTATTACCCAATCGAACTGTCCAGTAAGTCCAGTTGAAATGAGGCCCAAAAGATTTTAGAACCATAAATCAATTTTTGATAATGACTCAAAAATTATTACCCACCATAATTAACACCGCTAATCTTAATTTTTTAAAAATATATACAATATGAATCGGAGTTATAAAAAGCTAGTAACAGTATGTGTGATTTTTGGATCGGGGTCAAAATATAAGATATTGTTTTGATATTTAAATTCAAGTATTATTTAATAAAATTTCCCATATATAATGCACTGTTACAACAAGTGTAACAAGGACATTAAAGATTGGAGTACAACATCAACAATGAGTGAAAATAAACTACGATTGAAATGGTAGATATAAATCATCCCCGACAAAGAAAATAAACTACGACTGAATTGAAGACACGAAACGAGTCCTGACAAAGATAGGGTCTTTGTTTGTTTTGGGGGGCGCTCTTGTTTTAATTACTTTTCCGAGCAAGAAAGAAGTACACTATACGGTAGGATGGTAAGCCAACATAGCACAGTAAGTCTAGCAAGAAGATGACACATTTGTACCACCATGCAAATGGAATGTTAATTGCTATAAAATTTGAAGTGACCCGAAAGAAAATACCGAATTGATGCAACACCCATGTAGCCACTGGATAGTAGAAGGGAACATAATGGCTAACAAAAGTGCACGTAATAGACAATACGATGAAGAGTTCGAGGTAGCAAAAGATTGCGTAGAGTTGAGTTTGGCCAGCTGACAGAATAGCCATTTCAATGGCGGAGGGTGAGCAAAACACGGCTAATATATTGGGCCAGTAACTGTGGTTTCTTGGCTTATGGTCACTCTGAAACATTCGTACCCACCACCCGACCCGTGAGCCCAACAAATCACTGGGTCCATGATGACCCAGAAAACAGTCATAACTCATGAGCAGCTAGCTATCACTTGCACGTTGCATCTGATTTTCAGAACCCTCTTCAAAGATTTCGTCGTCTTCTTTTTTCCCTTCAAGGAGTCTCGTTTGAGTTTAATTGTTTGAATGAACTCAACGAAGTAAAGCATAGCAGTGTTATTGGGTACTATAAAAAAAGCTTCAAGTTTGAGTTGGGCATATAATAATAACAAAGAACAAGGTATAATGTATACCAATGACCAGAGACAAGAAGAGAGAACTGGGCGATACGGAATTTCAAGACTCCAATACCTTCAGGTTAATAACACTCGCCTCCTCCCGCTGCTCTTTCTCCTGAATCTAAACAATTTCTAGGGTCTTTGCTTAATATGCTTATTGGAACTGATGGGTTAGTTTACTTCCGTCATTGTTGCAGGAATTGGTGTCGCAATTCCAGAATGCTACGAGTGAAGGTTTGTTGCGACTCAAATTTTATGTCTTCCCCTTGTTAATTCATTGATCCCTGCAGCTTGATGATAGCACTCTCATTGTGAGACATTGACTTTATATCTGTCTTGTTTTTTCTACTTGCAGAAACAAAAGAGAAAGTGGTTGCTAATCTGGCCAACTTTGCTTATGATCCTCACAACTATACTTACTTACGCCAGGTACAAGATTGAAGATTCTTACTTATTTTGATGTTGATTTGAATTGATTTGTCAATTCGACCTGATACATATGTCGAAAAATTACAAACAGCTCAATGTGGTGGAACTTTTCCTGGACTGCATAACTGAAACTAATGAGAAGCTTGTGGTATTCGGGGCAGGCGGGATCTGCAATTGTTGCCCCGGTGAGTCTAGATTTGTATTCTTTCACTGATCTTGCTTGCAGCTCTTAGTTTCTGAATGTCTTAAACTCACTGTAGTAAGTGACCAACATTAATGTGCATCATTTTGATATCTAATTGAACTTTAATTTCTTGAGTGATGCAGATCCGGCTAATGCAGCAATTGTAACTCAATGTGGTGCTATCCCTCTTGTTATTCAATGTCTATCAAGCCCTGTTAGAAACACGGTGAGTAGGAATTCGTAGAACAGATAACTCTAATTCCATCAATGAAGTACTGTGCTTTTTTCTGTATTTGAACTTGTATGTGTATTGTTAGGTGAATTATGCAATTGGGTCACTTTTTTTTTTTATCTCTGCAATGCATCTAACAAGGAAGAGATTATGAAGCCAGAAGTGGTTGATGTCATGAAGAGATATGCTGCTGCTGAAGCATCTAGTGTCATCCTCAGTAATCTAGCCAAGGCATTTTTGGACAAACATGTGCCTGATATTGACCTTTGACCGAGACAGAGTAAATGATGGAGCATCAAGCATGTAGTCACAAGTTCTAACCAGAACTGATGTTGAATGCGTTTCCTTGGTGATATTCATAAACTTCTATGCGCAGCTTATACAATAACAGCATGTGTATAGAGGATCCAGGGACTTGGATTCTGCAGACCGAATTCGACAAGTCAATGGTAAATTCAATACCAACCTCCAGTATTTTGAGTAATTTCAACACTCTGAAAATAGATCTAGTGAAGTAGGATCGATATTTTGGTATGTATGTTATCTTGCTTACTGCACTTACGTATACTTTCACCAGTTTCTAGAAGAGTCAACAATTGCACCCAACTTCAAAGTATATTTTTTTTCGATGAACAAAAAGGAAAGATTCAAATCAGAGAACGAAACCCCTTACTACAAAACCTGCATGACAAAGATAAAACTGCAAAGTAGCACTAGCTGAACTAGGAACTTCAAAGTTAATAGACGATTCTTGATTAGTCTCAGGGTGGTTAGCTTATGAATGCGTCGAGTATATGGGATTTTAGTTATGAATTCTACTTCTTTGCTTTAATTGCCGAGCACAAATGTAGATCTCGATCTATCTCAATCTTGTAGTAGTAGTACTAGTAGAGAGAGAGAGAGGGTTCTGTATTTGAACTTGTATGTGCATCCTATACTTATTTTAGGTGAATTACGCAGTTAGATCTCTTTATTATCTCTACAATGTATCTAAAAAGGAAGAAATTATGAAGCCATACATGATTGATAACTTGATATCATCAAGAGATATGCTGCTGATGAAGCAGCTAGTGTCAGCTTCAGTAATCTAGCCAAGGCATTTTTGGACAAGCACATTTCTGAAATTGAACTCTTGAGTCTTTGAGCTAAACAGAGAAACTCATAGTAATTGGTGTTACCCTCATGTGTTAACATCTCGCAGGATGTGGAGGGAGATCAAACTTTTGGCTGGTATAAAACCGGTCATTGCCTCGATGTCTGATGTGGAAGCAAGTGGATTATACTATATGGCAATGCCAGCAGATGCCATTGTTGCAGAAAATTCAACCTTGGTTCTCTCTGACATGATTCCGCTATCTAAATTTCTGTTTTGGCCATAAATTTATATAGGAAAATTAAGACCCCTTTTTACGTGTTGATAGAGGATCTATCCCGTGATAAACTGGGAATGGACCCTATCTCAGCCATTGGCCTCTTACTTTTGTAAAGCCTAATATGGATACAGTTTGATCTATACAAAAGATTCATTTTGAATAATACCAGAGGACATTTAAAACTTTTCTTATTCTCAAAATACATGAAGTGTTACAAGTGACTTACAACAAGGATCTTATATATTGAAGCAATATCGAAAAGATAACTGAAAGGGAACAACCATCAACAGCAAGGATGGAAGTAGTTTGTAAAGCAGGATTATATGGCAATAGAGGAATGAGCTTTGACAAAGAGGGTCTTCTTTGATTACTATGGCATCAAGGATGGATGTAAATTGCAAATCAAGATCGTAAGCCAACAAAGAACGTAGAAGAAGCCAATGAGACATTTGAACCACAAGGAAAATGGAATGGTGATAGCTATGAAGATGGCTGTAACCCCAAAGAAAACTCCGAGTCGCTGGAGCACAAGAGCAGCAAGAGGATAGTTCAAGTGGATGCATTTGCTGACAAAAATACAAGTAAACGATATAATGATGGTGAGTGCAAGGAAGCAGAAGATAGTAGGGAGCTGAGAGTGAGTTTGTGCTGATAGAAGAGCCAAATCAATGGCGGAGGCAGAGCAAAACACAGCAAGTATTTTTGGCCAGTCTAAGTTGTGGCGGTCTCTAGCTCCAGCAACAGCAGCTTGTGGCTGAGACATTTCTTCATCCTCTGGATTATGCACCAAACCAAGTGCTATAAGAATTCGGAGAGCAAATGCCTTCATTTTCATGTTTGAAATTCTCTTTGATCATTCTCTCCATTTTAAAGGCTCTGAAGTCTCAGCTTTGGGCACTCACGAATCATTATATTAATGAAAGGGCCTCCAAGGAATTGAAGAAATTTTGGCTGCAACTTAATTTGTCTACCGCCAACGGGGTGATGACTGAGGTGGTTATTCCATAAACTTGGGACTGGGGATCCTCTCATAGTGAAGAGCGTCGAGTATTGCCTATTATAAAGTTCATTTTGGCCTTCCATTCTCATTGAACGGTCAAGATGAGACTAGAAGTCGTGACAATTGTTTTTGTTATGTTTAGATACAGTAGTGACTTTAAGATGAGAAAAGAAGAGCAAGATGAATTTAATCTTTAATCTTGGCCGTTCAACTGAAACGTATAGTCAACATTCACTCTATGCTCTTTCTCCTTAAGTCGGCCACAGAAACATTTTGGCTCTCCTCGCTCTCTTTCTCCTTTCGGTTTTCAGTTTAGTCATGGGAGCTGTTGACTTCGCTCTCTTATGCTTAATACTTGAGATGTTAAGCAGGCCGATCTGAAGCTCGACTCATATGGACGACCCGACCCATGAGGCCCAATAAGTCACTCGGTCCAATGGGATGGTTCTGAACTCGGTCCATTGTCAAATTCATATGTGACTGATATAAGTCATATAACCCACTGGAAAACCCATTAAATGGCCCAGAAAACAGTAGTCTTTTTTTATTTTTATCTTTCAACGAGTTTTTGAGTGTTGAATTCTGAACTAAGTAAAGCATATCAGCATATGATCCTTAGTTTGCCTACGATCCTTACAAACTAAACTTACTCGAGGCAAATATGCCACAGGACACAGAGGTTGGTTAGAAAAATAAGCTGCTATTAAACTTCATAATGTCTTGTTTGGCGATCTATGTACCAACTCTTATTATGTTTTTTTTTGTTCAATTATTACAGGTTACACTTGTTGAGCTTGCGAGACTCGCCCCTTCACTGCCATAACTTTTGAGTGGCATAGGGAGTACTCTGGTTGGAGTCGATCAAACGATGAAGACTCTTGTCCAAAATTTATGATTTGGGCTTTTGGCCATAAATTTATATAGGAAAATTAAGACCCCTTTTTACCTGTTGATTGAGGATTTGTCCCTTGATAAACTGGGAATGGACCCTGTCTCAGACATTGTAATCGCGGCAAGGGGCTCTCACTTGTACAGCCTTATATGGATACTGTTTGATTTATACAAAAGATTCATTCCCAAAATACCAAAGAAAATCCAAAAGTTTTCTCATTCCCAAAACACATGCAGTGTTACAGGTGACTTATAACAAGGATCTTAGAGACTGGAAGCACAATCGAAAGGAGAATTCGAAAAGAACAGCCACCACAACAACGAGTGAAATGATAAATGACAAGCGAAATGAGCTTGACAAAGATCGGATAATTTGGAGATATCCCTTTGGTTACTTTGGCAGGAAGGATGTGTTCAATGCAAAAATATCTCTCGCGAAGAGATCCTTCTCGCGAAGCAGTCTCTTTTATCTCGGATGTTTTAACCGCGTGGGCCGGTCTATCCTGTTTGTGCTTCGTATGCTGACGTGCCACCGTCTCTTGACGGTATATGGACTATAAGAGCCACCTGACTTCTATTTTAAGCGATTCGAACAGGGAGAGCACCAACCCTGCTCGAATATGTCTTTTTTGCCTAGAAACCTAGGACTTTGATATGTGAATCTCTCGCTAAGTCCTGAAATCGATACTCCACACGTCCTTTCTCGTGCAAAGCAGAGCAATCTCGTGACAGAGTGTTGAGAACACTCGCTCCCTTTGAGTATTCAAGCTCTCAACTTACAAGTGAGCCGCTCTTCAACTTTCCGGTTGCAATTGCTTCCTTGAAGTCGTAATACTCTCACTCGATATGTGACAATCACTTAGACTTTCTGGTTGCAAAGAAGATAGGAATCTCGAGGACGAGATGTCCGTCTAGGTTTGTTTGCGTATAGCAAGATTGTTTGATTGATTGGGGGAGCTTTACATAAGATCCTTGCTCTCCTTATATACTCGCTTAATAACAGTCATTCATTCTATTTCAAATTCCTCTGCTCTTGTAATCACAGTTTGAATCCAACACCAGCATACGTGTCGTATCACTCATAGATCTTCTAATTCCATCATAACTCTTCCAAGAGTTCTATATAAAATTAAACTAGTTATGACAGAATCTAAGCCGCATAGAACCAGCTAATAAGACATAGTTCTAAAAGAACTCAAAGCCTTCCTCTAGCGAAGCTCGCCAAACGCTATATAACTTGACTCTTCGCTATGCACCATTAATATACTGGGCCGCTCGCATAAACCTCGGCCACCCAAGCCCAAAATAAAATTCTTTATTTAGGCCCAAACAGGATGGAAGCATTACATTACAAAGCAGGATTGTAAGCCAACAGAGCACGTAGATGAAACAGGTGAAACATTTGAACCACAAGGGAAATGGAATAGTAATGGCTATGAAGATGGCAGTGACCCCAAATAAAATGCCCAACTGCTGGAGCACATGAGCAGCTACCTGATAATTGAAGTGAATGCATTTGCTGGCAAAGATGCACGTAAAGGACATTATGATGGTGAGTGCGAGGAAGCAGAAGATATCAGGGAGCTGAGAGCGAGTCTGTGCCGATAAGAGAGCCATTTCAATGGCAGAGCCCGAGCAGAACACAGCTAGTATCTTGGGCCAGTCTAGGTTGTGGTTGCGAGGTGCAGCTGGTTGTGGTGGTTGAGCCACAGCTTCTTCATCGTCTAGTTTAGGAATCATCAAGCCGAGAGCTATGAGAATCTGGAGAGCAACTGTCTTCATTTTCTTCATGTTTGTACGTATTGCTCTGAATCATCATGCATCTCTATTGATTATATAGGCTGGCGATGACGATAACAAAACGCACCACGGCACCAGATTATCAGTTCTCCGAAGCTAACACACAATTTCGCGGCGCCCGTTACCATCAGTTCTCCCCCGTCACTATCATTATCAGGTTTCAATTCGTGGCCATCACTATCAGTCTCCACAAGCCAACAACTGTCTGTCCTCGCTTTTGGCCATCAGGACAAAAACCTGCGACACACTCCCGTCAGGCCGTCACTATCGATCATGACTCCTCGCATTGACTACCACAAGACCGACCTTTTCTTTTAGTTTTCAGGTTGAGATTTAACCGCCCATCTTCTTTCACCTCTGAAACCATCAAACCTGGTATGATCTCCTTAATTAGTTACCAATGTACGTGATGACATTGTCATGCTAAAACTGATTGTATTAGTACAATCTTCAAATTTGTATAAATTGATCTCAATGTATTCATGTATTCATAACGTCCGGCGTATAACAACAACAACAACAACGTGTAATGTTTACGAACGAGCGGAGACTAGAAGAGTGAACTGGTCGATATGGAGCCTCAAGGTTATCCTAGCCTCTTCCTAGTTCCACAGTCTACACGTACAGTTTCTGCATTTGATCCTTACAACTATACTTACTGATCCTGTAACAATTGCACAATGTAGTTTTACAATTAATGTGTATCCTATATATCACTGATCCTGTAACAAACTAACAATTGGCTGCAGCTCTGAAATTCTTACAGTAACTCACAGTAGTATGTTATTAACACTAATGTGAATCATTTTGATGCAATATTTAACTTTAATATCTAAAGTGATCGATCAATGTAGTCGATAGTAACTTTGATATCTCCATACATCTCCTCTTAAAGCTCCATTTTGCCGTCACTATCAGGTGCACGCGGTCGGTAGAGAATTGAAGCGCGCTGTTACTATCTGATCGTGTTACTATCAAGAACATGAACCTGATACTATCATGATGTTACTATCAAGACTTGAACTATCATGATGTTACTATCAAGACTTGAACGTACCCTGTTACTATTTTTGACCCTGTCACCATCCTATCCAGTCTTGACCACAAGCAGCCAAGAGCTTTCGTGACGGGTGTTCTTCACTTCTCTGTCCTTGATAACTTGATTTGAAAGTTGTACGTATTTCTGTCGGATGACCCGGTTTTTACGCGTAAAAAAACAAGTCAGAGAAAGAAAGTCTACTGCTCGATACATAACAAACCACCAGAGCCGTGAAGCCCAGTGAGTCGCTAGGTCCTGATAAGGCCCGGAAGGTTTTGAATTTCTGATCCATTACCCAAATTCATATGCATGTAACCCACCAGAATGCCAAATTTTTTTATATTAAACTCTGTATTGTCGAAGGAAAAAAGTAGAGAAAATATGCAATAGACTAAAACTGTATTTTTATTAATTGATATATGACCTTATATAAGCATGCAATATGTTACAAATTCATATCCAAATAGATTGAGAGAATATCTATTTCTATTCTAATTAGGACAAGACATACACCGAGAAACCAGGAATATTATTTCCCTTAAACACTCTCATTTGTGTCGTGATCCTAATGGATGATGCATAACATGTTGCTTCACTAAAAACCTTGCCAAGCAAACAAAAACCTCTTAGGTAAAACAAAAGCTTGGTCGAATGGAAAAAGAGTACAACACATCAACTACAAAAGTGACCACATGCATGTGATGTATACACCCTCTGATGTCTACGAAATGAACTCCCCCTTATCAGTAACTCAATCTTGGAGTTCAAACAATCTTCGTATACCAATGCGTCTCACATGCTTTACAAATGTAGATTTTGGTAACGACTTGGTAAACAAGTCTGCAACATTATCACCCGAATATACCCGATTCACATGAATGTTCAATAGTTATTGTTGTTGCTGATTGAAGAAAAACTTCGGCATATGTGCTTGGTATGATCACTCTTGATGTATCCCAACTTTATTTGTTCAATGCAAGTCGCATTGTCCTCAAAGATACAAGTTGGTGTTGTAATAATGGATGGTAATCCACTAGTTCCTCGAATGTAGTGTGTGATTGACCTAAGTCAAACGCACTCCTTAATTTCTTCAAGTAAAGCAATGATCTCAGAATGATTCGAGGAAGTAGCAACCAGGGTCTGTTTAGTTGACCTCCAAGAAATCGCTGTGTTCCCCATGGTAAATACATAACTTGTCTAGGAACGTCCTTTATGTGGGTCAGAGAGGTACCCAACATCAGCAAAATCAACCAAGACATCACAAAGCGTCTCTGAATAGGGGATTGCACTAAATTGAGGAATAGTGCTTGCAGTAGGATCAACCTTCAACAGGTCGAGTTGTTCCGTTGACGGGTAGAAGGTATGGCTCTGGTCCATCCAGGGTGCAACTTTCGATGGATCGAAATCCCTGGAACCAGCATGCTGCGATTCAACCATCCATTTTCTAAAAATTTCATGTTTCTCTCTGTATTCTTTATAGGGAAAGAACATGCCCAAGTTTATAGAACCCTTCAAGTATCTGAAGATGTGCTTTATACCATTTCAATGACGTTGTGTAGGCGCAGAACTAAACCGAGCTAATAAGTTCACAGAGAATGCAATGTCTGGTCTTGTGCATTAAGTTAAATACAACAAAACTCCAATGACACTAAGGTATGGCACCTCAGCTCCCAATAGTTCATCATCATCATCTTTCAGACGGTACCGATCCTTATTGGGTTTCAAACTACGTATGACCATCAGTGTGCTAAGAGAGTGTGTTTTGTCTATGTTAAATTACCTGAGCATCTTTTAGACATAAGTAGACTGGTGAATAAGTATTCTACTAACTCGATGTTCTAATTCCAAACCAAGAAAAAATTGAGTCCTACCAAGGTCTTTCATCTCAAACTCGGATTTCAAGTAGGTAATCGTCTCATTGATTTCATCAAGAGACCTAATGATATTCATATCATCAACATAGACCACTACATTGAAAAATCATGAACTTGTTCTCTTAATTAACACACATGGGCATAAATCATCGTTTTTGTATCTCTTCCCAATCAAGTACTCACTGAGACGTGTGTACCACATCATACCGGATTGTTTCAATCCATACACTGAATGCTTCAATCTAATCACATGAGCACTCCGTGGTATAGAGTTACTTGAATTGGGTATGATTATACCTTCTGACACTTTCATGTATATCTCTGAATCAAGGTTTCCATAGAGATATGTTGTCACCATATTCATTAGCTGCATGTTCTATTTTTCGGACACTACCAAACTGATAAGGTAGTGGAAAATAATGATGTTCATAACCGAAGAGTATGTCTCCTTATAATCAATGTCAGGACGTTGAGGGAATCCTTGTGCCATAAGTCTAGCTTTATACCGCATGACTTCATTCTTCTCATTACGCTTCCAAACAAAGACCCATTCATGTTCAGCCGAGTTCACGTTTGGTAGGCATACACTACCGGACCAAAAGCTTGCCTTTTCTTTAGAGAGTCTAGTTCGGCTTGCATTGCTTCTTTCCATTTTGGTCAATCCGCTCTCCGTTGACATTCAACAACTAAGCGAAGTTCCACTACATTGTCGTCAATGATCTCCTGAGCAACGAAATAAGCAAAAGAATCATCAACTACCTTGGATGATCTATTCATAATAATGTGCGCATCATTGTTAGTTATTGAGATTTCACCATTGTTTGGCATCACATATGAGTCTAAAACGTCCTCCAAAGATGTCATTTGTGATTGTAGGACATAACTGTAGTCAAAAGAAATCTCATGTGTGGGATTCACAATGTTGATGATGAAATGATCATTTTATGTGTTGATAGTCTCCCTTTTCGCTAGGAGCTCATATGTGAATTTTCTTGGTCTCCCCATTTTCCTAACGAGAGCCAAGACCGATGCTACTCCATCCACAAGGGCATGAGGCACATTACTTTGCCCTGAAGTTGCTTTATACCGCCCCTTGAGGAATTGCAACATTACAGGAATATTTAGGGCAGGAATGTGTGATCTCATCACTTTAACGATATCAGTGAAGGAATCAGACAACGAATCTGTTACATTTTGAAGATCAAGTATACGTCGCACTTCAATCTCACTTTGAGATGTTCTGAGAATGAACATGAGGGACGGGATGTTCAACTTCAATCTCAATCGACATATAGTAATTATCAAAAGTCTTTAGTGTGAATTCTCCTACATTATCCAATCTAATTGACCTGATTAGGTTGTCCGGGTGGTGAGCCCGAAACTTAGTAATCTGTGCAAGGAGTTTTACAAATGATC
The DNA here is from genome assembly GCA_946800695.1 of Geum urbanum. NCBI lineage: Eukaryota > Viridiplantae > Streptophyta > Magnoliopsida > Rosales > Rosaceae > Geum > Geum urbanum. The sequence continues at coordinate 44,700,169 of OX327013.1, forward strand.
CACATTCCTTGTAAATAGCAAAGCAACGTGTGACCATCACATTGATGCCTCTACTAAAATCATAAATTATTTAAATGGTCCGCATTCCGGTTTGATAGGTCAACAAATATCACCACAGATTCTCTATAAGAATGATATATTTTCAGTGTTATCAACCGCAAAGGGATGTCTAGCCTGTAACTTTGTTAATGAGCAAGCTTTGCAAAAAGAGCGATGAGCATCAGAGATTTCCATAAAGAAATCTTGTAGAATAACACTAGGTATTGAGACCTGATTAAGATTGTCAATCTCATTGACTCCATAAAATCCAATGGTTTTAAGGATTTCCACATGCTTCTTGCCTTTGAAAAATGGATGACCATGAGAGTTTTTCAATATTTTGATCATTATATCACGACCTGGGTGTCCCAGTCGATAATGTCAAAGCTCGATGAGGCCGTGTCACATAGTAGTAAGTGTGACAACATTGGATTGAATAAATCCGAACTGTAGTAAGATATAATCCACTAGAAATTTCCCCTAACTTTTCCAATGTGTGCTTTCTACCGCACTCCCCTAAAGTATTGTATAAGAATTTTTCACTATTCTCACTATGAGTTTCCAAGTTGTAAAGATCAAATGTCCTTAAAATTTAGTAAGGTTTGGTTGACCTTAGGCATGTACAATGCATCAGTGTTATGGATTCTTGTTCCATGTGGTAGCAAAAATTGTGCTGAACCACGCCATTGTATAACCGGCGCAAGACCAATAGTGATTGTCACTGATGATATGTATGGCACAAGATCAATAAAAAATTACATACTCCGTAGTATAGTATGAGTAGTACCACTATCTGCTAGACACTCGATCTCGCTTTCAAACATCTACAAAAGAATTTGAATTTATTAGTCTTTAAGACTTGTTAACCACTTTAAGTAAACACTTATAGATTTACCAAAGGGTTGTGACCCTTAAAGAGTGTTGATATGACATAAACAAACTGATGAAAAATACATCAAAAACACCAATCTCGAGTGATATTTTTGACGGGTCGAGAAGAACCACTCGATGGGTCGAATAAACCAAAAATAAACTTTAATTTTTTGATAACTATTACTGACGGGTCGATGATGTTTTTCAATGGGTCAAAAATCGGAAAAAAAATTCACAGTGGCTTGCCATCGAATGGTCGAGGTGAACTTTTGACGGGTCGAATAAAACCTAAACTCGATATTGATTTTCCGATATCTTTCTCGACGCGTCGAAGAAAATTTTAAACGGGTCGAATTTGTGACAATTTGGAGACATAAATGTGCATTCGACTGATCAAATGAAAACTAGACAAAATTTTTGACGGGTAGAAAAGTGCCCAAAACCGTTTAAGAGTGTGACATTCGACGGGTCGAGAAATAATCCCGACGGGTCAAAAATCTCTAGAATCAAACCATCCTCTCTTTTGTCTCATTTTTATGATACCTTGGTGTGATGATGCCATAGAATTTTGTAGATTTTGAACATTGTAAGCAATGTGTATGAACATAACTATTCTTAATACTTTTAAATACCGAAAGAAAGAACTTTTATTGCTTTGCCAATACTAAAACTTACATCAAAATATTGTTCTTATTCAATAACCACGACTAAAAATAAAGTCAAATAAAAAGCTAAACTTGATTACATAATATAGATATGGGTATAATGCATAGACTAATCAAAATCCGGAGTCTTTAGACTTGTATTGTTGACATCTGCTACTATAAGGTTGGCTTCACCAACATCATCCATCTCTTGATCCGCAGTGTAGTTGGTCTCATGTGCCAAGTACTGTTTGCATCTCTTGTAGACATTCTGGACATCCTTAGGTGCATGACATTGCTTGTGCATATGCTTGTTAGAATCAGACCTATAACAAAGTGCCAAGCTAGACATTGAAGGAGCAGACTTTAAAGAATTTCCATTATTCCTAGAACCAGAACTTGATGGATTCTTGTTAAAGTTGTCTTGGCGAGTCCAAGTCATATTTTGACGTCCTCTTCTCCCACCACGAGCTCTACCACGTCCTCTTCTTCCACCACAAGTTTGATAAGGTTCTGAACGGTTGTTCTTCTTATCCTTTCGTGTCTTTCCAGTATGATTAGCCTTATAAACTTTCTTTGTACCGGCTGGCCTAGCATTATTATAGAGAAGAATCTCCTGGTGCCTTTCTTTCTTGGCCAGTAGACTCATAAGATCACTGAATGATCGAAGTCTTCCTTACCCATAATCAATTTGATACTGGTGAGCAAGGGTGTCCATAGAGGTAGGAAAGGTAGTCAAATAATTCTCAACCATAGCTTGGTCGGTCTTTACAACGCCACAAATGGCAAGTTCAGACTATAGCTTTAGTATATCATGATAGAAATAATTGATTTTAGGATAATCCAATAACCGAATTTGATCCCATGTTTCTGTGAGCTCCAGAAGTTGTGCTTCATGCACATTATTCAACCGTTCTTGTAAAGTTACCCACAAATCTGTGGGGTCATCCTTTAACAATTACTATTTCCTTAGAGCAGGATGAATGTATCTCTCGAGAAACATGAGAGCTTGAGATTTGTAAGCTATAGTGTCATCATTGGCTTCAGTGCCAGGTGGTAGCGGTTGGATAGTATCCGCGAGTCTTTTACCAATGAGAGTATTCCTCACTTCTGAGACTCATATATGGTAGTCTGCTCCTTGAAGATCAAGGATGCCAAACTCTGGCCTTATTGACTCAGTCATCTACAAAAAATAAGAGATAAAATTAGTTTACCGATCAAAAAATCACGATCAATAATCAAGTTTAGGGAATAAGAAACATGATCCATAAGGTATGTTCACAAAGATTGTTGCAATAACCGGTGGTTTCATACCACACCCCATAAAATCGTGACTAACTCAGAGTCACAAAATATTGACTTCCCTCTTCTTTTTTTCATGTATACCGTGACTCCTCCAGGACCGTCACTATTGTTTAAACTTTTGAGTAAGAAGATTAAATCTGTTTTCACTCATACCTAAAATAATCCATTGGAACTAGATCCAATATAAAAATTCATGGTATTGAAACCTAACTCTAGACCTAGATGTAGAGTGTTGCAGTAATTAAGTTTTATAACCTAATTCTAAATTGAAGAAATTTAGTCAATTTACCTCGAGGGTATTATGCTCGGTATGAAAACTTTGCTCAAAAGAATTTTGAAGAGAAAAAAGTCCATGAATTTTCGGCGACTAGCTTCGGAGGTGGGTAAAATCTAGTGGTAATTGGAGGTTGGCAGTGGAGAGATTCTGTCAAAGAGGGATGCCGGCGGTTGAGGTTTTAGTGTTTAGGGATTTGGGTTGGCTATCAACTCAAGAGCTTCTAATAACGTGTTGAAAGAGAAAAGTAGATACGTAAGTAAATAGATCTAAAACTATGTTTTATTCATTGATAGATGACCTTAAATAAATATTACAATGTGATACAATAAATCTCTCGATAAATCAGAGAGTGAAAGAATCTCTATATCTATACTAATTAGGACTAGACACACACATATATATATCAGGAATATAATTTTCTTAAACAAAAAATTATAATTAATAGTTGATAAGATTTATTTTGAAAATATATTTTAGGGTGGAGAGAAAAAAAAAATTTAAAAATAAGGAAAAACAAGAAAATTGAGTGTTAATGCCACTAAATGAAGTCATGTGGTGAATGATGACACGAGAATAGCCAATATATATCTTCGAGCGCCAGATTACATAGTAGAGATATCGGTCTAAGTAAAATTGGTAGTCTCTAGATTAGTATTGGGGATATCCGTTACAATTAGATTGGCATCACCACCATCTTCCATCTGTTGATCCGCAATGTAGTTGGTCTTATGTGCCAAATACTTCTTGCATCTCTTGTAGGCATTCTGGACATCCTCAAGTGCATGACATTGTTTGTGCATATGCTTATTAGAACTACACCTATAACAAGGTGCCAAGCTAGACGTTGAAGGAGCAGACTTCGAAGAATTTTCATTGTTTCTAAAACTAGAATTTGATGGATTTTTATTGGAGTGGTTGTTTTTTTTACGTGTCCAAGTCATATTCCAACCGTTTCCTCCTCTGCCACAACCTCTACCACCACAAGTTTGATAATGTTCTGAACGATTGTTCTGCTTAATTTTTCTTATCTTTCCAGTATGATGAGCCTCATGGACTTTCTTTGTACCGGTTGGCCTAGCATTGTTGTAGAGAAGAATCTCTTGATGTTTCTCATTCTTGGCCAACACACTCATAAGATCATTGAATGATCTAAGTATGCCTTGCTCATAATCAATATGATACTGGTGAGCAAAAGTGTCCATAGAGGTAGGAAATGTAGTCAAAGACTTCTCGACCATAGCTTGGTCGGTCTTTACAACACCACAAATAGCAAGCTCAGATTGTAGCTCGAGCATTTCTTGATAGAAATCATTAATCTTGGGGTAATCAAATAACTGAATTTGATCCCATCTTTATGTGAGCTCTGGAAGTTGTGCATCATGCACATTATTGAACCGTTCTTACAAAGTCAACAACAAATCCGTAGGGTCGTCCTTTAGTAAAAACTACTTCCTTAGGGCAGGATAAATTTGTCTCTTGAGAAACATATGAGCTTGAGCTTTTCGAACTGTGGTGTCATCATTAGCTTCAGTGCCAGGTGATAGTGGTTGGATAATATCCGTGAGTCTTTTACCGATGAGATTATTCCTAACATCTGAGACCCACCTATGGTATTCTGGTCCTTGAAGATAAAGGATGTCAAATTCTAACCTTGTTGGCGCAGTCATCTACAAAGGATAAGAGATAAAATTAGTTTACTGATCAAAAAATCTACGATCAGTAATGTTAAGTTTAGGAAATAAGAAACATGATTCATGATGTATGGTCATAAAAATTGATGCGATACCCAGTGGTTCATACCACACCCCATAAAACCTTGACTAACTCAGAGTCACAAAATTATCGACTTCCCTTTTTTTCATGTCTACCGTGAATCTCCCATGATTGTCACTATTATTTAAACTTTTGAGGAAGAGGATTAAATCCCCTTTCACTCATACATGCAATAATCTATAGGAACTAGAGGCATATATAAAATTCACGATATTTAAACTTAAATCTAGACCTAGATTTAGAGTGTTACGGTAATTAAGTTTTACAACCTAATTCTAAATCGAAGAACATTGAAAATTTACCTCGATGGTATTATGCTCGGAATGAAAACTTCGCTGAAAAGAAGCTTGAAGCGAAAAATCTTTGAAATCCAGCGACGATGACGAACTCTAGCAACGGACGGCGGTGCTTCGACGGTTGTAGACAACGGTGAGATTCATTCAAGGAGAAGGAGGCCGGCGGTGGTTTAGGGTTTTTTTTTATTTAGGGGTTTAGGCTGGTGGCTATCAACTCAAGAGCTATTGATAACGTGTTGAAGGAGAAAAGTAGAGAAGATACGGAATAGACTGAAATTGTGTTTTTATTCATTAATAGATGGTCTTATATAGACATTACAATTTGTTACAAATTCATATCCCTATAAATCAAGTATTGAGATGATATCTACTTCTATTCTAATTACGACAAGACACGCATCGACATACTAAGAATATTATTTCCTTTAAACATTCATATCTTTTTGAAAGATTTCATCTTATTTAATATTTACCTTCAAGGGTTCTCTTTGAGTATAGACGTATAGTAGTGTATTGGATACTATTATTAGTTTATTGTTATTTCATTTATGTAGGGGTTGGATTTGGATGGGTTCATTATTAGGTCAAACCCATACCATACCGTAATAAATCATTCGGTTTGGGTCTCAGCGGGTTTGGTTTCTCGATTAGCCTATCTTACGAGTTTTGGTTTGGTTTATTTTGGATTTTGGTTTGATTTTTCAGTAAAACTTCCCACTCCTACTAGAAGTGGAGTTACATGTTAGGACCATAATTATGTGCCTATTACGCTCCTAACTTTATACTTATAGCTTTTTTTCTATCAATAAAGCATTGTTCTTATGACGTTTCTTGCTCTTGCTAAGAAATGTAGAGTTGGCTCGGAAATGTATTAATTATGAAGAATTAGGTACTTATTGGAGAACATGTATACATTTCCGAGGTCAAAGAAAATGTTGGAGTAACTTTGGAAAAATGACGAAATAGCTTCACGGGAGGTCGCCGGAAGTTTCCCGGAACCCACCGAAACTTGCCATAGTCGGCCGGCCCACCTTGATCCCCCCAATCACATGGAGTCCAGCCCAATAGAGGCTCATTGAGCTCATATATGCTTACCAATCTGATTTGGAGAGAAAGAGAAGAAGTTAGACCGCATGATGTCACCATTTTGGAGCTTAGCCTTCCATAGCTTAAAATAGTGGATCATGGTCTCCTTAATTCAAAGTTAACCCTTAGATTTTCTATCTCACCATTTCTTATCATTTAAGAGTCCATATTTTCCTCCCCATTCAGCCCAAATTCGAGCTCCTCTTGGCACCCAAATAGAACATACTTCATTTTTTAGATTTCTCAAGTTTTAGCTCTCTAGAAACTCTCTCCATCCATATCCATTGGAATAGTCATCTCTCCACCGAAAACATACCCATATTCACCATCTAAGGCCTAGAAATCTCAATCACCACCACAATACCTTCCACTATACCATCATCTCTCTAGCCTTAGGTGGGTGACTCAACATCAAGGAACTTTGGAGCAAAGTTGGAGCAAGGAGGAAAAAATATCTTGAAGACCTTGGAGCTTTTGAGGACTCTTGGTTATTTCTCATCCAATTTTGTCTTTCAATTATGTACCTAAGCTCTATACTTGTTATGAGTAGTGAGTAGTAGATTTTGGGAGGCTATGGTTAGAACTCTAGCCATATGATGTGATGAACATGTCTTGGATTATATATATTGTATGTTATGAAGATTTGTATTGTGAATGAGTTTATTGTGTGATTTTAGTATGTTTATATGCTTTAGATTGTTGTATAATTTCTTATATGCATGTGTTGACTCTAGCTAGGTTGATGTATGTGTTAAAGGACTTAAAAATGACCCTTGAATGAATTAGCTACTCACTTAAAGATAGATGAGCATGTGAACATGATTAGGATATTATCTATAAGATTTATCTTAAGATTTGGTTCCCCAGTACTTAGCATGGATTAGAGACTCTTAAGTCTCTTTAGACTTGAGGGACCCTAGTCAAGCACACATTGACTAAAAGGGTTATTGTGGCACCTTGTAGAATCTATTGGCTCGTAACTTATTAGGTGCAAGTAGAGGGATTCAACTACACGTCCTCTCGGATTCTCCAATCAATATTCAAGAGGGGAACCTTTCCACATCTATCACACGGTTTACTTGTTAGCTTCACAAGGTGACATGCGGTTGAGGTATAAGCCTGTAATGACTTATGTCTTGATCTCGACTCACCAAACACTTCAATGTAGGGCTTCAGTCTGAGGTGACATAGGAATTTGAGTTCAAAAACAAACCGTGACTCACAAGGTCACGATTTGGACAATACTTTGTGTGAACGGACTTAATCTATACATAAATTGGGACATTGTTTGATGCATCATATGGTTAGCGGAACTCCCCTAGCCGACCTACTTGCTTTATCTTGAATTTGTGTTATTTAGCTCCGTACTTAGTGTAAACAATCAATCAAACAATCAACCTTCGTTTAATCACTCACCGTAACTTAACCACCCCTTACAATGCTAAGTCTTCAAAGGATTTAGTAGTGTGAGATTCACTTCCATCTTTCCTTTATTTCCTTTAGTGTCAAGTAGTGTAGTGTCTAGTGAGTCGTAATCTTTGTGCTTTCATTTATGAGGTAAGGAATCTAAGTGCTTAATCCTTGTGGATTCGACACTCGATTTTCTTTCTATATTTTTACTTGTCCCCGTACATTTTCGGGCGAAAATCATTCTTATATTTATGAGTTAGTTAATAACTTACTAAGTGTGAGGATGTAATTCTTCCAACACTACACTAAGGCCAGTATATGATATATTCTATCAGTTGCAATTAAACAATTAATAGTGTACAAATTGTCCAAAGCTCTCATCCATAGACAAATGACACGTAATTAGTGTAATACATAATATATAAATATAAATAAGAAGTGGTGCTACTTGTATTGTAAATTTGTAATGTAGTATGGTAAGTTTTGAAGACAACCCCGATTATAAATGACCAATTATATCTAACGTACTATGAAAGGATTTTTCGTTCCTTATAAATTGGCCATTAAACTAATTTAAATTTATCTTTTATTAGATTTCTCTAACGCCATTGTTTATATGAAAAAATTACTTTCAATATGGAGAGACATTTAATTTCAAAAAACAAAAAACAAAAAACAAAAAACCTTGTAAATCTGAATCATCTTTTCCAAATTTAATATCGAATTTATCTAAGCAATAACTTGTGGAAAACCTTGATGAGGTCTTTTATTATAAAATATTTTTAGGATATAAAACCTTGATGGGACTTTTATTATAAAATATTTTTAGGATATAAAACCTTAATGATGACTTTTATCCTTATAATAATTAATACTCTTGCGAACACAGTTAATTTTTTTAATTATTTAATTTAATATTGATGATTTTTTTAACAAAAAAATTCGAACATAATTTTTTTGGCCCTCCCTAATATTGAATTTTGGCTCCGTCACTGACCCTAGGGCTGGCTACAAGATCCGAAGAACCAATTCGAAAGAACCGGATCCATACGGTTCGGTTCCGGATCTCTAAAAAAAATTGTGTTTTCTAATATTCGGTTCCGGTTCGGTTCCGGATCCTGATATCAAAAAACAGTCAGATCCGAAAGAACCGTTTTATAATTAACACAACCCATATATAAGTCCAACTATATAAATCTTAAATATCCAAACCCAAATAAGCCGGCCAAACCCAACACCTACTCTCTTTTTTCTAATTCAATTAATTTCAACTTGTCACAATTTGTTTAGGCTTATGAAATTTAATTTAATGACTGATGATATGATGCAAATATGATCTTGATGAATGACATTGTTGATATGTTGATGATCACATGTGATTTAATATGCAAATTACACGTTTTTATATAGATTGATTATATATGCAATTATGTCAAACATGAAGTAAGAGGATTTTGAAGTCCAATTTACAAAAATTTAATTGTTCATTTTTCAGTTTTTTTTTCAAATGGATCTTTTACGAGAACCGAGAACCGCTAGAACCGAAACCGAACGGTTCCGGTTCCAAACGGTTCCATCCTTAATTTTCACAGAACCGGACCGATTGTAAGCAAATGGTTCTGATTCTAGATCTTAAAATTTTGTATCGGAACCGAACCGAATCTAGGCCCAACTGACCCCTACATTTATGCTTGAAGCTATTAGCAGAGTTCAAGTACACAAGTAATAAAACATTCACCGTTAAATGTGATATGTTCTGAAGTACTTCAGCTTTCATATAAACAGTGTTACCATAAGGATTATAGAGACTAGAAGCAAAATCCAGAGGGAGTTGTAAAAGAGGTACAATAGCAACAATGAGTGAAAATAAAAGAAGATTGAAATAGTAGGTAGTGAAATGAGCCTCAACAAAGGTAGGCGTTTTTGGTTACTTAGGTAACAAGCTAGGATGGAAGTACATTACAAAATAGGATTGTAAGCCAAAGGAGAACGTAGATGAAGCAGGTGACACGTGTGTACCACCAGGGAAATGGAACAGTGATGGCTATAAAGATTGCAATGACCCCGAAGAAGATGCCTAACTGTTGGAGCACATGAGCAGCTAGCCGATGATTGAATTGAATGCTTTTGCTTACAAAGATGCACGTAAATGACATTGTGATGGTGAGTCCGAGGAACCAGAAGATAGCAGGGAGCTGAGAGTGAGTTTGTGCTGACAAGAGAGCCATATCAATTATGGAGGTCGAGCAGAATACAACAAGTATCTTTGGCCAATCTAAGTTGTTGTTGTCTCTAGCTGCAGCAAGTTGTGGTTGAGCCACTTCTTCATTGTTTGGATAATGAACCCAACCAAGTGCTATAAGAACTTGGAGAGCAAATGCCTTCATTTTCATGTTTGTAATGCTCCTGAATCATCATGTCCTTTTATAGTCTCTGGCCAAGGCATTTGCTCTATATAGATATGTTTTTCTATTGCTTTGAGAAGAGCTGGAATTTTCGTATTTTTACTCGGTTGTTTTTTTTTGTCTTTTGACATATTTAAGGCCTTTGGGCTTCTAACACTTTTAACTTTAAACGGCCGTCATCGAAATAAAAAAAAAACACTAACGAGTAACGACTGCTTTAAACACTTAGAGCACCTTCACCGGTGGCTGCTTGAGCAGCAGCTCCCGAGCTCGTCAACGAGCGGTCGTCGACGACAGCACGCACCGCTGCACGCCTTGCTCGTGCTGCTCGCCGGTCGACCCCGCATCTCCTCCTCTCACCCACTCCGTAGCCGACGACTTTGGCGGACCCCTGGGCTGCTCGTGCTGAAAAGCAGCACCGGTGCAGGTGCTCTAAGAAAAACACTCTCTCTCTTTCGACAGGTCCGCTGATTAAAGAATATTACCCATCACCCGACCCGTGAGGCCCAACAAATGTTCTTTACTTGTTAAGTTCTAACCCATTAATCAGATCCACAGATATAACTGATTCAGGTTAGAAAACACAGAAAACAGTCGTAAGCGTTAAGCAGCTAGATATCACTTGCATTTCAGAACCCTCTTCAAAAGATTTCATCTTTCTTGTTTTCCTTCAAGGAGGAGTTTCGTTTGAGGTTTGAGAGAAGTAAAGCCTAGCAGTGTTATTGCTTGTTGGTTACCACAAAAAAAGCTTCAAGATTGAGTTGGGCATAACAACAACAACGTATAATAATGTTTACAAATGACTGGAGACAAGAAGAGAGAACTGGGCGATACGGAACTTCAAGGCTCCAATTCCTTCAGGTTAATTACACTCCTCTTCCTCCTGCTCTCCTTTATTCTAAATCTATACAATTTCTGGGGTCTTTGCTTAATCTGCTTATCAGAACTGATGGATTAGTTTAATTCTGTCATTGTTGCAGGAATTGGTGTCGCGATCCCAGAATGCGACCAGTGAAAGTGTGTTGCAACTCAAATTTTATGTCTTCCAAGTTTCTTGTTAATTCATTGATCCCTGAAGCTTGATGATAGCACTATAATTGTGAGACATTGACTTCATATCTGTCTTGTTTTTTCTACTTACTTGCAGAAACAAAAGAGAAAGTGGTTGCTAATCTGGCCAACTTTGCATATGATCCCTACAACTATACTTACTTACGCCAGGTATAAGATTCTTACTTCTTTGATGTTGATTGGATTTAGATATGTCAATGTTAGAGAATGTGAATGGAGAAATACTCCCATATTGGAAATGAGGGGCCTTGCTAGTGGGTTATAAGGATTTGGGCTACTCCTACCATTGCCAATTGGTTTTGGTATGGAACCCCAGATTACTTTATCATGGTATCATAGCAGGTTCACCCTCGTGTGATGTCAAATGGGTCACACGTGCTCACCGCCACCCATATATGTTGTCCACGTGTTTGGCTTGTGATGTCGCCACACGTGCGGGGGCGTGTTAGAGAATGTGAATGGAGAAATACTCCCACATTGGAAATGAGGGGCCTTGCTAGTGGGTTATAAGGATTTGGGCTACTCCTACCATTATCAATTGGTTTTGGTATGGAACCCCAAATTACTTTATCAGTCAATTCGGTCTGATGAGTTCTTAAATGATTACAAATAGCTCAATGTGCTGGAACTTTTTCTGGACTGCATAACAGAACCTAATGAGAAGCTTGTGGAATTCGGGGTAGGCGGGATCTGCAATTTTTGCCCCGGTGAGTCTTATCCCTCTTTACTAATCCCATAACAATTGGCTGCAGCTTTTAGTTTCTCAAGGTCTTAAACTCCCTATAGTAAGTGTCGAACAAGAAGTGGCTGCATTGTTTTGATATCTAATTGAATTTTAATTCCTTGAGTGATGTAGATCCGACTAATGCAGAAATTATAACTCAATGTGGCGGTATCCCCCTTGTTATTCAGTGTCTATCGAGCCCTGTCAGAAACACGGTGAGTAGGAATTTGTAAAACAGATAACTCTAATTCCATCAATGAAGTACTGTACTTTTTTCTGTTTTTAAACTTGTATGTGCATCTTATACTATTGTTAGGTGAATTATGCAATTGGGTCACTTTTTTATCTCTGCAATGCATCTAACAAGGAAGAGATTATGAAGCCAGAAGTTATTGATGTCATGAAGAGATATGCTGCTGCTGAAGCATCTAGTGTCAGCTTCAGTAATCTAGCCAAGGCATTTTTGGACAAACATGTTTCTGATACCTTTGACCAAGACAGAGTAAATGATGGAGCATCAGGCATGTTAATCATTAGTTCTAACCGGAAATGATGTTGAATGCGTTTCCTTGGTCATATTTTAAAACGTCTATGCGCAGCTTATACAATTATACTCTTTCTTATATCAAAACAGCATGTGTATAGAGAATCCAGGGACTTGGATTCTTCAGACTGAATTCGACAAGTCAAAGGTAAATTCAATACCAACCGCCGTTATTTTGAGTGATTTCAACACTCTGAAAATAGATCTAGTGAAGTAGTATCGTTAATTTGGTATGTATCTGTTATGTTGCTTACTGGACTTGCGTATACCCACCACTTTCTAGAAGAGTCGGCAATTGCACCCTAACTTCGAAGTACAGTAGAGTCAAGGTTTAAGAGAATTTTCAGATATTTGATTAATCTCAAATTGGGGTATATATACACAAGTACTTACATTCTTAAAAAGAAACTAAATCAACTATTGAATCCTATTTAATTACAAAATATACATCTCCTAACTATACATGGAGTGAGGCACACTCCAACACTCCTCCTCAAGTTGGAGCATACAAGTCTTGAATGCCCAACTTGTCGAGAGAATCATTGAACGTCTTACACGAAACCGCCTTAGTGAGAATATCAGCCAATTGTTCCTCCGATCGAACAAAAGGGAATGAAATGATCCGAGTATCCAACTTCTCTTTAATAAAATGTTTATCGATCTCCACATGCTTTGTTCGATCATGTTGAACCGGATTATGTGCAATCTCTACTGCAGCAGTGTTGTCACAATAAAAAGACATAGGATGTTCCTGCTTAAAACCTAAATCTCCCAACAAATGCTTGATCCATAATAACTCACAGATTCCTTGAGTCATGCCTCTATATTCAGCTTTTGCACTAGATCTAGCCACAACATTCTGCTTCTTACTCCTCCAAGTAACCAGGTTTCCACCAACAAATGTGAAATAACCAGAAGTAGAGCGTCTGTTAGTGATGTTACCTGCCCAATCAGCATCAGTGTAGCCATAGGATCCCAAATCTCTATTCTTTCGAAACACAAGACCTTTACCAGGAGCAGACTTCAAGTACCTTATGATTCTCACCACTACATTCATATGATCTTCACTAGGATTATGCATATACTGACTTACCACACTAACAACGTAAGCAAGATCGGGCCTAGTATGGGACAAGTAAATCAGCTTTCCAATTAACCTCTGGTACTTTGACTTGTCTGTGGGAACCTGATTCTGATATTCTGCAATCCGATGATTCTGCTCAATGGGAGTATCTACTGGTTTACAATCAAGCATATCAGTTTCAGCTAACAAATCCAAAACGTACTTTCTTTGGCTCAACATAATGCAGTCTCCGTTCCTAGCTACTTCAATCCCTAGGAACTACTTCAAATTTCCAAGGTCTTTCATTTCGAATTCAAATGATAGCTGAACTCTTGATCTCTTGATCTCGTCTAGACCATCACCTGTTACCACCATGTCATCCACATAAATAATCAATGCTGTCAACTTGTTCCGTTGATGTTTGAAGAATAGGGTGTGATCTGAGTTGCTTTGTCTGTACCTTATCTTCTTCATGAAGATTGTGAATCTACCAAACCAGGCTCTTGGTGATTGTTTCAATCCGTACAAGGACTTCTTTAACTTGCACACCATCTTTTCTCCTGTAGAAGTTCCATATCCTGGAGGAAGATCCATGTAAATTTCCTCATTCAAGTACCCATGGAGAAAATCATTCTTCACATCAAACTGTTGCAAGGGTCAGTCAAGGTTAGCTGCTAGGGACATGAGAACTCGAATGGTATTCATCTTTGCTACTGGTGCGAATGTCTCATCATAATCCACTCCATACTTCTGAGTATATCATTTTGCCACCAATCTTGCCTTATACCTGTCAACTGATCTATCTGCATTATGTTTCACAGTATAAACCCAGCTGCACCCAACAGTCTTCTTACCAGGTGGTAGTGGTACCACATCCCATGTATCATTCTTGTTGAGAGCATCCATCTCAATCTCCATCGCCTTAGCCCATTTCTCCTCCTTGATTGCATCCTGCACTTTACTATGAAGAGATACAACAGATAATTGATTCACAAAGGCTACATAAGGTTTGGATAGTCTATGGGTTGACACATAATCAACCACAAGATACTTTGCTTTAGCTGATATAAGAGGTTCATATCTTTTGGAGGGTTGACCGCTAGTTGACCTAGCAGGTAATACTTTTTCAGGAATACTAGAACTAGGCAAAGGAATACAAACCTCAGGTGATGACAGGTCAGGAGAGATCGTTGATGGAGAGGGAGAGACTGTGCTTGCATGTATCTTGTCTAGAACTGGCTGTGGATCGCTGATTTCTTCTCCTCCTTTCCACGTGTCATCGGTCACACGCGGAACACGTTTTGGCTGAGGATTTTCGACGGGTCGAAGGAGACCCTCGACTGGTCGATGCTGAGGATCTATCTGATCAGGGTGATCGGTTTCGACCGGTCGAAAATTTTCCTCGACCGGTCGAATATTTTGTCCGACTGGAGTACTTTCTTCTAAAATATCTTCTTCTGGTACCCCAAACTGATCTTCATAAAATCCACTTTTCTCCTCCTCACGAGGAGTGGCTGACAGAGCGAAATAATACACGTCTTTACTAAAAGTGACATCCATGGTGACGTAGAATCTTTGAGACGGGGGGTGATAACACTTGTACCCTTTTTGGTGAGTACCATAGCCAACAAAGACACATTTAAGGGCACGGGCATCTAACTTGGTCCGCTGATTCTGATGAAGATGAACATATGCCACACAACCAAAGACTCGGGTAGGAAGCTTGTTCAGAGATGGAATGACAACTGTTTGAGACAACACCTCAAACGGGATCTGATTTTTCAGAGCAGCAGATTGTGGTCGGTTAGTGAGGTGAGAGGCACATAATACAACTTCGCCCCACAGATATTTAGGCATGTTGACACTAAGCAAGAGAGCTCGGCCCATCTCTAATAGATGACGATTCTTTCATTCAGAGACTCCATTTTGTTCAGGTGTCTGAGGACAAGTAGTCTGATGGATTATTCCATATCGTCGAATATAGTTTTGGAAAGAGTGGTTGACAAACTCTCCGCCATTATCAGATCGAAATATTTTCACACGAGCATCATACTGATTCCGGATAAGATTATGGGAAGCAGTGAAGGCAGGAAACACAGCATCCTTCGTCTTGAGTAACACAACCCATGTCAATCTGGTAAAGTCGTCAATAAATAAATAAAAGTATCTCATGCCTGACAATGTTGTATTCTTGGAAGGTCCCCATACATCAGAGTGAATTAATTCAAATGGTGCTGAACTGGAAGAAGAACTAGAAGTGTAACTAGACTTGTGACTCTTGGCGAACACACAGGTTTCACAATGGAGACTAGATTCTTTTATTCCCATGAACAAGGATAGCATAGACTTCTTCATAACACCAAATGACGAATGACCTAACTGGCGATGCCATAACCAAATTTCCTTAACTCGATCAGAGTTCAATGTCAAAGCAACAGGTCTGGATGATTCTCGTGTCTCCTCGCTATACATGCAATCCAAGTGAAATAGCCTCCCCATCCGATCTCCCTTGCCAATTATTGCCTGAGTACACAGATCCTGAAATACTACATACATAGGGTAAAAAGTAACAAAGCATTTGTTTTGGCAATTCAACTCAGATACTGACAATAGATGATGAGATAAAGAGGGAACATAAAGAACGTTATGTAACACAAGAGATGGAGTAACTTGGATTAACCCAATACCTAAGACTGGAAAAGACGCACCATTTGCATTAGATACATCATGTATCGGAGAAGGTGATAGACTCAAAAAAAAGGTCTTATCAAGTGTCATATGATCAGACGCACCAGAATCAATTATCCATGTATTACCACCGGTAAAGTCAGAAACTTTCAAAGTAATACCAATTTTACATTGATGTTTCTCAGTGAGAGAAACATTACCCATCAAGTGGTCTTGACTCTTCATGTGACAGAGGATATGTTCTTCAAATAGTGAAATATCCATAGTCATGTTAATTTCTTTAGAAGTGAACAAGAGTAGTTTTTCAAACAAATTCAGGCAATTGATCAGATTTAGGTCAGGTCAAATAGCCAAAATCAAGTCAGGTAGCTGAAATTAGGTCAGGTCAAATTTTCAGGAGCGACTTAGGCTCTGATACCAAGTCAAGGTTTATGGGAATTTTCAGATATTTGATCAATCCCAAATTGGGGTATATATATACAAGTACTTACATTCCTAAAATGAAACTAAATCAACTATTGAATCCTACTTAATTACAGAATATACATCTCCTAACTATACATGGAGTGAGGCACACTCCAACAAGTAGTAGATCATTTCGATGAACAAAAGACACTACAACCTGAGAATGAAACCCCTTATTACACAACCTGCAATACAAAGATCAAACTGCAAAGTAGCACCAGCTGAACTAGGAACTTCGAAGTTAATAGATGATTCTTAATTAGACTCATGGTTGCTAGCTTATGAATACGTTAAGAATAGAGGATTTTAGATATGAATTTTTACTTCTTTGATTTAATTGCCGAGCACAAATGTAGATCTCGATCTCGTAGAAGAACTGTAGAGCAAGACCCAAACAGAAGAAAGTAATCAAAGTGGAGAGCTTATGAGTGGGGCATAGGAGTAGGGGTCATCATTTGGTCTATAGGCTCGAAAAGTTTACGGGGGGCCCGAGACTCGAAAAGCTCAACTCCGCATTTAGGTCTGAAAATGGCTTAGGGCCGGGCTCGGGCCGAGGTATCAAAGCCCACGAGCCTAAAAAAAGCCCGGTCAAGCCTATCAATTATATATATTATATATTATTTTATCAATATATACCTATAAATTCTCAAATTTATTTTAATATCATTTATTCATATACTAAATACCTATTTTTTTAGGCTCTTACATCAATTCTTGAATATAATTGTTGATATATTGGATGATTTAACACTATCAAATTGTAAGATTTTTTTGAAATTTTGAAACCCATGGACTTTTTAGGCCCGGCCCACTCCTACCTACGGATTTAGCCTGGTCCGGTCCGATCTGAAAAGCCTGTTAAGGCCCGCGAGATTCAAAAATTATAAAAAAAAAATTAAAAAAAACCGGCCCGACCCACATTTTGGAGGTGTGACGAAAAGCCCGGCTGGTTTGGGCGGCCCGAGCTTGGCCCATTGTAGCAAATTCATGCATAAAACGTCGTAGGATTGAACCCAAACCTAGCTTGGCCCGGTTTTAGGCTCGAAAAAGTACGGTTCTATGAGCACAAGACCGGGTTTGAGTCAAGGTCTCAAAATACATTGGCCCAAAAAAACCTAGCTCATCGAGACCTATCAAGACATGCCCGTAAATCCCACTAAATGTAAATAATATAGATTAGTTTATCATTATAAACCTCTTAAATCTTTAATTTACCTTAATAACAATCATTTACATGCAAATTATCAATTTTTTAGACATATATATTATTTTGCATGTGTAATTGTTGATATATCTTATTATTAAACACAATTATTTTTTTATTTTTTTATTTAATACATAAAAAATCCCGGCCTAACCAAGTCATGGTCCATAGGTGCCTGTGGGCTTTAAATTTTCAAAAAAGTCTGGCCCGACTTCATCCGGATTTTGGCCGGATATTATGCTCAAACTTGGCCTGGCCCATTGTCGAGGCCTATATATACGTACAATGCATTGTTGAATATATGTGATTTTGGCATATGCATAAATAGGTAGCCGCGGACGAGCTAGGGCTAACGGATCGGGGGTGCTTCGCTCTCTGAGTATCATTTCAAGTGAAACTTGAATGAAACTGAAGGGCGGGTGTAGACTCTTGACTTAATTAAGGTCATTTGATAAAAGTGTATGCAGATCGTATGTATTGCAGTAAAATGGTATGTAGTTCGTATGATTGATGATACATAGTTTTCATCTTCGCTAACTCTGGAATCCGTTGAGAACAAAATTGGCCAAAAAACTCAATTTAATTTAATGAATTTTGGTTGGTACCGTAAAAAAAATTCTGGTGTATTTATGTCGAAACTTTATGTGATATTGTGTATCTTTTTGGTATCAAACAATATTAAATTAAGAGACGGACCAAATCTGTCAAATCTAAACCGTTTTGTCCATTCATGTTTATAAATTTTTATTGTAGCTTAAATTGCCTTAAAGATAATCAATTTAGCTAAAAATTTACACAAGTGATTTACAAATTAAGACCTAAAAAGTGAGTGATGAAAATGTCAAAACTTGATGGAAAAATTTGTATAATGCCTCCATAAAAATGACCCAAAAAAGTTATCCACTTGATACTATCTATACCATAAATGAGATGTCATCGTGTCACCAATTTTGTTTGTCTAAACAAAATGAGAGAGGAGGTGCCATTTGAACAGTAGTTAAGTTGATATCAAAATTAGGATGACACCCCCAAATAACTCCTCTTCTTCTGGAGTTGCTCTGACCGGTGCCACCAAAGGTCCATGAGATTCGAAGAACTATACCTAAATTGTATACCTGTGTGGTCGGAGACGATCGATGTAGTTGAACCTTCACCTTATTCCTTTAATTTCATTCTCTTTGAAATAGTGTGTACTTTGAACTTTGAAGAACGGCCAGCTATCTACCTAGCTAGCTAGCTACTTCCCTTCAATCTAAGTACCGCCCCAATACTTCACTCAAGTTATACCAATGTTCTTTGCGCCCCAATACTAGCTAGGACACAATGGATGTTCTTTGCTTGGCATCAAAACTCAAAAGTGCAGAAGATCGATATGGATCCACCAGGAAGTCGCTGATCTTGAAAGCAAAATGAAGACATAAAGTTAAAAAATGTGGTGGTGTCATGACTCATGAGACGTTGAGTAATGATGTTCTGAAATGCTGATCGATGGGTTGGTGCGTGGTGGATGGATGGTGTGGTTATAGGAGGAGACAAAGGTAGTAGAGAAAATATTGGATGAAATCCCCACTCATAAACCGAGTCGGACAACATTTTGAGTTTTTGTTCTTAGTTTTGGTAGCGGCGTTTAACAAACAGCGGTACAAGTCTCTTTTGCTAGTTGCTACGTACCCATCCAAAAGTCATTACGGCCATTTTCAACGTTTGTGTATAAAGCTGCAAATGATAATCACATTTTCGAGATCACACGGTTAGGGTTCTCTTTTCCTTTTTGGAATTCTTTTTTAGCGGAAAGTTTAGGTCGGACAAAATTAAAACTGATCTTGTACCCTCATGCATGTCACATCGAATATTACAGAAGAAAGAAACTACAAAACCCTTTATCCATTTATCACGCCAGTTTTTTTAACCTAAACGGAGCATTCCACACCTTTTTTTCTTTCTTTATCCAAAGAATTCTATTTCCTAAAAAAAAAATCCATATGTATCTCTATGTGAGATTTTTTTCTTCTTCATTTTTTGGAGAATCAGAAGAGCCTAATCCAACTCTCTTCCAACGCTCCTTTTCAGTTTGAATTGTTAGATATGTAAAGGGGTTTTTCTTCACAGTTTGTTTTTTGATCCATTGAAAATTCGAAATGAATAATAATTTGTAGCATAAGTTAACAAATAAACGCTGCTGTTATTTTTTTTTTTAAAAAACAATGCTCTCCGTTGCAATATAGTATAGCTGACATTATAACAAAACATGCAAATCGGGTACGTAAAGGAGTTCAAGGAGGATCATATATATTTATGATCCACGCCACGTAAGATAAGGCTTCAAATCTTAGGCCTTCCGGGAGGCCCCATCGCTCAAATAGCAAACTTAATTAAACACAAGATGATAGAGCCCAAGTGATTTTAAAGTACTAACTCGATCTGTAGAAAAAGCTAGGAACTCAAATTGGCGGGTGCGTACGTCCTAGTAGTAATACACAATTTTCATTTGGTTACTTTCTCATCAAGCGACAGATCAGGATTGTAAACCAGCATAGCACATAGATAAACCAGACTATGCACTTGAACCATACATCATCGGGAAACGGAATGGTAATGGATATGAAGATTGCAGTGACGCCAAAGAAAACGCCAAAATTCTGGAGCACGTGAGCGGCCAGTGGATAGTTGAAGTGAATGGATTTGCTGACGAAGATGCACGTAAACGACATTATCATAGTGAGTCCGAGGAAGCAGTAGATTAGAGGGAGCTGATTCTGAGAATGGATTTGTGCGGACATGAGAGCCATTTCGATGGCGGATGCCGAGAAAACCGCAGCAAGTATCTTGGGCCAGTACCAGTCCAACCCTAAGTGGTTGTCTCGAGCTGCATCAGCTTGTGGTTGCGCCATTTCTTCATCGTGATCCGGAGGAGTACGATCCCAGCCAAGTTTTACAAGAACTAGGAGAGCAAATGCCTTCAGATCATCTCTAGTGCACCTCATTTTGTTTGGCAATGCGTTTAACCTAGCTAGCTGTCTCTTTGGTTGAATCCTCGTATCACCTGGGATTTTATATATGCATGGCATCATTTGCATTGGACTTCGACTTGAACTTTGGGAAGCTGTCCGGAAATAGCGTATCAGTCCATTCAGTCCCATACATACGTACTCCCCACACATATACAGTAGATGAATTGTTTTGGACGCGGCTCCAGCAGCAAGGGAAGTAGGGAAACCAAAATCTAAAACGACAACTTTTTCGGCTCCAATATTTCACATAGCCAATATAATTAAATTCCTTGTCTCTCCCGTCTTGGTGTCAGCTCGATCTAGCTTACATGCAGAGAGGCCGGAAAGAAACTAGGAAATTAGAGTAATGATACCAAGCGCTTGCGATATATTAATGTAAGGCGTACTTAGGGTTTACTTAGTGTTTATAGTATGACTTAGGCTCACCTAGTTCACCTTGAATCACTTTCAATCTCATCACTCACCATATTCTTGCTAATTTTTAAAATTCTGCCTTGGTTCAAGATGAACCATGTTCATACAAGAAGTTCCTGTAGTTTACGTTCTGATGGAATATTGATTAAAAAAAAATTGTGTACGAAGAATTTGGAAGAATATCGATAGACATATATGAATAAGAAACAGTACGTTACATATACAAAGATTTGGTGTACAGTCTAACTCCTCATAAAATTCAAACAATTACATATACAAAGATATGCACTTGATCAACTTACAGTGAGCGACTCTTATTTCACAATTTTATAAAGTTGCTAGACCGAAAAAAGAATTCCACTTTTGATAAAATTTATCATTTATAAGGTATACGTACGTTTAGATCAGAGCATCCAACACCGAAGTCAAATATACGTACTAAAAGCTCTCTCTCTCTCTCGGATGAGTTTCTTGTTGGTAACTAAATTTCAAAACCAAAATTTTTGGTTTGGTAATTAGTAAATCTAATTAAAACCGATATGATGACACTCTTATGATAATTGCACGCATATTCGATCAGCTCCGGCCACGAGTATGTATGTGTCTCTCATTCTACAGCCAAGCAAACTTTTCTCAGTTCTCTGATCAATTGATTATTGTAGGTGTGATTCACGTTTCAAAGACGGCACAGCGGAACTCCAAGCCCAATTTTACATCTCCGACCACGTACACAGTAACCCAAGCCTAATATTCAAATTAAGAAATAATTCTGTTTTGATTTTTGAACGAAAATTTGTAACGAACTAACGAAGAAGTTCCAAACTTGAATGATTCTGTTTAATTTTGATGCTGATTTGATTGAGCTATACGCCAATTATAAGTTTTTGAATGATTACAAACAGCTCAATGTTCTAGCTAGAACCTATTGCGAAATGAGAAGCTTGTGGATCGGAATTTGCGGTAGGCCGCACTTTGCTGTTGTACCAACTATAACGTACTCCAGATATTTTTATGAATATCTGAGTTCTAAATTTAGTCGGCCAAATTTAACTTTTCACTTGAGAAACTTACGAGGTAAAGAGGCTTTATATTTTTTTGATGCGGGGTAGACCTCAACTACGTTAATGGAATAAGTAGATTTACATGAATACTCATCGAATTTTATTTTTCATTATCGAGACTCCCTTGTTAGAGGTTATAAGAGAATGTAATGAATTCTAACTTTGGTAAGTGAGTATTATGCTACCATAGAGTCGAGTTTTTATCTTGCGGGAAGATAAATATAAAATATATTCCATTGAATAGATTTCCTCGAGTGCTCTCGTCTTGTTTTGCCTCTTAGGATAGTTTTCGAATGAGGACTTAGTATCTTGTTTGATATATGATTTATTGTTTAGATAAAGGAAGATATACTTTCTTAAATCAAACAAAACATATATACACTAGAAAACAAGAAATATGCATATAGTAATAGATAAATTTTATTTTTTTGTCACTCGAGGCTAACTCGCTCGAGGCAAAATTTCATATCTTTTGTTAAAGAGATAAAATATAATAAAATGCCATTAATTTTGCTCATGTATCATGCATCATGCGAATCTTAACATAGAAAGGAAATGCAAAATGATAAAACTACATACGTAATACTTTTTAAGTTGTGTCTAATTTTCTCTACTGATCTATTTTTCCTTCAAGTGTATCTAAGCTCTAACTTCTTTTTCCCCAAACATTGTTTACTTTGCACTGTTCATCTCAACTCGAGGTTAATTTCTTCGATCTTCTTTTTCTTCGACCCAGATAGCATGTCGTTCTGCTCCGTCAAGTTCAAATGTGGCTCCATAATAAACGTGACATGCGGCATCTTATGTTATAAAAAAATGGGAAGAACAAAGTTTGTTCCTCGTTTACACTCAACTTCGTTCTGTGTAATTTTTTTTTCTGAGCTTCAGCTTTCCCCTATGTTTCTTATACCTCGTGGTTTTTGATATACAATTCGTGAGTTCTACATTTTTCATCCATATACAGGATGAGCCAAATCTGTTTAATTTCCTCAACATTTAATATAATAGTCAGGTGACTCAGATCGGTAACTGTCAGATGAGTTGTTCATTAAATTCCCAACATATCATCTTCTTCCTTCGACTCTTTCTTTCTTTCAAGTAAATTTGTACCCAATTGCACCTTAATCAAATATACTCCAAATTAATAAATTGGTGCTGCAATATATTGTAGATTTTTCTGGAACATATGGGTTATATGACTTATTATGAAATTAAGTTTCCTTTGCAGCCTGAACTAGATTAGGTTGAAGGATATGTCTATCTTCTACTTCCGCGGCCGATTATGCAATTTATAAATTGATTCAAAAATGTAGAATTGCCCGTCTTGTATCTCTGTCTACTATTTCTGCGCTCCTCTAAGTATTTGAACTCTAAGATCCAGAATCCGCGGTAATGATGTTAATAACAATGCCCTAACATAGGCATAAAGAGAATTGCATGTTGAACAAGACATAAAGAGAAATAAGGCGGCAATATCTATAACCCAGGATGAGTCTGAGTTGTGCTCAAGACACTGCAATAATCTTAGCCCAGTTAGAGCTGCGGTGGCTAGTTGGAGGCTCTGCTGCCACTGTCTCTTCACTCTCTTGGTCATGAGGACCATCAAACTTCCCAACGTTCTCGAGTAAAATGACCACTCTTGTCCAAAGTGACTTTGCACAGTTCGTTCTTTTTGGCCAAAATTTCCTCTGCCTAGCTATATCAATTATCGAGTAATAAGACGATCGACGTGAAAGAGTTTCAAAACTTATAATTGTGTGTTTATATAGTCGTCTGTCGGTCTGTTCTTCTTGGATGCACCTAATATATATAAATTATGGTCGATCTGAATGACTTAATCCGTCATAAAGAGTTGCTTTTCAAGAGTAAGAAGTCGAGGCTACATACCAAAGGTGATAGGTTCAGGGGGAACACTACAAAACTTAAAAATGAAATAGCTAGCTTGCGCGACTTGAAATAACTCCATGCATATTTTCTTTTCCTCACTACGCATGCTGCATGCAAGTGTAGAATTGAAAAATATATGTGTGTACGTATTATTTGAAATGAAATAAAACTGATTGAACCAGTAGCCCTATATAGGTACGTATTACAGTCTAGTAGTAGAAAGTCGTACAATATATCTATGTAACCAGATGATCGATCGGGCTATCTAATATATATATATATATATATTAGTATATATTCTATGACTTCAAATATATCGATCGATTGCCATGCAAGTCATTATTAATTCATCTCTTTTAATTATGTTTTGGTCTTAAAATCAAGAACAAAAGAAATTACAAAAGAGTATCACGAGCCATGAGATTACGTAAATGAGGTAGACTATGCATTTGAACCATACATCAGGAAAAGGAATTGTGATGGATATGCAGAATGCAGTGACTCCAAAGAACACGCCGAATCGCTCGAGCACCCGAACGACTAATGAACAGTTAGAAGGAACCCGCGACTTGCTTATGAAGAAACAAGTAAAGGCAAGCAACATGGCAAGGCCGAGAAAGTAGAATATTATGGGGAGCTGGGAGTGAACTTGAACATAAAGAAGAGCTACATCGATGGCCGATTGCAAGCTAAACACCACTAGAATCGTCGCCCAGTTTAAGTTTTGGTGCCGGACAGCAGGCACTACAACTGATTCTTGGTCGGGATGAATGGAAGGACCATTAAAGGGGGTGAGTTTATGAAAAAGTTGGAACAATTTCGTAATTGCTGCAGCAAGATTCATTTTTTTTTTCTAAGAACGGGAAAAGGAAACCCAATGAATGGAATTATATTGGAATATGAAGAACAGAGTCGTAGTGTTTGCTCCATATATAGCTAGAGTAGAGTGTGTAATATAAGCAAAGGACCACGAACAGCAAGTTCAAAAAATTTCATAAAAAAAAAGAAGAAAGAACAGCAAGTTAAAAAAAAAAGGGGGACCCCGAACAGGTGTACATGGACGCGCGTGGGTCTTGCATTTAGCGATTGATTAATAATTCTATATTATTATTATTTTGTTTTCTTTTAACTTGGGAAAGAGGGAGTGTGTCTGTATGTGGGGTTGTTGACTTTTGGGAATGGGAAATTGGGAATGGCCGAATGGGAATGGGAGTTTGCTAGGATGAGGAGATTCCAGGGTGTTGGCCGAGGACTAGCGCTCCGTACGTGTTTCCGCGCAGAATGTTCCTCCACCGTTGGATCCGGCATGGACTTTTTGCAGATATATGATGTGCTTTCGTTTTCTCCCTTCGTTTCCATCTTTCCTTTTTATATATGCTCAAATTAGTCAAATGCCTGCTTGTGGAGGTTGCGTCGTACGTTAAGTCCTCGTCTAAGCATAATTAGAGCTTGAGAAATTAATATATAGACAATATGTTCTAATGGAATTTGATATATTTATACGCCTAGATGATCTAGTTATTAAGTTACGATCCACTTTGCATGTACATTTTTCATGTAATTCTGTTAATATAAGTAAAGAATCACCCCACAGTGGTTAATATAGCACTGGTGTATTCCATTATTGGCAGATTGGCTATTACAACTTAAGAGTATCTCTAATAGTAACGTTATAGTTATAGTTATTTTTAACAAAAAAATTAGTAACGTTATAGTTATAGTTATTTTTAACAAAAAAATTAAAGAGTATTATTTTTTGATATCAACTTTAACAATAATAGCTATTATAAAGTGAAAATTAAATATATAATATTAAATATTTAGTCTTAAGTCATTTTTCTTTTTTTGGTAGCTAAATATAATTACAGATTTAACTAAAAATTATATTCGACTTTAACTATAACTACTCTGTTACAGCTGATTTTAACAAAAAAAATTAAAAAATTAATTTTTAACAACTCTATTCTCTATTACAAGTACAAAGAGCTCTCAATGGTTAATCACCAAAATACAAGATAAATAAAGTTTTCCTGAAATGTGACAAAATTAAACTAGCAAGGCCAGCCCATTGATTACGAAATTTAATACCCAAAGCCCAAATCAAATTCAATATCAGCCCCACTCTACAGAGGAGGACTCGGCTTCTTTTGTTACTCGAGTTAAAAATCAAGGCTCTTCTCTGTTCACAAAATCTCACCTCCCCCCAAAGTCTCCAGGTAATCGTTTCGCCAAACCCGGTCAGCTTATCCCATCTATTTTTACTTTTTAGTTTGTATTCCAGGTGAAAACAAAATCTGAATTCACTGGGATCTTCTGGGATGAAATTAGAGATGCCAAGTTCGCACTTGTTTTAAAGGAGTCTGTTTTGAGTGAAGCAAAGTGTAGCATTCATTGTATTGGGCTACTATATTAGTGATCAGAAAGTTTCGAAATTGAATTGGTAGAACAGTGTATAATGTTTACCAACGATCGGAGACAAGAGGAACGAACCGGAAGATATGGAACTCAAGGCTCCAATACCTTCAGGTACCCTCCTCCTGCTCTTTCTTCTTTTTCTACAGTTTCTGGGTTCTTGTTTTGCTTAATCTACGCATTGGATGAAGTTGATGTAGATTCCTTTTTGTTTTTGTTGTTGCTGGAATTGGTCACCCAATTTCAAAGTGCTTCCAGTGAAGGTGTGTTGCCGTTTGGTGATTCAATTTTATGTCTTTTTAGTTTCTTGTTACTTCATTGATGCTTGAAGCTTGATAATGCATTGTTTAGCACTCTAAAATTGTGAGAGATTGATTTTAGATCTGCTTTGATTTTTTACTTGTAGAATCAAGAGAGAAAATTGTTGCTAATCTGGCCAACTTTGCCTATGATCCTTACAACTATACCTACTTGCGCCAGGTAAAAGATACTTGCTTTGATGTTGATTTGATTTACTTATGCCAATTCAACCTGATAAGTATTTGAAAGATTACAAACAGCTGAATGTGGTGGAACTTTTTCCGGACTGCATAACAGAACCTAATGAGAAGCTTGTGGAATTCGGGGTAGGTGGGATATGCAATTGTTGGCTGTGAGTCTACATGTGTAATCTTTCACTGATCCTATAACGTTTGGCTGCAGCCCTTAGCCTCACAAAGACTTAAACTCAGTATAGTAAATGTCTAACACTAATGTGCATCATTTGTATATCTAATATAATTGCAGATCCGGCTAATGCAGCGACTATAACTCAATGTGGTGGTATCCCTCTTGTCATTAAATGCTTATCAAGCCCTGTTAGAAACACTGTAAGTAGGAAGTTGTATGAAACATAATTTCTGTTTTTCATACAAAGTACCTCAATTTTCTGTATTTGAACTAATATGTGCATCTCGTACAAATGTTAGGTGAATTATGCAATCGGGTCACTTTTTTTAACTCTTTAATGCATCAAACAAGGAAGAGATTATGAAGCCAGAAGTGTT
Source organism: Geum urbanum (assembly GCA_946800695.1). Lineage (NCBI taxonomy): Eukaryota > Viridiplantae > Streptophyta > Magnoliopsida > Rosales > Rosaceae > Geum > Geum urbanum. Next base: position 44,727,867 of record OX327013.1, read on the forward strand.
TGATGTCATGAAGAGATATGCTGCTGCTGAAGCAACATGTGTCAGCTTCAGTAATCTAGCCAAGGCGTTTCTGGACAAGAATGTTTCAGAAAATGAGCTTTGAGACATGGTAAGTTTAGCACAATTCTTGGCTGCTCATGGCGGGGCAGCACCTACTACTCATATCCAACCATATCACAAGACGTGTATTTTTTCTTCCTCTTCTGAAGTGTCATCTCCTTCTTCTTCCACCATATCACAACACCTTAATACCCACCATATCTTTGGAACGGTTCAAACAAGGAGATTATGAAATCAGAAGAGATTTTGGACATGTTTCTGAAAAGACTTCTGAAAAGGACTTTGAAACAGAGTAGTTCTGTTACTGAATGAAAATATGAAATCCTCTCGTAGTGTTAGCTTTTCAGTTTTCTTGATCTGAGAGGTTAAGAAAGGATCTCATAATTATGTCAATCTTAAATTTTAGTTTGACAGGATATTTCGATTCCTTGGACATCTATACATTTCCTTTCATTCGTCTTGTTTCTTGTTTCTATGATATATGTCTTGTGTTCACTGATTTTAATTGTTCGACTATATTGATTACTACAAGTACGTAATCCTTGTCCTTATCTCATATTTTGGCTGCAGTTATATGTTGTCCAACGCTAATTATATTTCCACTTTGTATGCAGTTATTTGGTAGCTGAATTGAAGTTTAGCATAGTGTTTTCGTTTCACTAATCTCTATCTCTACTAATATAAAGCCAAGCGTAGCTTTTGGTGTCATCCCATACCAAATTATGGAAACCCGAAAATATCCCTATGAAAAAATAAAAGCAGCCTCAAGAAAAAAAACCGAAAAGAAATAGAAAGAAAAGAAAAACCCATGGGAGACAAAAAAAAAAGGTGAACAACAATTTTGCCCAACAAAAACTGTCATAGAAGTGGATAAAGTAGTGGGTGATCTGATTTAACACGTGTGTACACACGGGTGGTTAAGCTAGTAGGTGTAATTGGAGTTGATGGAACTTATTTTCGATGAGAATCTGTCGAAATCTTATAATTTGTTTATTAATATTGTACTTTTCAGTTTATATTTTTTTAATATAAATAATTCTCGGTCACTATTGTTTAGATTGGTGGATGTATATTAAATTATTTAAGAATCTGCCGGCATTTGAACTCTGGTTAGCATTGTTGCAAAAATCATGGGAACCCTAGCTCCTAGTTTCTCGAACCTCTCTCCCAGAGGCGTTGTTTCTTTTCTTCCTCAACTAGGACAGCGCTCTTGCCGTCGATCTCTCTTCACCCAGTCGGCATCATTGTCGAGATCAAGTCCCATTCAAGTTTCTTGGTATGGTGTACGTAGAGTCTCTGCCTCCATTTTTCCAAGGTCTTTTTGGGCCAGGAAAGGTAGTTTGGAAATGCGGAAAGCTAGAGGCAAGGAGTGGTACTTTGGTCTCGCGAGGGCTGAGCTGCCTGAGCGTTTTCAAGCTCGGGTTTGAAGCCATTCAAGTTTCTCACGAGGGTTGCGCGTCTCCATTTCGGTGTGGTTCAGCGTTAGGAAAGATCGCGATGACAACTGAACGGGAGGAATTGATGCCTCCATGGATGAGGAAACCGCCATTGGTTACCAGGTTGAAAGTAAGGTTTGGAGGCAGGATCAATCTCGAGTTTGGGTCAGGAAAGTTAGAGGCACTATTTCGAAGGGTGTGGCTGCTTCTTGCGGTGTTGTAGAGGAGAAGGTGACTGATCTCCATGGGTGCTCGGTTGGCGGCCGTCTGGCGGCAGCGTCAAGGACTAGGTTATGGCACATCTGGATCGGGTCGGCGTTGGTGTTACATGCTTTCTCCGGCACTGCTCAAGACTGCCTTGCTAGGGCATCTAATCGTCATTGACATGATGTCTTGGGCTTCCAGCATGCAGGATGGGGATTTTTGGCAATTGAATTAGGCTCTTTGGCTGGTGGACTAGGTTGGTGGTTTGGGTCTGTTTTTTTTAAGAAGGTCTCTTGCTTGGTTGTTTCGGGCAAGAAGAAGATACTTTAGCCATTGTTTAGTATCGGTTTACTTGCATCTTTTATGGATGACGGGATTCATGGCTGATGATATGTCTACCACAATTCCCTGTTTAGGGGTATGTCATCTCCATCTCCTATATGTCTTTCGTTTATCCATTTAAGATGCAAGTAAGTTTGATGTCAGTTGAACTCAGTGTTTTAAAGAGTAGTTCTTACTTTGATTAGTTCAACCTTCTCGAATTCGAATAGAGTGGCTTGTCATGTCGTGTTTGTACTATTAGGCCGAGAATGTATTTTAATAATATCTTCATTTCGTAAAAAAAAAAATCTGGTTAGTTAACTAATGGGACCCACAGTTAGAAAGTCACCAAAACACCGTACAGTGACTTTCTTGAGTAATTTTCATTGAGCCAATGGCAACCAACCAAATGGTGGCTATTGCTACTTTACACCAATCATTGGTGTCTAAAACTCAAATAGATCCCATTGTGGTTGGTGTTCTAAGGCAGATTTTGTGGTAGTGTTCCCAGTAAGAACAAATAGATGTTTAAATAATTGAGACTATAAGTAGAACAATTGATTGTTAATTTGATGATCATTTAGTTGTAGATTTCGTCAATTATGCGCTTTTAACATAACTGAATCTATAATAACTGAATTACAGAAACCGGATTCAGTCAACAATACAGATTATATAATTATAGTTACATATGTTATTAGGATTGAGATACATAAAATTGAAGGCTATTATGTTGAAAAGGATATAGGCAATTGAAAAAAAGTAAATAGTGTTACAGGAGAAAGTAGAATAGACAGAAAAGTAGTTGTTATTTTCATTGATAGAATGTCTTATATACATGCTGATACAATCTGTTACAATAACTATGTCGATATAACATGGATTATCTGTATCTATCTAATCAATAATCATATCTAACTAGGACAAGACACACATCAGGATTAAGGGAGAATAAATCTCCTTAAACACTCCCCATTGTGTCGATGGCTGTAAGAATGATGCATGACTTGTTCTCTCATTAAAAACATCATCAAGCAAACAAAAACCTCATGGGTAAAATAAAAGTTTGGTCTAAGGAAAAAAGAGTACAACGCACCAACTACTAAAGCTACTACATGTGAGGTAGACTCCCCCTGATGTCTACAGAAATATAACTCCTCCTGACTGTAAACTCAGTCGAGGAGTTCTAATAACCTGCGCATACCAATGCTTCTCACATGTTTCACAAAAGTAGATTTAGAAAATGACTTAGTAAACAAGTCCGCAGCATTATCAACAGAACATATATGGCTCACATGAATATTCAACAGATGTTGTTGTTGATGATTAAAGAAAAACTTCGGCGATATATGTTTTGTATTGTCACCCTTAATGAAACTCAACTTCATATGTTCAATGCATGCAACATTATCCTCAGAGATGCAAGTAGGATCAGTAACAATAGATTTCAATCCCCTAGAGCATCGAATATGACCTATGATCGACCTAAGCCAAACACATTCTATAACTGCTTCATGCAAAACAATTATCTCAGAATGATTCGAGCAAGTAGCAACAAGGGTGTGCTTTGTTGATCTCCAAGAGATCGTCGTGTTTCCCATAATGAAAATATAACTGGTCTGTGAACGACGTTTGTGTGGGTCAGAGAGGTACTCAGCATCAGCAAATCCAACTTACACATCAACCAGTGTTTTAGAATAGGGGACAGCATGAAAACCTTTTGAAACAGGACCAATTTTCGACGGGTCGAGAGAATCTTTCGACCGGTCGATGAGATGACTCTGGTCGATCGAGGGTGCAGGTTTCAACGGGTTGAGAAAAATCGTCGACGGGTCGAAATCCTCAGAATTTGTCCCAATTCAACTTTCTCTTTTCCGAGAATCTCATGTTTTTCTCTGTATTCTTTGTAAGGGAAGAATAAACTCATGTCAATGGAACCTTTCAAGTATCTAAAGAGTTGTTTCACTCCGTTTCAATGACGTTGCGTGGGTGTAGAGCTAAATCTTGCCAACAAGTTCACTGAGAATGTAATATATGAACGTGTGCACTGAGCTAAATACAACAAAACTCCAATAACACTAAGATATGAAATTTCAGCTCCCAAGATCTCCTCATCATCATTTAACGGACGAAACGGATCTTTCTTGGGGTCTAAACTGTGTACAACCATTGATGTGCTAACAGGGTGTGCTTTGTCCATATTGAATCGCCTGAGCATCTTTTGGACATAAACAGACTAGTGAATAAGAATTCCACAAACTCGATGTTCTAGCTCTAATCCGAGACAAAATCGAGTCCTACCAAGGTCTTTCATCTCAAATTTAGATTTCAAGTAGCAAACAGTCTCATTGATCTCTTCAAGAGTTCTGATGAGATTCATATCATTAACATAGACAGCTACTATAGCAAATCCTGAACTTATTCTTTTAATGAACACGCAAGGGCATAAATCATCATTCTTATATCCTTTCCCAATCAAGTAGTCACTGAGGCGTATATGCCACATCCTACCAGATTGCTTCAATCCATACAGTGAACGTCTCAAATTCATAATATAAGCACTCCGTGGTCTAGAGTTACTTGATTTGGGTATAGCAATGCCATCTGTCACTCTTGTATATATCTCTGAATAAAGATCCCCATAGAGATATACAGTAACCACATCCATCAGCTGCATATTAAGCTTTTCGGACACTACCAAGCTTATCAAGTAGCGGAAGGTGATGATGTCCATAACTGGAGAATACATCTCCTCATAATCAATTCCAGGGTGCTGAGAGAAATCCTGCGCTACAAGTCTAGCTTTATAACACAAGATCTCATTCTTCTCATTACGCTTCTGAACAAAGACCTATTTATGTCCAACTGGCTTAACATTCGGTGGAAATAGCACAACCGGACCGAAAAATTGCCTTTAATTAAGAGAGTCTAGTTCAGCTTGGATTGCTTCCGTCCATTTCAGCAAATCTGCTCTTCGTTGACATTTATCAACTGAGTGGGGTTCCACTTCATCATCGTCAATAATCTCCTGAGCGACAGAATAAACAAACATATCATCAACTAACATAGAAGATCTATCCATAAGAACATGCACATCATTTGTTCTAAGTGAGATTTCTTAGTTCTCTGATATCACAAAAGGTTCTAGAGCGTTCCCCAGAGATTCCAATTGTGATCCAAGGACATAACCATAATCAGAGACAATCTCATGTGAAGGACTCACAACGTTGATGATAAGTAGATCTCTTAGTGCCTTGATGGCCTGCCTTTTGACCGGCGGCTCATCTGTGGATTTTCTTGGTCTCCCTCTCTTTCTAGTGGGAGCCGAGGCCAAAGCAACACCATCCACGTGAGCAGGAGGAACGCCTCCCTGCCCAATGTTGCTATTAACGAATCCCTTTACTGGGATTTCCAACCTTGCAAGAAAATTAGCAGCAGGTATATCTGATCTTGTCACTTTAGAGATATCAGCAAATGAATCAGGCATAAAGTCTGCCACTTGCTGAAGATCGAGTATCTTACGCACTTCTATCTCACTCTGAGATGTGCGCAGATCATGATAAGACACAGTGGGATCAAAGCACGTCAATTCCTGACGTTGAACTAGAATATAACTATTTCTATCTCCCCCTAATGGCGGGAAATATGTCTCATTATATTGACAATCTGCAAATCTAGCAGTAAAAAGATCTCCAGTCGAAGGTTCAAGATAGCGGATTATCTTGGGTGATTCGAAACCAACATAAATTCCAAATCTTTGTTGAGGACTCATCTTAGTACGCTGTGGAGGCGCAATCAGCACATAGACTACGCAACCAAAAATGCGTAATGTGAAATGTCTGGCTCATATCCAGTTACCAACTGGTACGCACTGAATGGTTGACGGGCAACAGGTCTAAAATGAAGGAGCATTGCTGCGTGTAACACTGCATAACCCCAAGCAGAGACTGGTTATTTTGTATGCATTACCAAAGTGTTAGATACAAGCTGTAACCGCTTGATATGAGTCTCTGCTAAACAATTATGAGAATCGACGTGGGGAACGGAATATTCAACATCAATCCCAAGAGACATGCAGTAATCATCAAAAGACTTTGATGTAAACTCTCATGCATTATCCAATCGAATAGACTTGATTGGATGGTCCGGGTGGTGAGCCCGGAGCTTAATGATTTGAGCTAGGAGTTTAGCAAATGTAGCATTCCTTGTGGATAGCAAAGCAACGTGTGACCATCGTGTTGATGCGTCTATCAAAACCATAAAATATTTAAATGGCCCGCATTCAGGTTTGATAGGTCCACAAATATCACCTTGGATCCTTTGTAAGAATGGAATATTTTCATTGCTATCAACAGCAAAAGAAGGATGAGCCATCAATTTTTCTAAGGAACAAGCTTTGCAGAACAAGCGATGCGCATCAGAGATGACAACATAAGAATCCGGTTGGATGACGCACGATGCTTCAACAATATGTTGTTGGGAAGGTGCTATACTTGTCGTGGAGACCAAGTTAGGATTGAGATGGGTAGTCTCATCCTTACCATCTAAACTGATGGAAATAGGTAATCCCATATGTTTCTTGGCTCTAAAGAACGGATGACCATGAGTATTTTTCAAGATTTTTATCATCATATCACGACCTGGGTGTCCCAGTCGTACATGCCAAAGTTTATATGAATCAGAATCACACGTAGTAGTGTGAGTCACAACATTAGATTCAATGATCCGAACTATGGTTAAGTACAAACCACTACGAATTGCCGAAAACTTCTCTAGAATGTTCTTACAGCCACATTCAACAGAGGTTATACACAAAAATTCTTTTTCATTCTCATAATAGGTTTCCAAGTGAAATTCGTTGGCACGAATATCCTTGAAACTTAGCAAGGTTCGATTGGCCTTTGGCGCATATAAAACATCAGTGATATATAATTTTGTACCATGGGGCAGCAGAAGCTCTGCACAACCACGCCCCTGAATAACGGGCATAGCACCAATCATGGTTGCCACTGAGGATTTGTATGGGAAAAGATCCACAAACAATTGCCTATTCCGCAGAATGGTATGAGTAGTACCACTATCTGCTAAACACTCAATTTCGCTTTGATACATCTACAAAATCAATGTAAACAAGTAACCCAATTGAACCGATGTATAGAAAACACCATAAGCCAATGAAACATATGAAAAACTCATCTAAAAACATCACATTCAAATTCGATTTTTGACGGGCCGAAGAAAGGCCTCGACTGGTCGAGAAAACCCAAAACGTACTTGTGATTTTCCGATACCAGATTTTGACCAGTTGAGAAAATTTTCGACGGGTTTAAAATGGACCAATTTTGGGACGAAGTCGTGGCATCGACCGGTCGAAAATTGTTCAGTTTAATTTTTCGACGGGTCAAAGTTGCTCTGCGCACTGCTTCAAATTTTTTTCGACATTTTTTTTCTTCTTTTCTTTTCAAAGTGGTATCTTGGCTTGCATTTTGCCATATGTGTAAATATCAAACCATACATAAGAATCACATGGAATAGAACATTCTCAAAACACTTTCATATACCAAAAATAGAGAAATATTCATTACTTGCCAACAAAAATTACATCATAGATGTGTTCTTATTCATAAAACAAAGACAAATGTCTTAAAAATTCTTGACCGAAAAGTAAGCCAAAAATAAAACTAAAACTTGAAAGATTACATATAGACAACTGCCTTTTACATAGGCTTAATCAAAATCTGGGGTAGCAAGTTCTTTCCCCTTGTCATATGCTAAAACTAGGTTGATGTCAACTTCCATCTCATAATCTCCAGTGTAATTCGACTCTCGAGCCAAATACTGTTTATGCTTCTTGTAGATATTCTGAATTTCTCTACTAGCATGGTACTGTTTGTGCATATGTCTAGCAGAGCCACACTTGAAACAACCAAGTTTACCAGATTGTTGATACCGTTGACCATCAGGAACAAAACCAGACTGGTTCTTTTAAGAAGGGGCATTATGATCTCTATGCCAAGTCATATTTTGGCTGTGGCCTTGGCCATGCCCATGCCCTCCTCTTCTCCCACGTTGAGCATGCCCACCACGATTATAAGGTTCTGAACGGACAACCTTCTTATATTTTTGAGATTTTCCTCCCGTATTATAACTCTCAGGATTTTTGGTACCAGCTAGTCTTGAGCCTTTCCTCCCGTATTATAACTCTCATGATGCAATTCTTTAGTTGCAACACTGTTAATGAGATCACTGAATTCGGTAATCCTCCCTTGCTCGTACTCAATCTGGTACTGATGAGCTAGATTACTCATAGATGTGGGGAAGGTTTGTAACGCCTTCTCAATCATGTCTTCCTCAGATTTTTCCACACCACAAAAGCTTAGTCCAGACTACAAATCGAGCGTAGCTTGGTTAAAAGTGTTGATCTTTGGGAAATCCACTATTCTGGTGTTGTTCCATTTCGCAGTCAACTCAGGAAGCTGTGCATTATGCACATTATTGAACCTCTTTTTTAGAACATCCCACAAAACCATGGGATCTGTCTTGTTCAAGTAATCCTTCTTCAGAGATGGGTGAATATGACGTCTCAAAAATATGAGGGCTTGAGCTTTTGTCTCTTCAGTAGGTGGGAGGAGGTTTGTTCTAGGTCTAGTGAATTTGATGGTGTTGGTCAGTCTCTTTCCGATGAATGTGTTCTATACATCAGAGACCCAACGATGATATTCCTTGCCTTCAAGGTCAAGGATCTCGAATTCTGGCCTTGTAGGCTCATTCGAACTCATCTACATAAACACAAAGAGATGTTTTATTAGAAACGAACAAGTACTACGATCACAAAACTTTCAAGTTTAATTGAATAAGAATGTGATCCATGATGCATGGTCACAAAATCGATTATAAAACGGTGGTAAAAACCACACCCAGCGACCGTGACACAACAGTCACATAGAATCGATTTTCCTTTTCTTTTCATTTCTTTTCCAAACTGCGACTCCTCTAGGACCATCACGTATACTCTATGGATATATGTCCATAGGAGCTAGGGTATAAACATGTAATATTCACAATTCATATCACAGTTATCATCAACTTAGATCTAGGGTTTTGCGGTAATTAAGTTTGCTAGATCTAAAGATTGACGGTTTAGAAAAGTTTACCTCGATGGGTGTTAGGCTCGGTATGACCGCTACACTTGTTAATTGATTTGAGGTAGAAGCCCTTCTGAAACGATTCCTCGGAAGACGAGCAATCTTGAAACGATTTGAAGAACTTGTGCTTGAGTGAGGGATGCCGAGATGAGAGAGAAAGGCCGACAGTCGAGCAAGGTAATCGGCGGCGGCGGTAGTGGTTGGCGGCTTTCTCCTAGTTTTAAGTTTTTCTATTAACTCTAAGATTCGTGCTAATAACGTGTTGCAGGAAAAAGTAGAATAGACAGAAAAATAGTTGTCATTTTCATTAATAGAATGCCTTATATACGGGCTGATATAATCTGTTACAATAATTATATATCTCGATATAACAGAGATTCTTTGTATTTATTTAATCAATAAACATATCTAACTAAAACAAAACACATACCGAGATTAATGGAGATTAATAAATCTCCTCATTCAAAGCGGATATATACTTACAAATGTAAAACAGTAATCAAGATACAAAAGAAATATTATCATAATCAAAGAAAAGATGAAATATTGAAGAAAAAACCTCTCATAAGCAGCAGACTCCCTATTATTATATAGTAAATACCGCCAAGGAGGCAGGATCTGAAGCGGACGTCCATAAATTCAAAATGTACGAACCAATCCACGTGTCAGCTTCTGATGGTTCAAAGAAATTTCATCAAGTCAGCTTTGAAGGGTCCCACCCATAACATCATCTTTGTCCTTTTGAAGGGTCAAAAACAATTGAATCAAAGTATTTATGCTCCATACGAAAGGATTGCTTTGCCATACGAATTTTTGACTGCAAGGTGGCTGGAGAAATTTCATCCATTACGTTTTGATGGTCGCATCTCATCGATAAAGCTCAATATAGAACTTTTCTTTCTGTTTTTTGTTTTGTTCTTCTTTTACTTTTTGCTGGGTTTTGAGTTTGGCAATATCTCCTCTACTTCTCTCCTCATTTCTGTCTCTCAGATATTGGTCTTCTTTTTTTGAGATAAAAAAACTTTCCTAATTTCTGAGAACAAGTTTCTGGGCTCTGCTTTATATTTAGACACTCATGTTGAGAATTGCAGGTCTGTTTACGTTTGCTTGGTTTCGATTCAATTAGAATTTATGTAGGTTTAAAGAATATAATCGAAGACTAGCATTCTTGTAGATGTATAATGACATCCAGCTTAGCTTCATTTAGAGTAAAGAATTTGAGACGTTTTGGTTTTCTCTGGGAAATCTTCAAATTGTTCAACATGTTGAAGACGATGGATGCCTTGCTAAAAGTGGGGCTACACATAAGTTTTTTTAATTGAACAATACTAAAACGACTGCCACGTGGCTAGGTCCACATCTTTCAACTTTCGCAGACGTCCGCTTCTGACCCGCTCCGTACGAACAAGATCCCTACACATACCACGACTAGTTTACACAAACGGAAATCTGCCGCGTAGTCAGTGAACAAGGATAAAATATTGTGAGAGAATTGACTTACTTTCTTCTCTCGATAAGAAAGAGATTGACTTAGATCTGCTTTCTTTAGCACTCGAATCTTGTGAGAGATTGACCTTAGATCTGCTTTATTTTATTTTTTTACTTTTGTAGAATCAAAAGAGAAAATCGTTGCTAACTGGCCAACTTTGGCTATGATCCTTACAACTCTTTCTACTCACGTACTTGCGAGATAGTTGCTTTGATTTATTTATGCCAATTCAACCTGATACGTATGTTGAAAAAATACAAACAGCTGAATGTGGTGGTGCTTCTTTTGGACTGCAAAAGAGAACCTAATGACAAACTTGCTTTTTCTGCAATTGTTGCCCCCGTGAGTCTACATGTTACATACTTTCTCTGATCCGATTACAAGCTAGCGTCATCAGGGCTTTGATGGTTCAACTGTATAGTGAGTAGTGTGCATCATTTTGATATCTAATTTAACTGCAGATCCGGCTAATAATGCAGCAATTATAACTAAGTTTGGTTGTATCCCTCTTGCCATTCAATGTTTATCAAGCCCAGTTAGAAACACAGTGAGCTGAAAACTGTAGGAAACTGATATTTAGGTTCCTTCAAAAAGTACCATACCTTTTGTGTATTTGATCTTGTAAGTGCCATCATATACTCTTAACAAGGAAGAGATTATATATGAAGCCAGAAGTTATTGATGTCATGAAGAGATATGCTGCTGCTGAAGCATCTAGTGTCAGCTTCAGTAATCTAGCCAAGGCATTTTTGGACAAGCATGTTTCCGAATATGAACTTTGAGTCTTTGAGCTAGACGGAGTAAGTCTGTTCCTAAACGACGGCTTATATATTGAGAAAATGATGGAGCATCAAACATGTATTCATATGTTTCAAACCAGATCTGATGGTGTATGCTTTTTCCTTTGTGATATATGAAACATCTTTGGCGTAGCTTATACAATTGTATACTTTTTCTTTCTCCTTTGAGGTTAAATTTCCAGTTTGCTGTGTAATTTAGATAGATATTTGAGGATCCATACAAGTCTACAGAGGATCTTTTTGGTCAATCCAATTGTACATCCATATATATTCAGTATTATATCAGTTTACAGTTTGTGACTATATTCCAGATCCGGTCTTTACAAAACATCCTGATTTGATATAAGAATCCATTAAAAATCAAAACGAAACGCAGGAAAGGTGGAAACTAGACGGACAATTACAAGAATGATGTAAATGGTTATAGCAGTAAAAGTGTAAAAAAAGTCGAGCGCATATGAGTCTAGCCCTCTAGTGGGTAATCTGTTTTCTTTAAATTCAGTTACTTTGTTAACAAGTATGGAAGTAGTTACAAAACAAGATAGCAAGCCAGCAGAGCACATAGATGAACCAGGTGATACACTTGAACCACAGAGGAAATGGGATAGTGATGGAGGGTAAGGATTTGCTGACAAAGAAGCATGAAAAGGAAATAATGATGGTGAGGCCGAGGAAGCAAAAGATTATAGGGAGCTGAGAATGAATTTGGGCGGATACGACAGCCATTTCAATGGCGGACGCAGAGCAAAACAGAACAAGTATCTTTACCCAGTAATCTAGGTGGTTGGGAGGTCTAGCTGGTGAAGCCGGTTGAGCCATTATATGGTCCTCAACGGAAATCCAGCCGAACTTGGTGAAAACTTGGGAAAAAAAATTCCTCTACATCACTTTTTGACAACTTCATTTTGGATCTCTGATTGTGATCACAAAATTTGGTTGGTTCCCCAGTGCTGTGTTATGCTTCTCTTATATAGATGCGGAATTGTTTCCATTTCCATGACACTTCTTCTCCACTGAAACCACTCGACCAGTAAAATCCCTCCACAAACCAGTGAAACCACTCAGGGTCATTTGTGTCATGTGTTGACAATAAATCACTTTTGCTCGTCCATTTACAAATTCATATTCCTCCGAAAGGTTGACAAAGTCATATTCCTTTTACAAATTCAATTCATATTCTCGTTCATTTTGACAATAAACATTACAGGTTTCTGTGTTTCGAAAAGGCGAGAAAAGAAAACTTTTCATGATAGTAGCCCTGGAATCGATTCCGTTCTTGGCTAAAATTGATGGAATTGAATGATAAAAAAAATGCGGTTCGGTTTCTTTCAAGTTTAACAGAGAAATCTGTGAAGAATCAAACTGCTACAAATTGGTTTGGCTCTACGATTCTAAACACATAGAAGAAAAATAAAAAATAGTCTATTCTGAAAGAAAATTAATGGAAAAAAATGAAAACTAAATGCATCAAACATGACTTTTTAAGTTGAAATATCATACATTCCTACAACCACCAAATCTTTTAAGTTCAAATAAGTTACAAGTTGCAAGAGCATTGGAGTTGATTTGTTGGTCAAGGCATTGAACTTGTCCACTAACAAACCAGCTTCAAATCTCAATACTTCTTATTTGAAGAGAATTTTCTCTAAAAATAGCAAATTGAGAATTTAGGTTGCTCTATGGCCAAGGCGTTAAATTATATGCTGACGAGTCAAGTTCAAACCCTAATACTCCATTTTATTGTCCAAGTTTTATCGTGATATTCGTTCCAAAGCCCCCACCCTTATGACGACTCTGCTTTCCTCAGAGCGATCGGGTAACCTAGCAAAGATAGGGTTTAATTTCTTGACGTACGACAACCTCTGCCATCGTCGATGTGTTGAGTTTGTTGTGAGTTGAGTCGTCAAAATTTTTTGATGGAACTGATGTCGAGTCTCGGGGCTCAGTGTCTATCGAGGTTCCAAATGGTTGTGAAGTGAGTTCGGGTCTCTGAGCGAACACCAACCTTGTCGGCCACCTACAAGTGGTTTTGCCTGCTGCTGTCAGTGTTGAGTGGAATCCGACTACAACATTCTTACCCATTGCCGGCGACTTTTATGTCGCCGGCAATGTTTTTGGACATTACCGGCGATTTTTGCCGCCGGCAATGTAATTTTTTTTTTTTAACATTACCGGCGACTTAAATGTAAGTCGCCGGTAATGTCATTACCATCGAAACATTACCGGCGAAACATTACCGGCGACTTACATTAAGTCGCCGGTAATGTCTTTTTTTTTTTTTTTTAAACATTACCGGCGACTTAATGTAAGTCGCCGGTAATGTCATTACCATCGAGACATTACCGGCGACTTACATTTAAGTCGCCGGTAATGTAAAAAAAATAAAAAAATTACATTGCCGGCGATTTTTCCGGCAAAAATCGCCGGCAATGTCTCAATTTGTGGTAGTGCGACGGATGCAGCGGTGGACTGTAAGGGATGCCAAATTGCTTTGGGAAGGCTGGGTTTTTAGTCGACAGAGACCGACGTGAGCAAGATTGAAGGATTTACCGATGAGGTGGCGACAACGTGGTCTGGCTGAGCGGCAAAAGATTGACCAGAGGGAAATAGGCCGGCGGCGACACGGTCTGTATTCACTAGGTCAAACTGGCCACCCAGATATTCAGGTCTGGTTTGACTTTAAGACACAATGGATCAAAGCTAATTTGGGCCTTTGGTGCCTCTGGGCTTTTGTGGATGTTTTTAGTTCCTGGGTTTGGGACCCAGGAAAGTCTTTTATTTTTCCAAATGGAAGGCCTCAATCCGTCACACTCAGCTATCTTTCACGACACAAGTTGAGACTACGATGACGATGGAAGTACGTACCATATTCAGATATCAGCTGGGGTATGTTCGTCCCGCCAAATGTTATTAAGCCAGACACCGAACATCCTAAAGTTCAATTCGCAAAATAGCCACCGAGAACACGGTCATTTACAGTGACTGAAGCTTTGCTAAAGTGTAGCCCAGTTGCTACTTTAGAAAATAATTCATTCATATCCTTGAGTTACATGTTTTCGATTTCTTGTAGTGTTCTTTTTTCGTGTATTATGATTGTTAGAATAGGTCGGTTGTTCTAAAGTCCTTGCGTAATGCAAAAATTCTGTATGTTTTCTTGGGCACCAAGAAGGGTGGTGGACTTGCTTGTAATCGTTTTAAATTTAAATAAAATTTCTATGGTTCACCTAAAAAAAAGAGTTACAATTTGCAAGCTAAATAAGTTATAACTTACAGCTTATAACCAATTAATTAAGGATGAATGTTATCATTAACATCAGGTCTTTGAATGTCCTATTGAATACTTGAATAATGCATTATGAATAATAAAAAGGTTGGTCGACTGGATAAATTTAAGGTTTTTAAGAGTTTTTAACAAACTTTATAGTTTAGAAGGAATAATTTTATATGTATAGGTCTATAGTACATAACATATATTTTACAAGACTACTAATAACATATTGCCATGTGTATTTTTCATTTTTTTCGGTTCTTTAAGATTTCATAAGTTAGGAACCAGAACCGTAACATTTGAACTTGGAACCGAACTATCAATATTACAAAGTATAAATAACTGAACCAAATCTAAGGGGTTTCGGATTGATTTGGTCTGGTTCTCCATTTCTTCGTTGAACCAAACCTAGCCTTACCTGATAGAAGGGAAAATATAGGGGATAGTGGTTCCTCCCAAATTCCTTAGGATTTTGATTATTTCCTCTCTTTTTTACCATTATAGAGGTTGCACACATGCTATGCATATGTAACATTGGTTTTCTCGTCTTCCAACTGTGCAAAATCACTTTTTAGAAAGGAGAGCGGTTAGTGTAGAGAGAAATAAAGAGAGAGTGGATACAAAATAGGATTTTTCTGATATTTTTTATTTCTGATTTATATTGTTAATTACTAAAATAGTCTTAATAAATTAAATTTAATTAAAGCAAAAAAGGCTTTTTGGGAAGAATCAGCAAAAATGGGAAACAACCCCTCTTTGCTTAAATAATAGTATAGATTTAAGATTTAGTTCTCCACTTGGATTATGTATCAAACTCATCATGGATGTTAAATATAATTTTTTTTCTCTTCCCTATGATTACTATCATTATGTTGCCAAACACCATATAGGAAATTTGATGAAATTTTTGTGTGTCCCTTCCTCATGGGAAAGGAAAGGGAAATTAAACACGTTATTTTCCATTTTTAGAAGTCAAACGATGCCTTAGGCCCAGTTTAGCGTTATGGGGCACTAAAGCACTTTTATTCAACCTTTAATCAGAGTTTTGTATTTGGTAAACCTCTAAAAACCACGTTATAATTAATTTACAATGCGGTAAACGCGGAAATCAAGAAGCAGGTCTCACTTTGTTTTCTCAAAACTCAGTTTTCTTAAATCGTACGGAACTGCGCACTAGACTAGAATGAACTTTTCAATTCCCAGTATCCCTTCGATCTTTTTCCTAAAGCCTTAATATGGACAATCTCAAACCTCTTGTCATCCAATATCATCTTCTTAAAAGGACATTTTCTTGTTAGAATGCAACACTTTTGGATCTATTGTTTTGCAATATGCATAAACTTGTTATCAAGTATCAACGGGCCTCCTTTGCATGTTGCTATCTTTTTCTTCAAATTCAGACGCAAAATCGAACTAAGCTTCTTACTAAGAGTTAAAGAGAACTCAAGTGTTTGGAAATTTTCTGATATATTGATCAATCCTAAATTGGGTATATATACAAGCATACTTATAACTCAAGTAGGAAACTAATTTACACTTAATCAATTACATAATCTTTCATAATTACATAATATTCATCTCCTCATATACTAGGAATGTGACTCACTCCAACACTCCTCCTCAAGTAGGAGCATACAAGTCTCGAATACCCAACTTGTCAATTGAGTCACTGAAGGCTCTGGACAAAACTGCTTTAGTAAGGATGTCAACTAACTACTCATCTGAACGAACAAATGGGAATGAAATAATACGAGCATCCAACTTTTCCTTGATGAAATTAAATGCCTATCAAATTCTACATGCTTCGTCCTATCATTCCGAACAAGATTACGTGCAATCTCAACTGTAGCAGTGTTGTCACAATAAAGAGATATTGGCCGCTTCTGCTTAAAACCTAAATCACTAAGCAAATACTTCAACCATAATAGCTCACACACACCTTGAGCCATGTCTCTATACTCAGCTTCTGCATTAGAACGAGCTACCACCATATGTTTCTTGCTCCTCTAAATAACTAGATTTTCACCAACGAACGTAAAGTAGCCAGAAGTAGAACGTCTGGCAATAATATTACTTGCCCAGTCTACATCAGTGTACCCAGTAGTTTCCAAATCTTTATGCTTACGAAACACAAAACCTTTATTAGGGGAAGGCTTCAAGTACCTTAAGATTCTCACCACAACATTCATATGATCCTCACTATGATTATGCATATACTGGCTTACAACACTAACTACATTAGCAAGATTTGGTCTAGTATGTGACAAGTAAATTAATCTTTCAACTAATCTTTGATACTGAGACTTGTCTGTAGGAACTTGATCAGGATACTCTGCAATCCGATGATTTTGCTCTATAGGTATATCAACTGGTTTACAATCAAGTATATTAGTTTTTGCTAACAAATCTAGCACATACTTCCTTTGACTCAACATGATACACTCCTTATTCTGGACTACCTCAATTCCCAAGAAATACTTCAAGTTCCCAAGGTTCTTCATCTTAAATTCAGAAAATAACTTAACTTGCAATTTCTTGATCTCATCAATGTCATCACATATCACCACCATGTCATCCACATAAATAATCAAAGTAGTCATCTATCCACGTCAATGCTTCATAAACAAAGTATGATCTGAATTGCTCTGCCTATACCCAATCTTCTTCATGAAAGTTGTGAACCTCTCAAACCAAGCTCTTGTACATTGTTTCAATCCATATAATGACTTCTTTAATACGCACATCACCTTCTCACATGTAGAAGTATCATATCCTGGAGGAAGATTCGTCTACATTTTTTCATTCAAGTCTCCATGAAGAAAGACAGTATTCACATCAAGCTGTTGCAAGGGTCAATCCAAATTTACTGCCAAAGACATGAGGACTCAAATGATTTTAATTTTTGCTACTAGTGAAAACGTCTCATCATAATCCACTCCATACTTCTGAGTGTATCCTTTTGCAACCAACCTTGCTTTATACATGTCAACTGATCCATCTACATTATGCTTCACATCATAAACCCATCTATACCCAACAATCTTCTTTCCAGGTAGTAATAGTACCAAGTCTCAAGTACATTCTTGTCGATAGCGTCCATCTCAATCTCCATTGCTTTGACCCACTTCTCCTCCTTGATTGCATCCTGCACTTTACTAGGAAGAGATACAACATATAATTGATTCACAAAGGCTACATAGAGTATAGACAATCTATGGGTTGACACATAATTAGCCGCATGGTACTTGGCTTTGGCTATCATGAGAGGTTCATATTTCTTTATAAGTTGACCATAGGTTGATCTAACAGTTCTACCAGACTCAGGTACACTATAACTTGACAAAGAAACACTACTACATACCTGAGGCGATGCCAAACCAGGAGAAATTATTGATGAAGAGGGAGAGATTGGACTTTCATGTACTTCTTCAACAACTGGTGGCTGATCATTGACTAATTCTTCTCCTTTTGATGTGTCGAAAACTTGTTCAACATGTTGAACATATTCAAAACTCAGAATAGACCCATTTGTCTGGGTATTTTCGATGGGTCGAGCCATATCTTTGATGGATCGAAGGGAGGTCTTGGGTCGGTCTTTAATGGATTGAAGGGAGGCCTCGGGTTAGTCCAGGTCACTAGCTTCGATGGATCGAAGGGGGGCCTTGGGTCTAGTACTTCTAGCTGAGACACTTTCAACTTAAACATGAACTTCTGGTTCCCCAAATTGGTCTTCATAATACACATTCTTCTCCTCCTCACGAAGACTTGTTGAAGAAAATAAATAACACAAGTCTTTACTAAAAGTGGCATCCATGATGACATAGAACTTCTGAGATGGAGGATGATAACACTTGTACCCTTTTTGGTGAGTAGCATAACCAACAAAGACACACTTCAGAACACGAGCCTCCAACTTAGTCATTTTATTCTTATGAAGGTAAACATATGTCACACAACCAAAGGCACGAGCTGACAGTTTGTTGAGAGATAGGATGACAACAAGTTTAGACAGTACCTCAAAAGGAACCCGATTCCGAAGAGCTTCAGATGATAGGCGATTGATGAGGTGAGAGGCACATAAAATATTCTCCCCAGAGATATTTGGGCATATTGGCTCTGAGTAAGAGAGCTTTTCTCATGTCCAAGTGATGACGATTCTTTCTTTCAGAAACTCCATTATGCTCTGGTATCTGAGGACAAGTAGTCTGATGAATAATTCCATGTTGCTAAAAATAGTCTTGAAAAGAGTGATTGACAAACTCCCATCCATTTTCAGATCGAAATATTTTCACATATGCATCATACTGAGTATGAATGAGATTATGAAAAACAGTAAAGACAGAGAACCAATGTTAATCTTGTGAAGTCATTAATAAACAAAATAAAATATTTCATTCCTGTCAATGTTAAATTTTTTTAAGGCCTCCAATCATCAGAATGAATCAACTCAAACAATACTAAGCTATAAGAAAAACTAGGAGAATAACTATACTTATGACTCTTAGCAAAAACACAAGTTTGACAGTGGAGAGTTGACTCCTTTATTCCTAAAAACAAAGATGACATAGACTTCTTCATAACTCCAAAGGATGGATGACCCAAACAATGATGCCATAGCCAGATTTTTATCACTCTATCAGAACTCAATGTTTGGGCAACAGTTGGTGACGGTGCTCGTGCTTCCCCATCGTATATGCAATCCCAATGGAATAGTCTCCCTCTCAGATTTTTCTTGCCTATTATCGCTTGAGATGTCAGATCCTGAAAGATGGCATATATAGAAAAAAAAGTTACAGAGCATTTGTTTTTTGAATTTAGTTTATAGATAGATAATAGGTGATGAGATACAGAGGGAACATAAAGGACATTATGTAACACAATCATTGGATTAACTTGGATTGACCTTATACCTAAAACCGAGAAAGACACACCATTTGCATTAGATACTTCAGGGATAGGAGATGGAGATAGACTCGAAAACAAAGACGTATCAAATGTCATATGGTCAGACACACCAAAATCAATTATACATATATCACCACCAATAAAGCTAAAGACTTTTAATGTAATACAATTTTACTTCTTCTCTCACTAGAACAAATACCTATAGAGAGATCTTGTTCTTCAATTCCATAGAAATCAGATTCTTGAACCAACTGAACTGCAATCTTGCTATTCCGACTCTTGTCATAGGTGCCTCTTTTGTTTACTTTTTTAGGACGCGAATCTCTGTAGTGTCCAAACTCTTTACAATAAAAGCACTGCACCTTACTAAGATATGGTCCACGAGCTGGTTGGATGCAAAGTTGATTATCTCTAGGCTTCCAACTCTGTTGAGGTTTTGATTATACTGCAAGACTCGAAACCTCATTATGAAGCTCCTTAGGCTGGTTAGACTCATCTTGCAAACATAGGCATAAAATTGTTCCAGAGCTGGTGGCATGGCTTGTCGTAGTAGCTCTGCTTTAGCAGTAGCAAATTTTGAATCTAGCCCTTTCAGAAAGATATGGACACGCATCTTGTCGATGGTCCTATTATGTGTAGTAGTATCAAGATCACACACCATAGGGTTTAGATCCTTTTCATCTAGTTCTTATCAAATAACTTTCAGGTTTGCATAGTGTTCTACAAGAGGTTGACTATTCTGGGTAATTGCAAAGGCTTGACAAGTCAACTCTTGTATTATGGCCAAATCATTCCCATCATAATATGTGCCCAAATGACCTTTGGAGACGAGTAGCCAAAGAACAACATCATAATTAATCTTGTCATAGTTTTCAGGAGAGTCATAATCGTATTGGAATTCATGGTATCCCTCAAAGTTTGTTCTTTGCTAGCATCTACAGGTCGCGGTAGAGTACCCGCCACATATGGCCAGTTTCCAACACCACCAAGATGCACATTCATCAATCTTTGCCATAACTGATAATTGGTGCCATCCAATTGTTCTCCACATCCTGTGTTTCCAGTCTGAAAAGCCATCAATTGTTCACGAGTAACTTCAGGTTGTTCAAAGATTGCAAGAACAGGTTTAGATGTCAGATCAGATAACAAGATTGACAGAAAAACAAGTTCAGATCGTCAGGTTTCAGGTCAGGCAACAGAATTCAGGTCAGGTTAGATTGTCATGATCAACTTAGGCTCTGATGCCAAGTCAAAGAGAACACAAGTGTTTGGAGAATTTTCTGATATATTGATCAATTCCGAATTGGGTATATATACATGCATACTTACAACTCAAGTAGGAAACTACTTTACACCTAATCAATTACAGAATCCTACATAATTACATAATATACACTTCCTAAATATACTAGGAGTGTGACTCACTCCAACACTAAGTTATCGGTGTCGTCAAAGGCTGCGGGTCGTCGGCTGGGTGGTGTTCTGCCGCCTCTGCTCATGATTCCTCAATCTCTTGCTCCCATTTGTTTCTCTTCAAATGCTACAATCCCTTTGGGTTTTGAAGAAGGACAAATCCCTTTCTACTTCAATCTCGACTAATGATACATGTATTCTTGATATTAGGGATGGCAACAGGGTGGGTTTTGGGTAACTGAACCCGAACTCGAAATCAACCCGTCCAACCAAACCCGAAAATTTTTAGTTCGGGTTTTCACCCAACCCGAATTCGTCAGATATATAATACTCGAATCCGACTCGTTTACCCGAATAAAATATATATATATATATAATAGGATTGTATATATTATTCTATATAAAAAATATATAATATTTTTAAATTAGATATAAATTATAAAATATTACAAATTTCATTTTAAAAAATATGCGGGTCGGGTTCGGGTTCGATAGATGCATATTTGTATCCGACCCGAACCCACCACCATTCGGGTCGAGTTCGAGTCGGTAAATACTCGATATCGTTATTTACCTTAAAAATTGGGTTCGGTCGGATTCGGATCGGACGGATACTCACAAATACGGGTTATTTTGTCATCCCTACTTAGATACTAGAGATTGTCATCGTTGTGGGTTTAAAATTTTTCTTCATTTCAGTTAACAATTTGATTATAAAATTTCTAGCCTTTAGAGTTTATCACTTTGCAGCCAGCTCCAATTTATTATCTTCACCAAAACACTTAATCGTGTTTTTGTAAAGTTGATTATTATTACCACTGAGTTATTTCAACTTGATTATTCTGACATTAATATCAAACTAAGCCTTAATCATCTCAAAGAGATTAAGTAAGGGTCTACTTTGGGTATCAAAGGATTAAGCAAGGGTCATATCAAAGGATTAATGTGCCTTCCCTTTACCATTCTGTATAAATGGACTATGGTTTTCTCTAGGTTACGTGGCATGTCCACACCGACAGAAAAACATTACTTTTTCGACTGCCGAGGGCATCACCATATCTCTAGCTCAATCTAAAACATGGCCTCTGTGGCACTGCCACTCTCACTCCCATGTCACCGCCTTCTCTTTCTCCCAAAACCAAACCCCAAACACTCCCTCATCTCATCATCTCTAACTCCAAGAGCTTCACTTTCACTTCCTCTCTCTCACACACAATCCAGCACCCTTCTAACCTCACCACAACCACATGTTGTCCTCCAAGACATCACCAACCTCTGCAACTCCGGCCACCTCTCCGCCGCTCTCCACCTCCTCCAAACCACCCCCTTCTTCCCAACTCCTTCCCAACACCACAAGGACGCAATCGGCTTCCTCCTCCAGGCCTGCGGCCGCCGCAACGACATCGAAACCGGCCGCAAACTCCACCGCCTCGTCTCCCAATCCGACCACTTCGCCCACGACTTCGTTCTCAACACCCGCATCATCACAATGTACTCCGCCTGCGGCTATCCCTCGGACTCTAAACTCGTATTCGATTCGCTTCGGAGGAAGAATCTGTTCCAGTGGAACGCTCTGATCAGTGGTTACTCCAGAAACGACTTGCATTGGGAAGCAGCTATGTCATATGTGAAATTGATTAGCGAAACGGAGCTGAAGCCCGATAATTTCACAATGCCGTGTGTTATTAAGGCGTGCGGTGCGGTTTTGGACGTGGGTTTGGGGTTTGAGGTTCATGCGATTGTAGTGAAGATGGGTTTGGTTTCGGATGTGTTTGTGGGAAATGCGTTAATTGCAATGTACGGGAAGTTTGGGTTGGTCGGGGAAGCAAGGAAGGTGTTTGATAAAATGTCTGAGAGGAACTTGGTGTCTTGGAATTCGATGATTAGAGCGTTTTCGGAGAACGGGTTGTGTGTAGAAATCTACAGTTTGTTGGGGAGGATGGATTTTGTGGCGGATGAGGCGACTTTTGTGACTGTGTTGCCGGTTAGTGCTGTGAATGGGGATGTGAAAATGGGGATGGGGATTCATGGAATGGCGGTGAAGTTGGGGATGAACAAGGAATTGATGTTGAATAATGCGTTGATGGACATGTATTTGAAATGTGGGTGCTTAATGGAAGCTAGACTTTTGTTTGAGAGAAACGATAGGAAAAATGTGGTGTCATGGAATGCTTTTATCGGAGGTTATTCAAGAAAACGGGATGTTGGTGGAGCATTTGATCTTTTGCGGAAAATGCAGATGGAAGAGGAGAGTGTACAGGTGGATGAGGTCACTGTTTTAAATGTGTTGCCGGCTTGTTTAAGGGAGTCGGAACTTTTGAGCTTAAAGGAACTTCATGGTTACTCATTCAGACATGAGTTTGAAGATGATGAACTGGTAGCCAATGCATTTGTTGCAGCATATGCGAAATGCGGGTCACTGAGTTCTGCTGAGCAGGTCTTTCGTGCTATAGAGGTAAAGACGGTGAGCTCGTGGAATGCAGTTATTGGTGGACATGCACAGAATGGAGATCCAAAAAAGGCTTTAGATTTGTACCTTGAAATGAAGCAGTCAGGTTTGCATCCTGACAATTTTAGTATCGGTAGCCTCTTTTTAGCTTGTGCCAACTTGAAACTTCTTCAATCCGGGAAAGAGATTCATGGTTTTGTGCTACGTTATGGGTTAGAGTTGGATTCATTTATAGGTATTTCATTACTATCCTTTTACATCCAATGTTGTAAATTATCATCAGCAAGATCAATATTTGATCGGATGGAGGAAAAGACTCCAGTGTCATGGAATGCAATGATATCTGGATACTCTCAAATTGGACTTCCTGATGAAGCCCTCGATCTCTTTCGTCAAATGCTGTTTGATGGAATCCTACCTTGTGAAATTGCCACAATGAGCGTGCTTGGGGCTTGTGCGCAACTTTCAGCTCTGCGTCTAGGAAAAGAATTGCATTGTTTTGCTTTGAAAGCTCGCCTCGTAGAAGATATCTTTGTGGGTTGTTCTCTCATAGATATGTATGCAAAGAGTGGCTGCATAGAACAATCTCATAGGGCATTTGACAGTTCAACTAAGAAAGATGTTGTATCATGGAATGTTATAATTGCAGGATATGGAATTCATGGACATGGAAACAAGGCTTTAGAGCTTTTCAGAGAAATGGTAAGTTCAGGGGAGAAGCCTGATGGCTTCACATTCCTCGGAGTTCTAACTGCATGTAGCCATGCCAGGCTAGTTAAAAATGGGCTAAAATATTTCAACCAGATGCAGAGGCTGTATGGAATTGAGCCAAAGTTAGAGCATTATGCATGTGTGGTAGACATGCTGGGTAGGGCTGGTCAACTAGAGGAGGCTTTAACCTTCATAGATGAAATGCCCGAGGAACCAGATGGTAGAATTTGGAGTTCATTGCTAAGTTCCTGTAGGAATTATAATGATTTGGTAATGGGGAAGAAAATTGCGGAAAAATTACTAGGATCGGAGCCTGAAAAGGCAGAGAATTATGTGTTACTATCAAACTTATATGCAGCATCAGGGAATTGGGATGATGTGAGATGGGTCCGGCAAAGGATGAAGGAGATTGGCCTTCAGAAAGATGCTGGCCGCAGTTGGATTGAAGTCGGAGGGCAAGTGTATAGTTTTATTGCTGGTGACATGTCTCTGCCAGATTCCGGAGAGATTAGGAAAATGTGGACATTGTTGGAGGAAAAAATAAGTCAACTTGGATATGAACCTAATACGGAGCCTGTGCTTCACGACGTGGAAGAAGATGAAAAGATTGAATTATTGAGGAGGCATAGTGAAAAGCTTGCAATTTCATTTGGATTGTTAAAGATGAATAGAGGTGCAACACTGAGAGTCTGCAAAAATCTGCGCATCTGCTTAGATTGTCATAATGCAGCTAAATTAATATCCAAGGCTGTTGAAAGGGAGATAATTGTGAGAGACAACAAACGCTTCCATCATTTCAAAGATGGCTCATGTTCTTGCGGAGATTATTGGTAAATTAACAAGGACTGCAGCAGTTCTCAGACAGTATCATGTCAAAGATGAAAAGTATCAGAGCCAGATAAAAGATTGCTGCAGCGTTCTAACATACTGTCGTGCATCTGTATGACTGTATATCATGCAAGAGATGACCAAAAAAATCCTTCTCATATGAACTTGTAGCATATATATTACAGAATCCAGAGAACTAAAGTTATTATACTTAAACACTTCTTTTTTTAATCATCAATACATACTTCCTTTTTTTGCATTTCTTAGGTTTGGCTGTCATATATGTTTTCCTTTGTTGTCGTTCCTCGATGCATAGAAGTAATTACAAGGTAATATAGAAGCAGGACATTACATAGATGAAGCAGGTAGATGACCACAGTTACTTCAAAGAAGACCCCGTATTGCAGGAGCACCCTGATAGCGAGCAGAATGCCATAGTTATCTTTGCTCGATCAAATTGCTGTTGCTTGGCTTGGTCAGAACAATCACACTTCTGCTTGGTTTGGCTTGGTAGTAGGATCATTTTCAAGAGGATGACTAGTTCATTGTGCCAATGTTATGTATGCTAAAATGATTAACTTATTGGCTGCTTGTGTGTGATTGAGCTGCATATATATGGAAAGATATAAGCTATAAGGGAGCGATATTCCGTGAACTAAAACTGCAAAGTGTCGACGCCAGTGCTAAAGTATGTTGTGAAAGGTTGTTGAAATGTGAAAAGAATGTGAAGTAATTATTTCTGAATTGTACATTGCTGTAAATTCTTAAGCTATGCCTTAATACTTGATTTACTGCTTCTTTTTACCCGTTAAAGAACAATAAAAATCAAGCTTGCCGCTAGGATGGTCAAGCGCTCAAGCAATGTCTATATCATGTAGCTTTTATGGTACGTCGTACAGATATAAATTTGTGTACTAATAGGTGTATTAGCCTATTTGGTAAGGTAAATTTATGGAGTTAATTTGGTTTTTCATCTATGTTGTATTTACTTTGACACAATTTACAAGTCACAACTAACACGACACGACATGAGACTCACAATTGTGTTATGGATCTTCAAAGATTAAATACTAGTCCTTTTGTTGAACCAAGCTTTCTCTTTGGTTCACATTAACAAAAGTTCAGGTGTGCTTACAATATTTGGTAGTGGATCCTTGTTGACCTAACAAGGCCCAATACACAGGTGCTGCTGGACTTTTGTTATAAACACCGGAAACAATGAACTTAAGTTCACTGTAGTTGTCTTTTTGTCTCCGAACTCCAACGCCTCGATTCTTCTTCTTCTTCTTCACTTTTGGTTTCACAGCTTCTTCTGCTAGTTGCTAAGTTAGTCTATAGCTTCAACTTCTTGTCGGGAATGGCGACGAGTTTGCCGTCTCCGACTACTCCTGCTGCATCACCGTTGTCTGCTTCAAACTCCGACCACTCCGCCACCCAACCCCCCTCAAATCCACAACCACAACAACAGGTTCTCTTCTTCTTATTATTCATCTATCTATCTCTCTCTGTATCTATTTGTATATATATATGTATATATATATAATGGTTGGTGTAATATGATTCTTATGGGTTTTCTTCAAATTTTTTTAAAGATGATAAAGTCTGATGGGGGACTTACCAATGGGGTGGATCAGAAAATGACTGACATTGACGAGCCGACATCTTCTTCTCTGTGAGTTTTCGTTTTGTTATCACTTCATTTTTAAAAAAATCTTTTCGATTTTGGTATATATATTTTCCATTAAGAAGTTTTGGTGAGCAAGATGAAGGCTTGTTCAGCACTGAAGTGTAAAGGTATAGGCTTTTGTAACTATGCTTATTTGAATCGGTGATAGTTCTGGCTAGTGCATGCATAAAATGAGCGAGTATTTGGAAAAATCACCTGAAAATTGAATAGATCATGTTGACTTGAGTACAGTGAAGTAGAGATTTATTAGAGAATGGGAGTAATTTATGTCAAGTGGTTTCAGAACTTGGTAATTTAAGTTGTTTCGTACACTTGCAAAGTTCAGTTGTGATAGACTGATAGTCTAGTCATCTCTCATAGTCTGTCCACTAATGTGTTTGCCTGATCTGTAAATGTTTTTAGATGCCTTTATTTAATTTTCATTCTGAATTTGAAATTTCAGGCCTTTAGCTAAAATAGATTTTTGTTTCTTGTTCTCCACATATCAGATTATGCTATACCATAACGAGATTTGTAGTAGGAACTTGGGCATTGTATTCCATATTACATCTTAAATATGAGTCTTTAGTGATAGATGTCTAGTACTTTCAAGTCTGATTCAGCACAACCCCTCAAGTGAAATAAAGTGTTAGGACAATCAACTACAGTCCAGCAGAACTTCTCCGCTGGCTTGGAATCTCAGTTTATTTATTCTTGTTTAGCTATGATTTGGCAAGGTTTTGTAATTGCCCAATTAACTTAGTAAACATAGATCTTAGTTTGAGTTTAAGGTTGATTTTGTCAAAATATGTATTTTACTACTTGTTTGTGGATCACTCGACATAGACATATCATTATTACCTTGTTCCAGACTTCCAGCTGTGCTCTTTTTGATGCCTCAAATTCCTGTTGTCCTCTTTGTGGGAACTTAACAGAAAGCTTCTATACTACATCAGAGTTACTCTACACTGCTGTCTGGCAATATATTCTATAGATCTGAGAATAGAGGCTGAATGTGCTGTGTTATTTGTCTGTCTTGTATAGAGAGCTTCATAGCGCAGAACACATTGAGAAGTTTAAGAAGTATGAAGCTGACTACACACGTTGGTTAACGGCAAAGTACTTCTCGAATAAAACTCTTTATGGAGGTTTGCCACAATTCTTTCCTGTTCAAATCTAAATCAGCTTGTAAAATAGACTGATATTTACATCAGATGCTTATTACCGTATTATTTGAAATTTGATCTGTTTCATTCATGCAGGCAATATATTTGATGAAAACATGACAATACAGGACGAGGTTATAAAGTCAAGCAGGTACAGTTTATATAAGCATGCAGTTGTCAACTGGGGATTTCCAGAACTGTTGCAGATGCTAATGATTTTAATATCTTTGTCTAGATGGCCCTGTACCAGATCATATGCAGACCCAGTGCAGGGCTTTGAAGACCAGAACAGCAGCTGTTCGACTTCTTCAACGACAGCTGAAACCTCGCCAAACTTATCAAATGGGAAGCATCCAGTAAAGTAGTAAAGTTTGTTCATTATTGGGTTCTTAACCATGCTGTTAAACTAGATTTTGTACAATGTTAAACATGCTGTGCATGCTAACAAATCAATAATGTACGCCTTCAGACTTACCCAATGCATTAACAATCATATTTCCATTGAACTACTGGAAAACGTGGGAAGCGTATTTCTTGCATAAGAAAAAGTTCAATGTTAGGTTCTGGGTCCAGTTGAGACCTCAGTTTCTGTTGATATTCAACATGTATCAATATTTCTATGCTCACTGAGAAGCAGTTCTCTGTTGTTGGTATCACTAGATTTGTTTTGCTTCTGAAAATCACTGTATTCGGTTTTGAGTTTGAAATCGACATTCTTCAACACCCCCAGGAACAAACCTATCAATGCAGCATGTAGGGCTTCAGTAACAGAAAGGTAAAAACGCTTCTGAGAAAAATTGAGTATAAGCTGCTTTTGCCATTCATCAGAATACTACAGAGAACATAAGAACAAGGTGAAGTCTTTATTACATCATATGCTTGACCCTTTACAAGGAACCATCTTCCAGCAAAACCAAGCATAACAAATGTCTAAACGTTCATAAATAGTTACATGATAACCATGAAAAATTATGCTCGTCATTTAACACTTTAATGCTTCCACCAAAACAAACGAAGCATCATGAATCATATAGTCCTCGCATCTTCCCTATTAACCCCAAAGAGAGGTAAACTCTCACCACCACAGCAGTATCTACATTTTTTTTTTAAATAAAATAATGCTGCAAGAAAGACTTCAAAAATCAAATCTGCCCCAAGTTCACTCCATGAGCAGACCTCTGGCTCCTCATACGCTCATACGCAGCATCATCAGTGGGCAGCTCATATCGACAAACAGGACATGTATTGCTAATGCACAGCCATGGCACAATGCAATCGCCATGGTACCTATGAGCACAAGGCAGCTTCTTTGCTTCTTCTCCTAGACCAATGTCATCCTTGCAAACAGCGCATAGTGCATTGCCCTTATCCACATCCTCCTGACTCACCACCACCGATGCAAGTGTCTCCACAACTGCCTTAGCAGCCGGTGGGCGGCCCATCAGCGCATTCTCATTCTCCGAGAACTGCCCAAACAGCATGTCATATTCTGCAGTGTAAATGTAGTCATCACGATCACCCGGGAACGTCTCAGGATCATGCTCCAGGTCGATATTGGGCTCCCAATTTTGGGAATTCAACAGCACCTCCCATTCTAAATTCCCCATAGTTTCAACTCTCTCCACACTCACTTCCTCCTCCTCCTCGGGATCAACAATCGCCCCTAGCGCAACCAAACCCGTTTCCTCCTCAATCTCAGGATCCATCAACACTCCGAAAACCTCATCTACACGACCATCAACTTCCTCCCACTCAAATTCCTCATTACTATTCTCTCTATGTTCCTCCAAGCGAAGTGAATCCCAGCACAGAGGGATTTCCGTATCGTCATCGAAATCCCCGTGGATATGATCCTCACCATACTCATCCTCCGAATGCAAATCAATCCCCATAAGCCCATTCTCATCCTCGTCGGAATCCGAAAATCCGAATCCGACGAGCCTAGCGCAATTCTCAAGCGGCTCCACCCTACCTACCGAAGACGTGGCCTCACCGGATACGGACCCGGACACCCTCCTCCCCACAAAGAAGTCATCTTCCTCATCATGATCCCCATCTCCATCGAAACCAATCCTAAAATCTAATCCTAACCCTAACCCTAGGCTCAAATCGGGATCCAATCCATCATCGTCATCACACTCGCCGCAATTCCCCTCAATACCCCCAAAATCCGATCCTGATCCGCCGCCGGAGATCAGAACCGAACGCGCCGCTGTCACCTGAGACTGCTCGACGCGCTGCTGGAACAGATCCATGACGAAGTTGACCTGGTTCTCGCGGTCGTCTTCGTCGCCCGCCGCGTTGGAAATGAAATTGAACTCCGAAACGACATCGTTACCGACAGCGGTGTGGTACTGTGAGAAGACGTCGTCAGCGTCGTCGTAGCCGTCTCCGTCGAATTCGCGGTCTTCGTTTACAGAGACGATATGAGCCGCCGGGAAATCGGGATCGGAGATGTAGATGTCGATGTCGTTACGGGACCAGTAAGGGAGCGACTCGAAGGCTTGGGCTTCTTCCAGGTCGTGGATTTGAAGGTAGGTGACGTCCGCCATTGAAGAAGAGTATGTCGGGTATGTTTTTAATCGGGTCGGGTTTTTTTTCTCAGGCGGTGTTGAGATTCTGCGATTATGAGGAGAAGAGGGGAGAGAGGAGTAGAAGCTTTAAGGTTTGAGGAGGGGAAATGACGGAAATGGGTATGGGCTTTTGTGGTATAGACTTGCGTGGTTTGGTTGGTGAGTGCGCGGTCCTTCTCAGCGGGGTTTTCGTGCGTGTCCCGGAAACGAGGGAGAGAGAGATGTTTCCTGTTTGGCATTTTATTATTTAATTCTCTAATTAAATCAAATTATTAATTTTAATTTATTTTTCTATTTTATTTCTTTAAAAGAAAAATAAAAGGACATAAAAGTACAATTATAGTAACAATATTACAGAAAACTCACCCCCGTAGTATTTAGACAATTCAGGATATGGGTCCAAAGCCCAAAACGAAGTATCAGAAACTTAACATATTAAACCCGTCAAAAAGACATTTTGCCCCCGTATATAAACGTAAAAACCTCGACTGGCCGCCATTCTTTCATTTCATTTCTTCTGCTATTGGAAAACTCCTCTCCTCGATCGAAGTATCAACATCTTCCTCCTCTCCGATTTGGACAATACATTACAGATCTGATCGAAGTATCAACGTCGATTTGTAGCAGATTCGATCACGGTATCAAACACGTTTCCGTGACATAGATTTCATCGATTTGTAGTAGCAGCAGCTTCTAATCAAAGTTTTGATCGCAATTCCAGGCTCGATCAACGAAGGTAAGCACTGCTACTGCTTTTTTCTGCTAAGAAATCGATTTATCCAGTTAGGTTTTGTTTCACGATGCTTCTACCTTTGTGTTTTTGAAATTATTCTCGTTTTGGTTTTATTTTCGTTGTTTTCAAGTTGATACTATGTTTGATTTCGTGATTAAAAAAAACTTCTGTAACACATGCAAATGGTTCGTTGAGTGTGTTGTTCTCTCTGGTACTACATTTCTTTTAGTTAGGGTTTTGTTTTCGTTGTTTTCAAGTTGATATTGTGTTTGATTTCGTGACAAAAAGCTTCTCTAACATATGAAAATGATTCATTGACTGCGTTGTTCTCTCTGATACTATATTTGTGTCGTTGATTGCGTTGTTCTCTTCGATACTAGATTTGTATCATTGATTGTTTTGTTCTCTCTGATACACATTCGTGTCGTTGATTTGCGTTGTTCTCTCTGATACTACATTTTGTGTGGTTAGGGTTTATATTAATATTGTATGTTGTGAATATGAGTCATGGAATATAAAAAGGTGTTGTCTTAGTTTACACTGCTATTGTACTGTGTTTCCCACTCATTTGATGCCGTATTCAAATTTTCTTTTTGGTATTTAAATGGATGATACTAAGAAAGAAGCTTTTATAAATAGGTTGGGCGGATATGGGTAGAGATACATATAAATATGATTCGAGACCACGATACAGATGTAACACAAAGCTAATGGAAGAACTATTCATCAATCTTAACGAAGCTTTCGCAGAAGACGAACATGCGTACAAAGCGTTGAAGCAAAGAATCTTCAAAACACCATTCAAGCACAACTTCAAGGCCTTTATTGGAGGACATATCTACTTCAAAGACCTGAAATGTGACTCTTACATGATGGAAAACTTGTAAGCAGTTTTGACAAAACCAAAAATATGTTCAATATCGGCAAAGAAATGTGCCAGTTAGGAGCTGACGACGTGGCCACCATTTTAGGCATGGAAAACAAAGATAACATGCCATTTTTGTGTGTTTCTTATTTAGTTTCAATAACATCTATAGTCGAAAAAATGAATATTTTAACTGCTACTGAATTATTTTAATGTGTCATTGTCAGCAGGGATGTCTATCAACCACTCTGACTATTATAGACCAATTGGAAGTAGTTTTATAGATAGATATTTTAAAAGTAAAGACCGAGTGATAAGGCAAACAATCTCATATCGTTTGGGGTTCATCATTTCAAGACGGGAGAGAAACAACAATTGGGTGGAGGACGCAACAAAGATGATAATATTGTTTCTATTGTGCACATTTCTTTTTGTTGGTTCTGGATCATGCTTGTCATGGTGCTATATGAAGAGAACATTTGGATGTACAATTGGACAGAACAAGTGCACACGTACTTGATAACCTGCTTGGTGGAAAAGAAGAAGCATCTGAGTGGCTGTACTCTTATAATACCGGTAAGTACTTCTACTGAAATCAGAAAGAGTAAATAGGATAGATACAAAATATGTGTTGATACAGTTGGAGTGTTGTAACATGCTTGTTTATTTGTTGTTGTTGCAATGTAGTAACATGGGCATCATAGTACGAAGATGAGAAGCTAGCAAACTTGCACAATTTGGACGAGATGCATACATTCATCTTCACAATTAAAAATGATCAGAACTGCACACTTCAAAGCCCATCATAAGTGAGAATACAAAATGATTCTGCAAAGACATCCTTGATTATTCATATACTGATACTGAAAAACCAAACTGAGATATGTTGATACTAAAAAACTAAGAATGCTACTATGTTTTTCTCATTTGTAGGATTGATTGTGAGATTTTTGTTCTGTACTTTATGAAAATGTTATCAAAGGGAGAACAAATAACTGAGAAATGGCCAAAAAATGAAGTGTATAAGTTCCATGCGAGAATGCTGATGGATTTCATGGAATACAGCGAATGTTATGTGACTAAATTTAGGGGTCGGCAAAAATTCCGACCCGACCCATGTATAGCCGACACGGGCCGGGCAAGGCCGGGCCTCAACAACATTTTAATATTTGCGGGCCGGGCTGGGCCGGGCTTTATCTTTTATATAAGGACTCGGGCCCGGCCCATTCAAGCGAGCCTTTGCGGGCTTTTACGGGCCAGGCCTATCGGGCTTTAATTATTAAAAAATTAAGACATTTCAAAATAAACGTAACCTTCATCCATGCACCGGGGTTTAAATGTACTCCGACGAGTCTAAATTTTACATACAGTGTTTATCATTATAAGATGGATCTTTCTACATGTCCTCGTTTATAATTAAAACATATTTAATTCTCATATTGCTTGAATTCTCCATATGTATATTAATGTTCTTACGTTTGTTCCTTTGTTATATGGAATGAAATACCTTTGTGAAACTTAATCGGACATATTTAATTATTTTATAAAATTGACCGTTGGATTGATTGGTTAGAATATTATAACCATGCCTTTAAAATTTTATAAATTTTGGACTTAATTTAGACATCGATCCATGTATTTCGCCAAATGTGACCGTAGTACTCTTACAACTAAAACGGAAATTACCCCTCCCGAAAATAATTTTTTAACATCAAATTTTGGACACATATTCTTATGGAATACATATCTATCTCATAGTGTCAAAAAAATTGATATAAAAAATTGATTTATCTACTCCCCCCCATAGGAAAATAAGGAAAATATGATGAGTGTATTTTAGTGTTTTCACAAATTTTGTTTAACTGTATTGACCGGGATCCAAACGTACTTCGATTAGGTTAATTTTTATGTACGGTGTCTTTTATTACAAGGTGAACTATTATATATGGCCTTCTTTATTGTTAAAACATTTTTAATTCTTATATTGCTTGAATTCTCTATATGCACACTAATGTTCTTACCTTTATTCCTTGGTTATATGGGTTGAAAGACCTTTGTGAAACGTAATCGATCATGTATCATCATTTTACAAAATTGACTGTCAGATTGGTTGTTCATAATATTCTAAGCATGCCGTTAAAATTTTATAAATTTTGGACTTGATTTAGACCTACATCTATGAGTTTCGTTAAATGTGATCGTAGTACCCTTACAACTAAAACGTAAATTACCCATCCCTAAAGGAATTTTTTAAGATCAAAATTTTAACACACATTCTTGTAAATTACATATCTATCTCACCATTGACATAAAAATTTGATTTATCTAGTTTCTCCATGGAAAAATAAGCAATATATAAGAGAAGGGTATTGATGTCATTTCACACTCTCAATTAAACTCTCACCATTGAAAAATTACAAGATCTAATCTGAACCACCTATTATATTTACTATTTTATTGTATAAGGTAAATCGATAAAAAAAATTACAATGAAACCCTAAACCCTAACTTACTCTAAACCTCAAAATTCCTAAAACCTAAACCCTAACTTACTCTAAACCCTAACTTACTCTAAACCTTAACTTACCCTAAATCTCAATCCCCTAAACCCTAACTTACCCTAAACCTAAACCCTAACTTATCCTAAACTCTAAACAATGATTTAATAGTAAAATAGATACACAAATATAACTATATATGGAATTCCAATATTTGATCAATATATGTATACATAATATATTAATATAGACATACACAAATATAAAATATATATCTATATAGTACTAGTCACTATATTATATATATAAGTGTAGGTATAATGATATATGTACTACTATCTTATATATATAAAAAATTGTGGGCTTTGACGGGCCGGGCATAACGGGCCTTGACGGGTTTTTGGCGAGCCGGGTCCGCGGGCCGGGCCGGGCTTTAGATCTCTAAACCAAGTTCGGCCCACCAACCACCTTGGCAGGCTTTTGCGGGCTTTTTTTCGGGCCGGGCCGGGCTTTTAGCCCACGAGGCTCACGGGCCAAATGATGACCCCTAACTAAATTCATGCGCTGATGACAGAAGGAAATGGAACTTGGAGAGTATTGATACTAGACTGAATGTAATTACTTATATAGCTAATACTAATATTTAAAAAAAACTAAGAGATACTGAATTCATGTTATCTTTATGTTTTGTACATGTTATGTTTGTTTGTAGAATTCATGTTATCTTTATGTTTTGTACATGTTGTTTTCAGTACTTGACAATATCACTAAGACGAAAAAAAATACTCTGTTGATATTGAAGAAAAAAAAAGACTTCTACTATAAAAGATCACTAGTGTGTTGGTGCTTAATTATACTGTTACATTCAAACTTATAACTCCTTTCAAAGAGACAATGCATTGATACTAAAAAAATGGGCCCTTCATTGATATGTGGATGTTTTAGGTGCACTGATACTGTAGTGATAAATGAAAAGAGTGAAAATGAAAACATCCATATAAACTTGAAACAGACACATCCATTGAAACTTAGTAAACATAGCATTACTTTGAAAAAAAATACTGATTTTTGAAAAAGGGTCGCTGGTACTTAAACAAAGTCACTGATACTAAAATACCACTGATACTGAAAATAAAAAATGCAAACCTATAAACAAATAGCTCAAAAATTAAACATTGTTACTAAAAAAACAGTGTGTCGCTGCACCGCGACACCAAACTCGTTAAAACACTCTTATTGTATCATTACAAAAAAATATCATCGTCTCTCTGAAAAAAGGTAAAAACATTATCCATTGCATAAAACGCTATAAAAACTATAATTATAAACATATGCCAATAACGCTTCTAAATCAAGCAGCCAAAAAATGAAGTCTTCTACTGAATCCAACAGAAAAACTAATAAAGAATCAAAAAAGCATAAGAAATTAAGAGACCAATCTTTTAAGCATATGCAGGTAGGAGGCATCGCCCAATTTTAGGTAGTTTGTCTAATTGATGGCGACGGTGCATGTATGAGCATTATGATGGACCATTTGTTTACACCGACCACAAGTAAAAGGCTTTGAACATTCACCCAATGACTTATTTCTCCTAGTTCGTAGCCTTCGAGGGGATTTCCTTGTAATTAGAGGTTTTCAGGGCACCATTTTCAAAACTTTTAACATCAGGTTTATCCAAATCAGGTACCGACCATATTAGAAGTTCATGAGTTTGCCTATAATAACTCGTCTTCCAAAAATCTTCAACATTCGTATAGATCATTTCCGTGCTTTTGTAATAGCTTGAACAACATGTGCACACGGGAAGCAGTGAAATTTCCACCAATTGCATGAGTAAGTCCTCTAACCTAGATGCACCGTAAATGAGTTCTCATCCGTAAACACCTCATAAACCTTTTCACTGCATTTGCTGACCTGCAAAAAGAATGAAGAAGAAAAACATGTCAAAAAATCGCACTGATGCACACATTTGATACTTAAAAAAAGGCTGAACTCAACTGTTATTGAAAAATAAAAGAAAGATGACTCTCACATTCCAATTCCTTCCAGTGTCTATCCTCTTCCGCAACTTTTTTTTTTCCATCTTAGGGCACAAAACACCCTACCACTGAGCAGAAACATCCTTTCTTTTAGAAAACTTCCCCATCAAATCCACATGGATTTTTTCAACCATCAATGGCAGCGGCATGTACCTCTCATCCATTATCATATTGTTGTAGCTCTCAGCAAGAGCATTGCTAATCTCACCATATCTCTTTCCGGGAAAATAAGCAATAGCATAGTTTTTAGGATGCAAGTCCTTCAAAAAATCATTGATCGGACCTCATTAATTTTTCAACTACTCCATCCTCTCATCAAATATCACCTTTGTTCTAGCATAAACACAATTGTTGAACTGCCTCAAGGCTGCCTTCTTGATATCATAACCGAAACTAAGCGGATACTTCCTATTTAGATTATCTTTCATATGCTTGTAGCAGTAAGAGTGAGGAGAAGAGAGAAATACCTCAGTAACAGTATCAATGAGACCAATTACCCTGTCAGTCATGAAAAAAGTGTTGTGAGAATCAACATGCAACATAATTGCCAGCTGCTCAAGAAACCAAGTTCAATTGTCCTTGCTTTCAGAATCAACGATAGCAAAAGCAAATGGAAAAATTTATGCAGAAAACAAGTAAAACAGTATAAAACACAGGTCAGATTATCCACTACGAAAAAACTGCTACTGCAAAAAAGACACACATTCACACTGCTGATACTATAAAAGTCTCAGAACAGATACTGAAAAAGTAGTACCTTTGTTCCTATTTTTGGCACATGCACCCAACAACATTCCCTTGTACTTGTTGATGAATGTCCCATCAAGAAACAACATTGGTTGGCAAAAACGAAACCCTTCAATGGATGCTTGATATCCAACACACAAAGGATGGAACCTACCTTCCCTTTCTTCGAGCACAACATGAACACCAATGTTGGTTCGCCTCAAAGCATCAATATACCATGGCAGCAAACTGTATTCAGTGCTTTCACAGCCTTTCAAAAAATGATTGGCAACGTTCTTTACCCCGATCATGTATGATTCTGAATAGATACACCAAAATTGGCCTTCAGATCATTCACAATATGTTTTGGCTTCAGCAGAGGGTCGGTTCGTACTTTCTCAGCTACAATTTTGGCAACAACATTACTCCTGAACCTTTTAGGATTCTCACGAACTGATTCTACAACACGTGTGTGTGTTATTCAAATTGCTCACATAGAAGTACCCGTTACTCTTGCATAGAGAAGCATGGACAGACCATTCACATCCTTTTTGGGTGCATTTTGCTTTAACATGACGCCGGTCATTCTTGAAATATTTAAAGTCAAAACACTTCTTCACAAAATACTTACTTAACTTCTCCCTAAACTCCATAGCTCCACCACTAAAAAACTGACCAACATGACTAATATAATCTCCTCACTCTGCACAACAAAACTTCCTCCTACTGTTCTTACTTACAAAATTTCCTAAAATCATATTCTCATCCTCCTAAAAATTAGAATCATCGCTGCTCACATCTTCATCATCATTTGGGTGTTGGATGCATAAATCATCATCCGAAACAGTTTCAGAGACAAATAATTCTTTAGCAATACCAGAACAACCTAACCAAATATCTAAGACACTGAATTCTATCCATTTGCAAGCAGGTAAATACTCATAAACCTCAAACATAGAAACAATGTCTTCATTTGTGTCTAAAATTGTATTAGGCGAATTGCTGAAATTATACCTCAAAGTGAACTGCCTTGGTTTGAAATTTCAGAACCTAGAGCAAATTTGATCGCAAAGATCATCAAACTTGGTTGACCTCATCAAAGGGATAAGAAGGCCCTCAATGCCATATACAATTTTCGCAAGCTTCGAAAGAAAAACCATCACTACACAAAAACACCAACAGAAAAATGACAAGAAAATGAGAAAGATGCTGCTGGAAAACACAATTAAAACAACAACTACAACTAAAGAGCACAATTTGAAAAAACAACTATAAATCAAGACGCATGTACTAGAAACAACCCACTATTTCTAAAAACTCAGATGTCTGCTAGTTCAAACTGAGACAATGCTTGATTAGTTGTTGATACTAATTTTAAAACTGAAAACACAAAACGCATATAAAAAAAAGCAGTGTGCCGCTGCACCGCAAGCCACATCTCTCTATCAACATTTTCAACAATTTCTAGTAAGTTTTAGGCAAGTCTTCCTCCTCTCCAATTATGATACTGAAAACACAACTACATGAATGAACTTCTACAGAAAACTTCTGGTATCTACTATTGATGAAAAGCACACACATCTGATACTAAAAAATAAACTCGATATATTGCAAATGCTACTAAAAAATAGTCATTATTACTGAAAATCAGAAAGATAAACCACCCTGATACTAGAAACTCAAAATGTCTACTACTGAAAACAAAAAACACAACTTATACTAAAAAAATCTCAATTAACCATCATACATTGAACACATACAGCAACAAAAACAAAACATTGATACTGAAAAACTGCAACTGAGCACAAAGCAACTACTAAACATAGCATTCATACTGAAGCCTGCAAATAACCACAAAGTACCTACAAACATTCGCCTAAAACTTAAAAAATATAACAACAATCACACTGATCTGCAGTAATCATATATCAAAACACATGATCTGCTACTGAGAAAACAGAAAACATACTTGATACTGAAAAAATACATCAACAAAGTCGAAAAACCTCACCGAGAATTGCTGATTTGAGATTAGAGATCTAACGATTGAAAATCGAGCAACTATTACTTCAAAAACACAGATTCGTCAAGCTTCATTAAAAAACCCAGAAATCTTCAAAAATCAAGCTTCAATTGTCAAATAAACATCCAACATGAAGAATCAAGCAGCGAATCAAACGTTAGAATCAAAAATGTAGATGCTGAATCGAAAAAGATCAAATGGAGGCAGCAACGATCAGAGGTAGAATTTTGTTTTTTTTTTCTTCAGAAAAATGGGGATTATAAAGAGGAGGCTCGAGTATAAATTGGGAAATTTGCATGTGACACGTTTTAGCGCCAGATCAAAGTGTCCTGATTTGTAAAATTTTGTCCTTAATTGTCTAAATTAAAGGACCTTATTCTAATATATAGATGATTCATTCAAACTGTCATTTAGTGTAGTTTGTTATAATAATAATAATAATAATAATAATAACCATTCAGAAAGATACCGGTCCGTAATAATAATAATAATAATAATAATAATCCTTCAGAAAAATGCCGGTCCGACGACCTCGACAGCGGCAGTGGCATCGCCTACAGTGAAATGTTGCTCGTGACGGTGCTACTACCACTCAACCCCCTACGGTTGTGGGCTTGTGGCTGTGCATTTCATTTTGAAAAATAAAAAATAAATGCTTACGTTTTAACTGCCATCGTTCATCGTTGAAGTATTTACAATAATTTATGTTCTTTTCCATGCTTCCTTCGTTAGCTTACATCTCACCTTTGATAATTGAACTACATGCAACTCTCACCAAAAAAATAAATTCGAACGCTAAGCCCATCTCCAATCTTTAGCCAGTGATTTCAGTATAATCACTTGACTGATTTCTTTAAGAATGGATTAGATGGGCGGTGAGGTTTCACCTGATCTAGTTCTTCCTTTTCTATGTCTTGACTGTTTGTTCGCTTCAGAAATGGATTCAATGGACGATGTGACTGTTTAGGCAGTTCCCCTACCTTGATGTTCCCTGCTGCATTGTTCACCTCTGCACCACCAGTTTCTCTCTCAGTGGTCGTTGGCTTCTCGAGATCATCTACATTGAGAGTTTTCTTTTCTTGTGTTTGCTCTATCCCAGCTTTATCTTCTTGTGGCTTGGCTTTCTTTATGAACATAGGAGCCGACAATTTCACTGCTGATAATGGTATATCATTTCCTGATAACCTACTTTTCTCGGTAGAGGATGATGCGTTGCCATTCGAGGTAGGGTAAGTGGTTTGCGATGTTTCTTTACTATCGGTGAGCAACCTCTCCTGTTAGAGGCCATGAGAGCATTAGCAACTTCATAATTATATTGTGGTAAACTCTGCTGGAGATATGGAGCATATGCGTATATGAAAGCTTACCTCCAATATGCTATTGAACCGTTCGGCCAAGTTAGGGAGCTTCAGGGAAGTCACGATCTTAATTGCACCCCTAACTGACTTTTCCAGAGATAGATGCTTCACAAGTTCAGTGGCCCTCACAAGCTTATCTCCTGAAAGTAGTCACCAAAAATGTTAATTTGTTTTCATGTTGCTAAAACATAAAAACCATTATTATCGAATTGGAATAAAGTAGATGTTAAATTGTAGAACCCTCACCATGGCAGCATGACCCAATGAGCCTCAATATACATTGATCTTGAGCGGTTTCCAACTTGAAAGCTTCATCATCAAGTGAGCAGGTGTCCAGACCTGAAGATTCTACTTCTTCTAATTGTCTTTGAATCTGACATTTAACACATAATCATCTCAGCCAATGAACAGCACTAAGTAAATTATATGTATTAACAAGATAACAAATTTGAAGAAAGAAAAGGCTGTCACGTCAGCCTGATAGTCATAAAAGACTGGTCAGGAGAGAGAAAAGGACAGACCTGTACGAGATGCATGTCATTCAGTATAAAAGCATTTTCAAGGGCTTCTGATCCTAGATCAGAGGATGCCAGAGGAATAGAAAAATCTAGTAGAGAGAGGATTGGTTTGGGCAACACCTGAAATAGAAAGAAGGTCTCAGAATATATTTTACAAGGTAAAAGCTGAAACGATGTAGTGAGCATTCACTACCTGCGGATATAAGTCAGGACTTTTGCAAACTATACAGAATAGTTGTCTTGCATTCAAACCGACCACCCAATAGTTTTCATCCAACTTCTTATCTTTACTACCACTGCAAATCAGATATTTACTATAAGATCAAGTGATGAAATACATAGTTTTCTTGGGAGAACTTTATATAATTAATCATTTAATTGAAGTTATGTAGCAAAAGAATTGCAAACCTGAAGAGTGGGCGCCAAGTGCCACCATACTCGCTTGTAAAAACTCTCAGCACACCCTTTGAGCAAAAGAAGTAAGAGTCTTGATGAAGAATGAAAAGATCAAGGCCATAGTAATGGTAAGACTCAAAATAGAGTAAAAATACCTTGGAGTCAAAGGAGCTTAATGTCCCTTCTTCACTGAAGCCAAACCATGTCAAATGTGAACCAGGAGTAAGAGGCAGACGTCCTCTAAAAGGCTGGCTACTATTCTTTATGTTAAGTACTCTAAATTCTAGCACCTGCATGTTTCAGGACATAACAAATTTATGTCAGAAAAGAAAGAGCAAACCATAGGCCAGTCCGTCAGTAAAAATATATATTCCTGCTGATAAGTGATAACTGCTCTTTGAATAAGAGTATTGTTGATGAATTCTACTAAAAGGTTATGGAAATAGCTTCAACATGCACTTCAGAAATAATAATCTTCAATTTTCACTACTCAGTAAAAGTGGTTTACCAAGTCAAACCGAGTCAGCAGTCAGATAAAACTGCAATGGAGTATGAGTTGAAAATTATACCTGCTCATTTGAGGGAAGACAGTCTGAAGCATGAGTGACAATAGCGAGCTCATCCTTGAATCCTGATGCAGTCACCACAGGTCCATCGAGGGAAAGAACATGCCTCTGCTTTGAAATGCATTCAGTAAAACAGATATGTTGAGAAGCTAAACTTACAACCATCAATAACTGGTTTCCCCCAAAATGAGCCTAATTAGTCATGGAGGAGAGATGAGTATAAGTAGGTCAGCATACCTGCAATCCACCAATGGTGAAGATGCGGAGTAAGTTAGTACTTGTAATTGCTGCCACCCAAGTTGTACCTAGTGCCACAACCTTCACTTCTTCCCCTTCCAATCGCATAGACCACTAATTTCCATCACATTTCAAATATCAGCATATACAAATTATTTATGGAATAGGTTAATATTCAAAAATCATCTTCATGTTAAAACTACCAGAATACTGCTAGAAGAATGCATTTCCAATGTAAAAGCAAGTTTCTAACCTCACTATTATTCGCCCAGCTACTAAATGGGCGATACATGAGAGTGCTCATATTCTTTTCACCCTTGCATGGATTTGCAAAAACACTTCCATTATCATTCAGTGAAGCCATTGTAAAACCAAAATGGTCAGTCATTGAAGGAACTCGTGGACCACGGCTTGTATCATGAAAATCTATCTGCATCCACAAAGTAAAAGAACAGCATGAAACACTTCTTGTCCTGGCTAACAAAAAACTTCTCACATAAAGTGTCTGTGCTGGGAGTTGGGATGGAGTGAGGGTGAAAGCTTAGCAAAACTTGAGGATAGCTTACCTCGATATGAGAGTATCCCTCGTATTCAATCGAAGTTATAGCTCCAAGCATGTTGTAGCACAAAAAGTGCCTTACTCCAGGCTGTGCAGGAGTCGCACCTGGCTGAAATGCCTCCTGCATTTTTGGCCTAGAAGATGATGGTTTGCTTCTTGATCCCTCGTTTCCATTATCAGTGTTTTCACTATGATTTCGACGTGCTTTCTTATGGGATTCGACTTTAGGGGCTAATTCAAAGTCATCGGTATCATCCTCCTCTAAACCTCTCAGATAGTCAGAATGCTTGGTGAGTCTCTTCCTGCTAGGTGGCTTAGACTCCTCCTCAAGTGTATCTTCACCAATATCACTTAAACTATCAGATGTACTATTCTCCTGACCCTCCTTTTCATCTTCATCAAACAGTAGTAAACCATTACTAGATTGATTTGGAACATCTTCAGTAGGAGATTTCATTGACGAAGGAATCACTACATCCCACACACCATACCTGCCCATACAATCAATCACAGCTAGAGCATTTTCAATTGGCCTCCACGCCAGGCTAGTTATCCTCTCATCAAATTTGTGCCTGCCAATGTCCTGCTTCCGATCAACATCCCAGATGAGAACCTGCTTATCCATGCCAGCAGTAGCCAAGTACTTTCCATTAGGCGACCAAGCCAGCGCGCAAACAGGCAGTGTATGTTCACCCTTCAACGAAAACAGCTTCTCAGCTGTGTCCTTATCGTACATCACAACATCATTTCTCACTCCCGGAACAGCCAACACCCTTCCGTCAGGACTCCACCCTAGTACATTCATTACCGAAAGGTCTAATCCAGAGTTAGGAGCTACGCCTTTGAGATTGTGCAACAGGGTTCCAGATTGAAGTTCCCAGTATATCACAGTCCCAGTTGAATCAATGGAGGCCATGTATTCACTTAGCGGATCAAAACCTAATCCAGTCACAGGTCCTTTGTGTGCTTTCAGAACCCTCGAAATTGTACCATCAACTGTGTTAATAAGTTTAATGCCGTCATCATCACCAGCCGCCGCCAATAGCGTCCCAGATTT
Source organism: Geum urbanum (assembly GCA_946800695.1). Lineage (NCBI taxonomy): Eukaryota > Viridiplantae > Streptophyta > Magnoliopsida > Rosales > Rosaceae > Geum > Geum urbanum. The sequence goes on from OX327013.1 coordinate 44,771,877, forward strand.
ATTAAACGCAAGGGCACGAATCGGTAGCGTGAATCTGGTAATATTAGTCTCAAACTCTCCACCTGAAAATCAAATAATCCAACCAGAAATTCCAATAATGAACATTAAAACATAGCAACACTACACATAGACAGTCATCAATTCTTTCTTTTAATTCGAACAATCCATGTAATTCAGACATTTCACACATCAAATTCAAATCTACCGAATCCAATTTCACAAAACCAAAACCCTAGGGGTTGAAATCCCCAATTTCTACAAATCATCAAGTAAAATTTAGCGGGAAATGGAAGGAGATTACTGACCGGGGAACTTGTAGAGCTTGACGGAGTGGTCTACGGAGCCGGAGGCGAGGCAGGTGGCGTTAGGGCTCATGGCGATGGCGGTGACGCCGTCGCGGTGGTTACGGAGGAGCTTCGGCGGACACGTCAAGAGGAGAGCGTTGTGGACGGCGATGGAAGGGTCGGAGGAGGAGGCGGTGACAGAATGGAACCCTTGCTGGTCCCACACGACGGAGCAGAACGACGGCTTTCCAGCGCTGGTGGTCGCCGACTTGTGGATCTCGCGGAGCTTGACTTGCCGGACCTTCATGATGAGGGGCTGTGTGTGGATCTGAAATCGATCTAGGGTTTCTTCGACGGCGTCCTAGTTCCAGCTGCCTTTTCTTAGTTTTGGAAAATCTATTTTCGAATTTTGCTTCGAGAGAAACTAAATTAACAGTGGTTTTTGGCGGGAAAGAGGTATTTACTTTCGCGGGGATTTTATTCAACCCTTTATTTTATTGGGCTTTTTTCTGGATAAGTGGCCTATGGGCTTTTTTAGGCCGAACAGTTGCCACCGAAACAGGCTAACAAATCAAAATCATTTTTCCTATACTTACTAGTTCCTAGGAAAACCATTACCATTCCATCGGGTTAAAAAATGGGGAATAACATTTCCAAAACTTCATTCCCCATAACCAGACGAGACTTTAGAGTTTAGAGTTGGAGATGACATTTGTTAATTTCTTCCTTAATGCAATCCATAAGACTTGGACATAGCAACTCGGCCATGATTCAAGTCAATTATTGTCTTAATGACCCATTCAGGACAATTCTTACCCTAATAGATTTCTACTAGTAAAAACTTTTTTTTATAGATTTTTCTCCCCTCTTGAGCTGGAATGGTGTGGGGACCATTCATAATAGCCTATGGTGGACTTTCTCTTATCTACCTCGTCTTTGTCGGTGGCAACAAAGTATGCGTCATAATACCGATTAGCACAAAATTCTGCTCTTCCATTTTCTTAAGCTATAATGTACGTACGTCAAACCAAATATGCATTGGTATAGAACTATATGCACTCCACAGATTCCAAAACATATACAGTAGTGATCTTTATATATAGTATTCTCAATTGGTCCCATGTGATTGTGCTTTACGAACGCAAACCAACTTCTTCGTTTTAATGGTTTGAATCCCTATGAATGCCAAATTTTTCATATCCAAATAATATGTAGAATCCCTACGTCGATCTACTTGAATTATTTACCGTACATTTTCTGTGTACAGATTCATAGAGCAAGACCAAGCGCATGCAGTGACAGATCTAGCGTTTAAATTTTAGGTGAACGAAAATTTTCTTTAAAAAATCTAGTAAAATTTTTCCGCTAAAAAACTTGAAAAAACTACTATTACACATCAGAAGTAAATAAAAAAAATTATATATAGTAAACATTCAATTTTTATCTCCTAGAAAAAAAATATTAAACGGAATGTTTTGTAATAGAGAATTTTACAATTAGAATTAAACCGGTTAAAAAATAATAAAAAATTTTGAAAACTAATATAACTTTTCCTATTTTATTTTTTGGTTAAAAAGTGGTACAAGTGGCCTTGTTAATCACAAATGTTAAAGACAAGAGAAAGTCAAAAAGAGTATTAATTTGATGAGTGTGAAAGCAATTTGTCTTATTTTTTAATTTTATTTACTTGTATTTTTAGTCGAACGACACCGTTTCATTAATCAACAATAAAAAATTTGTCATATTTCTCAATCTCAACCTTGATTATGCCATTGTCATCAACCCAAACTTGCTCAATTTTATTTTCACCCAGTAGTATTGTTCTTGACCCCTTGATTATAAAGAAGTTGACCCAGCGACTTCTTTTGGTTTGCTCTCTCTTAGATCCGCGTATGAGCACATGGCAGCTCAAGTTTACCAAGTTAATATATATTGGTGTTGGTGAAAGAATTTATAATGAAAGACATGCATGGCCATTAGCATCTGGCACGAGGCAATATAATGCAGTCAAATGTAGAATATGCAAGCTAGCTAAACAGGCTTCTGTAAAAGCTATCACATAAAACTAGAATAAGCAACCTCTATACCAAAAAACAAGAAGATACCAGCTCGATCCTAAGAAAACTAGTTAATTATAGCAAATGTATGAAGGTGTGTCGCATGTGCTTCTCTAAGTTTTAGTAGCTTTTTGAATTTTTTTATTTTTTTTTTGCCAAAACAGTTCCATAGACAATATCAAACTGCCAGCATTTACAATCGACCCAATATAATGTACGTATTGGGGAGAAAGAAAATAACCTAGCTACAACAGGCTTGACAGTGAGTACATGTAGTATGCATGGGACTATGGTTACCTTAATCATGGGGACTATTGTGTTCTGTGTACGTTAAAAAGATAAAGTTCAAAACCCTAGTTAGGGTTCTTGCGCGTATGTGACTCTGCCATCGATCTCTGCGGCCAACCATACCAAAAAAAGAGAGGCAGATCTTGATTGAAGTGCATGGATGGCGGCAGACAGGCGTTGAACACCGTATGTTCCATTCCACGCGGTCACAACCCTTTTTCCTAACACGTTTGAACTCAGAAGCCAATTAGCTAACAGCATTTTCAACTCTCGTTCATTTGAATGCGGCTTTATTTTTTGGTTTCGTCGCTAAACTGTTTCGGTTTTGTGTGGTCGACTCTTCTCCCCAGGTAACTACACTACTGGCATGGCCTGCCATGACCTAGTTTGACGAGATCGACCGAGTAAAGGGGAAAGTGTTGAGAATTGCAACTTTGACCTGGGTTTCTGGCATAACATGGACGACCTAGCTAGTATAGCACTATATATACAAAGAGGCTAGCCTAGCTAAGAGGCTCATCGCTCTTCCCTGACCTTCATATAATCGTATTCGTCTCCTTTTCTGTTGAAGTTGAGCTAGCTCGATCGCTAGCTTATCTATAAGCAAAGCATATATACAACTAATACAAGTACGTAAACACAGAAAGATGGTGTCTTCAACCTTTACAGTACTCATTGTGCTCCCTTTGCTTTTGCTAATACAGTCAGCTAGCACTCATGCACAAGCTGCAGGTACTTACTAAAATCCTTACACTACGTACATGAATTTCATAGCCACATGTTTTCCTTCTTCCGTTTGTCATCTCAACTAATTAATTACATGCATGCAACTGTATCGAGACTCTAGCTAGTCTTTGATCGATGAACTAAAACTTCTTCTACATGCATGTAGATATGGGTGAAGTACTGGCTGCTGGTGATTATGGAGGTGGTAGACGACTATTAGAAATGCCAGGAAGAAGCACCCTGCAGTTTCAAAAGGTATGTACCTCATCGCTGATAATGGTCTTCGCTTATGTGAAAATTCGTAGTAATAATTAGTTCGCAAGTTCGGATTATAATTAGTGTTCTACGTCTAAATAAAAGATTGTCTATCTACAGGAAGCTAATGGAGTTGGAGATTATAAGAAATTTATGGGTAGGAAAGTGATGTTTAAAAGGTTTATGGGAGCTGTAAACGAAGACGTGAATTTGAATGGCGGAGGGCAATCTTCGTCAGCTAGTTCTGTCCATATTGCTGCTAGAAACAGTATCAATTTCAAAGTACAACGAACGAGTTTGAGGAACACTAGTAGAGGACGTCCTCATACTCATCGTCGTGTGAAGGTGAAAATATCTGGTAATTTTATACCTTTGAATGCTGATTATCATGTTCCAAGACCTCACCCGCCCAAGAATAACTAACTCGATCACTCGGGCTGTCAACTAGCAGCTTAATTTTGGATGAAGACTAAATACAGTTTTAATTTGGTACACATTTCAGTTTTTTTTTCCTTTCGGTGTCGTGTTATTTAGAAAATTTTGACATACTTAGGTCTGGGAAATCATTCTTAATTGTATGTAAGGAATATAGTTAGCAGTTTAAGTATGTTGATGAAATCAGCTTTACCTTTGAGTTTCGTGTTCGTAAAACAGTGACTTTTATATGTGTAATATTGAGCAATATATATGGAGTGGCAGACATGAATGATAAAATCTTATGCCTATAAACAAAAGCTAGCCCAACTATATAAACAAAAGCTCTAAAATGTACTCAAGAACACTGTATAATTTTTTATAGCGAGTCATCGAAGGCAAACAATGCTCCAATGCCATTTTTCTTTTCCATCGAAATGTTAGCTATGCCTCACACAGAGGACTACCTACTTTTCCGTAGATCAAACAAGTTTAAATCGATCTCCATACTAATAAGCCAGAGGCCCAGAGATACATACTGCATGTGTAACTCTTTTTTTTTTTTTGCTAAGAATGTGTAACTTTTTGTTACTTGTCTATATATGAAGAGAGGCAACCATCGTCTAGCTTAATAATAATTTAGCTTCTAGCTCTATATTGCCGTATAATTGCATATGACTGTTTTAAAATCCAATGCGCATCAGATGCCAAGGTAATTTTGACCGCGCGCACCATGCAATTTTTATTCTCAGTGCGCTCAAAGTTGCAACAATATATTCACACACTCTAAAATTGTACTGCATTCTGTGATCAAAATCAACTTTTTCCTTCACTTCCCATTTTGCTTCGATTCCAAGTTATTGCTGGACCAGTTTGCAACGTAGCCAAATGATCCACCGAAGCATCCAATTCCTTCGCCGAATTCCCACCTTCTCTGACGGTCTCTACAGCCGCCTTGCGCAACGCCTCGACTCTCTTAAATCTCAATATCCTTATTTTTCATAGACTCCGCCACTATTCGAGCCAACTCGTCCGAGTCGGACACAGTTTGTACCTCGAATCCCAACTTGCAATTGGTCCACCAACAATGTGGCATTGCTAAATTGGTCGGCCCCCATCGGCCAAGCCAACAACGTCACACCCGCCACAATCCCCTCTAGCACCGAGTTCCACCCACCCAACCGAGCTTCAAACCCTTCTGGCATTGCGCAATCCCTTCCGTCCACGTGTCCTCCCTCGGTAGGGCTCCGCACGCACATCATGAAATCGACCAACTCCCTCACCTGATCGCCACTCAACACCGCTTGACTCCCGAAGCAAACATAAACCACCTTCCCCTCTTCCCGCGCGTCCAGCCAAACCGGACCCACCTCTCTTCACGAAGTCTACAGTAAACAGAGTCTCTGACATATACGAATACAACCTTGTGCGTATCAAATACCACTTATACGTGAGAAAGACCCTCGTCGTAGGCTTGTCGAGTCAATCGATGCCCTTCCTTCCACAGAGATCGATTGATCGACTCGCCTACATATCGAGTCACTCATTGCGTCACGAAGCACTTCATCTGAATCCGGCTCGGCTCGGCTCGCTCGCCTCCCCCTTCTTTGCCTCTGATTTTTTGATAGTTTGATTCTTGAAAAGGCGTATATGAAGTGCCAGAGTTGGGAAAGTGTCCTCAAGGTTTGTTGTTTAGCGAACTTATGCTGTTTTTATCTTCTGTTTCGATGTCGGGGGAGAGAGCTGATTATCAGTGTGATTTGGTGTAGGCTATGGAGAATGTGAATGTCATAATTGGGCATGTGTTCATCGGAGAGGTATTTTCATTATACGTACTCGGTTGAATTTCTATTCCAACAAGGGAATTGGTGTGTGATGTTCCGAATTGTTTTTTCTTGTGTGGTACGGGACCCGACGGAACTGACCTAAATCAACAATTATATGGCTCAGCAGCTTGATAAAACTGGGGATGGTGCAAACAGAAGGTAATTGTAACAAATTCTTGGTTATTCTTTCACTCTCTATGAAGCACAATGTTCCAGTTTATTGATTGCTGATTCTTGTTTTTGTTGAGCTATGGAACAAATGCTATCTTGGCAGTGTCTCTTGGTGTTTGCAAATCAGGTGCCAATGTGAAAAAATTACCCTCCACAGAGTTTGTGTAGTGAGAGAGTGGTGCCTTGCCATATTTATTCTATTTATGTTTTGTATGAGGTTCACGGGTGATGATTATGCTTATGCTCTTTACTTTTCAGCACATAGCCAATCTTGCAAACAAGATGTTGGTTCTGCCTGTGCCGACATTTGATGTCATCAATGGAGGTTCTCAGTGTGACAATACATGTAGCTCACATATTTGTGTTATGTCATTAGGATCTTGAATGATAGGGCTTTGCTGGCTATATATATCTCAGGCTTTCGTAAACTCTATTGTGAAAGATTTTGTTGTGACTGAAATCCAATCCAGGTAATTATGGTGTGCTTTTCGATTTGGACAGTACATGTCTTCTCATGATTTAATCTAATGTTATGGTGAATCTCTGTCTTTGTAGTTTGGATTGATTTTTCCATCTGGAATCTGATTGCACTATTATTTAGTCAAGTCATCTGCCTCCTCAAATATTGCAAGCTGAGTACTATTGAAGCAAGTTGAATTCTGGTGTACTGCTGGAGAACTCAAGTTTTTTATTGTAACAGGCTATAGGATTAATTTTACTGTATTTAGATATTGAATAGATATGAACTTGTCTAGTTTCATTTTCATGATTTTTAATGCACATCAATTTATGGAAATTTTTTCTAGGGCAAATTTCACTTTACCCACTTCAAATTTGCCATCAACATCAGTTTATTACTTGAAATTTCCATTTCATCTAGTTTTAATTTTGACAAAATTGTTTAGATTGTCACTAATCTTTACCCAAAACGATAGTTTGGTAACTATTGTATGGCATATATATGTCAAAATAGTCATTCAACTTCGTTATCCGTCTATCAATTTAGTCACTCCGTCTATTTTGGACGTTAAACATATGACTTATAAGGGCTAAATTTGTCTGTCTCTTCGTTAATTTCTTTTATTTACGATAATGTCATTATAATCTCTCTCTCTCTCTCTCTCTCTCTCTCTCTCTCTCTCTCTCTCTCTCTCTCTCTCTCTCTCTCTCTCTCTCTCTCTCTCTCTCTCTCTCTCTCTCCAGCCCTTCATGCCCCAAATCGAATCCCTTGAATTCCCAAAACCCTAAATGGAGCAGCTGAAGACGATTAGCCGAGAGTTTGCGATGGGCTCGCAAGGCGGGTTCGGGCAATCTAAGGAATTCTTGGACCTAGTAAAATTTATCGGCGAAGCTCGATCCAAAGCCGAAGAGAAGCGCATCGTCCTCCACGAGATCAAAACCCTAAAACGCTGCCTCGCCGAGCCTGACATCCCGAAACGCAATCGACTCCGTCATCGTTCGGGTTTCGGACTTGCGGGTAGGTTTGGGTCCATCCCGAAACACAATCAAGCCTGACATCTGAAATGGTGGGTTCGGGTTTCGGACTTGCGGGTCGGGTCGGGAAGGTTCGACTGCTGATATAGTGAAGCTGGAGCTAGTGCTCGTCATCAGAGTACGTTAGTGGTGAGGGAGAAGGCGGTCTATGGGAGATGATGAACAATTCTGGGTGTTTGACCCAGATTTAGGTATTCGGGTCATTTGACCCGGTACTTGTTATTTGGGTCTTCCACTTTAAAATCGAATCAATACCGTTGAATCTCATTAAAAGAGATTCAACGGCTGTCGTTTGATATCCATATTAAATATTACAAAAAATAAAGAAAAAAAGGTAAAATAAGTATTGAAAAGACAAAAATACCCCTGAAAATAAACGAAATATTCTTTTTTTGAAGGACGCTTGAGCTCGAATGACCAATTTGAAAATGAAAACTTAGAGAAAGTGACCATTTTGACATATGTCATACGATAGTGACCAAACTGTCGTTTTGAACAAAGATTAGTGACAATTTAAGTAATTTTGTCTTTAATTTTTTATTACTTTTAACTTTCTGTCAATTTACTCAATTAACTCCTCTACATTATCACCGTGTAGTATTCCACATTGGCACTCTGGTTGTGTGTGCACCCCAATTAAAATGAGAAACTCCTTTTTTTGCCCTTGCCACATTATTCATTTAAACCCTAAAGGCTTTGGAAAAGAAAACCCAATTTTGCTTTGTTAAGCCATCGATGCAACTTGCCTCCTTCTCGTCTTCACTTTCGCTATGTGTCCGACTTGATTCTAAAAATTTTGACCCAGAATTCATCCCAGAGCCCATAGGCACTAAAAATTAATTCTAACTTATGTTGTTAACCTTCAGTCCTACTCGAAATTGATCCCCAAAACCTATCGAACAATTGATTGGTGATGGCAAACATGGTTATAGCAATTGAAAAATGGATTCCTCAAGTGGTAGGACCAGGTGGAGGCGATGAAATCCCAAACTACGGTGAGTTAGTTTATTCGGTTCCAATCTTTGTATGGAATTTGTTTGCTGTTTAGTATAAGGAGTCAAAGAAAGTGGGTCGGGAGAGTTAGGGTCCTTGTCTGGTTGTAATTAATATATTGGGCTCTTGTATCTTTGTGTGGGTATTGTTTATGATTCAAAAGATTCTGTAGTAAACATTGTTGTAAAGGTCGTTGGGAGATACAACCACACCTTTAAATATAGTAGATGGTTATTTATCTCTCTCCCTCCTAAAGTTTGATCTATATGTTTTGTTAACCATGATAGAGTTTTGTTGCATATATATAATATATAGAGTCAACTTTGTTCGTGTGCCACTGATGAAAGTTTGGTATGATTTCAAAGTGTGCTACTATATTTGATTGCTCTTTTAGAGTTTTGTTGGATGTATATGTGTGTATATATATATATGTATGTATGGACAAAGTGCGTGGAAATTTTGCAAGCTGGAGCATTATATCTAGCTCTTTATTAATTACATAGCATGAGAAAGAATACCAGTATATATGGAGTGACTTTAATTACAGTATATGTTTCTTACTGCACTTCAGTTTATGTAGTGAGCCCCGAGGAATTCACAATCAAAATATTTCATGGAGGCTTCATCCGCGAGAATAGATATATTGGTGGCACAGTTCATTATTATGACTACGTCAAAAAAGATAAGATATCTTTGACGGAGGTGGATTCTATGGTGAAAGGACTCAATGAGGATTATGTAGGACAAATAATTGATTATTGGTTTAGAAGGAGTAATGAAGATGGGGATTTGAAAAATATCAGTTTTGATACATGTGTGACTACGGTGTGTTTGTTTGTACCTGAAACTAGGATGGTCATAGTTTATTTGGACCATCTTGAACTACATGGCCATTTTCAGGATCCTTTACATGATTTGTTCGTGTATGAGCCCTATGTTCGTGGTTTGGCTGCTTCATGTGATGTCATTAAGAAAAAGTCAATTGGAAATGAGATGAAAAAAAGGGCAGGAATTGTCATTAGAGAGCCGACTGAAGTCCAACTCAAGGTTCTGTTATCTCTGCATCAGAAGCAAGATTTAAAGGAAAGGAAAAAATTGTGGCCGAAGATATTGATTATACAGATTCTAACGATGAGTGAGATGTTGAAGGAGGTCAGGAAGATGAGGAAGATAATGATGTATTTCTACCGGATTACGCGGGATGTAACCAGCATAAACAAGTACGAGTAATCTTCTCTTCTGGACGTCCAAACGTTCGGGCTGTTCGGATGATCGGGTATTCTCTCTCTTCGGGTGTTCGGGTTATCGGGTATGCGGATTCACGCGTTCAGCTTCCTACTGTTAGAAGAATACAACAAACGGGCGGTCAGGAAGTCGAGACAGGGCTGACCTGCCTTCAACGTTTTGATCCCTAAGTTAGAAGATGTATTGGATATAACAGTCAAGCGAACGTGTAAGAAAACAAGTTGGAGTATTTAAGATTGGAATCGATTCGTAGATCCTCTTACCTGTAGTAAATGCCTTACCTATATAAGTGGGTGAGATTGTTGCTTGCTCGTGCTCTTCGATGTGGGATAGGGCTGCACTTGCTGTCATGTGAGCCGAGTATTCGGATGTGCGTTTGTCGGGCGCGTGTCCGATCGGATGGGCTCGGTCTTGCGAGTGAAGTTGTAGTCCGCCTGATGGTCTTTCGGGTGGTCAGGTAGGTGTTGATTACCTGCTTAAGTGGGTAAATATGTTTAATCTATGAACTAATGATGCTATACTAACAAGTCCCCCAAGTCCCCAAGTCAAAGAGACTTTTCTTGATTGGGGAGTTGAAAAAGGATTCGTGCGATTAAACAAATACTTATCCACTTGAGCAGTGATGCGCGGTCCTGTGACCCCCAACTCTCCGGTCAAGAAAGATCTCGCTTGACAGAGTGGGTACTTATGCGCCCGATCGTGTACCTGTACGTGCGATCCTGTACCTGGGTATCCGACTCCCAAATGAATCTTGCTGTTTGGAGCCGTGTGCCCGGTCGTGTACCTGTGGAGCCATGTGAACGAATATGTATGTTTTGTGTATGCGGATGTATGTCAATATGTAGTAGTGAATATGTAGATGTATGCGGTACATATATACAAGTAGGTATGAGTGAATGAGTATGTGGATGTATGTGTATGTATGATCGTGTGATGCGATTGAGTGATGATGCGGTTTGAGTGAATGAGTGTTGATGTATGCTTGTGTGTGTGGATGCATGGATGGTTCCGAGCCAATTATCCGGCCCCGCAACGAATGTTGCTGTCCGGAGTCCGCCAAGGATAGGCATTCGAAACGGCATTTCTTGAGATGCATGGATGGTTCCGAGCCACTTACCCGGCCCCGCAACGAATGTTTTTGTCCGGAGTCCGCCAAGGATATGCCTTCTGAACGGCCTTTCTTGATGCATGAATGGTTCCGAGCCGTTTGCACGGTACTCCCAAACAAATCTTGTTGTTCGGAGCCCGTCAAGAATGGGCCTCGGAACGGCTGTGCTGTTAGGTGCCCGAGAGGAGATCCTCATTCTCGACGCCGACCTATCGTAGCGTCAACGGTGGGGCCCTCGACCGTTACGTACATGTGGTGCAGCGCGCACGGAGGGACATGGACTGCGTGCCCGTGCCACTCCTCAGTTTAGCACGGGCACGAAAGGAAACTTGCCGCAATTGTGCCGCCTAATTTGGCGAATGGTGGAGTTACGCCCTAAGAAGAAATGGGCTACTCCCGAGTCGCCCATCATTCGGCGCGCGCTCCGAAAGGAAACTTGCCGCTTTCGAGTCGCCCGAATGGTCGTGCGGTTTGCGCGCCCCGGTAGGTAACGCATGACGTTAGCCACTTTCGTGCCGCTTAGCCCGAACTGTGGGTCACCTCTTACTGGGTGTCTAGGCGCGGACCGCACAAGCGGCCGCTTGTGATCCGGCTTCGCTAACAGAGCCAGGGAGATGATACTACTCGCCGCCTACTTGTCTTCATTTAGCGCGCGCACGCCAAAAGGAAACGCGGACGTTAGCCTCTTTCAGGACGCCTAAATGGTCTTGCTTTGAGCGCGCACACGTTGGAAGGAAACACGTGACGTTAACCTATTTCGGGACGCCTCAATGGTCTTGCACTAATCTGGTGGGGTGGCGTTTACTTTCCTGTGAGATCGTAAGGTGCTTGATCGTGTTGGTGGTGCGTGCGATAGTCTGAATAGGGGGAGAATCGTGACCAGCGTGTGCGTACCTCGGGTGGGGTGATCTGACTGATGGGACGATTGGAGTGACCCCTTTCAACTTCTCCTTGGAAACCGCTGGGGGTGTAATAAATGATGGGAGGTCAGGTGTCACGCGCGTGGGAGCGTGGGAGGCTGCATGCCTGACACGTGGTGAGTCATGGGAGATCGTGCTAGGGTTTGAAAACGAGGCGGGAAGCCGAAGTGTGAGCATGGTTACTTATGAGGGGAAGTAAACTGTCTCATGGATACGTGTCATCATCTGACGGTGGCCATGCGAAAAATGAACGGCAGGCGTTCGCTTGCGTGTGAGGTCGGAGCAGTACAAATAGGCCTTCGGAGAACCGTCTTCTCTCACTTTTACTTTCACTAAAACTCTGAAGAAATTACCTTGCTTACTGTTCTTGCTTTTGTTGTTGTGTTCTTGCCGGATTTCAACGTCAACGTTCATCTTCGATCTCAATCTCAATCTCAATCTTTGGTGAGGCTCTGAACCCAATTTTATTGTTTTCCGTTCTGCTTTTGGTTTTTCCGGTTTCCCTTCTGTTTTTGTTTGCACGTTTTCTGAATTTTTCTGGGTTTTCGTCTCGAGAACAGGGCGTGTTCTTGAGGCGTGCTTATTTGGATCTGTTTTGGGGTAGATTTCTGGGTTATTTATTATTTGTGATAGGATTTTTCTTGCTAAGTGTTTGGGTGTTGCGTGCGTGCGTCTTGTCTAGGAGGATGGAACCGATAGAAATTTCTAGCGACATGTCGTGTGAGCAGGTATATGTTCCAGGGGTGGGGTGGGTTAGCTGTAGTCTGTGCACGAGCAGATTAGACACCGCGTCTGACTCTATGATGAGTGTAACGCCATTGTGGTATGTGCCTAATGGTAATTCTCCTGTTGTGCAGTCGATGGAAGAGGCATGAGTGCGAAGAACTGTGGCTGATGATGTCGGGGTGGGGGATGCGTCTGAGTCGTCGGGGTCCGAGGGGGGGTCTTCCTTGTCAGGGCCGTGGGGCGATGAGTGTGCACAAGGTGAGCCTGCCATGCTCTAGTTTTCGGAGCGTGGATGTGTGCACTGGGTGCTCCTCGACGGAGTACCGGTGCAGGAGCCCGAACGAGTACCGTCGGTGAAAGAGATTGCGCGATAGGCGCGCGACTATCACATTCCTTCGTCTGTGAAGTTGAAGATTCCTGGGAAGGCCGAGACATTCACGCGGCCTCCGTCCGGCCATACGTGCGTGAGTGAGTTCCACCTAAAGGCGGGTATTAAGCTGCCTCTGCACCCGTTCTTCTAATACATACTGGCCCTGCTGAAGATTTCGCTTGGCCAGTGTGGGCCAACGCTGACCTGCACGTTGGTGGCGTTTTTCAACATCTTCCGTCTGAGCGAGTTGGAGTATCCGACGCGGGCGGAGTTCCTTCATTTCTTCCGCCTCAAGCATTCTTCCCGCCGAAGAGACTCGGGCACCTTCACTGTGGAGCCGCGGGTGAAGTGGTGGTTGGTCGATCCTCCCAGCTCGTCGACTACTTGGCGTACGATCAGTTGCCTGGTAGAAGGTGACTGGGAGTTTTGTGTCTTTCCTCCCGAGTTTACGGCTAATGCGCACTGTATTCATCGAGACCCTCAGCGCTTCCACCTTCTCAATACGAACAAGTATCCGATGACGCCTACGGAGGAGGCCAGGATTGCTCGCTTGAAGTTCGTCTTTAACCCAGCGCCCGAGGGGAAACACTTCTGGGTAGCGTGCCATTGGGATCTGATCGAGCGCACGCGTCTGGCCCGAGCACCTGGTCTGTCGTGCATCTGATACCTGTTACACTTTTGCATGTTAATGTATATTTGATAGCTTTGTTACTGACATTTCGTTCGTGTTTGTTTGCAGCGAAAATGACCAAGTCCAACTCCACCGAGAAGGACGAGGTCCTCTAGCGCCGCATGGAGTTGCTGTTGGCAAGCGATGAGAGTGTGCACCGGGTGGTTGATGACGCGCGTGGTGGGTTGGTCGTGAGAGTGCGCCCGCGAGCTGATGATTCGGGCGCCGGATGTTGCTGACCATGCTCCTGCCCTGCGTGCGGCGTCGGGTTCTGGAGCTGCTGTCATCATTGTCCCACGGGTGCACGATGCTGGTGCGGTTGCTAAGAGGGCCGGGCTTCCTCTGCCCGGGGGTTCGTCTGCTGCTCGGGGTCAGGACCGGGCTGAAAGGGATCGCCTCTCCCATGAGAAGGAGCAGTGGCAGGCGGAACGTGATCAGAGGCGCGTGGAGTAAAGGGATCGGCGAGAGGCCTCTCTGAACTCGGGATCGCGGGGCCGGGCTTCCCAATCATCTAGTGATGTAGATCTCTCTACCGGTTCGCTTGCTCACGAAGGTGGGGTCGATCGTCCAGCCAAGCGCTCTCAGGTGGATGCTGCTGGCACTGCGGTGGTGGAAGTTGGTGGGGAGGCGTCTCGTGCCCTTCTTGAGAAGCTTCGCCAATCCCTGGGCGAGGGTGTGGGATCACTCCAGCACTTGCTACAACCGGGTTCCGCAACTGTCCCCGACAGCTTGGATAGGGCTTTCAATGCGTGCGCCAAGCTGTAGCATCAACTTTTTTACTTGCGCGCGCGCGAGAACCTGGAAAAGCTGACGCTGTTGAGGGCTAACATCCGCAAGGATGCCGTGGCCCACGAGAAGCATCAGGCCGGACTCTCCAAGGAGGACGAGTTGGTTGAGTGGAAGGCTACCCGGGTGAACGAGCTAACTCGGGAGCTTCGGGAGAGCGCTGAGCGGGAAAGCGTTATGAAAGCTGAGCGCGACAGTGCATTGGCTGAGGTGGAATCCCGCCTGATGGAGGTTGAGCGTTGTGCCTGGACGGATGATCAGGTCCAGCGTACCCAAGCGGAGGCTGTTGCCGCTTTCAAGGAGTCAGATGAATTCTTTGAGTTAGTGACGGCCGAGGCAGAGGGGCAGGTAACTGCTTTTCGGGTGGCTGTGTCTCCCTTCATCGAGGTGAAGAGCTATTGGGAGCATCTGCGGGCGCAAGCGGGTGGTGGGGCGGCTGGCCCCTCCACTGAGGAGAACGCTGAGGAGCAGCCTAATGAAGAGCAGCTGGAGCAGGCGGGTGCCGAGGCCATGGTGGAGGTGGGGGAACGGGTGGTGGATGCGGATGCTGATGCAGAAGTAGTGCAGTAGTTGCAGAATTTTTTTTTGTAGCTTGTAGATATGATTTTGTAACTGGTTGTTCGTGCCCCTTAAGTAATGAAGTTTCCCTTTTCTTTTTCGTATGCGTGCGCCTGTTTTTTTTTCTATCTGAATAGTACTTTCACCAAGTGTTACATCAAAACAAATAGTCTATCCCCAGTGCCCGAGTATCGGGTGGACGGATCAAGAAAATACATAACGTAATAAAATGGACTTAATGAAAGCACTTCTGTAAATACTGGATGTTCCACGGGTGTCGTAGTCGTTGGCCTTGCATATCCCTCAGGTAGAAGGTGCTAGGGCTTACCACCTTATCCACGACATACAGGCCTTCCTATGATGGATGGAGTGCCTTGACCTTCTGTTGTATTTCCTTCATGACCCAGTCCCCCTGTTGGATCGGTCGAGCCCGAATACGTTGGTTGTATAATCAGGCGATGCTCTGTTTTTTCGCGGCATTATGAAAATGAACCGCCAAAGGAAGCGTTCTACCTTTTCTGTCGTGATTTTTATCATTGGCTGGGCTTCGATGAACTTGGTGTGGTAGTCAATGATGACGATCAGGTACTTGTACTGCCCTTTGGATTTTAGGAGTTCCCCGATCAAGTCCAGTCCTCACTATGCGAATGGTACGGGCGATAGGAGGATTGAGAGCGGGACGGCGGGCGCGTGGTAGTGGTGTGCGTGCAGCTGGCACTGGTGGCATTTACTCATCAGTGTCGCGGCATCCGCATGGATGGTGATCCACCAGAATCCACACCGGAGGGCTTTGTGTGCGATTGATCTTACTCCCGCGTGGTGGCTGCTTGTGCCCGAGTGGATCTCTTGTAGAATTGCGTTGCCCTTCGTCGGGGTGACACACTTAAGGCTCGCCTAAGTCTTTCCTCGTCGATAAAGCATGCCATCCCTTATGCTAAAGTTTGTTGCCCGTGCGACGACGGTCCTAGCGTCTCGCTTGTCTTCTGGTAATTCTCCCCTTGCCTTATATGCGATGAGTACATCCATGTAACTGTGTTCGTGCGGTTTGATCACCAGGATCTGTTCTGCTCCCGAAATGCTTGGTCGTTGCAGTACTTCGACGATCCACTGTCTTGGTCCAGAGTGGACGGGAGCCGTAGCCAATCGGGCCAGCTTGTCCGCCTTCGCATTGAGTCCCCGGTATATGTGGTTGATGTTGACGTAGTTGAACCTGCTGATCAGCGCTTTCACGTGCCTAAGGTAGGCGATCATAAACTCTCATTTCGCATGCAATTCTCCCTCGACCTAGCTCACCACCAGTTGTAAGTCGCTGAATATGTTTAGGTCGGGTGCCTCCGAGTTTTTGGCCAGCTGTAGGCATGCGATGAGCGCCTCATACTCGACTTCATTGTTGGTTGTTTTGAATTCAAATTTGAGGGCGTACTCTGCGTTTACCCCTCCTAGCCCGGTTAGGATGATCCGGCGCCGCTCGCCTTCTTTGTACAGGATCCGTCGACGTAGAGGTTCCACTCCGACAGTGGTCCTGCTTTAATTTCTGGCTTTTTCGGGTGCCTCTATGGTCGGGCCATCGGGTGCGCCGGTCAGCGTCGCCTCTGCTTCTGTGTATTCGGCGATGAAGTCTGTCACTGCCTGCCCTTTTATTGTTGTTTGGAGCTTGTACTGGAGGTCGAATTCGCTAAGCTCGATTACCCATTTCGCCAGGCGGCCATTGTGGTCGGGCGACTGGAGGATCTGGCGTAGGGACGCGTTTGTGAGGATGTGGATGTTGTGGGCTTGGAAGTATGGTTTCAGCCGTCGGGCGGTAGTGATGAGTGCAAGTGCCATCTTTTTGATTATGGGGTATCGGGTTTCAGCGTCTGTCATGCCTTTCCCTAAAAATAAAACGGGTAGTTCCGTGCAGTCTTCCCTGCGGACGAGGGCCGAGCTGACAGCTGTGAGCGAGGCAGCCAAGTAGATATATAGTACCTCTCCTTTTATGGGCCTGGATATGAGGGGGATTGAGGCCAAATATTCTTTGATTTGGAGGAATGATGTCTCGCATTCGATTCGACCTCTCGCTTGTTCGTCGTTCGGAGGGCCTTAAAAAATGGAGCGCACTTGTTCGAGTAGCGATATATGAATATGTTCATCGATGCGAGTTTGCCCATGAGGTTCTGTAGGTCCGCCTTCTTAACGGGTGGCTTCATGTCGATGATCGCCCTCACCTTGGCGGGCGAAGCTTCGATACCCCTCTGGCTCACGATGTATCCCAAGAATTTGCTGTTTGTGACCCCGAATGTGTATTTGGCCGGATTCAATCTCATGCCATTTTTGATTAGGGCATCGAGCACAATCCCCAAATTTTGGACATGGTAGACTGCCTGGACGCTTTTCACGAGTATGTTGTCCACCTAGACGTCCACGATGTTGTCTATCATGCTATGAAATATCGCGTTCATGAGTCTTTGATATGTGGAGCATGCGTTCTTCAATCCGAAAGGCATGACCAAATAGCAGTACAGGCCTTTGTCCGTGACAAAACACGTCGCCTCTTGGTCTTCAGGGTTAATGAAGATCTAGTTGTATCCCGAGTACGCGTCCATCATCGATAGGAGTTCGTGCCCGACTGTCGCGTCCACCAGCTGGTCGATCCTCGGTTGGGGGAAGCTATCCTTGGGGCATGCCTTGTTGAGGTCGCTGTAGTCGATGCACATCCTCCCCTTTTTATGGCTTTTATGCACCATAACAGCGTTGGAGATCCATTTCGGATAATCCACCTTTCAGATAAATCTGATGCCTAGCAGTCGGTTCACTTCCTTGTACATTGCTGCGTAGTATTCTGCCTTGTATACCCTTCGCTTTTGCTTCACCGCCCTCGCGCCGGTGTTGACGCTTAGTTTGTGGGATATGACGCTCGTGATGATCCCAGGCATGTCCTTGTACGAGCATGCGAATACCTCCTGCTTCTCCTTCAATAGTGCGACCAACCGTTCGGCTATCGCAGGCACCAATCTGGATTGTCCTCTCCGGATGTTCGGACGATAGCTGAATCGTCCGCAGCTCGTCGCGTTCGGGGACGGGGGACACTGCCGTCATCCTGTCGCGCGGGTTGTCCGGTATTTCCGCCTATGGCACCAGTCCTTCCAGAGCTAGGATTTCTTGCCTGTTCCCGGGTTTCGCTGCCTCCTCGTAGTTGTAGCCCCGGATTGCCTTACTCCGTGCTCCGTCGGGAATCGGCCCAGTAACATGTGCCCTGCGATGATCAGTTTTAGCCTACTGATCCCCGGTCTCTCGAGTATGGCGTTTTATGGGAAGGGTGTGTCCATGATGATGAAGTCCGTTCGGACCTCGCTGCGCGGGGAGCGGGAGCGCCGATCCCGATCCGTATGTTGTCGCTTCCGATTGGGTATGACATCTCGCTCGTGAAGCTTGCAACGCACTCGTGGTCCTGTGTCATTTTGTGCGAGGGTCGGCTCAGTGCCGTGTATGCATCCAGATAGATCACGTTCACGGATGCCCCGTTATCTACCAGCACCCTCTTTACAAGATATCGATGCACGACTGCGTCAATCACAAAGGGCAGGGTGCTGCTCTTTGGACTCCTCTCCTCGTCTTCCACCGTGAAGCTGATGGTCGACGGTTCCCTTCTTCCTTCCTTGTTCATCCTTCTTGTTCTGATCGTCAGTGCCTCCCTGCTCGGACGGTCGGGCGACGAAGTCCTTTCCTTGCGTTTCCCTCTGGATATTGTGCTGATCGTCCCCCGGGTTTCAACGTTTGTCTCGCGCGGCCATTCCTCGGTTCTGGGAAGGGCGATCCGGCCATCACTCTGCATTTCCCTGAGTACCTGTTTTAGCATCATGCAATCGTTGGTGTGGTGGGTGGCGGTGTGGTGGTATTCGCACCACCTGTCCGAGGTTCGACCGATTGGGGTCCTGTCCTTTGACATGTTGTTTGGCGGTTGAATCTGGTTTCGGTGTTGGCGGAGTAGCTGTTCGTTCGACGACCGGTCGATCGCGTAGACCTCTTGCTCGGTCGATCGGCACCGGGGGGCCTCTCGGGAACGGATTCCCTGCGGTGTTTGTGCCTTCTCCCGGTCGTGTCGGTTGCCTTGGTAGCCGCGGGAAAACGGCCTCTGGTTATACTGTCCATGCGCATCTCGGCCTCGCTTGTAGCCTGCGCCCGATTCTCCTCTATCGTCGGTGGATTGTCGTGGCTGAGCGTCCGCGCTCTATGGCCGGTTGGTGCTGGATTCGGAGGTGGTCCCGTATACTCGCGTCTCTGCCAGCGCCTTTTGTACGATCAAATCCATTATCTCGTCGTAGTCGAGATGCTCTTTCCGCACGAGTTTCTCTACGAATGGCGTTGCGAGCATGTTGTCCATTAGGGCAACCTTAGCCACCTGCTTGTCGAGGCTCCTGCACGTGCTCGCCAACGCCCTCCACCGGTTGACGTAGCTGGATAGGCTCTCGTCTGCCCCCTGGCGGACCTTGAGGAGGATGCCCGTGGTGTTATACTTGCCTCGGAGCCTGTAGCGCTTTTGAAATCTTTCCGCCAGTTTTAGGAACGAATGGATGGAGCCTGGAGGTATCTCGTAGAACCAGCTCCTCGCCTCCTCGGACAACGTCTCTTGAAACAGAAAGCACAAAGTCGAGTCCGAGTACCTGGTTTCGTCCGTAGCGGACCGAAACTCGTCGATGTGCGTGCGGGGGTCCCCACTTCTGTCAAACCGGGTGACATTTGTTGTCTTCGCGTTCAGGTCCCTGCCTCTCTCCAGTATATGCGTCGATAATGGACTGACTCGAGGGGTGAGCATCCCACCTTGCCCGGCATGCTTGTCTTCTCGTAGACGCGACACCTCCGCCAATAGTTCTTCCATCCTCCAGAGGATCAGGGTGTTGTCCATTGGGGACGTGCCCCTAGGCGCGGGTTCCCTTGTTGGCGTGGGTGTTCGGGTCACCCGAGGGTCGGTCCTGCCAAACGGGTGCTGGAGATCTTCAGCGTTGGTATCTTCCCGAACGGGACCCTGCCCGTGTTGTATTTGCTGCTGGTTGACGAGTGCGTCCAGCAGTTCTTCCAGCCTCTGCCGGGCCTGGAGCTCATGATCTCTTTCGAATGCTGCCTCTCACAGCTCTTGGAGCAGGCAATCGGCCCGTTCCTGGCCGCTCAGTCCGGGGCTGCTGCTTGTTCCCAGCTCGATCACCTGTCACGCCCGTGCGCTCATGGGTGTTTCCTCGACGGGTGTGTCACTGATGTTTGTCTCTTGGGTATTCATGTGGGCTTTTGGGTAGTGGTGTTTATACGAGGTTTACAATTTGTAAGGTTCCCACAGACGGCGTCAACTGTTTCTATCGGATTACGTGGGACGTAATCAGCAGAAGCAAGTACGAGTAATCTTCTCTTTTGGACGTCCGAACGTTCGGGCTGTTCGGATGATTGGGTATTCTCTCTTTTCGGGTGTTCGGGTTATCGGGTACGCGGATTCACGCGTTCGACTTCCTACTGTTAGAAGAATACAACAAACAGGTGGTCAGGAAGTCAAGACAGGGCTGACCTGCCTTCAACGCTCTGATGCCTAAGTTAGAAGATGTATTGGATATAATAGTCAAGTGAACGTGTAAAAAAATAAGTTGAAGTATTTAAGATTGGAATCGATTCGTAGATCCTCTTACCTGTAGTAAATGCCTTACCTATATAGGTGGATGAGATTGTTGCTTGCTTGTGCTTTTCGATGTGGGATAGGACTGCACTTGCTGTCATGTGGGCCGAGTATTCGAATGTGCGTTTGTCGGGCGCGTGCCCGATCGGATGGACTTGGTTTTGCGAGTAAAGTTGTAATCCGCCTGATGGTCTTTCGGGTGGTCAGGTAGGTGTTGATTACATGCTTAAGTGGATAAGTATGTTTAATCTATGAACTAATGGTGCTATACTAACATGATGCAAGTGATGAGAATTTAGAAACCATACCAGTTGGCTTTGATAATAAGGACCATGATGATTATGGCTTAGATGATGATTGAATTTTAGAGGAGGAGTAAATTTGGGAATCGGGAATGAAGTTCCATCTACTGTTGTAGTAAAACAGACTATGGCAAACGAGTTTCGGGGAGCTTTTAATGTGTTTGATGATGCTGAACCAATTGAAGACAATGAAGACATATTTGTGGGTCATGATTTTGATGCAAAGAAAGATGCAACTAATGACAAAGGTGCATCAAGAACAAAGCCTGCAACACCAAGATCTGCAACACCTACAAGTGCAAAATCCGCTGCACTAAGACCAAGAGCATCACAATATGCAACATCAAAACATGGTGCAAAATATGTCACTGGTTCATGCAATTATGCAAAACCAAATGGCAAGGCATTTGCTGCTTCAAAATCGACTACAACTAATCAGATTACCACAAGGTCATCAAAGAGGTCATCCAAAAAGTAGGACTAAAAACTGAATGTGTATTTTGTGGGGTTATTTAGAGTAATATGTTATTTTTGTGAAACCTTATGCTTATGTCATTTGGTTTCTAGTTCTAATCGTTCGAGAAACTTATTAGAATCATGGATTTTGTAAAAACATCCAAATGTTTTGTGTTGTCTGCATTAGTACTATATGTAGACAAGTCTCATGAATGCCACATGATGTTTATTTGGTGAAGATGTATTTCTTATCGTTGAATCATCTTTTTTATTAGTATGAAATATAGGGTAATGTCTCTATGATAACATGGTATAATGTAGAAGAGGATTTTTACTTGGGCAAAAGAGATAAATAATGTGGTAGGTGCAAAAAAGTAATTTCTCATTTTAATTGGGGTCCACATGCAGCCAGAGTGCCAATGTGAAATGCTATGTGGTGATGAGGTGGAGGAGTTAACTGAGTAAATTGACAAAAAATTAGAAGTGATGAAAAATTAAAACTACAAGTAGTAAATTGATGAAATTAAAACTTTAAATAGTAAATTGATTGATGGAAAACTTGAAGTAAGTAAAGTGAAATTTGCTTTTTTTTCTGTGCTTTGAAATGTTTGGATACTGTGGTAATTTAGCCACGGACCACAGACCACAGACCTTGCTTTGAGAAATTGGAAAGGGAAAAATTACAATTGAGCAATGGTGGTGCTCCCTATAGTTGTAGTGTATTTATACAAATATTGTATATGTATAAATGGTTTTGTGGTTCACTGTTGTATTGGTATTTTGGATCAATGGAGACAGATCAGCTAGGGGACTGTCGAGTATATCTCCTTATTGCTCTATAAGGACAAACCTTATTGGCCCTTATGGGTGTAGTGGTTGTTGCTATGCACATGTGCGTCGTCATTTTGTTCGTGGATCTTATGAATAAATAATCAAGTTAAGGATTTGACTTACCAAATTAAGCAATGTATCTTGTAAGAAAAGGAATATAATTAACTTTAGGAATCCGTATCATCTTTTCTTTTCTAAGTATAGTGTTCACTTTCTATATAAGTTTTGATTATATATGAATGGTATATATGGATGTCCATAATTTCATTACTTACTTTTTGATTGTAAAACATCGATTTATGTGTTACAAGAACATTACATGATTGTTCAAAAATAAATTACGTGAATGAGATGTTTACTAGGGTTATAAATACAATTAAATTAAAATAAATGATCACAATATTGAAGGATCGAAGGATACATAATACAATCAATACAATTAATATTTCAGAATAATCAGGAATCCCTAGAATCTCTATTTCTAAACCTTTTTTTTTAAGAGGCACACAATTTTATCCACTATAGGAACAAAGTTGGTAGTAATACAGAATTTCACCAGATTATCTGGCACGCTAAAGATAAAAATTTTGTGGTATCACTACACCTGGTTTAACTATATGTCACGCAGGCCCTAAGCTAATAAACTGGAGTAGCATAAGTAATTGTCAAACTTAAGGGCGCACCACTCCTTAATTAGCTAAGAGACCCCTTTATTGCTCTGCGCTGTGACACAACGCCTCAACATCTATATCAGCCGGTAAATGGATTGTAGACTTCTTGGGCGACACCTTCTTCATACCTCCCGCTTTATGGCCAAAGGTTGATTTGTCCCGCTTGTTTTTCGGGCGGCGCTTATTACCATGGGACGTCCTCAGGCTCTTCTGGTCAGCCACCATCATCACCGGACCAGTAGCATGAAATGAGATTGTGGAACTTCCACCGAGCCCCACAACATCCTTAAGCAATAACAGTATCGCCTGGGTCAGACGCCAGAGAATCAAGGGGAATGTTGAAATGAGATTGTGAAACTTCAAAGACCCCCACAGATGTTGAAAAATTTGAGACTGACACTTGTAAAATAGTATTTTTGTTAGAGGAGCCACCTCCGTTAAGGGCTAGAACCATAGTCAGACTAGGGGTCGGCCCAGACTAGATGGGCGCTGTGACCCTAAGTACATGCAGAGCGGTACCAAGAATCAGTCCTCCCTCCCACTAAGAACCCGAGGTAACAACCGGCTTGTCCAAAACTTGTCGGTTAACAGTTGTTGTTATAGGTTCAGGTGATACAAGAGATGAAGCCGTAGGGGCCTTAAGATAACCCGCAGTGTCATGCTTGAAGGTGACACACATAGTATAGTAGTCTTTCAGACGTTCATATTCCATAGTCACATCAACAAAATAAATACTACAAATAAGGAAAGTAGTACTCACCATCAATGGTCTTCAAAGATCGAGAACCACCCAAAACTCGACCTCCGAACTATGGGACACAAGAAGGGGATTATGGGATCGGTAACCGCCCAACACATTCCCCATATGCTCGAGCCACTTGACCTAGAGAGCCACAGAAGAAAAATGGCCCAAATCAGGTTAAACAAAGACCCAGGCCGAGCACCTAGAGGCCATAATCATAAAAGGATCGGTGAAGCCATCAAACTGTTCCACCACAATTGTTGTATCATGATGAAACTAGGGGCTATGTTCCACCACCCTTTTCGGATCTGCCACAAAACAAAACTTACACACAAAATGATCAAGAGCAACTTATTTAAAGCCGATATTGCCGGAACTCACAACATCACGCCATAAATTAAGCATCTTCATTTTGAAACCTTGAACCTTATCGGAATCAAAAGGATTGAGAGAGAAACATCAAACGACGTCATACTACAATTCCTCTTCCTCCTCATCATCAAGAACAGAGAGGTCAACCGCCCCCAATGTTGCTGCCAGGATCTGTGGCTCGGCATTGAAGGGAGATACGGTCTCAGAGAAGGGAGGGACTGCCTCCTCTTGGTGCGATGTTGACATGCAAAGGACTAAATGGGGATGGATGAGATAGAAGAGAGCAACACGCCGAAACCTGGATAGGAATCAGAGAGGACGATATGAGAACTTGGTGAGGCCGAGAGTTGTATCGGAGAGGTTGTGATACTAAACCAAAATTCACATGCAAGGATAGTAGACGAATTTGTTGGAGACGAGGAGAGTAAAGATGATCTCTGTTCAAAATTTGGAAGAGAACTGATGGAGATATATGTGAAAATGTGGGAGCCATCGTGATTAGGGAGACCGAGAAGAGACCAAGTGTTTAGGGTATATGAGATAGTTGTGGCATGCAATGGTATAAGACTGTTGTTTTGGACAAAGATCAATGACTATTTCGTTTATTTGTGTAATTTTGCCTCTTTTTTTAAGTTCGAGTACAAAAGCTCTTTTATGGGCTACAATATTTTGGGTTAAGCCCACTTCTTAAAAGAAACATTTGAAGAAAGCCCACTGTTTATATATCACCAACCAGTTTGTATTTTTGGCGCAGGAAACACCGTCCGGGCTCACCCCGATGGCGCGTGAAACGGACGACCACTCATCCTCTTCCCCAAACAAACGCCTGAAAACCCTAATTCCCCAAGTCGAATCCGAACTTCCGGATCCAGTTCAACCCGAACCACCGCCGGAAAGCCAAAATTCACCTCCGGAACGCTGTGTAATCTGTTTCTTAGACGATGACAAAGCCCCCAGAGGCAAAATCGACTGCTGCGATCATTACTTCTGCTTCTTGTGCATCAAAATGTGGGCCAAGACCGAGTCGAAGTGCCCAATTTGCCGCCGACGATTCTCCACCATTCACCGGCCGCCGAAGCACGGCGTATTTGTCCGTGAGAGAGTCGTCAAGGTCCCTGTCAGGGATCAGGTATTGTAATTTTTATGTGTTCAATTGTTGAATTAAATGTATAATCTGTAGTGGGTTTGTTGTTAATTTTAATGGGTTTTATTGGTTTGATTAAAGTTTTGATTTTTTTTTTCGCAGGGGGATATAAGTGTGCATTTTGATGCATATGAAGATGTTGTGTGCAATGCGTGTAGCTCAATGAGTGATGATCATTTCATGTTG
This sequence comes from Geum urbanum, assembly GCA_946800695.1. NCBI lineage: Eukaryota > Viridiplantae > Streptophyta > Magnoliopsida > Rosales > Rosaceae > Geum > Geum urbanum. Next base: position 44,797,107 of record OX327013.1, read on the forward strand.
CTCTGTGATTCTTGCGATGGAGCGGCGCATTCTTACTGTGTTGGGCTTGGTTATACTGTTCCTGAAGGTGATTGGTATTGTACTGATTGTATTGCTTCTAGGCCTGAGCTTGCCGCTATGAATGGGGCCAATGATTACTGCGAGCCGATCCCAACAGAAACTGTTCCTGTACCTTATGATATGGTTTTAGATATTCTTAGAGAGTCGAGTAGCACAGTGGTTGAGAGACCTCAAAGCTCAAATCGGCCATTGGATCTTCCATCGAGTTTTGTTCCTCGAGCAGCTAGGCAGCAGCCAATACCACCACCAAGGGTTGCGAGGATCTCAGCTGAGTCAGCTACAAGAACATTGGATAGGTGTCGAAATGTTCAGACTCGCATACTCACGATGCGTGAGAATTGGAATGGTTTTCGAAGTGGTGCATTGAGTTTCCCTGCTAGTTTGTCAATATCAAATGCTGGCTGCAGTGGTAGCCGAGAACGACATAATGGTTATGACGTGGTGTGTGGTGAAAGATCATCCCAAGCTCAACCTTCACCTTCCCTGAGTCGTCAGCAACTAGAAAATTGTGATGATTTTGACTCCTATGATGTTGACAGGGCATGGAAAATGCTGGAGAGGGCAAGAAAGCCGAAACCGTGTGTTCCTAAAAGGAGCAGCAGTGGGGTTCAGTTACTGCAGTTCTTGGAACTTCCTTCGAGCAGAACAGGGCCTTCCATGGAACGATCCAATGCAATTTCCTCACCATCTTTGACAACTTCTCAGCAGCAGAGTAATCAGGTTGGTTCTGGCCCTCGTGATGTTGACGGGGCATGGAAAATGATGGACAGAGTAATGTCGGAACAGCATTCTCATAAAAACACCAGCAGTGCCCTGAAGAAGCTTCCAATTAAGAAAGCAAAAGCTTCAGGAGAAGTAACTAATTTTGCTTCAATTTCTGGTATTGGTCATGAAATCACCAGCAGTTCCCTGAAGAAGCTTCCAATTAGGAAAGCAAAAGCTTTAGAAAAACCAACCAATGTCGGTTCAAGTTCTGGTATAGTGGGAAGCCGACAACTTGGAGCTCCGAATCAGGGAAGTGTTGGATTGGAGAATGCCTACAAAGGAAAGGAAAGGCAGTCTAGGATCAAAATTGAGGAGCCCTGGGACTCCTGGGAGTCTATACTAGACTTTTCATGTAGTAATTCTCCACCAGGATTACTTATATCTCCATTTTCCAATAACGTAAACAGGTCTGCTTCTTCACAGGAAAATGAAGCTTCACTATTTCTGTTCGATGATCAAGACGGGTCTGGTCCTTTGACAATGAGGGAAGGAGCTTCTTCTTCATATTCCATCAAACTCGAGCACAGTACATCTTCTTCCGGGAACTTGGAGGAAAGCAAAGCAAGAAAAGCTAACGATAAGACCAAAAGTGAGATCCAATCTCTTGTGAAAATGAACTTGAAGCTTCTAACCAAAGACCAGCGCATAGGAGTTGATGCATTCAAAAAAATCGCAAGGGCTGCCACACATACTGTCTAGGCTGCATGTGGCTTAGAACATCGTCACAAGTCTGCCATTCACTCCTTCCCAAACTTAGTGTGCCGCCACATCGAGGATCTTCCGCTGCCACTTGAAGCCAAGTTGATGCATAATGCCTGCCGAGATTGTTTTGTCGCGTTTGTGAACGCGTACTCACGTCCATTCTGCTTAATCATGATGGTTTCTGACTACTGCGTTCAGCTCTGAGGCATTGTAACCAAGTTCCATATCGTTTATTTCGTAGGGGAGGAGTTTTTGAGTGTTTGAAGAGGTGGACCATACTATAATGAGTGTGGACCAACTTATACATGAACTAGTTTGTTATTTCAAATTTAAGACTACTTGTTCCATACATTGTTGGTTAATGATAACTCTTCAAAAAATGAATTAAATTAAAGATTATTTGGGTATCTGATCTTGTTAAATAAATAAACGGTTGTGATGAATTTTAGCATTACAATAAAGACCGTTAATTTGTTTTGTAAAATTAGATGACCAAATGATCTTCAATTTGATTAAATTTTTGTGTACATGATCCTTAAAATGTAAATTATACACTAAGTGATCTCGATTATCAAATCACAAATCGAAAAATGTTTAAAATAAAGGAGTTAGACAAAATTGTACTATTAGCATTTCTGTATAAGCATGAATAAGATTGTTACTGTTTCTTACCTTTCCTATCAGGTTTAATTAATATATGGCTTTTTAATAGATAGACTTGTTTTGATGAACCTTTCATCACGTGATCAAACATATCAAAAAGTAACCACAGCTTCACAGCTGTTATAATAATACTTTTGGGCTGGGCTGGAGATATAACTCATTTTGGGCCCAGACCAAACAGAAAATCTAAAGAGCCAAACGTCGTCGTTTTGGTCGAAGGACCCCTCAATAGTCCCTCGCTAGATAAAGAGAGAACCTCCACGCAGTTTTTACCATCGAGTTCGAGGGCTAGTTAGGGTTTCATCGCTGGATCACAGTTTTCGCACACTCTACGATCATCAATACCAGACAACAATAATGGGTAAATACTTCATCTTTTTGTTGTTCGTTATTGCTCATCTTTTCATTGGTTTTCATGAATAATAGATGACTTATTGGTCCTTAGGCATTACAAGTTTTTGATCAAATCATGTGATTACGGTCTAAAACAAAATAATAAGCTTTGATTGTAAGAGTTATGATCGGATTTCTATTCTAATTTGATAAAGGTTTTTTTTTCTTTGATTTGATTGTGTTTCCTATTTCAACTAGGTTATGTTTTCTTATCCTGCTCCTTATAGATAATGGAATGGATGGACTGTTATATATAACTGTGTGATTATTTCATATCTCATAAACCTTAACATGATTTCCTAAAACTGTACTATGGCTAACACATCGGTAGTGGCTTCGTTCCAGTCCAGGCAACATTATCGTAAGAGGAAGGAATTGGAGGAAGGGCGTAAAGCCGGGTTTATACCTCCTGAAGTTGACGAGAATGGGAAGGAGATCAATCCTCATATGCCCAATTTTGTATCAGAAGTACCTTGGTATTTTAAAGAAGAGGGAACAAAGGATAGACTAAAACATCAGAGAAAGACCAGAGAATCAAATGCGAGTGACTTCACGAAGAAGTTACCAGTTGCAAAGGCTTTTCAGGCTCATACCTATAGGAAAGGTGCGTGTACCAACTGTGGATCCATGAAACATGATGCCAAGTCGTGCGTCGAAAGACCAAGGAATTTGGGAGCAAAGTGGACAAACAAGCACATTGCTCCGGATGAGATAGTAGAGGCTATTGGTAGTCTTAGCTATGATGAGAAGCGCGACCGTTGGAGTGGATATGATTCATCAAGCTATGCGGCAGTTGTTAAGAAATATGAATTACAAGAGTAAGCTAGGAAAAAGTATTTACAGAAACAACAAATCATGAAGCTAGAAGATGATGATATGAAGGTGGATGAAGCCGAGACTGCTGACTTTGCAAAGGTTGAGAAGCAAGTGTGAACAGCAGGTGGTGGGAGCACCGGAACTTTCAGGAACTTGCGTATCCGTGAAGACACAGCAAAATATCTGATAAACCTTGATCTAAAATCTGCGGAGTAAATTCCGAAATGCAGGTCCATGTGTGAGAACCCTAGACCAGATGCAGATCATAATGAGCAGTTTTTTGCAGGAGATAATGCGTTGATAAACACTGGTCAAGCTCTAGAGTTTATGCAAATGAACCTTCATGCACAAGAAGCTTTTGATAAGGGACAAGACATTCACCTGCAAGCAGCTCCATCCCAAGCCGAGATGCTCTACGATAGATTCAAGGTGATCAAGGAGAAATTGACTTTAGAGAAGAATTGCAGCATTCAAGAGAAGTATGGCAATGCAGCTAGTGTTGAAGTACTCCCTAAGGAGCTACAGGGACAGACTGAAAGAGTGGTTGAATATGATCGAACTGGTAGACTCATCAAGGGTGAGGAAGAAGTGGTTCCGAGTAGCAAGTATGAAGAAAATTTGAGCATGAACAACCACACTTGTGTATGGGGTTCGTGGTGGTACTGGCACCAATGGGGCTACAAGTGTTGCAAGCAGCTCACGAGAAACAGCTATTGCACGGGCGCTGGAACTGAGGCTGCTGCGCGACACAACTGATGAAGGGTTACTTGATAACCAACTATTGTTACCAGATTAGTTTCTTTGGCCAAGAGATGCTTCTTTTTCAAATTATAAGTTCCATTATTTACCTGTTGATTCGGTTTTCATATCAAACTTGGTCGGTTTTTATATCAGACGTAGTTTCTTCCTTTAACATACTGTATATGGTAATCGTATTGATATGAATCTCCAGATATGAATTACTTTATGGATTTCGCTTGTTGCTTGCTTGGTATTCATGTTTGGATTTATGCTTTGTTATAATAGATGTTTTTATTGTTCATTTAGGTGTGTATAGAGCAGTCAATTCAAAGAAATGCCTCAAAACGATTCACACTGAAAATACACCCATATATTTACCTCTTTTCTTTTTTATTTCTATGTTCCTGTTCCTGATTTTCTATAAGCCTCTTGCTGAACTCAAAACGACAAAGGAGAAGATAGAAAAACTTCAAAAAGAAGAAGATAGAAACTGTAAGCATAGGAATTAAGAGACCTAACATGAATTCAAAACTATCTTCTGTATCATAGAATGCATCTTATGGCCATGACACTGCTCCTCAATACTGTAGCTTGACAGACTATTTCTCATACCAGTAGTCAAAATTTGCATGATGTTCCAAGCTTTTTTCTCTGCCCCATTGTTGTAGCCCTTCGGTTGCCAAAGGCAGTATGCAGAAGTTCCTTAAACTTGTCAAGGAACAGAACCCATTTCTCCTCACTCATATCTGCAAGTTTCACAAAGGATGAGGTGGGTAGCTTGTCTTCTGCACTTCTTCTGACCACAGATAGGGTACTCGTCCGCTGTTGCCGATTGGTCTCATCCACTCTCAACTTCTTCGGAGATATGGACAACTTCAAGGCAGTTTTATAGCAATCTGGCCGGGTTGTAATACTATCTGATCGGAGTGTAGTTGCATTTAAGTCAACAATATTCTCTTCAAAGCACTCATCTAGCTTAGAAAGTAAGTACTGGCCATTAGCACCTTCAGTTCCGAATGGATAAGAAACCTGTTTGAACAAGGACCATGGCATATGTGGAGAAGGGTTAACCCCTGCATTAACGCAATCTATATCAAACAGAAACCCACTGCTTCCTTGTTTGGCCTCAAAGCTTGACATGTTCATATCTGCTGTCATCCTCCTGGTCTCAAGACATACACCTTCAAGTTCACTTGGCTTCTCCTCTTTGCTTCCAAACTCCCTACTCATCATCTCACCTATCTCAGCAAGACAAAGTCCATAAGCAGCAGCTTCTTTAAGGAATATGGAAGAGAGGACCAGAACTCTGAGGCATGCCTCTCGAATCATGGGGAGCTCCCCCTTTAGCATCTCACAATCACGAATTGGATCTAGATTCCTTATATACTCAAGCTCGTCCTGAGAGAAAGGAATTGAAGCTTGAGGCCAATGAATCCACTCAAAGTAGGGATCTTCCAAGTGCTCAGGCAAGCAAAGGTCGTGATCAATGGGAATCAGCTCCACCTGACCAAACTCCCCATCAAGCTTGACCAGAATGTTCCCTGCATGTCTGTCAGTGTTGAAGATCCTTATATCTAGAATGCCTATTCTATGAACACCTGCTATAGGAAAACTTGAGGTTCCATAGTCACCAGCATCAAAATCATGAGGTATGAATTGCTGCAAAGATGCAATTTTGCTAACCTTTTTCTTCTGCTGAATCTTGTCTCCATTGACACCATAATTAAGATTGAAGATTGAATGTGTAACCTTTACGAGAACAGTGGGAGGCACATTAGCAAAGTGACTGACATCCAAAAGGTAAGCAGCAACTTCACGAAACCCGGTTTCCCCAACCCTCACTGAATGCTTCAGGCCTGGCTTCCCAAGAAATTTGCCCACATAGCCTTTAGGATTGTTTGGTGCATATGGCTCTTCATCTGTTGGTTTTACAATGGCAACACTCTCACCCCTGATGTTCCTGAAGTAGTAAGCACCACCAAGTCCGCTATGAACAGGTATCGGTTCAACGCGCTTTTTGATAGCCACCACTATGTCCTTAATCAGTCCATCAATACTAGCAAAGTATTTTAAACACCCTAAAATCTCAACAAGACCGCTACGATCCCACTGCTGAAGATTTTTTTCAGTAGGTGAGAGACAAGGATTTGACGAACTTCTATGCATAACATTCCTTGCAAGCAGTAGTGGGGAATGATTGCGGATGGCACTTAAATCATTGCTTAATATTCATCCCCGAATGTCAAAGAGCTGTTGTCTGCAGGTACATTTAGTGCAAGCTGCAGCCTCCTTTTAATTGTATTTGCATTGTCGCCCCTCTCCAACTCCATTCCCATAACACAACCGGTCTCAGTCTGCACAAACACACGCCTCCTCCGAGCAAGAATTCCTCTAGCGCTCTCGCGGCACTCACCATTAAGAAGACCACTGACAATTGCTACTGCTATCTGCGACTTAACAGGACTCTCCAACTTAGTAACCATGCCGTAAAGATGAAAAAGTTACTTTCAGCCACGGATAGAGGTGACAGCAGGTTGCCTATACTTCCGCTCTCTCAATAGGTGCCCGTGGCCGATACCAATTGACCAAGGGAGACAAAACACCGCCAGCCAATCAACCATACACTAAGCTAACACTAATCTAATTTCCCCGTAAATCATTCCTAATGTGGATAAAGGCAGTAGTCACGTCGCTACATCAGGAATTGTTCCTGTTGACACTGCTAGACCAAATCCTGCAAACAATTAAATAAAAAATAAAATAAACGAAACGAAACGAAACAAAACCAAATTCGCTGCCTAAAAGGATTCTCATTACAAAAAAACTCGATCTGCTACTGATCACATAGTTCATGGTTACTCATAATGCCATTTTACAAAAACAGATTCCTATTCCGAATCGAGTACGATATAATCTACTTCTAGTCACCAAAACGGGTTCACTTCAAGCATATATAGAATCATGAACACCAGTAGAACCAGAACAATCAAAATGATTAACATTTTCGAACAACAAATCGAAACCAGTAAACTGATCAAAAATAGAAAACACTCCAAAATCACAAGTATCGCAGCAAAGAAAAAGCTTGAAGACGAGTTCAAGATTCGAACATTCACCGGTGGCTGAATCTCGGAGGTCAAGATCATCAAGACACCGATAGAGAAGAAATCGAGTAGTGGATCGGAGAGAAGAATCAAAGGCTACGGGTGAACCTAGCCGTCGATCGGAATCTTCCAGATTCCGGCGAAACTCGTAATGATCTTCTCCTTCTCCTTCTTCTTCTCTCTCTCTCTCTCTCTCTCTCTCTCTCTCTCTCTCTCTACTATATTCTCTCCTGTTTCTAAATAAAATGAGATTTGTCGTGTTCCTCTTTGTCCTGTTTCTAAATAAAATGAGATTTGTCGTGTTCCTCTTTGTTAGAGCACCCACAGCAGTCACTTATCATCGAATAGGAGGTGCAGTTTCTGTTTTTCGCGCAGCGGTGTCAAAAAATAGCACGTGCTATTACTGTTCATAAACAAAATTTAGTTTTTTTTTTTTCAACCAAGCCATAAACTTGTCGTGTATGAATAATTAAATTAAATTAAATTTTAATTTTTTTTAAATTTGACATAAATTAAATTTGTCGTGTATGAATAATTGAATAAGATTTCGGGTAAGATTTCCGACGAATGACGAGTTGACACGTGTCACGCCGACAGAAGGTTATCGGATAAATAATTGTACAAAATTTCCGATAAGATTTTCAACCAATCACGAGGCAACACGTGTCATGTCAACTGTTCATGATCGGCTCTAATAATTGTATAAGATTCTCGGAGAGATTTCTGACCAATTGAAAGCCGACACGTGTCATCAGCTTATCTAATCACTTCATCTACCCTCGGCTATATATTTGTTGATCGGTGCTCATCGTTCATTCACACCAAAACCAACCATATATTCCACATTCCGATAAGATGAATCCTTTTAGTTTTGCGGAGTTGGAATATGAAGGAGTAGTTGCGGAGTTGGAATATGAAGGAGGTGGTATGGTAGGTTCGACGGCCCAAAAATTTGGATGGTTTTTCATCACTTCCCAACAATCAAACTTGGTAAACTGTTTTTTTTTTTGTGCCACGTACCATGATTGAGCTTTTCTTATCTAAGGTGCCAAAAATTTGTATGTCAAAATAATATCTACGAAATGGAGATGTCAACATTGATTAAAATAAATGTAATAGATGAGCTTTACGATAAATTATTAACACTTACCTCATCTTGCAAATTTTCCCCGGATTGTACATTCCTTCGTGCATATGCAAGAGCGGCACCCCAAGTTCGAAAACTCGGTTTCAACTTTGTAAAACGAGAAGAAACCGCGGTTTGGGTCCTAGGCTCCGGCCTTGATTCACCATGCGCAAGAGACCAATTTTCCTTATAATCGGCATAGACTTTTTCCCACAATTTGTCGGACTTTTGCGAGTTGCCGATAATTGGGCAAACGGTAATGCGACAATAAGAAATACAAAGTTGCAAATCTTCGGAAGCTTGCCAATTCGACATTTTGTGAGGAGGATGAAGGAGAAGAGGAGGGAGAGGATGAAGGAGAAGAGGAAGGAGAGAATGAATTTGTGTGAGATGTGAATGAAAATTGATGTAGTATTTATAGAGAAATACTAGGGTGTTATTTGCAATTTTTTGAAATTTTTAGGGATTTTTTTGCAATTTTTCAGGGGTTATTTTGCAAAATGGCAGAAAAAATCAGAAAATTCAGAAAAAAAATCAGGTTACCGTTTCGGTTGAATCTGGACCGTCCGATCAGATTTTTGATTTGAAATGGACGGTCCAGATCAATCTGACAGTTACTCTTTTTTTTCGGGCTGCCACGTGTCAGTGCCCCATTGGTCCGGTAATTTTTTTTTTATCTTTATTGCACGCGCCACGGTGAAAAAAAATTACACTCGATGACGTCACCCACGCGCGTGGATGACGTCATCACCTGCTCGAGCACGAGAACGAGCAGCAGCTGCTCGTCCCCTCCGTCAACGTGCGGTCGCCGTCCTTGCTCGTCCCCGGTGCACGCCGATCTCGACCTTGCTCGTGCTGCCGGTGCCGGGGCCCGCCGATCTCGACCTGCTCGAGCTGCTCGATCCAGTCGCGGTGCAGCTGCTCTTAACAGAATAACATGGCTAGTGCTCTCTGTGTGTGTGTGTGATGGTTTTGGTGCCTTTTGGGATGTGATTTTACGATATGCACCTGGGCTTTGGATATTGATTCCTTCGAGTTTCAAATTTCGTTAAGAGCGAAGAGCGAGGGCCGTCTGATGAGAAAAATGGCGCGATCAATGCCAATGAAGTGAATTAAAATTATATGGGCCTTTGGCTTGAGGTCCAATTTAGAAATTTGAGATTAGGCAAAATTAGCTAAAAATCTCCCTACAAAGATTACTCTTGCAACTTTTGTAATGTTGCAACTCCAATTAGTCCAATATGTAAGGGTTCTAAATCAACCAGAGCTAGAAAGATGAACCTCACGCTCGATGCGATACATGATGGTTTGTTTCGTGATAGACATATCGAACACTCTAAAACCACACGTCCCCGATAATGCAACCCCACCTCATTCATATCATCCTCTCGTGGCTTTAAAGCCACAATGGTATGTAAGTAGAAAAAGCGAACATCTTCAAAACAAGAAGTCGATTAAAGGACGGACGAAATGAGCTTAGAAACTTATTTTTTTTCTTCATGATCAAATTGTTTTTCTTTTCAAGAGAAAACTACCAAATATTCTTGGGCCTTAAGAAATTGTTTCCTTGTATGCAGTGAGGATATGAATGGGCAAGCCTTGAGCCCAAGCTCAATGGCCCAATGCCCCATAGAGCTACTTGAGACCAAGTGGCCAACAATTACGTCTACCATCTCCGAGCTCTCGAGATTTTTCTTTTCTATTATCATGTGACATGAAAAAATGTGGTGGTCCTATAGTCCCCAACCATAATGTGGTACAAACAGTGCCCCCAAAAATTGATACAAAGTGAAAGCGGCCTTTGACAAGTTAATCTGATCCAAATGGAATAGAGAGACCTCACTCTTTCTCGTAATTACAGAATCTCCGCTTGCCACGTTTGAAGTAGACACTTGTCCCATCTCTCCCGGGACGACGTCTCACATATTAAGGACCAGGTAAAAAGCGCACGCGAAACAACACGTGAGTGCGCCACGTCACCCGACGGAACCGCCCCTCCGACCCGGCCCACATCTCTCTTTCATATTTCAATAGACCCATAAACTACAGGTCACTTAGGAAAGGCAAGCACATGCCCCCACTCATTTGTCACCCTTTTTTTTCTTTTCTTTTTTTGCTCTTTTATATCTATTAATCCTCGGGGTCCCACAGTCACTCCCACGTGACACCATCACGAGAAAGAGAGCACCCACTTACCAACCCCCATGCAAGCACGTGCCCTCTTCTCACCTATGCGGCTAAGGTCATGCGTGATACGACCATATGCCCCAATTGCGTTGCCCATACCGGCTTGGTGGCTATAGCCTATAGGCAATTACCAAATACCCGGATGTAAACAAGTGCTCCAAGAAGAAGAAAAACAATACCCAAGTAAGAACCGTCTTCTTTTTTTGTTTAAGAGAACCGGGACTTAACTCGGTGTTTCGTCTCTGAGATTTTATTAACGACCAGAATATAATAGTAGAAATCGAGAGACATAAATCCAAAAGCTTCTCTTTCAAATTCATGACACCCCTATACGAAATGAACAAACTAATTAATTTTTTACAATGCAATGAAAAGAAAATATATCATAAATCATCACAAAAAAACTATTGTTTTGTACCTCAAAAGTAAAAATTTGTGAGGCGCTTAAAAGTATGATTTTAAAAATATTTATTTGGAAAAGATGATGAAAGATAAGTTTTCACACTTTTGAGAGCATATGATTTTGAAAGGAAAATAAATTATTAAGAGAACATCTAAAAAATGTAAGTATTTGTTTCTAGAAGCTAATGGCGGAGCTAACAAGAACTGGTTCTCACAAAACAACTCAGCGAATAAATCAAAAAGAAAACATCAACTCAAAGTTCTGCACAAGTCTGCATTTTCTGGTTTTGTATTTCAATTGAAAAAAAAAACAATCCTTTAAACATATAAGGTTTGGCTTTAAACTATAAAGGAAGCTAACTAACTATGATTCCTAACATAATCAGAACATAGAAGCTGAAAATTTCCGACAACTTCATTCCTGGTTTCTCGAGGACTGTTACTTGCACACGAAGTCACGCAAGTGACCTGGGGGTTGAGGTTGCCTTTTAGGCCTAGTAGATGCTCCTTCTCCTGCATCAGTCCCTCAGGGTTGAAGAGAACTCGACCTCGAGTAAAAACTTGAACTGTTTTCACTATAAAAAGCTTGTAAATCGGACACGTTAAATGTTGGTGAAACATTAACATCTTCAGGCAGCTCAAGGACATAAGCATTAGCTCATGCCTTCTTTAAAATCTTAAATGAACCACCCCTTCGATCATGCAGCTTACCACATTTTCCTCTTGGAAATCTTTCTTTCCTGAGATTTGTTGGAAAATGGTGGAAAACCACCATTTTAATATGAAAATTTAAACAAAATAATTGAGTGTGTTACACTTAATTTTGATGTGAGGTAAACATGGATTTGTGTTCTTCTACAAGAGTACATAAAGATTATGTATTCATTTGTTTAAATTGGTTAAGGAGTGAATGAGAAATTGCCACCCAAAGATGGCTACTTGAAAAAAGAGAGGAAGGAATGTGATCCCACATGGGAAAAATTAGAAATGTGGAAGTCTTTATATATGATTGCACCTTAGTATACCTTGAGTACATGAGTAGAGAGGCTCTCTCTCACGCGCACAAGGGGGGGGGGTGCAAATCTTGCATTCCTCGATACCTTTCAACTTCTTCGGTTATGGTGGCTCCATCCTCCTCCATTCTTCATCACATCAGACAGCAATCTCCTATTTTGATCACTTCTCAGAGAAGTTTTTTTGCTGCAGTACAAAACTTTGAAGTTGTTTTATCCTGGGAGAACAACGCCATACAAGCCTGTGGGCGGCGTAAAAGTTCTTAAGGAAAACGTGTGATACACGTGACTCAACTTAATTAGTTCATCATTTTACCCAGAAATTGTTCTTCGTTCATATGTTTACAATTTACTAATTATTTAATTAGTATTTCGTATATTATATTTAATTTAATATCACTTACTTTTCCTACAAGATTAACCCAAACCAAAGCACCAACTTGAAAATCAGCACTGTGTCTATGCTTATCGGTTTGAGCCTTATATTTCAAATTGCTTGCCTCCAGCTTCTGCCTCATCTTTGTATGCAACCTTTTGATATGTTGAACCATGTCTTGTGCATCCCCACTGAACTTCTCATGTACAGGAAGTGGAACCAAATTCGAAGGGCTGCTAGGATTGTTACCATATACAGCTTCAAAATGGCTCACACCAATGCTCTTGTGCATAGAACTGTTGTAGGCAAACTCAACCTGTGGTAAAACCTCACACCAACTCTGATGGTTATCCTTCACAAGTGCCCTCAACAAATTTCCCAATTACCTGTTCACCACTCCAGTTTGACCATCGGTCTGAGGGTGGTATGCACTACTAAACTAAAGTTTGGTTTCAAGCTTGTGCCAAAGAGTCCTCCAAAAGTGACTCACAAACTTCGTGTGTCTGTCAGAGGTTATTGTAGAAGGAATACCATGTAACCTCACAACCTCTTTGAAGTATAAATTAGCAACGTGGCTCGCATGTAAAGTCTTTTTTCAAGGAATAAAGTTAGCCATTTTTTAGAAGCGATCAACAACAACAAAAATAGAATCAAACCCGTTCTGAGTTCTAGGAAGTCCAACCACAAAGTCCATGCTCACATCAATCCAAGGGGCTTGAAGCTCAGGTACAGGAGTATAAAGACCTATATTTTGGCTTCTACTCTTGGCGAGATGGCAGATTCTACATCGTTGTGCATACATGCACACATCCGAATGTAGCTTTGGCCAAAAAAATTGTTCACTGATCAAGGACAAAGTCTTATCCCGCCCAAAGTGACCTCTTAAGCCACCACCATGTTTCTCTTCTATTATCCACAACCGTAATGAACTTCTGGGAATGCATAAATGACTCTCCTTAAACAAGTAACCCTCATGGACATGATACTCTTGTTGTGGCCCTTTATCATTGCATGTCTTCCATAAATCACCAAAGTCAATATCATCGGCATATAGCTCTTTTATCTTTTCAAACCCCTCAAATTTCACCTACATTAATGTAAGTAACGTGACCCTTCTACTCAAGGCGTCTTCCACTCGATTATGTATCCTAGTTATGTGCTTTATTACAAAACCAAACTCTTGCAGTTCCTCAATCCATCTGGCGTGTCTCTGATTTAACTTATGTTGTCCATTCACGAATTTAATTGCTTCATGATTCGAGTACAAAATGAACTCTTTATAAATGAGATAATGCGTCCAATGCCGTAACGCTTGCATAATTGCATAAAACTCCACATCATATGTTGAGTAACGAATTCTAGCATCACTAAGCTTTTCACTATAAAAAGCTACTGGTTTGCCTTTCTAACTCAACACTACTCCGACCCCCACCTTAGAAGCACTAGAATCGACCTCAAAAACTTTTTGATAATCAGGAAGCGCTAGAACTGGAGCTGGAGTCATGGCCAACTTAATGGCTTGAAAACTATCCTCTGTTGCCTTGGACCACTTGAACACCCTCTCTTTCAAACAATATGTAATTGGCGCCATGATGGAACTGTAATTCCTTATAAATCTACTATATACGGATGCTAGTCCATGAAAACTACGGACGTCATAAATACTCTTAGGCTGCGGCCACTTCAAAATAGCCTAAACTTTTCTAGGATCTACTTGTACACCATCAGCAAAGATGATATATCCCAGGAAAATAATTTCCTTAGATAAGAACTCACACTTTTTAAGATTTGCAAACAACTGTTGTCCCCTCAAAACCTCAAACACTTGAGCTAGGTGGACCATGTGTTGCTCAACATCCAAACTGTAAATCAAGATGTCGTCAAAGTAAACCGCCACGAATTTCCCAATGAAAGCACAAAATACCCGGTTCATGACTCGCATAAAAATGTTTAGCGCATTAGTTAAACCAAATGGCATCACTAGCCACTCAAATAAAGCCAACTCAGGTTTTGAAAGCAGTCTTCCATTCATCTATGGGTCTCATTCTGATTTGATGGTATCCACTCCTTAGGTCAATTTTAGAGAATATCTTTGCACGTGCTAAATGGTCTAACATATCATCAAGTCGTGGAATAGGAAAATGATATCTCATTATGATCTTGTTAATGGCACGCCTGTCTATACACAAGGACTTTCTTTGGAGTAAGGAACGCCAGAACCTCACAGGGACTCATGCTTTCCCTGCTAACCCCCTTCTTCAACAATTATGCTACTTGCTGATTGAGTTCTTTATATTCTTGCGGACTCATCCGGTAATTTGGCCTATTGGGTAGCGTAGCTCCAGGAACTAAGTCAATGTGATGTTGCATGTCACGAAAGGGAGGTAAGCCTTCAAGCAACTCGCTTGGGATCACATCAGCAAACCCTTTCAAAAATTCTCGCATCTTCTCATAATATGGAACTTCATTGTCTTCTGTTTCTCTTCCCATAAGCAAGTAAAATATACCAGATTCTTTAGCCTCATTTAAGAACTTACTCTTGGTAAGGAGATTCTCACCAATCTTCCGGCTTGACTTAGGTATGTACTCACCCCTAGAAGGTCCTAAGATGATCTTGCTGCCATCAATAGCGAAAGAGAATAAGTGTTAGAATGTCCATCATGCATAGCTCTACGATCGTATTGCCAAGGATGGTCTAGGAGTAGATGGCACACATCCATGGGTGCTATAGCACACCATTGTGCATCTCGATACTTGTTATTGATAGAAAAATTCACCAAGCATCTCTTATCAACAACAACTCCACCTCCTTTCTTGAACCATGATAACTTGAAGGGCATGTGAAAGGACCCAACCCCGATTTAGTTTCCTAAACCGGAATCAAACCCTTTCTGAAAACACAAACTTGCAAAAACCATAGAAATTTCGGTAGAGTTTCACTATATCATGGAATCACCATTAACCTGCACCCGAAAACACACTTCATCTTATGCCACAAAAGCCAAACCGTGGGCACCAATCCCATCCGGATTCCTCAATATCATATCATAATGTAAAATAATAAACAAAAGCTGTAACTTTACAGAAATCCGAGGAAAATCATATGAAAATATAACATCAGAGTATTCAGAGCGACCTCTAGTATATATATACATAAATACACAACAGTATGCTAAACAAGAAACCTACTGGAAAAGAAAGGTAGCTCGAATACTAAGCCTCCAACTGCGACACCAGAATCCGAACTGCAAAGTAGGCACGGAAGCCGAAAATCCCAGGGGAAAGGCAAATAAAATCGTTAGAGTGAGTGGATGAAAATAATCATATGCCTTTCACCATTTATATAACATAAAAACAATGCGAGTTCTTAAAATAAATAGAGGTGTCAGGTGAATCTCTCAAGCCCAACGGTCAGGCGAATCTCTCAAGCCCGACGGTAATAGACTAGGCGAATCTCTCAAGCCTAGTGGGCACATCAGGGGAATCTCTCAACCCTGGAATTGGACTACCGGTGATCAGCCGAGTAGTCAATGCATCACCATAAAACATAAAACAATACCTCTAAAACAATAAATAATCTCAATACTGTACCGGAAATAAATACTGGAATCAAGAACTCGCTACGACAGTGTAAATAAAGGTCCACTCACAGATAAGCACAGCGCGCAAACGCGCTAATCTCGAGATTCGGCGGAAGATCCATCGCCCAATGTACGATCTCGATTCCCTGAATAATCACAAAATATAACTGATCAAAATCACAATTCATTACTCTGTACCATACCTCGAAAACCAACCATTTCCGGAAACATACAACTCGGATACAAAATAATCGTCGAAAATCTCCAAATACTCCACATAAACCCTCGACTTAAAATCTGGTATCCAAATCAACTCGAAAACTTCAAGGCTACGATCGGGGCGCGATTACGAGCAAAACGGCATAAAACTTGTCAAAAATCCAAAAACTCAACCCTTCGTCGGAGCGTCGCCGTTGACCGCCGCCGGCGTCAACAATGGCGGATTCCGGCCAAACTTTCCAGATCACAAGTACTTCTCAAGCCCAACACATCTCTCTTCTACACCAAGTCCCAATTCCAAGCCCACCGGTCGGAATTCACCTTGAAACCCACGGAATCCATGGATTCCGGTGAGTTTTCTGGCGAGCTCTAAACGGCGACCAATCCAAAATTCCTTCCACCTAAAAGCATCAAGGGGTTGAGAGGAACCTTTCCCCCCATAACTCACACCCCAAATGTCGCTGGAGCACCTCACCCGATTCCGGTGAAATTTCCTCGAGCTCGTTCCCCCCCCAAAACCTCATCAAATCACACAATTCCAAGTTCTAAACCATAGGAAATCAAGAGAGGATTCTAACCATACCCAAATTGTAGCTGGAGGTGGCCGGAAACGGAAAGTTCACGGCGAGTCAAACGGTGGTGTTCCTCCTTCTCGGTCAACGCGGGTCAGCCAGTCAACGGTGGTCAAACGACGGTCAAACTTCCAAAACAGTAATTTCGACAATTTTTCGACTATTTCGATATTTATACTCGCGGCTCGATACGATCGACGGTCCAAATCGAATCACATCCACGTTTCGGATAACTCAAACTCAAACGAATAAACACGACTAAATCACGCGATTTCAAATATTCATAACATATTCCTCAGTTATCAAAACAATTATCCAAAACCGCCTACGGACTCAAAATCATGCATACTACAACTCTCGTGAAGAGACTTATCTCCAATTCTTGTCCGATAAATTAGTCGTGAATGAATCCGCTAAAACTGCTCAATTACAACAACTGTGATTACTCGTAAAACTCGCGGGTTAAACCAATTAACATACTAATCTGATTCGGGTCGTCACAGCATGGTCTTCCTTTCGGACTTCAAATTAAGCTTTTCCACCATCTCTTATGACACTATATTTTCGCAGCTACGCTATCGATTATTACACTGCAAACCTTGCCATTCGATGTACACCTTGTGCGAAAAATGTTATTTCGTAACCATTTCAAATCATCTTCAACTCTAGAAACACTCATGGCTCTTCGGATTATTAAAGAGTCACCATGATCACTCCAAGTGATCTCTTCTTCCTCCTCATCTCCACAATCATCATAGGTTGGGGATTCTTCCTACTTGACATCACTTCTTTCACCAAAATCTTCTAATAAGCCTACCACCCTCCTATTGAGACACTCAGAAGCTATGTGTCTAAGCCCTGAACATTTGAAGCATCTTACAACCCTTGGGTTGCCATTTTCTCTTGTCTCTTTCTTGGACTTTTCTTTGGCTTTTGTTGGTTCCCACTTAATTGTTTCCATGACATGATTAGCTTGTGGTGTATTTGTTGCGACAGGTTTCTTCATATCAAAGTCATCATAAATTCCCCTCCTAAACTTCATCTTTTGTTGCTTCTCTACCTGTATATGCCCTTGCTCCTACATCAGAAGCACGACATTGTAAATCAATAGGAATCGATCCAAACCATGACGGAATTAAGAATTTATCTAATTAATTATGTAACTGGATTTTGTATATGATCCTATCATTTTCTCAGTGTATGTATCATTTTTTGTTCATTTTAAGAGATTAACATTTAGGGTGCATCTATTCACACCTCCTAAATCAATATTTATACCTCCAAATATTATTTTTGAATTTTAATTTCAAACTTTACCATGTACAAAATAAAATCTTATCATCTTTTTTTAATTTTTCTTTTCTCTTCCTTGCCATGAGAATAATTAGAAAATTTCTATATGAATTCAAAAAGAAGAAGAAAAATCACCACATAATACAAACAATTTTAGACACCATTCATATGATCATATTACTACCGGCTGAGAATAAAGTGAATAATCAAACAGTGTATTGAAGTTTGGAAATTGGATTTTGATCGAAGAAATAATCCCTAGTACGTCATATGGGTTATTGGATTAGCTAGCTATTTGCTATATATTGACAGGCAAAATTCGAACAGAGCATTTGTACCCACCGATAAAAAAAATCGATGTAATCAAATTCATCATACATGATAGCAATTAACACTAGAAAGCCTTTGTAGGCTTTGATTGAAGCAGACGAACAATTTAAATTGAAGAAAGTAAGCTTTTATTGGGTTTGTATCGTGAAAATGTAAATTTATTAAACATACAAAGATGAAAAAAGGTAAAATTAGACATTTGGTAACAAAATATAAATGGGATGTATAAATATTATTTTAGAAAGTATGAATAAACGTTAACACACCTAAACATTCAAGCGTGGTGACGTTTTGCTTCCCATAAAAATACTACAAACTACAAAGATCATACAACTTTACTAACTCAATCACTAGTTTTCTACAAATTAACGTTGCATATCAAGTGAATGAATTGATGAAACTTCTTGTAGACAAGTGAAACAAACATGAGCGGAAGTTCAATGGTGGAGGAGACACTGACGCCGAGCAGAAGAGTCTCACCGCACGTAGCAACACAGAAAACATGAGATAAACGACAAGGGATGTCCAGACGCAAGTGTTTTGCTTCCTCACGTGCGGTGCTTTTGGGCCTAGATTAGTGGTGGGGGTCTGTCACGTCATTAATTATAAAAACATGCGTATGCAAATTTCACATGGCCCCTTTGAGGTGCTTAGGTCATCCGCACCGGTTGTAATGGTGCTCGAGCTTCAGGTGGGTCGACCAGATTTTGGTTTTCTTGAGAAAAGGGAAGAGCAAAGTTTGCTTCGGTGATTGTTTGAGCAACTGGCGGAGCCCACGTAAATTATGTGTACTTAGCTCTAGCTTCTTCCTCCACTGCTGTATATTGTGATTTTGCTCGAGTTTCTTCCTTCTTCGATCCGACTCCACCATTTGCTCGAACAAGAATGTTGCGGGTGCAGATGTTTTTAAGACGACGCTACCATTCTACCACCCACCACAAAAAACCACTTTCCAAACCCTAGTTAAACGACACCGTTTCCTGTGAAACGGACTATGTAACGGCGTTAAAGCAAGAAACAGTTTTGACGATCCCGAAACCGCTTCTGTATTAAAAAATGAGAAAAAGGAAAATAGAACGGGATCGCGTAATAGTGATGTGGGAAGGGAGGGAGGGGGGCCCGCCAAAAACATCGCACGGTGAGTTGGCCACGTGATTTGGGAGGCTGACGATGTGGTAGGCAGACATTTTCTATCACGTGATGGAGTTGCGGATTCCGCGGCGAGAGCGACACGCGTCCTTCCGAAAATGTCGTGGAGGGATTAATTTTATCTCTATTAATTAATGCAGTTTAGTTTACAGAGACACGCAGATAGGATTTGTTAACTAATCCCTAAACGGATTTTCTTAAGGAGGGAATGTCCATGTTACGCCGGAACACCCTGTTTACTTAAAAAATAAAACAATACCGCCCCCAAGTTCCCTCGTTCTTATATATATTAAACTCCCCACGTACAAAAGCAAATTGGGATTATTTTGTATTGAAAATTATCAAGAACACATGATTACAATCCAAAGTTTTGAAGCTCCGGAGCCTGATTTGTAGTATAAGATCATGTCATGAAAGTACTGTTCTCTAACCACCAAATATAGACTAAGAGTTAAAGTGAATTAGAATTTGATAATTGTACATGTCTAAAGTATGAAAATATAAGACTGAAATCGAACAATATATTACAAGCTGAAAATTTGAACAACTAGCTAAATATGTCAATAAACTATCGGTAGAGTTATCTTCATCGGAAAATGAAAATGAAAATGCATGGATAAAATATTAATTATCTTCTTAAAAAGAAATTAGTTTGTAGAAACCCTAAAGTATTTGTGTTACATGCCTACATGGTGCATGAACCGAGTGCGCTGTCCTTAGATTTTTATATGTATTGGAATCTTTGAGGCACTTTAGTTTTATAATATAGGGAGGGCAATGTAGCTAAAGGTCATCACAGTAACTCAGTAAGCTATTCGTACTCTTTGAAGCTATATATGGGATAGGCCCCTATCACATACTACTAACTTTCATACGATTACTTTGGTATTTTATGCACAGTTGTACTTAATTAATTTATGAATGCTCGAAGGCAAAATGACAAGGGAAAAGGGCTCGTGGATAACATATATAACTAAACAGTTACTGCACCTTCTTACGCATTGCTTACGTCTGGGATTTCTGCGCTCACGGATCGATCCAATCCAAAGAGATTAGCGTAAGGTTGGAACGGGTCGGATCGGATCACGATGGATCCAAGAAAAACCGATTAGGATAGGAAGTTGGAGATGCACGTGAGACGGAGGGTCAACTATGATCGAGGTGATGACAAGCGAGAGACGAGAGTGATGGCACATCACTTTTTCGGGTCACATCTTCTCCTCCCCTCACTTCGTCGTGAGCGGTTGGTCGAGACTGGAGACTTAAACTTGAGCCACTATCAGTCACTATCGGCCAGTCTTCCACCTTCATATATGGCTTCATCGTCTATCTTCCTACTGAATTCTCAAACATAACGATTACTAATCACAACTCTAATCCTTCATTCGCGTAATACAACCCACTAATTATCCTCAAATTGTCAATACCATGTCATGCAAATAGCATGATTAAATCGAGGAGTGGGACACACGCGCGGTTGTAAATCTTCACAATCGGTTGAGAAGTGTTTCGTTGTTTGTTTTGATCGATCGAATGACGAATAATTCAATATAGGACTAATTAACTTGTTGATCGAGGATTTTCTAGAGTATAAGTACAATATTTTCTCGATCAACTTGACACATCGGACAAGTCCGATAAAGCAAACATAAATTTGTAACGTTATTATTGAACATAGAAACAAAATAGAGAAATGCATCTGATGGTTGACATCTTTATTCATGTATCATAATTAAGCAAGTAGAAGAAAGAAAAGATTGGGGTGATCCCGTAGATGATCCATTGATGTTATGCGTGTGTACGAGAGAAGACAGCATTAGACGCATTAACGACTAGACTCTGGAGTAGTTGCACATCACGTGGGGGCTCCTTTTTCGTCCATACAAAAGTTTATCATATCCTTTCCCTATTCCTCTCCATGGGATGATGGTCACGTGTGCAGATTATGTTTTGGAGCCTTCCCTATCGTTATTGTCGTTATGTGAAATTAGTCAAATTACAGACACTAGTAATCCATGCATGGTACACTCGTTCTATATTTTGAAGTTTTGGGGTTGAAGTTCGATCAAATATACCTAACATTCTAATTAGTAAATAGGGAAAATAACAAGTTATATAAATGGCACGATTAAGACATCTTCTTCCTATTACGTACGTGCGGAAAACTTGTTGGTGAGGACTCGTCATGCATACTAATATATGTTAGCTAGTATGGATGATGATCTGATAACTAGAATTGAAAACAAATGGTAATAAGACCAACCACGAATTTAGGATAAAAAACACATTCGGGTTAATTTGTAGTGAATAAACTTTTGACAAGAAAACTTTATAAAATAGAAAAATATATATATTTAATTAGAGTCGAGGCTTATCAATTACATTTCTGAACTTAAATAAATATATAACACAAAGTAAACATATAAAAGCTAACTAAATCTTACTCTACGATACCCTAAAGCTTCAAAAGCCTTGATCACATTATCATTTTCAACCGCTTCATTAAATTCTTTTTCGATGTGAAGTACCATAAAATCATTAAGAAAATCATCATCCATCTTGTTTTTACACTTGTTCTTAATGATGTTCATGGCTGAAAAAGCTCTCTCAGTGGTTGCAGTAGAAATAGGAAGAGTCAGCACCAAACAAATCAATCGATAAATCATGGGAAAAGAATATGACTTTCTTGTTAGCACAAGTTGCTGACACAAATCAGACATAGAATCTAAGTTCCGGAATCTCAAATCTGTAGTCATACCTTTGTGATAATATGGACACTCCAATTCTAACATAAGAAGATCACCATGCACAAAATCTACAAGATATAAATCCTTAGCAAGAAGAGTAATTTTCCCAGCTTTGAAAGAACAAAAATTGCCATAACTGTCCAAAGTAGAGATGGCTGCAAGAAGTTCACAAGCTTATTCTGAGAACCTCCTGTTTAACTCACTCAACTAAAAATCAAGTACAACATTAAACACATCTATATGATAATTGTGCTCTACTGTAACAGAATTCATTTGTTGACAAGAACGACCTGTCCCATCCTTGTAAGGAGTACTCATATCAGGTATATCAATGTTATGTGTCTCACAAAAGCTAGCAACACTGACCTTTAAATCAACCCAACCATCTTCTCTCATCTCTTGAAGGAGTTATTTAGTATGTGCAACAAAACTCAATGCTTTTGTGATGTCAAGAGATTTTCGCTATAATGATTGGCAAAGAATTTCAGTAACTTGCATGACCTTGTTCATGCAAATTAGGCAAAAGACAAACTCAAATTGTCTTGAGAACACCCACTAGCTTCCCCTTGAATAGATCGAGAACCATGCTCCATCATATGAATAAGAGTTTTTAAGGTTGAACTAAATAATTCAATCAAACTCTTAATATAGCGAAAATGAGAACCCCAACGAGTAGTACCTGGCCGTTGCAAAGTACAAGTCTGATTAGGACCTCTCCATGTCTCAAGTAAGCCAAGAGCTACTAAATCTTGGACTTCTTCCTCTCTAATGGTTTTCAGCTCACAATGACGCTTGGTAGAAGACTCGACAAAGTTCACAACTAACAGTAGAGTAGAGAAAAATTGGCAAACATCATTAATTCCCTTAGTTGTAGTAGACAAAGATAGCTGTAAACGGTGAGCAAAACAATACACATAATATGCATACATAAACTCTTCAAGAAACAATGTTTGTAAGCCTTTCCATATACCACTCATATTACTAGCCCCATCATATCTTTGGCCACGCATATTTTCTAATAGAAGATTGTACATACTAAGCACTTTGACTATCTCTCTTTTAAGAGTAAGCGAGGTAGTGTTAGGAACACTCACTATCTTAAAGAACCGCTTTCGAATTATACCCATACGATCAACAAATCTCAAGATAATAACTATTTGTTCCTTGCTAGCTACATCAACTGCTTCATCTACAAGAATGCAAAATTTTGCATCACCAATTTCCTCCATTATCATGTGCCTCACCTTATCACCAAGGATATCTAGAAGCTCTCTTTGAATACTATAAGCAATGTACTTGGCATTCCCCGGACCACCACTCAAGACAACTTTATCATCTTCTCTAGCCATTCTTATATAAGACTTCCTAATTTTCAGAAAACCTCCAGCATTAAGAGAGCTCTCATATTCATCATGACCTCTAAAAACTTTTCCTTGTTTCGCTAGATATCTCACACCCTCTATTGAAGTTGTTAGCCTATACCGATTATCCTCCACATCCTTGACAGTTTTTTTAAGAATAACTCTTTCAATTTGTGTAGCTAAATTTCGCATCGAATTCCATTTCTTCATAGCATCATGATGTGGACTATTTAAAGCTCTTACATATACTTCAAGCAACCTTTTATCTTTCCAATTCCTTTGCCCCACAATAGTAAATGACATATGAGAAGAGTCTTCTTTATCGAAAAGAAAACATGGGAAACAATAGATCTTATTAACACTGTCAGAGTACTCAGACCATTGATTATTTGCATACCAACTAGAGCTAAATTTACGCATCTGTGACCCATAAGGAGTGAGTAAATAATTTTCTAATTTTGGTTGAAATGGACCCAAGGCAATATAAGCTTTTTGAATACTATCACGATCATTTACAGGATATTTCCATATTGCACAACATGTTGCAGGATCATGTATAATAGCATTGATATTACTATGGGGATCAAACTCAAAACTGGTAGGTAATGTAGACCCATTCAAAGGAGTTGAAGTAGCAACTGGAGTACTTACAGAAGCTTGGGATGAATGGGAACTCGAAGTTGATGGTCTTGAAAATCAAGAACTAATCGGCTTGGTCCCTAATCTGGTCCGTTTTCCCCTTTCCGTAGCTCCTTCTCCTTCTTCTGACATTCTTTTTGATAAAACTAGTTTATAAGAAAACAAAATCTCAAATTCTACAAACAATGAAGCAAAATGCAAACCCAAATTACTCAAGTCTCTGCTTGAAACACAACTACACAAAAACCCAAAAAAAACTCAACGTAAGTTACAGGCTACTGGAGTATTTGTCTCCATAAGTTACAGGCTACACAAAATATTCTATCAAGTTAGTGATCGATCAAGAGAGTTCATAAATTAAATAAAATAGTAACCAACTCATTTGTGTCGGTGAGTTTAGCACTTTAGCTGAACACACAAACTTGCCTAACCAAAAACTTTCCCGCCTTTCTCAATCACCTTCACACACAAAGAGAATAAGAGATGCTTTGTTTGAACAAAGTCTTTTGCTAAAACACCCCTATTATTGGAGAGAGTCAAAGAGGATCGAAGCTTACCAAAGATGAGGAATAGAGGTTGTCGATTGCCAGGGTGGAGCTGTGGAGTGAGACTATTGAGACAGTGAGATGTCATCCGGTCACCGGTTGTCAAATTGTCGGCGTGCGAGTGCGACTGTGCGAGCTGGCGAGGAGTTCAATTTGGGAATTTTGTTTTGCAAATTAGGTTGGGACTCGGGATTGTTTCGTTTTGGGTTTTGGAATTGGGCTTGGCACACTTAAGTTAGTTGGGTATTATAAATGAGCTGGTAAACTAATAATTTTTTTTTCACCCCTTAATTCTCACCAGAGCTTAAATCCCTGGAGTCACTGTATAAATCCGCCGTTGAATAAGACTCACACGCAAACCCTTAGTTTGCCCAAATATTTAGTAAAATTGGCAGATAGGATTTGATATTCCTAACAATAATTAGGGCATGACGACCATGGTGTGAGTTTCTAAGAAAGCAGAATTAGTATATGGTGCATGCCGACTTAACTAATTATCATACATATGACTCTAACTATAAGACTATCCAAGTAATTAAGCATCTTCTTAATATGGTGAGTGTCACATGACAATAATGATAAATTAAGGTCTAGACACGCCGTTTGGCTTATATTGAACAAAGACATGTTCCCTATAAATGTATCATAATCCAATATACTTTGCAAAACAAAACAAAACATACGTTAATT
Source organism: Geum urbanum (assembly GCA_946800695.1). Lineage (NCBI taxonomy): Eukaryota > Viridiplantae > Streptophyta > Magnoliopsida > Rosales > Rosaceae > Geum > Geum urbanum. The sequence continues at coordinate 44,822,581 of OX327013.1, forward strand.
AGAAGGATTACTCGGCGGTGTCATGCGCTTAAATGGTAAGTGGGAGAGAGGCCGGGAATTAGAATAGCAATGTACATGATAGTACTCGTATGACTTGAGAATTAAGAGCCATGTTCTGCCGTTTTGATTTGTAAAAAATACATGAAGAGAAAGGGAAATGGATGCAATAAGATATTGTCACGCCAAGCTGTATCCATGGTGATCCCAATGTGAACGCTTGCCATGATTGTCGGGGATTAACTACTGAAGAATCCCGATTGTTAATTAGTGCTTAAACTATATGGGAGAATAAGAATCCATGACAATTGACAATTGACAATATAGAATACTAGTCCCTAGCAAACACGCACAAAATCTCTCGTCTTTGCAAATGAGACGAATGTAACTTATTGGATAAAGCTTTAAAATGATAAAGCAAAACCCCAAACTACAGAACACACCATCAATCACTCTCTTGTTAGATACATTATGCAGAACACGAAGTTGATGTACATAACTATGTCAAATTTGAAATTAAAGTACTGTTGCATTGTTGTGTATGTCTGCAGAAAACATGAACATAGTAAAGATAGAAATACTGACTTGTTGAAGATCCTTATGCCTTTGATCTTCCTTCAGATTCACCCTTTGTCTCTCTATGAATCGATGGGACTTATGTTAAGAGAGGATTTATGTTCTGACTGAGATCAACAAACAATGCACTATCTCTTTATGTAGAGATCAGTTCAGATAAGACATAAAGGCAGTTATATCCATCACATAACTGTTTCTTGTCCTAATCTGTTTTTACAGATGGATATCTATATGTTTGAGTTTCAAATTTTGATTCAATCTGTAGTTTTACGTTTTTACAAAGTACAACAAATAAATATGTCCATGCAAACGTAAGTATATCTGTAATAAAAACCCTGAGCTGCTCTTTACACAAAGCTGCTGTATAAATACGTTTGTTGGTCTCTTACTGTCTCACATTCTCCCACTGAACCAGCAAACGATTTATATGCAAGCTTTGTATAGACAACTCTATGAAGTGTGCACTTTTGATTTTTTAGATTTATACTATCTATAAACAACTCTATCAATTTCTCTTACTGTATAAAACTAATGAAATCATGATAAGCTTAATTTATATCTGATTCCAAGAATTATTGTACAGTAATCAAAATCACATGAGCTACTTTAAGTATGGTTAGGTGCAATGTTTAACAACATGTTGGTCCTGAACTTGACTTATTTTCAATTTTGTAAAATTTTAATGTGGTTCTGCATATTTTGCTGACAGCAGTATGATTTTACATCCATATGTAAAAGACCTTCATACTTATGAATCATTGAAAACTGATACATATATATAATAGGATCATATAAATTTTTCTGAATAAATCTTTACAATTTAAGTGTACATTACAGATTTGAATCCTTTACAGATTCAATGTTTAGCTAAAACACTCATATTCTGTACATGAATCTTAAAATTGCAAACTGGTAATGCTTTAGTCAAAGGATCTGTAAGTTGATTCTTTGTATCAATCTTAATTATCTCAACTTCACCATCTCTGACACTTTCCCTTACTGAGAAGTACTTTACATTAATATTTCTTGAAGCACATGTTCTTTTGTTGTTCTTTGAGAAAAATATGGCTGCCTCATTGTCACAGTATATAGGTAGTGGTCTTTCTGCAGAATTCACAATTCTGAGTTTAGTCACAAAATTTTTGAGCCATAGAGCATGTGAGGTGGCTTCAAAAATTGCAACATATTCTGCCTGGAAAGTAGATGTTGCTGTCAATCCTTGCTTGTTTGTTCTCAAAGAGACTGCTCCTTTAGCTAGCATAAAAATGTATCCAGAGAGAGATTTTAAATCATCTGGATCTGGCCTATATGAAGCATCTGTGTATCCTGTGACCCTCAGTTCTTCATTTTCAACTTTTCTGTATACCAGCATATGGTTCCTGGTATTTTTCAAGTATCTCAAGATTTTCTTTCCAGCAACCTAATGTTCATGACCTGCATTGGATTGAAACCTTGACAGCATATTTACAGCAAATGCAATATCAGGTCTTGTACAAACCTGTGCATACATCAAACTTCCCACCAGTCTTGCATATGGCACTTTCTCCATGCTTTTTTTTTGCAGATCATTCTTTGGACATTGACCTTTATTAAGCTTATCACCTTTTGATATAGGTGACTCTCCAGGCCTGCAATTTTGCATTTCAAATCTCTTCAGCACTTTGTCAATATAGGCTTTCTGTGATAGTCCAAGAACATGCTGATTTCTTTGTCTCGAAATTTCTATTCCTAGAACATAATGAGCTTCCCCCATGTCTTTCATGTCAAATTTCCTCATCAAAACATCTTTTGTACACTTTAGTAAATCAAAATGGCTGCTGGCTAGTAAGATGTCATCTACATATAGGATTAGAAATATGTAATGACTCCCACTGACTTTACAGTAGATACATTCATCTAGTTGGTTTTCTTTAAAACCAAATTCTGTAATAATGGCATCAAACTTTAAATACCATTGTCTAGATGCTTGCTTAAGGCCATAAATTGATCTCTGTAATTTACAAACTTTGTTGTTATCTTTAATGAAGCCTTCTGGTTGCAACATGTAAATGTCTTCTTTTAAATCCCCATTTAGAAATGCAGTCTTGACATCCATCTGATGTAATTCAAGGTCATAGTGTTCTACAAGTGCCATAATGATTCTGAATGCATTTTTTGTGGACACTGGAGAGAATGTTTCACTATAATCCACACCTTCCCTTTGAGTGTATCCTTTTGCAACAAGTTTGGTTTTGTGTCTTTCTATGTTTCCTTCTACATCTTTCTTTGTTTTAAAAATCCATTTGCATCATATTGGCTTCATATCTGTGTTTCTGTCCACCAAGGTCCATACTCCATTCTTTTCCATGCTGAAAATTTCTTCTTTCATTGCAGTATGCCATTTTTCATGGTTTGGGCATTTTAGTGCTTCTTTGACTGATGTGGGATCAGATTCTTCCCCCAAATCAAATTCTACCTCATTGTAGTAAACATGGTAGTCATCAGATATTGCTGATCTTTTGTCTCTTGTGGATCTTCTTACTGGAACAAGCTCTGCCACTGCATCAGGTTCTACAGCATCTTGCATGTCTGGAAGCTGATCATAAACTTGATTTTGCTCAAGTTGTTCTACTGCAGGGATTTGATTTTCAGACATCACAACAGTTATATCTACAAGATTAGATTCTGAATCATGAATTACTGGTGTATAATTAAACCAGTTTGCAATATTTATGTTATCTGAATCAGTTGTGTCAATTTGTTCTTCATGATCAAATAGTTCATCATAAAATGTTGCTCTATTTGTCTCAAAAATTCTGGTTTTCCTGTTGGAGTTGTAAAACTTGAATCCTTTTGATTTTTCTGGATAACCAATAAAATATGCACTTATTGATTTAGAATCAAGTTTGTTGGTATCATCAGGATTGTATACTCTAGCTTCAGCTTTACAGCCCCATACATGAAGATGGTTCAAACTTGGTTTATAGCCACACCAAATTTCGAAAAGAGTTCATTTCACAGCTTTACTTGGTGTTCTATTGCATATGTAGTTAGCAGTTTTTAAAGCTTCTCCCCATAAAATTTTTGGGAGACCTGATCTTAAAAACATGCTTCTTACCATGTTCATCAGAGTTTTATTTCTTCTTTCAGAAACACCATTTTGCTGAGGAGTGTAAGGAGTAATGTATTGTGCAATGATACTACATTCCTCAAGGTATAAATGTCCCTGGTGTTGTCCATTTTCAGAATATTTTCCAAAATACTCTCCTCCTCGATCTGATCTGACTACTTTTATAAGCCGTTCAGTTTGTCTTTCAACTTCTGTTTTGAAAATTTTAAAAACTTCTAGTACCTGTGATTTTTCTGATATGAGATATATAAAGCAATACCTTGAAAAATCATTAATGAATGTCACAAAATATTCATTACCACAAATAGTTTGGATAGGAAAAGGTCCACATATATCAGTATGGATGAGTTGAAGTAATGTGGAACTTCGTTTTGAACAAAAATTTCTTGCATTTGTCATTTTAGATTTCTGACAGTCTATGCAGGTTTGACAAGGCGGTTTAACACCTCTCAAAGATACCCTATTCACAACCTGGATATATCAATGTAGTAAAATAAATAGGGGTTATCGAACACGAGGAATTGGTGAAACTAAATCGTGACACACTACTATGCTGACAGACTCGACTACAGAATACTAATGGTATGCTAACCTAAGCTAGACAGACTCAAATGCTATGAAATTTTGACACAATGAACTAGACACAGTGGCGGACTACCACACAAAATTTGAGGATATTCAGAGTTGATTTGGTTACCTAAATAAATCGGCTAAGCTACAGCTAATGCTGAAAGTAAATGCTGAAAGTAAATATGCTAATGAATGCAAATGGATTTAAACTATATGATTAAAGAGTTAAGAGGAATGCAATCCACCACCGTCATTCCATCTATCTAACACATACTTAATCTAATGCACATATTCAATGAATGAAAGTTCCCAGGAAGAGTTGATCGTTACAACCACATCCTATTACCTAATCATTATGCCTATGCAAGTTTGTCATGGACTTCCCCTACATCTATCCTTCTATTGAACCCATAGTCATGGACCCCAAGGTTTACAAAGAAGAAAGCATTAAGTTTTAGAAAAGGTTTGAGAAGCTACAAGGGTTCACAAGTACACTATGGGCGTGTCTCGCTAGACCTATGGATTTCAATCTCTCGGCGGTAAAATCGGTGTATCACTATAGAGAATCCGGTGGAAGAAATTATCTTCAGTCGCCCGTATCTCATGAAACTAGAACCCTAGCATGCATACTAAGTTGCGCACCAAAGCAAACATACAAAAATTCATACGGTGATCATTCAGAGAAAGAAACCTCATTCATAAAATATGCAAAACTAAATTAAGGTGTATGTATTAAAAAGACTTCATGTACGGGGCTTCAAGCAGCCCCTTAACAAAGGAAAATTAGCTACTCATAGTCATAAATAAAAACATCAAAGAATTCATAAAAGATAAACAAAAGATAGAGAAAGAAGAACTCTTGACGACGGAATCGTGCTAGTTCTTCTGCATGCGAACTTCTTCTCCCTTAGCTCTGTTTTTGTCTTTTGTTCTTCTTGCAAGCCAGCCGTACGTATGTTGTTCAGCCCCCCACTTGCTATATATATATATGTTTAAGCTAGGTTAATTGACCTAGCAAGTGGAGCACGTGCATGACTCCTTGATATACTCCAATTAGGACTCTTTATTTATTGCTTCCAATTTGATTTCCAAGTCCACTTCCTCTCTCACCAACTTTGCTCGCCAAGCATATATAATTGCAATCATTAAGCCCATCTTCACTTGCATAAATTCCCTCGCCAGGAACCAAAACCAACGTACGTAATCTCCTATAATCTGCTCGCCAGGCAGTTCCTCGCCAAACTGCTTCAAAATATATTATTTAATCTCCTTTTCTCCATTAATCTCCAAAACACCTAAAAACAAATAAACCTAATTAATTCACTCGATTAATAACAATAAACTAAATATAGGGAACAAATTAAATACCAAATAGACACATAAATATGCGACTATCAAGGTTTCAAAATCATTGAAATCTAATTGTGGTAAGATTTCTTGCTTAACAAGCTCTTGTAATCTGAATTTGGAAATATGGCCTAATCTTTTGTGCCACAGGAAAGAAGAGCAATTCTTAATGTTCTTTCCAGAAAACTTTTCTACTGGAAATATATCAGTATTTTTGGCTTTTGTTGATGTTCTGTTGAAACAGTTGACATGCCAGTATCCATTTATAAGGTTAGCATCACCAAAACAATGTAAATCATCATAGAAATACATATTTTGATTAATACCATAGAAACTATAGTTATTGTTTGATACAAATTTAGAACCTGAGATCAGATTCCTCTTTATTGTAGGAATACAGTACACATTGTTCAAAGTAAGAACAAAGTTATTCTTAAATACTAACTTAATGATTCCTATGCCTTGGACTGTCATCCTTTGTCCATTGGCAGTGCATACCCTTGTTTCATTCCTTTTTGGGATCGTTATCCTTGATAATCCTTGCATTGAATTAACAATATGAATAGGTGATGCTGTATCAAACCAAAATGAAGTATCTAGTGTGCTAGAATTTGATTCCAAAACAAAAACAGATTTGGTTGAAAAAGTACCTTTTTTGTTCAACCAGTTTTTAAAACCATCACAGTCCTTTTTGAAGTGTCCAGATTTCTTGCAAAAGAAACACTTCATGGGACCAGAATGTTTGAAAGACTTAGCTTTGTTGATGTCAGATTTTGTAGGTATCTTTGATGAACTTACTTGATTTTTCTTGTCACCAGAATGTTTCTTGGATTTTGATTTCTCCATATAGTTGACATTTATTTCCTTACCCTTTTTCTTGAGTTCATCTTCTTCCTGCACACAGATGAAGATAAGTTCATCAAGGCTCCATTTTTCCTTTTGAGTGTTGTACAGGGTTTTGAGATGACTATATGGATCAGGAAGTGAATTCAGCAACAGATGCACAAGGAAAGAGTCATCTATATTCATATTCAGTGCTTTCAGCTTTGCAGATATGTTGATGCCTTTCATTATGTATTCCCTGATGCTTCCTCCATTGTACTTCATTTTTACAAGTGAATTCATGAGATTTCCGGTTTCAGCTTTATCTGAAATTTTGTATTTCTCAGCAATTGACTCAAAGAATGCTTTGGCATGTTCTGAGTCTGGAATGCCTCCTTTAACTGATTCAGCCATGCTTTTCTTCATGCAAATCAAAGCCAGCTTATTGTGTCTGTGCCACTGCAAATATTTGTCTTTTAGTTCCTTGCTTGCATTGGCTGGAGGAGTGTCAGGTGGATCTTCTCTAAGGACATGATCATATTCCAGTATTCCTAAGTTGAGTTCAATGTCACCTTTCCATTTCCGGAAATTGGATCCATTAAGCAATTCAATTTGATTGATGTTTAGTGAAAAATTCATTGCTGTGACATGGAGTTCTTAAGTTAGTCTGTAGTCCCAATATTGATATTTTGATGAATGATCACTATAACCAAAATGCATAATTTTAGATAATGAAAGCATGTCAATTGATATCATTTGTGATATACTCCTTTTAACATCAGATCTTTTATTCATCTCATGAAGTCAGAATAATGGAATAAAATTCAAGTTTCGTTTTCTTTGGAAATCGAAATCAAAATTTTAGTATTATGATCTGTTGTATCTCTAATGAATTCCTTTTACAGGCTATACATCTGACTATTTTGATAGCATAAACGTATGTCTTTAAGGAAATGACTGCATGAGATTTTTAATCTTGATTATGTATCTGTGTATTCAAAGCTATTTTAACAGCATCATGTATATACAGATTCCATATCTATAGTTAGTTTAATTTGATGTTTTCAGAGTATAGAATAACAATACATAGCAGATGTGCCGATTATAATGCTATTGTTGAAACATATTGCAGTAAGAGCAAGAATCAATTTTTGGCTTAACCATAATAGTCAGTTTTTAGTTTCCCAGAATCGAAAGTGGACAACAACATGATTTCAATTTCATTTTGAACATAGTTGCTCTGATACCAATTATTAGATACATTATGCAGAACACGAAGTTGATGTACATAACTATGTCAAATTTGAAATTAAAGTATTGTTGCATTGTTGTGTATGTCTGCAGAAAACATGAACATAGTACAGATAGAAATACTGACTTGTTGAAGATCCTTGTGCCATTGATCTTCCTTCAGATTCACCATTTGTCTCTCTATGAATCGATGAGACTTATGTTAAGAGAGGATTTGTGTTCTGACTGAGATCAACAAACAATGCACTATCTCTTTATATAGAGATCAGTTCAGATAAGACATAGAGGCATTTATATCCATCATATAACTGTTTCTTGTCCTAATCTGTTTTTATATATGGATATCTATATGTTTGAATTTCAAATTTTGATTCAATCTATAGTTTTACATTTTTACAAAGTACAACAAATAAATATGTCCATGCAAACGTAAGTATATTTGTAATAAAAACCCTGAGCTGCTCTTTACACAAAGCTGCTGTATAAATACGTTTGTTGGTCTCTTACTGTCTCACATCTCTCGCTAATGAACAAGAGATATGTTAACTAGTATCATTAACTCTCTCGCTATGAATATTACATCTATATAAGATTTTCATTCCACACACTATAACTTGCAGACTACATATATATTGCGTTAAACATGGTTAATCAAACTAAAATTCGCTAAAGATCAAAGTAAAACAAGGAAATTTTGAGAAGAAAAATTAACAGAGCTTCGCTATCTTATTCAGAAATCTCAAATGAACAGTACATCGTTGGAGTGTTTATAACAGCAAGAACATAACCAAATGTCTCAACCCATCAAGAATATTCCATAATATAACGTGTCAATCTTACAACCATTCCTTACTCTTAACCTTGCTCCTATGTTTGCCAAAGATCGATATTTTGTTTCTATAGAACTCCTAGAAACAAAACTCTGCTTCTTTGATTGCCAAGAAACAAGACAACCATTCAGAAAAATCACAAAGCTAGTAGTGGAGTGCCTCTGATTTACCTCCCTGGCCCGATTAACATCACAAAAAGCATCAACTGTCACTCCATTATGCATAGACTTAATAACATTGCTGTAGAATAGTCCTTTGGCAAGAGAACCTTGAACATACCTCAAAATTCGTTTTACCACTGTGTAATGCAGATACGTAGGAGAAGTCATAAATTGACATACTGTATTAACAACAAAGGTAATGTCTGGCCGAGTAAATGTGAGATATTGCAAGGTACCCACAATACGCTTATAGAGAGTAGGATCAGGTAGAGGTTGACCATCATCCTTAAGCATTGAAGATGAGGAAGAATATGAGTCATATGAGACTTAGTATTGTCCATTCCTACTTGGGATATGAGATCTTTTGCATACTTCATTTGACTGACAAAGATGCCATTGATAGTTTGCCTCACTTCAAGACGTAGAAAGTAGGATAAATGACCGAGATCCTTCATGTCAAAAATAGTACTTAACTCAGAAATCACAGTAGCAACCCCTTGAGAATATGAACCTGTGATCACTATATCATCCACATAGAGTAGTAATATCACAACACTAGTATGACTATATTTGATGAACAAACTAGGATAAGAATGAGAGAAAGTGAACCCCAAGCTAGGAAGAAAGCTTGTAAACTTTTCATTCCAGGCAGGTGGAGCCTGTTTGAGGCCATAAAGATACTTTTTTAGGTGGCAAACATAACCTGGATGAGTAGAATTGACAAAGCCTGGTGGCTGTTTCATGTATACTTATTCCTTAAGGTCACCATGAAGAAATGCGTTTTTGACATCAAGTTGATGCAACTCCCATCTATGTAGTGAAACTAATGCCAAAAAAACTCTTACTGTACTATGACGAACTACATGACTGAACGTTTCATCAAAATTCAGTCCCTTTTCTTGGCTAAAGCATTGAGCAACCAGCCTTGCCTTATAAGGAGAAACACTACCATCTAGATTCTTTTTACTTTGTAGATCCATTTACAACCAACAATATTCTTCTTTAAAGGACAAGGAACAAGAGTCCATGTACCTTGTTTTTGCAGTGCCTCTACTTCCTTAACCATGGCTTGTTCCCACTCAGCTTGTCATGCAGAAGCCTTATACAACTTTGGTTAATGAATTTCAGCTAATTCAGTAATGGCAGCGAAACCACTAAAATAAGGAATATCAGAATACTAGTTTTGTTGGATGACAACAGAATAAGCACAAAAGTCTTCAAATGTCTTGAGTTTAACAATGCCATTCTTTGCCCTAGTAAGCATAGGATGAGTGTTGTAGTCTTGTTCCTGAATAAATTGAAGTTCCTCAGGCAAATTATTAATATCCAAGTGTTTTGTATTTAGCAGCTGAGCTTCATGAGTGATAACAACATTGTCAAAATCATTGACTACATCCTCATTGAGAACAACATGAGGTGATACTTCAGGAACTAACTCAGCATATACACTTTGAGCACTAACCTAGCTGAGTCAGAATTATTCTGATCATGAATGGGATGATCTTCATTTGGAATACCAACATGAGGAACCTGAGTATGTGAATCATGGGAGGAGGCATGATCAAGTCACCCACCAATTGTAAAGGAGAAGAAAGAAGAGTAGGCTCTGAAGGAAGACCAGTAGTTGTAGTAAGTACTGCTTCTTGGACTTGGTAAGGAACAATAAGAAGGACAAAAGGAGAAGGAGCTTGGCATCCACTAGACATACCAGACCTAGAATTCAGAGGTGAGGACCAAGTAAAGAAAGGATAAGCAGAACTGGAAGTAGTAGAGGTCTGAGAAGTAGCATGGTGATAGGGAAAATAATGTCCAACATGAACGATATGTCTACAAATCCACAACTTGTGTTTTGTAGGACTATAAAATACACATTTGTATCCTAATGCAAAGCCTAAGAAAACACATTGTTCTGACCTTGGTTCCAGTTTGTCCTTGTTGTAGGGACGCAGAAGAGGGAAGCAAGCTGAACCAAATACCTTGAGAGATTGAAGATCGGGAGCTGAGCCAAATAACAGGCGTTATGGAGAAACCATCTGAAGAAAAGAACATGGCATTCGGTTAATCAGAAATGTGGCATGGGCAATAGCATGAAACCAAAATGGTTTAGGAAGAAATGCAGTAGGCATAAGAGAGATAGAAGTTTCCACAATATGTCTTTGCTTCCTTTCAGCAACACCATGTTGCTGTGGTGTATAGGAGCATGATACAAAATGAACTATCTCATGATGAGCCAATAAATCCTTACATTTATTGCTAGTAAACTCTCCACCACCATCAAATTGGAAGATTTTAATAGAAGCCTGAAATTGATTCTAAACAAAGGCCACAAATTTAACAAACAACTGATGTACGTCAGATTTGTTGATCATGGGAAATATCCAAGTAAACTTGGTACAATCATCAATCAATGTCACATAGTATCTGTACCCTTCTAGAGACAAACAAGGGGCAGGTCCCCAGATATCAGAGTGCACTTTATGAAAAGGCAGTGAGGATCTACTGTTCGACTCACTAAAAGGTAATATATATATATATACACATTTTATCCTCAATACATGGAAAACAAACAGTATTAGTATCATCTTTAGGAAAAGCAATATTGCAACTAGACATCATCTTTGAAATGACAGCATTGGATGGATAACAAAGTCTTTTATGCCAAAGAGAGTTTGACATGACAGCTCCAAGGTATGCCGAAGGGGAAGAAGAAGTTGAGTGCTTTAGTGGAGGTGACTTGAAGAGAAACAAGCCTTCCACACTGCTCTTTCCTCTGTATTGATTTCCTTTAACACCTTGTCTTGCACACAAATGTTACTTTCATCAAGTATGATGAAACAGTGATTATCCCTGCATAACTTGGTGAATGATGACTTCACAAATAGAGTAGGAACATAAAGCATATGAGGTAGATGAAATATGTGAGAAGTTGGTTTAATATAACCAATGCCAACGTGAACAATATCAAGACCAGTACCATTACCAATGGTGATGTGGCTATCTGTGGTGTAAGGTTGAGCAATTGTCAAGTTTTGAAGATCAGAAGTCATGTGGTGTGTGGCACCCGTGTCTTCAATCCACACCACAGAACGACCAGTAGAATGACCAACAGATGTAGAACCATGTTCATAGACACTATGTGCATGTAGTGCAGTCAATGTGGGAGAGGGTTTTGCTCCTTAATATACGTAGTTAGAACGATGAGTGCAATCCAGTGCCCTGTGACCCTTTAAGCCACATATATGACATGTAAGAATAGAGAAAGAGGGGTGTCCTGAAAGAACATCAGTCCTATAGTAACAATTTGCAGTAGTATGGCCCATTTTGTTGCAAATTTGACATTCAAGAATAGGACCATTGCTTCTCTCATTACTTGGAACACTAACAGCAGGAGATGGAGATGAGTTGCTTGGAAGATTTTGATAGACGTTTTGAGGATCCTGGTAGTAGTTATTGGCTAGATGACCATTATTCCCACAGATAGGATAGATGTGAGCTTGATAACATGTTGCAGCAGTGTGTCCCTTCCTTCCATAGTAAGTGCATTCCAAAGAAGGCTTGTTTGAGCCTCCATTGTAAGACTGAGATTTGTCCTTTGACTTGTCAGACTCATTCCATGTTTTCTTATTTCCATTAGAGCACCCATCACCTTTAGTAACCATAGTTGACATAGACGAAGTTGACTGAGAGTAGAGTGCATTCTCAATGCGTTTTTCTGGAGACAGAAGTTGTGATCTTAAAACACGTAGAGATATAGGATTATCTCTCCCCTCAACAATATCTCTGACAGTGTTATATTCCTCAGATAAGCCATTGAGGCACAATTATTATTTCTTTATCAGCAACTGTTACACTAACAGAAAGAAGTTGATCTCAAACAGTTTTGACCCTTTGCAAGTACTTGTCAATGCTTTTTGCCTCTTTCCTGATATATTGCAGCTCATTCTTAAGTTGCATGATGTTAACTCTGGAAACAGTTGAGTAATGCTCTTTAAGAATCAACCAAGCCTATCTTGTAGAAGTGACCCCCTACCACCATGTCTTGTACATCATCCTCTAGGGTAGACATAAGAAGACTCAAAAGTGTTTTGTTAGTTTGTTTCCATATCAAGTATGCTTCAGTAACTTTACTAGTTACTTCACCGTCAACTGTGAGTATATACTGAGGAGGACTCACTTCTGTTCCATCAAAGAAGCCAAACAATCCATTATCCTCTAATGTAGATTGAAACAAAAATCTCCATTTGATGTAATTGCGATCTCCAAGTCTTGTATTCAATGCACCTCTCAGGGCATTGATCTCTGATTGAGTAGGACCAGTAATAGCATATGATCGAGATCTAGAGGATGATGATGCACCATCCATATCAACACTGTATTATGCCAATTGTATACTCACAGATAAAACCACAGTATGTATAACACCCATTCTGAAAAATATCTATATGAAAGATACATATATCAAGAGATATCTCACTACTTTATATTTCAACACTCAAATACCAAACCAAATCACAGCAGAGAGTTCCCTTTATACAAATCACCAATTATGAACAAATTAACGAATTTTGGACCAGATTTCAGATCAACAGTTCAACACATACAATCCACAGTTTTGCGAGATTTAGAGAACCAACTAGAGTTAAAGTTGTGTTTACAAAATTTCTCAATCAATCAATAGTTTATGAAGTTTAGAGATCGTAACAACAATTTACAAGCTTCAGGGAACAATCAACACCAGTTTACGACATTTAGAGATCACATATCCAATTTATGAGATTTAGCAAATAACTTTATGCTCTTCAACAACACTATATCTAGCATCAAAACTAAGATCACCACAGCTAAACACAACCTGCAGTTTCTCATGAGAAACAGGGTTCATGAGATAAGAAATGGACCTGAGAATCGAAGAAGTAGGAAACACTGTCTGATTCAAAAAACGCTTGTAGATTTGAGATCCTTGAAGAAACCTGTACGTTAGTTGCTGAAGAGATTAGCGAGCAATGAAGAATCACGAAACCCTAATTTGATGAAGATTGAGCAAATAAACTCTCACGAGCTTGTGAGAAACTTTGACGATGCGAAAACGTAATTGACCAGGATTGAGAGCTGGGTGAGCTCTGATGCCATGTTAAACATGGTGAATCAAACTAAAATTTGCTAAAGATCAAAGTAAAACACAAGGAAATTTTGAGAGGAAAAATCAACAAAGCTTCACTATCTTATTCAGATTGCTCAAATGAACATTATATCGTTGGAGTATTTATAACAGCAATAACATAACTAAAATATCCACTCTCGCCAGCTAGCAATCACCACGTGTCTTAACCCATCTAGAATATTCTATAATATAACGTGTCAATGTTACAATCATTTCTTACACTTAACATATTATTATTGATCTAGCATTCTAGCATCTTAAATGTAGTGAAGTAAAACACATACATGTAAGAGATGCAAGTGTACTAACGGGCGTTATATTAAAACGCTTTTTCATGCTTATTTTTTAATTTTTTTGTTCAAATTTAAAGTAATTTGACCATCTATCGAGACTTTGATCTCTATCGCACTTGAAGCCACATTATGTTCCCTTTGCTAATATTCCATCTAGCACTAACAAGAAGATTGGTTTATCTGTTTTGAAATAAAAGATTGGTTATTTAATCATTTAATTAGATTTTTAGTTTTGAAAAAGACTATTTATCAGCTAAAAAAATAATATGAAATGTACGTATATATATGAGAAAACAGAACACGTACAGTACGTGATAGAGTTTCCTGACGAGTACGTACGTACTACTACGTTAGTAGCAGTGATCCGCATTCGGTATCACACGTTCCACGCACGTGGTCTGTGGCCGAGCTCAGAGCACCGTTACCAAACCAAACCGAAGGCGGGGCCGGGCATCTGCCTTTGTTGGAGTTAGAGCCACCAGAGAACAAGGCAAGGTTTACTCGATGCATCTGCACTCGTAAACAGTAGTGTACTCTGATCAGGGACAAAATTAAGTCACGTGAGACTGTGAGAGGGGGTAAAAATAAACGTTGACCGGAAGTATAGTATATGAAGGTGTCCTGCCGCCGATGATTAGTTTAGGGTTTAGTTATTATTACTGACTACTGCTGCTGCTTAAATCTCGTCGGTCCTTGTACTCAGAGAGAGAGAGAGAGAGAGAGAGATACTGAAGGAGGAAAGGTCACGTGAGTAATTTCATTTGATGGAGGAGGGAAGCTGCAGGCTGCAGGGCTCGTCTACTCCGGTGCTCCTTTATTAAACGGGAAACGCGGGAACGTTTTTTCAACCCCCTTACTCATTTTCATTATTCTCCCCATTTACTAATTATTGTTTCTTTTTCAAAATTTTATCATATTTTTACATATATTTTACATTTATAAACTATTAATTTTGAAAGAGATCATGTCAAAATATATATATACTCCCTCTATCCATCAAAACTTCGAATGTGATTGAATTTGGATTATGAAATATCTGTTTATGATTTTGTTTAAGTGAATAAATTGACACGTCTTCTAGCATATATTAAGTTGTAATGTTAGTCAAACATTATGAATATGAATTAATTGTTTATGATTATGCTTATACATGCGGTACATTCTTTTATAAGCCAACGTTTCAAAATTTAACATCCACAATTGACGAAAAAGTTTATTATATATTAAAGCTATTACGATTGGGGAATTCGACCAATAACTAATTTCTTGTTTTGTTTAGACAATCTATCATTACATCATGAATTTTATATCTAGTGGCAAAAAGAATGTTCAAACATTGCAACACAATGTAAGTTATGTACGCCACAACAAACAAAAGCGATTGAGTGAATGCATTGATCAAAACGTACTAATCGCAATACAATTGAATTTCCTGATCGACAAATTGACGGAAACGTGCAATTTGGATTACAAATTTGGATTGTGCAACTATTTTCTATTTTGGATTACAAAGTGAAATCGAAAAAAGTGCAAAATAAATGAAAAAAAGTTGTGCATTCATTTCCTTCACTCAAACATTTGATAAATATCCCTTAAATCAAGTTATATACATCATCTGACAAGAAATAAAAATAAAAGAGATCACAATTTGCATCTACAATAAAAGAGATCATAATTAATAATCTCGTTAAAATAATATTTTTTACCGGTCCTAACTTAAAGATCTGAGTATTAATTTAATACTTTATTAATCAATAACATCATCGTTAAATTAATAAATTTTATCAATTTTAAAATTATTAATTTAATCAAAATTTTACTGTATTTTTCTGATAATGCAACGCCATTCTTTTTATCCGTGGACAAACGGACACAACTCAAACCTAATCAAAAACAATCATATTACTTGGGATTGCCGAATCGAAAAAACAAATGTAAGAAAATAAAGATGGGGATTGCCGAAAAACATTTTTTTATTTCAATTTTCTGATCAGAAAGAAAAAACAATTTCTTAATGTATCCAAAGCTGGAATAATTGAGTTCCGTCAACCCTAACGGACCCGCATACCAAGTGACCCGACGCCTGAACTCCTTCCTCTCCAAACTCCGTTACTTCCAATTAACGGCGTTAGAACCAAACGGCGGATTTCACCTAACGGAAAACAACCCGAACAAATCTAAAAAGCAAACTGTGTATATAAACATCTCCAGCCAAAGCTCTCACAAAACAACACTCTTCACAAACTCAGAGAGAGAGAGAGAGAAGTGTCAGTTGGGCTTGACGAACTTTAATCCCGGAAACCGTCGCCGATAAACTGTTTGTTACCGGAACCTGGAAAATTCAGAATTTCACTCATTTTTCTTCTGCAGATGAATTTCTTCGATGGTGGTCTATGGGCTTAAGTAGCTGAAACTTGAAGTCAAATTGCTGCAACTAAATTCAGGTTTAAATTTGGCTTTTCTCCCTAATTTGTTTCTTGGGTTAAATTTGATATTTGAAATCTCTGCTTTGGCTTTCTGGCGGATCCATAATTCCATATATCATAACAGAGCTGGTATATCTTTGTTTTCATTTTTATGAACTGAGGAGTCAGTTTTGGTTTCTAAGACAGCTTTGAATTTCAGACTCGTCTTCATCAAAATCTGCCGTTTTTAATTCAACTGTAAAATTGTGTGATGAAATATTTAACAGGTGCTGCGCAAGACAGGTGGACTGTTTTTTTTTTTTCTTTTCTAGAGAGAAATTTCTTGAAGCTGGTTTAGTGAATGTGCCTCCGATCTTCTGGAGGCACTAAATCTGCGAGTGAGATACTTGATCTTGTAAAAGCTCAGCGATTTATATCTGATCAAGTAATACGAAAATTCACTGAAATTTCCGGGGACTTCTCCGATGGAGCTGCCTCAACCCCGTCCGTTTGAAGCCGAAGGTATTCAATTTTTTTTTTCTTTGACGAAAACAATTCTGGGTTTTGGTTCATTTTTCTGGTAGCAGAAATTGGAAATTTTCAAAACGTGTTTTTATTTGTTAACCTTAATTTCAAAGTGGTTCTACAGGAGGAGGAAGAAAACCAACGCATGACTTTCTGTCATTGTATAGCACTAGTAGTCATTCAACTGCCCAACAGGATCCAAGGCCACCTTCTCAAGGTATCCCCTCCGTTCTAATTAACCTTTCTGCTATTCTCATTTATAACACCTTTCCTTTTACAATCCCACCAAAATAAAAGGAGAGTAATCGTATTTCTAAGATTCATTACTCGTCGTCGAGTGAAGAGATCTCTTACTAGAACGACCAAAAATGATCGTGGGTCGAGATTGTGCATGCACGTGATGGGAAATGAATGATGGATCTGGGCCATGAAAGTGTAGGCCCAGTCATAATTTATAGGACTGGCAAATGGAGAGCCCTCTATAGGTATTAGAGAACTAGTGAAGATTGGGGTCTGTAGAGGGTGTGGGACACACAAGTGGGAGTGGAGTTAGGCATGATTTGAAGGTAGCCAACGCACATTCACACATCAAAGCCGTCTCTTCAGTATTCACATCAAGCGTGGGAGTGATGTGAACTGATGCCTTGATTTTATTGCCTTTCTTTAGCTTATAGGACAAAGTTAGTGGCACTTTGTCATCTTCGTTCATTTTTTTCTGGTTACTTGTCAAGTCGAGTGCTTCCTTCTTTTCCGGGATGAGATAAAGATTCGAACTCGAGACCACACAGATTACAGACCAGAGGTCAAATCAGACACGTTATTCGTGTTTTTGGTTGGTATCTTGTATCTAAATGTATGACAAGAGAAAATGTGACACTTGACAGTGTTCCCCCAAATATAGAGAGTTTTCAGCTTGATAGAACTTGCATTATTATTCTATGGTTACAAGGCTCAATTTGACTGAACAGATTTTGCATTGTGTGATCAACAGGAGGTTACCTTGAAACACATGATTTCCTACAACCACTTGAGCGAATGGGGAAGACCTGTGCCAAAGAGGAAACCTCGGTTGAGATCCTATCGCCGAGTAGAAGCAGTGTTGAAAAGCCTCCCTGTGTGGCGCAGCGGCCAACTTCTGTGGAGCACATTCTTCCCGGTGGGATTGGCACTTACAGTATAAGCCACATTTCGTATTTTAATCGGAAGGTGCCGAAACCAGAGGAGAACATATTTCCAGTAGCTCCCCAGGCAAGTAGCTCTCATCATGAAAGAAATGATGAGAACTCAAACTGCAGTTCTTATGCTGGAAGTGGTTTCACTTTGTGGGACGAATCTGCAGCGAAGAAGGGAAAGACAGGGAAGGAGAATGTAGTCGAAAGATCAGGTTTAAGAGGTACTGTACTTACCGATAATGTATATAGCATTATAATGGGACTTGGTAGATTTGAATTTGGTGGCATGCATGAAACTCATAGACGTGGATGACAATATGGCAGGGGCAGGGCAATGGACATCGTCGGAGAGGCCATCTCAGTCATCTTCCACCAATAATCGCAACTGCTTCAGCTCTCAGTAAGTCTCTAGCAATATGTCAAACTCTGTTTTCAATCGTTCTTATTAAAGGTTAGTTTTTGATAATGGGATTGTTGGAAATATGAACAGGTCATCCGGCCAGAAGCAACTGAGCTTTATGGAGATGATGAAGTCAGCCTCCAAGGGTTGCACCCGGGATGATGAACTTGACGATGACGAAGAGTTCTCTCTGAAGAAGGAAATCTCTACCACCACCACCATTGCTACTACCCCTTATAATGGTATGTCGAACTAACTGTTGCCTTTGTTTAAGAACATGGTCATCTTGGCTTCCCATTGGTGTTTGCATCATCGGAGTTTCTTTTCGTTGTTTAGTTATATTCACTGAAGAGAAATTGGGACTAATTTTATAGGGGAATTGAGGGTAAAAGTTGATGCTAAGAGTTCTGATCAGAAAGCTAACACACCACGATCCAAACATTCTGCCACTGAACAGCGAAGGAGGAGTAAAATAAATGACAGGCAAGTATATATTCTTTAGTCGCACATATAATTTTGATACTCTGGATTGGCTCCATCAGCATCATCATGTCTTGCTTCTCTACAATATATTCACTTTAAGAATTTAAGCTTGTCGTGCTCTGCCTCTGTATTACATCTTCAAATTTGATTTTGTCTGCATCATCTTATAGCTGATCTTAAAAACCATTATTGCAGATTCCAAATGTTGAGAGAGCTCATTCCTCATAGTGATCAAAAGAGAGATAAGGCATCATTTCTATTGGAGGTGTGTACATATTCACATATGACTTCAATCCCTCTTCATCTTACATTACGGATTGTTGAATGATTGAGTCCTAAGTTTCTTCTTTTGCTTTGCAGGTTATTGAATACATTCAGTATTTACAAGAAAAAGTAACCAAGTATGAGGGACCATACCAGGGATGGAACCATGATCCATCAAAACTGATGCCTTGGGTAGATACCTTTTGCTTTGTCTTTTATGTTATGTATCTTGCAATGTAGAAGCATTGTTTCTAGTGGGACTTTAAACTTGTAAAATTCGATTCATTGACATTTGGAGCATGATTTGGAACAGGGAAACAATCACAAGCTTGGGGAAAATTACAGTGATCAATCTCGAGGTATGAATGGTGGATCTGGTTCTGGACTAGTGTTTGCTGCTACAAAAGTTGAGGAGAAAACTACTTCTGTGTCTCCTACAATTCCCGGAAGTGCTCAGAACCCGGTAGAATCTGACACAAGTACCGAGACTACCTTCCGAGCTAAGGATCACCTCAGTGGTATTTCAAGCAAGGCAATTCCCTTTCCTTTGTCGATGCAGTCCAACTTTTTAACACCCGTTCGGAGTGGTAGTTCAGCACCTCAGTTGCCACCTAGATTACCAAGTGATGGAGAGAACAACACATCATCTCATCCTCGATCCATGTTATTCCCAACAAAACCATGTACTGCTGATGCCGGTGTCACTAGTGATAAGCATAAAGAGCATGACCTTACTATTGAAGGAGGAAGAATTAACATCTCAAGTGTGTATTCTCAAGGGTGAGTTAGCTTCTGCTCTATCCCAACAGATCTTGCTGCAATTCTGATGACTAACTCAGACGTTTGCGCAGGTTATTGAATACTCTGACACAAGCCCTTCAGAGCTCCGGTGTGGATTTGTCACAGGCCAGCATCTCAGTACAAATCGAGCTCGGAAAGCAAGCAACTAGTAGAACAGCTATACCAAACTCCATCGTGAAGGTATCTACTTCATGCATTTCCGTAGTGTCATGCTCTACTGAAGTCAATTTCTTCCCTTCCAATATCTAAACATCTTTGTCATTGTGTTGTAGGAGAATGCGATTCCATTTATGAACCCAGGAAAGAAGCACTCTAGAATTTCAATTGGTGAAGACTCTGAACCACAAAAGAAGCTCAGGACAGGCAGAAACTAATGTGACAAGTCTTAGATGATATATGAATCACTATTATTATTATTATTATTATTATTATTATTATTTATTTACATTTTTATATAATTAATTCATTTTTTGGAGGCCCCCTTTGATTTCAAATATGGGGTGCTTATCCATCCATGTCTTCTGCAGGCTTATAACCTACTCAGCAGTTGAGACTGATTGTAAATGTAGTGCCTTACTCTTACAGTTTAGTTTGTTGGGATCCATATATAGTTTTCCCAACTAAAATTTATTATGTTGATTCTCCTATTTTGTTCTCACCTTCTCATCGTTATTGTAGAAACTTCCTGCAGTTCTTTCTCATCAAAATTTGTAGACTATACGTTAGGAAAATAACAGAAGTAACACGCAATCCCCGTATTACTAAAAGAAGCATACTAATGTTATTCAAAAAAAAAAAAAAGCATACTAATTACTAACTTTGTAACACGAAATGAATTGGGATGCTTAAAGATTCAGTCTTGATGAAACAGAGAGAAAATCCCAGATCAATGGCGTAAGTACGTAGTTATCAGCTTAATTAAGAATTCCACTGTGATAAATTAAGAAGTAATCCGGTCCCAAATCGCTAACATATAATCAAGGTCGTCGAATGCATAAAACAAATGGTTGGATCAGGTGCTTGTGAAGCTGAAGACATTGAATTGGATCCTGAAGAGTTACATAATCATATCATATATGCTAGAGAGAATCAGATAAACACACTTGCCACTTATTTTTCGAAGAATTTAATCCTTTGATATTTTCATTACAAGATTTAGGACAATCATTAATTACAATGTCAAACAAAATATTTTTAGTACCTTTGGTTTCAAATTATTTACATCTCATGACACAATTAGAAAAATATATGAATACAAAATCAGCATTTTATGTAAACTCCTAAATTACGTTTTTGATTTACAAAAATTGTTATCGATCAGTCAATCATATATGATTAATGAGAATATAAATAATAATTAATAGTAAATCATAATTACGATTGAATTGGAGAATGAGTATGGCGATTTTTGAAAAATTACCTATATTTGATGCTTCTATATATTCATGCATAGTTAAACAATTTGTTGGAAATTAGGTAAATTATAAATATTATAGGTAAATTTATTTATATCATAAGGTAAATTATATTACAAATTAGGTAAATTAAATTATAAATTAGATAAATTATAAATATCTAGCTAAATTTATAGGTATCACAGTAAATCATATCACAAATTAGGTAAATTATATTATAAATTAGGTAAATTATAAATATCATAGGTAAATTTATATGTATCATAGGTAATTTATATCAATATTAGGAAACGTAGGTAGCTAGATTAATGTAAATTAGTATCTTGTATATATAAATGGTCGATGTAGAATCAATCATCGTGAAAATTAGTTTAAATGAGATGTGCCAGCTGATTAGGAAAATAATATTTTTGTTACCATTTTGATAAATCAAATGACTACAAATAGATGAAAATTAGGTTAAAAGATATATTAGACATCTAAAAGAAAGAAATATTAATGATTATTTTTGATATAAAAACAAAATTTAAGTCAATGGACTAAATCCTTGAGTAAAATATTGGTTGAATTTTTATTAAATTTTGAAATGTGACAAGGAATTTTTCTCAATTTCTCCTATATGATAATATCTGAGGACTTTTCTCTCTTGCAGTTCACATACCCAAGAGCTTCGAAACCTTAAAACCAATACAAAACTTCAGTTGAGTTCACCGTCACAAGATTTGTTTTTATATAGTATTGACTTGAACTTGAAGCGAAGGTTGCTAGGGTGCTGTGTTTTTACTGTTTTATATTGTCATACATAGACCGCGACCCAGTGAGATCAGCAAGAGCTATTTTTTTTTTTGACAAAAAGGAAATTCGTTTAAGGAAAGAGAATGGCCTAGCCACCATCATCATTGCCACGAACAAACTCGTGGGTAACGATGTGGGGAGAATCATTACATAACAACCTATTGAAAGAGGAGGAACATTGACAAGCCAATAATGGGGACACATCCACTTGTAAGCCAAATCCGCAATAAAATCAGTTGTGGAATTAGCAAGTCTGCTGGTCCAAGACCAGTAAATTTTGTTAAGAAATGGACCATCGAGTTCATTTGGGAAACTAAAGGAGCAATAGTCCAATCATTCAAGAGTTTGTGATTTTTGATGGCATGGATGATCTACTGGGAGTCAGATTCAATGCGGAGATAAAAAAATCCTCAAGGAAAGAGTAAGCTTCAAAGCCTCGATAACTGCCAAAGATTCAGAGGCAGCTACCACTACCGGAATATGACTCATTGCCGGCGACTTTTATGTCGCCGGCAATGTTTTTGACATTACCGGCGATTTTTGCCGGAAAAATCGCCGGTAATGTCTTTTTTTTTTTTTTTTTACATTACCGGCGACATAAATGTATGTCGCCAGTAATGTCGTTTTTTTTTTTTTTACATTACCATCGAAACATTGCCGGCGACGGACATTACCGGCGATTTTTTGTCGCCGGTAATGTAAAAAAAAAAAAAAAAAAGACATTACCGGCGATTTTTCCGGCAAAAATCGCCGGTAATGTCCAAAAACATTGCCGGCGACTTTTAAGTCGCCGGCAATGAGTCATATTCCGGTAGTGTACAAAAAGAGCATGGATAGATTGAGCTGAGCCAGAGACAAGAGAATCATTCGAATCATGGAAAATAACAGCAATACCCTCCTGGAAAGTAACTGAATTCCAAGCCCCGTCGACATTAAATTTGAGGAGATTGCAGGAAGGAGGGATCCAACTCGATGAAATAGGGGTACAAATTCTGTCAGACATACAAATTAAACCCGTAGATGGGCGTTGAAGAAACTCCACAACCGTAGAATGAGATTTTCTGATAACCAAAGCAGGATAAGGCACGGTAGCATAAAAAAAATACAAGAGCACCTGTGTTTCCAAATGTGCCAGAAGATAAACAAAATATTAGAGACAATATTATGCGCAACCTCTGAACCCAAGCAAATAGAAAGGAGAAAGGGCTCCAGCCATCTATCCAAAGAGGAGATATCAGTAAGATTGAAACGAATAGGAAAGTGGTGGCCAAACCACACACTCCTAGTCCAAGGGCAAGTAAGTAGCATGTGTTCCACCATTTCAGGATAATCATGGCAAATTGGACAGAGATTCGATCAACTAATATGTCTACGATAAAGATTAACTTTAGTAGGAAGGCAATTAGAAAGAGCTCTCCACAAGAAAACACTAATTTTTGGAAGGTACTTGATTTTAAGTGTAAGCTTCCAAAAATAAGGTTGCAAGAAATGAGAGTGATTAGAATGGGAAGTAGGGATTGGGGCACTGAGTCTACACAGATAATGATACCTTGACCTAACCATGTAATGACCATATTTTTCTGCTGGCCAGATAAGCTTGTCCGGCGGAGGAGGATAAATAATAGGGATAGCCTGAATAGCAATCATTTGGGAATCTGAGAGAGGGAGGTGAATATTATTAAGTATCCACTGCTGAGTTTCAAAATCAATGTAATCCACCACCTTTAGATTATGGGAATGAATAGTATCAGAGAGATGTTTCAACTCTAAGGAAGGGAGCCAATTATCATTCTAAAAATTTACCAAACTGCCATCCCTAATTTGCCAAGTGGCCGAGTTAAGGATAATATGCCTAGCTCCAAATAAACTGTACCAAATCCAGGAGGGGGAGGGACCCCTAGTAGCATTACTGAAAAACTTTTCGAGGAAGTAACGAGCTTTCAGGACTTTAACCCAGAGGGCATTCGGATTGTGAATTAACCGCCAACACTATTTGGCCAATAACACATCATTAAATTGTTCAAGCAAATGAAATCCCATGCCCCCAACAACTTTATGATAGTATAGAGATGTCCACTTTTTCCAATGGATAGCAGAAGAATGAGTAGACCCCCTGGCCATATAAATTTATAACACGACATAGGGTATGCTGGGATGGACACCACAACGGACTTAATGAGAACCTCACGACCCGCAAAGGAGAGGGAGGAGGATTTTCAGTTGGCAAGCTTTTTAAGGACTTGGTCTTTAATATACTCAAGGGCAACCACCTTCGACTAAACCCCAACTGTTGGAAGACCAAGATACTTTCCGGGATCCCACACCACTTTCATCTCAAGAAAAACACTAAGAAATATGAGAGAAAATGGGATACAGGTTAGGAATAAAAAATAGGGAGGATTTATGGTTATTGATTAATTGGCAAGAAGCACAACAATAAGTTTCAATCATATCCGAAAAGATCTCGCAATTTTTCAGGTTAGCTTTAAGAAAGAAAATGGAATCATCAGAAAAAAGGAGGTGACTAATAATGGGACCATTGACCTCCACCGAGATTCCATGAAGGAGATGCGAGTTACACATTTTCCTAGTCATGGAAGAGAGGACACAATGGACAAAAATAAAGAGATATGGAGAAATGGGATCCCCTTGACGAATACCTCTAGAGGGGGTGAAAAAAAGCCCCGGCTTCCCATTCACAAGAACAGTTAGAGAAACAGACCGAACACAAGTCATGATTAGCCTAACCTAGCCAGGATCAAAGCCAAGCTTAAGAAGAACAGCTTCATGAAAGGGCCAAGAAACTCTATCGTCAGCTTTATACATGTCAAGCTTCATGGCAAGAAGACCGTCATCACCAGACTTATGGAGCTTAATTTGGTGGAACATTTTTGTGGGCCATAATTAAATTATCCTGGATTTGGCGGTCCCCGACAAAAGTATATTGATTTTCAGAGATTAGGCCAGGCATGAACGACTTAATCTGATTAGCAATAACCTTAAACAAGATTTTGTAAGAGAAATTGCAGAGACCGATATGACGAAAATCAACGGTAGAAGCCAGGTTGGAAATTTTCGGAATGAGAGCAATATGGGTAAGGTTCATGGATGAAAGAAGGGACCCAGAAGCATAGCTATTAGAGACCGCACCCAAAATTACATCATTAACATTGCTCCAATAATGTTGATATAAGATACTAGAAGACTCATCCGAGCCTGGGGCCTTAAGACCCCCGAGCTCAAAAATTATTGTCTTAATCTCGAAAATATCAACCAAGGTAAGGAGGGAATTATTCATATCTGGGGTAACGATTTTATCCACAAAATCAAGAGCAACATGGACTTGGGAACTAGGCTCCCCTATGAAGGTAGAGTGGAAATGGGAATTGAGATGAAAAATAATCTGTCTCCTTTTCCAACCAAATTTCACTATAAATTTTTAGCCTTAAAATTTTGTTAAATTGTCTCCGTTGGATAGCAGAATAATGAAAAAAAAAGGTATTATCATCACTGAGAGAGAGTCAGTTCACTCTAGACTGTTGTTGCCTAAATATTTCTTCAACTATCAAAAGAAGAGAAATTTTATCTGAAACCTCATAAATTAAAGCTACAGAATTAGGGTCCGTACTATTTTGGAGAGAACTCAACTTGGCTTTAAGAACGGATAAATGTTTACTAGGATTAGGAAAAGAGCATTTCGCCCACTTGCTTAAAGCAGAGCGGTAGGAATAAATGTTGCTCATTAATTGGGATGCGTGGGAAGGACCCAGGAACCTATTCCAATAATTTTTAATGGTATCCGTACACTCAGGCTTAGTGAGTCACATTTGTTGGAAACGAAAGGTACGAGGATCTTTGATTTCCGTAGGAATTGTTGGAAAAATAGGTGTTTTAACACTATTTTAACTAACCATTTTGAGACAATTAAATTAAGATATTTACTTGTTCAAATGGTTAAATGGGTGAATGAGAAATTATCACCCAAAGCAAGCTAAAGGCTTTCGAATTGCCAATTAAATTGTTTGTGACGGCTAATAAACCTTAGTAATGGCAAGCAATTGAATAACGAACTAAATGGTTTGTAACAGTTTTGTAACCGCTCATAAACCTTAGTTATGATATACAATTGAAGCCTACTAAATGGATTGTTTTGTAACTATTCGTAAACATTATTGACGGAAAATTAAATATCTTGTAACTACCAATTGATGGCGAGTTTAATGACCAGAAACGGTTTTGGTATTAACTCGACAATAAGTTGCTTATCCCCAATGAAGCCTATATAAAGTGACCTTCCTATTCTCATTTCATCGATTCAATCGATTCATTCGATCCCATCAGAAGCAATCTCCTCTTCTGATCACTTCTCTCCCTCTCTCAACTCAGAGCAAAATCCGGTGATAGAGAAAGGTATTCTTCAGTTTGAAGAGAAGTTCTTGTGCTGCGGTACAAAACTTTGAAGTTGTTTTATCCTGGGAGAACAACGCCATACAAGCCTGTGGGCGGCGTAAAAGTTCTTAAGGAAAGCGTGTGATACACGTGACTCAACTTAGTTCATCTTCTTACCCAGAATTTGTTCTTCGTTCGTATGTTTACATTTTACTAATTATTTAATTAGTATTTATTATATTATATTTAGTTTAATATCACTCAATTTTCCTACAATCTTAAGAACTTTTATTTTGTGATATTGATTAATGTGGTTTCTTTAAGGAAATGGTTGCCTAACGGAAGGGTGTTGACTTAAGGAATTTGTTACTAAACAAAAATAATGTTGCCTTAAGGAAGTGGTTGCCTTTGGAGTTGTGTTGTGAAATATTAAACGTTGCCTAAGAAAAATAGACTCCAAAGAAATTATCGATTAGTTATCTACGCTAATGAGGGTTTTTTCAAGGATAATAAAAAGTTTCCTTGTAATAATGAAGCACTAAGATTTGGTTATATGCCAAATTCAAGTGATTGAATATTGAGATATTCAATAAGAAATTCATTGTGAATTTGACCATAAAATCAATTGAGAAATAATATCAGATGTTATTTATTGATTAAAAAAATAATACATTGTGTGTATTTTCAGGAAAAAAAAAAGTAAACGAAATATTTTAAACACTGAAAGAGTTATATGCCACATCAAGTCCTTTGGTTGAAAAGGAGGATGTAATAATGAGTGTTAATTTATGCAAACTATGAGTAGCTTGCACTTGATGATGTGAGATCCAACATCACTTGGAGAAGATGAGGTGATATGTCTTATATGTGGAGACTTACCTCTCTATAGCAAGAGACATTTTGGGATGAGATCCAAAAGTAAAACCATGAGCGGTTGGCCAAAACAGCTAATATCTTACTATGAGGATGTGTCGTGGCAAATGACGTCAGATACAAACATGGCATAAAAGCAGTCAAAGATTACGACTGTGGGATAAAAGACTTGGAACTGTGGTATAACCATGCCAAGTTGGATGAACAATTAAGGCTCAAGAAAGGAGGTCTGAATGATGATCTCTAAAAAGGAACTAAACAATGTCTTGTACGTTCCTAAGAAATGAGTTGAGGCTCAGTGAAAATGACTTTCGCTTATTGATTAAATAAAAACAAATTCTTGTTTTAACAGTGAATTTATATTGGTAATAGAACTACAAGTGGTGGAAATTAAAAATTGAAAGGTAATGACCATGGTCAATGATAGGACTTCCACCTCTGTGTCTACCAAGGCATGGTATGGTAAGCAAGGACAAGTTAATTATGATACTCTACGGATGTCAATTAACTTGAAGAATTTTACCAATGTTTCAAGCATAAGATTGGAACTTGTGTTGAGACAAACAAACGAAATCATCTTTCAAAAAAATTGAAAGAAATAATGAAGCCTTGATTTAAAGGCATCTCAAGCAAAAGTGGTAATAAGTATTTTATCACTATGTACCTCATAAAGAGTAAAGATGAGGCTATAGAGAAATTTAGACTCTATAAAACGAGATGAGAAATCAACTCAATTGAACAATTAAGGTCATAAAAAGTGATTGACCGCGGAGGTGAGTATGAATCACTATTTACGTATTCTACTCAGTTTGTGATCATACATGAATAACACCTTATTCACCACAATCATATGATATGATTGAACGAAAGAATTGTATCTTAAATGATATAATGAATGCAATGTTGTTTAGCTTTGCATTGCCACCAAGCATGTGGGGAGATGCCATCTTATCGGCAAATTATCTTTTAAATAAGATACCCAAAAAGAAATAAGAGAAAACTCTATATGAATTATGGAAAGGAAGAAAACCATCATATAATTACTTGCGAGTATGGGGATGTCTGGCCAAGGTACAAGTACCTAAACCTAAAAAGGTTAAAAATGGGCCAAAACGGTTGATTGTATTTTCAATAGTTCCGCTTATCGGTTCCAAGTGCATAAATCAAAAATCCCGGATATACGCGAAAATACAACCATGGAATCAAGGAATGCAGGTTTCTTTGAAACAATATTTCCATGCAAGTCCGTAAGAGACGTTAGTTCCTCTAAACGGACATATGAGGCCACTACGGAAGATGGCCAGGACCAAGCAACTAAGTCTGAGGAAGAACCTAGACGAAGTAAGAGAGCAAGGACTGAAAAGTCTTTTGGTCCAAATTTTATGACGTACATGCTTGAAGGTGAACCTAAAACCTTGAAGGAGGCTGTGAATTCCACAGATGGTCCTATGTGGAAAGAAGCTATCAAAAATGAAATTGATTCCATTCTGCAGAATCACACGTGGGAACTGGTTGATCTTCCACCAGGTTGTAAACCTTTGGGTTCCAAGTGGATTTTCAAGAGGAAAATAAAGACGGATGGGTCAATAGATAAATACAAGGCAAGACTTGTGATTAAAGGCTATAGACAAAAAGAGGGTCTGGATTATTTCGACACTTACTCTCCAGTAACGAGAATAACTTCCATTAGAATGATACTTGCCATTGCTGCCTTGCGGAATCTTGAGGTACATAAAATGGATGTAAAAACTGATTTCCTAAATGGAGATATAGATGAAGAGATCTATATGGAACAACCTGAGAGTTATTCAGCTCCTGATCAAAAGAGTAAAGTATGTAAACTGGTGAAGTCATTGTATGGCTTGAAACAAGCATCAAAGCAGTGGCATGCAAAGTTTGACAACACTATGATCACTAATGGTTTTAAAATCAATGAATGTGACAAGTGTGTGTATGCCAAAGAAACGGATAGTGAATATGTCATTGTATGTCTTTATGTTGATGACATGCTCATTGTTGGAAGTAATGACAAGATGATCAAATCCACTAAGGACATGTTAAATTCCAGATTTGACATGAAAGACATGGGTCTTGATGATGTGATCTTAGGGATAAAAATCACAAAGACATCAGAATGGCTGATACTAAATCAGACCCACTATGTGGATAATATCTTTGGAAATTTTGATAAGGAAAATTCTGGAGTTGCCAGAACTCCGATTAACATGACTCTTCCTCTTTCGAAGAATAAGGGAGAGAGTGTTTCTCAATTAGAATACTCTAGAGTCATTGGAAGCCTAATGTACTTAACAAGTTGTACAAGGCCAGACTTGGCTTATGCTATGAACAAGCTAAACAGGTACACGAGTAATCTTGGTGGAATGCATTGGCAAACAATTGCAAGAATACTCAAGTATTTAAGGTATACTCGTACCTATGGGCTGCACTATACCAGATATCCAGCTGTCTTAGAAGGGTACAACGATGCAAATTGGATTTCTAATATGAAAGATTCTAAATCCACTAGTGGATATGTATTCACTCTAGGGGGTGCAGCGGTATCTTGGAAATCCTCAAAACAAACTGTTATAACCAGATCCATGATGGAATCCGAGTTTGTTGCCCTAGACAAATGTGGGGAAAAGGCAGAATGGCTACGCCAATTCATAGAGGATATTCCAAAATGGACGAAGCCCGTGCCTGCAATTTGCATACATTGTGATATTCAATCTACAATTGGCAGGGCTCAAAGCAATATGTACAATGGTAAGTCTAGACATATTCGTCAAAGACATAATACTATCAAACAACTACTCTCTACTGGTGTCATCTCTATTGACTATGTAAAGTTAAAAGATAATATAGCGGATCTGTTAACCAAAGAGTTAAACAGAAAGTTGGTTGATAAATCATCGAGGGGAATGGGACTAAAGTGAAAGGACCAAACCCCGATTTAGTTTCCTAAACCGGAATCAAACCCCTTCTGAAAACGTGAATCAACAAAAACCATTAAAATTTGGGCAGAGTAACGCTACTAACACGGAATTGCCATTACCTGCACCCGGAAAATAACACTTCATCCTATGCCACAAAAGCCAAACCGTGGGCACCAATCCCATCCGGATTTCTCAATATCATATCAATAACAATAAACAGTAAACATAACTGTAATATATAGTATATCCTAGAAAAACCGTATAAAACATGTACCAAAAAATATCAGAGCGACCTCTAGTGTAAATATATACAAAATATACATCAGTATGCGAAACAAGAAATCTACTGGAAAACACAGGTAGCTCGAACAACTAGCCTCCAACCACAACGTGAAACAGCAGAATCTGAACTGCAAACTGGGCACGGAAACCGAAAAGCCCAGGGGAAAGACATAAAAACTGTTAGAGTGAGTGGATGAAAATAAATGTCTTTTGTCGAATAATATATGTTATAAAAAAACATATGCGAGTCAAAATGAATAATCATAATATAGTACACGAGGTGAACTCAAATCCCTCCAGTGTACTGAGCATGCATGGAAAATCCCACGGGGTCTCTCATGGACACATCCGTGCTAGTACAGTCCGAATCACGGGATCCCAGACCCACACGTGATTCTAGCTAGAAAGGCCTCAGGTCAGGGTATCTGTTCCCACCCGAAAATACATCGGCACAAGAAACAGAAATCTGTACCCACCCGGAAATACATCGGCACAAGTTACAGTTCCCCCTGGTAGGCACCCTCGGGGATCAGCCGGGATGCGAGTGTATCGATACAACAACATAAACTGTGACTGTACTCTGTGTAAACCAAATCGTAAATAGTTCGATGCAAATGCATAAACCAATATATAAATGCATATACGTAATATATAATGATATAAGCATAATCGTATAACACATGCTCATATAAACCGTAATCTCATAAGCATGCCCATGCTCGTAAAACGTGTATAAAGACTCGCGATTATTAGTGAAAAGAAATTGTCCACTCACAGGTGAGCAAAACGCGCACTCGCGCTAATCTCGTGGTCCGGCGGAAGATCCCTCGCCCGAAGCACGATCTCAATCCCTTGAATAGTCATAAAACATATCTGATCAAAATTATTATCCATAACCCTGTACCACACCTCGGAAACCAACCGTTCCCGGAAATATACAACACAGTGCAATTTAATCTACGAAATTCCTAAAATCTCCACTCGAAACCTTCAACTGAAAATCCGATACCCAAATCAACTCGAAAACCTTAAGGCGACAATCGAGGCGCAATTACGAGAAAAATGACACTAAAATCATCGAAAACCAAAAAGTCAACGTTCTCGCCGGAGCGCCGCCATTGACCGCCGGCGGCGGCGCGCCGTCAACGAAGGAATTTCACGGCAAGGAAAACCCAGTTCTCAAGCTCTCCTCAAGCCCAACATAATCTATAACTACCACAAACCTTAATTCTCAACAAATCAACACGAAAACAGCTCGAAATAAACCGGATTCCAATCTCCGGCAACCACCACGGGTTCCACCGGAGACCCCTCCTCTTCCAAAATTACTGACCCAAGAAGCTTCATTGGAGCAAGGGAAGTCGAAACCCCCTCACCCCCGCCACTGTGGCTCGCCGGAGCACCACCCCCGTCACCGGCGAAATCCATAAAAACAACCCGATTCGAACTCAACTAAAACTCCACCAATTTCCACAAACTCAACTACCAAACAATAAAGGAACTCAAGGGGAATCGAAATATACCCGTGGCCGGAGGTGGCCGGAAAATCTGGGTCGGCCGGCGAAATCCAATCGGGTCGAAATTCCTTCACGGGTCAACGGTCAACGGTCCAACAGTGAAAGTCAACTCTCGGTCAACGCCTCAAACAGTGTTTTCGACAATTTTTCGACTATTTCCGATATTTATACTCGCGCCTCGGGACGACTGACGGTCCAAAACGGATAACCATTACGATTCGGATAAACACGATACAAACGGATAAATTCGTCGATATTCTGAAACTTCAAATAATCATATTATATTCCTCGGTCATCAGAAAAATTATTCGGAACCGCCCACGAGCTCGAAATCACGTGCACTACAACTCTCAAGAAGAGACTCAACTCAAGTTCTCGGCCGATAATTAAGTCGTAAACGAAACCGGCAAACCACACAATAATCGATAAACAGCGATTACGCACAACCTCGTGAATCGTACTAATTACTCTACTAACTCTGGTTCGGGTCGTCACATAAAGCCCATGAGTTAAAGTCTTTACAATGGACACCCAACCTAGTTGACTGGAGATCCCAAGATCTAGGTTCAAAATAGACAACTAAATTGTAGAGACTGTGCCGGATCACTGTGGGGATTATCCCCAAGTCCATTCCTATGATGAAAACAGTGATGCCCGTAAGGTATGAGGTTAAGCTCAAAGCTTTGAATGATTCTTATGCATCGGAAATCCGAGCAGAGTAATACGGGTTACTTTTAATTAAGAAATCACCTATGTAAGAGGGAAGTGGGGCAGCTTCTAAGGGAATTGTTTAGGGCACAATTCTTGTTAAGCTCTTACAGAACCAGGCGCGTGTCTAGGGTCAAAACGGACACAACAGTGAGAACTGAAAATATCAGGAAGATACCTGTGTGAAGTATGCCATCATTTACACAAATGACAGACAGTTCAAAGACATCGCGTCTACTGTTTAGTTAGTAAAGTAAGCATGCTTTCACAAGGGAAGGTTCAAAGGGTTAACCCCTACCTATCCTATGCAGGTTTTCAACCGTAGAATCTATCACCAAGTCCATTGAGTCTTTGGTCGCTAATTTCATTCATGTGGGGAATTGTTAGAAAAATAGGTGTTTTAACACTATTTTAACTAACCATTTTGAGACAATTAAATTAAGATATTTACTTGTTCAAATAGTTAAATGGGTGAATGAGAAATTATCACCTAAAGTAAGCTAAAGACTTTCGAATTGCCAATTAAATTGTTTATGACGACTAATAAACCTTAGTAATGGCAAGCAATTGAATAACGAACTAATGGTTTGTAACGATTTTGTAACCGCTCATAAACCTTAGTTATGATATACAATTGAAGCCTACTAAATGGATTGTTTTGTAACTGTTCATAAACATTATTGACGGCAAATTAAATATCTTGTAACTGCCAATTGATGGCGAGTTTAATGACCAGAAATGGTTTTGGTATTAACTCGACAATAAGTTGTTTATCCCCAATGAAGTCTATATAAAGCGACATTCCTATTCTCATTTCATCGATTCAATCGATTCATTCGATCCCATCAGAAGCAATCTCCTCTTCTGATCACTTCTCTCCCTCTCTCAACTCAGAGCAAAATCCGGTGGTAGAGAAAGGTATTCTTCAGTTTGAAGAGAAGTTCTTGTGCTGCGGTACAAAAATTTGAAGTTGTTTTATCCTGGGAGAACAACGTCATACAAGTCTGTGGGCGGCGTAAAAGTTCTTAAGGAAAGCGTGTGATACACGTGACTCAACTTAGTTCATCTTCTTACCCAGAATTTGTTCTTCGTTCGTATGTTTACATTTTACTAATTATTTAATTAGTATTTATTATATTATATTTAGTTTAATATCACTCAATTTTCCTACAAGAATAGTATCTAACATAATAGGACAATGGTCAAATCCCAAACGATCAAGGTGGAACACCTAAGAATGAGGAAAAAAGGTTACCCATATAAGGTTCTCTAGAACTGAAAGGACCTAACCGCGATTTAATTTCCTAAACCGGGATCAAACCCCTTCTGAAAACACGAACTTGCAAAAACCATAGAAATTTCGGCAGAGTTTCACTATAACGTGGAATTGCCATTAACCTGCACCCGAAAACACACTTCATCCTATGCCACAAAAGCCAAACCGTGGGCACCAATCCCATCCGGATTTCTCAATATCATAACAATAATGTAAAGTAATAAGCAAAACTGTGATTTATAGAAATCCGGAGAAAAACATATAAAATTATCACATCAGAGTAATCAGAGCGACCTCTAGTGTACATATATACAAAAATATACAACAGTAGGCAAAATAAGAAACCTACTGAAAAAGAAAGGTAGCTCGAACACTAAGCCTCCGACTACGACGTGAGACACTAGAATCTGAACTGCAAACTGGGCACGGAAACCGAAAAGTTCAGGGGAAAGGCAAATAAAATCGTTAGAGTGAGTTGACGAAAATAATTATATGCCTTTCACTATATATATATATATATATCATAAAACAAAGCGAGTTCTTAAAATAAATGGAGGTGTCAGGCGAATCTCTCAAGCCCGACGGTCAGGCTAATCTCTCAAGTCCAACGGTGATAGACTAGGCGAATCTCTCAAGCCTAGTGGGCACATCAGGGGAATCTCTCAACCCTAGAATTGGACTACTGGTGATCAGCCGAGTAGCCAATGCATCGATGCTAAGTAAATGCCATCACCATATAAAACATAAAACAATACCTCCAAAAACAATAAATAATCTCAATACCGAACTGTAAATAATTACTGAAATCAAGAACTCGCTACGACAGTGTAAATAAAAGTCCACTCACAGATAGCACAGCGCGCAAACGCGCTAATCACGAGATCCGGTGGAAGATCCCTCGCCCAACGTACGGTCTCGATCCCCTGAATAATCACTAAATATAACTGATCAAAATCACAATTCATTACTCTGTACCACACTTCGGAAACCAACCATTTCCAGAAACATATAACTCGGATACAAAATTATCGACGAAAATCTCCAAATTCTCCACATAAACCCTCGACTAAAAATACGATATCCAAATCAACTCGAAAACCTCAAGGA
The DNA here is from genome assembly GCA_946800695.1 of Geum urbanum. Taxonomy (NCBI): domain Eukaryota; kingdom Viridiplantae; phylum Streptophyta; class Magnoliopsida; order Rosales; family Rosaceae; genus Geum; species Geum urbanum. The sequence continues at coordinate 44,858,046 of OX327013.1, forward strand.
GTTGAACGAGGCGCGATTACGAACAAAACGGCATAAAATTTGTCAAAATTCAAAAAGTCAATGCCTCGCTGGAGCTCAACCGTTGACCGCCGCAGCCGGCGGCGACGCGCCGTCACCGGAGAGATTTCTCGGCGAGGACAGCCCAGTTTTCAAGTTCTCCTCGAGCCCAACATATCTCTCCACTGCCACAACCTCCAATTCCATCCCAAATCTCCGGAAATCGGCCCGAAACCAACGCCGGAGCTCCTCCACCGGTCACCGCCCACAACCACCACAAACCACAAACCTCAACCAAAACCACATCTAACTACCCAGAAAGCTTCGTGGAGTGAAGGGGAACCTTTCCCCCCCCACAGCCCCGACACCGATTCTCGCTGGAATCCGCCACTCGATTCCAGCGAAATCCCCCAAATTCAAGCTTCTCGTTCTCCCTCAATTCGTGATCAATTCAATCCAAACCAAGTCCTAAACAGTTACAAATCACAAGGGGAAGCCATACCTACCAAAACCGTGGCCGGAGATGGCCGGAAACGGCAAGTCCGACAGTGAGTTTCAAACCGGGTCAACACACCCACACGGTCAACGCGGGTCAACGCGGGTCAAACGGGTCCAACTCGGTCAACACAAGTCAAACTGCCCAAAATGCAATTTTTTGATAATTTTAAGGCTATTCAACTATTTATACGTAGCGACTCGGCTCTATCCACAATTCGGATAACTCAAATTCGAACGGATAAACACGACTAACTCGACAATAATTTCAAATATTAATTTTATATTCTTCGATTATCCGAAAAATCCTCGGAAAGTTCCCACGAACTCGAAATCAAATTCTCTACATTTTCCACAAACAAACTCAAATCAAATTCGTGTCCGATAATTAAGTCGTGATCAAAACCGCCAATTCGATTAATTACGATAAATCTCGATTACTCGCAAAACTCGCGAATTAAGCCGATTACCATACCAATTTCGGTTCGGATCGTCACAAGAACTCTGTCAAGTCTTTCTTTTTTAGATAAGGTATCATGATGATAACAATACCTGGTGTAAGCTAGACGGTTAAAACCAAGTCTTAGAGGTTGGAATGAACTTTAGCCTCGAAAAAGATTAAGGCGCCAAAGAGGATGAAGAATGCCCTTTCACTTTTCCGATTTCCAAAGAAGCTTATTGAAGTCAGTTAAACACAACCAAGCCTTACCAAAAGATAAAAATTGAGAATACGTAGAACGCCAAAAGGCAGATTTTTCATTGTTATGCGGGGTTCCATATATCCAAGTGATATTACACGATAAAGATTCCGGAAAGAAAGAAACATGCGAGTGAATAAAATTAAAACCAAATCGCGCTAGACCACCACCGGTGTGGACATGTTTCACGGTGAAAATATGATCAAAGCGGAGAGTTTTCTTCCAGGTTAACAACATTGTCTCAGAATTCCTTGTTTCCATAAGAAACAAAACATTAGGCCGATTACATTTGCATAGCTGCTTGAGGGAACTACCTGTCAGAGAGGGCCTAGACCTTGACAGTTCCAGGAAATGATTCTGATTCTGGCTCAGTGAACTAACTCCGTTATCAACAGTTTGTAGATTTTCTTCAACATCAACAACCGGGCAAGCAACTACAGGCTCACCGTCATGAAGGATCAAATAAGACTCCCTAGGATTATCCTGAATGGGGTTGACCTCCATCAGATGGGTAATCTGTGCCCACATATCCAAATTTTCCTCCAAGGAATGGTGAGTCGAAGGAGGTTCCGGGAACTCATTATCTGCAACCAAATTGTTAGTTTCAGGGACATAAACATTGTTAGTTTCAGGTAAAAATTGAGAATACGTAGAATTGAGGATGGTAGGGATTGAGTCGGGGACCACCACCACCACTGTAGCAGGGACGTCACAGCCCCACCTATCGCTAGCTCACCTCTGTTGAGGCCGAGAACCTTTCCTCACGCGAGATCCGAAGTCTTTCTGTTGTAGAAGAGGCCTTGAGATCTGGAACAAACATGTCGCAGGGGATCCGCGAGCGGCACTGTCGCTTAGGAATAGATACCAGTTCAGGATTAGAGGCAACAACAGAGTCAACCATAAGACTTTTAAGGTGTAGGCGTTCGAGGTAATTTGAGATCCCAGCTTCATCGACCAGCGACAGTGACACAGGAGACACCGCCATAGAAGCATGCTCACGGTAGGCGACATTACGTATGAGTTGAAAAGGGATATTGGCTTCCCCTAGATCCTAGATGAGGAAGCATAGTCGAAGAGGGAATTAGGCTCGGTCATCATTGGGCCTTTTACCTCTACCCAAAGAGGCAGCCTTGTCCACATTAGAAGAAGCAGCGAGCTTGATTTGGGCCTTTGTTTCACCAATAGAGTGGGCCAACAGAGGAGGGTCATCAATGATTTGTATGGGAGTAAACGTACTAAGAGCATCTCCAACAGTTCTTGTATAAAATCTCTATTATACAAGACTAAAACACAAAATTTGTATAATTGTTTGAGGTCAACTCCAACAGCTCTTCTATTATATTCTTAAAAAATAAATGTTAATCTCTATAATTTAATGAGTATAGGGATATTTCTCAAATCAAGTCAATAAATTGTAAGAGAGAGAAAAAAAATTGATATGTTTTTGTTCATATTTTGAGGAGAGAAGGTTGAATTGTGTAGGTGAGCAATAAATTTTAGAGATTTTTAGATGGTTATACAAATTTTGAGTTTTCTATAGATTTAGGGATTCTCTCTCCTTTTTATCCATTTTGTATAGGATACAAGACAGTTTACAAGAGCTGTTGGAGATGCTCTAACTTGAGATGTTGATCCATCAAGGGTAGTAGGAAGCATGGAGCGGGGAACAACCCCATCACCCAGGTTATTGTCAAAGGGGTACGCATGCTGGATAACAGAGTACAACGTACCATCGATAAATTCAGAAGCCGCAAGCATGTTCAGATCAACTTGAATTTGGAGAGGATGCACCGGAGAGTTGGGATTAACACGTTCGTAATGACTTGTTCCTCCATATAGTTCATCCCGTTGTTGTCTCCAATATGAGGTGGGAGGATCACAAGGGATAGTAGGTTTTCCCATCCAAATTCCTCAACAATGTTGTGAGGAGGATCAAGAACTCTCGCCGAATGAGTCATGAGAACCGAACCAAGTTGGTGATGCCTCGGGAATGCCGGGAGATTACAAGATCTCTCCAAATGGCCAAGACGGCCACGGTGGATGCAAAACGAAGAGACCCTCTCATATCTAAACTCCGCCCACATAGCCGGCCTTTGGAACCAAAAATCAGGAATGATCGGGTTACGAGTATCGAAATGCACCCTAATACGAAGAAATGAGCGCCTTTGGAAGGGATGAGCCGGGTCTTCGATGGCTAGAAGATGGCCTGCTTGGACTCCAATGCGACGGACATTTTCAATGGTCATTTGGCCTCGAGGAATCCCATGTACTTGCACCCAAACCGCCATAAGATGTAGGAGGAGATCAATGATACGCTCCGCTGCAGGCCAAGGGTGAGTGGTCAACGAGAAGCCCACAACAGACCAAGGGCTACGACTTCGGATGGCTACCCCCGTTTCGGTATCAACAGTAATTCCATAGGTGTTGTTGTGAAGCCTTTTGATAATGATAACACCAAAACCCTCCCAAGCACGAGTTAGGATGTGTATCACAACATTGGCATTAGGAGCTCGGGCTGGTATCACATGAGCGACAAATTTATTAGGGACTGCCACAGGGAGGTCGACACCAACTAAATCGATGAAGAGGTTGTTGATGTTCTGTTCTTAAGGTGGATCCACGGTGTCACTCAGAGGGTGATGAAAGGAGAAGGTTATGGATTTTGGTGGTGGTAATTTGTTATAAGTAAACAGGAGAAGGTAGTGTTGCAAGTTTAAAGGATATTCTCTGGAGAACAGATTGTGTGAGGAATAGGAATGAATGTAGCTTGGCTTAAATATAGCCCAGGAAATTTTTTGAAACCTACCATGAATAGGAAAATTCATAAAGATCAAAGTACCAGTTGGTGCACTTCTTAAAGATGGAGGAATATGAGTGGATGGGGAGAGACCACCGAGAGAGAGCAACGAAGAATGAAAGTGAGGAACTTAATCCAAATGTAACTAACGTCTTCAGCTAGAGTATACTTAATAATCAAGAGGTATGATGTAACCTTGGGAAGGAAATGTAAGTAATAACTGCCTACACATAGAGCAAGGGAGAAAGTAATCTTCCAAAAATCAAGAAGTAAGGTGGTGGAAGAGAGAAGAGTATGTGCTAAGCCTAGCAGATGATTAGAGAGCTCAAAACCAGCTCATCAAATAGGATGGCCAGCAAGGTAACCATAGTAGCTAGACAAACACGGCAACCAGAAAAGTAGGAAGTAGATCAGGGGATAAAAACAAAGAAAAATAAAACTCCAATGGAGTAGAATTTGGGCTCCTAAGGAGTAAAGGATCGACAAATCCCGGGCTTGGGTTACAAAATTTTTGGATAGATAAAGGAGAGAAGGAACAAACGATGGGATTTGATAGATGAGACTGGAAATAAGTAAGAACTTAGGTTAGAACTCTAGACGATCTAGAGGGAAACTCAAACGAGAGAGAACGGCGATTTTGGCGTGATTGAAACACGCGTAGCAAGAGCTGCTTTAATTACGACTCTGAGAGCTCTCCATTCAGAAGCGGAATGTGGATTCCTCGAATCATTCAAATATTGGAAGACATAATATATATATATAGCTATTCACACCTCTAAAATTTTTATTTACACCTTTACAAATTTTTTGAACTTCTATAATTCTATTTTTAACCCTAATTCAAAAAAAATATTGAATTATTTATATAGCTAAAATCTGGGTTCTTGATATTTTTTTACAAAAAATAAATCTCTCTCTCTCTCTCTCATTTTACGTGTTCTTAGTGTTAATTCATCATCTTCAATTTATATAAAATTTTATTGGTAATTTTAAGTTGGGTTTGATGACTAAAATCTAAAATATGGGTGAATTATTTTGGAAATTAAAATTAGTTGGAATTGATCTTATAGTATTTTATTTTTTGAATTTTCGAAGTTGGTGAATCGATCTTAGTTTTATGCTTGCAAGAGTCATTTTTCAATTATTTTTGTTAAGGTCAATGTTATTATATGTTCTTCAACATTGATCTGGGCTACAAGATTTCAAATAATATTTCATAGTTCTATGTTTCAATGGTTGAAGGTTTTGATTAATAATTTATTTTTATAAATGGATGCGGTGAGAAAAGAAAAAAGAATGAAGGATAAAATAATAAGATTAGTGGTAAATATTTTGAATGAGGTGTAAATAGCGCTTTTAGAGGTGTAAATAGACGCACCCTAATATATACATTATGTTATTCAAAAATTTATATATACATTGTCGTTGCGAGACAAAATAATAATGCTTAGAACTAAGTAAATTGAATACTTTTATGTCAAAAAGGCACACATAATAATGTGAGTTAGAGCGAAGCCACTTCCTAAGTTGCATGAAAGCGGGTATGGATGCGTGCAAGTAAAGCGTGAGGAAACACGGAAGCGTTTTTTTTCAAAAATTAGTGAAAACAAGTACGTGAAGGAAGCGTTTAATATATAATAAAAAAGTAATTATATATACATAAAAAAATATAATTTGATAAGTAACATAAAATACGATTATAATTTAATTACAATTTGATTGTTTTCAAACAAGGACATGCATAGTAATATTATTCAAATATAAAAAATACTAAATTTCTCTCATGATTTTTTGTGAAATAAGATTTAACACTTTCAATATGAAACATCAAGTTTTAAAAAAAAAAAAAAAATTGAAATCGTGTTTCCAATATGCTTTCAAAAAGAATATTTTTAGAATCGTGCTTCCGAAAACTTCCGACAAATTTCCGCTTCCGAAACGTGTTCACTTCGAAGCTTCCATGCTTTGACGTCAATAATTGTTATAAAAGATGGAGCAATGGCCATTCCAGATTTCTATCACCAAAAGAGAGCATTCCATCTCCAATTCTCCATTGTCTGCAATCCGGCGTTGGGTAACACGGTATGTAAATTCTCTGGTAGACCGAAGTCACCAAACTTTTGTAACCCAACAAAAAATGAGCACCCACAAGTCCCACAACTCACGATTTCCACTTCAAAAACTGAAGGAACACCCCCAACCCCACGGCTATACTATCACATGCCCAGACCCAACTGAAAGAAGAAACGAAATGGCTCCCCTAAAGATATGGATGTTTCCTGCGCGAGAGTACACAAGAAGATCCAGGAGGCAGGACCACATGCAATGATTTTGTACAATTCAGTATCTTTTTCTGTTTCCTCAAATTAGAAAAAGGAACGAATTCAGTTTTGCTGGAGGACAAAGAGGTTAATCAAACATGGGAGTAAGTCACACATATGGAACAAGCAGATCCCACCAAAGCCATACGACTCAGCCACTTTGTTCACCCACTCGTCATTTCACATGAGCTCAAGTTCACAAGTATGAGAATGTCACAGAAAAAGGAAAATGAAACACCAAAACTTGAAGCAAATTAGCCACTTTTAGCCACTTTGGGACATAAAATCTTCTAGAGTAATTCGTAAAAATACATAACCATCTCTACCAGTCATTCTCTCTGTGCACAGGAAATCTGAAGGGATGTAGTAGTTTGTATATGCTAAGAGAATTGCAACACAAATACGTCAAGGATCTAAAGGAAACGGCGAGTACAAAAAAAATTAAGGAATAGGGGGGTTGACCTTTTGTGATGATTTGCAGAATTCCAAGTAAACCAAACGTATTAGCATTCCTCCAGATACAATGCAGTGCAGTTCCAGTTTCGTTTGCTCTCACCCTGAATGGCAGGGAAGCTCGGCTTCTATACATGATTTGGATGGATTATTTTGGCTTATATTAAAAAGAGAAAAAAGAAAAGAAAAAACAGGTCCTCCAGCTGAGATACCACAAGATCCTTGGTAGGGCTTGGCTTCTTAAAAGTTTTACTTCCCCACATTAATCTTGGGACCTTTCGTCGTCCTTGTCAAAATTCTTCATTATCACTATACCCCTCCCTCTCTGGAGAAAGTTGTTCATCTGTGGAAATATGGCCAACAGTGCAGAACATTTGATGAATTCCACAATCTTCTACATTTTGTATATCACATACTACTCCATTGCTCATCATCTGTCAATTGCAGACACTCCTCTGGGTTGGCATAGAAATAGTCCTCCTCTTTAGGTCGGTCTTGAATCATCAACCTTTTGGTTGGGTTACCCATGCGTTCCGCATGTGCTTCCTTCACTGCAGATGAAAATTCATCCCAATCTAATGCTCCACTGTTGTGCTGGTCTATCAATTCAACAAGAAGCCTTCTGTCCAGCAGTACTGTCTTCTTAAAACCAAGAAATCTGATAAAACAGTAACACACAACAACCTTTAATATCAATTTTGACCTTCAAAGAGAAATAAGGCAAGACAAGTACTCAACAGTAAACAGAGTAACAAATCATGAATCAAGTCCTAAAACAGACAACAGTTACGAAAAAATGAACCTCTAAATGACATGGTGTGTTTAAATGCAAAATCAACAGTCTAAAGACAAATGAAAATGCACACCACTGTCAGCAAAAAATACCTGCGGTGGCCTTCAACTACTTTAGCCATGTTTCCATCATATGTAGGAACAAAGATGTCACTTTCCAACGAGACGAGATAATCCAACGCTGCCATTTGGGATGAGTGGTTTTGAAAGAATCTAAGGTCTGATGATTCCAACAGTGTCTCCTTTCTAACCTATTTAAACAAATTAAACGAAAATGAATAACCAGAAAACAAAGTACCCAAATACTGCATAGAGAATTTCATCTACACACCAATTTTGGAAAAGCCTTTGCAAGATTTTGCATTCTCCTCTCAGCACCGTAAATTTCACCGGCAGCAATATAAATCTGGATGTTGGGATCTATTTCAAGTGCACTCAGTGTGAGAGCAGTTTCTTCTGGTGTCAGAGGACACAAGCCATCTTTCCGTTTGAGATCAGAGTTTATTATTTTCTCTTTCCACCAGGGATAAGCATATCTGCCGGAAAATGAAACCAAAAGAGTGATTAGACTAACTTTAGACAGTATGGTAACATGCTATCATCGATATCAAGGAGGTAATTGATACCTCATTCTTGTCAACTCTTCTACCTCCTCAGTGTTGCAACCTTGAGTACAGCCAGAAAATGCCAGCATGTCCATCTCATATCTAAGATGAAGAACCAGGAACGGACCATTTTGCCTTAAAAGGTTGATGACCCTTCTGCCCAACTCCTCTATTTGAGAAGTGAATCTCAGAGCACTGAAATTAACTCGGCATCGAAGTTTCTGAAGCTCCAGGGGTTGTCCATTGTTGGCCAGTCTAGCATCGGTTCTATTTAAATGTACAACTTTGTATTTTTGTATGAGAGGAAGAATCTGTGTGCAACATAAGATTAACCAATATTACTAACAGAAAAGAAGAACTCTCGCAATACAATCAGCACAACTGAGAGGTTTATCAGTGTTCAAGAATTGGAAGAGAGATTTCTCTTGCCAAGCCATTAAGAGTTGGGAAAACAATGAAAAGAACTAACCTGATTACGATAATAAGATATGTCAGACCAACTAACTGGTGGCATGGTGTAAATCATTCCTAGCTCCACTCTCCTTTTAACCCTGGGAGGCAACTCTTTCAATATGCGGACCTCATCTCTCAATGATGTGATGAAATGATCAACATCGAATATGTCTTGGAATTCACTGCCAAACCAAGTAACATACAGTCAGTGACAGGTTAGATACATAACCCAGTAATCATGCAGGGGGGAAAGCAAGCTGTTAACAAAAGCACACCTAGGATCAGCCCAAAAGGAAGTTTTATCAAGCTCAGGAACTACGAGAGTGACATTCAAGTATCTTGCAATCGCAACCATGTCGCATATCTGCAGACATCACCAAAACTATTAGCTAGGAGCATTAAAACAAAGCCGCAGAGTAATTTGATCAACAAGAATGAAGTAATATAACCAACTCACCGCTGCTCTCATTTGATTGAGTCCTCCGTTACACGAAACCATCAGGTAGCCATTGTTTTTATAAACCCCTACAGTCAACAGAAGAATAAAACCTCACATTCAGTACAAACATCCAAAATGCACTGATTACTGACTCGGATAAAGCAATTCAACCTCATGATTTCATCATAAAAAGGATTGATGAGCCAATACAACGCAATGGAAAAAGTCTAACAGTTAGATATGACACTGCCTCTAGCCTATAACAATTCTACTCAATTCAACAAACAACAAATTCAATTTTGCATTGAGAAAACAAAAGAGGCGGCTCACTCTTTGGCGGGAGAACCCTAGCCGGAACGGAGCTGAGCTTGTTGTCCTGTAGAACCGACGACGCCACCGCCGACTCCTGAGAAAAGCAAGACGGCCAGCCTTTCAAAACCCTAGGGCCCCACATATCCCCCAACGCCGTCAATTGCACAATACACGTCCACAGAAGAACCGACGTCGTCGCGCGTATCATCCACAGCTTCATCTTCGACCTCGACGACGACGACGACGTCGCCGCCGCCGTCGCCAGCAGCGAGTTCTTTATCAACTTCTCCCCCTTCAATCCCATCACAACCTTTCTCTCCTTCTTCTCTACCTTGCACATCAATCTCTCCTCAACACTATAAAACGCCGTCGTTTTTCCGATCAATGTTCGCCGGATCCGGCGAAATCGAAGCTTTCCTTTCTCAGCTCCTCCACCCCTTGATATATATAGAAAGATCCGAGAACCGTCACCGAAACCTTCACCGCATTCACCCTATGTAAAATGTAAGAAAATAAAATCACTCCGAAAACCGCTGTGATCTCCGGTGGAGCAATCGGAAACTGGAACGGTAATGCTGGCCGGAATATCTCCCCAGATCCGCCGAATTCCGGTCGCCGGAGCTCCTGGACTGTCCGGTGATTAGGAAATGGGGGAGGCGGAGAAGACGGAGGTGATTGACGTCGTCATGGTCTCTCAGAGAAGCGAAGATGGTTTTTTTCTTAAAAGAAAGAAGAAGAAGATGTGAGAAAGAGAATTTGGAGAGAGAAAGAGAGAAGAGCAGAGAAAGAGAGAACGCGTGGTGTGCGTGCGTGACGTGCACCGACGGGTTCTGTGTGGGCTGGACAGGACTCCCTCAAGTTAAAGGCTCTCTCTTCTAATCTTTGGGCTCTTCGGGGAGGGTGAGGCCTCCAATAAATGACGGCCAGCTATTATATCATACGACCGGCCCCAGTGGAATTATGTCTTGTTATACGTGTCAGCCATCGGCGGCATGGCGTTGAAGCGAGATCGGAAGAGGTGAACACCGACAATTTCTCGCGATATAAATGGGGGGGATCTTCTCGTTCCGGCAAACAATTACACGTGGAGGCGTTAATTAAAGAGATGGTTTAACTTTTAAGCAGGCATGATTAGAGGGCTCTAATCACTATGTTCATTAAAAGTTGACATTGGGGGTTTGTGGTGATTTAATATCAATAATATGTTGTCCATGGAATTGGTTCTAGTGGCATTATTTTCGTCTTAAATTTCATCGTTCTAAGAATATAAGATCTGTTTTCCTTTTGATACATAAGATATGTTTTTGTTTTGGTACATAAGATATAGATATGTTGAAAATGTATGTTCGTAAACGTACATTGGATTGATAAAAACTATTATGTTTATTCGATAATTTTAGTTATAAATTTTATGGGCGTGTTTTGAATTGGTATGTAATGCTTTGTTAAAATATCATACACATGAAGATTAGGACATGTTTTTAAATGCATATTCTATGCACCAAATGGTGGATCATAAAAATAAAAAAGAAGGCATTTTGTTTGGTAACTAATTACCATGCTGACGGTATATTGGCGATAAGGAGAGGTTAGGGTCGTGTTTATTTGGACTAAAGCCTTGAGAGCTAATTCATGGCCGTAAAGCCACCGTCCCACTGTCGGTTGCGCCGTGTTTAAAGACGGACCAAAACGACGTCATTTTCTTTGGGTCTAGTTCTCTAATCTGTACGTAGATCGTGCGGTTGTATTATGCCGGACTACGTGCTTCAATGAGGAGGTGTATAACAGTGAAAAGCGGGGTCCTTTCTTTTTCTAGTACAATCGACCTATCAGGCAGTCACACTTGGGATGTGGACGTCGCACGCGCCCATAGTGATCTCTGGTGCTACTTGTGAAGAGAGCGTGGGCCACGCGATAGAGGTAGACTTAGATTTTACAATGTCACTGTGAAGTAAATGGAAAATATATCTGTGGGAGTGAGGGGTTCCAACTTCCAACCATTAATAGATTAAGACTTAAGGACCAAAGGAACATAGAAATAAAACATAGCAATCATATTATTCTTGACTCGATTGATGTGGTGAAAACCAATACCAAGACTACTTTATCAGAATACACTGTCAAATTATCACTGATGGCCTCTTTGTTTAAACCCATTATATAAATTCTCGATAATTGAATAGTTGTTTGATACAGAGCCTCGTTAATCTCATTATACACACTCTTTATAGTTCTATGGTTAACGTTCATGTGAGTTTGAAATTGATCTATGTGAACCACAATTATACCGCTAATTTTCAATCTTGTCTTGTTACACATTTTCTTCAATCCTTAATAATAATTCTAATCCAATTCATAAATGAAGATTTTCTAGCTTGTTGCATATCTATAAATAGCCAATCCCGACTCTATACAAGTGTATAAAGTTTACCAACCCCAAAAGCAAGCATGCAATTTCGTCAATAATATAAGCATAAAAGAATATAGATATTACTAGGACACGTATGTATGTGGTGCTTGCCTACATTAGCCCAGCTTATAATGGCATGGGGTGGTGCCTAAATTCCACTGCCCATGACTGTATAGTTTTGCTAAATAGAATGCCACCTTACGTTTTATAATTAAAAGTTTGACATATTCTCGAGTCTTGCATTGTGGCAAAGAAGTGGCTGCTGGGATATTTGGAGTGGTTGACTCGCCGTTTTAGCTGGAATGTTGATGTCTATAAACTATTGTGCACGACCTGGACCGATACAATTGTGCTGGCCACGCATGGAAGCATTCTGCATGCTTAATTTGGACAATTACGATTAAAGACAAAACAAATGGAGACTGAAATATCCAACCAAGGGTAGGGTTTTGGGTAAACACGTAAATGTGCTCATATCTTAGATGAATGTGAAGACGGCTTTGCTGCTTTGGACTCATATATAATATCACATGCATATTGATATGATAAATAAATGGAACATGTCAAATTTCAGTAGCCACTATGCTATTGTAAACGCCACTATGCGTATTGTAAATGCGATCTATATATGTAGACATTAGGAACTTTTAAGACAGGTATGGTTTTGTTACTTGCATCATGAAGAATTGACCGAGGTGTGTGAGAATGTTTGTTAATTTTAAAGAATTTCTTTGGATATTTTTGTTTTACACACTACCTTGTCGTTACAATAGATCGTATATGATCATTATAATAAAACTTGTGGGAGACTATTAAAAGTGACTAAGACGTGAAAAAGGTATCGGCTTGGAGACAATTTGCTAACAACATACCGTATAGGAAAATGACCATTACAAGTCTGCGCTATTTTTTGTTTTTGTTTAAGAGGACAAGTTTACGGTAATTTAATGATCGATGAATGATGAATACACGATATGTTTATTATCCGGCTATTTTAGATTCTAAGAAAATTATATTTTAAAATTTTATCCAAATCGTTTGATCATTTTATTATCTAAACCGGAATATACACGATAATAATGAATAAATCTTACCAATATAATCAGTATTTTTTTTATCTTTTGCGAAACAAAGGTCGATTTCAGTTCCATGTCCTCGGATGGAATCTGACCAATATTTCACTCATACTGAAAACGAAATAATGAACAACGTCGACATATAATTACAAACCAAAATTGAAGAAAGGGGGGCCTGTAATAATTGAGATGAATGAATAAATACACAGCTATTAGTTGAACCTTCTAATTGACGAGTCATGAACGCAATGCCACAATAGGCAACCAACTCGGTCAGATCGAGATTATACTCACGGAAAAAGGATGAGAGAAATTAAGAACGTTGCAGAGAAAAATCTAGCTAGCTCATCGAATATACTCCAGCCAGAGGACGAGTACAGTTGTGCAAAATGGCTTTCCTTAATTTTGATAATAATTTGAGCTAATTGAGAATAGCACAACCTAGTTTGGGTTTCTCAACAAGTTGATAATGGTGATTTGTAGCAATTTAGATGTGAGGCATTTGATGAACGAGTAAAGCTATTTGACTTATTTGCTAAATTTAATCTTCTATTTTAGATTAGGGTTGGTGCTCGATTGTACGGCTGTACTAAAGTCCTCAACTGGTTAAAGAAATATCAAGGCGTGGTGCCCTTTTTATCTGAAGAGAATACATGATATTTTTTTTGGAATCAGATCTTCATTAAAAACAGAGATCGGGGAGAGCCAGAACCAACCTGGTTTACTCCAACACATACAACATGGAAGTAAAGCAACAATAAAAAAGAGATACATGATAAAACAAAACACCCAAAACCAGCAGGTAGTAATGGACTCAGTTCAGCTTCACCGCAAAATCACAATTAGGATCAATGTGGGCAGGGACTTCCTTAATACTCCGACGAGAGACGGTGGTGGCATACTCACCCACCTAGTTTGGTCCACCATCTCCATATCAAGCTTTGCTACAACATGAGCCATTGCATTTGCTTTCCGGGGATCCCACTCCCATTCTACATTATCGAAAATATCAGCTTTTGATCTAATTCCATAAATGATTGGGTAGGATCTCCAGCTTCCTCTCACACTTATTTTTTTTATATTGTTGATAATCCCTTGGGCGTCCGACTCTATCACAACATTAAGAAGGTGGAGCTCCACTGCAAGATCCATTCCTGCCTCCACTGCCTTGGCTTCTCCAACCTCTGCAGATGTACATGGGTGCCTCAAAGCCACACCTACAATCACAAAACCTTTACAATCCCTTATGAGGCCACATTTGTTAAAGAATTCCATCCCGCATCACAATTCACTTTGAAAAAAATTCTCAACAGGTGGAGACCACTTTGTCTCATTCCTGGACAACAAAAAAGAAGGGTTAAAAGTCGCATTTGTCATCTTGTAGTCATTATACAGAGACATAGCTCGTATAACAACCCCTTCGGGTGACATAGCCTTATGTTGGTGAATATAAGAACACCACTCCTTCCAAATTTTTCACCCAAGAAAGCAAACCAAGGACAGAATATGATCCATTTCCTCTTTAGTGGCAGCAAACTTAATCAGATCAGACATCCAAATACAGAGGTTTGTAATATCTTGTTTATTCACCCTCAAGCAAAGAGGTGACCCATTCCACACTGCATCTACCCAAGGACAAAGTAAGAGCACATGCTCCATTGATTCCTCCATCTCACCACACAACTTAGAAAATGGATGTGAAGTCAACTTCCTTCTGTATAGATTAAGAGCACAGGTGTTTGCATTATTAAAGCACCTCCAGAAGAACACTTTGATTTTGGGAAGAGTATCAATATTCCAAAGCAGTTCCAGAAACTTTCTTCAATCATGTATGAGCTATGATAAGAAAGAGGGCTATTTGTGTTCATCAAACCATGTCTACGATGGTAACCAGACTTCACACTATATTCTCCGTTTATATTCCAAGGTCAAATCAAATAATCAATTCCAACACCATCCCCAATAGGCACACAATTAATCATAGCTGCTACATCCGGAGATATATAAGGGATAATAGCTTCAATATTCCAGCTTCTTGTCCTGGAGTCTATTAACTCCGCCTCTTTAACAAGAACATTACCCCCCACTGAAGTGATAGCACAAACTCTCCCACCACTCATACCATCCAGCCATGGATCAATCCATATATTAATGGAATTACCATTCATCACTTGCCACCTAGACTCCTTCAAAACTTCATCGTTCGCCATCACAAGGCTACTCAACCCCTAAGAGGCTCTGTGGCCTTTGACAGCATTGGAAAAATCTATTTTAGGATAATATCTGACTTTGAGAACCTGTACCAGAAGGGATTGAGGCTCATGCCAAATTCTCCAATCATTCTTTGCCAAAAGAGCCAAATTAAAGTTGTTAAGCTCCTTA
The DNA here is from genome assembly GCA_946800695.1 of Geum urbanum. NCBI lineage: Eukaryota > Viridiplantae > Streptophyta > Magnoliopsida > Rosales > Rosaceae > Geum > Geum urbanum. Next base: position 44,873,276 of record OX327013.1, read on the forward strand.
AAACCAATCCCTCCCATACTCTTCGGCTTGCAAAGGAAATCTCAGCTCTTCCAATGTATTTTGTTATTTGTCCCATTAGCCCACCAGAACTTGCCCAGCATAGAGTTGATTTCATTACAAAAGGAAACAAGGAACTGAAAGCAAGTCATCGAATAAGTTGGGATAGCCAGAGCCACTGCCTTAATAAGCACTTCTCTATCTGCCATAGTAAGCGTCTTTTGTTTCCATCCATAAATCCTTTTGGCAATTCTTTCCTTCACAAAAGCAAGAGACTGCTTTTTGGATCTCCCCCATATCGAAGGAAGCCCTAGATACAATCCAAGGTTATCAGTAGCATTAATGCCAAGTAACATCCCCAAAAGATGCTTCATTTGATTTGGAGTATTAGAAGAAAAGTAGAGGCTGAATTTATTGAGATTAACCTCCCGACTCATTCAAAATCATAGAGAAATGTTGTCAGTTCTGAAGAGTGGCACGTAAGAAATATAAGGCATCATCAACAAAATATAAGTGGGATAACATAGGACAAGATCTGCTCAATTTGATACCAATGGGCTTATTCTACTGTATCTCAAGCTGAACCTTTCAAGAGAGGACTTCACTGACAATAAGGAATAAATATGGCGAGAGAGGATCTCCCTGCCGTAAGCCTCTTTCTGGAATAAAAACAGAACCTGGTCTTCCATTCAGCACAACCGAGTAAGATACAGTCCTCACACACCTCATAATGAGCCGAACCCATCTCCCATCAAAACCAAACCTCAACAAAGCTTCCTCCAAGAAATCTCATTCAATCTTATCATAAGCTTTCACCATATCCTCCTTAAGAGCCAGTTCATGCTTCCCTCCACTCCTCTTTAGCCTTAGATAGTGGAATACTTCCTAGGCTATCATTAAGTTGTCTTGTATGAGATGATCAGGGACAAAAGCATTTTGATGATAACCAATGACCTCAGGTAAAACAACTTTAAGCCTGTTTGCCAACAACTTGGATAAAATCTTGTAAGAGTTATTGCAAAGGCTTATAGACCTAAATTGAGAAGTTGTTTAGGGTTTGGAACTCTAGGAATGATGGCAATGTGGGTTTCGTTGATTCCAGCCATCTCGACTTCCCCTGCCATAAAATCCAAACTAGTGCCAACAACAATGTCCTTAACTATATCCCAATAATCATGGTAAAACACTCCAGAGAAGCCATCAGGCCCAGGGACTTTCAAAGCTCTCAATTGTATTGCAGCATTTCAGACCTCTTCCTCATAAATAGGAGCTAAAATTTGGTTGTTCATTTGATCCAAAACCAGGGTGCAAATCCCCTCCATAGCGCCACCCCAACTTTTTTGACCACTAAACTTGTACACACTGTTAAAGTGATCATCACAGGCCCTGTGTATATTCAACTATCCTTCAATCCACCTTCCATCTTCACTAACAATTCTCAAAATCTTGTTTTTTTGTCTCCTATTCAAAGTAGTAAGATGGAAGAAACGAGTATTATCATCCCCAACTCTAAGTCATCGAATTCTAGACCTTTGTTGCCAATACACCTCATCACGCCTCCAAATAGCAGCAATTCTAGACAAGATAGTAGCTTGTTGACTATCATTGGGTTTAACAAATCCCACATCCTCCTCTTGGAGCTTACCTAACCCTTCCAAGCACTCCGCAACCTCCTGCGCCGAGTTCGGGACGGTTTCCCTACTCCATTTTATTAGAAGAGCACTGCATCTAACAAGATTTGCGTTCCATTTCTGAATATTAGTTATTCTCCTTTCATAGTTCCAACCACTTGTAATAACCTCTATGCAGCCCTCCTCTTTTGCCCAGAAAGTTTCGAACTTGAAAGAGAAAGGCTTTTTCTTCTGCTTAGTCTAGACAAGATAGTAGCTTGTTGACTATCATTGGGTTCAACATATCCTACATCCTCCTCTTGGAGCTTACCTAACCCCTCCAAACACTCTACAACCTCCTGCGCCGAGTTCGGGAAGGTTTTTCTACTCCATTTTATCAAAAGAGCCCTGCATCTAATAAGATTTGCTCTCCATTTTTGAATATTAGCTATCCTCCTTTCACAGTTTCAACCACTTTCAATAACCTCTATGCAGCCCTCCTCATTTGCCCATAAAGCTTCGAACTTGAAAGAGAAATGCCTCTTCTCCTGCTTCGGAGCCAATCTGAACAAAAGCGGGACATGATCAGATCCCACTCTCGGCAAATGAGTGATGCTTGATTTCGGCCACAAAAGGATCCAATCCTCATTATATAAGCCCCGGTCTAATCTTCCTGCATAACTACAACTCCATCTTCTTTTTTGACCCAAGTATATCTCTGACCACAGTATCGCACATCCAGAAGGGAATTCAGCTTAACAAAAAATTTCAAGTGAATATATCACCTAACATTCCATCTAGCACCGCCAACCTTCTCAAAATGCCAAAGAAGATCATTCAAATCACCAATAATGAGCCAAGGAGCCCCAGTAAACCAATTGCTCATTTGAGTAGAAGTCCACAAAGCCTCCTTCTCCTCCTGATTAGGGGGACCATACACCCATGACACCCTGAACTTGTGCCCACCATCAACAAATTGAATAATGGTGTCAATCAGATTCCTCGAGTCAAAGGTAGCATCCACAATGACCGACGATTTCCACCAAATTGATAAACCCCCCGCACTTCCAATAACTCCAGTCGGTTTGACATTGTGGACCCTGTGATAGGCACACCTCTTCCTTAACTTATTAACAAAAAAATTACCTTGATGTGTTTCAGACAAAAACACAATATCTGGAATCTGGATAATGGGTGGTACGAATCATGCCCCTCAGTGATTGAATTGTCAAAGGCTTTCCCAAACCTTGACAATGTCTGGGGCCAGCTGCTAGTACCCGATTTCCTAGACACATCAGATTGTGTTTCCTTGGTGACTGCATCCTCCTTCTTTCTACTGCTTCTTCGCTTCCTTGTCACCTCAATCTCCTTCTTGGAAAGTTTCAGGCTCTGATTCACCGCTTTCTTGCTTCTCTTCGGCGCCCTTATTTGCTTTCCCCCATCCTCAGGAACTATACGTTTCCTGGCACCTCTTCAATATGAGCACGAGGGTTTGTCGGGATAGTTGGGTCAATAGTCTGCTCACAATAATCTGCAAAAGGGAAACGGGCATTTGCGCCCAAGGGGGTATTGTTTCAGGATCAGCCCACGTACGATTATCGATCCTTAGCCCATTAAACACTTCCATTTTGCAAAAAGCGCGGATCCGAAGCGCAATCTCTGTTGCCAGCTGTCTCAAAAGACCCATCACAGACTGCCCTGTCAACATCCACGGCACACAACTCAACCATCTGTGCACGGATCCCATCGTTGACTTGTTCCCCATTCTCAACCCTAGTACCCTGTCTGAAACTTTCCAACCTGCCTCCCTGCACAACAGCACTCCGGCCACCCGAGCCGCCCACACATCCTGGCACCCGAGATTACATGATTTCGCTTCTATTTCATTGACTCCAACTCATGACCTAATAATTTACTTTCGAGACAGTAATGCTCTTACCATTTGACGTGGTGTCTAATTAGCAAGACCCTTGACTCTGTGTATTCAAAACACTCCGCTCAAAAGATTAGTAAAGTTGGCATGCCAACAACCGGATATTACTTAGAGAATCAATCTGAAACACACTATATTAACAACACCACATTTCATCGGAAAGAGGTTGCGTCCGAGACGAGCATGCTTGGAAGCTTTACTTACCTTTCACGACTCAACGTTAGATATGTACATGTCCGTATTTAGACAGTGAAAGCTACAAACCTGCTTTTACCCCAGCTGAAGTATTTTTCTACTCTTCGATATCATAGTCGTACTCGGTCTATTCAGAATGTCCAGGAGGGGTATAACATCCTAATCGTTGTGGGTGACTGATGTGATCAATATCTTCAGGTAGCATAAGCGTATCAAGAACAACATTCAAGGAGTAATGAAGCTGGCGATAACTGTTTACCAATCAGTTACGCCCGACGAAATTAAATCGAAGTGCAGGTCAGACGTAACCGGAACTACAGAAATACAGGAATGATATATGAACAGTATAGAATGAAATATGTTGCGTCCATCTTAGAAGAGACTTGACTGCTAAGCAAATTTCAGATCACTAGGATCTAGTCTTCTGATTGGGAACCTAAGAAGACTTGGATGTTAAGCAAGCACTTGCAAATGTCCCACGAAATTTGAGCTATGCATGTAAGTGATGTAACTTGTGGAAATGAAGGTAAATCTACGCTGCATGTATATACATTAGATCATAATATACACATGAAAAAGAAAAAAGTAGTAGAAATTGGCAAACCTATAATGACATTTTATTCCACTATAATGAAGAGTCTGAATCGTCCAGCTTGTAAAAGATGCTGCTATGTTAAGATGACAACGATGATGCAACAGAGCTTCTCGTTTCTCTACAACTTATCCCTCTCTGCATCCTGTAGTACCATACAGCATTAAGATTGAATCAAAACTTGTATAGATCTGCCGAATCAACTAGACTTTTTGTCTTATCTGGCGTTTAATATCTAGATTTACAAGCACATAAGATCAGAAGCAAGGGAAAAGAGATCAAAGAGAGAGTGGAAAAGAAGGAGAGCTTACCAAACCGTCCACTAATTTGTCAAAATCATCATCGAAAGCCCCATCAACATCATCTGAATTGAAAGAGACCAGAATCACCAGATAATGATCAGTACTAAAGGCCTAAAGCTGATATCTGGGCCCCACATATCTAAGTTTCACGAAAGTATGAAGCATACATTATCTACAGGACTAGAAATGATTTTAAAGGCAGGCATTGGTAAAGTACTGAAGATCCAAGTAGGGAGCTAATATAAATCTAAAAGACTACAGTGCAGCAGACCCAAGAACAGTAAAAGCAAAGGCTCAGATGAAATCAAACATTTGATTCCCTTATGTAAGAAAACAATTAAAGAACTAAGAGAAAAAGGGATAGCAAGAATTCTGGTCAGAATGTAACACTATGTGTCTGAAATATGGTCAAGGCCAAGCTAGAAGCAGGTCATGCTAATTCTCTAGCAAATCAAGAAGTGGCGTGATTGTCATAGGGACTAGAAAGAAAAAAAACGCACAGTACAAATTTCAAGTAGGGAACTTTGTAAGCTACCTGGATCATCATCACTATCTCCAAGGAGAAATGCATCCAAGTCTTGCTCGGTAGTTGCTGGAGTTGAAGTTTGAGTTTTATGTTTTTCTTAATTTCTGCTTTAGAACTTACTCCAACTTTAGAAGGTTCCTTTACTCGGTCGTCTAAAGATAGTTCAGTTGACTTTAGCTTAACATCCTCCAGGTACTTCTTCTCATAGCTAGAAGGAGGCACAAGATAAAAAACAAAATAGTTTATCAGGGTGAAGTGAGTTAGAATCATATGAACGTTGGGTTTCAAACAAGAGACGGGTTACTTAATCATAACACGAGGACACAATTCATATCTTAATTTCGAAATCTCCTGCAAGCAAAGAATTTTAGATAAAGCACTGGTGAAAAAATGATACAACTGGGAAATTAAGAAAACAAACAAACTTTTCTGATTTATAATCACTTGTCATCTATTTTAGTCCTATCAATCTCTGATTATTCTTTGTAACAAAAATGAGGCAACCCGGACGGTCGAAAGAACAAGTTTGGCATGCTTTTATTGCCACTGTAAGATCCTGCCTCACATTTGTGACTGTTGGCACATCAGTGAACTGTGCATCATCTACACATATTTAAACACAATTCCAATTCCAATAAGCTCTTAATCAAGTAACAAAGACAACACAAGCCACGGTCAATATTGCTTTACTAGAACACAACTAACAATTTCGACACCACAGAATCACTGTAACTGAAGCAGTTGAAATTAACCAAATTTCAAGCAATTTTTCTAGGTCTTTAATGAGATTCACAATTGAAATCCCTAAAAAAAATAAAAAATATTAGTACCTGGAATTGGAAAATCTTTAAACGTGACCGGAGTGATTCCATTAGCGAAGTCTCTCAACGCCTCGGTGATTCCATACGCTTCCAAAACCTTCACGTCTTCTTTTTCCTCGATTTGGTTCTCTGCCGTCGGAGGCGGTTGCGCTAGCGACGGAGCCAAGGCGTCAGTGAAGTGCTTGATGTCGGCGGCGATGATCTCCTTGGAGCGCTTCGCGATCTCGGAGACGATGCCGGAGAGCTTCGACGCGCCGCCGATGGTGAGCTCTTGCGATCGCTTCGCGGCTTCTTCTGCGACGCCGCAGGCTTTGTTCCACAAGTCCATTTTGACTGAGCTCTTCGACCGATTCCGATTTCCGAAGTTTACGGTTTGATTCCATTACCCTTTCTCTGTGGTTAGAAAGGGTTCAAATTACCATCTAGTCCTTTAATTCCCTCCATTTTGCGGGTATAGATGGTAATTTGGCTACCTTGAGATACATTTGCAACTTCACTGAGGTAAACTATATTTTGATAAAGAGATCGGAACAAATTCCATTACAATGTTTGGCTCTAAGGTATATCGGCATCGGTGACTCGGCGGCATATTTGTGAGTGGTACTAGATATCCATAACCTTTCTCCTTAATCCTCTCTAGTCTATTATCATTTCCCCGGGCTTCAAATTCCCATTCAATTTAGATCAAACACCTTACAGATACTAAGTAATCACAAACATTGATGGTCCGGGCCAATTTTCTTGGATGGACGTTTTAGGGTTTGTTTTTTTCGTTAGTCGAGATTGGGAAGAGAATCTGGGGTGAGGGTTTTCATCGGTCGATGGTGGTCTTCTGGGATGGCATAAAAGCCTGGTTCATGTCGGGGATCTGCTTCGATGGCTAGACCGATTGCTTTTCGACGGTTCATAGAGGTGGACGGTAGAGGATCGAGGGAGGTGGTGCGATGGTGATAGCTGGATCGGGGCGGGGGAAGTTGCAGTGGCAGCTTCTCTTCTTTTTCTGGGCTGGGTCTGTGGCCCAAACAGCTTTTGGGTAAGTGTGGTGGGCCAGTTTGGTCCTTGAGTTTTGTTTAGGTTTTTTATTTGTGGTCTAGTTTTTTGTTTTGGTGTAGTTGGTCCCTACTCTCTTGAGCTAGGGTTATGGGTTATGGTACGCTACAGTCAGGTGGTGGAGCCATGGTTATGGCATTTTTCCAAAAACCAATGTGGTCTATGTTCGGGTGTTGTTGAGTTATCAATTTGATGGTGATTCTCCCTTGCAACGTGGTTGCGATCGTTTGTGACACGGTGTTGAAGAGAGTGAATTATTTTGTTGTAATGTTGGTGGCAAGATGGTACCGTGATATCCGAGATTATTTTGTTGGTTATGTAGCCTGTTTTGGACGTTTGATATGCTTAGGGTAGGCGGAACAAGTATCTTGGTGTATGTACCTTGATTGAATGTTCCATGATGTAATCGGTTGGTAATCAATAAAATGTCTTTTTCTCAACAAAAAAAACACCTTACAAATACTAGGTGTTCCCACTTGGACTGGGATACGGTCTTAGTCTTACACAGGCCAGACCAACAGTACAAGTTAAGCCCATACATGAAAATCAATTGGCCCAGTAAGCCCAAGTGCTCAAATAACCACACATCCATATTGTTTGTTTCAAGTGGGTAACAGTAATACTACGACTCGTGGGATATCCATACGTACTCCTCCTCTTTGGGACTTGGTTAATGGCATTTCCCAGAAAAGCAAAAGCAAGAACAAGGAAACAAGGAACTGCAGAAGCCAGAAAGGGGTTGCATAAACGGATTGAGAGTGGTGTATGGGGCTTATACTATAAAGAGTAGAGAATAATGGGCTGGCCCCAATCACCACATGATATGTATAATATAAACATGGTGGTACACTGGTACAGAAAATCAGAAATTGAGAGAGAATGTCCCCATTCCAGTCGGTTGATCCAACTATGGCGGCTTCTTATCCGAGTTCTGTTTTTGTGTTCAAGACACAACGACATTGTTGTCATGCAAACCAGTCAAGCTTGTTTAGTAATAGTTTGAAACGTATCGTCTATAGACATGTACTCAAGTTTGTTTAGATTACTTTGAAGGGTATCGATCGACTATAGACCTATATTCAAGAATGTAACATGTTTCATTATTTGGCGGATTATTAATTGAACTTCATATTCGATTTCATATTCAGAAACTTAAGGACTCGATCGCGATCATAATTAATTTTAAGTAAAATAAGTATGTATGTACTGATGTACTGATCCTCCACCAAAACCAAATGCAAGGTGCATTATATATGTAAACAAAATAGTACGTTCTTGATATATAGCCATATCTACTTCAATCTTTTGGGATTGTGAAAGGTGCGCACAAATACGAGAGAGGACCCCACCATTGGTAACCTTTTTTGCTTCTAGTCCCAGAGAAGAGGTAGCTTCTTCCTTGTTATTATGCATGCATAAATAGGCATACATAGCTTCTTATTGGAGATAGATGATCTTCGATAGGGAGAGGTGAAGAGGGATGTGGACAAATACCAGAATATCAACCTAATAACGTACGGTGCAAGTGTAGAACCCACAGCCGTCCCATGTGCATGTGAAGCTGTTCCCATCACAGCTATAGCTCTCCCCCTCTGTCGACCCAGCCAAATTCAGCGATCAAAATCAAAGGCCACCATATTTTTTTCCAGCTCTCCCCCTCTGTGATTTCCTTTCAATTTTTACTATTGTAACTGTTGGATGTGACATCTCACGTAAAAATAGTATAAGATGAAATACAATTTAAATGAATGTGAATTATTTTTAATTATATCGAGATTTTTTATGGATAAAACTCAACACCTTAAAAATGGTTAAATTAATACTATGTTGATACATAACAGATCATACGTATCACGCTTGTCGCTATTCATCTTGGTATCAAAGTCAATTCCTCTCCATCATATCTGAACCATATGAGATTGATTCCAACTATCACGTGCTAACCTAGAGTCGAGCTGCACGTGCAGAGACTTGTTTGATCAGGAGAAGCCAACAAAACGTTACCCCCTCCTTGTTTTGTTTGTACTAACTGACCAACCATTGTTCTCCTAGCAGCTAGAGAGAGATTTAATTCCGATTTGATTTATGCAACATCGGTGCTGGTTGATATATGCATCGGGTTACCACCGTTTGGTCCATTCATTTCCTTTCATGAGCAGTCTCCCACATCACAACTTGACGATTTGACGTTTTTGTCAATCCCCCTTGCTTTGTTTGTTTCATTAGACGGGTACTTCCAATGAGATTTGGTGCATTACTTGGAAGGGTAAATGACATAAGAAGAAATCAAAGAAAAACCATCCATTCTCGACTATAAAACTACGGTTTTTTAATCGGATCGTCGTAGTCACTCGCACAAAAAAGAAGCATACCGTATGGAAGTATGGAACTCACACGAGTAATTACGACGTACGTTGTTCTAGTTCAGCAAGTAAAACTTATTGACAATGATAATGTTAAGAGCCTATTGGACATCACACTTGTGAAAACTCGCTCTAATACAATCAATGAAGTAACTTCTTAGATTTCACAACCAAAATCAATTGTAATTATAATGATCTAAGAAAATGTAAATCCGTTAGCACAATCTCTCTGATTTATAATAATTTTAATATGAAACTCTTTTTACATTCACATTCGCAACTACTTAATCATGCACTCCGATCCATCTCGAGATGATAGCTCACGGTCATCGATTGACATGCTGAAAATGGATGAGTTGTGACGTTGTGGGTAGAACACAGATAGAAGTACTTACGTCGATAAAGGATGGAGACTATGACGGTTTGTATATACATAATAATGAACGAGCTAGACTGTGTGTTCGGGGCTCCACCGGTTGAATCGCGGTGGTTAGGGGGGGCAGATAACGTACAGAACAGTCAAATGGCGGTTGATTTTGCATTGCAGCGTAGATGCAGAGAGATATATAAGCCAGGGTCTTGTACGTGGTTAATTGCATGGGGACATATATTCATTGTTGCTTAGTCCTCACACCAGAACACCATTCACACACCAATGACACCATGATTATCAAGCATGAGTAACATCACTATAACACACGGATTGTGTGTGTGTGTATATATATATATATATTTATATGCACCATACAGCCATGGGAAACAACTCGATCTCTTTGATTGCTTGTTTAGACAAACATAGCTCCACTAGTCCTAATATGTGACAATACTCTTGGACACACTTCTGTACCAGAGATATGTAAGCTGATCACTCTGAGTAATTTAAAGTTTTGTAATATATAGGGTAGCATGGCCGCCCGTCGACAACTAATTAGTACTTTAATTTTAAGCAGGTGATCGACACCTATCCGATCACCCGAAAGACCACTTAGCGGGCTACAACTTCACCCACAAAACCGAGTTCATCCGACCAGGCACGCGCCCTACAAGCGCACACCCGAATACTTGGTCTACATGACAGCAAGTACAGCCATATCCCACATCGAAGAGCACAAGCAAGCAACAATCCCACCTACCTATATAGGTAAGGCATTTACTATAGGTAAGACGACAATTAAATCCATCGCATTCAATTCGACCCAGCAATTAATTCTAGCAATTAAATACTCCAACCTACTTTCTTACACGTTCGTTTAACTGTTATATCCAATACATCTTCTAACTTAGGCATCGGAGCGTTGAAGGCAGGCCGGCCCTGTCTTGACCATCTGACCGCCTGTTTGTTGTTGTATTCTTCTGACAGTGGGAGTCGAACATCCGAATACCCGAACACCCGAACATCCGTAGAGAGAGAAAGCACCCGATTATCCGAACGTTCGGACAAGAAGAGGAGATTACTCGTACTTGCTTCTGCTTGATTACGTCCCGCGTAATTCGGTAGAAACAGTTGGTGCCGTCTGTGGGAAACTTACAAATTGCAAACCTTGTATAAACACCACTAACCAAAAGCCCGCATGCATACCCAAGAGACGTACATCAGCAATACGCCCGTCGAGGAAACACCCTCGAGCGCACGGGCGCGACAGGTGATGGAGCTGGGGACGAGCAGCAGCCCCGGACTGAGCGGCGAGAAACGTGTCGACTGCCTGCTCCAGGAACTGCGAGAGGCAGCGTTTGAAAGGGTCCACAAGCGCCAGGTCCGACAGAGACTGGAAGAACGGCTGGACGCGCAAGTCAGCCAGCAGCAAATACGACACGCACTACAAGAAAATGACCCATTGCCGGCGACTTTTATGTCGCCGGCAATGTTTTTGGACATTACCGGCGATTTTTGCCGGAAAAATCGCCGGTAATGTTTTTTTTTTTTTTTTTTTTTTTTTTACATTACCGGCGATTTTTGTCGCCGGTAATGTTCGTCGCCGGCAATCTCTCGATGGTAATGTAAAAAAAAAAAAAAAAGACATTACCGGCGACTTCATTTATGTCGCCGGTAATGTCTTTTTTTTTTTTTTTTTTTTACATTACCGGCGACATATATGTCGCCGGCAATGTCTTTTCCAGCAAGACATTACCGGCGACTTACATTTATGTCGCCGGTAATGTTAAAAAAAAAAAAAAAAGACATTACCGGCGGAAAAATCGCCGGTAATGTCCAAAAACATTGCCGGCGACATAAAAGTCGCCGGCAATGGGTCATTTTCTTGTAGTGACGGGTGAGGTCCCGTCCAGGAAGACACCAACGCTGAGGATCTTCAGCACGCATTCGGAAGGGCCGACCCCCGGGTAACCAGAACACCCACGCCGACGGAGGAACGCGCACCCAGGGGCACGCCCCCGATGGACAACACCTTGATCCTCCGGATGATGGAGGAACTGTCGGCACAAGTGTCGCGCCTGCGGAAAACAAGCTTGCCAGGAAGGGTGGGATGTTCATCCCCCGAGTCAGTCCGTTCTTGGCACACATACTGGAGAGAGGCAGGGACCTCAACGCGAAAACGACGAAGGTCACCCGGTTCGACGGGAGTGGGGACCCCCGCAAACACATCGACGAATTTCGGTCCGCCAGAGACGAAACCAGGTACTCTAACTCAACTTTGTGCTTTCTATTCCAAGAGACACTGTCCCAGGAGGCAAGGAGCTGGTTCTATGAGATCCCGCCAGGCTCCATCCATTCGTTCCTTGAGCTGGCGGAAAGTTTTCAAAGGCGATACAGGCTCCAGGGCAAGTACAACACCACGGGCATCCTCCTCAAAGTCCGCCAGGGGGCCGACTAGAGCCTATCCAGCTACATCAACCAGTGGAGGACGTTGGCGAGCACGTACAGAAGCCTCGACAAGCAGGTGGCTAAGGTCGCCTTGATGGACAACATGCTCGCAACACCATTCGTAGAAAAGCTCGTATGGAAGGAGCATCTCGACTACGACGAGATCATGGATTTGATCGTACAGAAGGCGCTAGTGGAGACGCGAATATACGGGATCACCTCCAAATCCAACATCGACCAACAAGAGAGCACGGACGCCCAACCACGACAGAACATTGACGACATGAGAGAATCAGGCGGAGGCTACAAGCGGAGCCGAGATGCGCACATGCAAGACAACCAGAGGCCGTCTTACCGCGGCCACCAAGGCATCCGACACGACCGAGCAAGGGCACCAGCACCACAGGGAATCCGCTCCCAAGAGGCCGCCTGGTGCCGATCGGCCGAGCAGGAGGTCTACGCAATCGATCGGCAATCAAACGAACAGCTGCTCCGCCAACACCGACACCAGATCCAACCGCCGAACAACGTGTCGAAGGAAAGAGCCCTGATCGGTCAAAACCCGGGTAGATGGTGCAAATACCACCACACAACCACCCACCACACCAACGACTGTGTGATGCTGAAGAAGGTACTCAGGGACATGCAGAGGGACGGACAGATCGCCCTCCCCAGAGCCGAGGAACGCCCGCGCGAGACGAACATCGAGACCCGAGGGACTATCATCACGATATCCGGAGGAAAGCGTAAGGAGGGGACTTCGTCGCCCGACCGTCCGAGCAGGGAGGTGCTGGCGATCGGAACAGGAAGGGCGAACAAAGCAGGAAGAAGAGAGTCGTCAACCATTAGCTTCACAACAGAAGACGAGGAGAGAAGTCCGAAGAATAGCACTTTACCGTTCGTGATCGACGCAATCATAGATCGATTCCTCATGAAGAGAGTGCTGATAGACAACGGGGCGTCCGTGAACGTAATCTACCTGGACGCGTACACGACATTGGGCAGACCCGTACACAAAATGACGCAGGACCACGAGTGCGTTGCGAGCTTCACGGGTGAAACATCATATCCATTCGGAAGCGACAACATTCGGGTCGGGATCGGCGCCCCCGACTCCCCACACAGCGAGGTCCGAATGGACTTTATCATCATGGACACACCCTCCCCATACAACGCCATACTCGGGAGGCCGGGGATCAGTAGGCTAAAACTGATCATCGCATGACACATGCTGTTGGGTCGATTCCCGACGGAGCACGGAGTCGGGCACGTCTTAGGCTACAACTACGAGGAGGCAGCAGAGCCCGGAAACAGGCAAGAGATCCTAGCCCTGGAAGAACGGCATGAGGTTGAATCCGGCCAAGTGCACATTTGGGGTAACGAACAGCAAATTCTTAGGGTACATCGTGAGCCAGAAGGGAATCGAGGCTTCGCCCACCAATGTGAGGGTGATCATCGACATGAAGCCGCCCGTCAAGAAGGCGGACCTACAGAGCCTCACGGGTAAACTAGCATCACTGAACATGTTCATATCTTGCTACTCGGACAAATGCGCCCCGATCTTCAAAGCTTTCCGAACAACGAACAAGCGAGAGGTCGTATGGACGCCCGAATGCGAGACATCTTTCCTCCAGATCAAGGAATACTTGGCCTCAATTCCACTCCTGTCCAGGCCCATCCGAGGGGAGGTATTGTATATCTACTTGGCTGCCTCCCTCCCAGCCGTCAGCTCAGCCCTCGTCCGCATGGAGGACTGTACGGAACTGCCCGTTTTCTTTTCAGGAAAAGGCATGACAGGCGCTGAAACCCGATACCCCATGATCGAGAAGATGGCGCTCGCACTCATCACTGTAGCCTGATGACTGAGACCATACTTCCAAGCACACAACATCCACATCCTCACAAACTCACCCCTGCGCCAGATTCTCCAATCTCCCGACCATAGCGGCCGTCTGGAGTTTGACCTCCAGTACAAACCCCAAATAGTAATAAAAGGGCAGGAAGTCGCAGACTTTATTGCCGAATACACGGAAGTAGAGACGACACTGACCGGCGCATCCGACGGCCTGACGGTATAGACATCTGATAAGCCAGAAGCCAAGACAGTACCACTGTCGGAGTGGAACCTCTACGTCGACGGATCCTGCACAAAGAAAACGAGCGGCGCCGGGATCATCCTAACCGGGCCAGGAGCGGTAAACGCAGAATACGCCCTCAAATTTGAATTCAAAACAACCAACAACGAAGTCGAGTACGAGGCGCTCATCGCAGGCCTATAGTTGGCCAAAAACTCGGAGGCGCCCAACCTAAACATATTTAGCGACTCACAGTTGGTGGTGAGCTAGGTCGAGGGAGAATTCCAGGAGAAAGGAGAGTCTATGATTGCCTACCTCAAACACGTGAAGGCGCTGATCAGCAGGTTTAACTACGTTAACATCAACCACATACACCGGGGACTCAACGCGAAGGCAGACAGGCTATTCCGATTGGCCACGGCTCCTGTCCACTCCGAACCAGGACAGCGGATCGTCGAAGTACTCCGACGACCAAGCATTTCGGGAGCTGAACAGGTAGTGGCAATCGAACCGCACGAACGGACCCGATGGCAGCAACGGCTGGAGCGATGCCACGCCCTCGCCCAGGGACTGGCGGAGCCACATCCCCACCTTCCACTGCCGTACCAGCTGCATCCGATCGAGCACGCTTGAATGGACGAGCGGCCCCACCTTCAGGAGCAGGCGACCCGGCGGAGAGATCTGCACCACTGGACGACTAGGAGACCGAAACCCGCGAGCCCAAGTTGAAGGAGGCCTCCCGCCAGTCCCTCTGCTCCACGCGCCTCTGGTCGCGCTCCGTTTGTCTTTGCTCTTTCTCACGGGAGAGGCGTTCCCGTTCGGCTCGGTCTTGACTCCGAGCAGCAGACGACGAAGGTGGCGGACGAACAACCCATTCAGCAGCACCAGCAACCCGCACTCGGGGGACGATAACAGCGGCCGCACGCACAGGAGGAGCGTGGTCGGAAACATTCGGCACAGGGATCCTCGTCTGGATGGTGTCACCCACGACCAGCGGCCGTCATCCACGATCCGGCGCACGGTCTCAGCGGCCGCACGACCAGTCCACCGTGACCGTCATCCACGATCCGGCGCACGGTCTCAGCACTCGAAAACAATGGCCGCACGACCAGTCCACCGTGACCGTCATCCACGATCCTTCTCACGGTCTCAGCACTCGAAAACAACATCTCCATGCGACACTAGAGGGCATCATCCTTCTCGGTGGCCTTTGACTTGGTAATTTTTGCTCCAAAACAAACACGAACGAAAGGTTAGTAAAAGTTATCAAATATACGTAAATAAAGCATGCAAAAATAAAAAAGGTATTAGACGCCCGATGGCACAGACGGGACAGACGCGTGCGCTCGATTAGATCCCAATGGCACGCCACCCAAAAGTGTCTCGCCTCGGGCGCCGGGTCGAAGACATACTTCAGACGAGCAACCCTGGCCTCCTCTACAGGCGTCATCGGGTACTCATTGGTGTTGAGGGGATAGAAGCGCTGGGGGACTCGATCGATGCGGTGCGCGTTGGCCGCATACTCTGGGGAGAAGAAGCCGAACTCCCAGTCGCCCCTGACCAGGCAGCTAATCATGCGCCACGAAGTCGACGAGCTGGGTGGGTCGACCAACCACCACTTAACCCGCGGCTCCACGGTGAAGGTACCCGAGTCCCGCCGGCAAGAAGAATGCTTCAACCGGAAGAAGTGCAGGAACTCCGCCCGCGTTGAATGGTCCAAGCCGCTCAGTCGGAAGATGTTGAAGAAGGCGACCAGCATTCATGTCAACGTGGGCCTGCACTGACCGAGCGAGATCCTCAGCAGCGCCAGCATATATTGAAAGAAGGGGTGTAGATGAAGCTTGATGCCTGCCTTCAAATGAAATTCGCTCACGCAGACGTGGCCGGACGGAGGCCGCGTGAACGTCTCGGCCTTCCCAGGGATCCTTAGCTTCACGGATGAAGGGATGTGGTAATCGCGCGCCCCGCCATCTCCTTCACCGAGGGTGCACGCTCGGGCTCCTGTACCGGCACTCCATCGGGTAGCACCCAGTGTATGCGCCCGCCCTCCGCAAATTGAGGCACGGCATTCTCTCCTTACACACACTCCTCGCTCCATGGCCCAGACGAAGATCCAGAAGACTCGGACGCATCCCTCAACCCGACGACCTCGGCAGAGGTTCGTGCTCGTTCCTCTTCCATCGGCTGCACGACAGGAGAATTATCGTTAAGGATATACCGCAAGGGTGTTACACTCATCACGAAGTCGGACGCGGAGTCCAATCCGATCGTGCATGGACTACAGCTAAACCACCCCGCCCCCGAAATATACACCCGTTCACACGACATGTCGCTCGAAACTTCTATCGGTTCTATCCCCTAGACAAGACGCATGCACGCACGCAACACCCAAACACTTAGCAAAAATTTCTACCACAAACAAGAAAAAACCCAAAAATCTACCCCAAAACAGATCAAAGCAGGCACGCCTCAAGAACACGCCTTGTTCTTGAGACGAAAACCCAGAAACGTGAAGAACAGAAATGGCAGGAAAACCGGAAAACCAAAAACATGAACGGAAAAGCAACACATCAGTTTCAGAGCCTCACCAGAAGTTGAAGATTGAAGCTTGAAAATGAACGTCGACGATGAACCTCGGCAAGAACACAAACGGAAATTGAAAGGTAACCTCTTAACAGTGAGCAGGGTAACTTTTTTTGTAGAGTTTCAGTGAATGTACAAAGCAATGGGAGAAGACGACAATACGAATGCCTATTTATACTGATCCAAAAACACACACGAGCGAACGCCTGCCGTCCATTTTTGCGTATCCACCGTCAGATGATGACACGTGTCCACAAGGCGGTTTACCTACCCGCCTAAGTAACCACGCTCACCCTTCGGCTTCCCGCCTTGCTTTCAAACCCTAGCACGATCCCTCACGAATCGCCACGTGTCAACCATGCAACCTCCCACGCTCCCACGCGCGTGACGACTGACCTGCGAGCAGGTACTATGTCATCGACATTGATTATGCAGGGCACGCCAGCATTTATTACGCTGGCTATCATTTATTGCACCCCCAACGGTTCCCAAGGAGAAGTTGAAAAGATGTCACTCCAAACGTCCCGTCAGTCAGATAACCCCACTCGAGGCACGCACACGCACGTCGCAGTTCCTGCCATTCGGACCATCAGACTATCGCACCACCAGCACGATCAAGCGCCTTACAATCTCACAGGCAAGTAAACGCCACCCCACCAGGTTAGTGCAAGACCATTGAGGGGCCCCGAAAAAGGCTAACGTCACGCGTTTCCTTTCGGCGTGTGCGCGCTCAAGGCAAGACCATTTAGGCGTCCCGAGAGAGGCTAACGGTATGCGTTCCCTCTTCGGCGTGCGCACGCTAAATGGACCGTAGGCGGCGCATGGTATCGTCTCCCTGGCTCTGTTGGCGAAGCCGAAGCACAAGTGACCACTTGTGAGTCCGCGCCTAGACACCTAGTAAGAGGTGACCCACCGTTCGGGATACGCGGCACGGAAGTGGCTAACGTCACTCGTTACCTTCCGGGGCACGCAAACAGCAGGACCATTCGAGCGGCTCGAAAGCGGTAGGTGTTTCTACCGAATTACGCGCGGGGGCGTAACGGGGCAGAAGCAACACGAATACACTTCTTTCTCCTCCTGGTGTGTCCGAGCGCTGGGGCTGCTCGGATGGATGGGCGCTCTCCTTCTCTTCGTGCGTGCGGGCTATCCTTTCGGGCGGTGGATCCTCATGTCGAGCGCTTCCTCTTCCTCTCGAGCGTTCGGGTGCAGCTGTTAGGAGAATACAACAACGAAGCAGGCGGTCAGGGGTTGAGACGGGGTGGCCCGCCTTCAACGCTTCGATGCCTAAGTCAGATGATGTATTGGATATAACAGTCAAGCGAACGTGCGAGTAGAGATATGAATCGAGTAAGTCAGCTAGCTCTCGATGGGATGATCTTACCTGTAGTTAATGCCTTACCTATATAGGTGGTTGAGTTTGGAGCCTGGTGGTGTTTTTCGATGTGGGACAACCTGCACTCTACTGGTGTGTGTTCTGCTTATTCGGGCGCGCCCCCCACGGGCGCGTGCGCGCCCGGAGGGGGTGGGTCTGGTGAGTGAAGTTGAAGCCTCCTTGGTGATCTTGCGTGTGGTGTGGTAGGTGTCGCTAATCTGATTAAGTGGATAAGTATGTTAATCGTACAACTAATGATGCAATACTAACAAGTCCCCCAAGTCCCCAAGACAAAGAGAACTTTCTTGACTGGGGAGTTGAAAAAGGGTCCGTACGATTAAACAAAAATACTTATCCGGTTGAGCAGTGGTGCGTGATCCTGTAACCCCCCAAGTCCCCAAACTCTCCGGTCAAGAAAGGGCTCGCATGACGGAGTGGAACCTGGGCGTTCGAACTTGTACCTGTTCATGCGATTGTGTACCTGTTCCTGTATTCTGGGCCCGTGGGGTGTGCCCGTTCGTACGTTGGTGTACCTATGGGCCCAGCCTCCAGAACAAGACTTGCTATTCTGGAGCCGTGCGCCCAGATGGGATCGGGCTTGTAAACATATATAAGTGTAACAGATATGCAGGTATATAGGTATGATGTATGAATGTATGGTATGATGCATAAATGTATGGTATGATGTGTGAATGTATGCAAATGTTTTTCGTGACACCGGCATTGGGATGGCGCGGTGCACCGCGTACATCAACGGGGATGCCGTTCCGTACGGTGTAGCGTCAACGGAGGGATCAAGACCGCGACTCGAATGTTAACGTTGCGCTCACACGGAGGGGAAACACCCCACGCCCGTGCCGCCCATCGACTTAGCATGCCCAGAGAGGAGTTGGCCCTATGCCTCTGTCATGACAGCCGGCTTGCTCTTCGATCATGCAACAGTGCGCTCACGGAGGGGACGAACCCCATGCCCGTGCCGCCCATCGGGCTCAGCGCGCGCTCAGAGAGGGGGCGGGCCCCATGCCTCTGCCGCCTGATCCAGCTTGCTAATGCTTGCGCGTACGTAGAGGAAGAACCCCATCCCATACGGTGTAGCTCTTCACTCGAGGCACGGCCAAAAGGGAATTCAGGCGTTAGCCCTCTTTCGGGGCCCCCGAGTGTCACATGTACTAACCTGATGGTGTTTTGGCGAGCGTCCGGTCGTGTGAGTGGTGTACGCGCCAGTAGGAGTGGTGGGTATCGTGGCGTGTTGTCCTTGCCTTGGGTTTGGTGGTGCTCTGATGAGACGTTTGGAGGTGACATTCCTTTTGATTTCTCTTTGGGAACCGGTGTGATAAATGCTAGCCGTCGCACTTAATGCTAGCGTGCCCTTGCATTGAATGCTGATGTTGTGATGATTGCTCGGAGGGTAGACGTCACGCGCGTGAGAGCGTGGGAGTGGGGCATGGGCGCCTCGTGTCGAGCTGTTGGAGACCGTGATAGGGTTTGAAATCGAGGCGGGAAGTCGAGGAGTTGGCGCGGTTACTTAGGAGGGCAAGTAAACCGCCCTGTGCCACATGTTGCGATCGGATGGCGGATACGCGAAAAACGGACAACTGGCGTTCGTTCGCGTATCCCGTCCGAGTAATATAAATAGGGCTTCCCTTGCCTTCGTTTTATTTATCACTTTCATAGCTTACCGAAATTCTGCCGGAGTCATTTGCGATCTGCATCCGTTTGAAGCTTGCCCTTGTTCGTGTCCTTCGTTACCGGAATTTCTGCTCGACGTGAAAGACTCAGCCCACAAACTAAATCTGGTGAGGCTCTCGCCCTTGGTTCTGTTGTTGCTTTTGTTTCTGTGGTTTTTGTTTTTCTGGGTTTTTGAACTCGAGGATAGGGTGTGTTCTTGGGTGGGGTGTGTTTTGATCTGTTTTGTGGGTGATTTTTGGTGGGTTTTGGTGTTTCTGTGTGGGGAGAGATTTTTTGTTAAGTGTTGGTCGTGCGCTCGTTTATATGATGGAGCCAATTGAGATACCGAGCGATCAGTCACGTGAGCGGATCTACATTCCGGGGTTGGGGTGGATTAGTTGTGGGTCGGGCGGGTCGAGTACATCGTCGTACGAGTCTGTTTTGAGTGTCACGCCTCTGCAATGTATTTTTCCTGATGCCTCTCCCGTGCAGTCGATGGATGCTAGGCAAGCGTGCGTGAATGCGGGATTGGGGAGCTCGTCTGGATCGTCGAGCGGGCACTCGGACAGGTCGAATCCCTGGGGTGAGGAGAGGGTGGAGGGAGGAGATTCGTTTCCTCAGTTTGCTGAAGGTGGGCCTGTACACTGGCGGTTTCCTGATGGAACGCCCGTCCAGGAGCCAGAACGTGCGCCATCCGTCTCCGAGATGGCCAGATGGGCGCGAGAGTACCATATCCTCGGCTCCGTGAGGCTGAGAATGCCTGGTGGGAACGACACGTTCACTCGCCCACCGCCCGGCCACGTCTGCCTGAGTGAGTGCCATCTCAAGGCGGGGATTAAGCTGCCACTGCATCTGTTCTTCCAGTATATGCTGGCACTGCTGAAGATCTCTCTTGGGCAATGTGGGCCCACGCTCACCCTTACCCTTATGGCCATGTTTAACATCTTCCGGGTGAGCGGTATGGACCATCCCACGCGGGCGGAGTTCCTGCACTTCTTCCGTCTCCGCTACTCCACGCGCAAGAGGGACTCGGGAACTATCACCGTGGAGCCTCGCGTGAAGTGGTGGTTGACGGACCAGCCGAGTTCTTCAATCTCCTGGCGTATGATCAATTTCCTGGTAGGTGGTGATTGGGAGTTGGGCTCCTTCTCGTCCGTGTATGCCACCCATGCCGACCTGATCGATCGAGTCCCCCAAGCCTTCCATCCCCTTGATACGAATGAGTATCTGATGACGCCCGTCGAGGAGGCCCGGGTGAATCACCTGAGGTTTGTTTTTGACCCGGCGCCCGAGGCAAGATCTTTCTTCGCCGCCTGTCATTGGGATCTTATCGAGCAGACGCACCTTGCTGAGCTGCCGCGTACGTGGGTCTTTGTAGTCTGTTGAGTAGGAGTAGATTTTGACCAATTGTTCTGCTGTCGCTAACCTCCCATTTGTTGTTTTTTGTAGTTAAGAAGATGACTGGCAAGAATGCCGCTGCTGATGAGGTGGCCAAGCGCCGCTTGTTTGCCCTTCGAGAGGCTGCTGGGAAGGTCCGAAAGGTGGTGGACGACGGGTGAGGTGGTCTGATGTGGGAGACCACTCAGCCCAGGATCCCCAATCCTGACGTGGCTGACTTTGCCCCAGCCATCCAGGCGGATGCCCCTCGCCCGCTGCCCAGCAAGGCGGGTGGTTCGAAAGCACAGGCCAAGGCCGATCGTGCGGAGAGGCGCCAAGATAGCCGCGATCAGCGCCGCCAGGACCGGGATGCGCAGCGGGTAGACGAGATACATCCCGCGCTCCTGACACGGGTCAATCCTCTCCCGCGCCCCAATCATCCGCGCGTGCTTCCGCCACGCCCCAAGTGGTCAGACGTCCGCCCAGCCCCCCACGGGTGTTGGAGCAGGGAGGAGCCGGTGAGCCTTCCTTGAAGCGTCAACGGACGGGTAACCCAGTCGTTGGCCCGTCCGCCGATCCGTTCGCCTTCTGCCCGCCGCTGGTGAAGTCCATCGAACTGAGCGCAAGGGCCGTCGAGGCTATGGCGCCGAAGGTGGTGCAAGGTGAAAGGGATGATATGGACAGGGCCTTCAACCTCTGCATGGCGCTGCAACACAAGATGTATCTGGCGCGCGAGCGCTTTGCCAACAGGCGCTATGCAGAGGAGGCGCAGGCGGAGACGCGCAAGCTCACCGATGCTTGTAAGAAGTATGAGTATGAGCTGGGCAAGTATGAGCAGCTGGTGGATCGTCTGCGTCAAGAAGTCCGGGCGGCGACGGCCAAAAGCGAAGAGGCGTGCGAGCGGGAGGCGCTGTACAAGGCCGAACGCGATTCAGCTCTGGCTGCCCTGGAAGAGGAGAAGGTCGAGGCGGCCAATCGTGCGGCGGATGTGGAGTCCCGCCTGATGGCTGAGGCGCAAGCCCAAGTCCAGAAGGCGCGAGCGGAGGCGGTTGCTGACTTCAAGAATTCTTTAGAGTTTAAGGAGTTGGTGGACGCTGAGGCCGATGTTCAGGTCGCCCAGTTCCAGGAGATGGTAGATCCTTTTCTGGATATGGAGAAGTATGATGCCTTCCTGGCGGGGCTGGCGGGCGGTGGTGGTGGAGCGGGCGCGCAGTAGAGTAGCTTTTCTTTTTCCTTCTTTTGTAATAGGGTAGGTCTTTTGTAATCGGGCCTTCGTGCCCTGGCGAATGAATGGAATTTCTTTTTCTGTCCGTTTGTGTGCCTTGCTTTTTGTGTTGACTTTTGTTTGGCATCCCTTAAGTAACTTGTGCGGGCGCGCGCTTCCTTTTTACATCCTTGCGAGTAGTCTACCCCCAGTCCTCCGAGTATGTGGGCGGGCGGGGTAAGGACAAACAAACGCGACATCGTTTATACAAATGAACGCAACATAGCGAGATCTAGTGAAGGTACTTTCTCAAGTGCTAGATGTTCCATGGGTGGCGTAGTCGTTGACCCTGCATGTCCCTGAGGTAGAAAGTGCTGTCGCTGACCACCTCGTCAACGACGTATGGGCCTTCCC
Organism: Geum urbanum; assembly: GCA_946800695.1. Taxonomy (NCBI): domain Eukaryota; kingdom Viridiplantae; phylum Streptophyta; class Magnoliopsida; order Rosales; family Rosaceae; genus Geum; species Geum urbanum. The sequence continues at coordinate 44,896,179 of OX327013.1, forward strand.
ACAATGGGCGAAGCGCCTTCACCTTCTGTTGGATTGCTTTCATCACCCAGTCCCCCAGTTGGATTGGGTGAGCTCGTATGCGCTGATTGTATAGTCGGGCGATCCTCTGCTTGTTCGCGGCGTTGTGTAGGTGCGCCATGTCTCATCTTTCCTCCAGCAGATCATTGTTGAGCCTCAGCCCCTCACCGTTCGTGCGCGGATCGTACCCCTCGATCCGTGGGCTCTGATGGGTAATTTCCAGGGGTAGCATGGCTTCTGTTCCGAACGTCAGGCTGAACGGGGTCTCGCCTGTAGCTGCGTTGGCTGTCGTTCGGATGGACCACAGAATTTCTGGGATGACCTCGGGCCAGCGCCCGTAACCCGCATCCCCGGGTTCGATATCTTCGATCTTCCTCTTGATGCCAGACTTGATGATTTTGTTCGCTGCTTCTACTTGTCCGTTCGTCTGGGGGTGCGCTGGTGATGCAAAGATGAGGTCCGTTCCCTGGCGCTTGCAGAAGGCTATCAGTCTGGGGTTGTTGAATTGTGGCCCGTTGTCCGTGATAATGCTAAGCGGCGTCCCATAGCGACAGAAAAGGAAGCGCCAGAGGAAGCGTTCCACTTTCTCCGTGGTGATCTTCGCCATGGGTTGGGCTTCGATGAATTTCGTGTGGTAGTCGATGATGACGATCAGATATCTATATTGCCCTTTCGACTTCGGAAGCTCTCCGATCAGGTCCAGTCCCCACTGTGCGAATGGAACGGGCGACATGAGGATGGACAGTGGGACGACGGGCGCGTGGTGGTGGTGTGCGTGGAGTTGGCACTGGTGACACTTGCTTGTCAGTGCTGTGGCGTCCGCGTGGATGGTGGGCCACCAGAAACCATGCCGAAGGGCTTTGTGCGCGATTGATCTGTCGCCCGCATGATGGCTGCACGTGCCCGAGTGGATCTCTTTTAAGATCGAGCTGCCCCTTGTGGGAGTGACGCACTTGAGGCTTGCCCAAGTCTTTCCTTGTCAATAAAGTGCCCCATCCCGCACGCTAAAATTGGCCGCCCGTGCGACGATGGTCCTGGCCTCTCGCTTATCCCCCGGTAGTTCTCCCCTCGTCTTATAGGCAATGAGCACGTCCATGTAACTATGCTTGTGCGGTTCGATCGCCAGAACCTGCTACGCTCCTGAGACGCTCGGTCGTCGCAGCACCTCGACGATGCGCTGCCCTGGCCCTGTGTGCACGGGCGCCGTGGCCAGTCGGGCCAATTTGTCCGCCTTCGCGTTGAATCCCCGGCGTATATGGCTGATGTTGACGTATTTGAATCCTTTGATCAGTGTCTGCACATGTTTCAAATAGGCGATCATGGACTCCTCTTTTGCCTGAAATTCTCCTCCGACCTGGCTCACCACCAACTGTGAGTCGCTGAATATGTTGAGGTCGGGCGCCTCTGAATTCTTGGCCAGCTGCAGGCCCGCGATGAGCGCCTCGTACTCGGCCTCGTTGTTTGTCGCCTTGAATTCGAACTTGAGGGCGTACTCCGCGTTTACCCCTCCTGGCCCGGTTAGGATTATACCGGCGCCGCTTACCTTCTTCGTGCAGGACCCGTCGACGTAGAGGTTCCACTCCGACACCGGTCGCTCATTGACCTTCGGGTTGTCGGACGTCTCTACCGTCGGGCCATCGATCGCTTGGGCCGGCGCCCCTTCTGCCTCCGTATATTCGGCGATAAAGTCAGCCACGGCTTGTCCCTTGATTGCCGTGCGGGGTTTGTACTCGAGGTCGAACTCGCTTAGTTCGATGGCCCACTTCGCCAGGCGGCCGCTATGATCGGGCGATTGGAGTATCTGGTGTAAGGGTACGTTGGTGAGGACGTGGATGTTGTGCGCCTGGAAGTATGGCCTCAACCGTCGAGCGGCGGTTACGAGCGCGAGTGCCATCTTCTCGATCGTCGGATATCGTGTCTCAGCGCCTGTCATGCCCTTCCCTGAGAAGAAGACGGGCAACTTCGTGCAGTCCTCCCTGCGGACGAGGGCAGAACTGACAGCGGTGAGGGAAGCAGCCAAGTAGAGGTACAGAACTTCCCCTCGGACGGGTCTGGAGAGGAGCGGAATGGAATGGACGCCAGGTACTCCTTGATCTGAAGGAAAGATTCCTCACACTCGAGCGTCCATACAACTTCGCGCTTGTTCGTGGTTCTTAGGGCTTTGAAGAACGGGGCACACATGTCCGAGTAGCGTGAGATGAAGCGGTTAAGGGACGCGAGCTTGCCAGTGAGGCTCTGCAGGTCCACCCTCTTGACGAGCGGCTTCATGTCGATGATCGCTTTTACTTTGGCTGGCGCGGCTTCGATTCCCCGCTGGCTGACAATATACCCCAGGAACTTGCTGTTGGTGACTCCGAATGTGCACTTGGCGGGGTTCAGCCTCATGTCGTTCTTGATGAGGATGTCGAGCACAGTCCCCAAGTTCTGGACGTGGTCGGCCGCCTGGACGCTCTTCACCAGTATGTCGTCCACGTATACGTCTACAATGTTGCCGATTAGGCCATGAAACATCGTGTTCATGAGCCTCTGGTACGTGGAGCCGGCGTTCTTCAGCCCGAAAGGCATGACAACGTAGCAATAGAGGCCCTTGTCCGTGACAAACGTTGTCGCCTCCTGGTCCGTGGGGTCCATGAAGATCTGGTTGTAGCCCGAGTAAGCGTCCATCATCGATAGGAGTTCGTGCGCTGCCGTTGCGTCTACCAGCTGATCGATCCTCGGTATCGGGAAGCCGTCCTTTGGGCATGCCTTGTTGAGATCATTGTAATCGATGCACATTCTCCATTTCTTGTTGCTTTTCTGTACCATCACAGCGTTGGAAATCCACTTGGGATAGTCCACCTTCCGGATGAACCCGATGCCCAGTAATCGGTCCACCTCCTCGTGCATGGCCGCGTAGTGCTCCGCTTTATACGCCCGCCTCTTCTGCTTCACTACCCGGGCGCTGGCGCCGACGCTCAGCCGGTGGGATATGATATCCGTGCTGATCCCGGGCATGTCTTTATACGACCAGGCGAACACCTCCTGCTTCTCCTTCAGCAGCGCGATCAGTCGTTCGGCTATCGCAGGAGCCAGCGATGCTCCGATTTGGACCGTTCTCTCCGGGTGTTCGGAGGATAGCTGGATCGTCCTCAGCTCTTCACGTTCGGGTACGGGTGATACGACCATCAGTCCGTCGCGTGGATCGTCGGGTGCTTCTGATCCTGGCGCGGGCTCAAGGGCGAGGACCTCATGCCTGTTCCGGGGTTTTGCTGCCTCCTCGCTGTTGTACCCTCGGACATGTCCGACTCCGTGCTCGGTTGGGAATCGTCCCAAGAGCATGTACCCTGCGATGATCATCCTCAACCTGCAGATCCCTGGCCTCCCGAGTATGGCGTTGTAGGGGGAGGGAGTGTCCATGATGATGAAGTCCGTTCGGATCTCGCCGTGCGGGGAGTCGGGCGCACCAATCTCAACTCGGAGGCCGTCACTCCCGATCGGATACGATGTCTCGCCCGTGAAGCTGGCCACGCTTTCATGGTCCTGCGTCATCTTGCGTGCGGGCCTTCCGAGCGCCTTGTATGCGTCGAAATAGATTACGTTGACAGACGCCCCGTTGTCCACTAGCACCCTCTTCACAAGGAATTGGTCGATGATCGCGTCGATCACGAACGGCAGGGTGCTGTCCTTCGGGTTCTTCTCCTCGTCCCTCGCCGTGAAGCTGATGGTGGGCGTCCCCTTCCTTCCTTCCTTGGGCGCCCTCCCTGCCCCGATCTCCAGCACTTCCCTGCTCGTGCGATCGGGCGATGATGTCCTCGCCTTGCGCTTGCCCCCGGATATCGTGTTGATAGTCCCACGGGTTCTGGAATTCGTCTGGCGCTGCTGTCGTCCTTCCGCCCAGGGAGGCGCGGGGCGATCGCTTTTTCACATATCCTTGAGGGCCCTCCTTAGCAGGGGACAGTCGTTGGTGTGGTGGGCGGCGGCGTTGTGGTATTCGCACCAAATGCTCGGGATTCGGCTGACCGGGGCCATTGCTGCCGTTACGCCGCTCGGTGGTGGGAGCCGGCGCCGATATAGGTGGAGAAGCTGTTCGGGCGACTGCCCGTCGATCGTGAAGACCTCCTGTCCCGCTGGTTGGTGGCGTGAACCTGGCGGTATACGGGTGTCTTGCCGCGTCGGTCTCCTTGCCCGGCGATAGTGGTCGCCCGGGTGGTGGCGGAAGAAGGGCTTCAGATTGTTCTGTCCTGGCGCGTCCCGGTCCCTCTTGTATCCTCTGGTTGGGGCCCTTCCTTCGTCCGAGGGTTGTCAGGGCTGAGCGTTCTCCTCCGGTCTGTTGGTGCTAGACTCGGAGGCGGACCCGTACACTCGCGTTTCCACCAACGCCTTCTGTACGACCAGGTCCATGATCTCATCGTAGTTGAGATGCTCCTTCCTTATAAGTTTCTCTACGAAAGGGGTGGCGAGTAGATTATCCATCAGGGAGACCTTGGCCACTCGTTTATCAAGGTCCCTACATGTGCTTGCGAGCGTCCTCCATTGGTTGATGTAGCTCGACAGGCTCTCGTCTATCACTTGGCGGACTTTGAGGAGGATGCTCGCGGTGTTGTACTTCCCCTGGAGTCGATAGCGCTTCTGGAAGCTCTCCGCCAGCTCGAGGAATGAGTGGATGGACCCTGGCGGGATCTCGTAAAACTAGATCCGTGCCTCCTCCGCCAGCGTTTCCTGAAACAGGAAACACAAGGTTGGGTCCGAATACCGGGTTCCGTCCGTGGTGGATCGAAACTCGTCCACGTGCACGCGTGGATCCCTGCTCCCGTTGAACTGAGCGATCTTTGTTATCTTCGCGTGGGGATCCCTTCCCCTCTCCAGTATGTGCGCCGAGAACGGACTGACCTGGGGGGCGGATGTCACGCCCTGACTGGCCAGCTTGTCCTTGCGCAGGCGCGAGACTTCCTCCACCAGCTCCTCCATCCGAAGGATCAGAGCGTCGTTTTTTGGTGGTGCCGACTGTTCCACGGGCGAGGGCGCTCGGGCTGCCTGGGCGTTAGTCCCATCGAACAGGTGTTGCTCCTCGCTGGCGGTCTCCTGGGTTTCCTCGTGCTGCTCCATCTGCTGGCTAATGAGCGCGTCCAGTCGCTCCTCCAACCTCTGACGGATTTTGCGCACATCTGCTCTTTCGAGCGCCGCCTCCCGTAGCTCCTGGACCAGGCCGTAGATGCGCCCTTCGTCGTCGTTCCTGTCGGCCGTCAGTGCATTCCGCCCCTGCGAGTCTGGCGGCGTCTCCCCATCGGGCGTGTTGCTGTCGTTAGTCACCGGGTTGAGCATGTGGACCTTTGATTTCCGTGGTGTTTATACGAGGTTTGCAATTTGTAAGTTTCCCACAGACGGCGTCAGATGTTTCTACCGAATTACGCGCGGGGGCGTAACGGGGCAGAAGTAACACGAATACACTTCTTTCTCCTCCTGGTGCGTCCGAGCGCTGGGGCTGCTCGGATGGATGGGCGTTCTCCTTCTCTTCGTGCGTGCGGGCTATCCTTTCGGGCGGTGGATCCTCCTGTCGGGAGCTTCCTATTCCTCTCGGGCGTTCGGGTGCTGCTGTTAGAAGAATACAACAACGAAGCAGGCGGTCAGGGGTTGAGACGGGGTGGCCCGCCTTCAACGCTCCGATGCCTAAGTCAGATGATGTATTGGATATAACAATCAAGCGAACGTGCGAGTAGAGATATGAATCGAGTGAGTCAGCTGGCTCTCGATGGGATGATCTTACCTGTAGTTAATGCCTTACCTATATAGATGGTTGAGTTTGGAGACTGGTGGTGTTTTTCGATGTGGGACAACCTGCACTCTGCTGGTGTGTGTTATGCTTATTCGGGCGCGCCCCCTTCGGGCGCGTGCGCGCCCGGAGGGGGTGGGTCTGGTGAGTGAAGTTGAAGCCTCCTTGGTGATCTTGCGTGTGGTGTGGTAGGTGTCGCTAATCTTCTTAAGTGGATAAGTATGTTAATCGTACAACTAATGATGCAATACTAACAGCAGGCACCTTTCGGAGCGCGCGTCAAATGATGGGCGACTCGGGAGAGGCCCCATTTCTTCCGAAGGCGTAATGCTACCATTCGCCGAATTAGGCGGCACGATAGCGACAAGCACCTATCGTGCGTGCGCTAAACCGAAGAGCGGCTCGGGCATGCTGTCCGTCCCTCCGTGCGCGCTGCAACACATGTACGTAACGGTGGGGGCCCCACCGTTGACGCTACAATAGGTCGGCGCCGAGAGTGAGGATCTCCTCTCGGGCACCTAAGCAAGACTGTTTCGAGGCTTAACGGCTCCAAACAGCAAGATTCGTTTGGGAGTCGGGGTCAGCGGCTCGGAACCATCCATGCATTTCAAGAAAGGTCGTTCCGATGACCATTCTTGACAAGCTCCGAACATCAAGATTCGTTCGGGAGTGCCGGGCAAGCGGCTTGGAACCATCCACGCATCCACATACATACATACATACATACATCACTCATTCAAACCGCATCATCACTCAATCGCATCGCACGATCATACGCACATCCACATACATTCACATACACCCACTGATCCCTACTTGTATATCTGTACCGCACACATACAGATTCACTCATACATACTGACATAGATCAACATGCACAAACATACATACTCACTCACATGGATCCACAGGTACGCAACCGGGTACAAGGCTCCAAAATAGTAAGATTCGTTTGGGAGCCGGGTGCCTAGATACAGGACCACCCGAACAGGTACACGATCGGACGCACAGGTACCCACTCTGTCAAGCGAGCTCTTTCTTGACCGGAGAGTTGGGGGACTTGGGGGTTACAGGACCACGCATTACTGCTCAATCGGATAAGTATTTGTTTAAACGCACGAACCCTTTTTCAACTCCCCAATCAAGAAAGGTCTCTTTGACTTGGGGACTTGGGGGACTTGTTAGTATAGCACCATTAGTTCATGGATTAAACATACTTACCCACTTAAGCAGGTGATCAACACCTACCCGAGCACCCGAAAGACCACCTAGCGGGCTACAACTTCGCCCGCAAGATCGAGCCCATCCGACTGGGCACGGGCCCGACAAGCACACACCCAAATACTCGGCCCACATGACAGTAAGTACAGCCCTATCCCACATCGAAGAGCACAAGCGAGTAACAATCTCACCCACCTATATAGGTAAGGCATTTACTACAGGTAAGATGACAATTAACTCCCTCGCATTCAATTCGACCCAGCAATTAATTCTAGCAATTAAATACTCCAACCTACTTTCTTACACGTTCGCTTGACTGTTATATCCAATACATCTTCTAACTTAGGCATCGGAGCGTTGAAGGCAGGCCGGCCCTGTCTTGACCATCTGACCACTCGTTTGTTGTTGTATTCTTCTGACAGTAGGAGCCGAACATCCGAATACTCGAACACCTGAACATCCGTAGAGAGAGAAAGCACCCAATCATCCGAACGTTCGGACAAGAAGAGGAGATTACTCGTACTTACTTCTGCTTGATTACGTCCCACTTAATTCGGTAGAAACAGTCCTAGTTTATATTTTAAAGAGGGTCTTAAACCACTAGTGACACTAATTTGTACTCCTCGAGAGACAATAACTCATCCTTGTTTTGTGTATGTGTAATGTTCTAGAAGACAATAATACTGTTAGTATTGCATCATTAGTTGTACGATTAACATACTTATCCACTTAAGCAGGTTAGCGACACTTACCGGACCACCCACAAGACCACCAAGGAGGCTCCAACTTCACTCACCAGACCCACCCCATCCGAGTGCACACGCGTCCGTGGGGCGCACGCCCGAATGTGCGGATCACACACCAGCAAGTGCACCAGTCCCACATCGAAGAACACCATCAAACACCAAGCTCAACCACCTATATAGGTAAGGCATTTACTACAGGTAAGGACATTCAATCTCATCCCATTCGTTCCATCTTTACTAATTCACACGTTCACGACCAACTCACACGACCAAAATACTACTTACTCGCACGTTCGCTTAACTGTTATATCCAATATATCATCTGACTTAGGCATCGGAGCGTTGAAGGCGGGCCACCCCGTCTCGACCCCTGACCGCCTGCTTCGTTGTTGTATTCTTCTAACAGTCGCACCCGAACGCGCGCACCCGATCACCCGACAGAAGAGGAAGCATCCGACCGTTCGAAAGGAGTCCGCACGACCGGGAAGAGAGAGTGTCCGTCCATCCGAACAGCCCAGCGTTCGGACGTACCAGGAGGAGGAGGAAGCAGTATTCGTGTTGCTTCTGCCCCATTACGCCCCCGCGCGTAATTCGGTAGAAACATCTGGCGCCGTCTGTGGGAAACTTACAAATTGCAAACCTCGTATAAACACCACAAAAATCAAAGGTCCACATGCTCAACCTGGTGACTAACGGCAGCAACACGCCCGATGGAGTGCCAAATCCGTCAGAGGTTGGATTTGGCGCCAAATCAGCAGCCTGGTCCAGGAGTTACGGGAGGCGGCGCTCGAGAGAGCAGAGGAGCGCCAAATCCGTCAGAGGTTGGTGGATCGACTGGACGCGCTCATTAGCCAGCAGATGGAACAGCACGAGGGGACCCAGGAGACCACCAGCGAGGAGCAAAACCTGTTCGACGGGACCAACGCCCAGGCAGCCCGAGCGCCCTCACCCGTGGAAGAATCGGCGCCCCCGACGAACAATGCTCTGATCCTTCGGAGGATGGAGGTGCTGGCGGAGGAGGTCTCGCGCCTGCGCAAGGACAGGTTGGCCGGTCAGGGCGGGACGTTCGCCCCCCGGGTCAGTCCGTTCTCGGCGCATATACTGGAGAGGGGAAGGGACCCCCACGCGAAGATAACGAAGATCGCTCGATTCGACGGAAGTGGAGATCCATGCGCGCACTTGGACGAGTTTCGATCCACCACGGACGGAACCCGATACTCGGACCCAACCTTGTATTTCCTGTTCCAGGAAACGCTGGCGGAGGAAGCACGGAGCTGGTTTTACGAGATCCCGCCAGGGTCCATCCATTCATTCCTCGAGCTGGCGGAGAGCTTTCAGAAGCGTTATCGGCTCCAGGGGAAGTACAACACTGCGAGCATCCTCCTCAAGGTCCGCCAGGGGATGGACGAGAACCTGTCGAGCTACATCAACCGGTGGAGGACGCTCGCGAGCACGTGTAGGGAGCTTGATAAACGAGTGGCCAAGGTAGCCCTGATGGACAACCTGCTCGCCACCCCATTCGTAGAGAAGCTTGTGAGGAAGGAGCATCTCGACTACGACGAGATCATGGACCTGGTCGTACAGAAGGCGTTGGTAGAGACGCGAGTGTACGGGTCCGCCTCCGAGTCTAGCACAAACAGACCGGAGGAGAACGCTCAGCCTCGACGGCCCTCGGACGACGAAGGGGCACCAATCCAAGGATACAAGAGGTACCGGGACGCACCAGGGCAGAATAATCAAAGGCCGCCCTTCCGCAGCAACCAGGGCAACCACTACAACCGGCCAAAGGAACCAGCACAGCAGAACGCCCGCTTTCCACCAGCACTGCGCTACCGACCGGCGGGACAGGAGGTCTTTACGATCGATAGGCAACCGCTCGAGCAGCTCATCCGCCTGCATCGACACCGAATACCGCCACCAAACAACATGACGAGAGCAGCGACCCCGACCGGCCAACTCCCGGACGTATGGTGCGAATTCCACAATGCCACCACCCACCATACCAACAGCTGCATCATGCTGAAGAAGGCCCTTGAAGACTTGAAGGACGAACGAACAACCTCTCCGAGGGCGGAAAGACGACAGCGCCAGACGGGCGCCAGGACCCGTGGGACCATCAATACGATATCTGGAGGCAAGCGCAAGGAGAGAACATCATCGCCCGATCGCACGAGCAGGGAAGTGCTGACGATCGGGGCAGGAAGAGCGCCCAAGGTGGGGAGGAAGGAGGCGCCCACCATCAGCTTCACAGCAAGGGACGAGGAGGAGAATCCGGAGGACAGCACCATGCCGTTCGTGATCGACGCGATCATCGACCAATTCCTTGTGAAGAGGGTGCTAGTAGACAGTGGGGCGTCCGTGAACGTGATCTACTTCGACGCGTACACGGCGCTCGGGAGGCCCGCACGCAAGATGACGCAGGACCACAAGTGCGTGGCCAGCTTCACGGGTGAGACATCATATCCAATCGGGAGTGACAGTCTGCGGGTCGAGATTGGCGCACCCGACTCCCCACACAGCGAGATCCGGACGGACTTCATCGTCATGGACACCCCCTCCCCCTACAACGCCATACTCGGGAGGCCAGGGATCTGCAAGCTAAAATTGATCGTCGCAGGGCATCTGCTCTTGGGAAGATTCCCAACCGAGCGTGGGATTGGGCACATTCGGGGATACAATCACGAGGAAACCACAGAACCTCGGGGAAGGCAGGAGGTCCTTGCCTTGGAGCCCACGGATCGAAGGGCACGATCCACGCACGAACGATGAGGGACCACGGCTTAACAGTAGACTACTGGGGGACTGGGGGGCAATCCAACGGAGGGACACCCCGCCCGTGGAACGTCCAACATTTGGGGAAGTACTTTCATTAGAACCTTATGTTGTACTTTTGTTGCCCTTTTCCGTTGGTTTATACTTGCGCGCCCGTTCGCCCTTACCCCGCCCGCCCATGTGCTCGGGGGACTGGGGATAGGTCGTTCGCGAAGATGTAACACTTGGCTAAAACCCATGGCCATTCAAAGCAAAGGAATGGGCGCGCGTTCGCATGAGTTATTCAAAAGATGCCAAAAAAAAATTCAGACAAGGCACAAACGGAAAGAAAAGAAACTTCATTCATTCGCCCAATTACAAAACCCACTCTATTACAAAAGAAAAGAAGTAAAAGAAAAACTACACTACCCCGCCCCAGTATCAACATCCAACTCCTCACCATCCTCCGACGACGCTGCCACTTCAGCTTCCACCTGCTTGCCCGGATCCATCCACCTGATAACCGGCTCCACCCCCGCCCCAACAGATCCACCAGGAGGCTCCACCACTCTCTCATACGCAGGAACCTGGGCGCCCGACCGTTTCTCAACCTCAGACGCCAGGAACGCCTCCCAAGCGGCTGCTTCAGCACGCACACGCCCCAGCTCGGCACGCAACTGCCCCACCTCGGCCAAGGCCCTATCCCGGTCAATCTTCGCCAAAGCTTCACAGGCAGCAGCTTCATCCGCCCGGACAGCCGCCTCCTCCGCACGAGCGATGTACCGACGCGCCAGATCCTTAGCCTTGTCCTGACTGGCCACCAACCGTTCCACCACCTTCTGGTGCTCCAGCGCGTCGGCCCTGAGGCGTGCAAGTTCCGCAATCTCTCGTGAGCGGACGCGGAAGACCTGCTGCATCAGACGGGTGCACGAAACAAAGACCGCATCCAGCCCATCGGGAGCGGCATCCTCCAGCGGCTGCAGCAGGGACCCAAGAGAGGCAGCACCATCCGCCAGCATACCGCGCAGCCCATCCACAACATCACCGCCCGACCCAGGAGCGGGGCCGGGAGAGGATTCCTCAGTTCGGGGACGCTTCTGCGCCCGCTCCTCGCCTTTCCCTTGCTCGGGGGACTTTGGCGGACCCAAAGCCAGGAGCGAGGGATTTGGAGAGCAAAAGTATCGTGGAGGACTTGAAGGTCGACTTAAAGACGGGGCAGCAACAGGCGCTCGACTTGAAGACGAAGGCGCGACGGGCGCATGCCTTGGGGACGAAAGCGCAAGAATAACCTCCCGCCTGCCCCCGACATCATCTCGCTCGGACTGACGCCGTTCACACCCCACCTGCTGCTGTTGGCGCTCCGCCCGGGCCTGGGCCTTGGATCCAGCCGCATCACCTGGTGGCGGGCGTGGAGCATCCACTTGCATCTCTTGGACGGGCGGGGCAGGGTCAGTGACACTTGCAACAGGGGTCTTAGGTGGGGTACTATCCACTGGGACGGATGGGCCACCACCATCATCCGCCACCTTGTGGACCTTCGCGGCAACATTCCGCATCCTGAGCAGACGACGCTTGACCGCTTCATCCATATTGGTGGCCGTGGACTTCGATATTCTTCACTGCAAGCACACGCACGAAAGGTTAGCAAACCAATACAGTACTTCATGAATTTATCCTATTCATATTCCTGGTAGAAAACAACAAACGGAAGCCCAGACGGTCTGGCAACACGCTTGCGCCCATCGGGCATTCGCTCATACCGAGCGTACGAAGGGACTGGGGGACTTCCGCCCGTATGGGGTGACCCAGCCCGTTCGCACAGAGGCAGATCTGGAGGAGCGCCAGGATATACCAGAAGAACGGGCCGGGGGGTAACACTTGGCAAAAGAAGGCAAGAAAGGCACACCACCAGAAACACCAAAACCCACAAAAATCACCCAAAAACAGATCAAATCCCACCCACCTCAAGAACACGCCCCGTTCTTGAAAACGCAAAAACCCAGAAACAACCAAACACCCAGAAACACACGAACCAAAAACAAGAAACAATAGAAATAGGACGAGAGCCTCACCAACCCGATACTTCACGGCAAACAGGAAGAACTCCGGCAAGAAAACGAAGAACAGCAGAAATCCAAAAGGAACAGTAGGCAGAGTTTCGGCAAAATACGAAAGTGATGAAGAAGACGAAGGCCAGGGGAGCCCTATTTATATTACTCGGACGAGATACGCCAACGAACGCCAGTCGTCCGTTTTTAGCGTGTCCACCGTCGGATCGTGACGCGTGGCCTGGGCGGTTTACTTGCCCTCCCAAGTAACCGCGCCAACTCTTCGGCTTCCCACCTTGAATTCAAACCCTAGCACGGTCTACAACAGCTCGACGTGTGGCACCCATGCACCACTCCCACGCGCCCACGCGCGCGACGTTTTCCCTTCAAAGCAATCATGACGACAGCAACATTTAATGCCCAGGGCAACGCCAGCATTAAAAACGACAGCTAGCATCTATTACGCAACGGTTCCCAAAGAAGGTCAAAAAGAATTGTCACCTCAACCGTCTCGTTGGAGCACCACCAAACCCAAGGCAAGGACAACACGCCACGATACCAACCATTCCTACTGGCGCGTACACCACTCACACGAACGGGCGCTCAAGAAACACCATCAGGTTAGTACATGTACCACTCGGGCGCCCCGAAAGAGGGCTAACGCCTGAATTCCCTTTTGGCCGTGCCCCGAGTGAAGAGTTGCGCAGTACGGGATGGGGTTCTTCCTCTACGTACGCGCATGCATTAGCAAGTCGGATCAGGCGGCAGAGGCATGGGGTCCGCCCTCTCTCTGAGCGCGCGCTGAGCCCGATGGGCGGTACTGGTATGGGGTCCGTCCCCTCCGTGAGTGCACCGTTACATGATCGAAGAGCAAGCCGGCTGTCATGACAGAGGCATGGGGCCAACTCCTCTCTGGGCGTGCTAAGTCGATGGGCCGCACGGGCGTGGGGTGTTGCCCCTCCGTGTGAGCGCAACGTTAACATTCGACCCCGACTCGGAACGACAAAGGCGTGCGGTTCGACCCCTCCTTGCGCGTTCCGGGATCGATGAGCGCGGGCAAAGGTACGCCCTCCTCAGTCGCGAAATACAAGCCGGCTGTCATAACAGAGGCATGGGGTCCGTCCCCTCTCTGAGGGTGCTAAGCCGAAGAACGGCACGGGCATGCGGTCCGTCCCCTCCGTAGCGCGTTACTTGTAGGTCGCGGTCTTGATCCCTCCGTTGACGCTACACCGTACGGAACGACATCCCCGTTGATGTACGCGGTGCACCGCGCCATCCCAACGCCGGTGTTACGAAAAATATTTGCACACATTCACACATCATACCATACATTCATGCATCATACCCATATACCTGTATCTGTTATACTTATGTATGTTTACACCCCACGGGCACGCGGCTCCACGAACATATATAGCAAGTCTTGTTTGGAGGCCGGGCCCATAGGTGCACCAACGCACGAACAGGTACACACTCGGACGCCCAGGTCCCACTCAGTCATGCGAGTCCTTCCTTGACCGGAGAGTTGGGGGACTTGGGGGTAACAGGATCACACACCACTGCTCAACCGGATAAGTATTCCTGTTAATCGTACGGACCCTTTTTCAACTCCCCAGTCAAGAAAGTTCTCTTTGACTTGGGGACTTGGGGGACTTGTTAGTATTGCATCATTAGTTGTACGATTAACATACTTATCCACTTAAGAAGGTTAGCGACACCTACCGGACCACCCACAAGACCACCAAGGAGGCTCCAACTTCACTCACCAGACCCACCCCATCCGAGCGCACACGCGCCCGTGGGGCGCACGCCCGAATGTGCGGATCACACACCAGCAAGTGCACCAGTCCCACATCGAAGAACACCATCAAGCACCAAGCTCAACCACCTATATAGGTAAGGCATTTACTACAGGTAAGGACATTCAATCTCATCCCATTCGTTCCATCTTTACTAATTCACACGTTCACGACCAACTCACACGACCAAAATACTACTTACTCGCACGTTCGCTTGACTGCTATATCCAATATATCATCTGACTTAGGCATCAGAGCGTTGAAGGCGGGCCACCCCGTCTCGACCCTTGACCGCCTGCTTCGTTGTTGTATTCTTCTAACAGTCGCACCCGAACGCGCGCACCCGATCATCCGACAGAAAAGGAAGCATCCGACCGTTCGAAAGGAGTCCGCATGACCGGGAAGAGAGAGCGTCCGTCCATCCGAAAAGCCCTAGCGTTCGGACGTACCCGGAGGAGGAGGAAGCAGTATTCGTGTTGCTTCTGCCCCATTACGCCCCCGCGCGTAATTCGGTAGAAACAAATACATCAAATTATAACCAAATTATCGTATTAGTTTGAGCATCTCTAACAATTTTATTCTAAAAGCCTTGGTAGGAGCTAGGTAGACCAACATCTTTACAAGGAGGATTAGGTAAAGACGGTATTACTGTACAGATTTAATTATTTTGGTCATCTCACATTTGATTTCAACAATTTAAACTATTAATGTTATAAATATATTTTTAAGGAGTATACCCACAAAATTTCAGCCAATTTAGTAATCGTTTGTTTATCCAAAATGACAAAACATTACAAACAAATAAGCAGCGTCAGACAAATGCTGACGATATTTAAATTGTCAAACGATTTTCAATTGGACTTAAATTTTGTAGGTGACTTAGTTGAAGTAATATTTATAACATGAGTGATCTTAATTGTCAAAATTTAATGTCTAAGTGAAGTAAAACGGAAAAATTCGTACTATGCGGATGTCCTTGTTAAAAAGGACCGAACATCTTTATATCTATAAAAAAAAAATCTAAAGTTTTGTGTTCTGCATCTTTATAATAAAGAATTATAGACATTTTTAGAAGTGCTGTTGAAGCTTTAATCGTCTAAAAATTAAAATTAAAATTTAGGCATCAATACACCTAATTTTGTTTTTAAAAACACCAGCTTACTGTATTCTTGTGAATGTGATATATTAGTCACATGTAGTCATGATTATTTCTTGCAATGAGACCAAATTCAAGCGATAAGATTTTGAATGCTTGATACATGATCCGATTCTTTCTTCGTCGATCTCAACCAAGTTGACTCTAAAATGTGGTCTTGTTCTTTACACCGTGCACATAGATATGCAACTAATTAAGAAAATCAAACTATATATGATTTCCTACGTGATCGAAGATTATTTAGGTTATCGAGCTTCGAATTCCATGCAGAACTAGAAGCACATACGGTACCGCAGACCGTACGTCATCAGCAGACCAAATCCAAATCCCGAACAGACAATATTACGTAAGATACATCACACAGTATCCTTCCACGTACTAGCGACAACCGCCCAATAATATCATACTACGTGGCGCTCTCGGAACCCGTTCACTCCCTGACCCGCTAAAACAGGGGTGGCCGACAAGTACAGAAAACAGACACTCTCATTTCGCGAGAGGGCGCCGTCCCCCCTCCCCCGCTCTCTTTCCGTCCACGCGTCCCTAACCTATGGCTCGATCCTTTTTCTTCTTCTCTTTCGGACTCGGGTCCAATTAAAAACGAATAGCCCGGAAACCGCTTTGAAATTGAGAAATTCGTCGGACTCGGGTCAGTCAGTGTCATAGCGTCATTTCTCGTTTCTCACGGGGAGAAATTCGTAATTCGCAAATTGGTGCAGTGATATTTGTCGGTGTTTTTAACTCGAAAGACCTTGCTTCATTTTCTTCTTCCTTCTTCCACAAACTCTCTCTCTCTCTCTCTCTCTCTCTCTTTCTCTCTCTCTCTGGTGCCACTGAAAAAAACAGAGCGAGGAAGAAGAAGACCAGAGATTAAATTATTCTGCAAATGTGAGCAAGGATTTCAGATAGTTTCGATCAGTGAGCTTTCCTCTAGTAAATAATACATATACTTTGATCGAGTGCAAATTGATTATCATCCTATAATTATTATTGATGCTTGAAATGCAAGACATCCAATCGATGGGAGGGCGATTCTTCGGCGGCGGCGCCGGAGGAGGAGACCGGAGGCTACGGCCGCACCTGAACCACAACCACCAGGCCTTGAAGTGTCCGAGGTGCGACTCGCTCAACACCAAGTTCTGCTACTACAACAACTACAACCTCTCTCAGCCGCGCCACTTCTGCAAGAGCTGCCGCCGCTACTGGACCAAAGGCGGCGTCCTTCGCAACGTCCCCGTCGGTGGTGGTTGCCGCAAAACCAAGCGCTCAAAGCCGAAGTCGTCGTCATCCTCCACCCCTTCCTCGTCTCCGTCCTCGCCTCCGCCGCCGCCGTCACAACCGATCAGCGATCGCCGAGCCAGCTCCAATTCCAGCACCGCCAGCGAGAGCTCTAGCCTCACCGCCGCCGCAACAATCGCCGCCGCCGCCACGGAGGCCGTCTCCGCGCCGACTTCCACGTCATCGAATTTGCTCAACGTGGAGGGGGACTCCAAATTCTTCGTCCCACATAGTGGCGGCGGTGGAGTTGGCGCGGACGCGAGTTTCGAAGCAACCGCCGAGGGAATCGGGATTTTCTCGGAGATTGGGAGCTTCACGAGCTTGATCACGGCGTCCAACGACGTGCCTTTCGGCTTCACGAACATGAACGACATTCCCGCCTCGCCGTTCAGGCTGAATAATAGTCAACATCCATTACAACAAGGTCAAGAACGTCAGCAGAATCAGTGGGACCAGAACGAGGAGCTGAAGCTGGCGGAGATCAGCGGAGGAATGCTGGATCAGACGGCTCAGGTGGACTTATCTGTGTTCCAAAACAGAACCAACGTCGGCGGCGGCGGAGAAGAGTTTGGCTCGCTGGATTGGCAGCCGTCGGTGGATCAAGGTCTGTTTGATCTTCATAACAGCGTTGATCAAGCATACTGGAGTCAGGGTCAATGGACTGATCAAGACCCTCCCAGTCTCTACATTCCGTAAAATTTAATTTACCTTAACCCAAGTCGACGAAGAAAATCTCAAATTTAATTTAAAGAGAAATTTCAGAGAATTCTTATATAAATCTTATAAATATGATAACTGGTTCACTGGTTGTGTATGTAAATTTTGTTTATGTATTTCTTTTTGGGGTTTGATTTGATGGTTTAGGAAAGCTGTTTGGGCTTGTTCTTGGCTCTTGAAGAAGGTCATGTGCAACTAACTCTCTGGTTAGTTTTGGTTTGTTTTTTGGCTCCTGAATTAAAATTAATCAAATATATAATATTTAAATTATAATATTATAGTATAGTACTTCCCTGATATGCTGTGTTCATTAAATGTGTGTTTGGTAAGCTGTTGTTATTCCAGTGAGCTCAAAACACTAATTAAGTAATTAGCAGCTCTCGAGACCCAAGGGGGGTAGCATTATTAGTATTGTACATGATGTATCGATAGTCTTTCACGTGTCACAACTTTTTGTAAATTTTTTCTTTGCTAATGACGAAATTTGATATCGAATAAACCTCTCTGCATATAATATTCTTCCCGCATATTATTTAAATATCTAGTTTGTGTCCGTCGCGTTCATTGTCACGGTATATCTATGCGATGTTTTTCTTTCATTTCTACAAAATACAAATATGATGTTAGTCATCTTTAAAATTTGTTTTGTTTTGTTTATTGAGTTTTTTTAGGTGTTAAAGGGTAATCTAAAGGTTTTTTAGACCAAAGACAAATTCTCCGACTTATGTGAATTAGTCTAACTGTACATTTAGCACCTTATTACACGTTTATAATTCAGCATATACATTTAAAAAAAAAGATAAATTACGTATAAGGTCACTTACGTAATATTACTTACGTATAAGGTCACATGATATTTCTTTCCCAAATAAGGTCACCTGATTTAACAAAAAACTCTCACGTTCAATTTATTTGCGTCTAATGCCATTATATATAAACTGCTCTCTTTCTCTCTGCTTCAGACCAAATTCAGAACTCAAATTCCCAATTCAAAATCGTGCCCTCACATACCTCCATTGTCTTCCTCACTCTGATTTCGATCTCATCCCTTCTATAGCTACACACCTCCACCTCCGCCTACACACCGACGACTAAAACCTAACCCCCTCCTCACCCGCTTACAAACCTCTGAGTTTGGATTCCATCACAGTAGCCCCGCCTCCCCCTCCGACTTCGATTACCGTCGCCACCATGGGGTTTTAGAACACCGGTGTCTCTCTCTCTCTAACTCTATGTTTCTCCCCTCCCGCATCTTTAAACAATGGCTCATCCATCAGCTACAAACCCTAGCCTTCGTAAAAAGTGCCTCATAAAGCAACAAACTGCACCTCATATAGGTAAAGGATTTAGTGTGCTCTGTAATAGTTTGTAGTGTTGTTTGTGAGTAATATGTAGATTTGTTGTGAGTAGTTTGTAATATTTTCGTGATTAGTATACAGTGTGTTATGTACTAGTTTGTAGTGTTGTCTGTCAGTAGTATGTAGATTTGTTGTGAGTAGTTTGTAGTATTGTCGTGATTAGTGTGTAGTGTGCTATGTACTAGTTTGTAATGTTGTATGTGAGTAGTATGTAGATTTTTTGTGAGTAGTATATAGTGTTTTGATGGTTTGTTTTATTGTTTTGCATAAATGACACAAAAATGGAGGACCCTAAGAAATCCAAAGTCCAAATAAGATCGACATTAAGAGGCTTTTGCAATGTCATGGGTGAACTTCATACAAAATTGCCTCCAAAAACAATGAGGATTTTGCAGAAAACACCATTTGGCAGTTTTATATGGTTATTCTTAGTGTGTGATCCTGTAACACACAATTACCGCACACGTAGTCACTAAAAATGGGTCAACACAACTTAGACCAAACGCAAGGTAGCAACACAGACTTCAACTTTAACCAATGAACCTATACCATCCGAATGTCTACACGTTTGGTACGGCAAACGCAAAGTATTAGGACAGGCCATGTACAAAAGGCAAGGATCCCACATCGAAGAACAATAGTAAACTCCATACTCAACCACCAATATAAGCAACATATTTATGACAGATACAAGATACGCCTGTTACTCTACCAATACTACCGTTACACTCCATACATTCTAACTAGAGCGTTGGAGATTCAAAGGCGGGAACACCTCGTCAAGACTCCTAACGCCCGTTTGGTGTATTGTTCTTAACAGCAGGTAAATGACGACATACGTGCGATAGACCAAGTTAACCCGAAATAGCTCAACCCGCTCTTCTGCTAAAGACCCTTACGAAATTTGGTAGAAACAGTTGTTTACACAAGGCTTAATGACATTTGATGATTTGCATAAGTCTATTGATGATATCACAAGAATGACGGGATTCTAGGATGTCGAAAAGAGGGCATTCTTGATCGATGGAAAGGCACATCATCTCACAACAGATGATGTGGAAAAACTCTTTGGTCTTCTAGCTAAGGGTATGATTCTTCTACTTTAATGTGTTAGTACGTTTGACTTTTAAGTAATTCTTCTAGTGTAGTTTTATTTACATGTGTATTATTTCTGGTCTTGATGCTCTAGGCATGATCCATGATATGGATTCAAAGTCCGAGAGAAGACGCGATTCAAGCTTCCTGGACAGATACAAGATTCAGGATTCTATGCCAATATCAAAGCTTGATAAGGCTTCGAAGATGGCTATCATCAAAAAGAAGAATGACAAAAACACTACAATTTGGATGGTCATTTATGTGTTGTCGACGTTCTTCTTCGCAAACTCCTCTTCCACAGTAACGTGGAGCATAATTAATGTGGCCCAAGCTTTAGATGGCCTCCATAATTACAATTGGTCGAAGATGATTCTAAATCATTTGGAGAAATGGCTCGACAAATCGAAAGAGAACCCAACTTCTCTCCCTGGCTGTTTCCTACTGATTATGGTACGCCCTTGTTCTCTTGTTGTATATCTAAATTGAAGAATCTATATTGGTATCTAATAGTATCTATCTTGGTCTCTAATAGTGTATTTGTTGATATGAGTAGTATATAGTGTGGTCAGCAGTAGTATATATGTTAGAACAATAGTGTGTGCTTTGAGTAGTATGTAGTGTGATCTGTAGTAGTATGAAG
Source organism: Geum urbanum (assembly GCA_946800695.1). Classification (NCBI taxonomy): domain Eukaryota; kingdom Viridiplantae; phylum Streptophyta; class Magnoliopsida; order Rosales; family Rosaceae; genus Geum; species Geum urbanum. Next base: position 44,916,758 of record OX327013.1, read on the forward strand.
TGTAGTCAGCAGTAGTATATATGTTAGAACAGTAGTGTGTGCGTGAGTAGTATGTAGTATGGTCCGTAGTAGTATGAAGTGTGGTCAACGGTAGTATATATGTTAGAACAGTAGTCAGTAGTGTGTGTATGAGTAGTATGAAGTGTGGTCAACAATACTATATATGTTAGAACAGTAGTCAGTAGTGTGTGTATGAGTAGTATATAGTGTGGTCTGTAGTAGTATGTAGTGTGATCTATAATAGTATGAAGTGTGGTCAACAGTAGTATATATATTAGAACAATAGTCAATAGTGTGTGTATGAGTAGTATATAGTGTGGTCTGTAGTAGTATGTAGTGTGGTCTATAATAGTATTATATATGTTAGAACAGTAGTGTGTGTGTGTGTGTGTGTGTGTGTGTGTGTGTGTGTGTGTGTGTGTGTGTGTGTGTGTGTGTGTGTGTGTGTGTGTGTGTGTGTGTGTGTGTGTGTGTGATGTGATTTGGTCTCTAATAGTGTATTTGTTGTTAAACAGTATTTGGTCGCAGAAAAAACAGAAATCTACGAAAGAGTTGCAGCGAGGAAGAGACATCCTCTCAGATTTTCACATTGGAAGCTGATGAAGCTGCACACCGAGTTAAGCAAGCTCTCTGGTGAGGAGCTAGGTGACAAGATGCAGATCAAGAATGAGATGGTATGGGTGAGGGACGACACCTTATACCGTTTTGAAGAGAGCATCGATGCTCCCTCATTTAATATATGGGTAAGTATCACTGTTTTGAATTAGTAGTATATACATTGAACATTAGTAGTATGTTTTGTTGTCAAGAGCAGTACTGTTTTGAATTAGTAGTATATACATTGAATACTAGTAGTATCTTCTGTTGTCTAGAGTAGTGCTTTCTGTGTTCTGTAGTATGAATTAGTGCTTTGTGATTTAAATTTGAAGGAGAAAATATCCAGAGAAGAATTGATGGAGAGGGAGAAGAGAGCCCAGGAGAACCTTGTCGAAATCATCGCGTCTCTCCAAGATATGGCAACATCACAGTCATCTCCAACTCAGAAAGGGGTTGACGACACTCAAAACCTGATTGCCAAACTTGAAGACCAGAAAGTGAAGATGGCAGGGCAAAATCAATTCTGGATGCGAATGGTCGACAAGTTCATGCGTGAAAAGGAGGAATGTGCCAAGAAACTAGAGATTATGAAGTCAAAGATGAAAGGCAAGACCTCCACCACCCAAGAGAACTCCTTGAAGGAACGAGATGAAGCTTACAAGCTGCTTGGAGAAGCCTATACGAAGATTGCTTCATTGCATTCGAGGAACGAGGAACTTCAGTGTGAGCTTGACCAAACTAAGCTTATGGATTCTTAAGTTCCTATTTCGGAGGGAAACAAATCTGCAGAAGAGGAGATAACTGTCACTCTCTGATAATGTGTTGTTCTCTTAATTCAATTTTCATAAAGCTTAATGTGTTGTTTCCAATGTGATTACAGAATGAGAAAGAAACATGAGAAGAAAAAGAAGCTAAAAGAGGAGAAGAAGAGACACAAAGTCAGAAAACAACAGACACAGAGTCAGATACCAACAGACACAGAGTCAGATACCAACAGAAGAAGAAGAAGAGACACAAAGTCAGAAAACAACAGAAGAAGCAGCAGAAGAAGAAGAAGGTGAAGAAGAAGACAAAGATGGCGAAATCAGCCTGGTATGTTGTGTATTAGTGTATTTAGTACTAGCATCCCACTTTTGTGTATTCCAGAATTTTATTTTGATTTTTTTGAATTTGATGACATGCAGGACAGCAGCAAAGACAGATATGAGATCAGATCAAAGTTTAAAAATGATAGCATGAAACAAGCAGCGACACGACAACTGAGGTCGCAAAGTCAGAAAGACGAGAAAAAAAATGGAAGTCACCTCCTTCAATGATAAAAGCTGTCAAGAACAAGAAGAGGAAGACTATGACAAATGACCCCTGTTATGATTACAAAGTTACAAGAAGAAACTCAAGAAACAAAGCAAAGTCCAAGTAGTTCTTTCTATTGTGTTAGGGTTTCAAGTAGTACTTTCGTTTGTGTGAGGGTTTGACATTACTGAACAGTAGTACTCGTATTGTGTTAAAGTAGTACTCTGGATATTTTGAAGTAGTACTTACTAGAGACAACAGTAGTGTTAGAATACACTAAAATTTTGTGAAGTAGTACTTTCTGTTATGAAACAATAGTACTTACCATGTGTTGAAATAGTACACTGAATGTTTTGGAGTAGTGCTTACTACAGACAACATTAGTGTTAGTACACTAAATTTTCGCAAAGTAGTACTTTCTATTGTGAAACAGTAGTGCTTACTAGAGTAATCAATAATATGTTTAAAATTGATTTAATGCGATGAATGTTTTTAATAGGAGTAGTGCTGCTTTTGTTCTATGATGAGTGTACTATTATTGTTATTGGATAGTACTAATGTAGTTAGTTTCACACACAAAGCGTTGTCGCATACAAAAACACACAATTGACCAACACAAAATCACAAAATCGAATAACAACAAACTCGAATTAGTATGTTAAACGAATTGCACAAGGAAAAAATAAGTTAAAGTAGTATGTATTATATAACGAAGAATCACATTGTATGTTTATCGAAAAGCACTCAATAAAAGGGATTTAGACCAAGTGTACTACCAATGACTTGTGACAAATGTAGTGTATGTAAAGGGAATGGACATGCCTCAGAAAAATTATTTGTTCAGGCAGAGTGTACTACTGTAGACCGGTGAAAACACTACTTGTGACTAATATAGACACTAGTTGAAAAAATTATCTGTTCAGGCATAATATACTATTGTAGACTGGTGAATACACTACCTGTGAGTAACATAGACACTAGTTAGCTGCTGATGACTTTGGTACATGTCAATCTGTTGTGTCTTTCTTTTTCGCCACAACGACCACATCTGATTGGCCTCGATGCCTTCCCACCTTCAACGAAAGACTTCATGCTAGTATCCTTTAAACAAACGGATGGATTCTTGTCAACAGAGGCTTCACAATGGCCGGTTCATTCAAAGCATCATGATAAAACTTCTCAATGTTTGGTATTGGCTGAATACTATACTCATAGGCAGCCTTGTAACTTCCAACCTCATAGAAATTCTCGATGTAAGAGTAAATAGGCTCAATAATGGCATGTTGTATAGCAACAAGTGCATAGGGACAGGAAAAAGAATCAATATGCCAATGCCGACAGCTGCAAGTGTATTCCCCAAGATCAACCGCCACATTCTTTAATGCCCAGACTTCATACAACGTCTCACTAGACCTTCGAAATGTCCAGTGCCTCCTCACATTAATCCTAGCCTTCAAAGTTTCCTCCATTTTAGGACACAACATAAAGGTCCAAGTTTCCGATCTCATTTTCCTTTCAGCCATGTTAATCATCAATTTCTGTCTCAAACCCTCGAGCATCTCAAAAATAGGAAGACGACGCAATTCACGTGTCCAATTATTGAAAGATTTAGCCATGTTGTTGGACATTTTCCCATATCTATGACATTTGAAGAAGGCATTACACCACTTCTCCAAAACCAGCGTACTCAAGAAGTTCCTCATAAGATCTTGGCTATAATTCAGCAACTTCCGAAGGTTGAATTCATAACCAGCAACTGTTGGAGAGTATGCCACAGTCAGGAAATCATGAATGATGGTTTCCACATTATAAACGCTCATTTTCTTCTCATAAAGCTTTTCCACATTATTTTTCAAGTGATAGTAACAGTAGGAATGAGGAGAGTTAGGGAATGTCATTGCCACAACATCTAATAACCCTTTATGTTGATCCGTGAAGAAATTAATGGTCATTCCTTTTGGCGACAAAATAGTGAACAGATGATCGAAAAACCACTTCCAATTGGATTTATTTTCAGAATCTACAACAACAAATGCAAAAGGGTAGAATTCTGTAAATTGTTAAGAGATGAAGTTAGGAAACAAAAAACATTTGGATAATTATGTTATTACATGGAAAACACTACAACAGTTTGTTGAAAGTACTATTGTAGTTTTCAGAAAGTATTACTCTAGTTGTTGGACAATACTACTCTACTGGGACTTGATACATGCTAACTAAAACTTTGATGCATGTACTACTGTAGTTTTTAGAAAGTACTACTCTAGTTATTGGACAGTACTACTCTACTAGGACTTGATGCATGCTAACTAAAACTTTGACACCTGAACTACTGTAGTTTGCAGAAAGTACTATTCTAATTTTTGGACAGTACTACTGTTACTAGTTTTACACACTATCCAAAAATTGAAAAATGAACATTCGTTCCCGTTCTTTCTAGTGGCACAGAGCATGTATCCCTTATACTTTCCCTCGAGATAAGCAACATCAACAAACAAAGTAGGCACGCATGACACGAACCCTTTAATACAGCCATCAAAACATAACAAGAAGCGTTCAAAACATCTAGTGAGCGGATTCACCTCCAAGATGCAATGAGAACCAGGGTTGGTAGCCAACACCTGCTCACGACACCACGAAAACTAAGAGAAGGAGTCACCTTCGTTGCCCCGTACAGAACGTGCAACCAACTCTCTTGCATTTTAAGCCTTGCGATAGGACACACGCAAGTCATACGAATTTTTCAATGTTGACATGATTTCTCTCGGCTTTACAGAAGGATTGGACTTCAACTCAGAACAAACAATGGACTTGATGGCATGAGAATCAAGATGCTTACTCTTTTGGTCACGAATACCAGCAGTACATGTATGAGTGTTATTGAGCTCTCGGATGACCAAAAATTTATTTGCCTTACATCTTAGAGCACGAACTTTCCAAGGACAACTACCTTCCTTCTGAGAACATTGTGCAACAATTCTATCCTTGTGATTTCTGACGTACTTGAAGGTAAAACCAGACTCAAATGCATAACGATTCAGCTTCTCCCTAAACTCGACAACACCATATTCAAACTTCTGATTGACATGGCTGATATAACTTGCCCATTCATTCGTCAAGTAAAGAATTAGAGATTCTGGCCTAAAGCAAGCCAAATAGTCATTTGGATCAAGCAATTTATTCGAAGATGACGACGTGCAAGTCAGAGAAGAAGAAGCGTCATCAAAAAAGGATATGCCGGAATGCACAAGCGTACCTGAACTACTCTGCCCACAATACCTAACAACAATATCCACAAAGGCTACCTCAAGTTCAATCATGGTCTTCATCATCAACTTCAACTTCCTATCGCAAGATATCATGCAATTCGGATAGCGTTGCAATGAGAAACCAAGGGTGAAAGAATCTGGTCTCAGGCCAGGAAAACACGATGACACTTCCATCACCACCTCAATGAATGCTTTTGTAGGCGTAAGATTGAACATGACTGTATGGTTGTTGTACATGCACTTCGCATACAAATCCAAATCCATGGCTACAAATCTGCAAATCAGACAAAAAATGCTTACAAAATAGAAGCAGTATCCTTAATAGTCATCAGTAGTGTACTCTACCAACACTAATAGTACTATCAAGTCCAAACACACACAAAACATATAACTAGTGTCTTTAATGTGATGCAGTAGTGTACTCTATCAACATTAATAGTACTATCAAATCCAAACACACACAAAACACACATAACAACTAAGTAGTGTCTTCAATGGGATGTCGTAGTGTACTCTATCAACGCAAGTAGTACTCACAGTCTGTAGCTTCTCATAATTTGTACGAAATGTCAACACACACAAATCAGCCACATCAATCACACACGAACACATAAATCATAAGAGAAAACGTAATATAATATATACTACAATGTGCCATACATAATCCACAGTACTAAGAATCAAAATCGAAAAACTGAAATTCGAAATCGATGTGTGTATAGGAAATCCTTTATCACAGCTCAAACAAAAACATCAATTGAACAACACAAAATACAAAACATTTACATGTGAACAGAATCGAAGCCTTACCCAAGATTTTATCGCCGGAATCCTCCGATTCACCGGTACTTCTTCTCACATAAGTTTTTTTCGCCAGAATGTCCCCTCCCCACCCCCCCCCCCCTCTCTCTCTCTCTCTCTAACACACATACACACAAACACATAGCTGATAGAGAGAATCGAGCTTCATTTTTGAGCTCTCTCTCTCTCTCTAGAAAGATCGTGGGGCTCTCTCTCCCTCTCTCTGCGTTTTGGGAGTTTTGATTTGATTTAAATTTGAAATCAGTAGATAGTTTATATATGAGGGGCAATTTAGAAAATTAATTTTTTTAAAGAAGGTATAATAATTTTATGTGTGTAAATCTTATACAATGACCTTATTAAGATCTCTAAGTGATATTTGGTGTAATTTCCTATAAAAAAAATTCTATTGTGTTTATTGAGTTAAGTAATCATACTAAAAAAAATTACTAAGGGATATTTGTGTACTTTACTTTGCGGAGAAGATTTGATTTGTACGAACACAATGTGAGAGAGGGTAAAAAACTAAAGATGTCCGCGGGTACTGGGCGAGAGTTTGGGATTGTGGTGGCCCACTTAAGATCATGCGCGACTTCGAGGACACGTGGCGCGTAGTTGGTGGGGGCGGAAGGGGAGAGTGGTACACGTGGAATTACGTGATGGGTTCAGCTGAGTGGGGGTCGGAGGTCGGTTGTCGTTGCACGAGTCTCTGTCAGTAACAGAAGAGTCTTACAGAGTCCGCAGTGACAAACTCGTACTACTATTATGGGCCCGCTAAAGTGAGGCCCACCATTTGGAGGTTGATAGGAGCAAGCGATGGAACATGTGGATGTTGGGCAGGTGACGTGGAAAATGGGGTTTTGGGCTTGGGCCCCGCGATTGGGGTTGGTTTTGGATGGGATTGTTGTGAGGGACCCGGTTCGAGAATCGGGTCAGACACAGTGAGACTGAGTTTTGAGTCGAGTAGTGTGTTTCTGAGAGCATCCGCACCGGGGCGGATTTCGCCGGCAAGTGCTCGAGCAGGAGGGAGGGGCCCGCCGGCAGCTGCTCGGAGGCCGAAGTGGAGGGGCGCACCGGGGCGGATCTGCTCGAGCAGATCGGAGGGGAGGCTCGCTCGAGCTCGAGCTCGAGCAAGAAGAAGATGAGTTGCTGCTCGCGCAGCTGGCGGACCCCACCTCACGTGGGTGACGTCAGCTGACGGGTGTTTTTTTTTTTTTTTTTTAACTTAGGGTAAAAGGTGAAAAAAAAAATTACCAACCAATCAGATCGTGCCACGTGGCACGACAGAAACAAAAAAAAAAAGTAACGGGCCAGTTGATCTGGGCCGTAGATTTCGAATTCAAAAGTTGATCCAACGGCTCAGATTCAATCAGAAAAATCAGAACGGATATAAACGGTAATACCCAAAATATTTACAAAAAAATTGCAAAAAAATCCCAAAAAATTGCAAAAAAATCCCAAAAAATTGCATATCACCCCCTACTATTTTCCTATAAATACTACACAATTTTTTTCACAACTCACTTCTCATTTGTGCACTACAAATTTCACCTCTCCATCCATCTCTTCTCCATCTCTACTTTCATTTTCGTGAGCATTTTTTAGAAAAATGGCCCATTGGCTTCGTTCCGAAGATTTGCAAATGTGCATCTCTTTCGCACGTCATAGTATCGATGAAGTCAACGGCAACAAACAAAGGAAAAATAAATTGTGGGAGAAAATTCACGCCGATTACATGGAAAATTGGGTGCCATCGGAAGGAGAACCACCTCGAGAGGAGCCTAGGTCTCAAATTGCGCTTGCGTCGCACTACAATAAATTCAAAATACTATTGCAGAAATGGGGTCAATGTTTGCGAGACGCACGTAAGCGTAGAGCTAGCGGCACTTCTCACATGGATGAGGTAACTACTTATAATCTAATTTTTATTTAATTTCTCTCATAATCTCATTTTCATTTAATTTCCCGTGAAATAATCTCATTTTTATTTTACCTATTTAATTTCATTTTTATTTCATTTCATTTTTATTTAATTTGTACTATGTAATTAATTAATTTAGTAAATTTGAATTAACTTTTTGTATGTCAATTTAATTTAATTAATTTACTGTAATTTTTAGATTAAACAAGCTCAAGCATACTACTATGCCGCTAAGAAACGACCGTAAACCCACTTTGAATGTTATGAAGTTCTTAAGGATCATCCAAGTTACCGCGATGTTGAACCGAGCACTCCGTCTCCGTTTGTTGGCTCATATGAAGATACTCCCTCCGTTACCGGATCATCTCCACTCGTACATTTGGGTGATGACGGAGACTTGAATGAAGCATCACCCGCCTACGTTGGCCCCGGTTCGTCGAGTCCGGTAAGACCAATGGGATGCAAGGCGGCAAAGGAATCAAGGCGGCAAAGGTTGACCGTAAAGGAGAACCACTTGTCGGCAAAACTCCTTCGTACATTCTAGTGTAGTGGATTCACCCATCCTTGTGATTTCAGCACACTGATCTGCGGCTGCGCCGTAAGCCAGCATTCGCAGCGCAGCGGTCATCTTTTGTTGGGGGAGGAGGCCTAGCAATCCAGTGGCATCCGGTCTCTGATGCCAATATTCGTCGAAATTGCAGAGACCCGTCATGAGAGTGTTGAATAAGTCTCTGCTCATTCGGTACCTTCGCCGAAATTCTTGCACGTTGAAGATCGGGCGTTCGATGAAGTAATCTTGCAGGAGATTATCTCCCCTGGACGCCCTCAATCTTTGTCGATTTGCTTTACGACCCCGACGTGATCCACCACCATGCGGTTCATCATCAAGTTGTGCCACCTCCACGGCCACGAGATCCACGAAAGATTGCTCTATCTCGTCATCCTCCTGGTTTTGTAGTTGCCTCATTCGAAAAAAGTTGTCGAAGCTAAAAGGATTCATCGAAATTTGATGATTCAAGGATTGGAAATTGTGGTGATTGGTGTGATAGGAATGAGAGAGATGATAATTTATAGCAAAAGCTCATCGACACCGACAATCTATTTCCATTATTTCGTTATCCGGAGATGACACGTGTCGCAATCTCATTCGTCGGAAATCTCACCGACAATCGGCCTCAATTATTTCCATTATTTCGTTATCCGGAGATGACACGTGTCGCAATCTCATTCGTCGGAAATCTCACCGACAATCGGCCCCAATTATTTCGCACATATCGTTATCCGGAGATGACACGTGTCGCAATCTCAGTGGTCTGAAATCACCGGCAATCCGGTTCAATTATTTTGTCGAAATCGTAATTACGTGATAACACGTGTCACGCCCTCATTCGCTCAGCGAATAGTAACTGCTTGAGCAGTTGGTGAACTGGTGCGTGCAGTTTTGGAACTGCTTGAGCAGTTCTGGGATTGGCAACTGCTTGAGCAGTTTCCGGCAACTGCTTGAGCAGTTGATGGAAAATGGGTGCGGATGCTCTGAGAGACTGACTCGGTGTTACGTTTATTCTTCCTTTGTGACTCACGTCTCTGGTGTGCATCTAAAGACATAATAGTTTCGTGGGTTGATTTGGATGGTTTTCGGGTGAACCTAGTTCAATGTCAATCAATAAGATTCATCACATAATTAATCTCCTGGATCCCTCATGTGTTTTTTTATTTTTTGTGGTTGAAAAATTAGGTTGACCATCAACCTGGTTGACACCAGCCGTACCGCTTGATTTGGTGATTTTACTACAAGTTGTTCAAGCATAGTAACAATGCATGATAAGTTGTGGGAAATTGGCGTTGGCGTTGGCGTTGGCGTTAAAAACAGTGTTGAAAATTTGTTGGGTAAAAGGAACGAGAAGATAGGTCTGGTATGTTTTAAGATATTAAAGAAAACTAAAGTAAATTAATCACTGTGTACTCGTGCTCTCACCTCTGTACTTTGATGTAGATAAATGTAAACCCTGCTCATAGACAATGGTGGATCCAGAAGAAAAAAAATCAGGTTGGGCAAGATTAAATTTAAATAAAAAATAAAATAAAAAAATCAAAATTAGAAACTTACACCAAACTATAAGTAATACTGCAATACATACTTGTAACCATAAAAAATCAAGCCTTCATAATTCATGTTATCAAGAGTTGTTATTAGTCTTCAAAATTCAACTATTCTTAGAAGGCTAAATCTTGTAATTTAAAAAATAATAAAAAGAAGTATCTTAAAAAAATCCATGAAATAATAAATAACTAAACCAACACTTAAATTGTGGAATGGTTGGACCTGGGACCTAGTCCACAATTGTAATTGGGCTACTATAATTGCACTAATATGTGAATAATAGACACGTCTCTTGTGCCCGACGATGTTGTTTGGTTCATTTTTTAAGTGAGAGACGACATCAACTCCCTTCTTCTTCAATATGAAATTTCTACTGTTCATCATCATCTTCTCAGATTACTGAAACTCACATTTTGTCCATTTCATGCCTTTTTTTTGCCCAAACTAGCAATACCAAACCCATATAATCAAAGGGAAAATAAAAAACTCAGTTGCCCAACTTCGCCCCTATATGGATCCGCCGTGCTCACAGAGTTAATTGCAAAATAAACTGCCAATAGTCTTTAGAACAAGTTTTCCAATTTCACTGTAGCTCATATTAGACAAAATAAAATGTTTGTTTGGAAAAGTAAACCCAATTTAATGGGATGAGGTAGTTATTGTAAAAGTTTATCGAGAAGCAAAGCAGTTTAAAACACTTTATTTTAGCCGATGAACTTAGTTTGAAGCATTTATAGAGGTGCAGAAGATAAGTTGGCAGGCAGAGAGAAAAATGTAGGGGAAAAAATGGGAAGGAATTTTGTAATTTTTTTTAATTGATTAATTACGCGAGACCCCCACTTATTATTTACAACTTAAAATGAAAAGTCTATTTTCACTCTAACACATCCATTTTCATTTCTGAGTACTCATTTATGGAGTGAGATGTTATATATCGATAATTTAATATTTGATTAATTAATAACTTCGTGAAAATAATATTTTTTGTCAGTTTCGACTGGGAACAACGTGTTAAATTAATAATTCGTTAAATTTATAAGATAAATAGAATTTCGAGAATTTATATACACCCCAAGCAATATATAAATTAATAATAAATTAACAAAAATAATTAATTATTCATTTAAGATGACTTCATGAAGAATGACTTAATTGCGACTTGTTGCTTCTTGAAATTAATGTTATCTTGAATCTCATTTTCGATTTTTCTTAATATGGTAAGAATTTCTGGTGTTGTATTCTCCTAGCACATATAATAAATGTATACACAATATAATGATGTATATTGAACAATGTACAACAATAATAGTTTTATAAATCAATAAGTTATTAATTAACAAATAAATTGATAATTATTAATTTATCAATTATTTAATATTTGTTAAATTAATATAAAATTTGGTCCCAAAATTATTAATTTATAAAAGTTTAACTGTATTTTGATTTATATAAAATGAGGTTGTCAATGCAAGTTGTAAATTTTTAGAAACATTAATTTGAGTAACTAATTTTATGAACATTATTATGGATTTATGGGAACAATAATTATAAGTGAGCTATATGAGTTGATGCACTAGATATCTTCAATGTGTGAAATTGGAAGTTAGCATTTGACATTTTCTTCTTAGGATTGGTAACACACCAATGATATGTGTGTTGGTAGTCGAAATGAAGATGAAAAATAAGGTGAAACTCTTGGATATCCAAGTGGCAAAGTCTGACTTCATCTAGTTGTGATATGGATGAATCATGAATGGCTGAAGCACTTGGAGGAGCTTAATTAGATCATTTAGATGTGTAAGGTTGGCATTAGGAGCAGTTCTTCCATGGAGCAGCAGCCGTGCCACCTGGAAGAAGATGAAGAAGTCAATGTTGTCCTTGCAGGCAGTGGGTGAGGGTATTTTGGAGTTTAGGATGAATGAAAGAGAGACATTTTGGGTACAAATTTTGTTTCTCATTGGTTGGGTACAAATCACACTAGCTAGTGAGATTTGCACAACATATAACTACAAAATCCTGGAAGCATTCATGAACTTTATGCCCATCTTCATATCTGTGTTTGGACAATATCTGACTCGCTGACTGTGTGAACAGAAGGGTCTTATTCACAGAAACGATCTCGATCTCGATCTCAATCCTAATTATTGGTGTTGCTTCAGTTCCATCTTCAGAGCATTTAAATCCCTCCGACTCAACTTTCAATTTATTCAATTGGAATCAATGTTATGTGGAAACTCTTATGCCCTTGCTCTTAAGAAACATGTGTATATCATGATCAGAAGCATTCCACATAGGCGAGAATGTATTTGAGATAAGAGAGGCATTGTTTGCTAGGTTAGCTAGGCATGTTCAAGCTGCAAAAATTAATTGGTCCAATGCCACCACAATAGCTTAGGGCGTATATGGAGGATGTCGACTCTTTTACTACTATATTTTGATCGAGGTCATGCAGTTTTCTCGAAGACTTTGAAGTTCGGAGACTAATCCGTGCCGACACATTTTCACAACATTTTCATTCCTTACCACCAAATAGATCGAGGATTAGATCTAATCAAAGTTTACAAAATTCGAACAATGGTGTAGACTGTAGAGGTTTCAAGCCGAGGTGCGACTATTGTGAGTTTGTGACCCTAGGAACAAGCTTTGTTACGTAATTAAGGCCTCCATTAAGGTCTTAATTGGGCATGGGCCATGGTGTACTGGCATGGATTGTGACTAGTCCTCGTTAGTTGGGAATATGGGGTTGCTTGCGGGGATCTGTGTTTGTTTTTGGTTTTGTAATGGATCGTCGTCGTCGTCGTCGTAGAGAGGACCTTTGTCACAGATGGGATTTTGGTGCGCCATTTATACATGTTTGCTGCGTTACGAGGCATTACCAGTTTGGACCAAACATTTGGCCATGGAGCATTGCGGAGGCTGTTTAAGAATAGTGATGGAGAGGGGTACAATACAATCATAGCTCGGGAATTTGGGGAATTTCATGGTATGGGAGCAGAGTTTAAAACTGTTACGAAATGGGGACATTAAGGATTTCCTTTTCATTGGGAGACCATGTTGTGCCACAAAAGTGGACCAAATGGATAGATAAACACAATATCAAAAGAATCAATCTAAACAGGAAATAACCCAAGAAACACAGAGAGGATAAGAAAACAAGTACAAGAACACATGATATACGTGGTTCGGCGATAACTTACGTCTACGGAGCAGTAGGGAGAATCTTCATTAACAATGGAGGTTACAAAGAGAGAGAGTAAGGTTACAAACAAAACCCTAAAATTATCCAGAGTGTACCACACACATACTGCTAACTACAAGCACACAATACTCTGTATTTATACAACTCTCTCACTAACACCTAACTTATTCGCCAAAAACATTGTTCATCGCCAAAAACCACCAAACTTCTTACGTACGTTACAACAATAATCCAAACTTCTAGCATACGACTCATGCACCTCACGTGCACATCACATGATCCTCACGAGCAACCATAAACGAGTGAGAGTTTACACGAGCAAGCGAACAAGAGCAAGTCTATGCGAGCAAGTGTGAAACCCACACACAATAATCTCCACCTTGGGATTCACACGACACCTCTCCATCCATATCTAACAACTCAACTTCCCATTGCTCAACCAACTCTTCAAGCATGAAGAATATATACCAAGTCCAAGCAATGCTCAAACTTGGCAGCACCAACAACCTTCGTCAACATATCAGCTGGGTTGTCTGCAGTACCAACTTTCTTCAATATAATCTTCTCCTGCTCAACAATATCACGCACATAATGGAATCTCACATTTATGTGCTTGGTCCTCGAGTGATACATCTGGTACTTAGCCAAGTGAATGACACTCTGGCTATCACAATGGACATCCACCTTCTTCTGATATATGCCCAACTCACTGATGAGACCAGAAAACCACAAAGCCTCCTTAATACCTTCAGCAAGCGCCATGTACTCTGCCTCTGTGGTAGACAAGGCCATTGTATCTTGCAAAATAGACCTCCAACTGATTGGTCCATTTGTTATGGTAAACAGATACCCAGTAGTAGACCTCCTCCCATTCAAATCACCAACATAATCAGAATCAGTGTAACCAACAAGAAGATTACAATCTACAGAACACCTTCCAAAACACAAACCAACATCTCTAGTTCCATTGAGATATCTAAGTATCCACTTAGCTGCATTCCAGTGTTCCTTTCCTGGATTGTGCATGTAGCGACTAACAACACCAACAACATGAGTAATATCAGGTCTGGAACAGACCATCACATACATCAATCCACCAATTAAATTAGCAAATAAACTAATGTCAATGACCTGCGTTCTAATGTAAGGTTTTATGAATTGAAAGAAATTGCTGAAATTTCCAAAAGACTAGTTGAGACAAGAAAGCATGAGGTATATCTATTAGTTTATTTGCTCATTAAATTGGCATTGACACTTCCAGTTACAACAGCTTCGGTAGAAAGAGCATTCTTTACTATGAATATTGTAAAAAGTCAAATGTGAAGCAAGATGGGGGATCAATGGTTGAATGATTCATTGAAAGTGTATCTTGAAAATGATGTGTTCAATATTGACAATGAGCCTATTATCCACCGTTTTCAGAATATGAAGATTCGTCGAGGACAACTTTAAATGTTTGATTTCAATTTATTTCTTTCTGTTAAGATTTTGTTGTAATTTCTATTTTTGTTAAGCACTTAATTAAATTACTATATTATTGCATGTTTATGAATATTTTTATTTTTTTCACTACGCCTCCCTTAGAAAAATTCCTGGGTCTGCTACTGCATGTGAGTACTCATAGACTACACTTTATCATCATAAAGTGCAACATATCTTAGAGTATAAGCTGATGATGAAAAATCTCATCATTATGGTGCTCGAGTTCTTGTCACTACCTGTGACTCCTTTATTCGAGACAAAACCATTTCTTCCCAAGATTTTTCATCTCAAATTCGGATTTCAAACACTTTGCAAATCCTAAAATTGTCATATAAATGAACATACATGAGCATATCCCTTCCCAATCAAGTAGTCACTTGGTGAGTATTTCAATATCATTGCAAACACGCTCTGTGGTCTACATCCACTTGATTTGGGTACATGAAGTCTATCCGAGACATTCATATTTATCTCTTATTCTAGATCCACCTAGCTGCATTCCAATGCTCTCTTCCTGGATTGTGCATGTAGCGACTAACAACATCAACAACATGAGCAATATCAGGTCTAGAGCAGACCATCGCATACATCAATCCACCAATCAAATTAGCATATGGAACATTCTTCATCTCCTTCTTCTCTTCAACAGATTTGGGACACAAAAGAGCACTCAGTTTGAAATGACTCGCCAAAGGAGTACTCACAGGCTTGGTTGAACTACAAACACCAAATTTCTGCAGAAGCTTTTCAATGTATTGCTTCTGAGTCAACCACACCAAACCATCATTTCTCTTGCGAGTAATCTCCATCCCAAGGATCTTCTTGGCCTCGCCAAGATCCTTCATTTCAAACTCCATCTTCATTTTCTCTTTCAGCTTCTCGATCTCCATCACATTGTTTGAAGCAATTAGCATATCATCCACATAGATTGACAAGTAGACGAATGAACCATCACGCAACCTCTTGAAATACACACAATGATCATACCTACTACGAGTGTACTTCTGCCTCCTCGTAAACTCATCAAATCTGAGGTACCATTGTCGCGGTGATTGCTTCAAACCATAGAGAGATTTGTTCAACTTGCACACCAAATTCTTCTTTCTATCATCCTTGAAACCATCGGGCTGAGACATATAAATCTCCTCCTTTAAGTCTCCATGCAAGAAGGCTGTCTTCACATCAAGCTACACTAATTCAAGATCATACTGTGCTATTAGTGATAGCAACACACGGATAGTACTATGCTTCGCAACTGGAGAGAAAATTTTGTTGTAGTCTATCCCTTCTTCTTGCGAGTACCCTTTGGCGACCAATCTAGCCTTATACCTTATGCTCTTGCTGTCGTTGCCAACATCCTTTTTAACATAAACCCACTTGCAGCCAATAACTTTCTTCCCAGTAGGCAACTGAACTAGATCCCAAGTCTTGTTCTTCTCAAGGGATCTCATCTCTTCCTTCATTGCCTCATTCCAATCACTGCTTTCAGGACTCGTCAAAGCCTCTTTGAAATTTGATGGGATCTCAGCACAAATAATGGGAAAAGCATAAGCAACACAGTTGCTAACCCTTGTAGGCTTCCTGACTTCTCTCCTCTGTCTTCTCGCTGCAATGGATTCAGGATCATGTACATGATCTTGCCTCTGTCTTCTAACATGTGCCTCAACATCATCTTGGTTGTGCACATCTTCATTGTTCTGGACATCAATCTCTTCTTCACTTCCAGAGTCACTAACATCATTCTAGCGAGGAGAAACATCCTTGGTGACCACTCTGTCCAGCTCCACCTGTTGAACAACATTATCATTTTTTCCTTCTTCAACAATACCAATGGCATTAGGGTGAAGCATACTAGCTTCATCAAAGGTCACATCTCTGCTGATCACCAGCTTCTTCAATTCTGGACACCATAACCTATAGCCTTTCACACCACTCCTGAAACTAACAAATATAGTCTTCTTGGCCCTTGCATCCAACTTAGTTTCAGTTACATGAAAGTAACCAGGACTAACAAATATATGCAAATGGTCATAATCATCTACAAGTTTTCCAGACCACACCTCAATAAGTGTTTTTCCATTGATCGCAGAGGATGGCAAACGATTGACCAGGTGACATGCATATGTGACTGCTTCTGCCCAAAAAGCTTTACTCAAGCCAAATTGCTGCAACATACACCTCACCTTCTCCAACAGGGTTCTATTGAGTCTCTCAACCACTCCATTTTGCTGAGGAGTCCCTGGAACAGTAAAATGCCTCATTATCCCAGCCTCTCTGCAGACTCTGTGAAAAGGATCTGAAGTGTACTCTCCACTATTGCCAGACCTCAAAACCTTTACCTTTAGGCCAGTTTGGTTTTCTACCATCTTCTTCCAATCAAGGAAGATGCTTAACACCTCATCCTTGTGTGTCATTGTGTAAACCCGAGACCTCCCGGAGAAGTCATAAACAAAGGTCACAAACCAATGCTTACCACTCATGGAAGCATTCCTTGTAGGACCCCCAACATCAGAGTGCACATAGTCAATGATTCCCTTGGTCTGATGCACAACGGTACCAAACTTCACTCTGTGTTGTTTACCCAAGACACAAAACTCACAAAAATTAATCTTGCAAGTTTTAGCTCTCTTCAAGAGCCCTTGTTTCACCAAACCTTGCATGGCATTTCACCAACATGTCCAAGTCTCATATGTCATAATCTAGTAGCATCATCTGTACAATCTTTAACTGCAACAACATTGCCAAACACTATTTCACCTTGCAGTATGTATAGATTTTGGTTTCTCTTCCCTTTCATCACCACCAAAGCTTCTTTTGTCACCTTTGTGACACCGTTCTCTATAGTGATCTTGTAACCACTAGCTTCCAAGGCACCCAAAGAGATCAGATTGTTGCCAAACATAGGAACATACCACACATTAGTCAGTTCCCTGACTACACCATCATGGAGCTTCATCTTGACTGTTCCTACACCTTTCCTATCATGAGCAAAGTTGTTACCCATAAACACACTACCGGTGACACTTGTATCCAAAGTGGCAAACCAATCTTGATTTGCACACATGTGTTGGGAGCAACCACTATCCAATAGCCATGAATCAGGTTCATCTACTGATGCAACACAATTAGAAGCTACATTGAGAAGATAATCAACTTCCTCACCAGTAGAAGCCACATTTGCATGAGACCCATTGTTCTTATTTTGCAGCTTCGGGCACTCATGCTTCTAATGACCTTTTTCATGACAAAAAGCACATTCATCTCTCCCCAAACTCCTTCTGCCTTTGAAATTTCCTCTGGTACGGGATTGAGACTTTCTCTGGGTGTTGAAACCCTTCTTTTCAACTGCTCTACCTCTAGCTACCAAAGCATCCGATGTAGAAGCACTACTCCTCTTGTCTGCATGCCTAATCTCATAATTCATCAAGGCACTAGACACTTCTTCAAACTTGATAGTCTCTTTCCCATGAAGCAATGCGGTAATCAAATGCTCATATGACTCAGGCAAAGAGTTCAACAAAATCAAAGCCTTATCTTCATCTTTGATATCTTCCTCCAAATCAAACATATATGCAACTAGCTTATTAAAAGCATCAAGGTGGTGTATCATCTTCGTACCTTTTTTGTTCTTGAAGAAGAATAACCTCCTTTTCATATGCAGACGGTTTTCGGCACTCTTCGACATGTAGTTGTCTTCGAGTTTCTGCCATAAATCATTTGCCTTCGTCTCCCTCGTCACAACAAACTTTTGGGGCTTTGCAAGACACAAACGAATAGATGAACAAGTCATCTTGTTTATCTTGTTCCAATCGGCATCTAACATCGACTGAGGTTTGTCTTCCAAAGCGACATCCAACTCCTGCTGTGTCAACATATCTCTCACCTCACATTGCCACATTCCAAAGTTGTTTGTACATCAAATTTCTCCACCTCGAACCTTGCATTCTGAACCGTCATCTTCGTGACCTTCGAGCTCTCAGCTCCACCAAATGGGTTGACATCCTCACCTCTATTATCTGCCATCTATCTCAACCGGATCTAAGCCTAAACTCTGATACCACTTGTTGTGCCACAAAAGTGCACCAAATGGATAGATAAACACAATATCAAGAGAATCAATCTAAACAGGAAACAACCCAAGAAACACAGAGAGGATAAGAAAACAAGTACAAGAACACATAATATACGTGGTTCGGTAATAGCATACGCCCATGGAGCAGCAGGGAGAATCTTCACTAACAATGAAGGTTACAAAGAGAGAGTAGGGTTACAAACAAAGCCCTAAAACTACCCGGAGTGTACCACACACACACTGCTAACTACAAGCACACAATACTCTGTATTTATACAACTCTCTCACTAACACCTAACTTACTCGCCAAGAACACTTTTCTTCACCAAAGACCACTAAGCTTCTTACGTACGCTACAACAATAATCCAAACTTCTAGCATACGACTCATTCACCTCACGTGCACATCACATGGTCCTCGCGAGCAACCATAAACGAGCGAAAGTTTACGCGAGCAAGCGAACAAGGGCAAGTCTATGCGATCAAGTGTAAAACCCACACACAATAGGCCAATGGTTTGTCTATTCCAACCGAAAATTGGTAGAGTAAGTATATTGGTCAAGATAAAGGTTCGTCTAAGTGTCAACGGAGAGTTCGATACAACAAATAGACTAATTTTAATTTAGCCTATCTATATAGAAAATCATTATTCTACATTATTCTACATAAGAATCGAAATAGTTTACAATTTAACGATAATTTGTGCAGCATAGAACTTCCTCCAAGATTAATACTAGCCATTTTGGGGTGAATTTTTTTCCCGTAGACGCTGTAATTTATGCACTGCTAGTAAATTTAGAAGGCAAGTTCTTAAAATTCTGTCTGTAAATTATCGAAACAAGTTCGCCCAAATAATTGTGCGAGTAAAATTTGTAAAGTACTGTACATTATTTCATCTTCACTTTTTATAGTCTTGCAGCATCTGCAAGCTCAACTCACTAGTCACTACTACTTACTACATGGACTAAGCTTTCCTATGAGGTTGTCATTCTTCTTTTACTTCACACATATACAGTATTGTCGCCATGTATAAGCATTCAGAAATAACAACACAGAAATCGGATCCCCCAACGACGTGGCCTTCGTAATGGTGTTCGATCAGCTTCAACCATTCTCACTGGACTGCCGATCCATTCTGCTGGTAATCTGTTAAAATGAAAAGAGTTTTGATTTTTCAAGTACTAAAAATACCATTATAAACAGCTAGTACCTTGTAGTAGGGGCAAGCAAGACTTACATTGGGAAAGTAAAAGACCGCGAGCTAGTTGTGCTACCGTTTGATCCGAGAGACAAGCTACCAAAATTTGGTATGGCTCCGGAGTACATTGCTAAAGGGTCTGAAACCGAGGAATTTGAATCTCCGTGGAGATGTTGTTGAGTTTGGCTTGTTTCTGTTAGGCTTTCTGACATCTCATCAACGGATGAATTCCAAGGATGACACTCTAAACTTAGACGAAGTAACTTTCTTCTTGCATTCTCGTGGTGATGCTGCTGTAGATGACTTGATCCTGTT
Source organism: Geum urbanum (assembly GCA_946800695.1). Lineage (NCBI taxonomy): Eukaryota > Viridiplantae > Streptophyta > Magnoliopsida > Rosales > Rosaceae > Geum > Geum urbanum. The sequence goes on from OX327013.1 coordinate 44,937,005, forward strand.
ATGGTATTTGACATCCAATCTTCGGCTGAATCACTTTGTGGAAGTATCTCCTCACATCTTGCATTTGTGCCACAATGTTGTTGTGATTGAGTTGATCCTGTTAGGCTATGTGACATCTCATCTTCGGATGAATCCAGAGAATGACAATGTGCACGTGGAGGAAATACCTCCCCTCTTCTTGCATTCTCTAAGGCAACTTTAAGAGAGACCTCACTTGCATAGCTATAATCATTAATTTCCTCCGTAGAGAGGACTGTTCTGGCTGTATCCTGCAGAAATTGGACACAAATTAGAAAAATTTAACCAAATAAGCTATACACAGGTTTGTCCAAACATAGTATCTAGTCTGCAGACTCATTCAATTTAACTGAAATTAGGCATTTGAGGTTGAGACACGATTGCAATTGGAGTAACAAAATCAACAGAATGACACAAAATGAGTGATGCAAACCAAGATTATAGATTCATGGCGATAATCTATCTCCAAATTCTTCCAGGAAGCGCATTATACTCAACTTCATACAATCTCACATCGGCAAGCAATTGTTTTTAACCTACATTCAACATCCTAAATTCTAAACATTGATGGTTACATATAAAAGTAAGCACCTCAAAATGGTCATGAAAGCATAATATGAGGAATGAAAGAATTAGTATCTACCTGTTTTACTTGAAGCAGTGTTTCAGATACGGTTTTCTTGGTTGAGTGATCACTTGAACTATCATCTTCAACTGTCAGGTTCTCGAAACCATTTTGCTTGCTTACATCCTTGAATAGATGCTCAGACATGTATTTTGACTCAGTTGAATTCGATGACACTGACGATTCCCGTGTTTCTACAAACGATTCACTGTTGGTTTCGGTATCAGAGCTAAGTATGCAAGAAATATGACTATGATCCAAGTCCAAATTTTCTTCCAAACACTCATCCTGAGATGGCACCTCCCTAATGTCCTTAACAAACTGGTAACCACTATCTTGAAGGAAAGAAACAAACTCTGGTAAGTCATAGTCCATAGCTGCTTTCCAGTGCTCATCTGGCTGTGGATTATGAACGGCCTCGCCATCTATAGGATTGGAAATGAAAACACTCTTGTCTTCCAAACTGGCATTCTTTTCTATCTCTAGTCCTTTCATAGCTTCAGAGGCGGTTTTGAATTTGAAGGACTTGTAAACAGGCTTGAAGACCAAAGTGGGATGGCCATCCATGGAATTCCTATTTCAAAAGTAATCGAAGCAAAATAAAGAGAGTTAAAATACATGTTTAGCTATAGAATGAAAAACAAAATATAGGATAGTTCCTATTCAACAATACATTTCAGTGTCATCCACAGAGATAACACCATTAACACATAAAGAAAAGAATAGAAAATGATAACTAAATATGCAGAGCATGATCCTCACCATGTTTCAGAGGTATCACAATCTTCCACAACCATCATTTGGGATTGGAATATTTGAATCTTAAGGTTGAGAGCAAGTTTGAAGTTATGTTTTCTTACCCAATTTTCCTTTCTCTTTTTGTTCTATGAATTCTTTGAATTTGCTTGATCATTGCACCCTTTAGATATGTTTAGTTGAAATTACATCCTCTAATCCAGGCGATCTAGACCTGTTATGAAATCCCACCATTACTTTTCTAACCAGCAACAAGAACAATTTAGGAAGTGAACATTTATTCAGTTTGAAAAGAACAGTAAAAATGGTAATTTCTAATCTAAAATTCTGACCAGAGTCAAATGGAGCCCAATCTCAAATTTGAAAATCAATCAAACTTTTTCAGTCAATCTCTACTTAAGTAGGAAACAAAGTTTCAGTCAATTTCTATCTACCTAAGTAGGAAACAAAAACAAACCTCATAGTCCTCATACACACCTATATATATATATATTTTGAAGTAACCTCATACATTTTCTTGTTCTACCAAAAATTCCAAACCAAAATTTTGGATACACTAAAATCAAATCTCAGTCTTTCTACAGTTTGACATCAATCTTCATTTTCCTGCATATAGTTGAAGCTACATAATGCAGACAAGATTAAAAAATAAAACTTTGAACATGGTTAAGCATCAAGTACCTGGAAGCTGAGTTCCCTTATGGAGGAGGTTCTTCTCCTTCAATTGGAAAATGAGTCGGGACCTCATGGAGTTTTTAAAAGACTAGTCCTTGCCAAATTGACCATCCAGACACTCATGAACCTCAGCCTCAGCTGATCTGCATCAACAAAAGTACAAAACTTTAAGGAATCATGAAGCTCTTTCACTCAAATTAAACCCAATTTCATCTAAAGATTTACATCAAACTCACCACAGAAACTGCTACAAGATCCAGTTGTAGATTTTATGCAACAGTATTACTACCCAGAACTTGTTTTTGCAATAGGAGTGTTGTACAGATTCAAGGCATGATTCTGTTTCCAACACCAGATGAAAGGCATCCAAGAACATCTGAACTATCTAACACAAGCAAATGCAAAAAGCATGGTACTTTATTTTTTGGTAACAAAGAACTGTGTGGATTTAATTGTGACAAACCCAATCAAAGATATAGCCCCACATAAATTAAGCATGACTAGGTAGCACATGGTCAATTGTGAGCTCGGAAACTAGATGGCCTGCGTGTATCAAATACAGTTGGGCTTATAATGATGGTTTTAGGTGATATTATTGTGTACTACCTGTCTACCTTATAGACGAGCAATCACATCGGATAAAAACCATCACTCTATGCTCAGATTTCAACCATCTTATCAAAACATTAGTCGATCGAGTTACCTCTCCATCGACTCGAGTAGAACATTACATGTCCAAAGCATGAAAATGAAGAAGGAGAAGAAGTTGAGGAGGAGGGTTGAGAATGCAAAGAGTGTGAGTGACAGGAAGAATATAAATTATAAAGCATTTAGCAACTGTTGTTGTTGAAGCCTTGAAGCAGGAACAGGTACTAGTTCCGCTGATGAATGATGATGCTTTAGTAACTGAAGTACTGAACTGTCACTTCACCAAATGCCAGCACAAATCTTCTACCATATACATGTCTCCCTGCCAACTCATTGGTTAAAAACAAAACAAAAGCAGCAACATTTTCCAGCGCAATATACACCTTTGGGCTTTGGCCTACTTATTTGTGAATGAACCGGGCCGACTCAACTGATGGCCCAGACGAGAAAAGGTGACTTTGTCTTCGTTGAAAGACAACGGTAAGTTGGTAACTGTCCCGTAACAAACTAACATTAATTCGTTTTGTTTGAAAAATATATCCCCAAAATGAAACGCATTTTGAAAAAACAAGAAGAAAGAGAAAAGTCACACACACCATCTTGACCCTCTTCGATTGATTCTCTTCATCTATTTTCTCCAGAAAAAGAAAAAAAAATCTTTTGACGATTTTGCAAGACTCTACGATGCAGCACTTCCTTGATTTACAGGACAGCCTCGCTAATTTAGGTGACCCGAAATGGGGATCCAACTCGTCTCCGACTCAGTCTCAGTCTCAGTCTCACTCCTCCACCGCTATCGCCGCCAGCAACGTCGACCGCGTCTTATTCCAAGACCTAGTCGAGATCGTCCCTCTCGTCCAATCCCTAATCGTAATTCAATCTCTCCAATTTTTCAAATTTTCAAATTTTCAAATTTTCAAATTTCGATTTCAATTTTTATATACTTCTCTGTGATTTTAGAGCGGAAAATCTTTCAGGATCGGAAAGCGAGCAGTTCGTTCACGCGCCGTGCTTCGGTGACTTACACCAAAACGCCTTCCAGAGATTCATTAGCTAAAAAAGTAAGACTCTTTATTATTTTTATTATTATTATTTTGAAATTTTGATTTTGATTTTCAATTGTGTGATGAAATTTGTTCATTTTTGTTTGTTAGCTAATTTGGCATAGTGACTTTGAATGTGATGATCTGATGGTTATGTTGTAACCGTAGGACTTTAAATGTAGTAACGAGTAGATCAGTTTTTTTGGAACAATTGATTGAATTTGTACTAGTCAACCAACTCTACTGTGTGGTTGTGGATATACTAATAGGTTTGAGGGATTTGATACATTTGAATAGGTGCCGAATAGGAATGCAGCGCAATCGATTCCGGCACGGAAGAAGAAGGAGAGTAATGCGGACGCGGACAGTGTTTTGAGTTTTAGCTCGAGGGGGGAGAAGGAGCAGGAAGAGTTGGATGTGTTACGGGCGCAGTTGGAGGAACTGCAGGGGAAATTGTCGGAGAAAGATGAACTCTTGAAGTCAGCGGAGGTTGCAAAGAGTCAAATGAGTGAAGTTCAAGCAAGCCTTGATGAAATGAAGCACGAAGCTGCACAGAAGGAGTCTGTAATTAAGGCTTCTCAGCAACAACTGTCTGATATGAAGGTATCTTAGCATTGTTGAAATGGAAAGAGAAAACTATGAAGTTCTTGATAACATGTGCAGACTATTCTTTTTGTGAATAAAACTGTTTTGATGTGTGTTTTATTGCACAGATCACGCTTGCAGACAAGCAAGCTGCTTTGGAAAAGTTACAGTGGGAAGCTATGACATCGAACAAGAGTGTAGAGAAGCTCCAAGGAGAGCTACACTCTTTGCAAGGAGAGATCAAATCATTTATGATCCTATTTGAAAGCTTGGTGAAAACTGATTCGACTGCATGTGCCGAAGATTATGATACCTTACCATCTATTGGGGATCCTCTTCTATATATTGTAAGCTTCTTACTCCATCTATTGTACGTTGTTGTAAGCTCCTTACTCCATCCCTACTTTAGTGCATTCTGGCTTTTGTATTAATGCTGTTAAGTTAATGGTGTCTGAGTGACCTATGTTTTGTTTATGCACTTGAACTAAAAGCAGGAGAAAGTCTGAATATTATAAGAGATTTGTTGGGAAGTGTTTGTTTCTGCATGTGTTTTTGTTTTGTTGTCGGTTGAATTCCTTACAATCTTGCATTTTATAACAGGATGATTGGGATGAGACACAGGTGTGTAAAATGGAAGTTGCTAGGAAAGCATACGAAGCTGCTGTTGTGGCTGCAAAAGAAAAGCGAGATGAAGAATCTATCGCTGCTGCAGCCAGTGCGAGGTTACAGCTGCAGTCATTGATTTTGATAACATGAGTTCTGATGGGGAATTGAAGCTCCTATTGAACTATGTTCGCTCCATTTGGGTTGTTGCAATCTACAAGTTCTTGGGGGAATGTAGACTAAGTTATCTAGAGCTGAGAAGTAGAATGAGTTGTTGTTGATGATAGTGGTTTCTACCAAGATTTGTATCCCATTACTTGTGTTGGCTTGCACATGATGTTGTATTCTAATACTCTTTTTATGTTATGCTGTTGTCCAAATGTCCGTTGCTGATAGCCGAATCCTAATATCAGCTTGAAGAATCTGTGTACTTGCTGTGTTATATGAAATTAATTCGAGATAAATGCTTACTGCACTACTTGGTCGATTATTTGAAACAGGCAACACAACTTAAATTCCCCGTCTTGGGCGAGTATCGAGGAATCGATGTACTTGCTGTGTTCTATAAAATTGATAAGAAGTAAATGCGTACTGCACTACTGGCTCAATAATACAAACACGCCAAACAACTTAAATCCAGGATGATGATATTAAGTTATAAACTACTGCATAATAGACAGAAATGTATTGGAATCATCAATCTCTGTTACTGCTTCGAGTTCTCGAAACAGTAATTTGCTCATAAGGTTCAATATGTAGCAAGTTTCAGAATTTACAACACTGAAACTGAAGGCCAACACACCGAGCCTTGTGCTTTCTCAAGTCCAACCCTTCTGGCTTCGGCATCTGCACAGGACTTCCCGTCCATTCCTCACTCAACCTGCATTCATGGACCTGATCAATGAGAGCAGTAGACACAGAAAGTTTATAAATCCATTTTAGTGAAGTATTTTTATGAGAATGTTCATGCGGCTGACTTACACAGGGAACGCGAAAGAGGATGTGCTGCACCCCGACTGGTTAGAGTCACTTGATTCAATAGACACCTCAGTTTCTGTTGCATCCAAGTATATGTTCTTTTCTTCCTCACCTTCATTCTGAGAAACATAAGGAAGAAGAGAATGAAGTCTAATGATACTAATTTGGAACATTGCGTCTTTTTGGTGCAAATACTAGAACCTTAAGAACATTAAAATTTCCATATCTAGCTACCTTTTGGTCAAAGATGGTATATTTGCCATCATTTGTAGGGTAAAAACTGAAATCATAGGCTTTTTCAGCCAGCCTCTCCTCATTGCTAGTCTTTTCAGCTCTCTTTGTATTTTGCTCATCTTTATTCTGTTTTGTATCAATGAGAAAAAAGAAAAGAAAACATATGATTAGTATTCACACTCTCTAATTCAATATGTTGAAAGAAAGAAAGAACATTGTTAAACAATATATATATATATGGTCGCAAACCTTCGGATTGATCTGTCTCGAGTTTTTTGATGAGGTGCTGTCCATGGAACTGTGTCCTTCCGCTTGCACATTCTTCACAACGTCGAATGCTCCATCTTCTTTGAAGCAGAATACTATGAAATCCTGATCTTCATCTGCAAAATGCAGGCAGCTTGACTCTGCATCACTAGTCTGATTTCGAACTTTCCTTGAAGTACTAGTACTGACACTGGTACTCCTACTAGTAGATGTCTCCTTCACCGTTTTGGGATCATAACTTGGCTGTCTTCGAACTGGTTGTTCCCGTTTGTTGTAGCGTGGAGGCGGCAATACATGGCTCCTAACTCTCTCGCTGCCTCGACAATGGCCATGATCATGTATACCGATATCCATCTTTCTTATTGGCAATTTAGGTGGTGGTGTTGTAGCACGGCGTCTATGGTCATCAACTGGTTCCTCATCTGAAAGATTTCAAGTTTGCTACATGTATCAAATTGAAGACCAAACATCAGGTAACAATAGTTTCAGAGATAGAGACTGATTAATTACCTAGAGAAATCCTGCAAGCCAAGAAGCATGAAGCACAGTCTTTCTTCAGCAGCCTTGTTATTGTCCATGGTGTGCACATATTGATCGAAGAGATCAAGAATGAGAATCGAAAGAGAGATAGAGAGGGAGGAAGTGGCACTAATTATTAGAGAAGGATTGAGGGGCAAATTAAATGAGCGCAATTTGAATTTGAGAAAAAAAGGAAACCAAGGAGTTACACCGAGCTACTGCAAGCTGTTGTGTATAATTAATTTTGTCATTTATTTTTCGTGTGAAAAAAAAACTGAGAGAGATAACCGGAGCCGGAATTATAGTAGTGACACAGGGAACCATCCCCCCAAAATGAAAATACTAATAATAGGAAATTTAATTCCCCCATATTCAATTCTGAAAAAGGAAAAAACACACATGCATTAATGCTGGCTGCACATAATCTTTTCTGCCTGTTAATTATTTACTCCCTATTTGATTCAAATTTTCCACCTAGAAAATCTGCATCTTTGAATTTTGAAAATTTGATGTACAAATTACAAAATTTCTAAAATAAAAATAAAAATCTCCATAACTATTTCTCAGAGATTGTTGGTTTCAAACGGCACGTGTCCAAGTAGCAAATCCGCACGTGACATTCACGCTAGAAAAACCGAGGGAAATAAAATCCCCCGCCAAACGGTGAGAACCAGAAGAAAACCCTCACACTGAGAATCTCCGACTAAAAAGAGAGAGAGAGACTCGCCGTAGGTAATTACAGCCCTATGGCAGCGAATCAGATTCAAATCGAGGTCCGTACATTAACCAGCGAATCCACCACCGCTTCGGTCTCGGTCAACGCCACCGTCGACGGCCTCAAGCTACTTCTTCGGCAGTCCTTCGTTCCCGCCACTACCTCTCCCAATTTCCACCTCTTTCTCAAGGTACCGAGTCTCTTCTTTCTTCAATTTAAGTTTCGCTGCTGTCATTTTCGCTTTGAAAATTGAACAATTAGAATTGAAATCGGAACTGTTAGGGTTTTGGTTTTTGAAATAAGCCATTCTGGTGTGTATCAGGGTCAGAAGTTGAGGTTGGAAAGTGAAATAGGTAGGCTTGGGATTAAGCCTGGTGAGTTTCTAGTGCTAGTTCCGTTTGTTAAGAAGGTTAGCCAGAAATGTGATCAGGCTAAAGCACCGTTAACTAATTCTGCTGAGGGATCATTGTCCAAGTTTTCGGATTCAGCATGGAGCGATATGATGCAGGATTTGTCGTATTTGCGTGATGATGGAGCGGCAAGTGTGTCGAGTTTGGGAAGTTTTAGTGTTGGAGATTGGAGTGAGGTGATGGGGGATAGGTCAGGTGGAAGGGAAGCGAAGCGGAAGAGGGGGTTTGGGTGCGATGAGGTTGTGTTGGATATGTTGCGGGAGAGTAGAAGTAGAAGTGTTCTCGATGAACAGAATACGAGAAGGATTGTTGAGTTTTTGGAGCTGGTGAAGTGTTTATCGGACCCGTATTCTGGGGACTGTATGTTGTGGCGAAGAAAAACTAGCTTACAAGGCTGTGGCTTGGGGATGCGAAACGGCAACGGTAATTCATGCTTGTGTCCAGAGTGGTTGAAGAACATCATGAAGGCTTTTGCTTTCTTAAACATGTTTTCTGCAATTGTTCAACTTCAGCAGGAGAGGACAACCTCGACTCTATTGGAGAAGGAGCTTGAGCAGCTAGCGACATTTGGAGTTAAGCTTAGTATGCAGGACATTGAACATCTTTCGGTCATTTCTCCCAAGGTGATTATTGTCAGACAGATATATGGTAACAATACAAAATTCTATCGTGTGAAGTATAATAATCACCATTTTTATTACTGGTATTCTAGGCAGTAACTTTTGTGAAGAACAATGGGAAGGAATCAACTTCTGGTAATGCACTTGTTATTATTGAATGCTCAACAGCACAGAACCACATGGACAAAAATAATCAAGAACCTGGTATTGTGGAAGAATCAGCATTTTTTCTTTCATTTCAGAGTTGATCCAAGTATTTTGGGGTTAAGTGGACAATATTTTTTGGTCTTTTTAAGCTTGCAAACAGATGGAGGTATCAAATATTGTCAACGCAGTGAAGATGCAGGAAAGTACGTTTAAAAGTGATTTGTGGGAGGTTGTTGAGAGGCTAATGGTATGTCCCAATGTCATACTATTACCAGGGATGTTTTGTTAGTAACACTTCTATGATCAAGTTGTCATGAATGCCTTTTTGGCCTCTGCAGGCCAGCATTGGCAGTAACTTTGGATGTCTTGCTGACAACTATCCCTCTGCAGTTTGTCAAAACGGATAAGATTTCCACCTTGGAAGACTTTATCAATTATCGGAAAGAATCTGGTGCTGCTGCAAGAGGAGATAAAACGAATCAAGTAATGAGAAGCCACACAGCTTCAACTACTCATGCAGCAGACAAGAAGCGCTCTGCAGGTTCAACTACTCAGTCAGACAAAAAAGCAACACGATGTCATGTAGATTTCATCCCCATTTTCTTTACTCATTGTTTTGTTTTTCTTTTACTTCTCATGACTACAAGCTCATACTTCATACTCTATAGAATGGAAAAGAAAATGAAGGTAAACTTGAGGTTATATCTTGTAAGCCAGATGCTCAATGCTCTGGAGATCAAAATGTTTTCATAACAACATCTTGTCTCAGCAGCGAACAGATCCATTGCAACCAGAGGAGATGATTGAACATCTTAGAAAGGGAATTGGATCAGGAAAGGTCTTCACCTGCACTTGTTTTACCTTAGTTTAGCAAAAATGATTGCTGAGTTTATATGATATAAGAAAGAGAACAACTATTTTGGATATTCACGCTCTAATTTTTCTTGAGAGTAATTGCATGGAACACACTGTTAAGCATTGCACTATTAACTTGTGATGCAGATAGTGCATGTTGAAGACATTGGTGCTCGAGAAGCCGTTCATATGGAAGTTCCACATGGACTATCAGAAAACATGAGATCTGCACTTTATTCTATGGGAATCACTCGGTTATATAGCCATCAGGTATTGGTTAAAATCATTATATGACGTCTTCTAGGTTACCACTTTCTGAAGAATGCCAGTTTGTTGAGTGTGTGTCATATTTTTTTTCCTTCATGATCCTCATAGGCAGAGTCAATAGAAGCCTCACTTGCTGGTAAGAATGTTGTTGTGGCTACAATGACATCCAGTGGGAAATCTCTTTGCTACAATCTGCCAGTCATAGAATCCCTGTCCCAGAGCTCCTCATGTTGTGCTCTATACTTATTTCCGACGAAGGTTTGTCACATGTGCCTCTGCATATTTAGGAACTCTAGAACCATCATCGTTGGTATGATTTTTGGTTACACAAATTTTTAATAACTCCAAATGCAGGCTTTAGCTCAAGATCAACTAAGGGCTTTATTTGCTATGACCAAAGAATTCAGTGGTAGCATAGATGTTGGTATATATGATGGTGACACTAGTCAACAAGAAAGATCACGGCTGCGTCAAACTGCTAGACTGGTAATGTAGTAAAGTAAAAGGTGGTGTTAGTTTTCTTAGCTTGCTTCCTTACTAATTTTAGGTTTTTCTTATGTTTTTGAGTGCAGCTAATCACAAATCCAGATATGCTACATGTATCAATCCTGCCACACCACCAAAAATTTGGCCGGATTTTGGCAAATCTTAGGTATCATCCTTGGACTTTGATGAGTCATTTGTGTTACCCGGTGACGCCTTTATATACACATACACATATATTTGTATGTTGAACTACATCTAATCTTTTTTCTTGAGCAATGTGTGGGATCAAATGATTGATTAGTACAATAATGACATTATTAATAGTTTAATACCACAGGGAATGACATCATTTTGAATTCAATAGGTATGTAGTGATTGATGAGGCCCATGTTTATAAGGGAGCATTTGGTTGTCATACTGCTCTTATACTTAGGCGACTTCGCCGGCTCTGCTCACATGGTAGATCTTTCACTTGAAATTTTAGAAGATGAGTACTTTTAAATTCTTCTATGGAAACTGAAAAGTAAATACTCGTTTGCTTCTGTTTGCAGTTTATGGAAGTGATCCTTCTTTCGTGTTCTCTACTGCAACTTCAGCAAATCCTCGCGAGCATTGCATGGTAAAGGATCTGTTAGTGATTATATTCCCTTTGGTCTTGATCTAATGAGGGAATAAATCAACAGTCTGAGTTTTTGTGCACACTTGGTGGAATTTGTATCTGCTTCAAGTTTTTCAATTCTCTTAGCCCCTTTTCTGTCTCTATGTATAAGTTAACCGAAACAATAGGTATTCCGATTCTTCAGGAACTGGCAAATTTACCAACTGTAGAGTTGATTAAGAAGGATGGAAGCCCTGCTGCTAGAAAGCTTTTCCTCCTTTGGGATTCTCTCTCCAGGTTGACAAAGATAGTTTGTAATACGTTATTTCTGATATGCTGTTTTCCCTACCTCTGCATAACGCAGTTTAAAGACCTGATATAATATTCCTATCTCTGAGAAATTTAAGGGGCTTTCATTGGCCACGATTAGTATGAGGTGGGGTTTTGTCGGAGCTTAAAAACTGATACTTTTATAAACTTGACAGCCCGATTTGGGAAATTTCAAGCCTCTTTGCTGAAATGGTGCAGCATGGACTACGTTGCATTGCATTTTGCAAAACACGCAAGCTTTGTGAACTTGTCTTTTGCTTTACGTAAGCCTCATCAATTATAGACTTGTAGCCTGAGGCTTTTGGTATTTCTCTGTTTTAATGACACAAGTGTATGGAGGAAAAAAACAGTTGATCACATTATGTTAATAAAGTTGTTAATTGTGGTAGGCGTGAAATTCTTCAGGAAACAGCACCACAGCTGACAGACTCTATATGCTCTTATCGTGGTGGTTACATGGCTGAGGTTAGTAGCCATTGTTCTGCATTATATTTTATAGTAAGGATGTATTGTAAAGGAAGGCTAGCCTGAAAGGATGCGGAGTCTTTATGTGACAGTATGTTTTTCCTGTTTGGTGATTGTAAATTGCCAATATTGTGTTTATTTGAATAAACCTGCTGACTGTGTTTGGTTTTATTGGATGAATTGGTTTGACTTTGGTTGACTGGTGGAGCAGGATAGGAGAAGAATTGAAAGTGATTTATTCAGTGGGAAGCTTTGTGGTATTGCTGCGACAAATGCCCTTGAATTGGGTATTGATGTTGGTCACATTGACGTAACTCTTCATTTAGGGTTTCCTGGAAGTATTGCTAGGTATAGAGGGTTAAGCCATTTCTGTTTTAACCAGTGCTGCAGGTTAACGACTAACCTGTTTTATAATTTTTTTTTATCTGTTTTGGTATATGTTTACAGCTTGTGGCAACAAGCTGGTAGAGCTGGAAGGAGAGAGAGACCTTCTCTTGCTGTATATGTTACATTTGAAGGCCCCCTTGACACTTATTTTAAGAAACATCCGAATAAACTTTTTGGAAGACCAATTGAGTGCTGTCACATTGATGCTAAAAACCAACAGGTTTACAATTTTCTTTTGTTACGTCTTCATTCATTTGTACATGTCTAATTTGTGTCTAAACAATAGTTAACATTAACATGCTTTTTGTTATTTTTTTGTAGGTTCTTGAACAGCATTTGTCTTGTGCTGCTTTTGAACACCCACTGAGCTTGTTTTATGATGAGAAGTTCTTCGGTTCTGGTTTAGACAGTGCCATAATGTCTATTAAAAGTAAAGGATATTTGAGTTATGACCCATCATGTGATTCATCTGCAAACATTTGGAACTACATCGGGCATGAGGTATATTGTTTCCTTCCATTACCCAAGGTTCATCTTACTGTTCATTCTATTTCTATTTTTCTTTTATCATGCTGTTGTAAGTTCTGCTTAGGAGTCTATTTTTCAACAACCACAATTTTGATTCCCAAGATAACATTGTACAGTGCAATAATCTTGTAGAAAATGCCATCACATTCCATTAATATTCGAGCAATGGAAAGAGAGAAGTACATAGTTATGGATCATCAAGAGAAAGGAATCGAAGAGATTGAGGAGAGCAAGGCTTTCTTTCATGTAAGTTTCAGCATTCTTTCAGTTGAAGTAACTCTATTTGTTAGCATTTTCTTCCGGTCTTCTGTTTGCCTTTTGAAACCATGTAAAGGACTTTGGACGTTGTTTGTGTTTATTATCCTATTTGTCTTTAGTTCTTATCCTAAATTGATTCAGGTATATGAAGGTGCTGTTTATTTGAACCAAGGAAAGACATACCTGGTCACAAGCTTAGATTTATCGAGAAAGATTGCTTGGTGCAAAGAAGCTGATTTAAAGTATTACACAAGACCCATTGATCGCACAGATATTCATGTAGTAGGTGCTAATGTGGTATGCTGGGCTCTAACCAATTTATTCTCATGTTCTTTCTGTGCCTTTCCATATCTTGAATAAGTTAATCTTGTATTTGGTGGTCTTATTTTCCTAACTTGGATTAGAATTGCGGTATGAATGATACTTTGTTTTTTGTCTTTGATCTTTAAAGCAAGTGATGAGTATCTGTCTCAAGTATTTGGTGGTACATGCTTCTTTCAAATTATTTACCATGTATTCTATCTAGTATCACTTGGAAGTATTTCTTTTAGTATGTTTTTTGGTGCCTAATTTTATTTATGTTATCAATAATGCTTAACTGTTACATATCCTTATGCTATAGGCTTATCCAGCTCCACCTAAGCTCTCCAACCAGTTGTCCAGAACAATTGCCCGAGCAGATCCTTGCAGAGTAACCACTACATGGTTTGGATTCTACCGTGTACAGAAAGGATGCGACATGATTATGGAAAAAGTTGACCTTGTACTTCCTAAATATACTTATTTGTCACAGGTAGAGCAGACTACATATAACATTATGGATAACTCTTAGAATTTGTGCTTCTACCTTGAATTGTTGTCTAGCTGTTTCGTGTATATAATCTACTTCATCTTTTCATATAACAGGCAGTTTGGGTTCCGGTTTCTCCATCAATAGTAGAAGCAGTGAGGAGTAAAGATATTGATTACCGTGCGGCACTGCATGCTGCATCACATGCTGTTCTTCATGTTGTGCCTCTGTGGGTCCCTTTATGCAGTTACAATTGAAAGAAGTTGTTACTCGGTCTTTTACAAGACTAAACATGATCCTTTACATTCCTATGTTTGTGGGTCTGACATCACTCTGATGCTTTGAATTGCAGACGAATTAATTGCAACTTGTCTGACTTGGCCCCAGAGTGTGCAGACCCTCATGAAGGCAGCTATTTTCCAGAAAGGATTCTATTATATGATCAGCATCCAGGAGGAACTGGTGTCTCTGTACAGGTAAATGAGATGATACTGAATCCTGGATAGGATTCTCAAATTTGATTAGATCAGCTCTTCTACAATGTGAGGCAACCGCTTTCAGCTAATGTGAGGCAACCTGTTTGCGTGCTGGCTTACCCTTGACATCGAGAAATTAAAATAATTTTATGGACTAATTTCCACATACATACGAGAGGTTTAAGACCTGGATTGTATGATTCTCGAGTATAAAGATTGGGTTAATATAGTTTAACATTGCTGATCTGCATTGGTTTTAGGAAATGATTCCGACTGTAGGATAGCTCATAGCTGTATCTGTAATATGACTCTTCATTGAATTAAAATCCATGGGGTGTGTTACAGGTTCAGCCAATTTTTATCGAGCTCTTAACTGCTGCTCTGGAACTTCTAACGTCTTGCCATTGCATTGAAGCTGATGGTTGCCCTAACTGTGTTCAGGTTGGTCTCACCTCTCTATAAACTTATCTTTATATTTCTCCCTCGTACATGAAGCAGCTTTTGTTGTTTTTGCATGTTGCAGAATTTTGCTTGTAGAGCATATAATGAGGTTTTACACAAGGATGCAGCCATTATGGTCCTTCAGGTCTGGGCTTCAAAACTTGTAGATCCAAATCTCTTTATGCTAAGATACTTCCCTTGAGCTGACCGATACATCATTTATCTGACCGGTTTCTTGTCCATTAGGGTATTCTGGATGCAGAAAACAATGCAAGTGATCTGCCATCGCAGCCGAACAACGAGGGAAGCAACTAGAACAGCAGTAAGAGATTGGATACTTTCAAAATATAGAAACTTTATAGAAAAAGTAGACGAAGTATGAATGTCAGAGTTTGTTGCATTGTATGAACTCTGCCAAGAGAAACTGTTTCAATCACATCAGTTTCAGTTTTCAAGTGGAAGTATGAATGTCAGAGTTTGTTGCATTGTATAAATTCTGCCAAGAGAAACTGTTTCAATCAACATCAGTTTCAGTTCTCAAGTGGACTTTAGTTTCTGCGCAAAACTAAAAAATGGCCCATACAGGTCTCGAACCTGTGACCTTCGCGTTATTAGCACGACGCTCTAACCAGCTGAGCTAATAGGCCTTGTGCCCATCTTGTTCAGAATGACGTATCCAACTCGTTACAAAGAAGAAAACAGTTTCTTCATCGATGAGAGTTTGGAATTTTCTGAATAAAACAAAGTGATCTCATTGTCATCCTTACCTCTGCAACTCTGACACTTCAACTGACTCCATGTCCCAATCAGATCATTGCTACTGAGAGCTTCCGAGTTTGAAGTTTACCATAATGCCCTTCTCACTACTACTACTACTTTCGGTCGTCAGCTGAACCAAACTGCGAGTCTCCCGATAGAAACAAAAGAGATAGATGGGGTGGGCAATTGCACTGCACGGCGGCGCCGGCGACATCCCGCTCTCTCTTCCGACGGAGCGCCGCCAGCCTCGCGAAGCCGCCCTCCGCCACTGCCTCCAGATCGGCGTCGAGGCCCTCAAGGCCAACAAGCCTCCTCTCGACGTCGTTGAGCTTGTGGTAATTAAATCTTCTGAAGTCTCCATCTTTTTTTAATTTTAATTTTTGGGTGATCATGAAGCTCATTAGTGGGTTCGGTTTTATATTTTTACTGTGTTAGGTTCGTGAGCTGGAGAATATTCCGGTGTTTAATGCCGGAAAGGGGTCCGTGTTGACCAACAGTGGCACAGTGGAAATGGAAGCTTGTATAATGGATGGCACTAAGAGATGTGGAGCTGTGTCTGGGATCACCACTGTGGTCAATCCCATATCTTTAGCAAGATTGGTCATGGAGAACACTCCTCATATATATCTTGCCTTTGATGGAGCTGAGGCCTTTGCTAGGGAACAGGTCAGTCAACACTTCCCTTTATACACTCCTTTTTCCGTTAAGCATTTTGATCTGTGCCTATTTTCTATAGAAGACTAGAATCTGTTTCTAGAATTCTGAGATGAAAGTGCTTTTGATTGTTGGAGAGTTTTAGAGACGATGAGTGAAATATATAGCTTTGTTATTGTTCTGATTCAGTTTTTAGTATTTGAGTCTTGTTATGGAATGTATTTGTATGTCTATGAATTCCTTGCCAGGGTGTTGAGACTGTTGATTCAAGTAACTTCATTACTCCGGAGAATGTTGAAAGGCTAAAGCAGGCCAAAGAGGCCAATAGAGTGCAGGTACATTCGTTGTCTCAAGTTACCTCCTAGCCTAACTAGTAGAGTGATAATACTGAATTACTCCAAAGGACATTTTGTTATTCTGTCTGTGTAGTGTAAAAGTTTTCTTGTGAAATTGGATAATCAAATACATTTGTCACAAATGTACAGATTGATTATACGCAACCAATTAAAAGAGATGTCAAGGAAAAACCAGAAGCTGATGGTGATAGCCAGCTTGGAACTGTTGGATGTGTGGCTGTCGATGATCTTGGGAACTTGGCTTCTGCGACGTCGACAGGTGGATTAGTGAACAAGATGGTAGGCCGGATTGGGGACACGCCCATCATCGGTGCAGGGACCTATGCCAACAATCTATGTGCAGTTTCTGCCACCGGTAAAGGTGAAGCAATTATACGGAGCACGGCTGCAAGGGATGTGGCAGCTCTTATGGAATACAAAGGTCTTTCCCTCAAAGAGGCTGCAGCTTATGTAGTTGATGAGGGAACTCCGAAAGGCAATGTTGGATTGGTTGCTGTATCTGCCACAGGGGAAGTCACTATGCCTTTCAATACAACAGGGATGTTTCGAGCTTGTGCTACCGAGGATGGATATTGGGAGATTGGAATATGGCCTTCTGATGTGTAAAGCGAGTTGTTTGGGGGAGCTTTAAGTTGCTTATTAGAATCTGTGATCTAATTCTGTAATTTGCATGAGCTTATGTGGTTTCGTGTACTATGAAGAATCTGATAATTTGCATATGCTAAGTCGTTACTTCAAGACAATGAGGTACTAATATAGGGGGATTAAGTGAACCCACAACATTGCCTACAGAAATGACAGCCCTAGCTGCTGAATCAATTAGGCCCAACTGCTTATTGTTTAAGTTAAATTATGCCAAACTGAGACAGATCTGTTGCCTCACTTGAGTAAGTCTACACAGAAAAAGAGGCCTACTTTATCTTTGCCTTATTCTACACAGCTACACTTTGTTGGGGAAAGAATATGTGGGAAGGCAATTCCATCTAGGATGAGTGTCACAACGTGGATGAGGTACGTTCAGATTGATCTAACATTAGTTAGTGATACACTTTTACTTGTGCTACAAGTTGCTTGTTGGTCTGCTGCTGCTTGTGGATCACTTCTTATCATTTCATTGTAAATTTATAATTGTTTTAGCTGGTAGTAAGGAATCCCGTTTCTCTCTTTTCGCTGGACAAGAGAGTAGAAAGAATGTGCCTGAAAAATGCAAGTTGAGGTTTTTTTTTTTCGATACAAAAAATGCAAGTTGAGTCGTGCCGAGCAAAACTAGGGTTCTTTCTTTTAGTACTATTATCTATTTATCATAACTTTACAACATGTCTGATAATTAAGTAGTTGCACATAACTTATTTTATATTTCATGATCAGATTTGCTTAGCTCAGGAAGATTGCATGTGTTCTTTAATTACCTCAGAGGGACCATACTCTGCCTCATGAAGTCATGAATCTCATTGATGCAGGAGCATCCAGCCGAACTCTCCGGTGCTGTGTCGAGACCCAAGAGAAGTTCATGTGCTCCGGCCTACTTGGAGGACTTCGTGACTCACTCAAGCAAAGATAAACAGTCCTCGTGAAGCAAGGATAAATATTCCTCAAGAAGCAGGGTTATTAAGTGTAGGTTTTAGTGTCTTAGCAGATTAAGGTTTCCTAGCTAGGTTCAGTTTTATGTTAGCTTATAAATACTACTCTTTCCAATGTTGTACGGACCTTTTATTTTGAATACAATTCAGCTTTAAGCTACTGTGCTCTGATCTTGTGACGAAAGTTGTGAGAACTTGCCAGAACCGTAGCTTGTCTTCATCAAGTGGTATGAAAGCCCTGGTTGTAAGCGTGGTGGATTCCATGGCTTTTAGGAGACGAACCGGAAGAGGACAGCAAAGGGAAGGTCAAGGCAACACCGACATAGAAGAGATACGGACACCTGAATACTCGCATCAATCACATCGAGTCCAAAAGCCAAGGTGGTAAGGACGACTCCGAAGATGAAGATGCTGAGGGGAATCCGTTTTACGAAGAGAAAAGACCAAACCATAGGGGATTTGATATGAGAGTAGATATCCCTGAGTTTGAAGGAAAGATGAAACCGGAAGACTTCGTTGATTGAGTCAATACCGTGGAGAGAATTTTCGAGTACAAGGAGATACCTGAGGATGAGAAGGTGAAAATAGTGGCCATCAAACTAGTGAAACGCGCTTCTGCATGGTGGGAACAACTTAAAGTACGAAGGGCCAAGCAGGGTAAATCAAAGATTAAGGACTGGGAGAAGATGAAGAAGGCTCTGCAGGGGAAATTTCTTCCAAAAAACTATGCGCAAGACATCTACCTTCACTTACACAACCTGAAGCAGAATCTATGAACGGTATATAAACTAACATTTATGTTTCATTTATTAATCATAAATGAAATACAAAATTATAACCAAATACTTATAAATCAAACCAATATAAGTTGGTGTTCCAATATTGTACATAAACTAATAAAACTAAAGATTTGTTAACCACAATCGAAATACAATCCTATAATCAACTATTTATAAATCAAGATAATATATATAAATTGATGCTTCAACATAGTACATAAAAAAATAAATAAAATTAACAATATTTTAACATCGTACATAAAAAGAAAACTGGCATTCATAGCAATACTAATAAAAAAGAAAATAAAACAATCCACATGTCACAATTTATTTCCTCAAAAATATCACAAAGCTACTTAAATATTTTCGTCTCGAAGTTTTTAAAAGTAATTTTTATATGTATAATTTTTCTTACAATTTATATACATATATCTAAAAAAATTGGGCCTCCAGAATTTTGGTGCCTGAGGCGGCCGCCTTCTTTGCCTCACCTCAGGTACGGGCCTGATGAAGACATGAAGATGGACATTGAATGTTGTGTAAAGAAGTTGGCAGAGTTCATGGTTGACATCTTTCTCTCCTCTTCGGAGGAAGAGAGACAATGTGTGGTGCAAGAAATCATACACCTTTGCAATTTCAAGAATTTGACTAGTTTGGAGGTGAACAAAGCATCAGACAACAAAGAATATTTCAGGCGTAGAGAGGTTGGAGACTCCCAGAACTATCTGACACCTGAAATGCTCGAGCGTCTCGACGAGATCACTGAGGAAATGCTCGAGCGTCTCGACGAGATCACTGAGGAAAAGCTCGGAGCATCTGGTTGAAATTATAGTTAATTTGTACTTAATTTGTGCTAATAAGGTGTTGGACAGAGATTGAAGCATTCTTCCGTTTTCGATTGGTGGTAGATCAACATCATCTGTAATCGTGTTTTCTGCCCCTTCTGTTTGTTGTTTCATTTTATGAGCTGTTTATTTCTTTGTTCCCTTCGAGGAAGATATTGACCTAGTCCCTCTCCTTTTGATTGCAACTCTTTTTTACACCAATAAATTTAAATACGTATCGTTCAACTCTATTTGTTGTTTGAAGTTTTTGAGCACATGATTGCTCGTTTTGATATCGTGACTTACTATTATGAATGAATGCCAGAAACAAGAATTACAAACTCACAATGACAAACTGACTACTAAATCTTGTGACTCATGTTTAGGTATCTGAATACGAAAATGGATCAGTTGCATAATGCCTTACTGGTGATGACACATTATTATTACAATACTTGCTAAAGAACAAATGATTCTACAGCTTCCCGAAAGGGAAGAGGAAAACCCTGTCGGCAAAAATGAATCTTCCTCCCACAACTCTTTACCTAGTAGATTTGAACTCTCTATTGTATAAAGCGTCTCTCTTTGTTTCAGAATACTATGATGCTGCAAAAGGAAAATGTAAAAGGAAAAACTGCCTAGTAAAAGTCAAAATTTTCTACTTCGACTCTACAATAATGCCATCACATCATTCTTTTCAGAGTTGATAGGTAGCAAAGGTCGCATTTGTTACCAATAAATCAAGAAGTAGCATATTTAACTTGTAGCACAGTCTTGGAGATATGGGTGGGTTGGATTTACATACCGTTCCCAAAGAGGCTTATATCTGCCAATTGCCAACTTCAGCCATGGCTTCATGTAGCCGTTGTAGTGAATAACCGCTGCACTTTCAATCAAGCGGTTGTCAATATTCGGATCATACCCCAGTCCTAACACATGCCATCTCCTATCAAGTGGTTCTGTCAGACCATAAAAAGTAAGAAGGCCAGGCGGAAGAGTGCCCAACTTCCACAGAGTCCCATCAGCATTCTGCTCCTGCCAGTAATGGTACTGTGCAGTTGAATTCACTTTCCTCCAAGCGATCAGATCAAAAACATTCATACCAAATGCCCACCCACATGCTTGTGGATCAAACTTTGAGCTGATGATTGTATTTGAGAAATTGAGATAGCTATAATAACGATGAAATGCTTCAAGACAAGTCTCCACTGCCCCATTCACATTTCCATGCAAATCCAACGAGAAAAGTGGGGTCAGGTCCTTCTGGACAACAACATCATCATCAAGAAAAACTATTTTCTCCAGCTGTGGATAGATCTCTGGGATGTAAAACCGGAGGTGATTGAGCAAAGATAGTTGCTTCGGGTTCCGCAACTTGGTATCAACATTCAAATCTTGATATCCACCAAAATAGTAGGCCCGTGAATCTGCATCAAGAAGCTGTTTCACAATAGGGGCATAAGAGGCATTGAACCAAGACAATTCCTCAACATTCTGTACTTCTATTGTGGATCCTTTGAAATCATTACTGAGGAACCAAGCTTGCATTGTACCATAGTTGATTCCATTGGTGACGATATGGAAGACCAGTTGTTTTGGATGGTCAGCATTGGAGACAGTCGAGTTCACAACCGCAGAGGTAGCCAACACATTATCTGAAAATAAGCAGAAATGGTAGAGATTGTTATCCAAGAGTCTAGGTGAGTTCCTCTTTTCGTCTGCAAGTACTTGTATAGAAGCCTTTTTAAGCCAATCAGCTGTAAGCTTGATATGTAAGCAATGGAGACTTTTGGGTAATGCTTCGGCAGCTAGCTGTCCAAACACGGTGCTTTGAATTGTTGCAGCATATGCGCGCTCTTCAAGGGCTTGAATATGAGATTTCATTGTCATTATTGTTGTTGCAATGTCATAGTGTGCATCTTGTGCCCTGAATATAAGAGATGATAGGCTTTTAATAATTGGCTCTGCTTCCTCTAGGGTGACTGACTCCCCCCTCATGGCAGCTTTAGATAGCAGAAGTTGGCAACTTCTAATCTTTGTGCTAAGCTCCCAAGCAAGATGAAGGTTGTTGTGCTCTTTGGCAATAATAACATATGCTTTGGCAAGTGTCGTTTGCTCAGCCAGCTGCCGGGAAAAGGACCGAGCACTCAATATTTCTTCAGTAAAATTTAAACCCTCTTGAGCAATCTGATCAAATCTCGCATTACTCTCCTGGAAAAGCCATCACATGATTAATTTAATATATGTCAAGCTAAATCAGGAAGCAAAGGGAGATGTGAGGAGGAAGAAAGACCGAATGCAAATTTAAGCAATGCAAGATTGACCTGCAAAAGTGAAATCTATCCGTGCATATATATTTGTGACAAAAAAAGAAGTCTGAGGACAAGGTGTTTCAGAACAACACAACATTGCAGATATGGTCATATATCCTCATATGCCGTTGTTAAAAGGAGCTACTAATACAGGACACAGAACCCCAACCAGGAGAAATTTTCAGCTTCACATCTGATTGTCAACAAGGTAATAGACGTCATTTCCTATTTACTTCCCTTGATGCGCACTACAAGTGCACAAATTGATGTAACTGATCTAAACTGGAATCAGAATCTTAAAAATCAACAAGGTGAGCAGACCAGCCTAAACCACCCTATATGACTCAAATCTGCAATCTACTAAAGGGGGTAAGAGTAGATTAAACAGATAAACCTATCAATTACCAACAAAAACAGTAACAGTAGCTAAAAATCCAACTAACAAAAGCACAGTTCTGCATATTCAACAAGCGAGATAGAATAAACTTGTTATCTGACTCCCAAATTTGTTATCCACCCTCACAATGGACCTACTACTAATACCTATACGATGGCAAGTTTGCAATCAAAAAGTCTCCATAGTAGAACTCATAACTCATAACTCATTAAAAACCACATCTTAATGAGAGCACATCTGAAGGACCTCAACTCAATTACTTTAAGATCCAATCAGCACACGAGCACACACCAAGAACCTTAACACACATCGCAATGCCTAAACACAACAACTCAAACCCAAAATTCTCAATTTCCTAACTTGAGCACAGTTCATTCGATCCACCAATATAACAAAAAAGCAAAGACCAAACTGAATCAGATACTACATATAAAGAATGGAGAAAATTCATCATACCAGTACAGGCTGTTCGACCCGATCTTCATGTTGGTTATGGTGCACCACAAACAAAACGAGGCCAGCAATGGAGAAGAGTCCAAACAGAGCCCAGATCCAATACGAGAATCTCCGCCGTACCGGGCGCCGATACTCGGCCGCCCGCCGCCGCATCTTGGGCTTATAATCTCAATCTCCTCCTCCACAATTCTGCCACCAAATCACAAATCAACACAGACCCATCTCCCAGATTCCATCAAAACCTCATCAAGTATCGCCCTTTAAGGCTTTAAACCTTGTCAAACTCACTTGGGCACTCACCAATTCTGTCTCTTTATATAAGAAAACGGAAATGGATGAAAACCCAGGACCCTATAATGGTCGATGCATTCAAAACCGAAAAAAGTTCACACCTTTGTTGCCTCTCTCACTCACTCTGTTCTGGGCAGCTTGGAATCAATCACAGAATTATACAGAGACCGAGAATCATCAGAGTGTTTAGCTCAACAGGAGTAGCTCTGAGAATTAGAGAAGAGACTCTATTTCTGATTCCAGATGGTCAGGTCAGTTTTTGGGGAGGGAAAGACAGTCGCATAGGCATTAAAGCAAAGGCCCATCTCACATGAGACCATGTGACCATTTTTTTGTATCAACACTCAAAAAATTTACCCTATGCAGCTACAAATTTATATGCTTTCCATTTCTGTTAATATTACTTGCCAAATTCTAATGTCAATTTAGGAAGGGTACGTAGAGTGTTTGTAGCAACGTAAAACTATATGAATGGTGGAATGTGCTCAATGAGCTTACAGAGCAAAGCATAACTAATCCACCTTGCATGTGGTCTATATGTGCTAAATGGCTTTCCACCGACTATTTATGCCAACAAACGAGAAATAATGAAGTTACAATCTACTGCGCTTCTCTCGGTCTTGCTCTACGAACAAGCTCAATAGCTGGATGGATCTCTCAATTCTCTTCTTGAACAAGCTCAGCAGCTGGTTGGATTTCTTGATCGACTTGCTGAGCTTGAACCGGACTAGCCGGTTGAGTTGGTCCGATTTGAGCTGGTTCATCGTTTTCCCTATGTTGATATAAAAATACAAGTAGAGCTAACACTGAAGCTACTCCGACAATGAGAAACAGACCCCCGAAATTTTCAAGGATGAGATTGTTGGAAGTAGCCTCGCTGCTTGGGTCTGGACAACTCGAGTGCCCGTTGAACCATTTCTCCTCGATTTTTTTTCGCCTTGCCTCCCTCGTTTACATTCAAGATGGCCCTCGAAACGTAGCAAGAGGTGAATCTTTTGGAAAGGCCTAAGAAATGAATGTCACAAAGTTATAGGGAGAGATAAAAATATTAGAGGAAGCTAGACCAAAAACATGTACATTAATAACTTACAAAGGCAAAACCATTAGCTTTGAAAGTTGGATCATGTATTGCGTTTCTTGAGCAATAACTTGCAAGAAAGACCTTGATGTACGGGGTTTCATCGAATGCTGCACTTGTACCATTTTTTGCACTCCCCCATTGAAAAAGTTGATGCAAAGTTTGTGGGGAATCGTAGGTCTTAAGTTTCTCATCTCGAAAGCCTAGTTGTCTCAATATGCCGTAAACAAAAGAACCTTCCTGATAGCCAACAACGTCTCCGTTCTTTAGGAGCAAATTTACATCACTAACAGTTGGTTTGAGCTGCTGAGCCGTTAGCATCGATGTTAAACTGGCAGTGTAGCTCTGTGTCAATATGAGCACCACCATGCACCATATCACCACTACGAACCTAGCCCAGTTGCTAACCACTTTCTCCTCTAAACCATGTCATTTAAGAGATTCGTGGTCAACTATGCTCAACGTACATTAGTAATGTGTGTACAAAATTTGTTCAAAAATAGATATAACAAGAAAGAACTTACTGTGTACAAAAACCATGGTTGAAAAGGCGAACCAAAAACTCGTGCTGATTTGTTTAAACCAATGCCCTCGAAACTCTTCGTTTTTCTGATGTTCAAGACACCAAACCACAAAACCAATGAATATGAAAAGGCAACATGTTGTTACCCATAGTTCCCAAGTCAAAGGTTCCATGAACACCCAACCGCTCTTATTTCAATAGGCACGATCATTGTTACCCCAGATTCTGTGTATGGCAACGTGAAGTCCACATACATGGATCTGTTTGCTCTGATGGTTATGTCTCCCACTGCACCATCATAGTTCTGTCAAGTACAAAAAAATAGCAACCATTTGAGTGAGCAATTTTTCATATCAACAACAAAAAAAGACATCAGCAAAAAAACTCAAGAGCTCAGAATAAAGGTCTTACTCCTAGAAACACTTGGTTGACCAGATCATTGTAAGAGCCAGCTTCTTCACCATCAGGGTTTGCACAAGGGAAGAACTCATAAGAGAGATCATAAGGCAATGCATGGATTACAGCTTCAAAGACTTCTAAGCAGTATCCACCTCTGACCCTGGACTGTTGGTTCTAGGATCATATGTAACATTCACTAACTCACTAAACCCATCCTTGGCTGGAACCAAAACTTTCAACTTCTTTCCATTAGTTGGAATCTGCCAGCCTTTCGGAGCCAAGGAGGTACCACCGGGCCAAGTAATCGAACCAAGACTAGTATTAGAGGTAGAATATGTGCTTAATTATACTCGTTGTCAGATGCAATTTTCTCACTAGTCCATTTTCCGGTGTCCAAAATCCAACCACATTTTCTCCATTTCCAACCACATTCACAATCTCAGGAGTCGAAGATGGAAGCTTCCCATTTTCAAGACTGAAAGATCCTGAGAGCCCTCTAAAACTTGTACCTAGTAGAGTGAAGAAAGTTTGATGAATTGATCGGTGTATTTTATAAAGAACTGGTTTCAGACTAAAAAAGGAACCACTGGTTCAGTAGTATTTTCTATATATACAAAGCTACAGCTCAAGCTAAACATATACAAGAAGAAAGAGAGGAACCAACCACTCTCAACAACTACTACCTAAAACACACCTAAAACCAGCAATAAACTGGATCATCACATGATCATCCCATACTCTACACAAACTGACTACTGATGCACACAAATCAGCACTGCTACACCATGATCAGCAGTAACACACCATGATCAGCAGTAAACACCTTGATTGACAGCAGCACAGCAGCACACCCCTTAATACTCCCCCTCAAGCTGATCAAGAGATGATCTTGATCCAAGCTTGGATAACAGAAGCTCAAATTGAGCAGAAGAGAGAACCTTGGTGAAAAGATCAGCAAGCTGGTCACATGACCGGATGTACAGTCTTGATGGTTTTGGCTTGGACTTGATTTCTTATAAAATGACAGTCCACCTCAATGTGCTTGGTTCGTTCATGGAACACATGGTTAGCTGTAATGTGCAATGCTGCCTGATTGTCACAATGTAACACAATAGGAGAAGGATGAGAAATGCCAAGGTCTGACAGCAAAGCCTTTAACCAGATAAGCTCACACGCTATGGAGGCCATAGCCCTGTATTCTGCCTCTGCACTGCTTCTAGCAACAACAGATTGCTTCTTGCTCTTCCAAGTGACTAAGTTACCACCAACAAACGTGCAATAACCAGTTGTGGATTTTCTATCCAATGAGTTTCCTGCCCAGTCTGAATCAGAATAGCCAAGGATTTGAAAATGATCCTGTTTCTGCATTGAAATACCTTTACTCACAGTGCCTTTGAGATAACGCAGGATTCTTTTGACAATACTGAGATGAAAAGAGTTAGGAGCATGCATGAATTGGCTAACAACACTTACTGCATAGGTGAGATCAGGTCTTGTAATGGTAAGGTATATCAACTTGCCTACAAGACGTTGGTACAGGCTAACATCCTTAAGAGCTGTGCCAGGAGTGTTTAAGTCCATCTTGCTGTTCAAGGGAGTTCTAGCAGGCTTACAGTCTGACATTCCTGCTTCATTTAGGAGATCAACAACATATTTTTGTTGATTTAAGAACAATCCATTTGAAGTGTGATTTATCTCAATTCCCAAAAAATAACTTAGAGAACCAAGGTCTTTGATTGCAAAGACATTATGCAGATCAACCTTCAATCTCTGAATCTCTTTTTCATTATCTCCTGCAATAATTAGATCATCAACATAAACCAGCACCACAAGCATTCCAAATGTGTTGCTTCTGACAAACAAAGAAGAATCAGAGTAGCTTCTTTTAAAACCAGATGAAGAGAGGACAGAACTCAACTTAGAATACCAGGCTCGAGGAGATTGCTTTAAACCATAAATGGCTTTGTGGAGTTTACAGACCATACCAGCATCATTTTCTCTTGGATGTCCTGGAGGAATTTTCATATACACATCTTCTTCAAGTTCTCCATGTAAGAAAGCATTTCTTACATCCATTTGGGACAAGCACCAACCAGAATTCATGGCCACTTACAGGAGAACTCTAACAGTGTTCATCTTTGCAACAGGTGCATATGTTTCCTTATAATCCACTCCAAAAGTCTGAGTAAACCCTCTAGCCACTAAACGTGCTTTGTGTCTCTCAAGAGAACCATCTGAGTGATATTTCAGCTTATAAATCCACCTAGATCCAACAAGCTTCTGCCCCTTAGGAAGAGGAACAATACTCCAGGTTTTATTTTCATCAAGTGCCTGCAATTCATCTTGCATAGCTCTTTGCCACTTAGGAATTCTCATTGCATCAGAGAAATTTCTTGGTTCATGATCAGCAAGAATTTTCGTGAGAAAGGTACATTGAGCATCACCAGCAGGATTCATATCAAGGTTCACAGAATAAGGTGTTGAATAAGTGACAACATCACACAGCCTTGCAGGAGGTTTTCTGATTCTAGGAGGATTTCTCCTAGGTATCACAGAAGAAGGTAAATTAGGTGAGATGTCATCAGAAGGACGTGGAGAGCTTTCATTTTCTTCCAGATTTGTAGCTTGTTCACCCTGATGATCATTAGAAACCTGAGACTCATGAGTAGCATCAGCTTCTTCACAGCTCTCATCAAGGTCAGAATATATTGGAGGAGGAAATAAAACTCTGAGGTTCTCCCCCTGAGATTGATCAGCAGCAGCACAGAAAAAAGGGAAATCTTCATGAAATTTTACATCCCTGGACACAATTACCTTCTTAGTTACAGGATTGTAACACTTGTAACCCTTCTGTGTTGATGAGTATCCAAGGAACATACATTTTATAGCTCTCGAATCAAACTTATCCCTTTTAGCAGCCAGAACATGAACAAAACAGATATAGCCAAACGTTCTAAGATGACTAATGTCAATTTTCCTTCCCTTAAGGACTTCAAATGGAGATTTAAATTGGAGAACTGCACTTGGTAATCTGTTGATCAAATAAGCAGCAGTTTGTATAGCATGAGACCAGAACCGTTTTGGTACATGGTTTTGAAGCATTAAGGCCCTAGCCTTTTCAAGTAAATCTCTATTTTTCCTTTCTGCAGAGCCATTCTGTTGTGGTGTGCCAACACAACTAGTTTGGTGTAGAATTCCATGATCACTTAGATAATTAGCCATGGCATTGGAAGTGTACTCAGTGCCATTATCAGATCTCAGAATTGAGATAAGAGAATTAAACTGATTTTTAACCAGATTATGGAAATCCTGAAAGCATTTAAAAACTTCACATTTGTGTTTCAGCAAATAAACAAATGTAGAACGAGAGAAGTCATCAATGAAGGTTACATAGAAACTATATTCATCAAAGGAGTTTACAGAGGCATGACCCCATACATCAGAATGAACCAGCTCAAAAGGCTTGGTTGCTCTAGAGTGTGAGATAGGAAAGGGAAATCTAGTTTGTTTTTCCATATGGCAAATTTCACACTGATGAGCAATCTTACAAATATCTGGAAATAACCTAGACATGACAGGAAATGAGGGATGAGCAAGTCGTTTGTGCCACAAAAGTTGCTGAGAAGCTGACTTGGAAGAGGAAAGAACACATTCTGAAGTACTGATGGATCTTGGACTGGAGAATATATAATACAGACCATTCAAGAAGAATCCTTCACCAATCTTCACTTTGGTTACTTGATCCTGAAAGATGATATCATTAGGAGAGAATATGGCTAGACACTTTAGTAACCGAGTTGTTTTTCCCACAGAAAGAAGTTTAAAAGGAAATGATGGCACAAACAGAACATCAGACTTGATGGTTTCAGAAAGAATCTGCAATTTCCCTTTACCACAAATTGATACAGAATTTCCATTTGCAATTGAGACATGTGAGGGATGTTTTGATTTTTCAAAATCTAGCAAATTTGAAGAATCATTTGTAATGTGTTCTGAGGCACCTGAGTCCACTATCCAAACATCACCCATTTTGCTAATATCTAGAGCAGTAGAGAGGGCAGTAATGATACCTGGAATATCTTTTTCAGGAGCAAGATTGGAGTTTTCCAAAAATCCTGCAAATTTGCTTAGTAAAGCTGCAGTCTTTCCATCTTCATCATTGCTTTTATCTCCTTGATTACTGTTAATGAAGTTTGCAAACTCATTGATGAGAGTTATAGGATTTGAAGTGAAGTCTACCATTGGTGCTGATGTGTGACATAGATTAGCCTTGGGAGCAGACTTATGAGCATATCCCTTCTGGTTGTCATTCCATTTTGGCTTAAGTTCTGGATGAAGAATCCAGCAGGTCTCCTTTAAGTGTCCAATTCCAGCTCTTCCAATAGCCTTACAGTGAGAGCATGACAAGTCTGGCCTTTTTCCTTTGTATACCCGAAATGCAGCAGTAGACTGACCAGCAACAGTAGACTGACCAGCAGCAAAGTCTCTTGCATCAGCACTTCTGGATCCAACTTCCACATTCATGACTCTCCTGCGAGTTTCTTCACTATGAATAACAGCTGTAACCGTAGAAAGCTTAGGAAACTCTGCACTCATCATTAGATGACTTCTTAAATCTTCATATTCTGGTCCCAAACTGGCTAACAGTTGAAAAACTTTGTCTTCATCAGCTCTTTTTCTTAATACAACTCCATCAGTTGTAAATGGTCTGAGAATATCAATCTCATTCCATTTGGATTTTAAGGCACCTAGATGCTAAACAAAAGAATTTGTACCTTGTTGGATTTCAAACAATTCTCTCTGGAGCTGAAACACTCTTGCAGCATTATTAACACTCCCATACAACTCCTTTAGTGCTTCCCACATATCATATGCAGACTCATGATAGCTGAACACCTCTGCAAGACTTGGTTCCATTGAGTTGAGAATCCAGGCACGGACCTGTTGATCTTTGCTCAGTTCTCTTTCATAGTTCTCAGCATTGACATCTGGAACCTTGTTTTCCTTGATGTAACTCGACTTGGATCTTCCTCCAATAGCCAGCAACATGTTTCTTGACCAGTTCAAGTAATTGAACTGATTCAGCCTGGTGGACACAATACTTTGGTTTGAACCTCTGTCACCATACTCAGATATCGCTGAGGATGGATCAACAGGAACTAATTCATGTTGAGTTGCCATGATTGACCATGAAGATGGAAACAAAAAACGAATGAACAAACAGAAACAGGTCCTTACGAGGATCACTGCTCTGATACCATGAAGAAAGTTTGATGAATTGATCAGTGTATTTTATAAAGAACTGGTTTCAGACTAAAAAAGGAACCACTGGTTCAGTAGTATTTTCTATATATACAAAGCTACAGCTCAAGCCTAAAAAAGGAACCACTGGTTCAGTAGTATTTTCTATATATACAAAGCTACAGCTCAAGCTAAACATATACAAGAAGAAAGAGAGGAACCAACCACTCTTAACAACTACTACCTAAAACACACCTAAAACCAGCAATAAACAGGATCATCACATGATCATCCCATACTCTACACAAACTGACTACTGATGCACACAAATCAGCACTGCTACACCATGATCAGCAGTAACACACCATGATCAGCAGTAAACACCTTGATTGACAGTAGCACATCCCTTAATATAGAGCTTGGACAAGTTGAGGACCATTCTGAGAGACCTTAAATCTCTCTAAATCAGAAGAACTACTAGAAACATCGATGTTCCTTTGGAGGGTGAAGTTCTTAGTAATAGTGCTAACTTCCTCTAGTGCTATGGCGAGTGCCTTGACACAATCATAAGCCCACAAACCAAACACATCCAAATTCACATCCACAGAAGTTGGATTGTCTTGTTGGAATCTCCTTTTCCATCTTACTTGAAAAGCTTCGAGCTTTTTCTTCTTTGGGATATGGTTTTTCAACCCCAACACACCTTCTTAAGGAATTCGGACATCAATCTGTTGTAGAGCATCAGAGAGGCAAGGGATGACTCCCTCTCCGAAATCGTTGTCCACGTACATAGGGGCTACTTGTCTCCAACCAAATGCTTGAATGATATCACCAATGGCTTTCACCTAAGAGGAGTCAATTTGTGCAGCTCGGAAGATATATGGGCTACGAATTGAAGTTAGAGAAGGACTTTTTGCCGAAAATGAGATTATAGGTACATGTGCTTTGTCTCCTAGGTTGATCATGAAGTTGGCTTGCATTGATGAAGAAGGGCCTATGATGGCTTGCACTTCATTTTTTATAAGGTCAAGAGCTGAAAAAAGCACAAAATTTGTATCACTATGAGCAAAACGGGCTGTTACTTACATTACAAGCAACAACTACACAACTAGAAACCGGGAAATGCAGAGTTCATAACGTATATGATCAAGTAGAAACTTTTCTCAAAAGAAATAAAAAGAAATCACTAACCTGCATCAGCTGTAAGAAAACATCAGAGGGGGAGTTCCTTTTGTGCAGAATGATCCTAGTATTGTAGTTCGGATGCGATGCATACAAGTCGGCAAGGGACATTTCGATGCAGCTCAGACCCATCTTCCCAAACCCAGAATCAAAATCAAGGACCACACCAACACTAAAGTTAAGTGGATTCATGGCCAAGGTACGGTCATTTGTACATAATAAGAAGAAGATGAAGAACAACAAGAGAGAACAGACCGCGGTACTTACATTCTTCATCTTCGCATAAGATTGATTCTGATGTTGCTGTTCATGCGCTGTACTTCATATATGTATAGGAATAGGAGTACATCTCAATGTTGTTGGGTCGTTATATATGTCTCAAAGGTCGAGACTGAAAGATTCAAACATATGTGATAGAGACGAAGATCGAGTAGTGAGGCTAGGATAATACACGCGTTGAGGGAAAATGGGAGACCTATTACTCGAAATCGAATTGATTTCAAGAACGCTAGCTGATCAAGTTGAGCATTTCTAGCTTACTACTTACTTCCATCTGCTAACTTGGGTAACAAAACCACAGTTTGACTTTCAGCTTCCTAAAATGGAATTGACAATCCAATTATTGGGAATGAACGCGGTTGGATATGAGGAGCAAATGATCGAAGTCAAGTTTGACAAGGTGAGGACTTCTTGCATGGTGCGCATGCTCAACTAAGTTAAGATTAGATTCAAAGCCCTTAATTAAACTAACTCAAGTTGTGGGTTTGAGTTTGTAACTTTGTATGTTTTGACAAGAATAATACTTTACACGACTCGAAGTTAACAAACCCAGTGCAATACATTGACGGCCCTACTTACGGGCCAAAACTATTATCTTTCTCCCAAAAGAAAAATGTGTTACCTAAAAATGTGTTACATAGAGTTGGCAATATGGCTCCTAATGTTGTAGTATGGGTTAATCAACGACGTTGGGAAACGACTGTCGTTCCATTTCAAAGCAATCCAAATTGCTTAGGAATTTTGGGAAATTGAATCCTGGGAATCAAATGTTGTTTTCTACGTTATTGGTAGTTTCCAAAATAATCAGTTTCCGATTCAACCCCATGTTCAAAAAAGGCAGTGATTTTAGCACTCCCTAGTTTACATTCTACACTCCCATCATGTTATTTTTATTTGACTTTCCAATTTTACCTTTCACTGCTCTCTCTCGTTCTCTCATGTTTACCACCTTTCTTAATTTACACCAGGCAACGTACTTGATTGTGAACTTGTGATCTCAAATATAAAGCAAGTTTCAAGGCAAGCAAGTTGTCACGGCTAAAGTTAGGGATTTCAACCCATGCTTTCTTTCGGGTTTGCACCGGTGGCGAGTTATGGCTGTTGTGACGATGGCCGGGGGTGGCGGCGGCGGCGGAGGGTTGTTTCAGCATTGAAAAATTGGTGGATCGGATAGCAGAACCGGTGATGAGATATCGTAGGGTTCATAGACTGAAGCCGACCAAGCTAGCTTGTCTTGCTTTGACTAGCTACTTCATGTACATCTTCCTCGATATACCGCTTGAGCAGGGACGGATCCAGGATTTCAATCTTGGGTGGGCTGTAATTTATTGTGCAATGCACAATTTTTTTTTTTGAGGTTTGTAACCCATTGGGAGGCTCATCCTCACGCCTTTATTATTATATATAAGAAAAACACCAATTTAGCAATGCAAATAATTAGAAACATAAATTGAAAATAAATAAAATCTTTGGTGCATACCAAAGCCAATGTCTTAATAGAAGGCATAATGATTTTTTCCACACTCCCATATTTCCCAAACATGTTGACTAGTTCACTATCAGAAGAACCATATGGCAAGTTCTTCACCAGTATAACATGGTTGCTTCTTTTGATATCACCAGCTTTCCGAGCAGCGAAGTTCTCTAAAGCTTCTACATTTACGCCAGCATTTCTAAGAGCCTTTTTTGTCTGTGCAATCATTTGTGTTTCTGCTTGAGCAACACGTACGGCAACATCATCAGCTTGTGAGTCAAGAAACTCACTCTTGCTCAACCCATACTTCTGAGCTATGTGATCAACAGCCTGTTAAAGTACCAATAAAGAACTAAAAATGAGGGATAACTCTACGACAATATCAAACTAGCACTGAACAGGAGCTCAACAGAGCTGGGCAGGGCAGATGATAAAGCTATTGCTACCACAATTAGGAAGCCAAAGACAGAACAGATGGATAGGAACTTTATGCATCAGAAGAAACTCAAAAAAAAAAGTACTAAAAAATGATTCATAATCTAAGATACCATGACCACTGTCGTGAGAAAGTGATAGAGCTGAAGAACTAAAATTTCCAAATAACTACTGAAACTGAGCAATAACTGATATTGTAAGTGACTTTAGGTATTCTGTAACAGTGCTTTGACATACCGTCTCAGGGCGTATATACAAACTATTCCATGCTCTTGTATCACCATTAGCTTCGGCTGCTTTCCTCTCCTCCTCCCTTTGTTGTTTAAGAGACTTTGAGCCTTGATTTTTTGTATCATCAGCACTGCAGGGTGCACAATGTCATAGTCAACCATGAGTGCACGTAGAATGCCATAATCAGTTCTATTAGATAATGACAACGAAAATTCCCAGAAAAATGTAGTGAAAAGTGCCTAATGGAAGTTCAATTACCCTGGAGAAGGGTTCTTTTGTCTTGCTGGCATAACATGCAACAGTCTTCCTTGGAAAATCGAACCGTCTAATTCTTCTAATGCCCTTCAGGGAAAAGAAAGTAAAACACAAATCAGCAACAATTCACATTCAAGAGAACACCGTTTTATGTACAAGTGATAGTTAACAACCATACCCAAACACATTCACAAAATTCAAACAATTGCTAGGAGTATCAGCACTCGATTTTATGTGAGTTTCACAGCACAAGAGACGTACCTCTGTGCCGATTCTGGATTTGTGTAAAGAACATAAGCAATTCCTCTGGACTGGTTTATATCTTTATTAATAACAAGATGGACTTGCGCATCCCCAAATTTGCTAAAATACTCTTCCAGCTCATCTTCGGTAGCTGTATACGGAAAATTCCGAACAAAAAGCCTATTAGTATCTAGCATTTCATCATTCTCATCTTTCAGAGCCACTGAACTGACTGAAGGATCACTCTCCGCAAGTACTCCCCCATCAGATTTAACAAACCAAAAAAAATAGATTTCTAAGACCCATTGACATGAAGCTGAGTTGAGACTACTCAGTTCTATTTAGTACAGTTTTAACCACTTTCTGGGCAACTAAACACGATGACCAATTCAATTTTCAAAACTAGTAGGAAATATGGTACCTTGGACAATGATTTTGGGGATTCCAGACTCTCCAAGACTCCAACGAAGGTGCGGGGGTCGAGGTGCAGTAGATGCGGTATCATTGAAATCGATCAGAGACAAATAGAGAGCTGCAGGTGGCGAGATCGAGAGATGAGAGAGTTGAGTGCAGACTGCAGAAGTGCGAGATCGACAGATGAGAGAGAGATGAGTTCTGCCATATGGATTTCTGTTTTCTCCAAAAAAATTCGGCCCAAAATATTGGGTGGGCTACAGCCCATCCTGCCCTTGGGCTGGATCCGCCCCTGCGCTCGAGACCATCTCCTCTCTCTGACTCTCTCTATTCTCGATCCACAAGGCCACAACAATCCATCTTCTTTACTCGGATAAATAAACCTAACAACTCAAAAAAAAAACCCAAAGTTGGGCCTATATTGCTACACATTTTTCAACTAAAGCACGCTTCTTTTTTGCTCTGAAAGCTTCTTCTTGAGGTAGCTATTCTGGGAAGGAAAACATTGGCAACTTGGTGTAATCTGGAAACACGGAGTGAAAAATAGTTTTTTGTTTGCGAAGAGAGAGATGTAGTGAAAGGGGCAGAATTGGAAAGTCCAATTAAAATGACATAGTGGGAGTGTGGATTGGAAATTGGTGACTGCCAAAATCAGTGCCCTTTTCAAAATCCTCGTCCATCTAATTTCTAAAGCTCTCTGTCTTAGTTTTGGGTGGTGCGAGAGTAGCCTATTTTCTCCGCCGCATAAACCCAACCCAACCCACTCCAATCTCTCTCTCTCTCTCTCTCTCTCTCTCTCTCTCTCTCTCTCTCTCTCTCTCTCTCTGTTCCAGTCAATACTGAATCTTACTTTCAACCTCCCATTGAATTTCAAGGTATGTAATCCTTTCCTGTAAAAACCCATCTTACTTTTTTGCAAAAGATTCACATTAGCTTTCAAAGTTTGTTCCTTTATGCTTTTCACTCACTCAAATGGTATTATCATGCTTGTTCTTATTGGTATTTCGATTGCTGTTATATTGAATTAATGAATCGCAGCATATTGGTCGTAAAGTATGTTCCTTTATGATTTTAGATATAGGAAAGTCTTGCACTTTGATCTCATTTGATTGAGAATACCATGTAGCAAGTGATGCACTGATGTGTGTATTCAGAATGAACAAAATTGAATTGGGTAGCAGATTTTGGGCTTAGGAAGTAATGATGCTGTCAGTGTTTTTCCAATTGGGATAGCAGTTTTTATTGTTGCTTCGGTTTGGACTCTTTAGGGCCGAAGAGACCAAGAGAGAGGTAGAGGTGGTTGGTAATGGGGAAACAATCAGAGAAGTTTTCTGCGGATTTTGTAATGGGGGGAATGGCAGCATTGGTAGCAAAGAGTGCCGCAGCTCCTATTGAAAGAGTAAAGCTTTTGTTGCAAAATCAAGGGGAGATGATGAAAAGAGGACAGCTTCACAAACCTTATAAGGGTGTTGGCGATGGCTTTAGAAGGGTCTTTAGAGAGGAAGGCGTGTTGGCATTTTGGAGAGGCAACCAGGCCAATGTTATCCGATATTTTCCTACTCAGGTACATTATTTACTCTTCTATTCCCCATAATGAAAACATGCTGGTCTTGCAGAATTTGAGCTAGATAAGTTTTAGTCATTCGTTTTTTCGTGTAGCAACTATTAGCCTGTCCTCTTTCATTTCCACATGCCACACGCTTTTGATGCATTTTCTCTAATTTGTATTTGTTTGTTTTCCTTTCTATAAAGTTGTTGTTTCTCTCACTAATACCGTGAATTTAGCAAATGATAATATTTCAAGAGAACGGTATTAACTGGAAATGTTCACCAATTTTTGGAATTTTTTTGGTTCTCTATACTCTCAAGTGTTAGATTCTTAGCTCTCCAAATACTTTAGAGTGTCGTTGTACATGTTCTGGAACTTTTTTCTCTTATGAGACATTGGGACATAATACTATAGAACTTTTCTTATCCATCTTTATTAGCGAGAAGTCATCTAGTCTTCGCAATTACATCACTAAATGGCACTCTATAACGAATGGAGTTATTTATAGACTTATTCTGTTTGTCTGCTTAAAACTTAGAACCGGTTACCATTCTCTGTTCAATAAATTGTATAAAATATGTTTTGATATGCACTTTAGCATTCTACGAATTGCTATCACTTATCACCAAAGATAGTTTGGAAATATGTAGGCTTTCAACTTTGCATTCAAAGGTTACTTCAAAAGCATTTTTGGCCGCTCAAAAGAGAAAGATGGATACATAAAGTGGTTTGCTGGAAATGTGGCTTCAGGAAGTGCTGCTGGAGCGACAACTTCATTATTCCTATATCACCTGGATTATGCACGTACACGGCTAGGGACCGATGCAAGGCAGGGTGGAGTTAATGGTCAACAAAAATTCAGAGGGATTCTAGATGTTTACCGTAAAACCTTATCAAGTGATGGAATCGTGGGCCTCTATCGAGGTTTTGGAGTTTCCATTATTGGAATTACACTGTACAGAGGCATGTACTTTGGGATCTATGACACCTTGAAACCTATTGTTTTGGTTGGACCTTTAGAGGTAAAAAATTCTGGAAAAGATGCTAGATATTCCTCATTTTTGGTTCTCATGCTTGCTCTAAAAGAAACTTTAACTTATTTGAGTTTTTCTGCAGGGAAAATTTTTGGCCAGTTTTTTTCTTGGTTGGAGTGTCACAACAGTCTCTGGGATCTGTGCCTATCCGTTTGATACTCTTCGAAGGAGAATGATGCTGACATCAGGACAATCCACAAAGTATCGTAATGGCTTACATGCATTTAGGGAGATTGTACACCTTGAGGGTTTCACAGCACTGTTCCGAGGAGTTACTGCAAATATGCTTGTCGGAGTTGCTGGCGCTGGGGTACTCTCAGGATATGATCAGCTGCAGCAACTTGCATATAAACATGGTTATTCGGTTGAGCCAAATCAAAGAGCTGTGAAGTGAAAGTCCGGACATGTCACAGACAGTTATTATTTTGAGCCAAGTGGAGAGTTCTCACAGGAGCATATATCCCTATAGCCAAAAAGTTTTGAAATGAAAGTCCGGACATGTCACAGACATGTCCTCCTTATGGCCACCACAAAGTTTTGAAGTGAGTTTTTGAACATGAGGTATTTTATACCTAGAAAGAGTTCATTCAGAACTATGAAGAAAGAAACAAAGATGATCATAACGAAATCTACAGTGACAAAGAAAGGTTGTTATCAGTTGGCACTGCATCTTCCTGGAATGTCTAAAGGCTTCCATGCATTGATGCATATTCTTTGTGCAGTTGAGTGAGTTCTATTTAACTACTCAAATGTTTCATATGGGAGTTAGATTAGCACTACCGAGTTTTAACCTTAGGTGCAAATGTTATACAACAATGTACAGAGAATGTGATTGTGCTCTATATTTCTCAATTCTGAAGTGGTGTATTGCACATATCTTTTTTGCACTGGATCATTGCAGAATAGCTCTTACAGTTCAGAAATCCTCACCTCTGCGAGTGGAAGAATGAGGTTGACTAAACAGCACTGCTGTACAGGTGGTGTCAACCACCTATGGTTGTGTTTGGGCCTGAAATAAATATTTTATATTGAGTTTGAATGATTGAAGTCTTGCCGAGCGGCCCAAGATGGCTGAAGTCTTGGCGAGCGGTCCATATTTTATAAGAGCTTGACGAGCGGTCAAGTATAAGAAATAGAGTTCGATTAGAAATATAATTCATGAATTAGCTGATTCCATGCGACTTGGATGTCTATCATACCTTTTCTGTTCCAGATAGGTTTCTTTTATTAAAAGAGTTGTGATAGCATTGGAGTTCTATAATGATGAAAACTCGTATGCTGGTGTCGGAGTTATATTGAGATTCAAAGAGCAAGAGCAGAAGAAGTTCAGAGTAATTGAAAGATAACTACTGAGCATTATATAAGGAAAGTAAGAGCTTTGTGGAAAAGGTCCCCAATCAAACATACAACATTTGTTATACGCAAGTACACCTAGACAGATATCTCGTCAAGAGATTCTATCTTCTTTGCAACCAGCAGATCAAAGTGTTTGTCACCTATCGAGTGAGAGTATTGCGATCAGAAGGAAACAATTGCGACTGGACGATTGAAGGGCTTGTCACTTATCGAGTGAGAGTTTGGATATCCAAAGAAAGCAGTGTTCTCAACACACCATCAGAGAGATTGCTCTGCTTTGCACTGATAAGGGAGTGTGAGGTATCGATTTCGAAGGTTCTACGAGAGACACATATCAAAAGTCCTAGGTTACTAGGCAAGAATAACTTATTCAGACAGGGTTGATGCTCTCTTTGTCTTAATCGCTTATCAAGAAGTCAGGCGGCTTTACATTATATATTCCGTTGAAGAACGGTGACACGCCAGCATACGAAGCACATACAAGATAAACCGATACCTGCGGTCAAACTATCCGAGGCCAATAAAAAAGACTGCTTCGCGGAAGAATCTCTCCGCGGGAGATATTTTTACATCGAACATTTTGGCACGCCCAGTGGGACCATCTTTGTGTCTCTAAGTGACAATAGGAGATCCTTACCGAAGGAATTACCCTCAGTGTCGCAAACACCCACAACCGGCTTACCGTGAACATACATTTATTCGGTGTCATTCATTGAGTAATCAAGTGGTTAACACTATCTTCGCTAAAGACTTTAATACTATGTCGTTTAAGTCTTTAAGTGACGTGGAGATGGCGGAACTTACGTTCCAGGAGTACCTAGCCTACTCGGCTGGGCGCGACAACCACCAGACTAGTTACTATACGGCTCTCGATGAAAGAATCGAACAACAAGAGACTCTTCTCACTACCCAAGGCAATAGCATAGACGCAGCAACAGTTGAAATCCGAGTGTTACGGGTAGAACTCAATAAAGATCAAGAGGAGAAAGAGGCAACTGGAGCCCAAGTAGCAAGTCTTGTGGAAGGTCAGGATAAACTGCAGATAGATGTC
Source organism: Geum urbanum (assembly GCA_946800695.1). Classification (NCBI taxonomy): domain Eukaryota; kingdom Viridiplantae; phylum Streptophyta; class Magnoliopsida; order Rosales; family Rosaceae; genus Geum; species Geum urbanum. Next base: position 44,976,881 of record OX327013.1, read on the forward strand.
ATACAACACTTGGGAACAAGTTTGGATGAACACCGCCGGCACGCAGCGACACTGTCTCAAAGGACAGACAGGGACATAGCGTCTCTAACTAAATCCGTGTTTGACCTAGCTAGAAAGACTAGACAGGCGGAGTCTTTCCCTCCTTCTTGGGAGCAACAGTTAAACAGGTTCCTAAACGATTGTGACATACATCTGGCCAAGATGTATGATACATACGAAACACCGTTTCCTCCTTTGTAGAAGGATGATCCTGATCCTTGGCAATGACCAAAGTTATACCGGCATCAGACTTTCCAGGCTTTCTCTGGCGACGATGATTCTAATGTGGCAACACACTTAGCATACTTCACGCTGGAAATTGGGGCAGTTTGCTGATAACGAGGGACTCAAATTAAGAGTCTTTGGATCATCCTTGTCAGCATCGGCCCTCGTATGGTATACAGGATTAGAAAAGGGCTCGGTCAATGAGTGGAAGGATATGGAGGCTTTATTCATAGACCACTTTGGAACGACAAGACCTGAAACCAGTGCTGGAAAGCTGGCTTCCTTGAGCCAATCGGCGATAGAAAGTCTAGTCACATTCCTGCACCGTTTCCGGTCAGAATACAATCTATGCAAGACTCCACTCGGTAAAGAAGAAGTTGTATAAATGACCAAGAATAGTTTGGAGGACACGTACCACCAACTGTTCTTAAATAGCAAGTACTTTTCCTTAAACGAGCTTATCATGGCTGTAACTAAAGCTTACAGTACCATGCAAGAAAGAGATAATAGAAGAAACGCGTCTAAGGGAACATACAATGCTAAGTCTTACGATAGACCAAAGCCAAAAACTGTGGCTTATATAGAAGATATAGGCGACCAAGAGTCGGACTTTGATGACGAGCAAGTGGGAGCTGTGGATTTATCGACAAATAAAGTTTTAAAGCCCCGCAAATTCCAGAAGAACAAGGGTCCTATCAAGCTTTCGACAGTGGCTTTTACTAAGCCAGAGTTCAAAACATACACTTATGATGCCAATATGGCTCATGAGATCTTAGACGAGCTATACATCATGCGGGCTGTCAAAACAAATTTTGGACCTCTCCCTACAGCTGAGCAGTTAAAAGGTAAAAAATACTGCAAGTTCCATGGAGCATGGAACCACATTACAAAGGACTGCATCAAGCTCAAAAACCAGATCCAGAATTGGATCAATGAAGGAATGTTAGAGCTAGAGGGAGCATCCAAGACAACAACATTAGTTGATTCTAAACCCTTCCCATCGCCTCACGTTAATATGATTGATGTCGAGTGGTCATCTCCCGATAGTTGCATTGAAGGTGTGGAAGGCTGGAATCAATCTGTCTTTTTGACCTATTCTTTCAACTGTGACAAGTTGGAGGAGATCCTTGATAGGCTACGAGACATGGGCTTGATCTTCTACTACCCGGTACTTGAACTCAGACAATTACGGTATGAAGGTCCGGCTCAACATTTCTGCAGATTCGATAACCAGTTTGGTCATCAAACAGCAAAGTGTTCGACCTTGAGAGATAAGATTCAAGGGTTGATCAACTGGGAAGTGATTGAAATCGACTACAAGACAGTGGTGGAATGGCATCCACGTTACCCTCATAGGGCATCACCTCTTCCCGACACACCATTTCCTTCCATCGACAATTCTTCCAACTGCAATGAGTCAGAACCAATCTGTAAAAGGAAGAGGTCAAGGCAGAGGCCTAGACGTAATATTGCAATTGTCCGACCTAAGCGGGCTGAAATTACTTATGATGCGTCTATGCGAGAGGAAAAATTTGAAGAGCTAATCCAAGCATGGATAGTTGTAGTTCCCGACAACTGGGGGACACTAGACCGACATCCTGAGGATGTTAGGGGTCAGCTTTACTGTCGATATCATCATCGATGGGGTCACCATTCAACGAGTGCTTGTCGTTATTTGAAATTCAGGATTCAGCAGTGGATTGACGAGTGAGTAATAATGATAGAACATGAGCCCTCGCCAAGCTTGGCGACCGATATATCTTTGACAGTTGGGATGTTGGAGCTAATAGGAGACAAATCGAATAAACGGAAACAAACCAACAGTCATCAAACTACCGGCGAGAGTCCACCAAGCAAGCAAAAGAAAAAATCAGATAAAGGAAAAGAAAAAGTGGATCCAAAAGTAGAGTCGCCAGTAGCCCTTTGTGCTCATTGCAAACTTAGAGGCGGGTTGAAGATTTCCTATGAAGAATTGGCTGAAGCAGCTAAGTTCTCCCCAGAGATATTTTCACAAGCAGATCATCAGCTCCATAACACACAGCGAGCAAGACAAAGGGACTCCCCATCTCCTAAGCGTTCACGAGCAACAGAAAGGGTCAGTGAAGCTAATAAATCTGAACCAGAGATTGCTGACACGCTCGTGAAGCCATATGTTCCTCCAGCTTCAAGAAATATTACAAAGGAGAACGTATGGTACGTGAAGGAGAAGGGGAAAACCATTGAAGTAACTCCAAGTAGAAGAAGAAATACTCAGCGACGCTTTAGAGAAGCCAAAAGAGCATTAGATGCTTATGAAGCAGGCCTGCTCAAATAAAAAGAACTTGTGTGTTCTCCAGAAGCATTGCAAAGGCGAATGAACGCCCTTGCAGTAAATTCCTTAGTGGTTTTCGGGAAAAAGTCTCGCGAGCCCAAAGTGAGAGCACAACGACCAAACGTCTTTGACCGTAACCCAGAGTTATGGTCTAAGGACAAACAGCCCGATCCTATTCATGAGGATCATCGTGAAGTCATGAAACGAAAACCAGTGAGAAGAGGTCTCACTTTTGATGATGAAGCGATGGAAACAATGGGGCTACACACACTTCCAAAGGAGGGGAAACACAGTCAAAAGCAAAACACTCCAAGCGAGACCAAGGTCTTACAATGGAGACCGAGACCTTTAATTGTAGAAGAACAAAAGAAGGTCCGACAACCTGTTTCTCGTCCCAAGGAGCAAGATTCAGCACTACTCATGCCAGCAGCCATAGATCCTATACCTGAGGATCAGTTGCAACAAGTTGCTTCTCTCGATGTCACTACAACTCTGGACTCTGAGGAACAATAGGCTGAGGGCAACGACTGTGAAGATGATGAGCAGTTGCTGGATTACGGTGAAGGTGAGGATGAAGAAGCTGAAGAATATATCGAGGAGGTAGATACCACTGTTAACATGGTGTTTATTCTGTCCTCCAAATATGCTTTACCTTCACCAGTATCAATGGATGGATCAATCACGAGCGGAAGTGTCAATAACTTGGTAGTGCCAGAAGATGAACCAATATTGAAAGATAATTTAGCACTTGCCAAGATACCAAAGACTAATTTATCATCAACAAAGGGACAGATGATGTTCACCAAGCCTACTGTAGACATGGCCATGCACATGCGGCCTTTATATGTAACAGGGAATGTCCAGGGAATTCAAGTCAACAAACTCTTAGTGGACTCAGGGGCAGCAGTGAATATCATCACAGTTAAAGCAATAGCCTTATTAGGCGTTCCCAAGTCTGCTATCCAAGAGACCACACTAAACGTTAAAAATTTTCAGGGTAGCATTTCTAAGACTTTGGGCATTGTCTTTTTGCAGGTACACATTGGTCCAGCCACCGGTACATATACATTCTTTGTAGCAGAATGCACAGCTCTATACAGTGCAATTCTGGGGCGTGACTGGAACCACATGAGCTATTGTGTATCGTCGTCCCTCCATCAGCAGATGTTACTCTGGAATATGGAGTATGGTGAAGCAGAAATAGTTGATGCTGATCCTCGACTGTATTCTATTTCTGCTAATTTTTTAGAAGCCAACTATTACCACAGTGACCTTAGACCACTGTAAGTATGTGGCGTTGACAACAAAGGCCGCACAGTTGGCGTTACGGCATCTGAACTAGCTCAGTGGGGTATACTTCAAGTAAATCATGATAATAGCAGACCCTACACCATTGAGCTACCATCCAAACATTCTCAATGATCAGATTTCTATCAAGCATAAAGACCGAGGCTTGTTACTCTTTACACGAACGCTTCCATAATTTTTTGTTGGAGAGTCAATCCTATGAGAAGGTTCCAATGATAGCAGCATTGAAATATGTGGATGAAGATGTACTTCATGACTTGGAAGAGGAGGAAGAAATCAAATTAGCTCCAGCATCTTTGGATGATTTACCTTCTAAAGTCAAGGATCCCATTGAAAAGATCAATCTTGAGACCAATGAAGAGTCAATCTCTGTGGCCATTAATACCTTCCTAGAGCCTGAAGAACGACTGAAGCTCATTGAGTTACTACGAGAATACGCTGATTGTTTTGCATAAAAGTATGACGACATGCCAGGCCTGTCACCAGACTTGGTTTGTCACAGCTTACCCATCATAGAGGGAAACAAGAGATGCGTAAGATGAATACAGAAACAACAATTCTGGTCAAGGAAGAGGTAGAGAAAATGCTCAAGTCAGGCATCATATGAGTAGCCAAGTATAATGAGTAGCTATCCAATGTAATCCCAGTCAAGAAAAAGAATGGAAAAATGCGAGTGTGTGTTGACTATAGAGACTTGAACAATGCAACTCCAAAAGATGCATACCCAATGCCAGTAGCGGATTTGTTGGTGAACTCAGTAGCTCATCATGAGATGTTAACATTCATGGATGGAACTACTGGTTACCATCAAATCCCAGTGGCAGAATCAGATAGACATAAGACTGCGTTTCGGTGCCCAGGATTTGCAGGAGTATTTGAGTACGTGGACATGCCATTTGGACTCAAGAATGTAGGGGCAACCTACCAACGAGCAATGAACTTAATCTTCCATGATCTTATTGGTAAGACTATGGAAGTCTATATAGATGATGTGGTAGTTAAAATGAAGTGTAGAAGTGATCATATTGAAGACTTGAGGCAGGTGTTTCTCAGAATGAGGCAACATCAACTGAAGATGAATCCAGCCAAATGTGTATTTGGAGTACAAGCAGGAGACTTCCTGAGATTTTTGGTTCATCAGCGTGGGATTGAGATACCGGACGACAAGAAACAAGCGGTTCTTAGTGCAATCCCACTAAAGAGTATGAAGGAGCTACAACGCTTATTAGGAAAGATCAATTTCTTACGACAGTTCATTGCCAATGCTGCTGGGAAGACACAATCATTCTCAACTTTGCTCAAGCTTCAGAACCAGAAAGACCTTGTATGGGAGCATATCCATCAAGAGGCGTTTGAGACCATCAAAGCATATCTAACGAACCAGCCAGTCTTGGTTCCTCCAAGGCCAGGGGTTCCTCTTAAGCTGTATATATCAGCTACAGACCTTTCTATTGGGAGTTTATTAGCTCAGGACGACACATCAGGAACTGAACGTGCTATTTTCTATTTGAGTCGTACCTTGAACGAGTGTGAAACAAGATACTCTCCAATGGAAAAATTGTGCTTGGCTCTATATTTTTCAGAGTGCAAACTAAGGCACTACATCCTTTCCTTCATCACGTGCGTTATAGCACAAACAAATTTGGTGAAGTATATGTTGTCCAGATCCATTCTCTAGGGACGGATTGGAAAGTGGATTCTGGCGTTGTCAGAATTTTCTTTGCAGTACGTTCCCCAGAAGGCGGTTAATGGCCAAGCAGTGGCCGACTTTTTGGCCCATCATCCAATGAAGGATGTTTGCGAGGGGCCAGAACTGGAACTCACTCGTATTGATTTGGCCTCTTGGTGTTTATACTTTGATGGGTCAAGTACGAGTACTATGGCTGGGGCAGGAGTAGCATTAGTCTCTCCACGCGGCCAAACTTTTTCTTATTCTTTCAGGTTGGACTTCAGACGCACAAATAACCAAGCAAAGTACGAAGCTTTAATCATTGGATTGGAACTTCTATTAGATATGGAGATCACTGACGTGCATGTATTTAGAGACTCCCAACTCGTGATCCGACAACTTGAAACCAAGTATAAGGCTGGACCAATACTAGAACCATATGCTAAGTGAGCCTGTGATTTACTCAAGTTGTTTACCGAGGTGGAGTTGAGCTACATTCCTCGCGAGAGGAATTATGCAGCAAATAAGTTGGCTCAACTAGCAACGGGAGTGAGCTTACAAGATGAAGTACGTGAACGTATATTAAAGGTTGAACGAAGGACCCTTCCATCTTTCTTTGCTCACCAAGAAGATAAAAATGAGTGGTACGTTGCTACCCTTGATCATATTGATACAAATTGGAGACAGGATATCATTTTCTACCTCCAGAATCCTAATAATCCGGTAGAGAAGCGAATTCGTTTTTTAGCTCCTAACTATGTACTCAAAGATGATAAGTTGTATAGAAGAGGAGAGGAAGACATACTCTTACGTTGTGGCTAAACGATTAATGAGGGAAGTCCATCTTGGGATAGTAGGGGCACACCAGGCTGGTCCTAAGATGAGATGGTTAATAAGAAGACATGGCTTTTATTGGCCAGGAATGCTCAGAGATTGCATCACGTTCGCTAAAGGTTGTGAAGAATGCCAAAAACATGGTCCAATCAGCCATATGCCCAGAATACCATTACAGCCTATAATCCAGCCTTGGCCAGCTCGAGGATGGGCTTTGGACTTAATTGGAATGATTCATCCTCATTCATCTGAGGGGCACAAATTTATCATAGTGGCTACTGACTTCTTCACAAAAATGGGTTGAAGCTCGACCTCTCAGGGTATCATCAGTAAAGGCCATCTGCCAGTTTTTATTTGAAGATATTATTTGTCGGTTTGGCATTCCTGAGAGTTTTGTTTCAGACCGTGGGGCAGCATTCATGTCTGGAGATGTAGACGAGCTTATGAAGGATTTTGGAATATATTTTCTACACTCTTCTCCATACTATGCCCAATCCAATGGTCAAGCTGAAGCAAGCAATAAAATCATTATCCATATCCTTAAACGGATGCTTGCGAGCAATGCCAGATTGTGGTATGAAGAATTATTCAATACTCTGTGGGCTTATAGAACAAGTAAAAGGACACCCACATGTACCACTCCTTATGCATTAATGTTCGGCCATGATGCAGTCTTGCCTTTAATAATCAACGTTCAATCTTTACGGGTAATGGAACAACATAGCCTGATCGGTGAAGATTATGTACAAGCAATGTGGCAAGAGCATGAAGACTTGGATGAACAAAGAATACACGTTTATGATAGTCTATGTGCCGAAAAATGAAAGGTGGCTCGTGCCTATGACCGATGTACTAGGGGCATGAGTTTTGCAGAAGGAGAACTAGTCTGGCGAGTCATTTTGCATGTTGGCGAGAAGACTGAAAGACGAGGAAAATTGTCAGAAAAATGGGAAGGACCATACATCGTCGATCAACTTTTGGGTAAAGGAGCAGTTCATTTACGAGATCGAGATGACACCATTCATGCTAATCCTATAAATGGTCGTTTCCTTAAGAAGTTCATACAATCGGTCTGGGAGTATGAAGATCCCCCAACTGTGGCTTAATCCAGTTTATTCATGCTCATCCCATTCCACTCGCATGAGTAAACTGCAGGGGCAACACACAGGGATTATGTACATCATAGTAGCCTATACTTGGGGTTAAATCTTTAGTTACGGCCTATATGTGAGGCCAAATTTAAATTTTAAATTTTTGTATTTTTTCTAAGTCAAGAGAGTTCATGCTAGCCAAATACTGTGGCCAAAGTTATGTACAAACTACATCTGAGTTTATCAATATAAATTTACATAAGGAACTCTTCGCTTTAAATGAAAATTACATTATTCAGAAGAATACAAAGGCTTTGCGGCCTCAAGCTCTGATACCATATGAGAAACAAACTACAAATCAGCAACAGAACAAAAAGATAAAATACAGTTTGTTTTTTCAAATCCTCTATTCTCGGTTGATATCCAGCCCTTGGGTCGATGTATCAAATATGTACACATTGAAAAGAGAATGCAACCTCAAGCGGTGAGATGGAGAGGATTTGAAACTCCAAGGAAGCTAGTTCATCAGATCAGAAGACCCTTTACACTAGACTTGGCGTTTGTTGCCTTTTTCCCTGGGTTGAAGTCCCTGTCTTTCCCCTTCTGTGCAGCCATGTCCATATGACTTGCAGCCTCCATGCATATTGAAATTGACCGGGTGCACAGGAGGAAGACAAGGGATTTTCAACCTCGGGATTGTAGCTTTCCCTTCTTATGGAAGCACAAGTTGGGTCAGCCAAGGCAACGCTTGGACGTAGATATTGCTATCTAGTCCAGGTGTGGACGTGGATATTGCTATCTAAAGAACACGAACATAAGGTTTTATCTGGAGGTTTCTTTGGGTAGGAGAACCAGAGCAAAAACACAAAAGGGGAGTTCATTCTTGCAAGGAAGTTTGGAAGGTTGTTCACAATACAAGGAAAAAGAAACCTTTTATAGAAAGGAGTCACAGCGGTAAGGCTTCGCGAGAGTAATTGCACCCGTTAATAGAGGACACGCGTTTAATTGGAATTGAGTCAAGTCACGGTTTATCTACCCCCAAAGGAGAGCATGATGAATGAAAGATTTTTGGGGTAGGTAAAACGTATTTTGAATATTTGTTTATTTGACGCGATACGGATTCCAAGCATGAAATTAAATTCTATTTAATGTTGGACAATCAGAGCAAGCGAGCGGTTAGAGCCTATAAATGAGGCTAGTTCCATTTGAACAAGTTTGGAAAGGCTTAATTCTGAGGTCCAGTCTTGCCATCAGGCCCAATCGACATTTTACTTCCAGAATTTGGATTGAACAATTAAATTTTTAAGAATTTTTGGAGTAGCAAAAAGGGCTTAAAATCTTTGGCCCAAAGATTACAATAGAAGGGAATATTTCCTCACGGATGCCTTTGCGATTTTCAGGGCAAGCCAGGATTGTTGGATTGTTTGTAGAGCGATTGTGGCTTCTTCTTGTGCCTCCTGCATAAGTTGAGCTTGGCTTTCTCTTTCAATCATGATTTGGCGTGCGGTGTCTTGATCTCTAAAGGTATCAGCTTGCACACCGTCTACTTCAGTCTCAAGGGTAGCCAATTCAGCTTTAAGAATAGCTATTCTAGCTTTTTTGGTTGCCAAGGCTTCTTGATGGGTGGACGTGTCCTTCAGAACGGCCTGGATTCGTTCTTTATCTTTTTGAGTCTGGCGCTCCAACGTCTCTACTGCTTCTTTCTTACGCTCGGCTTCGAGTTTCAGGCGTTGGTGGGTTTCACTTTGGCTCAAGAGTTGATAAAGTTTCTCCTCAAGGTCAGGAATACGATGAATAAAATTTGTTGGGGCAGTAGCCTTTAGTTCCCTGACTTATTTGCTAACAGTTTGGATGTCTCGAGAAGAATCCAGGTTCCCAGAAAGGATGTTCAGAAGAGTGACATCAATTGTAGAAGGAAAGCTCAGTGCACTCAACCTAGTATACGTTCCTTGCAACATTTTTGTTGTTTCTTGTGGTTGGAGCGCCTAAGATGGAGGTCTTGGTGGTGAAGATGGTGCAGTAGCTTCTTTAATTATAGGTTCTGGGTCTTCATCATTGACACCTTGAGAACTGCTAGGCTGATCCATAGCCGCCATTACAGGAGGTTCAAGAAATTGGCCTGGCGAGCTCATGTGTTCCTTTGGACTTGCCGGTAAGGCAGGAGTCGTCTCATCGATGCCCACAGGAACGTTTTTAGACTAAAAATAATAATACAAGTTGTCAGGAACAATTAAGGTTAATAAAAAAAACATAATGAAGTAAGGAGATAAGTTCTTACTTGTACAGGAAACAGTAACTGTGTTTCTTCAGTCGCTTGAAGCTTAGGCTCTGGCGAGGAAGGAGTTAGGTCCTGTTGTTCTGGATTGATCACAACCAATGACTGTGGTTTGGCGATTGAGAGCTCTGGCGAGAAGGAGATGTGTTGTTCTTGCTCTAAAATGACTTGGTCATTTTGAGTACTTGTGCCCTCGCCAGAAGAGGAAGGAATGAAACAAGATTGGAATTCAATCTGCAAGCGCCGGAATAAAGTTGTAATATCAACAGGCTTGTTCTTCTCTTCTTCCTCGAGCTCTTTTCTGATGATCCCAGCCAGAAACTAGTCTATGAAGTCCTTGCAGCACTCTTTGCCGCTGTTGATGACTTCATGTCCTATGTCATGATCTTCAGCTCCATAGATGATGCTGAAATCATCAAACTTCAAGATGTAGGCTTTACAGCATCCTTCAGAGAGCCTTTCCCCCGGTGAGTCCACAATATAATAGGCTTCGTCTTCAGCTTTGAGGACGAAGAAGTGATCATTCCAACTCACTATATATACTTGAGGCTTGTGGCTTGTGGCTTTTGCTGATTTGCTCCCATGACATATCGAACGATGCAAGATCATTCTGGGCTGTAAACCTAAATGGTCTAATGTCAGCCTTCGAAATAACTTCAAGATCAAAATGTTGATCTGGGTAGGAGCCTGCAAGGGCCTCGTCCTTGCATAGTTCTTGCCACTCTGAGGAACCTTGGATCAGGAGGTCATCAAACTCAGAGACCGTGGGCATGCTGTTAGGATTTGCACATAGCCATTGTGCAATGGTGAAAACCAATGCTGAGCAGGCGCTTGCTCTGGAGGCTTTGTCACTTCGTTGATCAAAAGTGGCATGGAAGACTTGAGCCTGAAGTTTGGCTTGTTTGTCCCTGCTTGTGATCTCTGTAGCGAACCAGATGCCACTTAGAGGCTCTTCAGGCCTGGAGTGAACCTTCCTGCATTTCTGAGACTATCAAAAGTTTGGGTTAGTTACAGACCAGTGACAAATTCATACAATGCGTTCTGGGTGAATAAATTGTAATACTTACTGATGGCCCAGAAGGATTGGATCTTTTCTTCTTGAATGATTGCAAGGCAAAAGTCACGTCTGACTCAAGGGCGTGTTGTTTTTAAGAAGAAAAGTTAATCAGATACAGTATAAGAACTTGCTAATACATGTGGCATTTTTGGATGTAAGGAGTATACTTGTGGCCAGGGAGTAGTACTTATGTTCTTGTACGACTTCCTAATAGTGGCTGAATCTTCTTCATTCAAAAATCTCTTGCCAAAATCATAGAAGATAGTGGCAAAACGTGCAAGCAGTCCCTTGTGTCGTACATTTTCCCAAAGTTGGGAGCGCCAGACTTGGTACGATTCAGTGATCGATTGGGAAATCACTAGTGGCTTCGTTATGATGGGAAGTATTACTGTTGGGAAGCCAAAGAGTTCATCTTGTACTTCTGCTGCTGTAGGGTGATTTGTTCCTTGCCAGAGAGTATACCTGTTCACGGAACTGGCGAGGGGCATATGAGCGTCTTGAGTAAGCCCGAGCTGTCTTGAGATGTGGTTTGGGGCATAGAGCTTATACCCAGGGCTCGCTGAATCTGGGAGTGGCAGGTCCTTGCAAGTGTGACATTAGAGGAAGAAGTTCCTCGCAAGAGCGCTTTGCTCTGGCGAGGGCATAAACCCACTCGCAAGGATGTCAGGATGGCGACGATTCAGAATTACTTCAACTACTGTGGTCGGAAAGTCTTTTTGTATGCAGAGGTAGTTGAAGCAATTTAAGTAGGACCATACTCTAGTCCTACAAGGTGTGGAAACCAACGTTTAGCCCAACAGCTTCTGATCTTCAAAGATAGGAGGTGTTGTAAGGCAGAAAAAGGGAAAGTACATCCACAACCAGAGCTCCACCATCCAGAGCGGTCCTGGTTGATTAAGGTCGAGCTTTGAAAGTGTGACTTGCCTCAGACTATAGTAGATGTAGGCGAGAATGGACTCAACCAAGCCCAGTTGTTCACGATTGAAGAGGCGTTCGGCAAGGTTGGTCCAGCATCTGTTGACCTTTGCAGAAGATGGACAGAAGATGTACTTCGATAGCTAGTATTCCAAAAAGGCTATGCCTCCTTGGTCTGTGTCTTTCTCCTCCTGTGCAAAGTGTTTTACCCAGGAAGAGTAGGAGAAAGGACGATTGAGGGAGGCTTGAACTGGTGTCCCGTTGTGTTGGTTGAGCGACCAAGAATTTGCAAACGCGGGAATTCCAAAGATGGTGTACAAGTCAAGGATTGTAATTCTCACATTACCATAGGGGAGACGGAAGCAGTTGGCGGTGCAATCCCAAAAACACATGGTTGTGGCGAACGGTGCTCTGTTGCAACCAGTTGGGAGAGAAAAGCACAAGTCGATAAGTTGAGTGATTCCAACTGCTTCCCACTGGTTGATATCTTGTTCGCGACGGTGCCAGTACCAAACGAGATCCTCTACGTTTGGGTGCGGTCATCTCCAAATTAGGCAAAGGGTATCTTTACTAGTCCATTCCTTTGGGTCTGCTCTGGGATTTTCTTGGACTATCAGGGATGAATTGCAGATGGGATGGCGGAGGATATTGAAAAGCTCTGGATTGATTAGAACATCCAGAAAGGGACCAAGTAGGCCAGTGCCTTGGTTTGGGTCTATGGTTAGATAGACAATTGCTTCTGGGTTCTGTCGTTGGCGACAGCCTTGAGGTGTCTCAAAAATTTCTCGGCGTTACGGTCTAAGTAAGGGATGGAGATGTCTTTATGTGGAGGCATTGTCTAGATTGAAGAAGATGAGCGGCGGCGAGAATGAAAAGTCTTAGCTTTTGACTAAGGAGGTTAAAAGTGCACGATCAAGGCAAGTGAGAAGGTCTCGTTGGGGAATGAGATTTTGTTGATATGGATTGGTGCTTTTATACTACGTCAGCCGAATGACGCAACTTTTTAGAGAAGTTATGTAATGTGGCACTTGGGTGTTATGTTACCGTTTGGTTTAACAGTGAAAGGACCCAACCCCGATTTAGTTTCCTAAACCAGAATCGAACCCCTTCTGAAAACATGAACTTGCAAAAACCATATAAATTTCTGCAGAGTTTCACTATAACGTGGAATTACCATTAACCTGCACCGGTAAAACACACTTCATCCTATGCCACAAAAGCCAAACCGTGGGCACCAATCCCATCAGGATTTTTCAATATTATAACATAATGTAAATTGATAAACCAAAAGCTGTAACTTTACAGAAATCCGGGGAAAATCATGTGAAAAATATAACATCAGAGTATTCAGAGCGACCTCTAGTATATATATACAAAAATATACAACAGTAGGCAAAACAAGAAACCTACTGAAAAAGAAAGGTAGCTCGAACACTAAGCCTCCGACAGCGACGTGCAACACCAGAATCTGAACTGCAAACTGAGCATTGAAAACAAAGAGCCCAGGGAAAGACATATAAACTGTTAGAGTGAGTGGACGAAAATAAATGACTTTCGCTGAATAATATATGTTATAAAAATATATGCGAGTCAAAATGAATGAATATGATATAGTACACGAGGTGAACCTAAACTCCTCCAGCGTACAGAGCATGCATAGAAAATCTCACGAGGTCACTCATGGACACATCTGTGCTAGTACAGTCCGAATCACGGGATCCCAGACCCATACGTGATTCTAGCCATAAAGGCCTCAGGTCAGGGTATTTGTTCCCACCCGGAAATACATCGGCACAAGGAACAGAAATCTGTACCCACCCGGAAATACATCGGCACAAGATACAGTTCCCCCCTGGTAAACATCATCGGGGATCAACCGAGATGCAAGTGTATCGATACAACCACATATACTAAGACTGTACTCTGTGTAAATCAAATCATAAATAGTTTCATGCATAAGCATAATGTAAATGCATAATCGTAAAGCACATGCTCGTATAAATCATAATCACATACGCATGCTCATGCTCGTAAAACATAATATAAAGACTCGCAATCGATCAGTGAAAAGAAAGGTCCACTCAAAGACAAGCACAGCGCGCAAACGCGCTAATCCCGAGATCCGGAGGAAGATCCCTCGCCCAATGTACGATCTCGATCCCCTGAATAATCACAAAATATAACTGATCAAAATCACAATTCATTACTCTGTACCACACCTCGGAAACCAACCATTTCCGGAAACATATAATTCGGATACAAAATAATCGACGAAAACCCCTAAACTCTCCACATAAACCCTCGACTTAAAATCCGATAACCAAATCAACTCGAAAACAGCAAAATAGCATAAAACTCATCAAAATTCAAAAAGTCAACACCCTCGCCAGAACGCCGCCGTCGCCGCCGCGGCGTCAACGGTGACGGATTCCGGCCAAAATCTCTAGATCACAAGTATTCTTCAAGCCCAACACATTTCTCTTCTACACCAAACTCCAATTCCAAGCCCACCGGCCGGAATTGAGCCCGAAACCCACGGAATCCATGGATTCACGTGAGTTTCCGGCGAGCTCCCAAACCTCAACCAATTACCAAATTGCTTCACCCAAAAGCATCTAGAGGTTGATGGGAACCTTTCCCCCCACAACCCCGACTCCAACCGTCGCCAGAGCACCCAACCCGAATCCGGCGAAACCCTCGATTTTCCTCGAGCTCGTTCTCCCTCAAATCGTGATCAATTCAACTCAAATAAAGTTCTAAACCATAGAAAATAAAGAGAGGAAGCTAGCCATACCAAAATCAAGGCTGGAGGTGGCTGGAATCGTGAAGTCCGACGACGAGTCAACGGTGGTCCGCTTGAACTCGGTCAACGCGGGTCAACGGCTCTTTTCTGGTCAAATGGCGGTCAAACTTCCCGAACAGTGATTTTCGACAATTTTTTGACTATTCTGATATTTATACTCGCGGATCGATATGATTGATGGTCCAAATCGAATCACATCCACGTTTCGGATAACTCAAACTTAATCGGATAAACACGACTAAATCACGCAATTTCAAATATTCATAACATATTCCACGGTTATCGAAAAAATTATCCGAAACCTCTCACAAACTCGAAATCACGCATACTACAATTCTCGTGAAGAGACTGAACTTAAATTCTCGCCCGATAATTAAGTCGTGAACCAAACCGCCAATTCGATTAATTTACGATAAACTGTGATTGCTCGTAAACTCGCGGATTAAGCCGATTACCATACCAATTCTGGTTCGGGTCGTCACAAACAGCGCGTCAATCGGGTAATATTCAAGTCTTTTCGCTTGCATAGGTAATTTAAGTTCAAGACTTGAGGGGCAATGTTTGGGCCTGAAATAAATATTTCATACTGGGCTTGAATGGCTGAAGTCTTGGCGAGCGGCCCATATTTTATAAGAGCTTGGCGAGCGGCCAAGTATAAGAAATAGAGTTCAATTAGAACTATAATTCATGAATTAGCTGATTCCGTGCGGCTTGGATGTCTATCATACCTTTTCTGTTCCAGATAGGTTTCTTTTATTAAAAAAGTTGTGATAGCATTGGAGTTCTATAAGGATGAAAACCCGTATGCTGGTGTCGGAGTTATATTGAGATTCAAAGAGCAAGAGCAGAAGAAGTTCAGAGTAATTGAAAGACAACTACTGAGCATTATATAAGGAACGTAAGAGTTTTGTGGAAAAGGTCCCTGATCAAACATACAACATTTGCTATACGCAAGTACACCTAGACAGACATCTCGTCAAAAGATTCTATCTTCTTTGCAACCAGCAGATCAAAGTGCTTGTCACCTATCGAGTGAGAGTATTGCGATCAGAAGGAAGCAATTGCGACTGGACGATTGAAGGGTTTGTCACATATCGAGTGAGAGTTTGGATATTCAAAGGAAGCAGTGTTCTCAACACACCGTCAGAGAGATTGCTCTGCTTTGCACTGATAAGGGAGTGTGAGGTATCGATTTCGAAGGTTCTGTGAGAGACACATATCAAAAGTCCTAGGTTACTAGGCGAGAATGACTTATTCAGATAGGGTTGGTGTTCTCCTTGTCTTAATCGCTTATCAAGAAGTCAGGCGGCTTTACATTATATATTCCATTGAAGAATGGTGATACGCCAGCATACGAAGCACATATAGGATAAACCGATACCTGCGGTCAAACTATCAGAGACCAATAAAGGAGACTGTTTCGTGAAAAGATCTCTCCGCGGGAGATATTTTTGCATCGAACAGGTTGAAGCCAGCATAGAGAAGTAAGTCAATTCATTTCCTTAATGCGTTTCTCATTATTCTAATCACCGTGCATTATCTTTACATGCTTTAGATGATTACTCAAATCTCCAACTATGACATGCTTAGTTATACACTGAATTCCAGTGGCACATCATTTCTTTGCAATGTCCTTTGAAGTCAGAAGCTGCTGCACAGAATATTTTACACTGCATATTATTCTAAGTCTAAGCCTTTCATTGACATTCAATGTTATACAAGCAAGCTTTGAAAATAGTAATCTTAAAACAACTAAGCTAGAACTGAAAAGAAGGAAATTAACTTAAGCTAGAAGCCAGAAATTCTTGTGCAGCTTGGTGGTGATCAAGTACCCTCCAAGTCTTCTGCTCTTTGCCCTCACCGCAATCGTCATGCATCCCGCCTTTTGTATGCAGTAGTCCACAACCTCACCGCCTCCTCCCGACGGCCTTCTCCTCCGCCTAATCCAGCACCTCTTTATTAGCTTCCACCATGTTGATGTCTTTCTTTTTTGGCCAAGTACAAGTAGTGACACCCTTTGCTTCTTTGCTTGTTCCACAATTATTGGACCACTTTCCTTCCCTTCAAGCAATGCTACCTCAACTTCCACCTATACAACTCAAAAGTCAATACAAACCAATGAAACCATTTTATAGAGCACATTGACTAAAAACCAGACAGAGAAATGGGATGGCATGCACTTACCCCAGGTCGCCTCCTTAGACATTCATTTTTTATGGAGTGAAGAAGTTCAAAAGCTCTTAAACTGAGCTTCTTCCCATTTGAGTCATCTAAGAAACCGATGTTAATTAGTTAGTCATGAGCTTGCTAGCTTTTGGTTAAAATTTATAACAAGATTAATGTGTGCAAGTCTAACCTTGTTTGCAGGGCTGAGCTACATGAAGAAGCACAATGGTGTCTTGGGTTTGAACAGTGTGTGACAGTGCCCATTCAAGAGCTCCTTTAGCTTCGAGGCTCGAATCCACAACCACCATGATCTTGTTCCCAATCTCATCAGAACCCTCATTCTTCACTCTGATCTCTGCACCAAAATCATCACTACTGTTGCTCAAGAACTTATCCTCTTTCAACTGGCCAGCTTTGATGGAAGACAAGGAGGAGGAGGAACGTCTATGGCCTCTAGACGCCGGTCTCGGTTTGGAACTCGAATTCGATCCGAGCCTCCGGGAGTGAACCGGAAAACAAAACGCGCCACGGCCAACACACAACCTTGCATATTTCGTACTCATGATGACAGTAAATTCTGGTTGGGAGCTTAGCTAACTTGTTCTACCTCAAAGTTGAGTACGTTCTATATATATATGCAAGAGGGAAAGAATAATTTAGTTCCCATACACTTTCCAAGCATGTCATTTATTCCATGCAGAGTCTTGTTTATTTGGTTCTTGTTTTTCTATATGGTAGGCCACATTATCCCTCGAACGTGCTTGACACGAAGTTGAAGAGCTTCAATGTAATGTTTGTATTAATCTTATAAGACTATATAGTAGGATTGTAGTTGAGCTTAATTGACGCGTACGTGTAAGCTTCTACTTGCATGATCGTGTATAATTATTCAATTGTGTACCTACAACTTTGTCCACTATTTAACTTGATGTCTCCAAGCCAAAATGAATGCATGGTAGATTAAGAAACTTTCCTCAATTTTGTTTCCCTTCTAGCCTGGTCAGAAAATTATACCCAGTAATGCATCTTCTACTATGCAGAATTGCATAAATTAAGAAGGCACCACCCACTGGCCAAGAACTCTATTATTTCATCCTTTCGGATCCATATATTAATCGTAACATACAAGAGAAAATGATTAATGTGCGTATTAAGTACATGTAATTTAGATCGTGGCATGAATGCATGGATCTATTTCTTCCTAAAAGAAGTGGGAATCATAGCTTGGGCACCTTCCATATTAAAAGTGGGTTTTGGAATGGAAAATGCATGATAAATGGTGGCTTGGCATGGTCATGATTATTTCATAAGAATAGCTAGCCAACAGAAGCTTGCACAAATAATCATTAGGAATTATATATAGGATGGGGGGAAGACATATATGTAGATGTTTATACCAAAGTCCACTTTTATGGTATATATGGAAATGTAGCTAACTATAGCTAAGTGGTGCAATATATATAGTTGACCATTTACCATTGGGAAATGATTTAACTATTTAACTACTATATTAAAATTTTAAGTTATATTGGATGAACTATATTCATCAAAAGTTGAAAGTGATGATCAAATGGTCAAATTATCTCCAATTGTGCTGATTTTTTGTAAGCGTGATCATCTAATTATAATTTAAATGAATATTAGTTTCAAAGCGGAGCTCTTCTTTGCATTATTTTGTTCGCAAAGGGAAAACTTATCTTTCAGCTGTCCTACATCTCCATTATATTGGTTTGGCGAGTTTCCATGGATTTGAAAATTTCTCCAACTAAGTCACTGTTCAGTTTTAGTAAGAATTCGAAGGTGCTAGCTGGTATACATGGTTTACTGAAAAGAAGCTAGAAGAAAACAAAGAGATAGTTGTAGGACATTAATCATCTTCAATTCATCCTCAGATCCTTTAGAAAAGAAAGTCTTTGATTGATTCAATCAAGGGCCAAAGTACATTCTCTTTCTTTGATCCAATCGTTGAAATCAATAGAATTTAGCTAGGCCAAACTTGGCCTACAACCAATATACATTTTATGGTTTTCCAAAGATCATGGACAATTGTGTATACAGTACATACATGCACATGTTTCTCGGAATAATTGTTAAAATGATCACTTAAGTATGACACGTTCTAAACTTTGTTCACTTATGTATGACAAATATCACTTTGCTCACTATCAAACTACGTACACCGTTAATCACTTTTGATCACTATGAATGATCACTCAAGTATGACACGTTCTAAACTTTGTTCACTCATGTATGACAAATATCACTTTGCTCACTATCGAACTACACTGTTAATCACTTTTGATCACTATGAATGCTAGAAATTTGAGGGGGGGGGGGGGATTTGTAGCTCTCTTCCTTGCGAGTTTTTCATACCGAGGTCGACTCTCAATTTAACCCGAGGAGGGAGAATCAAAGATTTGAAGTTTTGGAGATTTTTTGGTGTTCTTTACTTCAAAGGTTAATTCGACCATTTTTATGATGAATTGGACTTACTGTAGTTGTGAAAATTGTTGTTGGGTTGATTTTGGACAGATTTGCTTTCAGGTCGCCGAAAATTGGAGCTTCACCGCCAATTTCTAGAGTTTGGAGTGATCAAAGTGACTAACAATGTTATTCTTTAGTGACCTTAGTGATATTTGTCATACATGAGTGAGCAAAGTTTAGAACGTGTCATACTTGAGTAATCATTTTAGCAATTTTCGAGTTTTAATCTGCCAATGAGACCTATTAGACTTTGTAGCTCTCTTCCTTGTGGGTCTTTTCATACTAAAGTCGAGCTTTAATTCAACCCGAGGAGGGAGAATCAAAGATTTGAAGTTTTGAAATTCTTTTGGTGTTATTGACTTCAAAGGTTAATTCGACCATTTTCATGATGAATTGGACTTACTGTAGTTGAAAAAATTGTTGTTGGGTTGATGTTGGACAGATTTACTTTCGGGTGGCCAAAAATTAGAGTGGCGCCGCCAATTTCTAGAGTTTGAAGTGATCAAAGTGACTAACAATGTTAGTTTTTAGTGACCTTACTGATATTTGTCATACGTTAGTAAACAAAATTTAAAACGTGTCATACTTGAATGATCATTTTAGTAATTTTCTCTTCTCAATAAAATGAAATATATAAAAGGCACACAGTGAGTCTTGAAAGTGTGAAAATAAGATGGAGTAACATATATATATGATTGAAAGAATGATTTGAAGGGTGGAATTAAGCTAGAAGCCAGAAATTCTTGTGAAGCTTGGTACTGATCAAGTAGCCTCCCCCATTGCTGTTCTTTTTCCTCACTGCAACCGTCATGCAAGCAGCATTTTGGATGCAGTACTCCACCACGGCCTCCCCAACTCCGTCGACACCGCCACTACAACCTAGCTGCCACCATGTCGACCTCTTTCTTTCTTGCCCTAGAACAAGTTGAGACACCATTTGTTTTTTTGCTTCTTCCAATATGTTCTGACCCTTGTCCTTTCCTGGTTCGATTTCAGCCAGTGCTACCTCCACTCGCAACTATATATTCAAACCATGTTAGTCATCTATCATGTATGATATATGGATACCGTTAAATTATTTAGTTAGAGAATCCAAATCGTCAAAGATCTAGCCAAGTATGTATAAATTTGTGCACTTCATGTGAAAGGTATACAGTATGTATTTATATGTACTTCAAATCAAATGAACAAACAGGATGACATACTTCATACTTGATATGAACGGTTCCACTAGCTTGTTGACTTGGTAGTAAGTACTGTAAGCGAGAATGCGAGATCTAACAAATCATGTTGGGATCCTAAATTGTGATGAAAAGAGAATCTCGCTAACAAATAGTAACCATTGTACTTGGGGTGATCGATTTCTATTGTTACTAAACTTTCATTAGTTTCGTCCTCAAATTTACCAAAAAGTTGATTTCCGGTGGTTGAATTTTTTATTTTCTTTAAAATACTCAGATTAATGGAAATAATACTAATTAGGTCTAAGTTTTATATGTTGTTCATGCTAATTAAGGCATATGGACCAAGAGTCCAAGAAGATGTTATAAGAGTAGTTACGTACCCCAGGCTTGCTGATTTGGCAAAGATTTTTTAAACTATGAAGAAGTTCAAAAGCCTTCAAACCATCAAACTTCTCGTTTGTGTCGGCAGCTGCAAAATAATGGAACCAAGTATAAATAACAGATCGACAACTTAAACAAAACATAATTAAGTTACTTAATTACTAAGAGAGTAACTTAATTTCACTGCATGCATGCATGGCTGATTGGTTATAGGACTATTACGTACCATTAGCTAGATGAAGCAACACAATGGTGTCATTGGTTTGTGCAGTATGGGACAGCGCCCATTCAAGAGCTCCCTTAGCTTCAAGGCTCGAGTCCACAACCACCATTATCCTGTTACCAATTGATTCCTCCGTAGACCATGAGTCCACACTAGCTAGAACTCCGATCTTTAACCACATTGTTCGGGGTGACATCCACATTGGAAGACCGATCTTTCACCATACTGTTAACGCTCTCCACATTTGAAGGCCGATCTTTAACCATACTGTTCAGGCTGGCCACACTAGAAGGCCGATCTTTCACCAAACTGTTCATGCTGGTCACACTAGACGGCCGATCTTTAACCGCATTGTCCGGGCTGGCGTCTTCCGTCTCAAGATTGCTATAGCACTTGAGAAGATCAGTTCTTGAATGATCTTCAGCTGCAGGCTTAACATTGACTTCACAAGAATCGTTGACAGCACAAGAATCGTGTCGCCTTGATCTTCCGCTGGTTTTCGGTGACACTCCAAAACACATTCTTGCATAGTTGGAACACATGGTCGATCAATTTGAGTTTATGAAAAAAGGTCCTTGTGAAAATTATAAGCTAGCTCGCTGGGAGTAGTTTGGTCGGGTCGATCAGTTTTATCTAGCTATATATACAAAGAAGAACGTCTAGCTGGATATAGCCGCGAACTCTTATCTTTTTTTTTTCAAAGGTCGTAATCGGATCCCAGATATTTTTTGTTTATTAGATTATTTTGGTATGTTTTCTGCACATATGTCGTAGGCCACTTCTTTTGTAACGTGTCTGCCATGTCCAAAAATAACTTTAATTAGGCCGGCCAGTGCCGCCATACATCTCTCACACTACTACTAAATATCTTGTAATCTGATACTACTAGTACTTGACGTGTACAAGAGTACATCAACTGCATGCTGTCTCCGATACTTTGTAAATGCGTATGTATTAATGTATATACGTATATAAGCCCCCAATTTGGGGCGGACATCCGCCAGAACGGAGACCAACCTTTATATATAGTCTAGCTATCTCTGTGTACGATGGTAGCACGTACGGCCGAAAATATATCACTATTTTAATAGTTTTTTTTTTAATTTTAAATATTCATATTTCAATTTATTACAAAATATCATATTTATACTCCAATTTTGGCTCCAATCTAAAACCCATATATATCTTTACTCATTTTGTCCAACTCTTTACCATATTGCAAATATTCAGAAGAATTAAGATTGACGGTATTTACTTAAAAAAATTAACGATGTTAGTAATAATATGTATGAATTTTGGGTCAATATATGTTAAAAATTGAGATATAATTTTGATATATATTTCATAAAATCGAGATATAAATATTTAGAATGAACAAAATTTCAACTTTGGCTCCGATTTAAAAACCATATATATCTTTACTAATTTTGTCTAACTCTTTACCATATTGCAAATATTCAGAAGAATTAAGATCGAATTAAGGTATTTACTTTAAAAAATTAACGATGTTAGTAATAATATGTATGAATTTTGGGTCAATATATGTTAAAAATTGAGATATAATTTTGATATTTCATAAAATCGAGATATAAATATTTAGAATGAACAAAATTTTAGATGCCGTTTGTTGATTTTTTATATTATAATATTGATGTATTGTTATGATAAGGTGCACTACAACATTTTTGCCCATTACCGGCGAGATCACCGGAGACAAGGCCGGCGACTGGAAAAGTCGCCGGTAATGTTCAACATTACCGGCGACTTAGCCCGTCGCCGGTAATGTCGCCGGAATCTCGCCGGTAATGTTGCAAAACATTACCGGCGACGGTTGGAGTCGCCGGTAATGTTTTGCAACATTACCGGCGAGATTCCGGCGTAAAGTCGCCGGTAATGTCTTCATTTCCGGCGACTTACTCCGTCGCCGGCAATGTGTCTTATATTAGATGCCGGATCGGGCAGCTCGATCATTCAATCATTTTGAGCGAAAAAAATCCAGAGAAATCGAAAGAAGGAAAACGTACGCTCTGAAATCGATCATTCGGTATATTGTCAAAATTAAGGCGGGCGTCGAAAACTCGATCACTCGAGAAGCTATTTATATAGGTACGTAGGTGTATATATACGTATATGTGGTATATATATATATGTGTGTGTGTGTGTGTTGATCAAATCCAATTCGTTAGATATATATATATATATATATATATATGAAATGTTGTTGATGTACGGTCACCGAAACGAGAAAACAGCTTGTAGTTAATCTTGTGTCTGAATCAATGACTGGTATTATCGTATTGTTATCGGAGCCAGGCTTAACAGAGCCTCCTCCTATATACCCAGTCAAATACGTTTTGAATTGAAAAAAGGAGAATACGTACTATCATCGAGTACTGAATCGAATTCAGAGATTAGATCGATATATATATATATATGCATGCATGTGTTGATTTAATTAGAGTTGAATTGAGAGATCACGTCGATTATTAGTAGTGAATGTGTGTATATATATATAATTAATACGTAAAATTGTTAGAATTTTCAGGATGGACAAGAGTTGGATGAGCCTCGAAAGATGGGATGTCAGATATCACGAGGGAATTAGGAGTTTTGTGGATTTTGTGAAGGCTAATTGTGGAGACACTACACTTCATTATTGCCCGTGTAAAGAATGTAAGTGTTTCAGCGATCGATTTCGATTTCCCATTGATAAAGTCCAGAGGCACCTGAGTAAATACGGGTTTTGGGATAAGTACACTTGTTGGATTTATCACGGTGAAACATCGGTAGCGGGTCCGCATGATCATGGACAATTTGGTGAGAGGGCCAGTCCACGCTATGATTATGGAGATTTTGCTGAGAGGGGCAGTTCATCCTATGATCCAACATCGATGTTAATCAATGATATGTTTCCTCATGAGAGCGGTGTATTTGCTGATGAAGCACCAAATGTCCCTCCCGTCGTTGAGGGTTTCCCCCATATCGAGCCAGTCGAACCATTACCTGGAGGTCATGCCAACACAAGCGGTATGGACAAGTACAATAACCTGATTGCATTGCAACAGACTCCGTTGTACGACGGTTGTAGTAAGACTGTTCTTGAAAGTCTGATGGGAGTGATGCAGCTAAAAATGGAGAACAAAATGTCTGTCAAAGCTGTTGATTCTTGGTTGAAGTGGACTGCTTCGCTACTGCCACCCGGTCATCGTCTTCCTACCACTCATCATAAGGTGCGACATATCCTGAAAGATCTTGGGCTTTCCTACATCAAAATCCATGCATGCAGATATGATTGTATTCTCTTCTGGGGAAAAGATCTCGAAGACCTTGAAGCCTGCCCGGTATGTTTTACAGAAAGGTATAAGTTGACTCCTGCAGGCAACAAGAAAGCTGTGAAGATACTTCGATATTTCCCGCTTATTGATAGGCTGGAGCGGTTGTTCATGTGTGCTTTCACGGCCGAGGCAATGAGATGGTGGGCTGAGAGGAACTTGCCTGACGATGACACCCTTATACACCCTTCCGACGGAGAGGCTTGGAAGCACATGGTCAGGGAGTTTGATCATTTTGCAGCAGATGTCCGAAATGTTTGGCTAGGGCTCTCATCTGACGGATTCAACCCTTTTGGCAACATGAGTCTTCAATACAGTATATGGCCAGTTATTTTGGTACCGTACAACCTTCCACCATGGATGTGCATGAAGAAGGAATACAATATGCTCACTCTGTTAATTCCGGGCCCGGGTTATCCAGGAAAGTGTCTCGATGTGTATTTGAGGCCTTTGATTGAGGAGCTTAAGTACCTGAGTGAGTGTGGCCACCCCACTTACGATAGGTTCAAAAAGGAGATGTTCCAGATGCATGCCATGCTTGTTGGCACCATCAGTGATTTTCCTGCCCGCGGTATGTTGTCGGGCAACGTTACCAGGGGTTACAGGGCTTGTTCAGAGTGCATGACGGTTGATTGTTGCAGTCCTCATTGCAGTAAAATTGTCTCGATACGTCACCGTTGTTGGCTTCCATATGATCACCCATTTAGGCAGGATCCAGACGCGTTTGATGGGACTGTTGAAACTGGTGTGGCACCCAGGCGATGGACAGGGGACGAAATTTTGGAAGTGTTGAATGAATACGATTTTGGCCAGCTGAGCAATCATCCTGACATAGTGGCGTCAATTCCAGACAAGCCCGAAAGGTATAAGTTTTGGACACACAAGAGCATATTCTGGGAACTCTCCTACTGGCCCAGGTTGCTTATCAGACATTACCTAGATGTCATGCACATAGAGAAGAATGTGTGTGAAAGTGTGGTGGGCACAGTTCTTAACTTGGAGGGGAAAACAAAAGACATCCCTAAGACACGCATTGATCTTAAAGCAATGGGTGTGCGGAAACATTTGTGGTTAAGAGATGGTAAGAGAAAAATGCCGCAAGCTCCGTACACCGTAAAGCCGAAGCATAAGCATGAAATTTTTCGGTGGCTGAGTAATGTCAGGTATATATTCTTATGGCTATGTATGAATTTGTCCTTAAATTTTTAGCGGAGTATATATGGTTATATGCGAGAAATATAATTGGTCCATATATATGGCTTCATCTATATATATATGCAGGTATCCTTATGGCTATGCAGGAAATATAAGCAGGTGTGTTAACTTCCGGGACAATAAGATGTACGGATTAAAGAGTCATGACTGCCATGTACTGCTTCAACGCCTTTTCCCTATTTTCATTCGAGGGTACATGCCCAAAGAGGTGGTGGAGCCGTTGGTGGCCTTGTCAAGATTCTTTCAGAAGTTATGCACCAGGGAAGTTAAAAAAGCAGACCTGCGGGAGATGCAAGATGACATCATTTTTATCATGTGCAAGCTTGAGAAGATATTTCCCCCAAATTTTTTCGACATAATGCCGCACCTGATGATCCATCTTCCCGAACAATTGTTGCTTACCGGTCCCGTACACTACACTTGGATGTATCCCATGGAAAGGTACAAATGATTCATAAATTTGGTTTGCCTATGGTTTTTATATGTAATGACTTCTGGTTAAGTAAGTTAACATGCACTTGTTAACTTGTAGACAATTGGGAGCCTACAAGGACTATGTGAAGAATAAATATGCACCTGAAGGGTGTATCGCTGAAGCATATCTTGCGCACGAGTGTGTAACGTACACCAAAGTCTACCTCGAAAATGTAGAGGACCCCCAACAACATATGCCGATAGATGAACCCCAGTTCAACCTTTTTATCATCTCCAGTGACGTGGTAGTACATGGAAGCTTGCCAAAGTCGTACAAGTTGGATGGAAATGAGGTAGCCATTGCCCACTGGTCGGTACTGATTAACTGTCAAGAAGTACAATATTGGAAAAACTATCATCTTCACTGCCCTGCTATTTCCGGAAATGTTGATTACCACAACAAGACGTTTGCAAACTACTTTGGTCAATGGGTAAGTATATGTGTATATGTCTATTTTTATATATATATCCTTACATAGCATGTATGTATGTACGTGCTTTTGTGGTTTCAAGATGACATAATTTCTTCTGTACGTATTAATATATGGACGTTTTCAGATGAACCATGTAGCAGATGATGGTTGCCCAGAGTGGTCAAACGAATTGAGGGTCCTGGCGATGAAACCGATTGCTTCAAAAGTTTACTCGATGTGTCAGGTCAATGGCGTGAAATTTATATGTGAAAATCGAGACGACCGACTGAAAACACAGAATTGTGGGGTGATGGTCCATGGTGGGCAGGATGGCGTTGACTATTACGGTGTCCTTCATTCAGTTGTTGAACTAATTTATGGGAACCGCATGAAAGTGCACTTGTTCAAGTGTAGATGGTTTGATACTAGCCCGGAGAACACAAGGACCGATCAGTACGGAACATTTTCGGTGAATACTGCTACTACCTGGTATGAAGATGACCCTTTCGTTCTTGCCTCATCAGTAAAACAAGTGTTTTACCTGGACGATCTTCTTAACAAAGTCCCGTGGAAGGTGGTTAACCATGTTGCTCATAGAAACATATACAGTGCTGCCACACTTGGTGATACCGCAGATGATGAGGAAGTTACTGCATACCAAGAGCCGAACGCTTTTGACATTCCGGAATCATCTACGATTCGCCTTAATAATGTGAGATCTGGGAGTGTGGTTCGAATTACTGGAGCAGAACTTCTCGATGTTAATCCATATGAAGTTGACGCTGATTCAGATGACGAGGAGCGGCACATATTGCCAGAGGTTACCTATGAAACCGAGTCAGACTCAAGTGATGAAGATGATTACGATTATCATCCTTAGTACGTTGGAAATTGTAGTCGGAAATTGTAGTCGGAAATCGTACGTAGTCGGAAAATGTAGCTAGTCTAAATTGTAGACGGAAATTGTAGTCGTTAATCGTACGTAGATGGAATTTGATAATCGAAAATGTAGTCGGAAAATGTAGTCGTTAATCGTACGTATACGGAAATTGATAATCGAAATTTTAGTCGAAAAATGTAGCCGGAAATCGTAGACGGAAAATGTAGTCGTTAATCGTACGTATACGGAAATTGATAATCGAAATTTTAGTCGGAAAATGTAGCCGGAAATCGTAGACGGAAAATGTAGTCGTTAATCGTACGTATACGGAAATCGTAGTACGTATACGGAAATCATTAATCGAAAATGTAGTCGGAAAATGTAGTCATTAATCGTACGTATACGGAAATTGATAATCGAAATTTTAGTCGGAAAATGTAGCCGGAAATCGTAGACGGAAAATGTTGTCGGATATTCTTCGGGAAATAATGACATTACCAACGAGTTGAAGTCGTTGGTAATGACATTACCAACGAGTTATAAGCAACTCGTTGGTAATGACATTACCCACGAGTTAACTCGTCGTTGGTAATGTCATTACCAACGAGTTGCTTATAACTCGTTGGTAATGTCATTACCAACGAGTTAACTCGTTGGTAATGTCATTACCAACGAGTTGAAGTCGTTGGTAATGACATTACCAACGAGTTATAAGCAACTCGCCGGTAATGTTTTCTGGTTTCCCCCATATCGAGCCCGAGCCTTTCATTTCTCCTCCTCTCCCTCTCCTCCTCCTCTCCCTCTCCTCTCCCTCTCCTCCTCCCAAATCGGTCCGGTGAGTGTATGTGCTCCTCCTCCTCCTCTCCCACTACTCCTCCTTATCCTCTACTCCTCCTCTCCCTCTCCTCCTCTCCACCGATCCCCTCTCCTCTCCTCCTCCGAAAATCTCCTCCTCCCCTCCTCCCCTCCTCTCCTCCCCTCACCATTGTAGGTGGAAATTCATGGCAGGTCCGATCCTCTCTCTCTCCCTCTCTCTCTCTCTCTCAATTTTTAATTATTTTTTTGCATGTGTATGTGTATGTGTATGTGTATGTGTATGTGTATGTGTATGTGTATGTGTATGTGTATGTGTATGTGTATGTGTATGTGTATGTGCATGTGTATGTGTATGTGTATGTGTAAATTAATTAGGGTGCTAAGTTGGAAATTAGGGTGATAAGTTCTAAATTAGCATGTATGTATATATGTGATGTATATATATATTTAGGTATGTGAATATGAAGTGATGTATATATATATGTGAAAATTATGTATAAATGTGGTTTGGATGAATATGTGATGTATATATATGTGGAAATTAAACCTAATTAAGATGCATGATATATATATGTGTGAAAAATGTGGAAAATTAATTAGGGTTTGTGATTTGGATGAATATGTGATGGATAAATTTAATTAAGATGCATGATGTATATATATATACACATCGAATATGTATAGTCGTTAATTTAGGTGATATAGTTGTTAATTAATCGTATAAATGAAGGTGGAAATCGGGATCGGGACGGTTTAGAACCAGAACGGTTTTAAACCGGAACGGTTTTAAACCGGAACGGTTTGGAACCGGAACGGTTTGGAACCGGAACGGAAATTGTAACCGGAACCTTTATGTTACAAACGTTTCCGGTTACAAACAGTTCCGGTTTCAAACGGTTCCGGTTCCGGTTCCGATTTGTTATAGAACCGAAACGGTTTGGAACCGGAACAGTTTGGAACCGGAACTGTTTGTAACCGGAACCGTTTGTAACATAACGGTTCCGGTTACAAACAGTTCCGGTTTCAAACGGTTCCGGTTCCACACCGTTCCGGTTCCGATTTGTTATTGAACCGAAACGGTTTGGAACCGGAACTTATTGTAACTGGAACCGTTATGTTACAAACGGTTCCGGTTCCAAACAGTTCCGGTTTCAAACGGTTCCGGTTCCAAACCGTTCCGGTTCCGATTTGTTATAGAACCGAAATGGTTTGGAACCGGAACGGTTTGGAACCGGAACTGTTTGTAACCGGAACCGTTATGTTACAAACGGTTCCGGTTACAAACAGTTCCGGTTTCAAACGGTTCCGGTTCCACACCGTTCCGGTTCCGATTTGTTATTGAACCGAATCCATGACTATTACGATGTCCAGGAGGTTTTGCGGCTAATTGGCTTCGGAGAGGTTCCCGAAATAGTGGAGGGAACAGTAGTCAAGCTTCCTCCTCGCCCGCAGTTAGCAACACGCCCAGTGGGCCAATGATGACTGCTCGCACGAGAGCCTTGTTAGAGGCGCGAGCTGAGGAGGAAGCTGCACGATCAAGAGCCGTGGAACCGGAATTCGAGGCTCGAGCCTCAGTCTCTAGACGCTCAATCAGCAGACGTCCCTCCGGTGGCAGAGCCTCAGACGAGCGACAGTCAACGGGGGCATCAGAAACTCCCTCAATCTGAATGCCCCATATTCGGATGGTGCCTACTCCCGTTTCACGGGAATCATCTCAGGCACATGGTGGTGCTGGCGCCTCATCGTCCAGGCCTCGTCTATCTCCGCCGTCCGGTCTCTTCCTACCCGACGAGATTCCTGTCATCCCTGAATTCGATGATAGGGGGATGCCTGTTTATATTGAAGGACGGCCGGATTTCCTGACCGTGCAGGAAGCGTATAACTTCCTCCCGTTCGACCCCGTGTATCTTTGGAGTGTGAGGTGCACCAACCAACAAACGGACGATGCAGGTAAATTTTATTTAACATCAGATTGATTAATTAATTATTACTTAAGACTTGCGATTGGTTCAATTAATGATATCAATTTGTTGACATTGTTTTATTAGGCAATTTCGTTAATGGGACTGGAAAACGGAAAGGGGCTAGAAGCACCTGCACCGGGAAGAGACTTGAGCAGGCCACCGGCGGAAGGAAAACGCCCATAAGGGCCAATGAGGATGGCGAGGTGATCGAGGCATTCGACACCACGCGCAAATATGTCAGCATGGCCGGTGCGATCGTGCGGGACAAGGTCCCAATGCTTTGGCCAGATTGGGAATCTGTGCCTATCTACGTGAAGATGCAAGTGCATAATGCACTCAGTGTGAGTAAAATCGTATTTTCATTACGTAAATTTTACATTTATTAATTAAGTCCACTTAAATATATAATTTTACCTTTTATATATTCATATTGCAGGTGTGGTTTGACGTGGATGAAGTTCTTATTCACACGTGGGTAGAGCGTCAACTACATAATCGGTGATGTGCTTCGACTTATTTGAATATATATCGAGTTAGATTTTTGTTTATCAACTGTTTTAATATCTCTAACTTTTTTTCCTTGTTTTAATATAGGTATAAAGAGTGGAAGAACGAGCTTTCTTCCCATTACACTGTATACAAGGAGCTAGGCCGAGGTTCTACCCCTAGCGAATTCCGGTTTAGGGAGTACGAGTGGCTGTGGCTGATAGCCCACTTCGAGCACCCCAAAGCTCAGGTATGCATCCTTAATATATCTTACAAGCCTAATGTATCGTATCAGATTGAAATAGTGTGAGATCTAATTTTTTTCCATATGTTTATCAAACAAGGCGATTTCGAAGACGAACCGGGCGAATAGATTGAAAAACACCAGGGCCCATCATGCAGGTTCACTCAACTACATGGGTTGGTCGACTAAGGCGCAGCAACAACAAGAAGTGAACCCCTTGGTGTATATTCATTAGAAGTTCTATCCGCAGTGCCCTGACGAAGCGGTAAGTCTTTCGCCTCTCCATGTGTTAATAAAACTATTTTTCGATATTAATAGATGTTGTTAGTTAATACGTTGTTCATTTTCGCTTTTCAATTAGGCGAGAGTGGAGGAGGCGACCGCAGAAGTGACCATGAGTATAGCTCGGACTAACCATCCTGACTGCTCCGAGGAAGAAGTCACCCAGTATGCCTCTCAGATCGATCCGCTTGATCCCCCGATAGCGGCTCAGATCATGGCAAAAACGTGCTGGACTGGAAAGAATACCTACTACTGTAGGGGAATGGGCTCGGCGGGCGAAGGAGTATTGAAAACCACTTCACAATACTCTACCGCGTCAAGAAGTTCAACTTCTAGTCGTAACCTCGCAGCGGAGCTTCATAGGACGCAGAGGGAGTTGGAGGAGCAAAAGAGGCAGATGGCCGAGTACCAAATGCAGCAGACACAGGTGCAGGCTCAGATGTACACATGGATGCGGACGATGTACGAGGCTCAGACTACCGGACAACCGTTCCCCACACCTCCCCCGGTCCCTCCGTTCCCTAGCTATCCACCACCACCACCGCACCAGTCAACGCCAGAGCAAGACCAAGGAAGCCACCGGAATTCAAATGAGTACATGGATTACTTCGACCCTGACCCGCAAGTTCCTAGACCCTGACCTGTAGTTGTAGTTAATTTTCGTATCGTCGTTGCTATTTGTACTGTACGTTGGACATTTATGTGTACTGTTGAACTTGTATGATTGTACGGTTTATGTCTTTCAATGCAGGTTCTGGAATTGGGCCCAATCCAGAACCGCGTTTTTTTTTCAAAATTTTTTCAGACATTGCCGGCGACATGGACCTCAGTCGCCGGCAATGTCACAAATTCCGGCGACGGCGGCGGAACCATTGCCGGCGACGCCGTTTCCCGTCGCCGGCAATGTTAACACCGGCGGGAGATTTCCGGCGACGTCATTGCCGGCGACTCGGCGCCGGGAATGACATTTCTGGCGGAAAAAAAAGACAAGGCCGGCGACCTCCCGTCGCCGGTAATGTCTCCTTTTCTTGTAGTGGGGTAAAGTTAATTACCCGTACGTAATGAAGTTTATGAATCGTTTCCACCAACTAAGGTTCTAGCTAGATTATAAATATCAGAATAAGGTAGCCCACCTTGTAGATCCATGCTGACCAACCATATAAATTACCTTCATTCTCTATTCTTGCAAGTTGGAATGAGAATGTAAAACCATTCTACAATCCTAAAGACGTGGGTGACAAATTTATATATGTTTGCTTCTTCTTTTGTTCGAGGGAAACATCATCTCGGAGGACTGGAAAAAAGTTTTATTACTTAATACGACTAATATCGTAATAGATGGCATTCAGAACAGGCTCTGGAACGGAGGTGAACCATTAATAAAGAATGTCACGATCCTAAACAAATATATGTGCTACACTATTACAATTACTAGCACTAATATTTAAATCCAAAAAAATCAACACATGTAAGCTTATCTGCATCTTATCGAGATCACGAGAATCAATGATATAAAAGGATAAACATATCCCTAAGCACTCAATTGTGGTAGGTATGTCTACCTTAAAGAAACTCACAATCTAAATAAGACACGGATAAACCATAACCAATAAAACCAGAACTATTACCACTTGATTGCAAATACTGGGTCATGAAAACAGATCAGGCCCAATGAGGCTAGAGTCCAAAACGGCCCAATGTCAATAAACCTAAACACCAAGCAGACGTCTCCACATCGCCACCGTTCGACCCAGGAAATCCTTAGACCATGATCGATCTAGATGAGCGGCCACCGGAGGCAACAAACCTCTTGCATCGCCGTTGGCTCACAGCCTTCAAGTTGCTGCTCTTACCTCGATCCCATACACGAGAATGCCAGTTCTCGATCAAACTCCCACGCCCAAAATGGCTGATGAACATCACACCTACACTACAAGTCGTCACCGCCTCTAGATCTACAGTGTGGCCGAAGTATCGCCTCTAAGCTCTATCGTCACCATCATGGCACCGTCGCATGACCTGCTCTTCAATCAAAAACTCCCAGCAACAGAGATGTACCACCGTCGCCAACTCCTCCGCGATGGATTCCTTAATCCGAGCGTGAGCGAGACGAGTACCTGGCCACTCAGCAAACCTGCCCTCAAAAGTCTCAGATCGATCGATCCTTAGCTTCATCTTGGACAAGGTAGAGTGTCTGTATGGCTCCCATGTAGTGCGATGAAAGGACCCAACCCCGATTTAGTTCCCTAAACCGGAATCAAACCCTTTCGAAAACACGAACCAACAAAAACCGTAGAAATTTTGGCAGAGTTTCGCTACTAACGTAGAATTACCATTACCTGCACGCGGAAAATACACTTCATCCTATGCCACAAAAATCAAACCGTGGGCACCAATCCCATCCGGATTTCTCAATATATCGACAGTAAAGTAAAACAATAAATATATCTATACTTTACTGAAATCCGGAGTAAAATCGTATAACATAAACAACAGATTACTCAGAGCGACCTCTAATGTATAATCATATAAGTATACCACAGTAGGTAGAACAATAAACCTACTGGAAGAAATAAGGTAGCTCGAGCACTATGCCTCCGACCATGACGTGCGACACCAGAGTCCGAACTGCAAACTGGGCACGGAAACCGAAAAGCCCAGGGGAAAGGCAAATAAAAACGTTAGAGTGAGTGGACGAAAATAAACATATGCCTTTCACCAGTTATATACATAATCATTATAAAACAGTGCGAGTTCGGAAAACATATACATATGGAGGTTGTCGGGAGACCTCTCAAACCCGACGTCAGGTGAATCGCTCAAACCCGACGGTGATAGGCCAGGGGACCTCTCAACCCTGGCGGCATACAAGGGACCTCTCAACCCTGCCCAGAGGACCTCTCAACTCTTGTGGACTACCGGTGATCAGCCGAGTAGTCGAAGCATCGATGCAGTAATGCCATCACCAATAAGTATAAAACAATACCTCCGAAACAATACATATCACAATATCGTATAAAGTAAATACGAAAATCATAAAATCCACGAACTCGCAAATCAACAGTGAAAACATAAACTTGTCCACTCACACGCTAGCGTAACGCAGTTCGCGTTAACCCGTGATCCGGCGGAAAGTCCCTCGCCAAACAAACGATCACGAACCCCTGAATAATCACAAAATCCATTTCTCAAAATCACAACTCGACAATTCAAAACAAATCACGAGAAACCACCGTTCTCGGAAACACGTAATCCGATTACGACAAACTGTCGAAAATCCGAAAATCACACCTCAATACCTCGCTGTACTTTCGGACGCTCAACTCGAAAAACGAACCTCCCCACTGCGATCGGGGCGCGATTTCGAGTGAAATGACATGCAACTTGTCGAAAATCCCAAAAAGTCAAACTTTGACCGCCGTTGACCACCGCCCACGGCGGCGCCACCACCAAACTGAAAATTTTCCGGCGGAGCAACCCCTATTCCACTCAAAATCATCCACTGAGCAACTTTGTCAACTGCAACAAAAGCCAATTCAATCTCTAACTAGCTCAATTTCATGATAAACTGAATTGGTACCAAATTTTCCAATCCAAAATTCTCCATCCACAAATCAAATTAGGACTTCATACTTACATGGTAGCTTGTAGGTGAGGAGAGCTACAAAACCCAGTCCATTTTGTAGTTCAATTCCACCGGAATCATGAAACCCGAATAGCCTCAATTTCTTCAAACTTTTGGCCGGTTTTTCTTCTCTTTCTGGCGAGCCACGCCGTGAGAGGTGGTCGGATTCCAAAGGGCAGCAAGGCCGAGTCGAACGAGCCAAAGCCCGTGCCCGGAGGTGGTCGGAATACTCCACGACGCCGGTGAGCCGTGGCCACCGCCGTGAGCTCTCCTCCTCCAAGTTTGACCGAGTCAACTCATTTAATTCCCAACTTTGACTTTCCCTTTTTGGCAATCCCACTATTTATAGCCTTTCCCAAAGAGGAAACCCCCATAAATACATTTCGCGACAAACTTTAAACTCCCGTAACTTCCGCGTCGTAATTCCGATTCCGATAATTCTCGCGGCAACAAACTCGACTGAACAGATTCTTCCAATATCACCCGAAATCAAACACATCGACCAACCGGATAAAAAGTCAACTGTTCAACCAAACACACATTTAATCGACTAAACAATCAACAAACGGAAATATTCACAACTTAATCTCCGTAACTCAGAATAACGCTCCGGAAGTTCCCACGAGCTCGAAATTAAATTCTGAACAACTTCCGTGAAGAGGACAAAACCAAATTCTCATCCGGTAATTTAGTCGTTAAGTGCACCACCATTTAAATCCAAACTTCAAATATTCATAATTAATTCCTCGGTCGTCCAAATAACGATCCGGAATCGCCCACGAACTCGAAATCACACACACAACGACTCTCGAGAAGAGACTCAGCTCCAATTCTCGGCCAATGATTAAGTCGTTAACAAGCCTGGCGATTCAATCATCAATCGGAAATCTGCGATTACGTAGTAACTCACGAATATAGCTGATTATACTGCTGATTCTGGTCCGGGTCGTCACATGCGAGCCAATTATGGCAACCCCAAGATAAGGGTTGCAGAATACTTCCACACATGATGAAGCTGATGTTAGGGTGGCGCTACCCTAGCCCTATGAGAGTGATAAGGTTTGACATTGTGAATCCTATTAAGAGGGAATATGTTTTTTATATATGTTTGCTTCTGTTCTTGTATTGGACAGGAAATATTCAACTATCTATCACACTACCAGAAAGATTAATATAGCTGACGGCGAAAAATCGTTGGCCAGTTAACAAAAATCGTTGACTATAGCTATAGTTGACGATGTGTCATTGGTTATAACATCGTCGGAAAAAGACCGTCGATGAAACTATAGCCGACGACAATGTAGGATAGTCTTCGGATATAGTTCAAACTATAGCCGACAACGTATACGTTGTTGAGAATAGTTTAGACTATTCCCGAAGATGGAGTCATCAGTGAAACCCACCCCCGTGGTCACAAAGTTGACCGGCTTCGGATTATAGTCGACAAAATTTTATATGATTGTCATCGGCTATAGTGGAAGAACATCGTCAGTTATAGATTGAATGTCGTCGGCTATAGTCTTCCGAAATGTCAGTTTCTGGTAAACTATTGCCGACGAGATAGGTTCATTTCGTCGGCTATAGTTGGTAATTTTTTTTATAAAAAAAACTGCAGATTCTGGATTTCGTGCCTAGAACCTACAATTGGAAAATATAACACATATTTTTCTAACAACACATATTTTCCAACGTACACATCCATACAAATAAAAACACACCTACACTAATAATGATCAATATCTATGTTGTTGATGTAATAACTACCTTGGTCTTGTTGATCCTCCTGTGGTTGCGGTTGTGGAGCACTGAACATGTTTGGAGGTGGGGCCGGGATCTGGATTTCAATAGTGTGAAACTGTGTAAACCATTGTTGCATATATTCCACCATAGATGTCTGTTGTTCGGCTAATCTCGCATTATGTAATGAAATTGCCTGGTGCATTTCCTCCATCTGTCTCTGTTGCTCCTCAATCTCCCTCGTCTGCCTCTAAAGCTGCTCTTGTAGCTCAGAGTTCCTGGAACTTCCAGACCCGCAGGAGAATTCGGGAGTCTTATTCAACACTCCTTGGCCCCTCTTGCCGAGACCCCTGCAGTAAAATGTGTTCTTTCCTAGAGAGATAGCGGTTGCCATGATCCTCACCGTTACAGTCGGATCAGATGGATCAATTTGAGAGACGTACTAGGAGAGCTTCTCATCTTGGGAGTCAGAATATAGCTCTCTCGCTACCTGATTCAACACATCGGAATCACCTCCTGCACTCTCGCCTAATTGACAAGGAAATATGAATAATGTATTATTAAACATACAAAAAAATTTAGAGAAAAAATATATATTAGCAAATATGTTAATTAATTTATGAGGGCTCAAGACTTACAGCATCTTCATGGCACTGCGGATATACGTGCTGTGTAGTATACACCAACGCGGGGACTTCTAGGTATTTGGCGGCCTCCTCCATCCAGCCCGAATATGATTTGGAACTAGCACGATAGTTCTTGGTCTTCATTTACCGGTTCTTGGAGTTTGTTTCCAAAATTTCCTTATTTGATAAATATACATCAAAAAATTATTAGCTAACTATTTTCATATAATATGATACAACAAAAATATACTCATGTTGCATACCTGTAATCGGGGGTTCCTGAATTAGGTTACAAGTCATTGTCACTCGTACTCCCTAAACCGGAACTCACTATGGATACCATCTCGGTCGTCGTCGTGCTTGGTCCAGTGTTTTCGGAGCTCGGCCTTCCACTCCTTGTACCTATATTAATGCAACACTAATGTTAGAAATTGACAACACTTGATCAACAAAATCTAACTCGATATAACTCGAATCACATCACCTGCCCCCATACACCTCATCTGCTCATGTGGGTTTGAGCTCATTTTCCACGTGAAACCACCTCTATAATATATATATATATATATATATAAATGGTAAAAATTATATATTTCTTCGGACTTGATTAATAAGTGGAAAAGATACATAATAAATATACAATATAACTCGGTGGTAGTGCATTATTCACTTCCATCTTCAAGTAGTGCGGCACGGTATTCCAATCTAGCTACAGCATTGAGACTCTGTCCCGTATGATGCTTCCCACCATGTCAACGTACTTTCACATAATCGTTCCCTCGATCACCTCACCTCTGTTCCTGGTCTTAATGACCAGTTTCTCATTCCTGGTCACTTTGTCAAGAAGCTTGCTGACAACGGTGCCTCTGGTCTTTTTTTCTTTGCGTCCGGCAACGATTTCACCTAAGACATGGATACAAATATGAAAACATTAGCACCAAATTTAATTTACATATTAATAATTTTGAAATTAAATTATTAAGGTTGTTAACTAATATTTACCCGATTTGTCTGTCTGTTGTCCCTTAATCCTTACACTCCAAAGAGTTGTCTCGAACGGTACATGCATGTATGCTTGGTCCATCGTAAGGAAAGGTTGTTGTCCTAGAATAAGTTTCCCCGTGTCATCGATGATAGGTATGGTAGGTATCTCGTCGGGCAAGAAGAGGGTAGACGGCGGACATAATCGTACTCCTGCCGTAGAGGAACTACCTGAAGCACATGCCTTAGATGATCGAGGGGCCTGAGCCATAGCGGGAATATGTTCCGGAGGGGGAATGTGCGGCATACGGACCGATTCCTGAGATGTGCTGCCCGTTGAGGGCGTGCGGTTGTCTTTATAGAGCCTTCTCACACTAGAGGATCAGCAGACAACTAATTTCGGTTGCGGCGTTGCCCCCAGACCAAGTAGTTGAATGTGGCAAAAGGTGGCATAGCCGCTATAAGTGTTGCCGATAGTGGCGGACCTGGAATGACTAGCGCTAGTCTCATTTCCACATTTGGATCTCGACCTGGATCCCGACGAATTTTTTTGCTAAACCAATTTTTCATGGATCCAAATCAAAACTCAATTCAATTCATCAAGAACTAACCAACTTAACTAAAAAAATAATCAACTTAACAAAATTCTCAAATCCTAATCAACACGGCCATTTAATCCTAATCCAACACGGCCACTAGCATAATCAGTACATAATCAATTTCATGGTTCCTAATTACCGCGGACCAACCAATTCATGGTTCCTAATCAATTTCACATAGCATATCTGTATTTTACATACATAATTAATTTCACATACAAATTTACAAAGTATCAAATCCCATAACTTTACACAAAATTTCACAAAATCCGTACATTACAACATCCTAACCACATCCATTTCATCTAAACAATCAATTTCCACATCAAAATATTCATCTAAACAATCAACTTCCACATCCTAATCCATTACCACATCCTAACCATTACAACATCTAATCATTACAAGAGTCATCATCTAATTCATAGTCCCTAAATCAATAATTTCGGCAATTACATACCAAAAATTTCACAGCAATCCATTATCACAGTCCCTAATTCATAGCAATAATTCACAATCCATTACCACAGTCCCTAATTTCCAATAATTCAATCCTTAAACCAATAATTTCAGCACCAGTCTCACATAATTTCAACAATCCATAATTCACAGTCCCTAAAACCCTAAAATTGCCACTGAAATACGAGAGAGAGAGAGAGGGAGAGAGAGAAAACCTGCTATGTTGATTTTAAGAGAGAGAGAGAGAGGATCTCAGCGAGCGACGAATGATGAATGGCAGGCGACAAAGACAGTTTTGGGTCAAGTGAACTTTTATGGTTTGGTTCAGCTGGGAGGTGTTTTAGTTCGGCTTAGGGTTTTGGGGGTTGAGTGAGAGGGTTTGCTGGTTGAGCGACGGCGCAGGATGGCCGGAGAACAGTGGGTGGCGGCGAAAATCGAAAAAATTAGGGTTTGGGTGTTTTGGTTCATGTTGGGCGGCGCGGGCTGGACGAAGCTGTGTAATATATCCGAAAACATAGCCGACGACATAAGTAAAGTTGTCGGCTATAGTTTGTATAATATATAACATAAGTCTATGTCATCGGCTAGGGCTGTTAATCAGGTCAAATGGTTCGGTTTTCTATCTGAACCGAAAACCGAACCAAAATTTTTAATCGGCTCGGTTCGGTTCAGTTTTTCAGTTTTTGAAGTGATAACCCAAATATATTCGGTTAGTTCGGTTAGGTTATTTTTTTGGTTTTCTGTGATATCAAACTCAGAAGAAAAAAATAATGAAACTACACACAAGTCCAATCAATTAAATACATGTCCATCATACTTCGTAAAAATAAGATTTGAATCCCAGTCCATTTGAAGTTGAATAAAATACATGTTCATGGCTTCATGCTTAAGTCCATCTGAAGTTGAATAAAATACAAGTTTATGGCTTCATGCTTAAGTCCATCTGAATTTGAATACAATACAATACAAGTTCATTGCTTCATGCTTAAGTTAGCATTGATATTCAATTCAATCAATTGTATGCAGTTATGCACTCACATGTCCGTCTCCAGGAAGAAACCTGCAAAAATGCACCAAATTATAATTCTAGCAGGTTATGGATTTCTAGATTAATTTACATGACTTACATCATTACCTGGGCAGAGTGCTATTTTTTTTTCAAACTAGCAAAGTTCACAGTTTATACTTTACACAACAATAAAATATGACATTGTTCTATCTATAATCTAGTGACTGAATAATTCACTTTTGATCTAAATTAGTAAAATTACCAATCTCATGCTCTAAACAAAATCTGATGACCCAATAATACCAATACAAACAAACTGGGCAGAGTAATCTAGTTGCTAGAATTGACCTCCAAACATTCATTAGGAAATTCTAGACCGAGTTACATCAATACCTGAATTGCATCAAGCTTGAGTGACACTTGTAGGAGTTCCCATATTACCATTTGATGAAGTCGAACAAGATTCTTTACGGAATTCTACATAACAACAAAAGATAGAGAAACCATTAAAATGTAATAGAACAAAGCAAACCAAGTTAACCAACAAAGTAACAAACTAAACATATTCAATAAAATAGTACCTTCCATTATAATATCACAGAACTCCATATCATCAACCGTTGTGTTCGGTTCAATTGGTTTGATTCGGTTTTTCTGGACCAAAAAATTGAAACCGAACCGATTTTATTTGGTTCGGTTCGGTTTTTATTCGGTTTCGATTTTTTTCGGTTACGAGTCGGTTGTGGTTCAGATTTTTTTCGGTTTTTAGTTCGGAAGTCACAGCCCTATCATCGGCTATACTGTTAATTTTTTTTGACAAAATAAGCTCATGTTGAAACACGTTTCCCACAAATACCTGTTTAACTAACTAAAGAACATTCGAATCATCGCTATATTTAGAAGTATAAAAATACTTAACAAAATTAAGCTCATGACCAACAAGCATACACGTTTAACACAAATACATTTTTAACTAAGGATCATAATCAGAATCATCGCTTGAGTCTGACTCTGTGTCCGAATTAATTTCTGGTAAGATGTGCCACTCCTCTTCACCGAAGTCTTCGTTAACTTCATTTGGATTAACATCAAGTTCTGCTCGAGGAATTCGAACCGCACTACCCTGTATCACATTATTAAGGTGAATTGTAGGGGATCCAGGAATACTAATTGTGTTCGGCCCTTGGTATATAGTAACTTCTTCATTATCTGCAGTCTCACCAAGTGTAACAGCACTATATATGTTTCTAGGAACAATATGGT
The DNA here is from genome assembly GCA_946800695.1 of Geum urbanum. Classification (NCBI taxonomy): domain Eukaryota; kingdom Viridiplantae; phylum Streptophyta; class Magnoliopsida; order Rosales; family Rosaceae; genus Geum; species Geum urbanum. Next base: position 45,018,251 of record OX327013.1, read on the forward strand.
TAACTACTTTCCACGTGCCTTTGTGCACAAGATCATCAAGATAAAACCCTTATTTTACCACTGTGTCAAAAACAAAAGGGTCATCATCATACCAGCTTGTAGTAGTATTCACCAAAAATATTCTGTACTGATTGGTCCTTGTGTTTTCCAGGATAGTATCAAACTATCTACACTTAAATAAGTGCACTTTCATAGCTTCCCCATAAATTAGTTCAACTACTGAATGGAAAACACCATAATAGTCAACGTCATTCTGCCAAGCATGCACAATTACCCCCAGAATTCTGTGTTCTCAGTCTGTCGTCTCTATGTTAACATATAAATTTCAGGCCATTGACCTTACACATAGAGTAAACATTTAAAGTTACCGGTTTCATCGCCAAGAGCCTCAATGCGTGTGACCATTGTGGGTAACCATCATCTTGTACATAGTTCATCTGGAAAAAAAACTATTCACTTTAAATATGAACTTTGATATTAATTTATATATATAAGTAAATATATATATATATATACACACACTTACCAATTTGCCAAAATAGTTTACAAACGTACTGTTGTGGTACTCAACATTACCGACAATAGAAGGGTGTTGAAGATGGATGTCTTTCCAGTATTGAACTTCTGGACAGTTAATCAGAACCCACCGGTGGACAATGACTAACTCATATGGTTCTAACTTGTACTAGTTTGACAACTTTCCATATACTTCAACATCATTGGAGATGATAGAAAGGTTGGACTCGGGTTCATCTACCGACATATGTTGTGGAGGGTCCTCGAGCGCTCACAAATACAACTTGGTGTACGTTACACACTCGTGCGCAAGATATGCTTCAGCGATATACCCTTTATGTGTGGATTTATTCTTCATATAGTCTTTGTAGTCTCCCAGTTGTCTATCAAATTGTTACACATTATGATTATTGAAAAATAAATATTAATTTATATATAAAAACATAGACAAATTCAAAGGTTGAATCGTATATATGTACCTTTCTATGGGATACATCCAAGTGTAGTGTACCGGACCAGTAAGCAACATTTATTCGGGAAGATGGATCATTAGATGAGGCATGATGTAAAAAAAAATTAGGAGAAATATCCTCTCAAATTTTCACAAGATAAAAATGATGTCCTGTTGCATTTCCCACAAGTCTATTTTTTTTCACTTTTCTGGTGCATAATTTCTAAAAGAAACTTGACAACGTCACTAACGGTTCCACTACCTCTTTGGACAGGTACATTCGAATGAAAACAAGGAAGAGGCGTTGGAGCAGTACATAGCAGTCATGACTATTTAATCCGTATATTTTATTGTTCCAGAATTTAACACACCGACCTATATTTCCTGCATAGTCATAAAGATACCTAACATTACCCATCCAACCAAAAATTTCATTCTTTTGGTCAGACTTGATAGTGTAAAGAGCTTGAGGAATTTTTTTTCTTCCCCTCTCTCAACCACAAATGTTTTTGCAATCCTATTCTTTTTAGATCAATATGTGCCTTAGGGCTGTCTTTAGTTTTCTCTTCCCAATTCAGAACTTTGACCACTACACTTTCGCACACATTTTTCTCTATGTGCATGGCATCTAGGTAGTGCATGATCAACAACTTGGGTCAGTACGAGAGTTCTTAGAATATGCTTTTGTATTTCCAGAATTTATACATGTCGGGTCTGTCAGGTATTGACGCCACTATTTCCGGATGATTGCTTAGCTTCCAAAAATCATATTCATTTAGCACTTCTAAAATTTCATCTCCCGTCCATCTCCAGGGTTGCACACTCATTTCTACAGTCCCATTAAAAGCCTCAGGATCCTGCCGAAATGGGTGATCATCTAGAAGGCAACAACAGTGATGCATCTGGATAATCTTCCTGCAATGAGGCATGCAGCACTCAACAGTAATGCACTCTAAACAAGCCTGGTATCCCCTTATAACGTTGCCTGACAATATCCCGCGTGAAGAAAAATCACTGATGGTGTCAACAAGCATGACACGCATCTGAAAGATCTTTTTTTGTACTTGTCATAAGTGGTATGACCAAAATCACTCAGGTACTTAAGCTCCTCAATCAAGGGTCTCAAATACACATCGAGACACTTTCTTTGATAACTCGACCCTGGAATTAACAGAGTGAGCATATTGTATTCCTTCTCCATCCACATCAATGGAGAAAGGTTGTACGATACCAAAATAACTAGCCATATACTGTATTGAAGACTCATGTTGCCAAAAAGGTTGAATCCGTCATATGAGAGCCCGATACCGTTCAAGACTGTATTGTACACTTCAAGACGCATGGCAATCAGGTTGTTGTACTTGTCCATACCGGTAGTGTTGATAGCTCTTGATAATTGAGGGAAGCCCCCAACAGCAAGAGGAATATCTGGTGCGTGAGCAAATACACCGCTCTTATAAGGAAACACATCATTGATCAACATCGTTGTTGGATCATTGGATGTACTGGCCCTCTCAAAAAATTGCCCATGATCATCACCTTGATAAATCCAACATGTGTACTTATCCCAAAACTCATTTGTCTTCAAGTGCTCCAATACTTTATTAATGGGAAAAGGAAATCGCTCGCTGCGACACTGATACTGTGTACATGGGCAATAATGAATTGGCATCCCTCCACAATTAGCCTTCACATATTGTCCAAAGCTCATAATTCCATAGTGATATCTTACATCCCATCTTTGAAGGCACATCCAACTCTTGTCCATTCTGAAAATTTCAATAGTATATAAATATACACATGCACTAATTAATTAAAAATTCATCATTATATATATATATTGATCTTTAAATTAACTACAAATTACATAATTTAATTCTTCTACTCCCTAATTACAAATTTACATATATATACACGTGCATATCAACAACCAGCATAAATATATACATATCAACATCAACAATTACAAATTTACATATATACATATCAACAATCAACAAATTTACATATATACATATTAAATTAACACATACATATCAACAATTTTACATATAATTATATAAATACATATTTTCATCGAATTCAACTCAACTCAACTCAAAATCAACAATCAATTACTTAAAATCAACAATCAACTCTAAATCAACATTAATCAACATACACATACACACACACACATACATATATATATACACACGTACATATATATAGCTTCACGAACCTATTTTAGACAGCTTCCGACAACACCCAACGATTTCAGAGTGTTTTGAATTTTTCTCACCGAATTTTTTTTTGAATGATTGAGCTGTTGTGAACCAGATCTAATATAAGAACTATAGCCGACGACAGTTGTTGGCTACAGTTGAAAAATGTCTTCGGTGTTTGTAAAAAATTATAGCCGATGACGGTCCCGTCACAAACACCGACGACGTTTTTTCGGTCGTCGGCTATAGTACTATACCCAAAGACCAGAAACTATGGCCGACAAACCTTTTTTGTCGTCAGGCATACTATAGTATACCCGACGACATCAAAATTCGTCGGCCTATTTTTCGTCATTTTGTCGATTATAGTACTTATTTTGGTAGTGTCATTCTATGGATATGTTCACCACTAACAAAATAATGTATTTTCTTCCACAATAATAATAATAATGTATGTGGGATGATTAAAAGAAAAAGGTTCTAGGGTTGGCACGGGGGAGGTGGGGAACTCATTTTGCATGCGGAAGTTAATTAGTTAGAGACTTTAGAGGCTTAGTTTTAGGCCCGTGACTTGTTTGGTTGTTTGCTGCAACTTTGCCCACCAAAACGTATAGATATATAGTTTTGATTTGTAGTTTTTTTCCGACAGAAGTTTTGATAGAAGCTAGCGCTATTTGGACCAAGACCTAGCTAGCAAGAAAACGGAGCTGGAATGATATGATGTATACCACTATATCATTGTCTTCCTAATTAATAAGTAGCAGACAATATATCTAGCAGGAAGCAGGAAATCATATCCAATCCATATATGTAAGGATGTAAAATACTACTACATAAGGGGTACGTAGCTAGCTAGGTTTAATCAGCCTGGCGGAACATAATTATTTAAGTACATGACACCACTTTCCCTCTCAAATGTATGCAACTGCAGGCATCCACAAATTACTTATATCTAGACACACACACACACACATATATATACGTCATTAATATAACTTGCTATAGTACTTCTGTAGAATTCCTCTATTCACTAAGATGGCGGAGCATCCAAGGAGGCAGAAGCGTGTTATTATTTGCTGCGGCGGCACCAGCAGGAGCTCGATGTTGAGTCGGAGGTGGAGGTGGAGGTGGAGGTGGTGTTTCTTCGTCCTGGTCATATTCTCCGGAAGAGACTCTGCAATTGATACTAATTAACTCAAGAACACCTATTTGTTAATCAACTTCAACTTACAAACTATAGCTAGCTGGCTATCTCCCTACTTCCCTTGATATATATTCTATACTCTTGAGGTCATATAATGTACCCGAAATCCAACGACTGTAATGCCTGAGGTAAAAGGGTAATGCTGGAGGACGAGTTCAAGCTCTGCTTCTGCATTTGCTCCCATTGTGTCTGTCCCTGTCCCTGTCCTTGTTCCTGTTCATGTGCTTGTTCCTGTGGGGCACTGCCAGATGCTGTTTTCTCCTTCTCTTTAACCTATAGTTATACATATATACGCATGGCTCAAGAATTAAAACTAGAAATATCAGAAAGGAAAGGATGTAATCAAAAGAAAATCTAAGGGCATGCACGTTTACCTTCTTTGTCAGCAAGTTATTTTGCTCCTGCAATGCCTTATCCTGTTATGAAAACACGGCAAGACCATATCATTTGGATTTATAAATATGGATGATTTTCTTGCATGTATATAGAAATGTCTTTTCAGACTTAAATAAATACCTTCTTCTGAAGCGCCGAAATGGACTCATACATAAGTTGGTTCTATATGTAATCAAACAAAAACCAAACATGCATTCATTTAGTGCAACTTCTTATTTTCATTAAAAAGAACAAATAGTCTACAAAAAAACTTATTAATTTGTGTATGTACCTTTCTAGACCTTATGTGCTTTAGAGCAGAATCGAGTTGCTGCTCCAAATTCTGAAGCTCTTTCATACTTAAGGATTGGAGATCTTCTCCCATAAAGTGGCTGTAAAACAAGAACAATGGCAAATTATAAGGCTATAACTATCACAACCTAAAGAGACCTCAATATTTTTCTTCAACAAAATCGATGCATACCTTTGATTTTTCTGTAAGATCTCCACCCTAGCCTTCAGTTTTGCATGTTCAAGAGCCCAGTTCCCCTAAAGTTATCAAGTTTAGATAATAAACTTTGATATTAAAAATTAGAACACAAAGAATAATTTTCACTTTGAAGTAGAAATAATACGCGCGCCTACGTTTGAGTGATCAGGGTCAGGATCATGGTCATTTCCAAGAAGCTGCCTCTCTGCATATGAGTATCTTTCATACCTTTCAAGGATTCTTTCCATGCTGTCAATTACAGAAATTATATATTAGCGAGAACCCAAATATAGTTACGTTAAATTAGCAAACCTTCAAGCATAGTATAAAATGAAATGACCATTGGCCACTCATACATCATGCATTCAAATTTTTATATAACAACCACTTTAACATGAAAAGGGCTCAAAGTGATCTCAAGGTTTTCATTTTTTGCTCCAACGCTTTGTGTCATTAACGTTAATCAAATACCAACTTTGGCTCTTGGGTTTGGATGATCCTTACTCAATATGTTACTGTATTTTTATTGGAGCAAGCCTATTATGATTCGATCGTTCTAATAATTGCAAAACCAAATATTTGTACTTGCAAATTAATGGTCCTAAATTTGGTAGACAAATACATATGCGATTCGTTTTGGAAAGATTTGAGATAACTATTATAAATTGGGTGCTAAAGGTCTTCAGTTACAAATGTATGTAGTGGCCGGGATTCCATGTAACCATGTCTAACTAGGAAGTCAATAGTTTTCAATTATAACCTTAAATTATGTCGATCTATGGAGCTGCATCATGCATGAATATATATGTATCTTTTTCATTAGGATCTTATTCATTTGTTCTTTTCTTTTTGTCTTTTGTACACATTCAACTATTCATGCATTGTAAAGAATGCTTATTGTTGGATCTTCTACAGGTAGATCCAGGAAGACATAATGTAGTTCTCAAGTAGGTATTAAGCCATTCTCAAGTATGAATTAAGCCATTTAGCTATGTGCATTTCCTCCGTAGATGCATGTAGTTTCTAACTTTCTATATTAGTACGTACAGTGTACAGATACCTACATATATATATATATATGTAGTCATGTACGATTTCTTTGTGTGGTTACATGGATACCCTTTAGATAGGTACGGTATACTTCGTTCTGTGGTTCTTATAAGTCATCAGTTACGAGGCCAGCTAACTCGCTAGCTAGGGTAAGAGTACTTGGATGTACAGGCAAAGTTTTCGAATCAAATACATATCTGCGCACTACATATATAGATTGATTAAACCAGTTCTCTCTCTCTCTCTCTCTCTCTCTCACTCTCTCTCTCTATATATATATATACACACACATACACGTATAGACAGATATTGCACTTCTTCTGTGTATATTGCAGTACTGTATGGTTTAGTAGTCAAAGAAGAAGAAGATGGACAAAATTAAGTAGAGGGTGAGTGTTATGGACTTGAGGTACTTAAAACAAAGGTTATTGGGAGTTCTATACTTACTAATAACCAAGGATTTTTAAATCTGGATTTGCTGCAGTCTCGATCTTGGAGCAAGTGAAAAAAACAGCACAGGTAGAAGAGGAGCTAGCAATATGTATCAGATCAGTACAGTTTTCTTTTTCTTTCGGGATTCTTCTGGATCGTGATGATGAACAGATTCATATATCATATGTACGTACGTACCCCAGAATTATCTAATTACACTCTAGCTAGTCACTACTCAACCAAGTCCCCAACAGTTAATTTATCTACTTTGCATGAAATAGAAAATACCCCCAAAATAGAGAAGCTAATTAACTCGATCCTAGAACAACTACATACACAGACAATTTTATACAGTAAACCTAGCTAGTATAGTAGTGCATGAACCATAATATCCCAAGAGAGATGAAACGAGCAAGTAGAATCAATTGCTCCAAATATTAGTAACCCGGAAATGAAAAAAAATTATAAAAAAAAAAAGATAGATAATTTACATACCAAGAATCGGTGGAGTACTCAAAGAGCTTGCCTTTGGTGGAGAAGACGATCAAAGCGACCTCAGCATCACAGAGCACTGAAATCTCATGCGCCTTCTTCAACAGCCCAGACCTTCTTTTTGAGAAAGTCACCTGCCTACTGATCTTGTTCTCTATTCTCTTCAGCTGAACCCTTCCCCTCCCCATAACTAATTTTAAACTTAACCAACCTAGCTAAACTTCCTGACAGATCTCTCTCTCTCTCTCTCTAAGTTTAAATTAAAGCACACCAAGAAAATGGGAGAGAGTGAGAAAGATAGAGAGAAAGAGCTAGCTAGAGAATATATATGGCTTTGCTATAGGGGGTCTCTTCTGTCTGGGACTGATGACTGATCCGTGTTTTTATTATATGTATCTTTATAGGAAAGTTAGGAAGAAGAAAAAACCACCGTGGATGAAGATAAGTGGGATTGCCAAAACCGGAGTGGTTTCTCGAAAACGTTGTCGAGTTGCTATTGGCTAATAGCCTCTTTGACAACAATCGATCATTGGTTAATTTATACAAGGGTTCGAAAAACCACATATTTTCCTATTTCAACTTAAATTACCAAGCTCGCCATTGTAGTACCAAGTTTCTGTTCAAGGTAAAAACAAGTGTGCCTACTGCCTATCTCGTACGGTGTATAGACTATAGAACAGAGGATGTTTCTTTTTTTCTATTTTTACCTAGCTTATCTTTTTTACTTTGCTTTGGATACCTCCTCGGGGATTTTACTACTCTATGTATGTAGTGATGTAACATTGTTTTGGAGCATCATCTCTGGGCACTACGCTGTGCCTAAGTTTCTGTCATTGTTCTCAAAGGAGTAATATTGCCATCATGCATGAGAGCGTGGGATATAGTTGCTACCTCGTTCTTCAATTATTTAAAGGTGCTAATTCTGTACTTGCGACCAAATGATGTTGTATCATTTGGAAAAAAAATCTTACTTCCAAACTCATTAAATGAATTTAAAAAGCTTGGCATGAGCCAAAATTTTGATTTGGGTGTTTTTGTATAGTATATAGTATAAAGTATAATTGTTATTAGATTGTCATTTCTATCAAGGCACTCAATCATGTGTGTTAATTAGAGTCAATTAGTGTAAGTTGTATGGTTAATTTGTTGGCTACGTCAATCAAGTCATGACCCAGAGTTCGTTTCTTGTCGAAAATTGACTAACTTTTTGTTTTTAGAAAAGGATAGTGTATTCATCACCATAGAATTACATTAGGAATTTTTCAAAAAAAATAAATTACAATAGGAAATACTCGGTCCAGTACATGCACGAAGACACTCCTCCGACCATTAAAACTAATCACTAAGAGTTCGTCATGTCATAACGTACGAACGAACAAAATCAGTCGGGTTCAACCCGTAACCAAATGAAACCTCCATGGACTACGTAACCAGATGACTAATTAGTTAGCTACAGAATAGAGAGTGCGATACTTCGTAACCAACTGACATGGAACATGTAACTCGTAACAACAATTCGGTCAATTCCTACGTATGACAATTTATAGATCTCACAATTCCTACAAGGGTCCTGAGATTTTGAGGTCATATATATTTGTTTTAAGCTCCTACACAACTCGACAAGTTACTTTTTATTTTTGGAGGAACCAGAGCAAAACACAGTATAATATTATGTTTTTACTCTTTACCACGCAATGGAATCTAACCTGCCATTAAATTTTACTCTCATGATTGGATTTTGATGAAGCTGTTCTATATCCGTAAGTTCGTACGTTGGAATCAAGTGACGAAAGAATGCCAGATCCGTATACGTACAACATATACATATACTAATCTAAGAGCATATACCAAGCATTGGTCAACAATAGATAATTATAGGATGGGATATCAAAATATCAATCCACTGATCTAATCACTATGTCATAAATCCGGCCATATGCTGTGATTTCTTTTTCTCTTTGCTTTTTACAAGAGAGGAGGGCTGTGACTAGGGGTCATCATTTGGCCCGTGGGTCTCGTGGGTCGGTGGAGGTCCGCAAGCCCGTGGGTTAAAAACCCGGCCCGGCCCGAAAAAAAGCCCGCAAAAGTCCGCCAAAGTGGGCCGAACTTGGTTTAGAGATCTAAAGCCCGGCCCGGCCCGCGGGCCCGACCCGTCAAGGCCCGTTAGGCCCGGCCCGTCAAAACCCGTTAGGCCCGGCCCGTCAAAGCCCGCAATTTTTTATATATATAAGATAGTAGTACATATATCATTATACCTACACTTATATATATAATATAGTGACTAGTACTATATATATATTTTTTATATTTGTGTATGTCTATATTAATATATTATATACATATATTGATATACATATATTGATCAAATATTGGAATTCCATATATAGTTATATTTGTGTATCTATTTTACTATTAAATCATTGTTTAGAGTTTAGGATATGTTAGGGTTTAGGTTTAAGGTAAGTTAGGGTTTAGGGGATTGAGATTTAGGGTAAGTTTAGGTTTAGGAATTTTGAGGTTTAGAGTAAGTTAGATTTTAGGTTTTAGGAATGTTGAGGTTTAGAGTAATTAAGTTAGGGTTTAGGGTTTAGGGGTTAGGGTTTAGGGTTTAGGGTTTAGGTTTTGGGGTTTAGGGTTTCATTGTAATTTTTTTTATCGATTTACCTTACACAGTAAAACAGTAAATATAATAGATGGTTCAGATTAGATGTTGTAATTTTTCAATGGTGAGAGTTTAATTAAGAGTGTGTGAAATAACATCAATACCCTTCTCTTATATATTGCTTATTTTTCCATGGAGAAACTAGATAAATCAAATTTTTTATATCAATTTTTTTGACACTATGAGATAGATATGTAATTTACAAGAATGTGTGTTAAAATTTTGATCTTAAAAAATTCCTTTAGGGATGGGTAATTTACGTTTTAGTTGTAAGGGTACTACGGTCACATTTAGCGAAACTCATAGATATATGTCTAAATCAAGTCCAAAATTTATAAATTTTTAACGGCATGCTTAGAATATTATGAACAACCAATCTGACAGTCAGTTTTGTAAAATGATGATACATGATCGATTACGTTTCACAAAGTCTTTCAACCCATATAACCAAGGAATAAAGGTAAGAACAGTGTGCATGTAGAGAATTCAAGCAATATAAGAATTAAAAATGTTTTAACAATAAAGAAGGCCATATATAATAGTTCACCTTGTAATAAAAGACACCGTACATAAAAAATAGCCTAATCGAAGTACGTTTGGATCCCAGTCAATACAGTTAAACAAAATTTGTGAAAACACTAAAATACACTCATCTTATTTTCCTTATTTTCCTATGGGGAGAGTAGATAACTCAATTTTTTATGTCAATTTTTTTGACACTATGAGATAGATATGTATTCCATAAGAATATGTGTCCAAAATTTAATGTTCAAAAATTATTTTCGGGAGGGGTAATTTCCGTTTTAGTTGTAAGAGTACTACAGTCACATTTGGCGAAATACATGGATCGATGTCTAAATCAAGTCCAAAATTTATAAAATTTTAAAGGCATGGTTATAATATTCTAACCAATCAATCTAACGGTCAATTTTATAAAATAATTAAACATGTCCGATTAAGTTTCACATGAGTATTTCATTCCATATAACAAAGGAACAAACGTAAGAACATTAATATACATATGGAGAATTCAAGCAATATGAGAATTAAATATGTTTTAATGATAAACGAGGACATGTAGAAAGGTCCATCTTATAGTGATAAACACCGTACGTAAAATTTAGACTCGTCGAAGTACGTTTAAACCCCGGTGCATGGATGAAGGTTACGTTTATTTTGAAATGTCTTAATTTTTTAATAATTAAAGCCCGATAGGCCCGGCCCGTAAAAGCCCGCAAAGACCCGGCCCGTAAAAGCCCGCAAAAGCCCGTAAAGCCCGCTTGAATGGGCCGGGCCCGGATCCTTATATAAAATATAAAGCCCGGCCCGGCCCGGCCCGGCCCGCAAATATTAAAATGTTGTTGAGGCCCGGCCCGGCCCGTGCCGGCTATACATGGGCCGGGCCGGGCCGGGCCGGGCTTTTTGCCGACCCCTAGCTGTGACTTCTTGACCGAAATTTTTTTTAAAAAAAAACGAGCCGAAATCAAAAATAACCAAATAACTGAAACTGAAAAAAAAAATGAACCGAAAAGTACAAAATTGAACCAAACCAAAAAATTTCGGTTCGGTTTCGGTTTCGATTTTCAGTTCCTCAAGAACTGAATCGAACCGATTTAAACCGAAATAATTTCATCTCGATTCTCACTTGGCATCTCAGTCGAGCGACGAGCGACTCCGTGCCGAACCTGGTATCAATTCTCGATGTCGACATACCGAACCCGCCGCTCTCATCCTGATTCTCTCCCTCTCCAGGTAAACCCCTAATTGTTTATGGTTCGATCTATTTGCTTTATTTGTATGGTGCTTTGATAAGTCAATTAATTTGTTGATCTGGAAATCATGTATAACCTATCCTAGGAGGAATTGTTGTAGATGCAGTGTGGTTGGTATATATGCTTATTGAGGTATTAAAAAAACAGATGTTATTCTTCCCGTAAACTGTTTATTGAAGTACTTAAAAATTAGTTTCGGTCTTAATTTGACTGGTTCATGATAGATTTGATAGATTCGTCAATTTCTAATTTGATAGGTTTTAATCTATGTTTTTGATGTTGTGAAATGACATTTGCTGCAATATGTGCCATAGTTGTTACTTACCAACCATCATACGTTGTTGTTGTAGGTCGAAGAACAAAAAAAATAATGTTAAATTGCCAGAAAAATTTGTGCAAAAATGGTGGAGTATGACTTGAAATGGAGTTTATTTTTATTTGAATATTGGGAATGTAGTCTTATTTGGTGTAACATAGCCTGATAATCTGATGAACTTGGGATTGTAGTCTTATTTGTTATAGTTTGATATGGACTTGTACTTTTGGTTTAATTTTTTGGTAGCTGCTACTGTAGGTGTGATATTGTAGGTGGGATATAATAGATATAGATCGATATGAACTTGGATAAAAATAATTATTAGGAACTAATTCGCTGGTATTATAGTATGTATTATGTCAATTTTCTGAAGTAATTAAATTAATCTAATTTTTTCAAGTCAATAATTTTTAATTTTTTTTTGCAAACAAAAAATGAATTAAAAACCGAAAAAAGATCGAACCGGACTGAACTGAAAGTTGTCAGTTTTTCATGTGCAAAATGAGAAAATCGAACCGATAAAAAAATTGGTTTGATTTTTAGTTCAGGCAAAAAACCGAACCGATTGAACTGATTAACAACCCAACAAGAGAGTAGATTATTTTTGAGTCTCCTAATTTGTCCATTTGACTTTGTATTTTTCTTTTATTAATAAAATAAATAAAGGGATGGACGGTGGACTCTCAAAGTGTGGCGGGCCTTTCACCTTTGGGTTTGAGAGTGAGATTTGTTCCCTAAATTGTCTATCTTTGAGGAACTAATATCGTCTAATCCCTTATTTAATTATAAAAAAAAATAAAAGTCAGAAAAGAAGAAGCTAACAAAAAAAAAGATGTACTTAATGATTGATGAACAACAATATTCTTGTCCAAATTAAACACGGAACCGAATAATAGCACGCATATATCATCCGTTACTTTCTTGTGTTCATAAGTTAGGTGAGAAAAACTAATTAGTTTCCGAAGTTATAACACCAGTATTCACTCTTTAATTAAATTAACCCAGCTAGCCAAACCCCTAAATACATAATCTCGTATACCAAACAAAGGTACAATATATATATTTTGTAGTTATTTCATCTCTATAGCGGTAGTTGCAGCCTCTGGCAAAGGTAGTTGCAGCCTGCATTATTGTTTTTCACAAAGGAAGCATAGACATAGAGAAAAGACATGCATGCACACAAGCATCGATGTGTGTTTCTATTTTGATGAAGGCGTTTGACAGGCAATTACATATGAGAAAAATAGAAGTACTGTGTAAAAAAAAAGTGAGGGAGAAAACGTGGGTGCGATTAGAACCTGTTTTCACGGTTTTGTGTATGTGGCGAGCAAAAGGGGTCCAGGGTCCTCTTACTTGCTCCCTTCTTCTCCCAACTCCTGGCCAAACTGTAATAATGAAAATAGATGTTTCGAGTGGGCCGGGGGCCCAGCCCAAGTTGCGTAGGACGGGTTTGGAATCTTGTCCTTGTTTTTTTCAGCCTCGTCTTGTTGATTGGCCGAATCAGGAAACCGAAAGAGACTGAAAGGGAAAGAAAAAAAGCATCTCACTCCACACCTCCATGTTTCAATGCTTCATGCTTATGAGATATCTCCACTCCAAAAGTGCTTCAGAAGATATTTTAGAAATAAAACCCTTATCCAAATTAGTACGTTCTAATTTTTTCTTAAAAAGAAAAATGTGCTTATCCAGTTCTAAGAATGTGCACTTAAGGCTAAAAAAAGTTACTCTACAATTCACAAATCTCGGTTAGTATATATAACGATAATGATTGATGAGCTGCAATAAACCGCTAATTAAAAATGGATTATAAAATTTCATCTTCTAGTATATGTGGTCGTATGAATAAAACGAATCATCGATCAAACTGTAGAGTTAGCTAGGGACGTTTTAATTTTCTACCACATGTATGAAGAGTTTATTTAATTTCTAGCTCCCATAAGTTTTGAACTTTACATCCCCCTAGCTTTGCGGAGCGCAGTAAATAAGTTGTTATTATTATTATTATTATTATTATTATTATTATTATTATGTCTTGTAAATTTCTCAAAAAAAACAGAGAATTGAAATAATGAATTTCGACGTTTGTTTTAGAATTTATGGAAGATGAAAATTTGATTGACATGTCACTATATACAGCAGGCCATCTTGTGCGAGGATGACCAGATAAAGAAAAGGACTGAATCGACGAGATGACTGGTATGACTACTTTTGTTCGAATTCATTCATAAATTAGATAGCAGCGACGAGCTTCTCTCCAGAAGAGGACGCCTTGCTTGCTAGCAACATATATGGCTTGCATCGATCATATATGTCACTACTCATATGCTTGTACACAACTACCTTCTCCATTTAATTAATTATTGTTCACACCTGCGTGCTTTAATCTTATCCCCAAGCTAGCCTCGACTTTCCTTCTTCACTTATTTCTCTCGATCGAGCTCGATCACTGACTTTTGGCCCCAGTTTCCCATCTGCACAAGTAGCTTTCTTATTACAGAACTCATTTAGCAAGAACTTCCTATATTTGGTGAGAGAAAATTAAAGTATATTAGGATAAGGTTGAGAGAAAATTAATGTCAGAATATGTAATGATAATTAGCAGACATAATGTGTCCATTTGAGGAGCTTTTACGTAATACAAAATTGACTAGAAAAAAACTGAAAAGAGTGTTGTTCCCAACTAACCATGCTCCAACGCCAAGCTAGCATACTTTGGAAAAACTTAGTCCAAGCTCTTGCTATTTCAAGCAACAACTTCAATCCTTACTTCAAGCAACTAGCTAGCTAGCTATGCAGAGTACTGTGATATGGTCGACCTTAGCTATGCTCTTAGAGCATTCCCAATAGTCTTGTTAATTCAAAGTTAAATTTAATTAGAAGTGTTTGGTATGCTCTGAATATTTCAATTTCCATTATAAGGGTAAGCTACTAAGCTTCACAAAACAAACCCAACAAAGCCCATGCATAGGAAGAAACTGGAATAATTAACATTACATTTTAAAGATGCATGCATCCATTTAAAAGGGTCTTAATCCAACAATGTCAATACTCAATACCTTACAAAATACAAACATACATGCATACTTATATACGTACTTATTGTTTCTCAAGCATAATTACAGTTAACTTGACTTGCATAGAACAAGTTCTTTGAATTGATTCCTTGAAGAATATGTCGACAACATCGTTCTATATCGATCTTAGTCACCAAATCTTTGTAGGAAATCAAAGTTGTCAAAGCATCCACCCAGGAACGAATCCATTCACATTCTGCCCTGGATTTCCCACATTCATCTGAAGATGATGATTATCTGAGCCCAATGGACTATATCTGTGCCACACAAAAACCAATATACATGCATGAACAATTATATATTGAATATTGAAAGGGAAAAGATGGATGGAAAGATAAGTACCCAAGTTGCATAGGGGAGGTGGTGTTGTTTCCATGCAATGGCTGGAAGAAGAGTTGTGACTGTGGAGGAAGTTGACGGTTGTGTTGTTGAATGTTGTTGTGGCCGTAGCCACCATCCCACGGTAGTTGAAGCGGAGCAGTTTCTTCCAGCTGTTGCAGTGGTTTGTAATCAGTACTTACTAATTAGACATGTATCAGATGACCAACCTAAGCATGCATGCATGAATAACAATGAATAGTATTTCTTACCTTCCTCCTCAAAGCCTTGTTGGTTTCAACAAGCATTTGTTCCTGCCAATTTAACAATATAACACCATTCAATATATACAATACATTGAAGGGAAGATACATCAACTTTAAAAGCTATTCGAGTTCTCATACCCTGTTCTGGAGATCAGAAAGCTCGTCAAGCATAAACTGAGTCTGAAATATCAAGAGTAACAAGGGGAAAACAACATCAGCAGTTTGTTTAATCTCTCTTTCATATTGAAGGCATTGACTAGGTTTGTGTATAAGCTTAGCAAATGCAATGGAATTAGATGAATTCACCTTTGTTGACCTGATGTGCTTCAGTGATGTCTCTAGTTGATGTTCAAGCTGCTCAAGCTCCTTTGTGTTAAGTGGACCCAGATCTTCCCCAAGAAGGTTTCTGCACCATTAATAATCCATGATTACTTATCTAGATACTACTACTTCCATATAAACAATTTTCCTTAGTGCAAACCCTATCTAGTAGAACATTATCTCTATTTATAGATATAAATCATATAATTTACCTCTGAGATCGTTGGAGGACCTCCACTCTTGCTTTGAGCTTCAGATATTCCTGATAGCTGCTCTGCTTGGGATAGAATGAATATTATAGACCATATTAGTATGTGTTCGGTTAAGTTAAACCAAGACAGAACTTAACTAAACGAACTAAATTAGTTAAACTAGCAAGATTAATTCCATAATGCTTAAGAATGGTTGTGCTAGAAGTGTTTGTACCTGAGTTTCATTTACAGGTTGATTGGCATCCAGGGCTCCATAACTACACCTTTGGTACTTCTCAAGCGTTTTCATCATGCTAAAGTACAGGTGGAAACACATTAGTATACAGTAATAATCATGGCTATAAAACACCTGACTATAGAAAAATTGAAATCACATCTAATTTGGCTAACATACGTGTCCGGTCCATTGTTAGTTTGGCTAACATATATGTTGTACTTTCCATTAAAAATGAGCTAGGAATCATGAAATTGCCAAATGCAAAACAGACAAAAACTTCAGTTCTATAAGGTTTCAAACCTAAACTAAAAATGGTTTTTACACCGTAGACATCTAATCATTCTTAAATCTAGCTTAATTATATATGGTTCCCCAGAACAGGTCTTTGTGCTAATTGCTAAACCAAGTAAAAGAAGAAATCCCTAATCTGCCATTAACTACAATGAAGATAAAAATACAAATCCAATTAATATTTTTCAAGGAGAAATATTAGTAATAGTTGGAAGAGGTATAATGGTATAATTGTCAATTGGATTATTATCAGTAATAAACTAATAATCAGTACCACGCCAAAAGCTTCAAGATTATGCAGCTTTAGAGGTAAGGACTACAAAGAAACAGCCTTTGATATTACTCTTGCTGAAAAGATAAATAATTTAATTGCAACACAAAGGACGGCATGCAAAAACATTTGCAACACATCACATATCAAATCATCTGGCACACATTCAGTAAACCAAATCATAACAGTGAACCTGTTATTTGGGTGTCCTTAGTCTGGGAAATGATGAATCTACTTCCAAAATTACTAAACTTTAAGTTAAACAGATCAATTCAAGTCAACGAAGTCATACCAGTTTAACCATCGGGAACGAAAGTTTCACTCTTCTAGCTAGTTCAGTTTTTAAAAAATGATTAATGTTTTCAAATATCACAAATTTTGTCATTGATCGAAAAGGCTCCAAATTGGCTATAATTAAAACAAGAATACAACTTAGTTGTTTTGATTTGCTAATTCAACTTCATATGAAATAATTAGCAAATTCTGGTCAACATATAAAAAACCCTTTGCTGTTGGAAAACAAATTGGGACATTTCTTGACGGGTCTAATAAGAACTCCAAAACAACAATCTATTTCACAATACCCATGTCTTACTGTCTCTACATATGAGGAAATCTGGTAAAGAAAACTAAATGAGTACAGACAATACAAAGTTTACACTAGATTGGTATACAAACTGTAAGCTTATGTAGGAAAAGACTGATTGATATATCACAGAAGAATCATCATTTGATAATAATAAAAGAAGTTACAGAATTTAAAGCTTTTACTGATATATATATATAAACTAAACGGAAGAAAACTCTTAATAATTCCTTTGAAGAAGAAGCAGAAAACATTCCAGATCTTCGATTAACAGAAGAACTGAAAAGAGCCTTTGTTTTTTCCTCATTTGTTGCAGATCAAATGCAAAGCTAAGGATTTTAGAAAGAATTAATTAGGATTATGTAATGGGTAATAAAGAAAAGAAAAGAAAGGACAAAGCTCCAGTTCTGCCTCAATAAAAACTGAACCACCACGACAGGGAGGATTTCATATAAATAACAGATTTTGCATCCATAATCCATTAGATTTTAGTAAGCACTCGTATGAAATTATGAATCATCAAATTAAAACTGAGGAATACAGATACAGAAAAGAGAAATACATATACCTTAAGCTGCTGCAGAACTCATAGAGCTTTCCACGGCCAGAGAAAATAATGAGAGCAACCTCAGCATCACAGAGAACTGAGAGCTCGTAAGCTTTCTTGAGCAACCCATTTCTTCTCTTGGCAAAAGTGACTTGCCTGTTGATTTTATTCTCTATCCTCTTGAGCTCAACTCTACCTCTCCCCATTTTGCTAAAAAAACTTAACAACTAAAAATATCAACCACCCAACTTTGGGTGATCTCTCTATCTATCTATCTATCTCCCTAGACTTGGTTAGATCAGTTGTAGACAATACTCTCTGTGAAGAAAGCTGGGTTTTTTAGGGTACCAAAATGGGTATATAGATAAGTGCAATATGAGAGAAATGGGAAACCCTGTACAAAGGGTTTGTGCTTGGCTTTATGATCTCTCTCTCCTCAGGCACTGTTCACTGGTACTGTATTTGACATGGTAGACAATCCAGTGTATGGCACTGTTCCATTCTAAGGATTTTCCTTACACTACTACACTCTATGGTCCAGGTTTTCCATTGCATCATCTATTGATTCCATTTATGTCAGATTTTTTTTTTGTATTTTTCTTTTTCTTTTTATACTTGTTTTTTGCTTAATATATATGAAAAATTGTTGGTTTGGTCACTCATATATGTCAAATGAAACGATATGGTCACTCATATTTGACAAATATCGCTTTAGTCATCTATGTTTTATTTTGTCATTCAGAATGATCACTTTGTTCATTTTAGATATTAGAAACCACATATGTGACACACATGTTTTACTTAAATTGATATTTTTATTATTGCCAAAATAATAAATATATATGTTTATATGTGGTTTACAAATAAATAAATATTTTTTTTAATGTTTAAGTACACAAAGTAATCAATATAAATGATAAAATAAAACATAATAAAGTAAAACATGAGTGACTAATCTGATATTTGTCGAATATAAATGAGCAGTCCGTCTCAACTGTCAAACATGCGCGACTAAACTAATAATTTTTCCTAATATATATTCTTTTAGCAGTACCATGAAATGTCTAGGTTACCTAGCTTGTAATACCTAGCGGACGATGAAGAAGAACCTTTGCCCCTTAGTTAATTTCGGAGAAAGCACTTAATTTATGTCAGAAATTAGAGCTTGAAATTATATATATGCTGGCCGGTCAGAATGTCATAATTAACTTTGTTAATCACTACTGGCCTGCAAAGTAAAAGAACAACCCTAACTAACTTTAAGCCTATGTTCGTTCCTGGAATCTGTTGTAGATCTACAAATATGTCGTGTGGGTCGATTTTGATTTCTTATTTCGATTCAGAATTTCAGATATCCGTTTCAAAAGTCTTTGGTAACACAAAGTCTCTTTTTCCACAATTTCAAATATCTCTTATAGCATCCGCATCGTCATCCGTTTTGCTCGAGCAAATAATGTTCTGGCATTTACTGCAACGTTTGGCGGAGTTCACCGCATGTGGATGACGTTATGTGCATCCATTTTTTTTCTTTCTTTCAGGCGAGTGCACGTGCCAGTAACAGAGTAAAAAAATAAAATTGACGCACGAATGGGAGAGCGATATGTGTCTAAGCCGTTAAGAATTTTACCCTGCAACGGTCAAATGGATCTGAGTCTTTGATTTTGAATCTAAAATTTGATCCAACGATCCAGTGTAATCAGAACGACTGTTTTTTTTAACGGGAATAAATAAAATATTTGCACAAAAAATCTTAAAAATTGTAAATAAATCCCTAAAAATTACAAAAAATACCCTAAATTTTTTCTATTAATACTACATCAAATTATTCACCACTCACACTAGTTTGTGCACAACAAAATTCATTTCCTCGATCTTCCATCTCTTCTCTCATTTACTTGAGTATTTTTCCCAACAAAATGGGCACCCATTGGCTTCCATCCGAAGATTTGCAAAAGCATCTCTTTCGTAAGTTATAGCGTTGATGAATACAACGACAACAAACAAAAGAGAAAAAATTTGTGGGAGACGATTCATGCAGATTTTTATGCTAAATTGCGGTGCTACCAACTACTCTGTGTCCATATGCAAGTTGTCCACATGCAACGAATTTCGAGGCTACTCCTTCCATTATTGAATCATCTTCAATCATCAATTTGGGTGACGAAGAAGTGAATGATACACCTCAAAGCAACGTGACCACTCATTTGAGTTCAGTTCAACCAATGGGATGCAAGGCGACAAAGGAAGTAAGGCAGCAAAAGAAACAATGTTAGACTTCTATTGAGCAACGAGTTGAGGTTTTGCATACTATTGTAAATGATCAAGCATCGTGGCATGCCTCAAGGAAGATGCATAATGAAAGTGAGCTTAATTATTACGAAAAGTACATAGAAATTCAAAAATGTAAGGAAGCAAGGGCGACTAATGAGTTCCAACTCAAGAAACAAGCAGAAGAAACAAGGATCATGACAATGAATTTTGAGGCTATGACCCCAATCTCGAAAATGTATTTTACCAAGAGAAAACTAGAAATCCTTGATGAAAGAGAACCTAGAGAAGGAGGAGCTACCGATGAAACATTTTCGGATTGTTATCGTCCATGCAATATCTTTCCATAGTAGGTATAATATTGTCTTAAGAATAAATTTAGGCTTGATTTGTCATTATGTAATTTAAATTTTCAAGAAATAAAAATGTAATTTACTTTTTAAGATGAAGTTGAAATGCATATTTGTTACACATATTAAAGTAAAAAATATACAAAGATTAAAGACACACATAATAAATTAAAACACATGATAAAATTGAAACACAAATATTTAGACTCTTATTTAGAGTATTTCACTAGTTTCAAGCCTCCAGTTGTGCTTCACCAAGTTCTTTTGAAACTCTTTATGAATATAAACAGATTCGAGATCGGCAACACGGTTGTTGAACCGTTGTATATTGCATCCATCTCTTCTCATTGGCTCAAAACGAATTTGATTCCCTTGTGCATCCACCAAACCATCACAAACCTGGAAAAAGCCTTGATGGGTTTTACATATTTTCTTCTTCTTTCTCCTCAAACTCTTCCTCAACAATCATGTTATGCAATATGATGCAAGCTAACATGATGGATGTGATTACCGATTTATTGTGCAATGTACAACTATGACAAATAATTTCCCAACGAGTTTGCAATATTCTAAAGCACCTCTCCACATCTTTTCGGTAATGCCTCTTGTTTCTTTGCAAAGAGCTTATCTTGCGGCGACCGAGGATTGGATATTGTTTTGACAAATGTAGAGTACCTCAGGTATATTCCGCCAGCTAGATAATAAGCATTAGAATACCTCTCTCCGTGGACTTCAAAGACGACAGTTGGGTTTCTTCCAGCAAGGATCTCGTCGAATACATAAGAATGGTAAAGCACGTTAATGTCATTTTGAGTTCCAGGTACATCAAAAAAACTGTGTCATATCCACGTATCATATGAGGCCACAACCTCTAGGATAATAGTGGGCTGAGCCTTCGGCCCTAAGTATGCCTCCTGATGTGCAGTTGAGTAGTTCTTCCATTCTCAATGCATGCAGTCGATGCTTCCAGTCATACATGGAAACCCTCAACGATAGCCTTTATTTAGGAGCTGAGTGAGGTCCTCCGGTGTTAGAGTGCGAAGGTATCTTGGACCATTAATATCAACCACTCGGTGACAAAACTCCTTCATACATTCTAGTGTAGTAAATTCTCCCATCATTTTAATTTCAGTACACTAATTTGTGACTGCACCGTACGCTAACATTCATAGAGCATTGGACATGTTTTATTGGGGTAGAAACCCTAACATTCCAGTGGTATCTGCTCTTTGATGCCAATATTAGTCGTGGTTACAGAGATCCGTCATGATAGTGTTGAATATGTCTTTGCTCATTCGGTACCTCCGCCGAAATTCTTGTACGTTAAAGATGGAGCACTCGATGAAGTAATCTTCTATGAGATTATGTCCCCTCGCTTCCCTCTCTCTTGGTCGATTTAGTTTTAGACCACGACGTGAACTGCGATGTTGTGGTTCATCGTCATATTGTGCCTCCTCCATGACCACTTGATTCACAAATGATTGCTCCATATCATCATCCTTTTATTGTTGTTGTTGCCTCTGCCTGAAAAAATTGTTGAAGCTGAAAGGATTCATCAAAGTGATATAGAAAATCTTGAGAAGTGTTTAAAAAGATGTGTTATTTGCTCAAATTGGAGTGAGTATAGAATAAGTGATGGATGAACATTTTATACCCAATTGTAGATAATCTGATATTTGAGGATGAAGACACGTGTGCCATCATCATTGGACAAACATCTTACCGAAAATCTGGTGTAATTATTTTGTCGATAACGCTATCTAGGAGTGACACATGTCGCATCGTCATTGGACAAAAATCTTACCGAAAATCTTGTGGCAATTATTTTTTCGATAAAATAATTGGACACGTGTCAATTA
Source organism: Geum urbanum (assembly GCA_946800695.1). Lineage (NCBI taxonomy): Eukaryota > Viridiplantae > Streptophyta > Magnoliopsida > Rosales > Rosaceae > Geum > Geum urbanum. The sequence goes on from OX327013.1 coordinate 45,040,795, forward strand.
CACGTGTCATATTTTTATTAATCAAAAATCTTATCGAAAATGTTGTATATTTATTTAGTCGATAACGACATGTGACAATGACATGTACGTGTCGCATTATGAATAGTCAAAATCCAATCCAAAAAATAATTTATTAATATTTTTCAACATGATAAATAATAATTATTCTTACAAATTGTATGTCGCTGCATTTAAAAACTGATCTTGATCTGCTCTTCTAAATTATAGATATGGTTTGCTCTTGCAAAAAAAATTAATTTTACTCTTTTATAAGTGCGGATGCTCTCGGGACATATTGCTCTTTTATAAGTGCGGATGCTGTTAGGATATGTCCTGGCATGCATCAAACGAGTTCGACAAGCCATTGTCGAACAGAGGTACTCCCCGTGGTTTCAAACGTGAACTGTGTAGTAGGTTTCATAAAGTGTTTTCTTATGCAAAATGTTATTAGGCGAAAATGAAAGATACCAAACTAGATTAATTAATAGAGAATTGTACATGGGAGCTCGGTAAAACGTCTCTAATCGACTGACTAATGACAATACACTGTGTAATATACACAGTGAAAAAGAAGACGTCGATCGCTTTGTCATATATATACCAGTTGGGAATGGGACTGGCCGTGACAAGTGAAGAGTTTAACGTGTCGAGCTGCAACTGGCTTGTGTTGCAACAGAAGTCGCAAAGGGCAGGTGACTTGAGAATCGTGAGCTGCAGTGCAGGGGAACCAGCCACCGTACTTGTGTAATTATTCCGTCGAGACCCGAACACGCGTCGCAGAAAAACTACCTTATTAACCAGCGGTAGAACGTACGGCTCCGCCCGTACTATACCATGTTACTGCGGAAACTAGTTAGGAGACATCGCCCCAGAAAGTGCTAGTTGAGATCTATAGAGAAGTAAAAGGTAAAACAGTAACCGGATGAAGCTAGCTAGTGGAGTAATTGTAGTATCCCATTAGGGTTAAAAAACTAACGACCCGTTGCCAAAAGAAGAAGCTAGTGCAGCTCAGAAAAGGCCATGCATGAGTACTGTTCATCAACTTCATAGAACTATATTTCATATATATAGTTTGAATGGTCTATATATATGGTACTACTTGTGTGAACCAAGTTTACGGTGCACTATCCTCAATTTTACTTTTCAGACTACATTAACTTTAAATGATTGTTGTGATTTCTTAAAATTTTGTCTTAGTTCACAATGAAATCTACGCTGGAGAACTTTTATGTACTAACTTATATTACTCATTACATGCAGTATATGTGTATGTATATATATATATATATATTAAATATTGGATTTTGGTATTTATTTATTTTAATTAAAGGCTTATGGCAACCCTTAAGCTTCGGTTAATGAAATGGTATAACACAAGATGGGGGAGGACATAAAGCTTAAATCTCGTACAAAGAAAAACACTTGAAATACTATCAGGCGACTCAAATACAATGTATTCTAAACTGCATTATTTAGCAAACACTACCAGCATTTTCACTATAGCCGACAAAAAAAAAAACCGACGAGATTTTTTGTCGTCGGCTATAGTACAATTTCCACTATAGCCGACGACAAATCAACAAAAAATCGTCGGCTATACTATAGCCGACGAAAAAGGGGCAAAAACATCGTTGGCTATAGTATAGCTGACGCACTATAGCCGACGATTTTTAAGGGTCGTCGGCTAAAGTCACTGGCTAAAACCTGTCGGTAATAGTATAGCCGACGAGGTTTTTACCCATTATCGTTGTACTATAGCCGACGAGTTTTTAAAAAAATAAAAAAAAATTAAAAAAAATATTTTTTCCACTATAGCCGACGAGATTTTTATCTCGTCAGCTATAGTTTTAAAAAAATCGTCGGCTATAGTGTTTCCACACTACAAGAAAAGGAGACATTACCGGCGGCGGGAGGTCGCCGGCCTTGTATTTTTTTTTCGCCGGAAATGTCATTCCCGGCGACGAGTCGCCGGCAATGACGTCGCCGGAAATCTCCCGCCGGTGTTAACATTGCCGGCGACGGGAAACGGCGTCGCCGGTAATGTCGGAGACATCACCGGCGACGCCGTCGCCGGCAATGGTTCCGCCGCCGTGGCCGGAATTTGTGACATTGCCGGCGACTGAGGTCCATGTCGCCGGCAATGTCAGAAAAAATTTTGAAAAAAAAACGCGGTTCTGGATTGGGCCCAATTCCAGAACCTGCATTGAAAGACATAAACCGTACAATCATACAAGTTCAACAGTACACATAAATGTCCAACGTACAGTACAAATAGCAACGACGATACGAAAATTAACTACAACTACAGGTCAGGGTCGAGGAACTTGCGGGTCAGGGTCGAAGTAATCAAAGTACTCATTTGAATTCCAGTGGCTACCTTGGTCTTGCTCTGGCGTTGACTGGTGCGGTGGTGGTGGTGGATAGCTAGGGAACGGAGGGACCGGGACCGGGGGAGGTGTGGGGAACGGTTGTCCGGTAGTCTGAGCCTCGTACATCGTCCGCATCCATGTGTACATCTGAGCCTGCACCTGTGTCTGCTGCATTTGGTACTCGGCCATCTGCCTCTTTTGCTCCTCCAACTCCCTCTGCGTCCTATGAAGCTCCGCTGCGAGGTTACGACTAGAAGTTGAACTTCTTGACCCGGTAGAGTATTGTGAAGTGGTTTTCAATACTCCTTCGCCCGCCGAGCCCATTCCCCTACAGTAGTAGGTATTCTTTCCAGTCCCGCACGCTTTTGCCATGATCTGAGCCGCTATCGGGGGATCAAGCGGATCGAACTGAGAGGCATACTGGGTGACTTCTTCCTCGGAGCAGTCAGGATGGTTAGTCCGAGCTATACTCATGGTCACTTCTGTCGTCGCCTCCTCCACTCTCGCCTAATTGAAAAGCGAAAATGAACAACGTATTAACTAACAACATCTATTAATATCGAAAAATAGTTTTATTAACACATGGAGAGGCGAAAGACTTACCGCTTCGTCAGGGCATTGCGGATAGAACTTCTGATGAATATACACCAAGGGGTTCACTTCTTGTTGTTGCTGCGCCTTAGTCGACCAACCCATGTAGTTGAGTGAACCTGCATGATGGGCCCTGGTGTTTTTCAATCTATTCGCCCGGTTCGTCTTCGAAATCGCCTTGTTTGATAAACATATGGAAAAAAATTAGTAACTAACTATTTCAATCTGATACGATACATTAGGCTTGTAAGATATATTAAGGATGCATACCTGAGCTTTGGGGTGCTCGAAGTGGGCTATCAGCCACAGCCACTCGTACTCCCTAAACCGGAATTCGCTAGGAGTAGAACATCGGCCTAGCTCCTTGTATACAGTGTAATGGGAAGAAAGCTCGTTCTTCCACTCTTTATACCTATATTAAAACAAGGAAAAAAAGTTAGAGATATTAAAACAGTTGATAAACAAAAATCTAACTCGATATATATTCAAATAAGTGGAAGCACATCACCGATTATGTAGTTGACGCTCTACCCACGTGTGAATAAGAACTTCATCCACGTCAAACCACACCTGCAATATGAATATATAAAAGGTAAAATTATATATTTAAGTGGACTTAATTAATAAATGTAAAATTTACGTAATGAAAATACGATTTTACTCACACTGAGTGCATTATGCACTTGCATCTTCACGTAGATAGGCACAGATTCCCAATCTGGCCAAAGCATTGGGACCTTGTCCCGCACGATCGCACCGGCCATGCTGACATATTTGCGCGTGGTGTCGAATGCCTCGATCACCTCGCCATCCTCATTGGCCCTTATGGGCGTTTTCCTTCCGCCGGTGGCCTGCTCAAGTCTCTTCCCGGTGCAGGTGCCTCTAGCCCCTTTCCGTTTTCCAATTCCATTAACGAAATTGCCTAATAAAACAATGTCAACAAATTGATATCATTAATTGAACCAATCGCAAGTCTTAAGTAATAATTAAGTAATCAATCTGATGTTAAATAAAATTTACCTGCATCGTCCGTTTGTTGGTTGGTGCACCTCACACTCCAAAGATACACGGGGTCGAACGGGAGGAAGTTATACGCTTCCTCCACGGTCAGGAAATCCGGCCGTCCTTCAATATAAACAGGCATCCCCCTATCATCGAATTCAGGGATGACAGGAATCTCGTCGGGTAGGAAGAGACCGGACGGCGGAGATAGACGAGGCCTGGACGATGAGGCGCCAGCACCACCATGTGCCTCAGATGATTCCCGTGAAACGGGAGTAGGCACCATCCGAATATGGGGCATTCGGATTGAGGGAGTTTCTGATGCCCCCGTTGACTGTCGCTCGTCTGAGGCTCTGCCACCGGAGGGACGTCTGCTGATTGAGCGTCTAGAGACTGAGGCTCGAGCCTCGAATTTCGGTTCCACGGCTCTTGATCGTGCAGCTTCCTCCTCAGCTCGCTCCTCTAGCAAGGCTCTCGTGCGAGCAGTCATCATTGGCCCACTGGGCGTGTTGCTAACTGCGGCCGAGGAGGAAGCTTGACTACTGTTCCCTCCACTATTTCGGGAACCTCTCCAAAGCCAATTAGCCGCAAAACCTCCTGGACATCGTAATAGTCATGGATTCGGTTCAATAACAAATCGGAACCGGAACGGTGTGGAACCGGAACCGTTTGAAACCGGAACTGTTTGTAACCGGAACCGTTTGTAACATAACGGTTCCGGTTACAAACAGTTCTGGTTCCAAACCGTTCCGGTTCTATAACAAATCGGAACCGGAACGGTGTGGAACCGGAACCGTTTGAAACCGGAACTGTTTGTAACCGGAACCGTTTGTAACATAACGGTTCCGGTTACAAACAGTTCCGGTTCCACACCGTTCCGGTTCTATAACAAATCGGAACCGGAACGGTGTGGAACCGGAACCGTTTGAAACCGGAAGTGTTTGTAACCGGAACCGTTTGTAACATAACGGTTCCAGTTACAATAAGTTCCGGTTCCAAACCGTTCCGGTTCCAAACCGTCCCGATCCCGATTTCCACCTTCATTTATACGATTAATTAACAACTATATCACCTAAATTAACGACTATACATATTCGATGTGTATATATATATACATCATGCATCTTAATTAAATTTATCCATCACATATTCATCCAAATCACAAACCCTAATTAATTTTCCACATTTTTCACACATATATATATCATGCATCTTAATTAGGTTTAATTTCCGTATATATATACATCACATATTCATCAAAACCACATTTATACATAATTTTCACATATATATATACATCACTTCATATTCACATACCTAAATATATATATACATCACATATATACATACATGCTAATTTAGAACTTATCACCCTAATTTCCAACTTAGCACCCTAATTAATTTACACATACACATACACATACACATACACATACACATACACATACACATACACATGCAAAAAAATAATTAAAAATTGAGAGAGAGAGAGAGAGGGAGAGAGAGAGGATCGGACCTGCCATTTTCTTCCACCTACAATGGTGAGGGGAGGAGAGGAGGGGAGGAGGGGAGGAGGGGAGGAGGAGATTTTCGGAGGAGGAGAGGAGAGGGGATCGGTGGAGAGGAGGAGAGGGAGAGGAGGAGTAGGGAGAGAAGAGGGAGAGGAGGAGGAGAGGGAGAGGAGAGGCTCACCGGACCGATTTGGGAGGAGGAGAGGGAGAGGAGAGGGAGAGGAGGAGGAGAGGGAGAGGAGAGGGAGAGGAGAGGCTCGGGCTCGATATGGGGGAAACCAGAAAACATTACCGGCGAGTTGCTTATAACTCGTTGGTAATGTCATTACCAACGAGTTAACTCGTTGGTAATGACATTACCAACGAGTTATAAGCAACTCGTTGGTAATGACATTACCAACGACGAGTTAACTCGTGGGTAATGTCATTACCAACGAGTTGCTTATAACTCGTTGGTAATGTCATTACCAACGACTTCAACTCGTTGGTAATGTCATTATTTCCCGAAGAATATCCGACAACATTTTCCGTCTACGATTTCCGGCTACATTTTCCGACTACAATTTCGATTATCATTTTCCGTATCCGTACGATTAATGACTACATTTTCCGTCTACATTTTCGATTAATGATTTCCGTATACGTACGATTAACTAGGGCATTTTCCGTATACGTATGATTAACGACTACGATTAACGACTACGATTTCCGTATACGTACGATTAACAACTACGATTTCCGTATACGTACGATTAACGACAATATTTTCCGTCTACGATTTCCGGTTACATTTTCCGACTACAATTTCGACTACAATTTCCGTATCCGTACGATTAACGACTACATTTTCCGACTACATTTTCGATTATCAATTTTCGTATACGTACGATTAACTAGGGCTGAGAATCCAATACCGAAATCCCGATACCGAACCCGACCCGTCCCGATCCCGTCCCTATCGGGTCGGGATACACCTCTAAGATTATGTCATCCCGACCCGTCCCGATCCCGATTTTACTTTCGGGATCGGGATCGGGATAGGTCGAATCCCGACCCGTCCCGTAACGATCCCAGCCCTACGATTAACGACTACATTTTCCGTATACGTACGTACCATTTCCAGCTATGCACATTTTCCGACTACAATTTCGATTATCAATTTTCGTCTACGATTAACGACTACAATTTCCGTCTACGATTTCCGGCTACATTTTCCGACTAAAATTTTGATTATCAATTTTCGACTACAATTTCGACTACATTTTCCGACTACGTACGATTTCCGACTACAATTTCCGACTACAATTTCCAACGTACTAAGGATGATAATCGTAATCATCTTCATCACTTGAGTCTGACTCGGTTTCATAGGTAACCTCTGGCAATATGTGCCGCTCCTCGTCATCTGAATCAGCGTCAACTTCATATGGATTAACATCGAGAAGTTCTGCTCCAGTAATTTGAACCACACTCCCAGATCTCACATTATTAAGGCGAATCGTAGATGATTCCGGAATGTCAAAAGCGTTCGGCTCTTGGTATGCAGTAACTTCCTCATCATCTGCGGTATCACCAAGTGTGGCAGCACTGTATATGTTTCTATGAGCAACATGGTTAACCACCTTCCACGGGACTTTGTTAAGAAGATCGTCCAGGTAAAACACTTGTTTTACTGATGAGGCAAGAACGAAAGGGTCATCTTCATACCAAGTAGTAGCAGTATTCACCGAAAATGTTCCGTACTGATCGGTCCTTGTGTTCTCCGGGCTAGTATCAAACCATCTACACTTGAACAAGTGCACTTTCATGCGGTTCCCATAAATTAGTTCAACAACTGAATGAAGGACACCGTAATAGTCAACGCCATCCTGCCCACCATGGACCATCACCCCACAATTCTGTGTTTTCAGTCGGTGGTCTCGATTTTCACATATAAATTTCACGCCATTGACCTGACACATCGAGTACACTTTTGAAGCAATCGGTTTCATCGCCACGACCCTCAATTCGTTTGACCACTCTGGGCAACCATCATCTGCTACATGGTTCATCTGAAAACGTCCATATATTAATACGTACAGAAGAAATTATGTCATCTTGAAACCACAAAAGCACGTACATACATACATGCTATGTAAGGATATATATATATATAAAAATAGACATATACACATATACTTACCCATTGACCAAAGTAGTTTGCAAACGTCTTGTTGTGGTAATCAACATTTCCGGCAATAGCAGGGCAGTGAAGATGATAGTTTTTCCAATATTGTACTTCTTGACAGTTAATCAGTACCGACCAGTGGGCAATGGCTACCTCATTTCCATCCAACTTGTACGACTTTGGCAAGCTTCCCTGTACTACCACGTCACTGGAGATGATAGAAAGGTTGAACTGGGGTTCATCTATCGGCATATGTTGTTGGGGGTCCTCTACATTTTCGAGGTACACTTTGGTGTACGTTACACACTCGTGCGCAAGATATGCTTCAGCGATACACCCTTCAGGTGCATATTTATTCTTCACATAGTCCTTGTAGGCTCCCAATTGTCTACAAGTTAACAAGTACATGTTAACTTACTTAACCAGAAGTCATTACATATAAAAACCATAGGCAAACCAAATTTATGAATCATTTGTACCTTTCCATGGGATACATCCAAGTGTAGTGTACGGGACCGGTAAGCAACAATTGTTCGGGAAGATGGATCATCAGGTGCGGCATTATGTCGAAAAAATTTGGGGGAAATATCCTCTCAAGCTTGCACATGATAAAAATGATGTCATCTTGCATCTCCCTCAGGTCTGCTTTTTTAACTTCCCTGGTGCATAACTTCTGAAAGAATCTTGACAAGGCCACCAACGGCTCCACCACCTCTTTGGGCATGTACCCTCGAATGAAAATAGGGAAAAGGCGTTGAAGCAGTACATGGCAGTCATGACTCTTTAATCCGTACATCTTATTGTCCCGGAAGTTAACACACCTGCTTATATTTCCTGCATAGCCATAAGGATACCTGCATATATATATAGATGAAGCCATATATATGGACCAATTATATTTCTCGCATATAACCATATATACTCCGCTAAAAATTTAAGGACAAATTCATACATAGCCATAAGATCGAATATATACCTGACATTACTCAGCCACCGAAAAATTTCATGCTTATGCTTCGGCTTTACGGTGTACGGAGCTTGCGGCATTTTTCTCTTACCATCTCTTAACCACAAATGTTTCCGCACACCCATTGCTTTAAGATCAATGCGTGCCTTAGGGATGTCTTTTGTTTTCCCCTCCAAGTTAAGAACTGTGCCCACCACACTTTCACACACATTCTTCTCTATGTGCATGACATCTAGGTAATGTCTGATAGGCAACCTGGGCCAGTAGGAGAGTTCCCAGAATATGCTCTTGTGTGTCCAAAACTTATACCTTTCGGGCTTTTCTGGAATTGACGCCACTATGTCAGGATGATTGCTCAGCTGGCCAAAATCGTATTCATTCAACACTTCCAAAATTTCGTCCCCTGTCCATCGCCTGGGTGCCACACCAGTTTCAACAGTCCCATCAAACGCGTCTGGATCCTGCCTAAATGGGTGATCATATGGAAGCCAACAACGGTGACGCATCGAGACAATTTTACTGCAATGAGGACTGCAACAATCAACCGTCATGCACTCTGAACAAGCCCTGTAACCCCTGGTAACGTTGCCCGACAACATACCGCGGGCAGGAAAATCACTGATGGTGCCAACAAGCATGGCATGCATCTGGAACATCTCCTTTTTGAACCTATCGTAAGTGGGGTGGCCACACTCACTCAGGTACTTAAGCTCCTCAATCAAAGGCCTCAAATACACATCGAGACACTTTCCTGGATAACCCGGGCCCGGAATTAACAGAGTGAGCATATTGTATTCCTTCTTCATGCACATCCATGGTGGAAGGTTGTACGGTACCAAAATAACTGGCCATATACTGTATTGAAGACTCATGTTGCCAAAAGGGTTGAATCCGTCAGATGAGAGCCTTAGCCAAACATTTCGGACTTCTGCTGCAAAATGATCAAACTCCCTGACCATGTGCTTCCAAGCCTCTCCGTCGGAAGGGTGTATAAGGGTGTCATCGTCAGGCAAGTTCCTCTCAGCCCACCATCTCATTGCCTCGGCCGTGAAAGCACACATGAACAACCGCTCCAGCCTATCAATAAGCGGGAAATATCGAAGTATCTTCACAGCTTTCTTGTTGCCTGCAGGAGTCAACTTATACCTTTCTGTAAAACATACCGGGCAGGCTTCAAGGTCTTCGAGATCTTTTCCCCAGAAGAGAATACAATCATATCTGCATGCATGGATTTTGATGTAGGAAAGCCCAAGATCTTTCAGGATATGTCGCACCTTATGATGAGTGGTAGGAAGACGATGACCGGGTGGCAGTAGCGAAGCAGTCCACTTCAACCAAGAATCAACAGCTTTGACAGACATTTTGTTCTCCATTTTTAGCTGCATCACTCCCATCACACTTTCAAGAACAGTCTTACTACAACCGTCGTACAACGGAGTCTGTTGCAATGCAATCAGGTTGTTGTACTTGTCCATACCGCTTGTGTTGGCATGACCTCCAGGTAATGGTTCGACTGGCTCGATATGGGGGAAACCCTCAACGACGGGAGGGACATTTGGTGCTTCATCAGCAAATACACCGCTCTCATGAGGAAACATATCATTGATTAACATCGATGTTGGATCATAGGATGAACTGCCCCTCTCAGCAAAATGTCCATAATCATAGCGTGGACTGGCCCTCTCACCAAATTGTCCATGATCATGCGGACCCGCTACCGATGTTTCACCGTGATAAATCCAACAAGTGTACTTATCCCAAAACCCGTATTTACTCAGGTGCCTCTGCACTTTATCAATGGGAAATCGAAATCGATCGCTGAAACACTTACATTCTTTACACGGGCAATAATGAAGTGTAGTGTCTCCACAATTAGCCTTCACAAAATCCACAAAACTCCTAATTCCCTCGTGATATCTGACATCCCATCTTTCGAGGCTCATCCAACTCTTGTCCATCCTGAAAATTCTAACAATTTTACGTATTAATTATATATATATATACACACATTCACTACTAATAATCGACGTGATCTCTCAATTCAACTCTAATTAAATCAACACATGCATGCATATGTATATATATCGATCTAATCTCTGAATTCGATTCAGTACTCGATGATAGTACGTATTCAGTACTCGATGATAGTACTCAATGATATATCGATCTAATCTCTGTTAAGCCTGGCTCCGATAACAATACGATAATACCAGTCATTGATTCAGACACAAGATTAACTACAAGCTGTTTTCTCGTTTCGGTGACCGTACATCAACAACATTTCATATATATATATATATATATATATCTCACGAATTGGATTTGATCGACACACACACACACACATATATATATACCACATATACGTATATATACACCTACGTACCTATATAAATAGCTTCCCGAGTGATCGAGTTTTCGACGCCCGCCTTAATTTTGACAATATACCGAATGATCGATTTCAGAGCGTACGTTTTCTTTCTTTCGATTTCTCTGGATTTTTTTCGCTCAAAATGATTGAATGATCGAGCTGCCCGATCCGGCATCTAATATAAGACACATTGCCGGCGACGGAGTAAGTCGCCGGAAATGAAGACATTACCGGCGACTTTACGCCGGAATCTCGCCGGTAATGTTGCAAAACATTACCGGCGACTCCAACCGTCGCCGGCAATGTCTAGGGAGACATTTCCGGCGAAATTCCCGCCGGAAAATCGCCGGTAATGTCTCCTTAGACATTGCCGGCGACGGTTGGAGTCGCCGGTAATGTTTTGCAACATTACCGGCGAGATGCCGGCGACATTGCCGGCGACGGGCTAAGTCGCCGGTAATGTTGAACATTACCGGCGACTTTTCCGGTCGCCGGCCTTGTCTCCGGTGATCTCGCCGGTAATGGGCAAAAATGTTGTAGTGCCAGCAGTAGTGAAAGAGTGCATCATAGGCTACTCCATTTTCTTTACAAATAAGACAACATAATCGCAGAAAGATAACACGCCTATAGCGATGCATCAATTCACTTTGGCCAACTTTCCCACTATGCTGCCGAACGGGACTTCTAGCGGCACTACATTTCATCCTGCCACTAGGAGGGTGCGTACATACAACGAACCAACAAACGTCCTAACTTAGAGCAAACAATGCACCAAAGGTGCACAATACGGGACAAAATCCACTTCTACCAACCTCATAAGAGTATTGGCTTATTTTAGAAAAAACAATAAAAACATTAAAAAAAACACAACTAGAATATAAATTATTAAAATAAAATAAAAGATAAAAAGGGTTTAGGGTATTAACCCAGGCCACACACAAGGAGCCCACCATATAGCAAGGATTGAGCCCAGCCCACATCCAAGCTAGGAACTGCCGCCAGCCACTCATCACCGTCCTTCATGCCACTGCCCATCTCGCCGCACATTCCCATCGGAGCACCTCCCACCAAAACAGATCGCAAATGCACCAAATGACGATCTGTAACCATCCCTACATCATTAATAATTTTTGAGCCGTCGTGCACTCCCCGTTGAGCAGTCGAAGAAGTCGTTCGACTCACACCAGGCCACGACAAGGTGCACCTCCTTGTCAATGACGCTTGACAACGGATGACGATCTTTTTCCGCCAAGCGCAACCCCACCTCACCCACTTGAAACACCATAACCTTCTTTCCTCCTCGTAGCTGCTACCGAACCCGAACGAATAAAAACCTCGTCGCACCTCACCACAGATCAGGCTCCTACATCCTTCGTCACCCATCACCGAGTCGAGAACAGCCCCCGTCCGACTGCACTCCAGGACGTCGGCGAGGCTAGAAGCCACCGCTGACAAGGCCAGGAGCTGCCGGACGAGTGAAAGGCACACTGAAGATTTTGGTATCCCATGCGGCGCTTGAGTTTCCTCTTTGCTAGGGTTTGAGGCAATGCGAATGGTATTAATAAGCGAATGGTATTTGATATCTAACAAAGAAATGCAGGATGTGTTTGTTTAATTGGGGAACTTTCTTTTTAATGAAATGAAAATACTTCGAAACGGGTCTTAATAAGGGATCACTCAATTATTTTCGGATCAAAGCATTATACGATAATCGGAGAAAGTGGATAATAGTAAGACATGAAAATCGACCATATTCTCATCGGAAATCATGGGTATTAGGTTGGATAGGTGATATATATACTTCCCACTCTGCCTTTTGATTCATATATATATATAGTACTTGTTCAACAATATTTGTTTGTAATTATTGTGTGGAATAGATGATATATTTCCAAATAAGAAAAGACCATTGAGCTATAAAGCTGACGATGGGTCCAAATAGAAGCTCTACGTATGTGTATACACTGAATTTACTTCAGGCTCTAATTATAAAGAAAAAATGAAAGATGGTAAGTAGATGGTACTAGCTACTCGATCAGTACTCACCTGCACAGATATATACAATCAGATGGCACTTAGCTAAGCAATTATATAATTTTTGATGGGGCAGCTTTATATAGTGTAGTCATTTTCATTTTTCATGTGTCTATTGGCCATGTGAAGCCATTGTTTTATTTCCTTGTTTTGTGGCAAAATGCACTGGCACCAAATTAACGACGTTACATGTTTCAATTTGATTATGTCACTCTATAGTTCTATTATTATCTTGTATACTTTGATCTTCTTAGAAAAGAACACTAAATCGATCCCTTATGTAGATTCGTCCGAATACATCAAATTTATATATGTGACAAACTAAGTTAGCTAAAATGTCAAGAAAATCCATACTTAAAAAAGTAGTTTTTAAGTTATGGGTTTGAGTCACAATAAAGATAAAGAGAGAAGCTTTAATCTCCTTGATTTTTTTTTTAAAAAATCAATGAAGTTTAATGGGCTTTCAAAAGTACTGAAACTCTAATTTTTCAAAGATCCACAAGTCGAAAATACAGTTTTGGAGAATGCGCATCATGTACACGATTTTTCTCTAAACCTTTCCGTTGGTGATATTCTTTGTTCAGTGAGCAATCTCCGAGAAGTTTTTTTCGACCTCTGTGACAGTTACGGATTTGGTGGCGACTCATGTTGACTTCGTTTTCTCCACCCTTCATAAGGAAAGTGGCTGAGGGGATGGTTCTGGTTGTATTCAATGAAAGAGATCACGTTTAGAGGATGAATTGGTATCAGATTTACAGAACCTGAATGTGGATGGCTCGGCTTCTACTGAGATTGGGTCTCTAATCCATGTGTCTACTACTTATGTTATTATGTTACGCAGTCCCATCTCGAAATTTCACGATGCCATGGTTGATGGTTTCTTGATAGATGACGGTGATTGTGTGTTTTCTGAAGGTCAACACGGGATGAACATCTCCTTCTCTAAGAAGGTTCGTGCCAATTTGGATCTAGAATGGAGATGTGTTATGGTTGCTAAGCTCATGGGTAAACCGAATCCCTCAACAAGCTTTGACTTCATGCTCAAAAGACTCCGACGGAAGTGGCAAGTCAAGGGTGGTTGGTAGCTTATTGATTTGCCAAACGATTGTTACATCGTGAACTTCAGCCTGGAAGAAGATATGCAACATGCCTTATGCGGAGGGCCTTGGATCTTGGCAGAACAGACGTTGTTCGTGCGCAAGTGGTGTTCCTCTTTCAATCCAAAGACTGCACTCATTGGCAGCATGGCACTCTGGGTATGTATTGTTGTTCTCCCCGTTAAATTTTATAAGAAGTTTTCTATGGAATGCATTGGTAGCACTATTGGGACTGCTATTAGAATTGATCCTATTACTTTAAGACAGGATAAAGGTAAATTTGCTTGTGTTTGTATTGAAGTAGATCTTAGCAAACCTCTTAAGCCTTTTGTTGAACTGGAAGGTGTCAGTTACCATGTGATCTATGAAGGTATCTCATTAATTTGTTTCGAGTGTGGATGTTATGGTCACTCTAAAGATGCTCGTTCGACAATTAAAAAACATGGTCATATTGATAAGGCTGATGTGGCTTCTGGTGCAAGCATTAACCATGCTAAGATTGATGTTGGTGTGACGATGAGCACTGCTCCTAATGATGTTGTTAATGTAGATTCTAGTGAGGTAAAAATGGTTGAACCTGTGTTTGTGAGTTCTATAAAGAAACATGTTACGGGACCTGGATGCTTATGAGCTACAAGAACAAGAAGAAAGGGTCTACAATTGAGCCTAAGAAACAATTAGGGGCTGGTGGCTCCGGGTTTGATGTGCTTCAGGATGATATCAATGATATAGTTTCTAATTGTGAAACTACCACTCATGATGCTCCTGTGTCAGGAGAGATTACAAAAGAGGTGAATAACTTGAAAAAGTTGTGGACCAGTTTCATGGGGAAATAGAAGCAAGATCAGAATGTGAACGCTAATGTGATTGGGGTGTCTAGCTTTAGTAAGAGTAGAGGCTTGAATAAGCAGAACAGTATGAACAATTTTGATGGGACGATTTCAACTGGCACTCATGATCATGCTGCCCCAAGCTCAAGTAAGGTGTCTACTAAATCTTCCATGAAGAATGGTCCTTTAAAATGGGTGATATGGAGTCAATGAAGGATGTGTCAAACAGACAAGGACCTAAAACTATTGTCAAATATCAAAGGAAGAGTGTTGCTCCCCCTAAACATGGAAAGCCTGGGGCTGCTTCTATTGCTAAGAAGCTCTCTTTTGATGGTGTTGGTTCTGGTACTTCTTCTAATATTGGTGCTTTGTTTGGGAATACTTCTCCTGAGGGATCCATTTTTAGGAAGCTATTAGTCCATCATGAAATTGATGCTGCTGCAATTTTTGCAGATAAAACATTTGCTGCCAATAACAATTTGGCTCTATCTGATAGTCAACTTCATCCCAATGATAAGGTTATGGCCAACTCTATATAATCTTGGGACTCCATCCCTCCCTTGTATTACGCTTATCCATATCTAAAATATTATTTTAGAATGCAAGAGGTGTTGGGAATGAGGGATTCAGGTATGCAATTTCTGACCTGGTAAAGATGCACACTATTGAAATTTTGACAATCTGTGAGCCTAGGGTTCCGTTGGCAAGATGTATGACATTTCTTAGGCAAATTGGCTTTGATCAATTTCGTGTAGAGGATGCAGCAGGATTTTTTTGGAGGCATTTGGCTGCTGTGGAGCTCTTCTAAGGTTAAGGTTGATTTTATAGACTCTACTTTTCAGTTTATCACTATTAAAGTTTCTAGTTATGTTGCTACTCCATGGATTCTTTCGGTGGTGTATGCAAATCCTCATAATGTTTCAAGAGCTTATTTGTGGCCTCAACTAAATAATTTATGGTGTGAAACTGGCATTCCTGTTGATTTAATTGGCGATTGTAATGAGCTTGTTATTGTTGATGATAAGAGTAATGGTCATCTTACTAGAAGGATTGGTGGTCTCAGAAGTTGGATAAATAAGTCTGGTTTAATTGATCTTGGCTTTAAAGAGGTGTAAATATACTAGGGGGAACTCCTTATTTAAAGAGAGATTGGATAGAGCTTTATGTTGTTGTGATTGGAGAGAGCTATTTTCTGAAGCTTTTGTTAATGACCTGTCCAAGACAAGGTCAAACCACTGTCCCATTTTGCTTCAACTTAAATCCAATACTTGGACTGCTAGGAGAAATTTTCCTTTCAAATATTAGGCTATGTGGTGCACTCATGAAAACTATGTTGAGTTTGTCTCATCTACTTGGAACTCTTTCCCTGATGCTTTACAAGTTAAAGTGAGGCAGCTCGCTAGCGCTTTTGATTCATGGAAAAGAGAATTTTTTGGGCACCTATTTCAAAGGAAAAATAGATTGCTTGCTAGAATTGGAGGTATTCAGAAGTGTTGTGACAAAGGTAGTAACATATTCTTACAGCAATTAGAGGTTGAGCTAATCTGTGAGTATGAAGGAATCTCGAATCAAGAAAGTATTTTTTGGAAGTAAAATTCAAGGGATAAATGGATTCAAGAAGGAGATCTAAACACAAAATACTTTCACCTAACCACTTTAGTGAGAAGGAAAAGGAATAACGTGGAAGGGTTATTTGATAAGAATGATGTGTGGACTACTAATACTATTGAAATGAAGAAAGTTGCAGTTGATTTTTTGAAAATCTTTTTGATCAACCTGAGATGGTTGATAGAAGTGTAATCATTCCTTGACTTTTTCCTGCTGTTAGTGATGAGGATTTAGCTAGAATCACCTCCCTTATATCTGTTGCTGAAATCAAATCTGCTTTATTGTTATTTGTAGTCTTAAAGCTCATGGTTATGATAGTTTCCCTGCCTTTTTCTTTCAAAAGCACTGGAAGCTATGCAGTCATGAAATTGTGAGTGTGGGCTTAAGGGCTTTTAAGTTTTGTAGCATTCCTTCAAGTTTGAACCACACCATCATTTCCCTCATTCCTAAAGTCGAAGGCCATCAACATATGGTTAACTTTAGGCCAATTAGCTTGTGTACTACTTTGTACAAGATCATTTCCAAACTAATTGTTGGCAAGATCAGACCTCTTATGCAAAAACTCATTAGTCCTGATCAAGTGAGCTATGTGCCAGATTGCCAAATATCTAACAACATCCTTATTGCTCAAGAGATGTTATTCAAATACAAGAAAACTTCTAGAAAGTGGGGATTCATGGCCTGGAAAGTTGATCTTTCCGAGGCTTATGATAGATTAAGCTAGAATTTCATAGAAAGGGTGTTGCATGAAATACAACTGCTTGTTTCTTTTGTTAAACTCATCAGTAAAGATCTTGCTTATGATATCAGTATAATATGTGGCTCCCCTCTTACTTCTGATTTGGGTAAGTATCTTAGTGCCTCTTATTCATGAGAGAATCAACAGTGCTACCTATTCCAGCATTTATGACAAGGTGCCAAGCAAACTTGCCTCTTGGAAGTGCAAAAATCTGAGTATGGCTGGAAGACTTGTCCTGGTTCAATCTGTGTCTTCAACCATCCCTCTCTATGCTATGAATACTGCTAAGTTACCTGCTGAATTATGTAATAAATTGGATACTCTTAACAAAAACTTCTTATGGGATGATAAGGATGATGGGAAGAAAGTCCACCTTGTTAATTGGGACACAATTTACATGGTGGCTTAGGGCCGAAGAAAACTATGCATATCAATCAAGCCATGTTAGCCAAGGCTAGCTGGAGGTTATTTATGGATGATAATGTCTTATGAGCTTCTATCTACAGAGCTAAATACATCAAAGGGCCTGATTTCTTTTCTAATGAGTATGTGGCCCCTCCGAGCTGCTCTTCTTCTTGAAGAAGCATTTTGTTTGGTGTTGAAATTTTTAAGAAGAACTTGCAGGGGAGAATTGGAGATGACACCTCTGTTAGATTCTGGCTAGATATGTGGGTTTTGAATGAGCTTTTATTATTACATAAGATTCTTGATGCTATTATTGATCTTAATTCTTTGGTGTATCATTTTTGGAATGATGATGGTTCATATTACAATGCATTTTGTGAAGTTTTGGAAGTTGAGATTGTTCAGAAAATTATAAATATTCTCACTGATTTTGAGGGTTGTGGTGCTGATGTCCAGATATGGGGTGCTATTTCTAATGGTAAATTCAGTGTGAGCTTTGCCTATCTCTCTATGTTTAATTTTTTTGAGTCTGACCCTAAGTGGGGTAAACTTTGGAATATGAAAATTCCCCCCTTAAGTTGAAGACTTTTCTGTGGTCCATTTTCCACAAAAAACTTTTGACCAATGTGCAAAGAATGAGAAGACGTTTGTCCAATTCTGTTGTCTGCTAATGCTGTAATAATGGAGATAAGAGTCTCTTACACCTCTTTAGAGATTGTAAATATGCATGTGAAGTTTCAGCGGAATTTGCGAGGCCTCCTCATATTACTGTCACATTTTCTTTAGATTGGGACAGTTGGTTACATGCTTAGTTGCATTGTAACATTGTAACATTCAGTGGTCTAAGATGGTGTGACATGTTTGTTATGATATGCTGGCACATATGAAAATGGAGAAACCGTAGAATCTTTGAGCCCCAATTCACTATGCCTTCAGAGCCCTCCAAAATAATTGTTGGATTTGTTGAAGAATGGTTCAAGTCCCAGTTAAAGTGTAATAAAAGTCAGGTTGATGGTGTAATTTTTGGCAAGTGGCAAAAGCCTCCTGAAGGCTGGTATAAATTGAATGTTGATGGTTCAAGAAATCGGGAGGGTCTCATTGGAGCTGGTGGAGTCCTCATGGATCACGGTGAAAATTGGGTGGTAGGTTTTCAATGCAATCTGGGCAAAGGTAAAGTCCTGCAAGTTGAAGCCCGGGCTCTTCGCTCTGTCCTCCAGATTATGCAATGTTTTGGTGTTAGGAAGTTGATGGTCGAGTCTGATTCTGCAATCCTTATGAACCTCATTAATGATTCCAATATGTTAAGTCATCCTCTGGGATCTTTTCTAGCTAGATGCACTGCTAGGATAAGGTCCTTAAAGCAAGGTACTTTGAAGCACATCTTCTATGAGAGCAACATGCTTGCTGATGCCATGGCCGAAAAAGGTGACTTGAATGAACCTGGTTTGATTGTGTAATGAACCTCCTATATATGATTTGAAGGCCTACTTTGATGACCTTGTAGGTGTTGCTTTTCTTAGAATTGTTAGGAGCAGTATGAATTAGTTGTCTTTCTTGTTCTAGGACTTTTGAACCTTGTATGTAACCAAAAAAAAAATGAAGCTCTAAACATTTCATGATGTCTTTGTTTGGGCCTTTTACCCTTACATAGACAAGTTTGAAAACGGGTTGGGCTAAGCCTTATTTAGGCCAATAGAAATGTATTAAACAATGTGTCAATGTACAACGTTTCCTTCGAGCTGTTGAAGTATTTAAAGTTTAAACACCATTTTTCCTAATATAAAGCAAATAAGTTTAACATAGGTTCAACTTATTTTGGACTAGGTCATTATTAAAAAGAACTTATTGGGCTAGATTTATTGAAGAAAAAAAGTTGGTCTAGGATGAATAGGAAAATTCTCAATCATAAATTCATGAATAGTAAATTTAACTTTTACAGTTAGGGATGGTGAGTAGTCATCTATGCAAATAAAGATGGATTTTTTTTACTATTATTTAACTTTGTCCTTTCTATAAATTGAATTTTGTTGTAGGATATTTAATGTACCTATTTATGGTGGAGATTATAAAATATGACAATGAATCCTATCTAGAGATGTATTAGGATTCCTTACTTGTATGTACATCTTGTATTCTCCTATATAAGGAGTTGTTTCTTCATTAATAAAGGGACACAGCTTATTACTTTCAACTGTTCTCTCTACAATAACATAATTCCTAAAACACGTTATGAGCACTAGTCTTAAACCGAGCATCGCCACCGACCGCCGCCGCGATCCCGAAGAGAAAAGAGGAAGAAAAGAATTGTTCTGCAATCAAACAGCAAGTAACTTTTTATAAACTCAACTTCGTCTTTTCAAAATAACCTACTCTTTTGGGACTTTGAATTTTTTTAGTAGGTATTTTAGGATAACATCTCATCCCTCCTTTCTACACCGCACCTTTCTTGAAGGTGGGAATTTGGAACATTTAGAGTTCATAGATGAACTAAGAGCGTTCATTGTGAACAAAGAGAGTTCACAAATCGATTTGAACAAAGAGAGTTCATAAAAATCATTGATTAACGAACAAACAGAGTTTGTAAGACCATATACATCAAAGTAAAGGTCTAATCTAAATAATATATTGGAAAAAAAATTAGTTGTTGAAGAAGTCTTTTACGACTGTGAAACTAATATATATTTTATTTTCTCATGGTGTTTGATATGCAAAAAATTTCATTGACACCATGCTCTCGGATCTAAAAAAAAAAGTGGAATAACGTGTGGTTTTCCGGCTTCAAGCATATTGCATCAATAAATAAAGAGATGCTTAAGCTTAGATCCACGCTCTAATTATGCGGAAAGCACTTGAAGAGCAAAATTTGATCGAGAAAAATCCTCTACATAATCATAATTCAAGGCAAGTTGGAACCAAGAGTGTTTACTATGCCAATTATGAAAGCGCATCAAGAGAATAATGCATGGAGCGGAATTCTTAAAGTAAGGAAATTTTGGTGAGACGTTTAGGTCCACACCACCGCCCTAACAAGGAAGAACGCTACAAGGTGGCGCCATGAAGGCCATGATTGAGGAAGCGCCAGCCATAGAAGCCGTAATGACCAAAGAAGCCATGGAGGCTGAGGTACCAATGTCAAAAGAGACAAGGATAAGACGCATGATGTTTCTCGAATCAAAAGAGTTGTTTATTCTCAAAATGTTTGAGAAGATAGATTTCGGAAATTTTGGGTCAATAGGTGTTGAATACCATTGATAGGTAAAATATGTGAGGAATCTATAGATTGACAAGATCATCAATTTGAACTATCCAATCCGAATCTACTTGATCTTAGAACACATCAGTTTTCAGAACTATTTTTTGCATAATATTGTACAAATTATTCGACCTACCTACAGATCTTGAAAATTTATTAAAATTTGCAGAAGTGTTCATATATATGTCTAGTATGCGTCTGAAATGTTTCGTTGCATTATGATACACCAATAATTCTTCACAAATTAAACAAGCCAGCATACTCAGTTTCTGCGAATTTTAAGGATCAAATAAACAAAGAAATAGAAGATGAAGATAAAGTTAATGCGAATTTCAACATAGCACACTTCAAAATTGGCAAAGACTTGATTGAAGAGATACCAAATTTTGATTAGTACTTTTATATTTTCATGTAAAAACGTGTGTGTGCTTAAGTATTATGTTTGACAATGTTGGATAATTACTTTGGATTAGCAAACTTTGATATATCATCTTAGCTTATTAATAAAAGCACAATTATATTGGCTTATTAATAACAGGCTTGTCTACGTTTTCTGTATTACATTCATATTTTGTGGTTGCTATGAATCTATCGTCTATTAGGGCTCACCATAGTAACTTGTGATGTCTAGAAAAAGAGATTTTCGATAAAAGTATTTGAGCGGACCTTGAGTTCCACCTATATTGATCTCTCTTCGTATGGTCATGAGTAAAAAGAGTTACCCAAATGACTATATATGGCCTAGTAGACTAACAAATTCGTCCATGTATCAAATCGGGATAGCTAAGAGTGCTCTAAATTATCGAAAACGCAGAAAATAGAATCTGCCGCACTAACAGCCAGCTTCGACAACGAACTGAAAATTTTCTAGAAAGAATCAGCATATGAGTAGTATATGGCTGAAAATATACAAACCTCTAGTTTTCAAAACTATGTCCGACTTGTCGATATCTATTTTCTAGAAAAGGTTATGCTCGTTTTACTAGACAGAGGTCAGAAACTGACATAACATAATTGGCTGCGCAGATCGCTCAGTTTTGACATGAATCTGGGATTGACTCAGAACGATCTAGCATACGTGTAACATATGCTCGGAAATCTACATATGCCTATTGAGGTACGCGGAGGTCAACTGACCCGTGGAATGCCAAAACCTGAGGAAAATCAGAGGCAACCCTTCGATGGATCGAGGGAATAACCTGAGTGGCCTTTCGATGGATCGAAGACATATTCTTATAACACCAAAATTTTGAGTTATTTTTCGATTTTTCCTCATGAAAGACTTATTTCTTTGCAAATATTTCCCCGAGAACTTTGAGTGTCTCATTATTATGAGAATTACACATACTATGTTATGCCATAGACAACTTATATCGACTTTGTGCCTTGTCAATTATGTTTCTATAAGATGAGAATGGACATAGGTCTTCTCATCATCTATACCAACAATTTTCAAGTGAGAATGAACCCGAGTTCTTTTGCATTATCTCTAATGATTGCGGTATGATCCGAATATTAGAGAAACTTATGTGTCAGCCAAATCGGCTATGTAAGACAACTAAAAGAGAGTTGTAGAATCAAATCATGTTATGAGAAATGACTTATAGGATTCAGACACATATAAGGCTTTGACATGACATACTCAAATATCCAGGTCATGATATGATGGTTCAGATTTGAGAAAGTCAATTGGGCATCACTTCTTTTGAGTGAAAGGAAGCAAGAACCAAAATTAGTTCATAAGAGAGTGAAGTCGGGCACCATTCAGTGGTAGCGCCTTCATCCACAGCCGGCTAGTGACTGACGCCTCTTTCCTTAAGAGGAGAAAACTAGACGTCGACGATGACGTGTTAGTCTCCTAGCTTGCTTCCTGAGTCTATGGAGACTCAAAGCCTCAACCAAAATCCTCATTGGTTATTTTCAAAGGCTCATCACTCATTATTGCAAAGCCCACTAATTCAAGAGATTATGATTGAGACCATCCTATGCAAATGACACATATGTTTTCACTATATAGAATCTAAGGTGATTCTATGGAATGATTCAACCAACTAGCGGACCATTATGATGTTTTATGGTGTTGGTTTATAATACAGACACACTGATCATGTGTCATGCCATCGTCCACTAGTAATGCTGCTTAAACTTCTAGCTCATATCATATGACTACGGGCTCACTATCCGAATCATCCCATTTATAGTTGGTTCGACTTAATAATGCTAGATAGTTTACATCGAAGAGTTTCGATGATTAATATTGCACATCATTGAGATTTGATATTGGTATCATACTCTCATGAGCAAACCCAAATGGTCTCGCACGATGGTAGCTCGGACATTGGTGATGCGCACCAATATTTTATGCTTAGAGTTATGCAATATCGCAGTGCAGCTATACTACATCGTCTATGATACACCATAACTCAATATTGTTTTGTGCAGCTAGTGATTATGTGTGAAAATAATATCTCGCACTTGTGTATATATGTGCCAAAATTGCTCTGCCACAACACATATTGATGGGTCAATCGAGATGAATGAATATATATGCAGACATGAGTCTCCAACTATAATCCGCTTTGAGAACCTTGATATGCGATCTCTTTACCGCTAGTTTTACCGATGTCACTTTGATGAGACAATCTTCCAGTCGTTAGGGGGAGATAAGAACAAACATGTTCAATAGGAACGACAGGAAGGGTCGTGTCCTCACTATGTCTTCATCATGATCCCTAAACGACAGAACGTAACAGATTCGATGCCTGATACGTTTTCTAATATCGTTAAAGTGACAAAATCATATATACTTGCTGCAAACATGCCTGCAAGGATTTATGTCCCCTTTTGAGAGGACATGTCGCCACCAAAAAGTAGTTATGGAACTGCCACCATGGAATGTGGCATGGTGACGTCACAAAGTGGCATAGTGTCGTCACAGGCTATGGGTTCTGTTGGAGAGAGTAGGAGACCCAAATGTTCGATAAATACTCGTCCAAGGAAGGGAACGAGTTTGGCACAATATGATCCATTGATCATTAATACTCGATTTCATCTTATGGTTATCATTGAGGGACGTCTTAATGTTAAAACTAATTACTCATAATGTAGAGATCTCTACAAAGTACGAATTACACTAGTGTACATGAGAATATGGAATTTTGAGACTCATCGAACATATCTACGTTGAAACTCCTGAACATAGTAGCAATTGGTCTACATGGAAAGAAGCGATCCATATTAAATTATGTTCACTAACAAAGAGAAATGTAGTTGGGTTGGTGATGCCGACACACCCAAATGTAAAGCCTATCGAAATGGGTCTTTGTTAGAAAAGCGTGATGAGAATAAAGAGATTATACTCACCTCATGGCGCAAGGATTTTCACAACGCTCTGGAATCAACTCCGATAAGACAAATTCTCTCGCAATGGATGTCATTACACTCCACTACCTTGTCAGTTTGGTAGTTTTCGAAAAACTTGACATGCAGCTTATAATCGTGGTCATGACGTAACTCTATGGGGATCTAGAATAAGAGATAGATATGAATGTCTCAAATGGACTTCATGTACCCAAATCAAGTGGCTTTAAACCACAGAGCATGTTTGCAATGAGATTGCAACGTTCACCAAGTGACTACTTGATTGGGAAGGGATATGTTCATGTGTGTTCATTTATATGACAAGTTCAAGATTTTCAAAGTGTTTGAAATCTGAATTTGAGATGAAAGATCTTGGGAAGACACGGTTTTATCTCGAATAAATGAGTCACAACTAGTGATGGACTCGAGCACCGTAATGATGAGATTTTCCATCATCGGCTTATACTCTAAGATATGTTACACTTTATGATGATAAAGTGAAGTCTATGAGTATTCCCATGATCTGCTATAGTCTTGACCCTTAGAGGGATCCGTTTTCGCCCATGGGATGATGATGAAGACGTGTTAGAGGCTAAAGTGCATAATCTAAGTGCAAGAGTGTACTTAGCGTAATACACAAGACTTACCTCCTCATCAGTATTAAACTTGATAGTTAGATATAGCTATGCGCTTATGCAATGCCATTTGGAATGACTTAAAGATAATCTTTCAGTATCAAATAGTATGAAAGATACGGGCTTGGTCTATCCCTACAGATAGGCCACAAAGAGAGTGGCGATTAGTGTCGCTTTTCCATCACCCCTACACCAACAATCTTTGTGATATGTTGATAGGTTTTGCTGATGCTGGATTTCTCTCTTATCCACATAAAGGTCGTTCCCAGACAGGCTATATCTTTACTATGGGAAACACCATGATATCTTAAAGGTCTACAAAGAAGACCCTAGTCGCTACATTCACGAATCATTATGAGATTATTGCTCTTCATGAGACAATAAAGAAGTGTATATGGCTGAGGTCCATCATTACACATATTTGTTAGACTTGTGGATTGAATCCACTACTGATGAACCTACATGCATTTATGAGGATAATGTTGCTTACATCAAGGTGATGAAGCCAGATTACATGTAGGACGACAACACCAAACATATATCGCATAAGTTATTCTATAGTCAGTAAACAATAGCAATTCCTCAAGGTTATGGTTGACCAAGTTTGATTTGAGGATAATGTGGCAGACTTTCTAAGTCATTGGCCAAATTTCACATTTGAGAACCATGTGAAGAGCATAGGGTTGCTCAGCTTATCTAAGTTACCTTGATTGTTGACATCAGGGGGAGATGCAGGTTTCATGGGGAGTCTGGCATTCACATAAGCGTTTCTAAAATGTGAAGGACATGCTGTACTTTTTTTTCTTGACTAAGGTTATTTTTATCCCAAAGAGTTTTTATTACTTAGCAAAGTTTTAATGAGGCAACATGGTTATGTGTCATATCATCGTCTACGACGATCTGCACTCTTTTTACTTGGCGAGATCACATTTTCTTCTGCAAAGATTTTTGGCTCGGCAAGGTTTTTGATGAGGCATCAATGAAGCAAATGAAGAAGCGTCACCACCATACACCGGCACAAGGAGGAGTGTTGTAAGATATTTAATGTACCTAGTTATGATGGAAATTACATAATATGACAATAAATTCTATCTAAAAATGTATTAGGATTCCTTACTTATATGTACATATTGTATTCTCGTATATAAGGAGTTACTTCTTCATTAATAAAAGGACATAGCTTATTGCTTCAACTATTCTCTCTACAATTACATAATTCCTAAAACAAATTGAAATTTGTTTTTACAACCCCATATTCTAACTGGATTTCTCACTAATTGAGACGGTTAACAGACCCAATGCATACACGAAGAATTAACCGATCTAGACAAAGATTGTTAGAACAATGATCATGATGAATATCATTGTTCTTTTTAAGGTGAACGATATACATTATTGAGAGGCGGAAAGATATTTTGTTTTGGACGTAACTGTGAGTAAACGCCAACTTATATGTATATGTCTGGTACATAGATATATTTGTGAAGGAACGAGCTAGCTATTTTCTTCTCTACTCCTCTTCTTTCACCTCCTACCTAGCCAGATTATTACTTTACTATCTAGCTTTTATGTTCGATAAAGGCCATGATTGAATGCAGGAAATAAAAGACAGATCAATGGATCCAACACAATGCCTACGTATTGTGCAATAAAAGTGTAGGTACACACTGGTTACGGTAGACTATGACTCTCTTTAAATTTCAAAAATACTCTATTTTGTAGCTAAATTTAGTATAAAATATCAAATTTTAAAAATTAACTATTTAGTAAGTTTATTCGGAAAAAAAATTTAGTCCCCCTCATTTTAAAATTCTAACTCCACCCGTGTAGAGAGGTATATCAATGAAGCAGCCTCTCTCTCTCTCTCTGTATGACAGGAACAAGACTTGATCAGCTGAATTATGGAAGTATGTTGGGTACGTTGGCCGGTGAGGTCCTTTTGATCGATCATATGTATTCAAAGATGTAAAGAAAGGCCCGCCGACGTCCCTCTCGTCGTTTAATTTGATCCCTAGCCACCCACGCGTCGAGCGATTTCGATTTAAAGCTAGCTAATTAAAGCTAAGCTTCCAACCCTTCCATGCATGAGTACGTAGCACTGTAGCAGCTTTCAAACTCTTCTGAACTTTTTTTGTCCACAGCTGGTTAAGTGATGAATTGCTGAGAGATACTTGATAGAAGCAGTGGGGGATACTCGTGTATGTTTGGTGTCCATCACTTTCACTCGATCAATCAAAGTTGTACATAGCTGTTGGAGTAGATTCAATTCTCACTTGCGCGCTCGCTCTTAGTTGCTCCGCCATTATCATACGTATCTTATGAATGTGATAATCGACATATGATACATAAATAAGCATAGATACATATGTACTTCCTTTCATTATTAAGATTAAGCAGCTTCATGCATATATGGAAGCATGCAGCGACCTTGATCGGTTCCCTCCACACCCATCAATCATTCCATAAAAAACCAGAAGTTAATCCAAGACGTACGATCGACTCGATTCTGCATTTAACAGCAGTATTTGAGCTCGATCGATCTTAATCTGAAGTTAATATTAGACTTCGATAATTTGCCCTAGCGTGCTAGCTCGAATATATAACGACAATTTCCGTACATAACTATATATGAATAAATTATATCCTCAGGGTCCTGGAGTCCCATTCTGTAGCCAATAAAAACATTGGATCTCAAATGCATGCTGCATCAAATATATAAATATCTAGACGAGACCCAGAAAGATAGATCCCTATGGTTTTAGAGCTATTGTAAATTGAAGTACATTTGAATTCCCTGCTGATATTTATATTTTCCCCGTACGTAAATGCATGATTTGGAATTGTTGGAAGCTCCAAATAACAAGGAAGCAGCTAGAATCTAACAGAAGACGCAGGCATCGCCATTACTGTGAGGCCCAGCTTCGACAGATCATTATAAAACAGAGGAGTTATTTCTATTTTGTTGGCAAGCAAGAAGTTACATAGAGTTAGTTGCCAACTGCATGTCCATTTTCACAGAGACTTACTTACCTGCAGAATTCATACCCTAGCTAGCTAATAACTTCGTATACATAGTTATCTATATATAGGTATGTAGCTGTTAGACTTTCGGGATAATTCAATGTTCGAAAGTCGAAACTATCATGTTTAATTTGTTATTTGAATATTTATGATGGTTCACCTAGCCTTTATTGATTCTATGATCAATCTATATATTTATGCTTAACTATATATCGTTAGATCGAGCAGATATATAAGTGTAATAGGGTGTGTGTATTTCTAGTGTTCTAGACGCTGTCGATATTTACAAATTAGAACAGTAAACTATGTACTTCACTTCATAGCCACAAACCAAGAAAGTATTACGTACTAATTAACAACGGATCATGTATGTAACCCCGAACTAATAGAAGAAAACAGAACTCAGGACGATTTTTTCACAAACCAAATAATGTCTTAAAGTCCTTTTAGTTCGGTGAACAAAGCTTGGTTGTTATGGCCCCCTAGCGCCCTAGCATAGTTTATACTCGATCTACGTATCTATGAACAAAGTTTAAGTTCGATTGCAATATATTTGTCCCCTCCCTAGCTACCTGGTCTTCTCAATCTACGTATCGTACATCAATTCTCGATCGATCCAAATTAATTAATTAATTAATAAAGATCTCTTACGCTAGGACATGTGAACACACACAGAAATTCATTGCGTGATGTCTGCGAATTGAAACATCAAGTACCGAAAGCCAAATTTGCCTTTTCTCGCCCAATGAATGAAATATCGATAATATCCTTGATATTTTTGCGATATTTTCGTTTTCTAGATTTTTCGATATTAATCCTATATATCAATATCTTTTGTCAGATATTTCTTGAAATATTTGATATTTTTCGATATATCGCTGAAATCCTCGATATTTTCGAATTTATCCGAGATTTTTGACTTTATATATATGTTGATCGCACTAAATCAAAAGCACAAAATCCTCCACGCCAATAACCCAAAAGTTCAACCAAATAATCTCTGTAAATAATCAACAAAACACAACTTACAAGTTTCAAAACACATATTGATCATATAAGAATCTCATAATGTTCAAATACAAATTTTCATGTATTTATCACATTTTTTGTCGTTTTTTTATTAAATCGATATTTCATCGATATTACTGTCAAAATATCCGTATTTTACACAATTGATATATTTTCGATATTCAATATTTTACTCCTTGATCTAGGCACATATATGTTTCCTTAGCATTTTACACCTTTCTTTTACAGCCATAATTTGTAGTAGCGCTGGGGCCGTTCAATTAACAGAAACAAACTCAGAAAATATATATCTACCTCAGTAACGTCACAAAACCCTAGCCGACCTCCTGCATGCGCGATCGAAATACTTGTACATTGGCTGCCCTAGTTTGTACTTAATTACCAACTTATTTCTTAGGAAATCTATCTAAAAATATTATTTATAATTAGTTGAACAAAATTATAATTTTTGAAATTCGAACAATAATTTACTACATTTATAACAAAATTATGACCATTTTTTGTATCATTTACAAACTATTGAACTAAATTACAATATTAACCACAATTTGTTCTCAAGTTCGTAAAAATATATTCGTTTGTGTACTTATAAAAAAATGAACAAAATTATACAAAAATAGTCTCGTTTTACAACAATAACAACAAAATTATAAAATTAAGTTTAGGTAGATGTACTCCACCCTAGAATTTTCTCATATCTTCGGTAAGTTTGATACGAAGTTATGAACAGAGATTCCATATATTCTTAATTGGAATGAATTATGTTGTTGCTAGCTAGCTACTTGAATTTCCTACGTACTTCCTTCTGTGTGCTTTTGGTTTATTGGTTTGCCGGAGTAGTACGTAAATTCATCTGCTAACTGTTTTATTATGTCTACATAAAAAAAAATATCGATCGATCATATGTATGTTCTACAGGCTAGGTACTTGCAGCTTCTTTGCTCGATTTACATTGCAATTCATACTGCAAAAAACAGGAAGGTGAAAATCTTCCTTTTTCAAGTTAAAATTTCGCCCGATTACAAGGACAAATAGATTCATGATCGATATGATATATAGCCGGGTTTGGGAGAATCTTGCTCGATCAGAACCCAGTTAATTAGTTCTAGCCGGGTGATAGGGATTGCATATATGTTAGGTAAAAAACATGCCCACCTACAAGCTAGTTAGTTTAGAAACTGAGGGGATCGGAGTTGTACGTACAAAGTAAGTTAGGTATTTCTGGGGCCAGTCTTCTAGATGATCGATATATATCCCTCAATATCAAAATGATCAATATATACAAGTGAGATATTGTTGACTGAGAATTGACCAGTTGGACATCATTCTCATACTAATGATACTATAATCGCTCTCCCAAGCTCATTTGCATGGCTGTTGGCTTTTGGTGCTGCTGAGAGGGAGCGGGGTGGGGGTGGGTAGGGGGGGATCGTCTTTGATTTCAAGCCATGTTTTCCATGCTTTTCCCCATGTATATTATTGATGTAACCAAATCAATTTTTTGGGGGGGTTTTTATGTTCCATGTTAGAATTCACCGAGTTACTGACCACCTCAGAATTATTCCTTGTGTGACTATTTTTAAATTAATCATGTGTTTTTGTCTTTGATTTATCAGTTTATGCTTTGTAATCCTATGAAAATAGCAAGGTTCTTAGCATGGTCTTGGTAATAAAGAAAAGGTGGGCTTCTTAATTGAACAGTGAAAGAAGAAGCTGATAAAATCCTCCTCATTTCCCTTCCAACTCTTTTGGTCCTCCTAAATTTAATAAAGGTCCAAACTTTCTACAATGGTCTCAAAGTCTTCTCTCTTTCTGCTCTCTCACCCTCAAAATAGCAAGTTTGAAACTCCAAGCTCTTCCATGGAGCTTAGGAGACACTAAGTTCAGCCTCAAGTACCTATTTTACCTTGATTTGCACCGGTAAAATGATCTCTCTATCTCTCTCTTTCTCTTTTGGGCAACTTTACATTGTACTCTGTGTTTCCCACTGAGTTTTTTCTTTACATTGAGCATGTTTAATTACTGTATTTTCTTGATGATTCACTTCACGTGGAGTTCATAGTTCAAGAAATTTCTTTTATAGTTTAGTCATGTTTTTTGTGGTGCTTCTTTGATGGGTTTTTCTTTGCTCTCTTTTTGGTTTACCAGGAATCTGGAGCTTCAAATTAAAATTAAGTAACAAAACTTTGTGATATTGGCTTGAAGTGATTGAAGTAGGGATTAGTTCAACTGTGAAAAGTTTGGTTCTTTTGAATGTAATGGAGTCTTGGAGCAGCATTTCTGAAGGGAAGGATTTGGTATCTGATGAAATTTCTCATACTGACTCACTTACTAGAAATAGAAATGCTTTATTGAGTTGGGATTTGAAATCACCTTGTACTTTTGAAGCTCAAAATTTTTGGGAATCAGGTTTGCCTGGAATATTAGGAAAACATGTACCAAGTTCATTCAGAAGTACTATTAGCAACACAAGTCTAGTTTCCCCAAGTCTCTTTTTGGGAGAAGATGAATCCTCTTCAAAGCTTCCAGGCTCTATCGTAGCGTCCAACAGCAGGAATTCTTCACTGATTGATTTGAATCTAGGTAGATTAGCCGATAACAGAGATGTCTATAACTCTGAGTTTTCGAAAGGAGCTTCGATTTTCTCTTCCTCCAAGTCATCTGCACCTTCAAAGAGAATGAGGGCATCATCAGGAGTGTATTCCGTGACTGCTTACTGCCAAGTCTATGGTTGCAACAAAGATCTCAGCTCCTCTAAGGAGTATCACAGGAGGCATAAAGTTTGTGAGGTTCATTCCAAGACCCCTAAAGTCATTGTGAAAGGCATAGAACAAAGGTTTTGCCAGCAATGTTGCAGGTTGGTTATGTTTCATGGTTTTTATCTAGCTTGAACCTTGTTGTGTATATTAGTTTTTGAAACCAATTCGATCTTCTCTATTCATTTCTCAAATGTGTACTTTTCCTTTCTGTATAAACTTACTTTTTTTTTAAGTGTATCTAATATTCAGCCCTTAGTTAGAAACTTCTAATGTCATGAGGCCTGATTACTGCTTTAGCATGTAACTAGTGTGTATTTTGACCATGCAGGTTCCAATTGCTGGCTGAATTTGATGATGGTAAGCGCAGTTGTCGTAAACGCCTTGCCGGACACAATGAGCGCCGGAGAAAGCCTCAAGTTGCTCTTCATTCCGGAAGATCTGGGAGGTTCCTTCAGTCATATAATGGTATTACTAAAACTGGTGTCTAAAATATATATATATATATATATATATATATGTCCATGACATCTTCTGGTCCCCCTCTGTTTGGGGCCAAAATAAACTTAACGTTTATTCTGATACTTTTGGGGCCTCAGAGATAAAATGGGTCAGCCACGTGTGGCTTGATTAGAACTGCGAATTGAGAAAGATATTTATACGATTCCTAGATAATCTAGAGGAATCTAAAGACAAAATATTATTCCTAATCAATAAATGTTATCTTATCAAGCGAGGAGGATTAGAGTACCTACCTCTATAAATAAGAGAAGCAAAGCAGATTTGCAGACCTCTACACTCATACACAATTCACGCACTAGCAAATCCTACTCCACTGCGAGTAGACAACCCGCGAATAGCGAGCTCAAGATCTAGGCCACCTGCTAGAGCGTGGGGATTCGAAGGTTCACTCAAACTAACCAACCGGCAACAACGAATTCAGGATCTAGGTCACCCGACAGAGTGTAGGGATTCTTAAGATCTACGAAGTCACACTATCCGGTGTTCTCAACACTACATCCTTAGGATTGCTCTGCTTTATACTCGCTCGAGGGTGTAAAATATTGATTCTTTGTGGCTCGAAAGAGAGACACGAAGCTTACGACTTGTATCAAGACGAGTAGGACTCAACGAGCGAGGTTGGTGCTCTCCTCGCTCCAATCGCTTGACAAGAAGCAGAGACTACTCGGTACACTACACAACAACATTCTGCCATCGGCAGTGGCACGCCTCGCACACAGTACAACCGCGGATACAAAAAGAGACATTTTGTGATCACTCCATTCGCAACAACCAAACTAGAGAAGAATCGAATCCAAACACCCTCTTTATGTCTTTATCTGCAAACAAAAATACTCATAAATCTTCTGTGCAGCATGGTATACTGTGGCACCATGAAATTTGGTTACCTTATGTTAGGAGCTACGCGAGGAAGTAATACACAATCGAGATATGAAATGAAAATATAAAAGAGGAGACACAAGGATTTACGTGGAAAACTCAAAAGAAATCGGGGGAAAACCACAGGCAAGTAGGAGGATTTCACTAGAAGAAAAACGGGATTACAAGGTTGATGACACTTCTCTCTCAATCTAGAGGAGAATACTACACTACTCTAAACACAACTCTTTCACTTAGAGGAGTTTACTAACACTAGAGTATATGATATGGTGGACTCTACGTAAAGGAGGCTAGAGGGAAGAGGGGATTAATCTAGCTTGGTTGTGATGCACACACTAGTGAGGAGCACCAATCCTCTATTTATAGAGGTGTTCCACCTCCTCTCTTTCTTCTTGAAGCTTCTTGATTAATCTTCCTCCTTCACCGACTATCCTCTTCTCCTCTCTTCATTTCTTCTAGTTTCTTCTTGATTGTTCCACTCCATCTCTTCTTACTCTGCTCTAGCTCATACCACCGACATCATTCTTAAGCTTGAATAATCAAGCTTCATCTAGTTGCTTCTCATCTTGATTATACTTCTAGCTTCTAGAATTCTCTACACCACAAAGTGGTCTTTGCTTTAACATTCTCCCACTTAAAGCCACTTTATGGATCCTTTCATCCTTCCTACACTTGTCATTTCCATGCTGCTTACATTTTCGCTAGACCACTAGAGGATCGACACCAAAAGAACTTGTCCACATTGATCGGCTTCGTCAGAGCATCCGGTAGGTTGTCATTCGTATTGATTTTCTGCATATTTACACATCCGTCTTCCACCACCTCATGAACAAAGTGATATTGAACTCGTATGTGTTTGGTTTTTGGATGAAATGCTGAACTCTTTGCAAGGTGCAAAGTGCTCTGACTATCGCAAAACAGAGTAATTTTCTCTTGCTTGCGTTCGAGCTCCTCCAGTAATATTTGTAACCATATTACCTCTTTGTTGGCTTGTGTAGATGCAACGTATTCTACTTCTATCGTAGACATTGTTACGAGCGGCTGCAGTTCAAAACCCAGCTTACAACATATCCAGCAAGAGTGAACACATACCCCATGGTGGATTTGCTATTTTCTTGATCACCTGCATAATCCGAGTCAACAAAGCCTCTGAAAGTAAACTTCGATCCTCCGTAACATAATACAGCATTCGAGGTACCCTTGATATATTGCAGGATCCTCTTTACAGTGTTTCAGTGCTCCTTACCAGGTTTCGCCATGTATCGACTAACTGCTCCCACTGCTTGCGCAATGTCTGGTCGTGTACAAACTATGGCGAACATCAAGCTTCCCACTGCTGATGCATACGGTACTCGAGAAATCTCCATCCTCTCTGTTTTATTGCTAGGACACATACTTGAGGATAATTTATAATTAGTAGGAAGAGGGGTAGAGATTGACTTACAATCTTGCATGTTGAAGCGGCTCAAGACTTTCTTCAAGTAGTTCCACTGCGACAGCCAAACCTTCCTACTTTCTCTGTCTCGGTGAATTTGCATCTCCAGAATCTTGTTTGCTGGTCCCAAGTCCTTTATTTCGAACTCCCTAGCCAATTGAACCTTCAAGTCTTTAATACAATCATTATTGGGGCCTGCTACAAACATGTTGTCAACGTACAACAGTAGGATGATGAAGTCCCCATCACCAAATCTCTTGTAGTAGGCATAAGGATCTGCATGAATTCTGTTGTATTCAAGGCTCATGATGAAGGAACCAAATATCTTATACCAACATCTCGGCACTTATTTGAGATCGTATAGAGATTTGTTCAACTTGCAAACCAAGTTCTCCTTACCTAATTCAGCAAAACCTTCTGGTTGGAGCATATATATCTCTTCTTCAAGCTTTCTATGAAGAAATGCAGTCTTCACATCTAACTGCTCCATATGTAGGTTGAACGTAGTAGACATCACCAAGACTACTCGTATAGTTGTGAGTTGAACAATAGGAGAGAATATTTCGTTGAAGTCAACACCTTCTTTCGGAGTGAACCCTTTCACTACCAGTCTAGCGTGATACCTTTCCACTTAATCATTACCATCTCGCTTGATCTTATAGACCCATTTGTTACCAATGACTTTCCTTCCTTGTGGTAGAGGAACAAGATCCCATGTCTTGTTTTTATGTAGAGATTTAATTACTTCTTGCATTGCTGTCATCCACAGAGCTGCATTTGAACTGCTTATGGCTTCATGGAAAGTCGACGGCTCTCCATCCTCCATTAGAAGACAGTATGCAACATTGCTCTTTGTAACATATTCTGGCTGCCAGGCTGGTGGCTTCCTCGCACGGGTCGACCTACGAATTTCTTGGTCCTCCATCTCAGATGATTCTTGATCCTTGTGCTCGGGTACTTCTTCAGAAGAACTTGAATTCTCCTCCTTCGGGTTACTTTCGACTCGTATGACTGCAGTCTTCTTACTCAAACTGCTATCATCACGACCTCCTTGTAGTAGTTGATCTTCTTTAAAAATCACATCCCTGCTGACAATAACCTTGCGAGTAGTGATATCCCACAGGCGATACCCCTTTACTCCGTCAGCATTCCTAAAAAATATACACCTCTGGGATTTCGGATCCAACCTTTTCTTCTTCCTTTCTAGGACGGTGTACATTACATACGCAGGACATCCAAATGAATGTAGATCAGAGTAGTTAGCAGGCTTACCAGTCCACATCTCCATCGGTGTTTTAAGTTCAATTGTCGTTGATGGGGATCGATTTACCACGTGACAAGTGGCCTTGGCTGCTTCCGCCCAAAACGAATTGGATAAACCAGCAGTCCTTAACATGGCTCTCATCTTTTCTACGAGAGTTCTGTTCATCCGCTCTGCAACTCCATTTTGTTGAGGAGTGTGCGTGGTTGTGAACTGTCTCTTTAAACCTTCTTGCCTGCAGAGTGCAAGAAACTCGTCGTCCATGTACTCTGTACCATTGTCAGTCCTCATGCACTTGATCTTTTTTCCAGATTCAAACTCCACCTCTGCTTTGAAGGCTTTGAATACCGAAAATACATCGGACTTATTCTTGATCGGGTACACCCAACATCTCCTGGAGTAATCATCAATAAAGGACACAAAGTACTTTGCCCTAGGGACACAACTAGTGACTCCCAAACATCGAAATGTAGCAAATCTAGGATGCATTTACTTCTGGAGACCGACCTATCAAACTTTAATAGTTTAATCTACTCTGCTTGCTTGTAACACAATGCTCGCAGAAAGATAAATTTACCTGCTTGAGCCTTGGAAGTAGCTTCCAATCAGAGAGAATCTTTAGGCCTCGTTCTGACATGTCACCAAGTTTAAGATGCCACATCATCGTTGATTCTTCTCCATTATTGGCTGCAGTAGCACATGCATCAGCTTCTTGATATGTCTCTCCTTGAAGCATCCACAGATTTTCCCTGATCTTGTTCACCTTCATAACCACAAGTGCACCTTTTGTAGCCTTCACGATCCCATCTTGACTATGCATCTTGTATCCACTGCCATCTAATTGTCCCCAGGACCATAGATTTTTTTTCAGGCCTTTCACGTGTCGTACCTCCAGAATACTGTGAACTGTACCATCAAACATTTTTATTTTGACGGTACCTATACCAACAATCTCTAAGGCATGGTCATCTCCCATGTACACTGATCCACCAGAGATAGGTTCATATTGATGGAACCAATCTCTCCGGGGAGTCATGTGCCATATTGCCCCTAAGTCTATAAGCTAGACATTAGCAAATTTTCTCCTGCCTTCAAAAGTTGTTGCCTCGCTATATAAAATTTCAGTGTCATCAGAGATACTTACCACATTCCCTTGAGCGTTTGATGACTCAGGGTTTCCACTCTTCTTCAAATGTCGACAGTCCCTTTTGACGTGTCCCTTCTTGCCACAGTGATAGCACCTGAAATTCTTCTGTGGCCTCGACTTTGATCTACCGTGACCTTAGCTCCCACTTGAACTACACTCCGTTGATCTTCCTCTCACCATCAAAGCTTTCGCTTGCTGCGAACTCGCCAGCCTGTCCTCCTTGTTTTTGCGCCTGCTCTCTTCTTCTAATATAGCAGCTACAACTTCATCGAAGACTAGGTGGTCCGTGAAGATGTTATTCGTCAGATTAATGATGAACTGATCATACGAGTAGGGTAAACTCTGGAGTAGAATCTCCGCCTGTTCACTTGAATCTATTTTTTGCCCCATATTTGTGAGCTGTGAAAATAGAGTATTCAATGTGTTGATGTGCTCGGTCACTGAGGTAGAATCCGCCATACGAAGAGTGTAAAACCTTCTCTTCAAGAAAATCTTGTTGTGCAGCGACTTCGCCTCGTATAGCTTCATAAGTGTGTCCCATATCTCCTTTACGGTCTTCTTCTCCTCCACGCTAGATAACACTCCATCGACTAATGCAAGGTGAAGATCCGCCATAGCGAGAGCGTCCATCTCATTCCACTTTGCATCGTCCGTGAAGTCTGCGGGCATTGCCTCAATTGCAGCTAAGCAATTGTCCTTCCGCAATAGTGCTCTCATCTTCATTTTCCGTAACGAGAAATTAGTCCCGTTAAACTTCTCGATATCGAACTTCGTCGTCATCTTGAATTGAATGACTTTCCTCTAGAACCAGCTCTCTATATGATCGCACAACCCGTGCTCTGATGCCACTGTTAGGAGCTACGCGAGGAAGTACGTAATACACAATCGAGTATGAAATGAAAATGTAAAAGAGGAGACACAAGGATTTACGTGGAAAACTCCAAAAGAAATCGGGGAAAAAACACGGACAAGTAGGAGGATTTCACTAGAAGAAAAACGGAATTACAAGGTTGATGACACTTCTCTCTCAATCTAGAGGAGAATACTACACTACTCTAAACACAACTCTCTCACACTTGGAGGAGTTTACTAACACTAGAGTGTATGATATGGTGGGCTCTACGTAAAGGAGGCTAGAGGGAAGAGGGGATTATGCTAGCTTGGTTGTGATGCACACACCAGTGAGGAGCACCAATCCTCTATTTATAGAGGTGTTCCACCTCTTCTCTTTCTGCTTGAAGCTTCTTGATTAATCTTCCTCCTTTACCGACTATCCTCTTCTCCTCTCTTCATTTCTTCTAGTTTCTTCTTGATTGTTCTACTTCATCTCTTCTTACTCTACTCTAGCTCATACCACCGACATCATTCTTAAGCTTGAATAATCAAGCTTCATCTAGATGCTTCTCATCTTGATTATACTTCTAGCTTCCAGAATTCTCTACACCACAAACTGGTCTTGACTTTAACACCTTAACTGTCTTGAATTTGTCGGTGAAACCTGAGTAGAGGGTATGGCAAAATCTAGATAGCTCTCA
Organism: Geum urbanum; assembly: GCA_946800695.1. Taxonomy (NCBI): domain Eukaryota; kingdom Viridiplantae; phylum Streptophyta; class Magnoliopsida; order Rosales; family Rosaceae; genus Geum; species Geum urbanum. Next base: position 45,079,319 of record OX327013.1, read on the forward strand.
AGATCTTAAGCCAGCTGATCATTTTCTGGTGGAAATAAAGGTTCTATATGGTGCTATTTTGGAACCTTATTAAAAACCAGTTTCGAAAGCAAATTTTTCAAACATAGGTGACTTTGGAAGGCCTAGGTTTTGCTCTTTTGTCCTAAGGTTTCAGACTGAAATGATATTTTGTTTGCTTTTGATATTTTCAATTATGTCTGAAAGACCGGTGTTCTTGTCTGTTTCTGGAGCCTCTTTTTCTACAGAGAAAAAGATATTATTGAGCTTTCTGGACTAGTGATTATTCATGTAAATATCTCATACATCCCACAGCCCTAATAACTCTAATAATTTATCTTATGCATATAGCTAGCTTTTGTGCGTTTTTCACCAGCTAACTCATTTATGGTTTAGATATCAGGACAGTATTATTGAAACTGATTTCCTCAAGTACTACCAAACTACCAAGTGTTAGTGATGGAAGGAACATAGAACTTCTATTCTTTCACTATCTGCATAAATCATATTCAGTTGCAAAATGAAGCTGCAAGTTCTGTTAGTGAGAGTAGGCTTCTATATATGTTTGGAATGTCTCAAAGTAGAGCTTTAATCAGAATTACATTCTTTTATGTGCACCTTACAGGCAGCTGCTTTCCAGGCACTACTTTAACGGCTGCATCTTTTATCTGCCAAGATATACTTCCTAGTGGAATTTTGGATCTAGAATATTATGGAATAAGTGACTGGTGCCGGCGTATAAAAGTAGAGGGTAGCCGTCAGTTTAAGCCTTTGGCAGGGGTGCCTGTTACGAATGCGCATCTGCATTTGAAGCCTATCTTGTCATCTTATGATGTCGGAAAGCAATATCCCACAGTTTATAGGAATAGCATCAACAATGTTCCTACTGGAAGCGTACTCAGTGACAATGGTAATCATTTTCTACATGATATGAGAAGCTCAAATTCTGTCTCACATTCTCTTTATCATGAATCTACATTGGGAAGTGAAGTCTTCAACAATGTCTTCATTACAACAGCATCAACCGTTCAGGGATTATCGCGCATTCCAGACTCCGGTTCTGCTCACTCTCTTCTGCCATCAGAATCCCAGAGCTCTCTGAGCCATTCTTCAGAAATTCCTCCAGCTCGTTCCTTGGAAATGCCAGTCGCGCATACACATTACAGCCTCAGCCAAGTTTCTGATAGGCTTTACGGAGGAAGCACTCAGGCTTCCGCATCTCCCATGGTGATATCAAGTGGTGGTGGGAGTGAAACTACTATTGACTTGCTTCAACTATCGTCACAGCTCCAACGAGTACAGGATCAACAGAAATCCCTGCAGATGAAGCACGAAAATGACGCTTTCTGCTGCCTCCGGATCACTTAAAGTGATGTGCAAGTAAAAATGCATCTATATATACCTTAGTAATTAAATTTGATTTTTATTTATGATATATAAAGCACTGTCCTCAGCATTTTGCTTTTACTTGGAAGCATTGTCCTCACTCCTCAGTTTCATTGCCATCATGTTCATCAGACAATTAAAAAATCTTTCTGTACTGTAACAGGAAGCTAGGGATCAAACCACCTTGAATCTCCTTGAAAAAGAATGACGGTAGCACTTGCAGAGGAGAAGAAGGACGTTTAACAACACCATTTTTACCTGCTGTAATATAATCTTTTGCCTTAGGAAGTCAATTTAAAATATAGTTTTCCCCTAGCTAATTGCCTAATTCTATTGGTGTATGCCTTCAAGCAAACATCATCTAGAAAATTTCCCCCATAAAAAAGAATAAGAAATCATCTATAGAATAAACTTAAAAGTTATTCTGTAAGACTAAAGAATGTGCTGTCCAGTACTATAGAACATGCTTTCTAATGTAGTTGATATGCATAATGCATTATTGACCTTCCTGAATTCAGATCTGGTATGGTTTTCTTGTATGCAAATTTGGAGATGAATAATCAAATGCAATAGTATACGGAAACAAAGAAATGGAGACAATAGGTAAGGCCGTAAGGGGTGGGGGGGTGCTGCATTTCGATAATTTTATTAAATCCACTTTATGTGCTTTAAAACTTTTAATTGCTAACATGCCTCTTCCACTTTGTCATTTTTACATTTCAGTCCAAATGCTAGGCAAATTCTCCATGTTGGTAAATTGTAAATCTGACATGATAAACGCACAAGTTCAATCTCAGTTTCTTGCTTGCATATATAAGGGTGATGTCACTGATGTGGGCTATATAAGAGTTTATGGAAAGAAAGAATAGAAAGAAAAAAACAGACTTTAGGCAAATTGTCTGTGTTTTTTGGTAGATAGAGCATAAGCATGAGCCCTAAAGCAAATTATAAGCTTAGTGTGTTCACCTGTCTTTAGTATTGACTCTCAAGTCCTAACAAAGTTTCTTAACTTCCTCATCAAACTGGCTCCCAATGATGTTGGTTCTGCTCTGATATTTGAGAAACAAGTGACGTTGATTGTTTAGAAAATGCTTAAAGATGTGACATAATCCTTCGAGTCATTAAGCTCCGATAGAGATTCAGGGAAGTCTCCGATCATCATCTAATCATAAGAAAACCCAAATATAATGACACTTGTGCCGCTACACTAAAAGTACACCCAATTTTAAGTCGTCAAGTTCCGCTTCCAGCCAATGGAGTCCGAATTGAAACTTGCATTGCAAGTATGATATGATACCACCTCTTAATGGAAGACACCAAACAGAAGACCTCAAAAATCCAAATTTTAATCTTTTTGCCGGCAATATAGTTCCTTTCGAAAGGATCCGGGAAGCAAGCATATGATTGGAAAGGCCCACAGCGTCAACTCAATTTTCAAGTGATAGCTTACCAAAACGAATCGAATTCAAATACGTTTCATGCTAGACAAAGTGTCATGGCAATTCAAACTTTGGAAAGACCATCATCTTTTGGCCTATGCCTGCCCATCTTGTTTGGACTCGGCATCTTTTCTCAGAGATACCGAGTGAAAAGTTGGGCTACATTAAGTTGGCAAAGGATGAATCCAAGATCTGAAAAACTGGCAATTACAAAGAAACCAAACTCAAATGAAATCTCTATTCTGTTACAACCACAACAACAAAATTGTCATTGTTCAAATGAATAAATAGCTAATACTTTATAGAAATACATAAATCCATCGTGATTTATTGTTCTAAGCTCATATTGAACTGAGATAAATATAAGAAGATATATTCTCCGACCTGCCAAGTAAATACTCCTAGCTCAACACCAAAAGCTTGGACAAAATGGACGATCAGATCACAGCCGAGCCTATGGCTATCAAAACAGATGGTAATGGTGGATCAAAAACCTATTTCGAAGACTTTGAAGCTGCAGTTCCATTCAGCTCAACAGCTTTTCCCCCAGCTGGGTTCAACTCATCCCATGCCTCGATCCATGTGACCATGGCATCGGAAAGCTTGATGAAGTATTCATCAACCTTACCGAGCTTGGCCTTGACTTGCTTGGAGAGTTCAAGGTAGCAGGCCTGAACGGTGGTGCACTCCTTGGGAAGTGTGGCAGATTGGAAAAATGGGATCAGCTCTTCTTGCCAATAGATTCCTTTGTATTCCTTCTTAAGGTTCACAAATGGGTTGCTGGCTTTGCTGTGCCAGATGTACGGCAATCCTGTCTTAACTCCAAGACCCAAGTGGTCGCAGATGACCTACAAAACCAACAATGCAACTGATGTCAACTGCTGAAATTCAAAAATGACACACAAATGGTGTTTTGATTGCAAATGCCAAAGAACATTAGACATCGCAGCCACTATGGAACATACCTTCATGCACCAGCCAGCCCACATATCGTCGTAACGACCAATTGGCTGTCCATCACCCATGAGTCCGAAGTACATTGCAGGGCCAATCAACTCACGGTCAAATGCCAGGTTCATCCCGCACATGGGAAAGAGAGTTCCCTTAGGGATGGTCAAGACTGCATCCACAAACCTAAAACACAGACGAATAAATAATCAGCTAAGACTATCATAACTACACACACTCGAATGTAAAATCTCTAAAATTATTGCCGTGGCAGATCAATGTACCTGGTGTTCCTCTCAAGAGGCTTAACAAGCTGGGTGGGTGCATCATAATCCGGAATGTTGAGCCACAGGCCGTGAGACACGGCAGTTGGCACACCTTCACGCAGACTGAAGGGGTAACCACGGACGAAGTCAGTACCTTCACGGTATGGGTCATACAGGGTGTTGAAGAAAAACGGAGTTGATGGGCACAGCAGGTTCTTGATGTGCTGCTCTAGCGCATTGATCTCTTTCCCAGAAGGATCCTTAGCAACCTGCATTTTCACAAAGCATATCAAACCTCAGGTCAACTACTATAATCTCAACACTAAATTCATGCATAAGACCATAATTCAAAACACATTGCAGTAGCCATTCAGATTTCTGATATACAGTTAAAACTTACCGACTGAAACCTTGTGGTTTCAGATCAGATCTAAGAGTGTATTGTCTACTATCATGCTTAACCATGAAGCATATATATGTTTCAAAAGCTTCTTTATCACAATCATTGCAAACTGAATCAAAAGACGACCACAATTATCTACACAAACCCATCTCCATCACACACACACACACACACACACACACACACCTTTTCCACATCATCACTATCACTCTCATAGTTCATGTTTACTAAACAAAAATTTCAGATCAAAACCAAATCAAGCGAAATTGAAACACTAGAAACACAGATCAAACCAAACCAAACCGAAACATGTTCCACAACAACAACAACAGATCCAATCAACGCAGCTGGAACAAGTCAAACCAAAACTCCCAATTGGGATCTACAAACAAACCCAACAATCCAGATCCAAAGATAAAAGATAGAAAGACAGAAGGAGACTTACGAAGCAGTCGTCGTCGATGGTGAAGATGTACTTCTTCTTGGAGACCATGTAACCGAAGCAACGACAAGCAGAGTCCTTGAAGGAGATGCAAGAGGCTTTAGGTCCGAGGATACGGTTAATGTCGTTACGGTTGTAGAGCTCGTAGTCGAAACCCTCGGGGACTTTGATGACCTTGGTGGGGTCGCCGTCTTGAACGATGATGAGATGGTACTGTTCGAAAAAGGGCCTCCACATTTCCAAGAAGTCGAGGTTTCTGATGGTCGGGATCACGATGTCGAGTTCCTCCTTCAGCAGAGGCGTCGGGGCGACCTTGCTGTAAGACGCCATGGCTTCTCTTTTGGGTTTTGGGTTTCAGAGAGGGTTGAGTTGGAGTTTGTGTTTGGTTCTGGTTTGAGCGTGAGAGCTGTGCTTTGTATTTGAAGATCAGCCGCAACGCTTAAAAAGGGGAGAGTGGGGGAGGGAGTCACGTGCGAGGAGGGGAGGGGTCACGTGAAAAGGGGAGGATTGTTACTGTTACAAAATTGAAATGGGAATCTCTATTTATTAGGCTTTCTTGATATTTTTAGGAGTAAATCAATGGTTTTTACTTCTTCTTTTTTAATCTTTGAGGGCGAAATGTAGTAGTTGAGAAAGACATAGATTTGGTCAAAGGTGTAAAAACGAGTCAAGGGAGAATGAAGGAGAAATAGTTAAGGGTTCCCGAGAGTTAATGATTTTCTTCATATACACAATAAATCAGTTTATGTATAAATTTTCTTGGTATACATAAATTTAAAGGACTTCTCATTATTTGAAGATTGAAAAAGAGAGAGATGCACGAAGTCTTTCTCGTTCAATTAGATGTCGTCATAACTCAGTGAGACTCGGTCTATATTCACTTTTCTAATGTATTACTTGTAGAATTTATGAGATATTTCCTATTATACTATTAAATTCATTTTTCTTATTTATGATATTGGCTTGAAATGGTATAACACGATATATGTGTTTTTACTTGGTCTAACGTATGGCAATAAGAATATTTACACAAAAAGCATGACTTACATAGAGTAGTCATGTTTCCATTCACAAAATCACGAGATTAAGAACATTTTCTCCAATATGTTATATTCATGCAATCTCAGTTAGTAAAATTCAAGATATTACGTTTTGGACAACTGAAAACAATTAACACTAAATTATGCTCTAAATGAGAGGGAATGCGCTGGATTTAATTGATTTGAAAAGAGAAAAAAAATGATCATGTGTAAGATCCACGCATTCAATCTTTTTCTAACAAAATGCTATTATCACGAAATTTCTTTCAGATACGGTCAAACACCAAAAAGGAACATTTAGATATCTTTGGCACTTAAAATTTAGGCAATGGTGCATTTCCTCCAAAAGGAATAATGGTTCGAAATTAATGGGAAAAAATGAGAAACAAATGGGGGCTAAATTGCACTACTATCGCAATCAAGGTTGGTATAATTGCTATAAAACCAAAATTTGCGGGTAAGGAGAGCACCACCACCCGAGTCGGCGACTCCTTGAAAGTCTCCGGTGGCTCTTTTCTGCGTTTTGGACCTTTCCCATTAGTTTTATGATCGGCCTTCGCCCACTGTAACCCAAAATTCGAAATCTCCAAAATCGAATCCATCTGGGCTTCGCCACCTGTCCCTTCTCTTACCGACACATTTACTGTCTTGCCGTCGGATCTTGATACGAGAGCTTGAAAGTTTTATTTGGATATTGACTGGGCTAGGTTAGGTCAATTGGGTCACCACTTGTCTATTTCTATTTTCGTTTTTTACTATGAGACTCGGTCGGTCGTATAAGTCCCTGTAACTTGACATTTACTCTTCTTCAGTTCTTCTTCACCGGCGATATTATCGGAAGTTGTAATGGGGTCGTGTTTGAAACGTCAGAAAGACTTGATCGGTTTGAATGGAACAAATTTTAGTTAGCAAAACGTAGTAAGAGGTTTACGACTCTCGATCTGTAATAGAGGAACTTTAAAATTTGTTACGTCGTTGTCCAATGAGTTTGAGTTAGCATTGTCTTATTTAAATGATGTTCAGCCTCTTTTGTACTTAAAGGTTGTATACAAAATGTTTTTTTGGTACTATTTTCGATAGAAAAATATTGAGTAAACTTGCTCTACTTTGAAATTTAGTTATGAAGATAAATTCAAAATATTATGTTGTGTTTAAGGTGTGGAATCTTCACGTGTTGCATTTAAGGTGTATTTGATATATCGTAATACTGAATTATTCGAATCCCGAAAATGTCAAAATGGCTATACACTATGCTAGATGCATAGTTCCCCGTCCTAGAACACTTTTGAGGTACACTAAAATGTTCAAATGTCTAGAGTTGTTAGGCATAAAGATGGTGTCAAAAAGATTTTGGCATTATGTTATGATAGCTTTATAGTTGTAGATGCATGTGACGCAGTGTAGGAAATTTTTTGAGGCAGAGTGGTACGTACAAATGGCCTACCCTAACAGTTACTGGTCCATGGATGTAGTGTAAGGTACAAATAATGGGCTTCCTACCTAAAATAATACATGCACGAAGCAATGTAGTAAATGCCAATAATTGTCCCAACCCCAACATCAAAAAACTTCGATCATCCCTAGTCCTTCTCATGTTCACCAAATCTAGAACAAAATATCCCCTCACAAAAAGTCCTCCCCATTCTGAAATGAACAACACAATCCCCGCACGATAACCCACATGCCAAGCTTCCCCTTATCATCATGTAACCACACAAAAGGATTTAAGAAGAATCTTGTGCTTAATATATTTGGGAATTGGCGACGTGAGAGAGTGAGGGTGAGCTGGGACTTTTCCTTTGCTAGCTGTAATGAGAACTCTAAGAAAGAAAGGAGAATGTGTTTATTTTTTTTTTGCCAAGAAGGAGAATGTGTATTGTGTAACGTGAGGTGAACATGGATTAGAAAAAATGGGAAAACCCAAAAGGAAGTGTGTTGTTTTTATAGAAATGGGAAAATGGAGTTGGATTACCGACAGGGATCGAAGAAGCCAACTAGTTTCCACTGCCTGCCAACCGAAGCTGCAAAACTATACGACACTTTGTAAACTATGTCATTTCCCATCATTGCTCGCTTTAGCACAAATCTCATACCACCGATCCTCCAAGTTTACAGTTGCTCAATGATTCAACCAGATCTAGTATAAAGGGGTGTATATATTCCGAATTTGGGTCGTGTTAATGTATCAAATCTATCACATAATAGATGTGAACAATTGGAATTGATGTGACATATTAATCTGTTAAAGATATAGGCGGATTCACTTTATTTTTCGTAATAAAATTTATATAAGATGATTTCTTTAGATGATCGATCATTTCTTATTTTAATATCAGAATGATCTGATGATAGTAATACTATCAGTCTACCCAATATTTCATTTTATATGACTTTGGAAACATGATAAATATAGTTGTTAGTACCGCTAGGACTAACTTTCCAATTATGTCACATTTAGTCCTTTAATCAGCTAAATAAAATGAAATTAAAGAGGAAACAAGGAAGAAAACATCAGAAAGCATCTACAAAAGAATATTCCTAAGTCACTTGCTTTTAGTGACTCACCACTATAGGTAAATGATCAATCTGTCTTCAACAATGTTGGTGCATCCACTCCCATATTGTTATATGGGAGAAGATGACTCTAACACTTGCCTATATAAAGAGGTCTCACACATCATATAAGATAACTTTTTCCTAATGTAATAATTATTACTTGTTACTCCATGCTTCTAACTGATCAGGCATCGGAGGGTCGAAGGCAGGCCAATCCCGTCTTCACCTCTAACGCTTTGTTGCATGTTGTAGGAACAAAATTTGATGTCTTGATCAAAGGCCTCAATGAAATTCGGTCAAAACATTTGGTGTCATCTGTGAGTTTCGTACATCTCAAAACATTTGGTGTCGTCTAAACACCACAAGAAAAATATGTTGCTCCACCATATTTAAATTATTTTAATTTTATAGACGCCCACCCTTGGATGCTCTTCTAGCAAATGCCTTCCGATAAATGCCCATAATTTCGGCCAAAATTTTCGGCGACTGCTCAAACTTTAATAACGAACGCCGAAACGCCAAATCTCAAAGATGAGTATTTTCTTATTCCGTTCATTAATTATATAAAGCAATTTTTATCATATGTTCATTTTTTCAAGCATCTATACACTATGTACGTAATGGGCAGCTAAGAAACTTGCATGCGCATATCTCGAACGTTCCCATTCCAATGCATGAACGCTACCGTACATAGTATGCTTGATATCTAATGACTTGGAATGATAATTCTTTCCTTGCATCATACACTTACGCATATGCATGCATTATGTGCCATGCCCGTAAGATATATGTATATTGTGTAAACATCAACTACAACACAGTGAGATCATGGCATCAATATCGCCCACATATGCACATGCATGAACATACTTGGCCACTATAGAATTAATGTACCAAGCATGCTTCACTCAAATCATATATACATATGCATATATATATATATATGCATGAACGTGCTCGTCCACTTCGTCAAAATCTAGCAGTCTGCATGCTTATAACGCACGTACATATTTTGTGTATTTTTCAGCTAAACGCTTTGCCCGTCACGGCATTTAATGATGGTTCCCCTCGGATCTTCCGATCTCCGCCCGACCATGGCCGTTCTGTTCAAATGTTGAACGCCGGCATCATGCTCACATGACGAACGCCGCATCAACCCGCCCCGTTGATCTCGTTCCGTTCACCATCCCCGAACGACCTTCTTGAAATGGCCCCGAGTTCTTCCAACCTCACCCAACCAGCCCGTCTCGTCCGGATCACTCCGTTGCGTTCTCTCATCACCGTCCCGTTCAAAGGAGGCCCGAGCCCGCACCACTCAAAAGGGCATACGCTTGCATGCATAGACGTCACCATGTCTCGTTCGTATGCTGTCAGCCATGGCCTCAAACGCTTCGGACCGCCCTTCTCTAGCCCCCTCGGATTAACATCCTACCCTGCCCGTCCCGTTTGAACCCGAGACGCCACGCCCCCGAGCGTCGTTCCGTTCACATTACGGGACGCCCTAGCTTTGGGAGTGTCGTTCGCACCTCTCAAACCGTCCCGAACAGCGTACACCTCTCGAGAGACCCCTCCCGTACAGAGTACACCTCTCTAGCGACGCGTCCTGTTTGCCACCACGAGCCCAAAACGCTCCTCCCCTGCCCGTTCTGCTCACTCGAACGCCGCACTCCGCCATAACGCTCGGCTCATCCCTCACACTACTCCACACTATACAATTAAATTTGTATTCCGAAGGAGTCCGCCAAGAGATAAGTTTTCTACTCTATCATCTTCGCTATTATTTCTCAAGCATGCTTATTATTTCATACAAGTCTTACATACCTATACAACTTGCGCATATAGCTTACATGAATTAATTTCATTAATCAAGCATGTGCTATATGGAAATTGTTTCTTGCTTAAACGATCAATTGGTTCATAGCTAATGGACATTATTGAGTTGACACGAGTGACGTAACATCCTCCGGGATATACTTTATGTCAAATGTTCCGTCGTCTCCAACAACCTCTTGATATTTGCTCACTGACTCATATACTTGACTCAATTTTGATCACAAGCAACAATTCTTCATTTACGCTACAACTTATATTCTCTAAATACTTACCGAACGCTAATATTTAAGTATACAAATAGGCAACGTTAGTGTTCGAACGCTTCACATACGCTCGCCCATATTCGGCAGCGCTATGGTTCGCCAAACCCACTCACCATTGATGGGCGACGCATGGCACGTGAAATTTCAAAATTCAAAACTCAAACGTCTCGTCTTAACTGTCACACCATTATGACAGTCAGCGCACATGCTCTGAACCAAGTCACTACCCCTTGAGCCCTATGCTCGATGACACCTGTTAAACATGCATCGACAACCACAACGGTAAAATACCATGAAACTGAACGCTTCGCACCATCGTGGTCGAACGAACCAATTCTATAACCCCAAATATCAGGTTGTAAAAGACAGAAAAGTACCCGTCCAGGAAAATTCCTCAAAACACGGTAAATAGTAGGTCTCAACCAAATCACGACAGGCGCCGTCAGCGGTCGATCACCCTGAACGTGACGCTCCCCGATCGCATTCATCGTTACAGGTATTGGCTACATGGGGACTTAAACTCCTCTCGTACCCAAAAAAATCCTAATCGTTGCATATCGGAAGGCCCCCAAAGGCCGAAACACGTGTGGGTCCATTCTACCACACACGCCATTACACATAACGGACTCTCCAGCGACTGATCCTCCTGGATGTTCCCTAACGCGAACGCTTAAACTAGATTGCATTGGTTACATGGGGACTCAAAACTCCCTTCGGGCCCAAAAAATTCTTGGCCCAATACAGTTCTGTTAGGAAGCCTCCAAAAGGCATGAACATTGTTGTTTAACACAAAACTTTCACTACAGCGTTCGACACAATGCCACATCGAACGCTTTAGGAGCATCCCTCATACGACTCCCAATACCTTTGTACCCCATTCATTTCTAAAGAAGGTGACGACCCAGGGGTAGACAATGAACGGAGGCAACGCGAGGGGTTCCGCTTTGATTTGGGAAGTTGAGGGAACTCCGATATGCACTACTCCCACACACGACGTTTTTCGAACGCTCGCTGTGCCCAAACATGATGTTCAAGCTCAATAATCACTGCTCATGCATGACGTTCAAGCTTAACGCTTGTTGATCTCGTGCACGACGTTTAAGCTCAATGCACGCTGCCCATCGCACGACGTTCCTCGAACGCTCGCTGTGCCCAAAGCACAATGTTCAAGCTCAACGCTCACTGCTCACGCACGACGTTCAAGCCTAACGCTTGTTGATCTCCCCCACGACGTTCAAGCTCAACGCTCGCTGCCCAGCGCACGACGTTCCTCGAACACTCGTTGTGCCCAAGCACAACGTTCAAGCTCAACGTTCAAGTTCAACGTTCAAGCTCAACGCTCACTGCTCACGCATGACGTTCAAGCTTAATGCGTGTTGATCTCGCGCACGATGTTCAACCTCAACGTTCGCTGCTCAGTGCACGACGTTCCTCTAACACTTGTTGTGCCCAAGCAAGACGTTCAGACTCAACGCTCGCTGCTCGTGCACGACGTTCAAGCTCAACGCTCGCTACCCAGCACACGAAGTTCCTCGCTTGACGCTCATTACTCCCGCGCACGACGTTCCTCTAACGCTCGTTGTGCCCAAGCATGACGTTCAAAGACTCAATGCTCGCTTCTTGCTACTCGCGTACGACGTTCAAGCTCAATGCTCGCTACCCAGCGTACGACGTCCAAACTCAACACTCGTTGCCCAGCGCACGACGTTCCTCGCTCGACGCTCGTTACTCCCGTGCACGACGTTCCTCGAACTCTCGCTGTGCCCAAGCATGACGTTCAAGCTCAACGTTTGTTGCCCAACGCACGATGTCCAAGCTCAACGCTCGCTGCCCAGCGCGCCACGTTCCTCGCTCGACGCTCGCTACTCCCGCGCATGATGTTCCTCGAACGCTCAATGTTCCCAAGCACGATGTTCAAAGACTCAACGCTTGATGCTCGCGCAGGACGTTCAAGCTCAACGCTCGCTACCCAGCGCACAACGTTTCTCGCTTAAATGTCAGGTGCTCTTGCACGCAAAATTTCACGCTTAAAACACTCTGGCAAGCGCTACCCACCAGCTGCCCCATTCACGACTATTCTATCCAGGAGACCAATCTTGGTTGAGAAGTTGAGGGGACTCTGGGGTACGCTATGCTACACAGGCCTAACAGCACTAAGTGTGGCTACATTGAAAGTTTCAATTTTTCAACTCCCCAATCAAGATCATTCTCCTTGACTCAGAGACTTGTTAGTACCGCTAGGGCTAACCCTCCAATTATGCCACACTTAGTCCTTTAATTAGCTAAATAAAAGGGAAATAAGAAGGAAAGCATCAGAAAGCATCTATAAAGAAATATTCCTGAACCACTTGCCTTTAGTGACTCACCACTATAGGTAAATGACCAACTTGCCCGCAACAATGTTGGGAGTGCATCAACTCCCACATTGCTAAGTGAGAGAAGATGACTCACACACTTGCCTATATAAAGAGATCTCACACCTCATATAAGGTAACTTTTTCCTAGTGTAATAATTATTACTTGTTACTCCATGCTTCTAAGAGGGTCAAAGGCGAGCCAATCCCATCTTCACCTTTAACGCTTTGTTACATGTTGTAGGAACAAGATCCGATGTCTTGATCGAAGGTCTCAATAGAATTCAATCAAAACAATATTTTTCTTTGTAAGACATGCACCGTAACATAAGTCATTAAGCAATGACACGTAAAAAATCGTGTTAAGCGGATATCATGAGCATATTAACTATTAAAACGGGTATTGTATGCGAGTGGACCGACACGAGCCCATGGATTAAGCGAGTCACTTGCGAACCCAATAATTTAGCTGGAGCTACGATGGTGGGACTTATGTACAAACTTTGTAGTTTGTAGTTTGTATCGTCACAAATCATAATGATACTAATTTGAAGGCATACTTGTTATTGGCAACTCCTTGACACTAGACAAAACACAATGGACTGAAGATCATCAAAGAAAGAGATTGAAGACGTTGGCATTACATAGTTATCTCAATGGAAAAACAGGTTGTTCATGCATCACATAACATGTTTTTCATCTAGGATAGCACCTGATGCATGTATCCCTGCTGTTCTGCTGTGATTCTGGAAACATGTTCATAGCTGGTTTCTGTTGCCTAGGTTATTCTTGATTCTGTATGCACGTGATTTACAGCTGCCTAGGTCATTCTTAATTCAGAATACATGTGCTTTGTTTCATGATAGTTGACTTTACAAAAGGTGTGTTTGAATTAAGGGTCTTAAGCTCACATATGACTCTTAGGAGTGTGTGTTGCTTTATACATTTGCTTTACAGGCTGGATAAGCTGTCTTGCTTTCTTTCACCTATGTTCTTCACGTGCTTGCTGTAGTTGACTTTGCCATTTCTGGTATTGGGTTGTGAAAGGTTGTTTCTCTCCCAAAACACTTCTTGCCCAAAATGGAAACTGATGTTGACTTTACACTGTGTCTCTAAGCATGCTGCTGCTTTGCAAACCGTGTTAAGTGTTCTGTCAAATCTGGGACAGTTTTAGGTCTGCCATAGGGTGACTCTATTGTTGGTTTTTCACGTGCCTTCTTGTGGTCTTTGACCTTTGTTTTGCTTTGCTTACTTGCTGCATTTTGCTGCTGTATTGTATTGCCTATATAAGCAGCTTAAGGCTGTGTTGAAAGGTGGTTGGTTGAGTGAAACACTTTGGGGTTTTAGTTATTCTGTTTGGTATTCTTTGAGAGCACTTTCGAGTGTAGTTTCTCCTCTCTCTTCTCTTCCCCTTCCATGTCTTTTGGTTGCTCTTTATAGTGCATAATAGACATGGTTTCTCAAGCATAAAAACTGTTTTTCAAAACTCATATGCATCATTGCATTGTGCATTCCATTGAGATAAAGTACGGAGATGCCCAACCCAAGAAGTTGATCAAGAAGATTTAACTTGAGAGTAGTTAAGATCTGAGTTGATACTTCTGTATAATTTCCAAAGTGTAAACACATAGATTAAAGTAGTGTAGCTCTGTTTGTACTGGTGGGTAGACTAGTCAGGATAGCATACGGGTTATGTATCCCCAGAGTGCTAGAAACTTGTAATTGTGTGTGTTACCAGTTAGTGGAAAGGTTTGTCCCTCAAGAGTTAGGGACACGCAGTTTTAATCCTGGTTATAGGATTTCTGCGTTATCAAAAATATCTTGTGTCACTCTTTACTTACTGTCTTACATTTCAGTACTCGTTTCTGTGTTTTGGGATAGATCTCTATCTTGCTATCCCGAGAACAGATTGAACGAAAAAGTGGGAAAGGCTTATTCACCCCCCTTCTAGGACCTTTATAATTTACCATGACATACTACATTACGCAAGAACAATAACACATATGTATCTATATGTACAAGCATGACATATGGACAATCATAGCCTGACTAGTTATCCAACATGTCTTACTAACAACAAATAAGTACTGTACTTTTTGGGTTTAGATCCTAATTGCCTTCTTATAAATATGCACAGAAATATGTAGTTATTCGATAAGTCTAAATCTCGAGCCATGGAGATCGCCAAGTGTAAAAGAAGTACACTGTTTGCATCTGTCATGACATTGGCTATAGTTTTTTCTGCAGGTGCATGCATATTTGTTTGAGAAGTAGGAGTAAGATTTTTGCTGCTTGTATTGCTTGTTCTAACTTTACCTTAACTTTGTTTTTAGTGGCTTATGATCCATTTGATCCTCATGGGAGCATAAATATCAAATGGGATGTTCTGTCTTGGACCGCCGATGGCTATGTGGTGAGTGTTAATTTGTTTCCCAACTTCAATAGGAGAGCTTTACAGTCGAAATGCCAGAAAGACTTATAATACTCAAATTCAGGCAGCAGTGTCCATAAGCAACAATCAATTGTACCGGCATTTCAAGAGCCCCGGATGGAGCTTAGGATGGACATGGGAGAAGAAGGAAGTGATCTGGTGATTCTGGTCCATGGTGGGAGCTAAAGTCACAGATCAAGGAGACTGTTCGAAATTCATAGGGAACATCCCACATTGTTGTGAGAAAACTCCCACAGTTATGGACTTGCTCCCCAGAGTTCCTTAGAATCAAAAGGTCTTCAATTGTTGTAAAGGTGGTGTTATGGCTTCATTGGGACAAGACCCTCCTAGAGCAGTCTCGGCATTTCAGATCAGCGTTGGCCTAGCCGGCACTTCAAATAAAACCGTGAAGCCTCCAAAGAACTTCTTCTTGCCTGGTCCTGGTCCCCGCTACACATGCAGTGCTGCAAACATTGTGCCGTCCTCGGTTACATACTCATCAGATGGCCGGAGTAAAACTAGAGCAATGAGTAAGCTTACTACTACAGTTTAGTGCCACACTGTCTCACTACATGAAAATGATCGAGTACTTGTTAAGTCTTTGTGTTTTCGTTTTTCCGCAGTGACATGGAGTTTGACATGCACTTACTCACAATTCATTGCCTCTAAAACCCCAACTTTCTGTGTGTCTCTCTCTATTCCTTCTACAACCCCATCATCACTCCATGTCCATCTTGTGCTTGTGGATGTGACAATTCAAATAATTGTGTGTAAGTCGCGTTATAATCGCCTCGAGACAATTTATCGAACATTTCATCTTCTAGTCTAACATTGTACATAACAAAATGCAGGAATGACATCAAGGATTTGAGTCTACTACAATCCAAAATCTCAATGGGAAATGCACCGGAAGTGTTACAGTGCACAGAACACAAGTGTCCAATCCGAGTCCATTGGCATGTGAAGGCTAACTACAGAAAGGATTGGCGTGTGAAAGTTACCATGACCAATTTAACTACCTGAAAAATTACACAGAATGGACACTAGTTGCTCAGTACCCAAATCTCAACAAACTTGCCAATATTTCTAGCTTCCTCTATAAACCACTAATCCAATACACCTCCATAAGTAAGAGTACAATAAAGTTCATAGAAGTATATAGTTGCTAACATGATCACTTAAGTCATTTTCTTAATTGTGCAGACGATACTGGGATGTTTTATGGCATAAAAGATGTGAATGACCTGGTAAGGGAAGCTGGGCCTAAGGGATATGTCCACACGAAGTTGATTCTAAAGAAGGACAAGAAGACATTCATAAGATCAAGGTGTTTGGGCTCAAAATAAAATATCTCATATTGGGTTTAGAGGGCTGAGTCTGGCGAGCGGCCCGAGTCCGTGTTAGGTTAAAACTATAAGATTAGAATCCATGCGGTTTAGTGACTATCAAGCCTTTCCTACATTGGTTAGGTTTCCTTTGTGAAAGGAATTGAGATAACATTGAACTATATAAAGATAAGACCGTGTGTTGGTGAGCATTTAGAGTTATATTGAGAATCAAAGAACTGAAGATGTACAAGTGAATCGAAAGACGACTATTGTGCATTATATAAGGAAAACGATAACACAGTAAAGGATCCTCTTTGATCAAATACAAAACTTTGCTATACGCAAATACATCTCGTCAGAGAAAACCTGCAATCAAACAATCAAAGTATTTTTCACCTATCTAGTGAGAGTATCGAGATCAAAGGAAGCAATGCAACTGGAAGATTGAAGGGCTTGTCACATATCGAGTGAGAATTTGGAAATCCAAAGAAGTAAAACCCCAGTGTTCTCAAGACATCATCAAGGAAGTTGTTCTGCTTTGCACTTATAAATGGATTGTGGAGTATCGATTTTTGTGGCTCTGCTAGAGACACGAAAAACTCAAAGTCCTAGGACACTAGGCAAGAAGGATCCATTCAGGCGAGGTTGGTGCTCTCCCTGCCTTAATCGCTTAATCAAAAAATCAGGCAACGCAGCTATACATTCACATTCTGTCGTGAGACGGTGGCACGCCAGCATACGAAGCACATCAGGATAAAAGCCGATATCTGGGGTTATACTATTCGAATTTCATAAAAAAGACAGTTTGCAAAAAGCTCTCTATGCACTCCTCGCCAGAGAGATTTTGGAGTCAAACACAAGGTTGGACATTTCCTTTGAAGATATACTTCAATGGTGACGAGTGTGGGGACCCAACTCTGCCTTCCATAGTTCAAATCCAATAACTTCTTGTATATTGGTTGCCCTTTTTATTTTGGCATTGCTAATTTTTTTGTGATCAAGTTTGTATACGATGTAAGTAGGACATAATATATGATATGGATAGGGTCTCAGAGATCAGATTTTTCACTCATATCACTTGTCGTGATTCAAATTCAGGACTTAATAGCATACCTCTAAGTGGTACTGGTTGTTACAATGTACCACATGAATATATTTGTTGGGGTGGGTTCAATGGCATCCCAATTTTTACACAAGTTTCTACACAATTTGTCAACCATTAGATCTCATACCATTCAACGGTGAAGATGGGATGACAGAATTTATTCTTTTATTGACATTCTCTAATAATGGACTAAATTTTTCTCTCACATTCCGTCAAAAATAGTGCTCGTCTCTTCTTCTGCTTCTTCCTGTATCTTAACCCTCCATAGATCGATCCGACTCAAGTATCCGATGGATCTCTGTCTACTGAGTGGGTGTACTCTAAAGTAGCTAGATCTATAAGTTGAGTACCACTTAGAGGCAAAGAGGAGGACTTACTTTCGAGATTCGATCAACCCGAGACTCTCCAGAACGACTCCTCTCTTCTTCTTGTGGAGTCCGACAACGGTCTACTATGTCTTTCTTCTCTGAAAACTCCGATCGTAGTATGGAACCCAAAAACAGAACAGTTCCGCTATCTTCCCAAACCTTTGTCGACTTTCGACGAGGGGTCCTCATCAGTTTTAGGGTTTGGCTTCGTTAACACTCATGATTACAAAGTGTTGAAGATCTCACGTAGCAACGATCGGAATGAAGCTGGGGAGTTTCGTTACCTAACGCAAGTCTTCACTCGCAGCGAAAACTCATGGAGAGAAGTGAAAGAGTGTAGTATCCCATTAGGTATGTACAGGTTTTACAATCAGTCTTGGACTACGACTTCAGGCGTGGTGTATTGGTTGGCGAGAAGACATGCATTAGGTCAAAAAGTTCCGTCAGGTGATTTCGAAGTCTTCTCTTTTGATCTGCATGACGAGGTGGTCCGGAAGATCTCACTGCCATCGAAGTTTCTCGAACAAAATGGTTACAGTAGGGCTTTTCGAGTGTACCCATGGAAGAAGTCCATTGCAGTCTTCGTTGTCCCAATGCCGGCGTTGCGGAGAGGATTGCTATAATGATATATGAGTGATGGAAAATGGGAATTGGACTAGGCTGTTTATAATCAACTGCTCTGATTATTGGTGCTGGGGAGTTCCTTTTGGAGTTTGGAAAGATCATTTTTGTTTGCCACAAAGGATACGGTAGCGGGTGAAGACAATGTTCTATATGCATATGATCATGAAAGCCAGCAAGAGAGGAAGCTTTGCAGCCTTGGAGAGATCAATTTCGGTCGAGCTGTCGATTACAAGGAGAGCCTAGCTCCAGTATGATCCACAATTTATAGCTTCAACTCCTTCAAGTGATATATGTATGCATTTTCACTTTCTTTTGGAGACGTTTCGGTTCAGTTTTATGGTGATTCGAACATTTGACTTCCTATTTCAAGTAATATCAGTTTCTTGTTGAAATGTAAAGTAGCTAGATCTATAAGTTGGTAAAAAGATGAAAGGAAACTTGTACAGGAAGTGACAAAGTCCCAACAGTGTGTGAAGGCAGTGACCGTTCGTTGTTGGGCAGTTGTCCTCAGACTCTCTTGAAAAAATGTCTCCCGCCAGCTTTTACATCATTGATCGTCACCAAAACTTGCTTCAAGATGCAGAAAACACAAACATGCACCATTTCCATATACATACTTCTAAATGAAAATATCAAATAAGATGAACTATCACATGAATTGTGTACCTAACAACCAGTAGGTGAGACAAGATCACATTCAGTCTATAACTTTCTGATCGCCCTTATCTCTTTCTTTTTAAGTTCTTTTGTGATCCTGTGACTTGATCAGAAACTCAATTTCGCCATGGAGATGGTAACAAAATGTTCTTGGCCGAAGTTCACATTCTTGGTCACGTTCTTATGTGTACTATTATCTCCTGCAGGTATATATCTTTGATAACAAATCCAACTCGAATGTTACATTTTCAAGCTTTTTCATCGCTAATGTGCTTCTTTACTTTTGATTTTTGTGATTTAGCGGCATATGATCCGTTGGATCCAACTGGAAACATAACGATCAAATGGGATGTCATGTCTTGGACACCAGATGGTTATGTTGTAAGTTATAAATTTTCGAAGATTTTGGGTCTGTTGTTTCAGTCTCATATAAAATTCATCTTTGCAATAACCAAAGAAATCATACTAGGCTGCAGTGACCATGAACAACTTCCAAATGTACCGGCAAATCGCGAACCCCGGATGGACTCTAGGGTGGACATGGGCAAAAAAGGAAGTGATCTGGACTATGGTGGGAGCTCAGACCACAGAGCAAGGAGACTGTTCAAAATTCAAAGGAAACACACCACATTGTTGTAAGAAAACTCCAACAGTTGTGGACTTGCTACCCGGAGTTCCTTACAACCAACAGTTCAGCAACTGCTGCAAAGGAGGTGTCATGGCATCTTGGGGACAGGACCCTTCAGCTTCAGTCTCTGCCTTCCAGGTGAGTGTTGGACAAGGCGGAACGTCTAATAAAACTGTCAAGCTTCCCAAGAACTTCACATTGCTCGGTCCAGGACCAGGCTACACTTGTGGCCCTGCAAAGGTTGTGCCATCAACCGTCTTCCTCACGGCTGATCGTAGGCGAAAGACACAAGCACTTAGTAAGATTTTATTGCCCTCTCTTCCTTCTGAGATCTATGACAGTATATCACACAACAATGTCATTCAAACTATATATCGTTGTGTTACAGTGACATGGAATGTGACATGTACCTATTCACAGTTTCTTGCCTCCAAGAATCCAAGCTGTTGTGTTTCATTTTCGTCTTTCTACAACGAAACTGTTGTTCCCTGTCCATCTTGTTCTTGCGGTTGTCACCATAAGAAAGACTGCATCAAGTAAGCTTCCACAAACTAGACCAGAATTAGAAATAGGCTAGGCATAAAAATTTATGAACCTGTAGTTAATGCAACTCTCGCTGCAGGGCTGACTCAAAACAACTACAGAAGGCAGGAATCAACACACCAAGGAAGGATAATACACCATTGTTACAGTGCACACATCATATGTGCCCTATCCGAGTGCACTGGCATGTCAAGCAAAACTATAAGGATTACTGGCGTGTCAAGATGTCCATCACCAATTTCAACTACCGGCTCAACTACACCGAGTGGACACTCGTTGCACAGCATCCTAATCTAAACAACATTACTGAAGTTTTTAGCTTTGATTACAAGCCTCTTGTCGCTTACCAGTCCATCAGTAAGTTCCTATTCTGCAGTTGCACAGGGCTAAGTTTTGAAGCTTTAAGAAGTAGATTTTGAAATTAACATGTGATTGATGTGAGCATTGTTGATTTTTCTATGCAGATGATACTGGTATGTTCTATGGCATGAAGTTCTACAATGACTTACTGATGGAAGCCGGGCCATTAGGAAATGTGCAGTCCGAGGTGCTTATGCAGAAGGACAAGAACACCTTCACATTCAAGCAAGGATGGGCGTTTCCAAGGAAGGTTTACTTCAATGGTGATGAATGTATGATGCCCCCGCCCGACGCCTACCCATCTCTTCCAAACTCTGGTCATATGAATTCTATCTCAATCTTGAAAATGGCAGCCTCTGTGCTTCTGGTAATGTTTTGCATATATTGGCAACATTTCTATTGAAGAGGACAGGAATTATACTCTAGTCTATATCCAGAGGCAAAATACTGCTGATAAGAGGTTAGTGGTTTGGCCAGTGTGATATATCAGACATAGATAGTGAGATTGTGTGAAATGGAACCTGCATTTGAATCTTCCAGAAATGTCTACAATTTTGTCACAGCAAACATTTTCCCTGTTTCAGTTCTTTTTGTCCTGTGGACTGTATAGTACAAATGGAACTATAATTTTCAATTTGTGATTTCGTGAGGGGAAACCAAAATATAAATTTAATCATTGTTATACAACACAGGTTTACAGAACAAAAATGATACATGAAATATCTTGTAATGCTAAGAACATATTCACCGTGGATATTCTACATAATCGTACAACAGCTGGATTTGAACAAAAAGACAGCAGCAAGAATACAATGTTTATACGTGTGACAAATATTAAGGCAGAACCTCGTAGCGACAGTCAAACTGGAGTGCACTTGAATCACTTGTAGTCACAGCACCAACTCGTTCGACCCTATCAACCGGTTTTCCTTACGCTTTGATGCAAACTGAACTCGAAGGAAACACTACAACTTCTGAACAAACAGAGCTTACGTTGTCTAGCCACTACTCACTACGCATAAGCCAATAAGAATACCAGAGATGCCAAGATGGTTATCACCGGACTGAGTAGAGATATCGTCGTTTTAGGACTGGCATTTGGCAACCACGGATAAGCATCTGGAGGTGGCATGACACAATTATCACCATTAAAGTATACTCTTCGAGGGAAAGCCCATCCCTTTTCAAAAGTAAATGTTGACGTATCTTTCCGAAATAGAAGCTCTGATTGAGCATTTCCAAGCGGACCAGCTTGCATGAGTAAATCATTATAAAACTTAACTCCCCACAGCATTGCAGTATCATCTGCACAATCACCAATATGTGTCTATAAGTCAAAACTACTGCAGCAGATATCTATATGGAAATTGAAAATTAGCTAATTCACACTGCAAACCCTTGAAAAATAGACTGGGGTTATGGGAAACAAATACTTACTCAGGCCAGCATAAGGAGTCAATGACTTGTAATTAAAGCTGAAAATCTTGGTCAGATTATCAAAGTTGGGATGTTGAACAACAAGATTCCAGAGAGTGTAATTCATTCTGTAATTGAAATTTGTAACTGTGACTTTGACCCTCCAGTACTCCTTGTAATTGAGCTTCACATGCCAATGGATTCTCACAGGACACATATGGCTGGTACACTGGACCAGTGGAGAAAAAGCATTCTTTCCATTACCTGCTACAGCTGAAGCTAAGTACGGAGAGTCTGGCCTGCAAACAAGTACGAACAAGAAAAAGATGCATGAATAATCATTCCGACAATCCAACTGAAAGACATGTATAGATTGACTTACAGATACAAACATAAAATAAAAAATTGTATGGAGTAGAAAACTTACTCTACGCAACTCCCAGGATCTGTACTGTTGTTCTCACAGCCACAAGCACAAGTTGGACAGTTTACTATGGTGTCATTATAAAAGGAGGATAGAGAAACACAACAAGTGGGCGTCTTTTGAGCAAGGAATTGCGAGTATGTGCAAGTAACATTCCAGGTCACTGCCAAAAGAGGACGTAAAAGGTTAAAAAGCATGATAATAAGTTCACAATCAAATGGGACCTCAAAAAGTGCAACCTGAAACTAGAGTCTCTTACCTAAGCTGAAACTATCTGCACTGGAACATCAACTAATACCCATATTTATATCATAAACTGATGATGATTAAAAATAAATCCCAAGGGGTATATCTGGATTACTCTAAATTTGTTCTAAGTTAACTCGCAGAAAGGCGCTACTTCTCTTTAGCCTTAATAATGATGCAAAGGAGTTAGTGTAGGTTTGAACTTACTCATGGCTTGGGTCCATCTTCTTTTATCCGCTGTCAAGTATCTGGTTGGTTTAACAATCTTTGCCTGCCCACAAGAATACCCAGGTCCCGGTGCTTTCAATGTGAAGTTCTTAGGAAGCCTAACAGTCTTGTTAGTTGTTCCTGCAGCGCCGACACTGATTTGGAACGAACTCACAGCATTCGGTGGGTCTTGGATCCACGATTGCATAACTCCTCCTTTGCAGCAATTTGCAATCTGCTGGTTGTATGGAGTGCCTGGTAACAAGTCCACAACTGTGGGAGTCTTCATACAGCAATGTGGTACATTGCCCTTGTATCTTGAACAGTCCCCTTGTTCGGTGGTTTGTGCTCCCACCATGCTCCAGATTACTTCCTTCTTTGCCCATGTCCATCCTACTGTCCACCCCGGCGCTTGTATATGGCGATACTGCTGGAAGTTGAACATTGTAACAACAGCCTGCCAATCCAAAGAACATGTTTTGTATCAAAAAATTCAAGGAATTGGCAAATACAACATCAATATAACCTAGGGGAAGCCTGAAATAAAAAAAACTCAATTCTGCAACATCTTTTGCATAAATGAATTAACTATAGGCTTACTGCATCTGATGACAGATCTAAAAAAATTAGTTTCAACTTAAGAACTAAGATGTACAACCTAAGCTGAATCAAACTCAATCATGAATCAACTTCCAAAGTATCTTATAAAGGCACCAATACAAAATGTCTGAGCTCATATATACTTACAACGTATCCATCAGGAGTCCAGCTGATTACATCCCATTTAATAGTAATGTTTCCCATTGGATCAAGCGCATCGTAAGCTTCTGCGGAAACATCATCCATCAAAAACAAAACCTTAATATAAACTTCATTACATATATGGTTCAACATGTCCAAATTGAGTTAAAACAAGACGATTGCTGATTTAAATACATATTTTCGCTTCATTATGAAAAGTACCAACAAATATGGAAGAGCTTCTATAATAGGAAATCTACTAAACCTTTCCAAATTTAGAAATTAATTTCACAAGACACAAACTTCAATACAGATTCCTCTGAAAGATCAAATCTTTCCAAGCATTAAAGCATATCAGATGAAAATAAGTAAAACCCATCACAGAAACAATAGATTACTTCCATAAAAATCAGATTTTTGAGCGATGAAGTGGAAAACAGACTTACCGGTGGAAGTGAAAGTGAGGCAGGAAACCAATAAGAAGAGCAAAACGGTGAAGCTACTGAGTTTAGCAATGGATCCAGTGGCTGAGGCGCACTGGGACTCCATTTTTCTCGAAGCAGATTTAGTCCAAAGCCGTGGTGCTTGTGCTTTGTGATTTAGTCCAAAGACAAGATCTCTGTGCAAGAAAAATGAAGAGAGAGAGAGAGAGAGAGAGAGAGAGAGAGGGATGAAAGATGTGAGCAATTGC
The DNA here is from genome assembly GCA_946800695.1 of Geum urbanum. Taxonomy (NCBI): domain Eukaryota; kingdom Viridiplantae; phylum Streptophyta; class Magnoliopsida; order Rosales; family Rosaceae; genus Geum; species Geum urbanum. The sequence goes on from OX327013.1 coordinate 45,104,015, forward strand.
CAACTGGGGCGAGGCTGGTTTCTTTTTCACATGGGGCAAGTGAGTTTTAAGGGTCACTCTAATCACTGTTTAGCAAAACAGTGAAAGATCCAAGTAGTATTACCGGAGTTTTTAGTTATAAGCTGCTGTTGGTCCACATACTTGCTAATGACGGGTATACCCCTATAGATTTGAGGTCCTTCGGATATATTGCATTTCTTTATTTGGATAAAAAGATCCTAAATAGGTTGCCGAAATCAATTTATCAAAGTTTAGACTTTAAAGTAGTGAAACTCTGTAGTTTGTGGTACCTAGACTACCTAGACACCATTCACACCACAAAAGAAAAATCTTGTATTCGATTTCTTTATATGGTAGTGTTGAGTTCAAATCAAATATTTTAAATTGAGCATTAAAAATGTATTTTTGTCCGTTATATTTTCAGTAATTTTATATTCCATTTGTAAACCTAGTTCTGATAAGTATTTATATTCACTATGCTATATGCTATATGCTATATGTATCACAGTTATATGGTATACAGAAGTGTTGTTTGGTCATGAATTCAACCAAGGAATTTGAGTATTTCAATATAGTTTCCTCCCAAACGAGAGAACGATGAGGGGTAAGTTAGGAAGAGAACAGAAACTACGGTGTGTTATGTCATGGAGAGACAAATCAAGTCATACAGAACGAGTGTTAAAAAAGACGGCAAAAGTCTATGGGCCACACAAGGCATCCCTAAGTGTCGGTGGAGGCCAAATTGAATGTCGCTTGTTCAATGGGGAAGAGATGTTTCTTGTCCAAATTTTGCTCCGATCTACCAAATTATGAGGAAAATTTGCTATTATATTCTCGTGGACAATCATGCTTACTACTAATGTACCCAAAAAATAGCACAAATACACATATAAGTGCCTAGAAACTAGTTGGTGTGATCTACATATCGATGTGATGCAAGTGTCGTTTTCTTTATTAATCAAATAAGCTAAGGCTGGTAACCAATGCCTAGTTGAGCTCATTTACGATGAAGAATTTGTCATGTAAATAAACAAAGACTTGGTAGCGATAACGAAAGTTTGCATAGACAAAGTTTGGATTACAAAGGTTAAATTGTAATGTTGCATCTACATTAGAGGTCAATGGTTCCTCAATCATTCGACTCCAACATGACACGATAAACGTCAATTTTTATAGCGTTTTAAGGTATTAATTGGAGTTCTGCTCTCTTAAGGGACACAATTTAAGGGATGAAAATGTATGAGCATATTTAACGATTGCGATTGAAATAAATTAACATGACCCCACTATTATTTGTATGTCTTTAAATCACAACCGTTTTATGTGTTTATCCTATTATACTCTTTAAATTCATCCTTACGAGATCAAACTTAGGCGTAATTTGAGATTGAGGTGAAAATATTGAACTTTTGAAAAATACAATTTAGAAAAAGCAATCATTCACTTGTTTATTTCTGACCATAATTTTTACACTTAAAAAATAAAAATAAATAATTTTTCTTATTTTATTAAACACTAATTCTATCGATGACAATAAGTTGATTTAATTCCAAAAACTCGTCCCAAACGGCCTCAGTGTTAATTGATCTCTAAACTGAAGAGAAACTAGACCAATCTTCTGAAAGTAACGGAGTGTACATAGTCATTGACAATTTAGTGGAATGCGAAGAAATTAAAATGCAAGTTGTACATTGTCGCTTAAAACTGTCAAGTAATCACAAGTCACCATGATTAAACGATACGTCGCATTGAGATGAACTAGAAGCATAAAAATCTCTGGTGCGGAAGAGTAGGGGTGAAATGGAGAGCAGCTTGGAGCAGACTCTGCAAGATGCCAAGCTCTACAGGGAGCTCAATTCTCTCATTGTCGCCTTTCTTCGCGATAATAATCTCCACCAGGTAAAACCAACCAAACCCATTCGTCTTCTCCATTACATAATCTCAATGATTTAGCTTTGGATTGGTAACCCAGTAATCAAAGGTCTCAACTTTGACCCAGCTGAGGCCGAAGTTTCGATCTTTCTTTCTGGGTTGGGTTTATTTGGTAGATAATAGTATAGAATTACGAAGCTTTATTAATAAGTATGGATTTTTTTTTTCATCTGAGTAGGCGGCTAGTGCTGTTGCTTCAGCAACAATGACATTTTTGAATGTTGAAATACAGCCAAATAAGCTTGTTCAGCTTGTTTCTAAGGTTTGTTTTGCATGTTAAAGCAATGTTGCATTTTGGTTGGTTATAGTCGAAAAGATGGGACTGGTATAGGGGTCGGCAAAAAGCCCGGCCCGGCCCGGCCCGGCCCATGTATAGCCGGCACGGGCCGGGCCGGGCCGGGCCTCAACAACATTTTAATATATGCGGGCCGGGCCGGGCCGGGCTTTATCTTTTATATAAGGATCCGAGCCCGGCCCATTCAAGCGGGCTTTGCGGGCTTTTGCGGGCTTTTGCGGGCCGGGCCTTTGCGGGCTTTTGCGGGCCGGGCCTATCGGGCTTTAATTATTAAAAAATTAAGACATTTCAAAATAAACCCGTAACCTTTATCCATGCACTGGGGTTTAAACGTACTCCGACGAGTCTAAATTTTACGTACGATGTTTATCACTATAAGATGGAGTTTTCTACATGTCCTCATTTATTATTAAAACATATTTAATTCTTATATTGCTTGAATTCTTCATATGTATATTAATGTTCTTACGTTTGTTCATTTGTTATATGGAATGAAATACTTTTGTGAAACTTAATCGGACATGTTTAATTATTTTATAAAATTGACCGTTAGATTGATTTGTTAGAATATTATAACCATGCCTTTAAAATTTTATAAATTTTGGACTTGATTTAGACATCGATCCATGTATTTCGCCAAATGTGACCATAATACTCTTACAACTAAAACGGAAATTACCCCTCCCGAAAATAATTTTTTAACATCAAATTTTGGACACATACTCTTATGGAATACATATCTATCTCATAGTATCAAAAAAATTGACATAAAAAATTGATTTATCTACTCCCCCCATAGGAAAATAAGGAAAATAAGATGAGTGTATTTTAGTGTTTTCACAAATTTTGTTTAATTGTATTGACTGGGATCCAAACGTACTTCGATTAGGCTAATTTTTACGTACGGTGTCTTTTATTACAAGGTGAACTATTATATATGGCCTTCTTTATTGTTAAAACATTTTTAATTCCTATATTGCTTGAATTCTCTACATGCACACTAATGTTCTTACCTTTATTCCTTGGTTATATGGGTTGAAAGTCCTTTGTGAAACGTAATCGATCATGTATCATCATTTTACAAAACTGACTGTCAGATTGGTTGTTCATAATATTCTAAGCATGCCGTTAAAAATTTATAAATTTTGGACTTGATTTAGACCTACATCTATGAGTTTCGCTAAATGTGACCGTAGTACCCTTACAACTAAAACATAAATTACCCATCCCTAAAGGAATTTTTTAAGATCAAAATTTTAACACACATTCTTGTAAATTACATATCTATCTCATAGTGTCAAAAAAATTGATATAAAAATTTAATTTATCAAGTTTCTCCATGGAAAAATAAGCAATATATAAGAGAAGGGTATTGATGTCATTTCACACACTCTCAATTAAACTCTCACCATTGAAAAATTACAAAATCTAATCTGAACCATCTATTATATTTACTGTTTTACAGTGTAAATCGATAAAAAAAATTACAATGAAACCCTAACCCTAAACCCTAACCCCTAACCCCTAAACCCTAACCCCTAACCCCTAAACCCTAAACCCTAACCCCTAAACCCTAACTTACTCTAAACCTCAAAATTCCTAAAACCTAAAATCTAACTTACTCTAAACCTCAAAATTCTTAAACCTTAACTTACCCTAAATCTCAATCCCCTAAACCCTAACTTACCTTAAACCTAAACCCTAACTTAATTATCCTAAACTTTAAACAATGATTTAATAGTAAAATAGATACACAAATATAACTATATATGGAATTCCAATATTTGATCAATATATGTATATGTAATATATTAATATAAACATACACAAATATAAAAAATATATATATAGTACTAGTCACTATATTATATATATAAGTGTAGGTATAATGATATACGTACTATCTTATATATATAAAAAATTGAATGTCGGATTGGTTGTTCATAATATTCTAAGTAGGCCGTCCCTAATTTTTATAAATTTTGGACCTAAACCCTAAACCTTAAAACCTAAACCCCAAACCCTAAACCCTAAAAAAATTACAATAAAATTCTAGAACTGGAACCCTAACTTACCCTAAACCTCAAATTCCTAAACCTTAACTTACCATAAATCTTAATCTCCTAAACCCTAATTTACCCTAAACCTAAACCCTAACTTATGCTAAACTTTAAATAATGACTTAATAGTAAAATAGATACACAAATTTAATTATATATGGAATTCAAATATTCAATCTATTCATGTATATGTAATATATTAATATATATACACAAATGTAAAATATATATCTATATAGTATTAGTCTATTAGACTACTAGTCACTATATTATATATATATATATATGTCAATATGTGTGTAGGTAAACATTAACTAGGTATAAATTGTATAATGATTAAAATTCATTAAATAATTTAATGATATATGTCAATATGTGTGCGGGCTTTGACGGGCCGGGCCTAACGGGCTTTGACGGGCCGGGTCTAACGGGCCTTGACGGGCTTTTGGCGGGCCGGGCCCGCGGGCCGGGCCGGGCTTTAGATCTCTAAACCATGGTCGGCCCACCAACCACCTTGGCGGGCTTTTGCGGGCTTTTTTGCGGGCCGGGCCGGGCTTTTAGCCCACGGGCTTGCGGGCCTCCACCGGCCCACGAGGCCCACGGGCCAAATGATGACCCCTAGACTGGTACTAAGTTGAAAATAGGGCCTTGCAGTGGAGAAAGATGAGGTGTTGAGAGGGGTTACTTCTCTTGGTAATGATTTGGGTGCACTGATGCCTTCTGGATATGGCTCTACACCGGCTCCTCGGGTTGCTGTTGATTTGGGGTACCTATGCTTTTCGGCCTAATGTGTTGTTTACTTGAAAGCTAATACTGATGTTTGCAAAGTAGAAGGTTATTAATTTTGATATTGATATCTGTTGTCAAAACAGTGCTGTCCAGGAAACAAAAGGCTCGTCAAAAAGTTTCCCAAAGCATGAGACGTGCCACCTTTCTGAGCACAAGGTATACATGATAAACAAAGAGATTGCACAACAGATGTTGGGCCTGAATGTATATTGGTACTAATGGGGTTAATCTTTCTAGAATATTGCCAGATGTGCGAGGTTTAGTCCCAACGGGAAATTTGTTGCTACTGGAAGTTCTGACACGTCAATAAAGCTATTTGAGGTGGTGTTTTTCTCAGCTGCTATAAGTTTGGGTTTATCTCAACGATGGGCTGCATCTAAGTCGTGAGCAGTGTTATTCTGTTTCAGGTTGCAAAAGTTAAGCAAATGATGCTTCCGGAGGCAAGAGATGGTCCTGTGCGACCTGTCATACCTACATTCTATGACCACTTACAAGTAAATCAGCTTTTGTTCAAATATTTTGCACAGTGAAAAGTGTTTGCTTGTGAAAGTTTGTTCTTTCACCACACAATCATGGTTGTTCCCATTGTCTAATGTTATTTCGGTGCAATGGCAGCCCATAAATGATTTGGATTTCCATCCTCAAAGCTCTATTGTTATATCTGGGTCCAAAGATCAAACAATAAAGTGAGTATTTTTTCTACTCCAGTATTACTTGAGGTTGTTAATGTTATCCTCTTTCTATTTCCTTACCATGATCTATTCGTTGATGCAGTCTGTGGGTCTTTCAATTTAAACAAACCACATGTCTATACCTCTTGTTTTGTACCTTGTTTCCTGTTTTCTGCTTTTCTCCTCCAGTATCCTCTTAAGAATTAGTAGCATAGTAGCTGTAAACAAACAAATCTCATCATGAATGCTTAGACAAGTTTTTTTTTTTGCTACTTTCAGGTTCTTTGATTATTCCAAGGTGACTGCTAAGAGAGCATTCAGAGTTATCCAGGTGTGCTTGCAGCCCATAATAGATTGAAGCATCGATATTGCATTTATCTCCATGATTCATAACATATAGGCATTTACTTTACCTAAGTTTGTCCTTGTCATGAACAGGATACACATAATGTGCGATCAGTATCTTTTCATCCTTCTGGGGAGTTTCTTTTAGCTGGTAATGTGCTTTCATTCTTCTTTTCCAATGAATAAAACACGTAAATACTGTTCATACGGTGAATTATCTTCTGACTTCTGATAAGGTTACTGAAAAATTATCACAGGGACCGATCATCCAATTGCACACCTGTATGATATCAATACATTCCAGTGTTACCTATCTGCAAATCCCCTAGAAATTTATGCTAAGGGAGCAATAAATCAGGCACGGATAAAACACTCTATTTTGATGATTTAGTGATCTGTTTAATTTATTATCCCACAGATAATACTACTCTGTAAGAACAATGAAAATCAATGAGTTTGTTCATCAGGTCAGGTATTCAGCTACCGGTGGCATGTATGTTACAGCTTCTGAAGATAGTGCTGTTCGTTTATGGGATGGTGTATCTGCCAGTTGTGTACGGTCAATAGTTGGTGAACATGGTACAGCAGAAGCAACCAGTGCAAGTTTTACAAAGGACCAAAGGTATAGATCATAGAATATATCTAGTTCTGAAGAGATATTTCTTATGTGAATCATTGTCTCGGCACTTTTATGTTTGATAAATGTTGCATGACATGGCCAATGAATGTATATGTTTTTTGAGCACTATTAGATGCGGTAACATTAGAACAAGAGAAATATTTGGATTGGAAAGAATATTAACCTCCATTTTTTTGCCGTGTTATGACTCAAATGTTGGCTATTCAAGGTTTATGCTCTCTTCTGGAAAGGATTCTACTGCAAAACTATGGGAAGTTGGCTCTGGAAAATTGGTTAAACAATATCTAGGAGCTACACATACACAATTACGGTGTCAGGTATGTCAGACGGACTCTATGGATGTGCTTTTGCTACTGTCATTTGGTAATCTGTTCATCCATCCATATTATTGTGATTCATATGCTGCTGTTTTGCAGGCTGTTTTCAATGATACTGAAGAATTTATACTGTGTATGGATGAACCAAGCAATGACGTTTGTTCTCTCTTCTCTGTTTAGATGGACTAGTGATGCCTCTATCTCAATTGCTGATCTGGGATGTCCTTGCAGATTGTTGTGTGGGATGCTCTGACAGCAGAAGTAGTAGCAAGGTGGCCCTCCAATCATATCGGTGCTTTCCGTTGGCTCGAGTACTCCGCAACCGAAGCAACATTTGTTTCGTGTGGAACTGACAGATCAATCCGGTTCTGGAAGGGAAGCCAGTAACTTTAGGGAAAACGGCTTGTGGCACACTGAATCCCAAGAAGTGTAGAATTAGTATTTGATGTAGGAATTGCTTCGGTATGTAAAACTAGATGAATGGATAGAATGTAACCTGCACATGACCCTGAAAAGAATAGAATGTTACCTGAAATCGATCCCAACTATATTGATTCATTTTTTCCTTGTTAAAGGCTCATTAACTGGATAGAAGATCTCAAAGCATCTGGTTGGTAAATCACAGATGGTGTAAAACTGTAATAGTAAAATATGGAATTAACCGAGCGTTTATTATGAACATGCTCTTTCACTGTGTGACGTAGAAGAGAGAAGGATGACAAGGGCTTTTAACCCGAAAGAAAAAGACCGGAATGGCGGGAAACAGGCTCAGGGCCGTTATTGCTGACCCGGAAAGTTTAGATCTTTCAGGTCCATTGGGCCAGCCTAGGTGTTTAATTTCTGTCCCATAACCTATTTTGTGTTGCTCATCTATACTTCCCAAATTTTGTTTACGGGGAAAAAATTTATTAAAGGTATCTGAACTCTTGTATACATATGAGTTTGACACTCGAATTTTCAAAACTAACAATGTGGTATTTAAAATTTTAAAATACGATACACATGATCCTTTTTTTCAGTTTTCAGTTCGTTTCACCATTACACGATGACATGACATGTTTTTTTAATTCTAAATTGAGGATAAATTGATCATTTTTGATCTATTTAATTAAAAAAAAACCCCTCTGTCGCCAATCCACGACGAACCCAACTCCCGAGAGAGAAAAACCCCCCTCTGTCGCCAATCCACGACGAACCCGACTCCTGCATTCTCTCTCTCTCTCTCTCTCTCTCTCTCTCTCTCACTCACTCTCTCTCTCTCTCTCTCCCTCCGAACCAGTCTCATGGCTCAAGCTTCAATCTTCCTCCTCGACCACAACCTTTACTTAACGAATGCTCTAGGTTCACCTCCGCCCTTGAAGCATCACACCTCGACACCGAGCTCAGCATTCGAGCCACCAATCTCGCCCTTGGCCTCTATAAAGTTTTTATGGACATCTATTATAGTTTTGTAATTTTGGATCGTCCCAGATGTGAATTATAGAAGTTTAGACGTCGAGCATCAGTGAGATCTAACCAGGTCAGATTCGATTTCAGCGACGTGTTGTGAAGGATTCGGGAAGAAGCCACGGTGTTTCGAACCCAGGTGGCGCAGACGAAGCAGATGGGGTGGTTGCTGGTGGTGCAATTTGTTGTCGGACGTCGGCTGACAATGGGATGATGATGTAGTTGGTATGAGGTGGTTGAGGTGGAAACCAACGGCGGTGCACGGCTGAGGTCGACAAGGCTTAAACAAAGTTAATCCCAGTTAGGGATTAGTCAGGGTAATTAGAGATTAGTTAGGGATTAAACATGGATAGTTAGGTCATTTCTCAATTTTTTTTGTCATAAAAAAATTCACGTCATCAAATAGATGAGTCATTAACGAAAAATTGGATAAAAGTATCATGTTCATCGTGTTTTTAAAGTTCAAGTACCATATTGATGGTTTTGAGAGTTCGAGCGTCAAACTCGTATGTACTCAAGAGTTCAGGTACCTTTGGTGAGTTTTTTCCTGTTTATTGTGTGTGTTAGATAGAAGAGTTTTTTTCTCATTGGCCCTAATTTTTTTAAAAAAAATTCACTAACCAACAAAGAGTTCAAATATTCCTAGTAACCAATAAATTAGGTAAAAAGACTAGTCTACCCTCAGTTTAGTTAATGAATTACCTAATGTCATTACTCTTTCATAACTTCTCTATTAACCATTGACTATTGACTTGACTTCGGCGGCGTTTACCATTGACCACCAACGTTGACAGTCATCGGATTCCGACAACTTTGACCGTTGACTGTCAAGATTTCTAGATTATAAATTCATCAACTGATACTCAATTTGAGATCCACTATATATCATGCTTTATTTGGCCACCCATTGAACGAGGGAGCTACATACAAGATAGAACTGTGCATACGCACCAAGCACAAAAAGTTGAAGTTGGAGGCCGGAGACATGCATTGAAACAGTAATACCAATAATATGATGCACTGGATTGCTAGTCTTCACACGTACTTCAGAGTTTTAGATCAAAGCACTGGACAATTGTTCCTGGATGAGGTCGGATCGAGTAGCTTTGCAGTACGTGTTACTTGAGACATATAACTATATAAGTCGCATCACACACACTGTGTGTGTGTGAGATACATACATAGCATGCATTAGTATTGTCGTGATCGAATTGACAGGATCAAAAAGAAGCCCATGTAAGAAAGAAACTGTGTCATATTGATTACTAAATCATATATGCACATTTTCGTCGCTGCCACCTATCTCACCTCTTTGACTAGTCGATCACTTCGTGTCCGAAAGCAAAACTCGAATACAGATCGAGTCCGATGCGAGCAACATGAATCACGTCTAAGACAAATAAAATACTTTTATTCATAATCCTAAGAAACATGAATTTTCTCGATCTGATATCCCATATGTACCAACATATATAAACCAACTATGTATAGTGCCTATGTTGTGCTATATTCTGTCTTTGGATTCAAGTGGAAGCACAGATTCGCAGGCCTAGGGACAGAGGACTACCTTTGTAAGCCTTGCATACATACACAGTGAAGTTTGCATAGTCTTGCATTGATCAAGGCAAAGAAAATGTTCAGAGAGAAATTTTGGCCAAGGAAGAAATAAGGTAAAGTTGGTCAGTGGAAAAGCTTTCTTTAGGCCATCTCTAGTTTTGATAGGCTATATTTGGCCCTGGGTTATAATGTAGCCTATTAAATATATTATTTTAATGAATAGTGAATGTTAAATTTTGTGTCGTCTGTAACCCGTAAAGGCTATAATTTTAATTTTTCTATTATTTTACTAATTCAAATTTTAAACGTGTATATATATTCAAAGGTGGAGGTCATATTTGGAGAAACAAAGAGAATATGAGAGAATGAATTAATATGCACTACCGGAAAAAACACTATATCCGACGAGATATGGAAAACTATAACCGACGCGATAAAAATCTCGTCGGATATAGTGAAAAAATAAATTTTTTTAAAGTTTTTTTTAGAAATCTCGTCGGTTATAGTACTATAGCCGACGAGAATGGGTAAAAACCTCGTCGGTTATAGTATTACCGACCGACTTTAGCCAGCTGACTATAATCGACGACGAGATATGGAAAACTATAACCAACGAGATAAAAATCTCGTCGGATATAGTGAAAAAATAATTTTTTTTTTAATTTTTTTTAGAAATCTCGTCGGTTATAGTACTATAGCCAACGAGAATGGGTAAAAATCTCGTCGGTTATAGTATTACCGACCGACTTTAGCCAGCTGACTATAACCGACGACCTTATAGTCAGCTGGCTAAAGTCGGTCGGTAATACTATAACCGACGAGGTTTTTACCCATTCTCGTCGGCTATAGTACTATAACCGACGAGATTTCTAAAAAAAATTTTAAAAAAAATTATTTTTTCACTATATCCGACGAGATTTTTATCTCGTCGGTTATAGTTTTCCATATCTCGTCGGATATAGTGTTTTTTCCGGTAGTGATGGAAATATGAGGAACGGTTTGGAAATAAAAGCGGTATATTTATTGAAGAAAAATTACCATTATATTTAATTTAGTTGTTGAAAAGTTGTAAAATCTTACCATTGATATTTATAGTAATGTTTTAATTGCATGCATTGTATTTATTATATTATATTTATTGATGGTTTATTTAACAAATAAATTATTATTAATATTTTAAAATATTACATGATTTGTATTTATTTACTATATTACCGTTGCATATATTATATTTACTGAATTTTTTTTAATTTTTTTTAATATCATTAAAGTATTACACATGATAAATTTGTTATTTTGATTATATTATTTTACAAAAATATTGTGATTATTATTGGAGTTAAAAAATTAAAATAAATTGATTAATTAATTAAATGATGTCACTATAACGTTTAAATTGACATGAACACTAATTAATTAAAACTAATATTAGTCATTAGGAACATCAATTTTTTAGTGTTTAAGTACAATTGTGGTCTCCACAAAAATATAACCCAAGGTTATACCAAAGGCCATATATAGCCTAGCTTTTGGTCTGATTGGACTACATTTAACATTTTTGGTATAGTCCTACCCTGAGTTGGAGATGGTTTTTTGCTAATTTTGGGGCTATATCAAGCCCTTAGTTCTGGACTGGAGATGGTCTTAGAGTTAGTAGTGAGAATTTCTCAAATTTTTGTTGGCTAGTGAAAAAGATTTTTTTAAAATTAGGGTCGGTGGGAATTTTCCTAGATAGAAATCATATAATAGATACTTAAGTTTGATTTAGTCACGGGGAATAATATCTCCGACCTAACTAACGGGGACTGATTCGATATTGTCCTGATATTTTTTTTTTGTTGATATTGTTGTATGCTTAATCAAAGCTAGTCTTGTTAAGCACAGAAGCTGCATGATCATTTTGGCAAGTTTGAGGCTTTCATTTCTCGGTTTAATTAGTGCTTAAAATACATAATACAAATAGGTAATATATTCAACATAATTAGCTACGTACATGTAGTTTCCTTGTTGGACTAAACTGAGACCACATTTTAGTTACTTCTTTGTGATATACCCTGTGGCTGGCTGGTTGTACTTGATTGGGAGGCTTTTGGTATACTAGCTGGAGCATGCTAATCATTCATCACAGATTCACAGTTTGGTATTCTCCAACACCTCGTGATTACTAATTAGCTCCTCATATCCAATTAAAGTATACATATTATGCTAGTGATATGTAAAGCTCATTGAGTCATTGTCATGCAAATGTGCTTGGCAAAACCAAAATATATCGTATGTACACCTGCGAAGATAAAGTATGATTTTTCTATTGGCAAAAGTTAAATCGTGTTATGTTGACCTACACTAATGAATAAGGTGAAACCGGGTATTGTAAATATCAATCTAAAATGTTATGTGATTCGGTGTTACGGTGGATATATGTAGTACTACCCAAATATGATTAATATGATCGATAGACCGTGAAGACTAATATGATCGAGGTGTCTAGAGACTATTGAAAATGCGCAAATAAGATTTGAAAAATGAGTGTGATTTAAGAAAATGGGATACTAAATCCAATTCCCAACTTTAACTTCTCTCTTCGCGTAATCATATGACATGATGCATATATCATTCATTATTGTGATTGTCATCATTAGAATTGCATCAGTGACATTATAAGATAAATATGAGGATGAACAGTGCATAGGCATAATTAGGCATGTTCATTTGTGGGTCCCATTGATCACACTAAGAAAGCATGCATAAATTAACAAACTTTATATGCAAATTGCGTTTGGCTCACCTAGCTAATTTAACTAAACACAAATTTCCGGACCTTCAAATGGAAGCAAAGACATGTCAAAGATCACTTTTAAAAGTAGATCGAATAGTAGGGGAAAAAACACTTTCAAGATTATTTAGTTAATTTCAGTTTTGTTTTCACAACTTAGTAATATACTAAAACTCCATACTCAAATTGTGAGCTTGATCCCGTCTAGGCGTTAAGAGATAGTTAACCGGAAAACCGCTTATAAATGGGATTACAAATAAGCTTGGATGCCTTAGATTGATATCAAGTACGTACTAGGTCTCTCCGATCCCCACCTCTTGTCTACTCTAGCGATGATGAGCTAGTCGTAACGATGATTATATATGTTCATTATCCCAAGTATGAAACCTTTAACGCCGTAAAACAAACGTACTTTGGACTAAAAGAATCGTTGTACCCTCCAAAAGGATCTTCCTTCCGATCCGGAGATCACAAGGACATACTTTGTATTAAGTTAATATAATCCACTGTCCAATTTGATTATGTATCACTAGACAATAGACACCACATGACACCATCTTGCTTCTGCTTGTACGATTATATCATAGTTAAGGATTAAGCACTATAAACATGTAAGGCTATCGGGCAGTGGCGGAGGCAGCCACTTGCGCTTAAGTTCAGTTAAGAATTTTGAGATTAAAAAAAAATTACCCTATGTAAAACAAAATCTATACTCTATCATAATTAAGAAAATACTCTTTTATGGATCAACTAGAGTATAACTAAGGGAGGGTCTATGTACTATGTATCTTGATCATATCCCATTTATTCTAGCGTTCACTTTCTCATTTAATTTATTTGAATTTATAATTTTGATTTTCAATTAGTTGTGATCAATATTCTATTTTCAAAAGAAATTGTATTCAAGTCATTGTTAGCGAATGAGTGAAAATAAAAACTCAGTGTATGACTTCAAGATCGATCTAGAAAAAAGACCACCTGAAACTCACAGAGTATAAAGTTATACCATTGCTCAAACAATTTAGTTATTACGATAAATGTTACCTCAAAAAAAATGCATGCGCTGCATAGAACAGTCTTCTAAATTTAAAATCATAGATTTGTGTTATTCGGCTCGTTATAATTAACTCTAGTAACAAATTTTTCCTGGCTCTGCCATTGATCTCGGGTGGTCCTAGATGTGTCTACTTGACACTTTTAATTCTCAAAGCTAGTCTATGTTAACGACTTGATTCTTTATTAGGTTAAAGCTAATGTTGGAGAAGCATCCAACAAGACCAAATTACTATGAACAGTTCACACACTAAATTAGAAGCCACACTAGCTAGCCGCACTATATTAAGCACAGAAATGTTCCAAGGGATCGATACCGAAAATGGAAATATAGTATTGCAATATTTATTGTTTAGCTAGGGTTTCTGATTAGGGTGGTGATGATGTGGAGAACCACCTCTCAAAGATAATATATTCTTAACTTGGATATATCAATGTAGTATGATAAACAGAGGTTATCGAACACAAGAAATTTGAGAAACTAAATTCTAACACTAGACTACAATACTAACAGACTTGACTACAATATACTAACGACACTACAACCCTACTCTAGACATAGTCAAATGACACGAAATTTATACATAATGAACTAGACACAGTGGTGGACTACCATACAAAGTTTCAGAGTATTCGAAGTTGATTTGAGTACCGAACTAAATTGAAAAAACTACAGCTAATGCAGAAAATAAATGCTGAAAGTAAATATGCTTATGAATGTAAAGTTGTTTAAACTATATGAAGAATGAGTTAAGAGGAATACAATTCACCACCGCTATTCCATCTATCTAACACGTACTTAATAGAATGCACATATCCAATAAATGAAAGTTTCCAGAAAGGCTGATAAACACGACACATCCTATTACCTAATCTTTATGCCGATGTGAGTTTGTCATGGACCTCCCTCACATCTATCCCTTTATTGAACCCATAGTCATGAACCTCAAGTTTTACAAAGAATAAAGCATTAAGTTCTAGAAAAGGTTTGAATATCTACAAGGATTCACAGGTACACTATGAGCGTATTCTGCTAGACCTAGCTAGGGTTTCAATCACTCGACGAAATCGGTGTATCACTATAGAGAATTCAGTGGAATAAATTATCTACAGTCGCCCATATCTCTTGGCAAATAGAATCCTAGCATGCATATTAAGTTGCGCACCAAAGAAAACATACAAGAATTCATACGGTGAGTCACATAAAAAAAGAAACCGCATTCGCATTGAACATGTGAAACTAGATTAAAGTGTATGAGTTAGAAATATTTCATGTTCGGGGCTTCAAGCAGCTCCTTAACAAGATATTTAGCTACTAAAAGTCATAATAAATGAATCAAAATAAATCATAGAATTTACAAATCAAGAAGGGATGAAGAACATAAGTTGTTTGTCCAATTTTCGATGGATCGAAACTCGGGTTTCGATGGATCGAAAATGGCACTCTGGCTTCTTTGCGGCTGCTTCTCCTTTGCTCGAGTTTTTCTCTCTAAAATCTTGATTCCCCTCTCTAAATCTAAAATAGGTTTACATATGTCTCATAATTAATCTCCTAGAGTCCTCATTGGAAAAGACTTCTTTAATTGCACAAATTTTTTTCTTGAATCCATATTGAGTTAGGAATTTTTTTTTCTTTCTTTATTTCTCCACAAAACCTATAAAACAATAAATATTAATTAAATACTCAAATATATAATAATAAATTAATTATAAAAAATGAATTAAACATTAAATAGACGCATTAATATAATTTGTCCAGATACATAAATAAACACATAAATATGAGACTCAAGTGGTGGCATGGATAATGATTTGCCCAGATGCATGCTTCTGGGTTTCAAACACCTATTAATTTTACATGCACTTCGCTCGGTAGCTGGCAACTCAAAATCATATAATCATCGATTTCATAGCAAATCATGAGGATTAGTGTGGGTCGACGTATCTTTCTATCCATCAACTTAAATAGTAATTAAATTAGGTGGTGCATATATACGTCTTACGATTTTGATAGTTCGCTTAATTAGTGTGGGAATCAGGTTTTGAGCATGTTTAGAATTTGTTATTTTTAAGTCACAGACGTCGTCGACAACATATCTAGGTATGTCGGTAAAGATCGAGTTTAGGGTTCACGGATCAAAGCGAGAGGAAAATTATAACTACCTTGAGAACTCAATCAAGACAAATAAAACCAGCTGTATTCTTTCATGATAACAGACAAAACCACTATATTTGGTTTGGTGTAGTGTCGCTTACTAAATTACTATTTTATTTCAAATATGAAGTCAAAAATTCAATTCACCAAAATTAATCGATCGGTTAATCTCCATTTGTACTCATACTTCTATGGCTAATGCTCTTAATTTTTAAATCTATAGTTGCGTTGTAAAATTAGCCACGAATAATATTAATTAGTCACAAAATGCTAACTTTAATTTTGCCTATATTGCTGCGGCTAAAACCTCTTTTGCATATCATATCTTTAATTAGATCAATGAAGATCGAAAGCCATAAGGAAAACGAATATAAAGCTCTGTACGGTTATGACTGAGAAATGAGAATCACCAAAGAAAGAAGAAGGCCAAAAGCAACTAGCCAGCAAGCTACTTGGTGAATTGATTCACATAGACGTGGATAAATTTATAATAAAAATAGACGGTGTTAGTTTTAAATAGATATTCAAATCTGTTTTTGCATCTTCTTTACACCTTGATGAGATCGATCGAAAAGGAGCAAAGCTTTACACAGGCACATCTTTCCTCAAAATATATTCTTGAGATCGATCGCGAGTTGAGAAGGATATATGGATCCTCATAAAAGAGGTGACCCAAATCATGATATATGCATTATTATCAATTAATGTTCTTATTCCCCAATCATAAAAAGTTTCTGGCATTGCCTGTAATGATCAAATCAAAAGCAAGGGGAATTAATTGTATTAGGGCTTACAGCTTAGAGGTAACGCCTCAGATTAATTTGATATGAAATATCCATATCTAGCTAGCTAGTAATATTATGCTAAATAAGCATGCAGCTTGGCCTATATATATAGTTATTTTCTCCTTAAAATTTCATTTTCAGAAGTGTGTGTGCATCCTAGCTAGTAGCACAGCTCATGCAAGAATAAAGTTCATAAATGGAATGTTTACAGCTTATGGGTGTCCATATCACCATATGACACAACTCGTAAAGCATACAAATATATATGTGATTCATGTGACTTGCATCAAAAGTTGTTTTTGGACCACAATGCATAACGGGGCTCAGAAGTAATGTTTGTCATTGTAGATATAATGCCATTGCATGTGTACGTAAAAACTCCATAACCAAGTATAGTAAGTTTTGACATATATATATGGAACTTAATTCATCAAATTGTCCGTGTTTATTGTTTCAAAATCTAACTAATTTAGAAGCATAGTTGATGTGTGATCTCGTGCATTCATGATTGAGGAAGCGAAGTTGACTCTAGCGCTTGTTCATCATTCTTGGTGAGAGAGTTACTTATCCGATTGGAATACCGACGTGCCTTTTACCAATATCCTTTTACAGTTTGTTGGATTGAGAGTCTTCATTGATCTAGTTAACCATATATTCTGATTTCATAGTATACCGAAGGTCTTGTGGTTCCATTTGTCCTCACAGACTTCTCAAGAAGTTAACGTCTAGATTAGTTCTTACTTTTGTTATACGTAGCTCATTGTGTACGTGGCTCATGTGTGTATTTACTCCCTACTTTGTATGATTTCTCCATTTGAATGATATTTGAAATGGTTAATATAAAAAGTTAAAAAAGGGTCAAGTTTTATAGTAGTGTTTGGAAAACGTACTTGAATGAAGAAATCATAAGGGGTGTTGGCCGGCAAGAAATTCATGCAAAATATAGAAATATACTGGCAAGAATTTGAGTAATATCAAACCTTAGCTTAAACCCTAAATGTAAGCAAATTTTTCATTTTAATTTGGCTATGATACACTTGAAAACTTTTCAAGCAATTAATATATAGATTCTTTCTTGGCCAGCCAGCTAGTTGCTATAGCACATACCGTAATATGAATACTTAGAGATCGAGATAATTAAACAAAACAAACTGACATTGCACTTGATAAATGATACATACTTCATGTCTACAATTCAAGATCCACAAGCATGCATCAATCCCAAACAATTTAAAACACATTTTCCATAATCAAATTACCTAATAACCAAATTAAAGCTTCAAACATTTCCTGCTGCTGCAGCACACCAGTAAACAAAAGAAAACAAAGCAAAAAAGTAAAGAAAAAGGAAAGCATCATCAACAACTTAATGATCTTGCTTATTCAATCACATCACAACCCTAGGAACAGCCTTGCAGACCAGAGAGTGCTTCATCTCCAAAGAGAGTTTCAGGTTCTCAGACAAGTCCACACCACCACCATCAGCCGTGACCCACTCGAAGCTCCCCAGCAGCACGGCGAGCCAGAGCTCCACCGTGGCCAACCCCAAGGCTTTACCAGGGCACACTCTCCTTCCAGACCCAAAAGGAGCCAACCGCAGATCAGACCCCATGATGTTAACCCCTTCAGCTTCACCGTTCATCATAAACCTCTCCGGCTTAAACTCATCGGGCTGGGCCCACACTCCCTCGTCGTGAGTGATGGCGAACATGTTGACCATGGCGGTGGTGCCAGCTGGCACGAAGTGGTGGCCGATGTGGGTGTCGTGGATGGCGAGCCTAGCCCAGGAAAGGAGGGGACCGGGTGTGTGCATCCTTAGGGTTTCTTTGACTATGGCACGGACGTAAGGTAGGTTGTGGAGGTCGGAATCGGATACAGACCGAGCAGAGTTGCCGACGGCGTTGTCGATCTCCGATTGCGCCTTGGCTTGGATATCTGGATGGAGAACCATCCTTGCAAGAATCCACTCTAATAGTATGGCCACTGTGTCAGTTCCCCTGAAGATCATTTCCTGAAATAATTGAAAGAATAGTACGTTCTCGTAACATTGCACAAAAGAATATGTCACAAGGAAAAAATTGTAATACATCAATAATTAGTGAGAGATAACAATTAATCAATTTACATTAAGAGCATTGTAAATGATGAAACAGAAAATTCACCTAATTATTGAGCAAAACAACCTACTAATTTTCAAATTTTCAAGAAATTTTATGTTATGAAAAAACGGAGAATAATCCATGAGATCGAAGGGTTTCAGGAAATATACCCACAGAACTGCAATCATATCAGAGTCACTGAGTCCGTTCTCCTTCTCCAAATCAAGAAGCACATCAACAAAATCACCACTACTTTCGTCACTGTTCTCATGATCAACATGAGCCCTCTTAGCCCTATGTTCCTCTATGATTTTCCCAACAAAGTCATTCACCTTTGCCACCAAATTCTTGCACCTCTTCCTCACACCTTGCAAGTCCAACAAGCACAATAGAGGAAAGTGGTCGCTCCAGTTGAAAATTCCGAGCAACTCATACCCTTCACTAACCAAACCCTCGAGCACATGATCTTCCCCTCCTTCTCCAAACTCATAGCTCCTCCCAAACACACTCATCATCACATTGTTCAAAGACCCTAAATGCAACACCTTCCTAACCTCAACCTCTCCATTCTTCTCCATCAAAACCCTCATTTCCTCCACCATTTTCCTCCCGATCGCCACCCTAAAGCCGCCGAAACAAGCGATCCTCCTCGGGCTGAACAAGTGAGTAGACGATATTCTCCTCAAGCCTCTCCAGTACTCTCCAAACGGAGCAAACCCCATTGCTCTGTGGAACAAGAGCTCGTAAGCCGACTCTTTGATGGGGCGGTCGGCAAAGGCCGAGCTGTTTAGAAGCTCTTTCGCCGTGTCAGGTTGGCTAGCGATGACAAAGCGAGTGAAACCAACCGAGAAAGCCATGAGAGATTTTGCTCTAGTGGTCTCAGCCAGCTTTGCCAGGACTCTGTGAGTGAGAGAGCCAGTGAAGGCCAAGACCAAGCCGAGAAGAGGAAGACCAGAAGGCCCCGGAATGACATGTGTTTGCGATTTAGGTTTAGAAGACAAAGAAGTCCAAGCCCAAGCAAGGCCGCCGGGTGAGAGCCAGAAAGAGAAGACGAAAACAAAGGCCAAAATACAAAGAAACAACTCCATGGTCAAGATTGATGAAAAACCAGTTGGTGGAAAAAAGAGAGAGTAATGGTGGGACTCCATGGACATGTTTGAGCTGAGCTTTTCCTTTGTGTTTGGTTACTAGTGGAAAAAAAGCTGAGGGATGAGGTACTTTGATGATGGGAGGAAGAAGAAGAATGTGAGAGGTTAACGACAATGAAAACCCATTTATGTGTTTCGTTCTTTTCTTTCATTTGATATTTTTTTTTTTGCTTACTTTGATATTTTCTATTAAATTAATAAAAGAGTACAAGAAAAAAGTAAATTGTGTGTCAGCCTGTATTGTCACGTGTCAAAATACTATTTGCACGTCAGAAATCTGATTTGGACCGACGGTGAGACTGAAAAATTTCTCTATCAAATACGTGAGAGGGATAAATAACTTTAATTGGTTCCATTTTCTTATTGTTAAAGTAGACTTATTATCAACTACGCAGAAATTTCCACAACAGATCGAGGAAGTGGAAACGAAGAGAAGCGGTGAATGCATTATGCATGCACGGTTTAATTTCTCAATAATTGATTCCCTGTTAATTAATATCTTACATTCTTACATACTTCTGTTAAAACTAAACAAGCACAGCATATGCAGATATATACTCACTCTCCAGAGTTCATATGCATGCTGTAGCTAGGTTGATCGAACATTTGAATTAGCATATATTACTGGCATGGATAATATGCATACTGCACTCAAGTTGGCGGCCAAATTAACCCAACTAAGCTGCGGCCTACATCAAATGTTTGAGAGAAAATATTGAATATTCTAATGACTAGGTACTAAACTTCTAGGGGGACGTTAACATGTTTGGTGTGTTTGCTATATCAGCAGCAGAAATGGAATCCCGGAGCCTAACAGATCGAATAGTTTATTAGTTCACACTGGATTTTCTGCCTCCTATCTTTGGTACGAAACCCTAATATATATACTACACAACATGTTGCAGAACTAGACAATATATAGACATAGTGTTGAAGCTTTGACTGAGTTGGGATAAAGGAATGGAGACTCAATCTGGTCGTAAAACCCTAAGTTCGTTTCTCCATGGCTTACCAAATCAAGCATGCATTTGTTCCCCTTAGCTCTCTATCGATCACGTTGGGTTCGGGTATTAGAAATTTAAAACTAGGTGATAGCACGTACTTAACAGCTGTAATATTCCATTTCGTCCTAGGTAAACGTAGAATGGAAACTCGATCCATAGAGGCATAAACAACCTGCAGACAGTACGTCATGCATTATCATATATTCAATAACGGACTAAAGTTGAAAATTGGGTCAAATAACAGGATCTAATACCGGTCAGAAGGATCTTGGACATATGCTTGCTTTCTAAGAATACGTAGAGCAATTACCTAGAACATGTATCTGCAATTTATGTAAGCTAGTATGGAGACAGTAAAAGGCTAGGGTACCCGGCCAACTGCATATATGTCAGCATGTGTAGTCACAATATATAGAATTGATATGCATTTCTCTAAGTTCTTGGTGAAGCTAGTTTGCACTTCCGGTCTTCACCTGCAAGTTGGCATTGTTAGGTTAAGAAGGTCATCAGCTTTCATTCTTTGTTGGCGAATTAATATAACCTAGATATCTTCTTATTCGTTGGTCTCTTGGCCATGCCATATTACCCATATATATAGCCACCAAATAGTACGTACGTAAAATAAATACAACGTCAGATTTATCTAATATTCAACACCCTCGTCGGAAGTTTACAAATCGCGAGTACTATTGGCATGCATGCATGCAGGGATGCTTGGATGTTATTAGAGTTAGGTACGTTACTCGATCTATTTCTACTCTCTTAATAATTTCTTGCTTCCTAAGCTAGCTGGCTGAGATAGATTACCTCTTCACAACCTAAAGAGATACTTGCTTCTTGCTACGAATGTATTATAACACATCCACATGCAATGACAATCGATTGACATTGGTGTCAAAATAAACATAATATTTATTAATGTAGGCATTACATCATCTTCTAGTCCGCATAACCTTTATGATGTGATATCTTCTTTGGTCTCTGTTGAAAAAAATGCTTCTCTTACTAGTTTGCCATCTTTTGATGAAATTCGTGAAGCTGTCTTCTCAATGGACCCTTCTAGTGGCCCTGGACTCGATGGTTTTCCAGGGTTCTTCTGTCAACAATGTTGGAATATTGTTGGTGAAGACGTAGTGGCCTTTGTGCAGTACTTCTTTCTTAATAATTGGTTGTTTCCTAATGCCAATTCCAACTTCATAGTCCTAATTCCTAAAGTTGATGGCGCAAAAATGGTTTCTTAGTACAGACCAATTGCCCTTGACAACTTTCTATTCAAAATAATTCCGAAGATTTTGGCTACACGCTTAGGTCCTATTGCTTCTCGAATTATCTCCCCTCAACAGTAAACATTTATTAAAAGGCGTCATATTTCAGGTTGCATTAATCTTGTTTCTGAGGGGTTTAATTTGCTAAATAAAAAAATCTCCGGAGGAAATGTTGGCATCAAAGTTGATATCGCTAAAGCCTTCGACACACTAAATTGGGATTTCCTTTTTGAAGTGTTATCTACTCAAATTTGGGTTCTCCTTATGTTTTGTGAGTTGAATTAAAACTATTTTACAATCGGCTCGGTTGTAAGTTCTTGTTAATGGTATCCCTTATGGATTATTTTCTTGCTATAGAGGTGTTCATCAAGGAGATCCTCTCTCTTTGCTTGTTTGGCTGAAGAAGCTTTAATTCATGGTCTCTCGAATCTTTTTTTAGTTAAGAGGATCAAGCCAATATCCACCCCTCGAGACTGCTTGCCAATTACCCATGTTTTATACGCTGATGACATTTTCATCTTCTCCCGAGCAAATGACTCTTCTCTTCAAGCCCTTAAAAACTTTCTTAACTTGTACGGGAATATCTCTGGTCAGATAATTAATAATGAGAAGAGTATGTTCTTCTTAGGCCTCCCTTACATGTATCGTCGTCGTCGTGTTCAACATGTTTTAGGCTTTTGATCCGGAAAGGCTCCATTCACTTATTTAAGAGTTCTGATTTTTCGTGGTAAACCTCAGCATGTTCATCTACAGGCCCTGGCGGACAAGGTTCTTGCTCGGTTTTCGGGTTGAAAAAGAAAGTTGTTGTCCATGGCTTGCCGTGTGTAACTTGTCTAATCAGTTTTTCAGAGCACGTTGCTTCATAGTTTTTCGGTTTATCTTTGGCCTATTTCTCTTCTAAATAATCTTGCAGCTTGTGCCCAGAATTTTATTTGGTCCAGAGACGTGAGTGTTCGGAAGTTGGTTGCTGTTTCCTGGCGCCAAGTTTGCACTCCCAAAACTGAAGATGGTATTGGCCTTCGCGACCCTAAGAGTCTTAATCAGTCTGCTATTTTACGTCTAGGTTGGGAAGTTCTTTCCTCAAGCTCCTAATGAAGTTTATTCCTACAGCAGAGATTCTTAATCTCTAGGTATATGAAGTAGAGAGTATTCACATCTTCAATATGGCATGGCTTGAAGTTTTCTTTACCTCTTATATATCAAAACTCACGTTAGCTAATTGGCAATGGATCCAGGGTTGGTTTTTGGTTAGATAAATGGGTGGACATGCCTATCATTGATGAGCTTAATCTTTCACACCTTGCTTCTTACTTGACCACTCGAGTGTCTTCTTTTATTGTCAATCAAAATTGGTCTTTGCCTTTCCGGTTTCATGACTTATATCCAGCTTTGGCTAAGCGGATCTCTTGCATCCCTCTGCCTACTGTTGCGGATAATGACTGTTTTATATGGGAACACTCTAGCATTGGTGTGCTCTCTTTTTCTTATAGTTATGAGCTAGTGCGTATTCGTTCCCCTACTCTTGTGTGAGCCTCTCAATTTTGGAAGTCCTTCTTACCACCCCGCTACTCAATGCTTGCTTGAAGGCTCTTTCACAACAAACTTCCAACAGATGTACAACTTCAACGATAAGAAATTTCTTTGGCTTCAAAGTGCCTCATTTGCTCTCACGGTTGTGTTGAAGATGCAACTCACTTATTCTTTACATGGTCGTTTGCTCAACATATTTGGCAATGGATTTCTTGTAGTTTTGGAATCACGGTGTCGTCACATGGATCTCTTAAGGATATGTGTCTCTCTTTCTTTGGTAAGAAGTTCTCTTTACAATTAAAGAATATAGTTAGTAACTTGCTTATATTCTTTAATGCATATTTGGAAGACTCGTAATCGTCTTATTTTTGATAATAAGCCACCTTCTCTTAGGTGTATCTTTTGCTCAATAAAAGCCTGGATTAAGTTTGCATCTCCTCACTTTCCTGGTTGCGCATCTGGTTTGGTTGATACTTTGTTGCTTCGTGGGCTCGGGGTGCAGCCAATGGCTCTCATCTGGAGTCCTTTCCATCTTATATTTTGGCTCCCCCCCATCACCTCCATGGATAAAACTAAACACGGATGATCTTGCCAATGGATGTCTTGGCCTATCTGCTTATGGTGGAATTTTTAGAGGTGTTCATGGTTGGTATATGGGTGGATATTGTGTGAGATTAGGCTCGCATATTGCTTTCTTTTCTGAATTAATGGCTATCATTATTGGGGTTGAATTAGTTTATCTTCATAGCTGTCATCATCTATGAGTAGAGAGCAACTCCTCTTCTGTTGTTTCTTGCTTAACTTCCTCAAAGTTTGATCCCCTTTGGCCTCTCAAAATTCCTTGGCGCAATTGCTTAGCTCGTCTTAAACGAATGCAGCTTTGCGCAATTCCTTGGCTCAATTGCTTAACTTCCTCGACTCCACCAGCTGAGATTCATCATTTGCTAGCTCATGATGTTTCTGGTATTCCCTGCTCTTGTTTCAATTGATGGTGTCCTTTTTGTGTACCTCAATTGTACAATGGGCAATTCATGTAGTCATTCATACATCTTGGCCACCATTTTAGTTTTCTCTGTAGCTTTGGTTCACGTTGGTCATGTCTCATACATGCACTCTTTTATCATTGTTTGGTCATGTCTCATACATGCACTCCTTTATCGGCTTACCATGCCGAAGCGGAGGCTTATCGAGCTGGAATAATGTTTGTTGTAGGATTTGGTTGGTTTGAAGTGGATGTGGAGAGTGATTGTTCTGTATTGGTGTCGGCGGTTAAAAGCTTCGTGGAGGATTTGTCTGAGGTAGGTTGTACTGTGGAGGATTGTAGACATTATGCTGGTGTTATAACTTCTCTTCAGGCACGTCATATTTCCTGTAAAGCAAATGGTGTTGCTCATAGATTGGCACACTTTGCTAGTTATAGTGGTAGTAATAAACTTTGGTTAGATGAGGCTCCTGTGATTATCTGGGATGTCATCTATGAAGATGTTTGTTATGTTTCTAGAGGTAAGGCACATATGTCCTCCTCTTGTAAGTTTTCAAATTCAATAAATATGATCAAGAATGGGGATGAGCCTCTTAATATAACACTTGTCTAAGTCTCAAACCACTTTTCAAAAAAGTAGAAGATAGGGATGCTCCTAACTTGAAAAAACTTGAGGAGGGGCATCAAAGAGAATTCGTAGAAATGACTATACTTTTGGCGGTGCTCCTCAACAAAAATCAGATTGTTAGTTTGAACAGATGAGAGATTCAACTCTCGAAGAAAAAGAAAATGAGTTTCACTCCTACCCTTTTGCAGTGACTCGAACTTAAAGACTTAGTAGCCTAATTTTTTTTTTCGAAGTTCTTAAAGTTGGCGGCAACTATACAAACATAATCATATATATCTAGAATGTATACTTCAAAAACAAAAAATCATATCTAGTATGTGTATATACGAAAATTGTCATAACTTGAAAGCCAAGTTTATTTCAATATATACAGTCTTCTACCGGACATCGTTCAATACATTTGTATTCATTACACTCCAAATGTATTGCTAATTTGCTATATTTTGCTACGATGCTACCAACTTCTTCTGTTCTTCATAATTCTCCGACTAATTATCTTTTCACGATGTGACATGCTAATCATTAGCATCGACCAATGAAGATCTGCATGCGTTAGTTATATTTTTCAGCAATCTCTTGGAGATGAGAGAAGAGCTCGACTGGTCTAGAGGCCACGACCATGTGATCTGCACCATTAATCACTTTCGCTTCATTTGGTGGATTTTTCCCCAACATCATCTTCACCACTTTCTCTGTGTATCCAGTGCTTGGTCGCTGGAGATGAATACTCTCGGAACAGATCCATATTTCTCCTCTGTGAGTTCCATTACTTCGTGAAACACAGGTGCAGGTCTCATCAACGAGATGGCTAATGTTATGTCCTGCATGTCCATCAATTAAGTTTAATTTCCAACCAAAACAGGAAACCAGGAAACAGTAAATTTTCAATTTTGCAGGTACGTTAAAAATGAAAATGTGCATTATAACTACCTCTGGTGGGGTGAGCTGGTACATCTTTGAGGCCAAGTAGTCTGGCTTAAACAATAGCGAGGTTGGAGGGCTTATAGGCCCTTGGTCAAATACAAACTGAGAGGCAATACCACTCCCTCCAGTAATTACCGCAAAACTTATAGTAGTGTACTTTAGAGTTGGACCAGGCATCGCAGCTGACAAATACGGCGGCATAGAGTTTGTGAGGGAACATCTCCATGGCAGTAGACACGGAGGCACCACCCATGCTGTGAGCCACCAGGATGACCTTATTTTGTGGCGGCAGAGACGTCATGAATTTGATCAACGGCGCAGCGTAATCCGTAAACGAATGAAAGTCTTGCACTGGAGTAGGATTTTTCCTCGATCCGACTGTTAGTATAGGTTATTACATCACCTAATTAACGAACACTTAACTACTAAACGGGTCAACACCCCTTTGACTAGTAACAAGACCGCAATCAGGGCTCCAAATTCACACAACGAACCATCTTCACCCGAGCAATCACGCGTATGAACAACCACTTTGAATATTCGGACCTAAAACAGGAAATCCCACATCAAATGACAACAGCCAACTATATACTCAACCACCAATATAATCAACTCATTTATTACAGGTAGAAGGATCCCCCGAACTCTCAACTCTTACTATTGTTGTTATACTCAATACATTATCTGACTTAAGCATTGGAGTGGTTAAGGCGGACAAACCCCGTCTAAGCTCTGACATTATTCCTTCTTGTATTCTTTTTAACAATGAGGAAGCGGAACAGCGTTCGAAAGCAAGGTCCGAACAGACAAACACAAACATCATTTAAACACTCTTTACTCGATCCTACTAATTTTCCTCTGCGAAATTCGACAGAAACACCGGCCATATCTAGTGACGTAAAGTTGTGACCGGCGGAGGTCAGTAGAGTTGCCACCTTGTACCAAGACCATGCCCCGTGACACGCTGCATGCACCAGCACAAAATGCTTCTTCCCATTTCTAACTGGTTTTTGGTGATGATCATCGCTTGGACAGTATTCGTTGTCAGCTGTAACAACATTGAGTGTTACCAAGCAAAGAAACAAAAGAAAAGGCAGAAATTTGTGTGTTGTAGTACTAGTCTTCTTCATCATCCTCATAGTACGAATTATCTGTAATTAATCGGATCTTGCATATTGATACTTATAGAAATTGTGCAATTGCAAATCCTCAACGTTGTGGGTACGTGATGATAATGAAAATAATAGGTGTGGCGATGCCATTTTCTATGATAGTCAACTGATGGAGAAGGTGAGGTATATATACTTTGTATTGCCATAAAAGTCTTGGTACGTTTGACAGAATAATCTATTCTTGTATGTGTTGTGTCCAATTTTTGCCCCGAATTCATGGATATCCGTCTGAATCGAATTCGATTGGATCCAGTTCCTTCGATAAATAACTAATATTGAGTATTTATTGAATCCAAATCCGATTATATGGTAGCGAGATCGGATAGAGTATGAATATGCATATAATGAGAACTATTTCATTATCAAAATAATAGATATAGTATATATAATATTGATGATTACTGTTTGAGTTAGTCTAAACTAAACTAACTACCTAGCTTCATGCTACTATTATCCGACTCTTTAGAACTGGATTCGATATATTCAGAACCTCCGTCAATGAAATGAAAAACGAACAAACCACAACATATACTGACCGACCAAAACCAACTACTTCGACAAAACCGCAACCTTCATGAGAGATAGCTCTGTTAAATACATCTCAAGGAGTACGTCTATTACCATTGGTTCGTTGACTCCATAACCTCGATCATAGAGGAACCAGCTGCTATTCTAGCTAGTTACCAATTGCATTAACCCTAGTTAATTAATCTGAGAAGTGGTTGGTGAATAAGAAGTATGTTGCTGATATTTAATAATTTTGTCTATATATGGCGGTGATCTGATAGAATTGAAGAAAGATGAGTCTTTGATAATAGATCTGATTGAGAGTGGGGGAAATCGAGGTATGCAGATGAATTTTATGTAGCTTTAAAATAATAATTTTTTTGAAGTAAGAATTTACAACTACCCTTAAGTCTTGATTGGTGAAATGGTAGAATACATAGGAGGTGGAGGACATAAAACTTAAACTCCACAAGAAGAGGAACATGTGAAATAATATCAGGAGACTCGACTAATACATTGTATTATAAACTGCACAATTTAACAAAATGTGCAACATTTGCTACTCCATTTACTTTACAATAAAGGTGACACAATACTGGAAAGACAACGCAACTAAGACAACACATCAATTTACTCTTAACAACTTTCTAACTATGCTGCCGACAAGATATATTATCGGCACTACATCTCATCCTGCCACTAGGAGGGTGCGCTTATGCGATAAACCAACGAACATTCTGACCTAGAGCAGACAAGACACCAAAGGTGAACAACCCGGGATGAAACCCACTTCTGCCTACCACACAGAGGTGTAAGTTTATTTTCAATAAAAAAAATAAAGACAGAAAATATAAGTAACTAAACTTTAATTCATTAAATAGGGTCTAAGTCTGGCCTAAAAAAGAGCCCAAACCTAAACCATCATTAGGACAAACTAGAGAATAACTCGGCCTAGATACCAGGCCCAACTTTGGCTGAAGCAACTGTCATTGTGCCATCGTCCCTGCCGCAACCAATCGTTCCATCACTGAATATTAATAACACGTTGTTTAAGTGGAGTGAAACTATTCAAACCCAAAGGGAGATGCCAATCAAAGACGAACGTCCCACCTAATCCGCAACAACCTATCACCTAGATCGTAAGATCGATCTGGTAGCTCCAACCAAAATGCTCCTCCGCCCACGCCTCTATCCCCATCGATCACAGTCGTCAGAACCAACGCATATAACAGAACCCCAAAGCCATCCCTGACCTTGATACCAATGACCGAACCTCCGTCGATTGCCCAACACCTCAGATCTCCAAACTCTAGATCAAGGTAACCTCTGCCGCCACTAGGCCACTCCTTCAAAAATAGGTCCACCAGCCCTATCCGGCTGCACTCGTAAATGTCATAGAGGCCGAAGCCAGCGCCAGCCGCAGACCACCGGACGAGACATAATTTCGCAAGAGAGAAACTTTTCTATGGCGCATGAGGCGCGTTCGACCTAAGTGTATTTTTAACCTTAAAATAACTATTTAACTGTGAAAGTTAAAATAGAGGTGACTACAGTTAAGTTTAACTTAGAAATGATAATACTGTTGGAGGTGCTCCTCAACAAAAAGTCAATTGTTTGTTTGATCAAACATGCATGAGGAGAGATTCCACTCTTAATTTTTGAGAAATTCATAAATTAAGGAGATTAAAGAGTTTCGCTCTTACTCTCTGCGATGACTGAAGCTTAAGATCTAGTAGCCTAATTCTTTTTCAAAAGTCTTAAAAGTTGGCTACAACCACTACTAGAAAAATCCCTATTAGGGACTATGACCATGAGACCAACATGGTCTCTTTTGTTATTAGAAACTCTAATAAGTCTCATTGTAGTGAATAGTATGTACGAAGGTAAATTTGGGGACCAAATTTTGTCGCCTTAGAACAAAAAAAAAACAAATACATTATATATCATTCCCGTTATTTACTGATCAACTTCTATCAAATATCAACTTTTTTTTTATGTTTACTTTATAATTGGAAACTCTCTTCCGTCCCTTTGTATTGTAACTTATTATTAAAGTACAAGAGTTTATTGAGATGTCCGTATATCCCACACCTCTCTTTATTTTTACTTTTTCATATAGGATAAAGAGACTCTTGTTCGTTCCAATGTTTACCCCAAAATACTCTTTAGTATTCGGTGGTTCTGAAATTATTTTATTTGTACAAATGAAAATAATAGAAACTAAATATCCCAAAGCTTCCAAGAAAACAAAAACAATAGAAAGGATAGACAGACCGACAGTTTTCTCTTTGACCCTTAGCAATCTTTGTTCAAGACTTCAAAGATTTGGACACTTCCTCAAATCTTATCTGCTTGAGTGCTTCAGAGGCACAATTATATTTTAAATCTATCTGGACTCTCTCTCTCTCAACTTTATTCAGACTCTCAAGTCTCAAATGGAGAAATCCTCTCCCCAATGAAACAAAGCCTCATCATCTTCGGCGATTTCCTCAAGCTCGTCTTAGACTCGATCTTAGTCGCCGGCTCATCTGGGTCATGTTCCTCCTCATCGTCTTTCTCTTTGGAGTACACCATCTTTGCTTTCTCTATCACCATCAAAAGTGTCGAAAATGTTCTCTCCGGCAAGGGCTACGTAGGCCTTAGGCTTACAATTACTCGTGTGCGATTACTCTCACTAGCTCCAGAAGCATGTGACCAACACCAAGAACTGGAACAAGATCGATATAGCTGCCTCATTGATGACAAGGTCTACGTCTGTTAGTAACTAAGTATCTAGCTATGAGCTTAGGTGTTGAGATTTTGGATTCGAAGAAATCGGTTGCTTAATGCTATTTGATTTTGATTTGTGTGCTAATGCTATAAGGTTTTGACTTGTGTGTTAATGATTATCGTTGTTGTTTTGTTAGAGAAGCATCAAAATGTATTTTCGTTGTTGCAGACACAAAAAATTGAAAGAAACACTATGAAGTGAGATGAAAGCAGCAAACTTCGTTGAAATTGTGTAGAAGAGTAAATGTCAGGGGTGGAAGAGTAAATTCCGCGGTAAAATTATAAAGAGCTCACAAGTTCACAAGTTGTTCCAAGCCGGCGGCTCCGTATTACCTGTTTCCATCTATTTGATTTTTTTTTTTAAATTAATATAAAAGTTGGGGACGCTTAAAGTATTAGTTTGCATATCTAATGAAAAGAATGTGGACCCAGGTGTATTTCATTTGGAAAAAAATTAAGAAAAAATGAAAAAGATTTGGAACGTTTGAGAATACGTTGCATATAGCAACGGAAACCTCAACAGTGGTAGTGAAGCACCCAATTGTCCCTGCAATGGTCCCTAACCTATATAAGGGACTTTTGAGTGTCGCTTTTATTCACAAAAAAGACTTATATCGCAATGTCCCTAAAGGAGATTTTTCTAGTGAACTATGCAACATAATCTAGTATGTATATACGTAAGTACATTGTCATAACTTGAAAGCCAAGTTTATTTCAATAGGAGTATCTTATACCGGACATCGATCAATACATTTGCATTCATGACACTCCAGAAAATCCTGGCAGTAAAATCAAATAAATCATGCCTCTTATTGAGCTATATTAATTGCTATATTGCTACGTACGCTGCTACCACCTTCTTCTGTTCTTCATAATTCTCCGACTTCTCTTTTGACAGTGTGACATGCTAATCATGAGCATCAATGTAGATCTAGCTGCATGCATTAGTTATATTTTTCAGCAATCTCGTTGAGATGGGAGAAGAGCTCGACTGGTCTAGAGGCCACGACCATGTGATCTGCACCATTAATCACTTTCGCTTCATTTGGTGGATTCTTCTCAAACATCATCTTCACCACGTACTTTCTCTGTGTATCCAGTGTCTTGGTCGCAGGAGATGAATACTCTCGGAACCGATCCATATTTCTCCTCTGTGAGCTTCATTACTTCGCTAATCACAGGTGCAGGTTTCATCAATGAGTTGGCTAGTGTCAAGTCCTGCATGCATGTCCATTAATTAAGTTTAATTTCCAACAAAATTTAGTACAGAAGATCAGGAAACAAATAAATTTTGTACGTTAAAAATGATATGTAATCAAAAGATATACCATGCCAATATATACATGTTTAATTACATACCTCTGGTGGCGAGAGCTGGTACATCTTTGAGGCCAAGTAGTCTGGTTTAAACAATAGAGAGGTTGGAGGGTTTTTTTGGCCCTTGGTCAAATACAAACTGATTGGCAATACCACTCTCTCCACTAATTACCGCCAAACTTATAGTGGAGAACTTTAGAGCAGGGCCGGGCATTGCAGCGTTGACAAATACGGCGGCATAGATTTGGTGAGGGAGCATCTCCATGGCAGTAGATACGGAGGCGCCACCCATGCTGTGCGCCACCAGAATTACCTTATCCTCTGGCGGCAGAGATGTCATGAATTCGATCAACGGTGCAGCGTAGTCCGCGAATCTAGTGCCGTAATTTTGTGACCCGCGAAGGTCAGTAGAGTCGCCACCTTGTACCAAGACCATGCTCCGTGACAGGCTGCATGAACCAGCACAAAATGCTTCTTCTCATTCCCAACTGGGAGTTGGAGATTATCATCACTTGAACAGTATTCATTATCAGCTGTAACAACATTAATTGTTGCCATGCTAAGAAACAACAGAAAAGGCACTATTTTGTGTGTTGTAGTACTAGTCTTCTTCACCGTCTTCATAGTACGAATTCTCTGTAATTAAATGGTTCAAGCATATTGATACTTATAGTAGGTTAATTGCTCTGACCAAGTCCAAAACAGGCGTGATGAAGAAAATATTCAACGTTTCGTAAAGTTCCAGGTCTGTTTTGTACTAGGTTGCTGCCCGCCCCTTGGGGCGGTGTTATCATAATTGTTTCAGCAGATAATAAATCTTGAATGAAAATTATAGATGAGATGAAATAGGTTTGGAGAGAGTTTTGGATATACGAAAAACAATGATCTATTTATAGTATGAATCCAAGTGATTCAAGATGCATTGAAGTGATATGACTATGAGAACAGAAGACCGGTGTCATCTTTATAGGCCATTTGGAAAAAAAAATTACCCATTGTAACTATCCAATTCTTATTTTTTTATAAACAGAATAACTTTGTGCAGTGGATTATACTCTTGTTTTTGTTCTCCAAATGGTGTTCTTTGCATTGTGGCTACACAAATCAAAACTAAGTTAAGGTCGGTTTAAATTACACCTCAAAACCATTACAATTTCATTTTCGGATTCAACTTCTACAATCGATTAAGAATTAATGAGGAAAATGACTGCGTACTGAAGAGAGCGAGAACCCAGGCCTAGTCATAACTGTGGCTTCTATAGTGGTTATTTGAGCTTCAATGTACTTCTTCTTCTGCAGTTATTCTCTTTTGTTGCCCCAAAATAGCTTTTTCTTTTGATCAACAAAGATTCTACTAACTGCAAAAGAAGCAAAACCGCCACTGCAAAATAAGAGAGAACCTTTAAGTATAATTCTTTTAAGTAACACTTGTTTAGTTAAGAAGAAGAAAAAAAAAACCTTTCTCTCATATAATGTATCATATTCATTACAATTTGATTACATCCATGAACTAAAATCAAGCTTAAGACAAACCTGTTTTTCAAGAACCCATTGTTTAAGCCTCTGCCTTCATTCCCAAAGATTACTCAGTCTCATTTCTTCAAGAAACCACCACCACTCAACACAAATTACTCGTGGGACTGAAAATATTTTATTTATTTACATATAATTAAGATGAATGTGTGGTATTTTTACAATGGTCATAATAAATTATGAACCTGGGTTTGAAGATAGAGATCGATGAACATCCCAGAGAAACATAATCTGATATACCCCAAAACTGATTCTCCTCTAAATTAACCTATTGCTTGAACCCTGTAATTCCAGAAAAAATTATAATAAGCTAAATATGGGCCATCAAAAACGTATCAGAGTAGAATCAAATCGGCATAGAGAACAGGAAATAACAACTATAAGAACTGAACCCTAAACATCAATGATATGTTACCCCTACAATCCAACATTCATCACTCGCAAATCCAAATCAAATCGAAATCCCCTTAGAAGCAAGCACAATAGCAAAGACCATACCTAAAATTTGAGAAGCAGTAAAGAATTGAAAGTTTAACAGTGGTACCTTAGAAGTATCCAAGATTCCTTGTAGCGGCGACCGAGAGATTGGGAGCAAATAGATAGCTTGACGCAGCTACAAAAATACATTCGAAGCAGGAGAAATGTGAGAGACCAAAATATGTGAAAGATCCCAAACGAAAAAGAAAAAGAGGAGAAATGGAGAAATTTACTCTGATGAGACACGATCACAATCTACTTCGTGCCTTTAATTTTTATCGTTGAAGCTCCTCGCAGGGTCGTCGGAGCTCTTGGATGTCGGCATTTGACTTCGCCATCGAAGCTTCTAAGCTTTTGGAGATTTCAATCGGCGCCTCGTCCCTTTGATCAAATTTGTGCTCAATTGCTAACTTCAGTTGGTCGTCGCCGCCAGAGCTCTTGGCCGTTGCTTCTGAGATTTCTAGAGATCTCAATCGAACGCCCAGAGTCAAAACAATTGAAGAATAAGGGAAGAAATTTGGAGCCCAGCTTCATCCATACCTATGCTTGCGAGCTTCGGGTCAGCAGATTCAGATCAAATATCCTTCAGAGATATTGAAGCCAAAAGAGATCTACAAACAATTAACTATTAACTCAAACCCCATAATAAATCAATATTTAACTTAGAAATTTGACACATCTCAATACCAAATATCACATACCTTAATATCAAATTATATGTATAAGATTCCAAAAAAATCATGGCCACAAACATCATGAGTCATCAAAGCTCAAATAAGCAGTCTCTCTTATAAGCCTTAATCAACTTCTTCTTCGTTATAGTCGCCTGCATAGTTTCATCAAGATCAGCATAAAAAACAACTATATTAGCGATTTAATATCACAAAATCAATCCAAAAAAATAAAAATAAATTAAATTAAACTTTACATTAATTTTCATTACAACATTTAACATATCCAAAATTAAACTATACCAAAATGCTTACCCTTTCAAATTGTTAAGAGGAAGATAAATCTTGGGAGCAGTTTCCTTGGAAACCAATTCCCATGGATTTATATGATATCTCCCCTAAGATCAAAACACCTATTTGTAAACAATGAAATGTATGTAACAATGTATTTGTATTCTTTACAAAGAATTGTGTATACATGGGGATTTCCCCGTTTCCAATAAGGAAGAAAAAATTGTGTATAATTATTTACATTTCTTCTCTTTAGAATACTTACAAAATTAATTGAAACAATATGATGTATGTATATATCATATATTTTGCAAAACATCCTTATAAACTATATTTTTTGTATAAGTATTTGGTATATCATTATTGTTATTTATCATAAATTTTAGACCTTTTCTTGATGTAACTCTTGATAATGCAACATATAATTGTCCGTGACTAAAAACTGGTTCAGTCAAATATATTCCAACTTGGTTTAACGATTGACCTTGACTTTTATTAATTGTCATTGCATAACATGCTCTGACTGGAAACTGTCGTCTTCTGAATGTGAATGACCATTTAGTTTCATTTGCAGTTAAAACAATTCTTGGAATGTAAACTTTTTCCCCAATATTAGTTCTTGTCAGTATTTTGGCCTCTATTAGTCTTTCAAACAACTTTGTTACAATTAATCGTGTTCCGTTGCACAAACCTTGTATTTGATTTAAATTTCTTAATAACATGATTGGCATTCCAACCTTCAGTATAAGTTCGTGTGACGGTAAACTGCTAAATTCAAGTTTATTCAAAAATTCTGTAGGATATAAAAGGCTGTTATCACTATACATTCCTGTATTAAACGAAATTGAGTCTGAACTCAAATATATTTTTTTATCACCAGGTAAAAAGTTAATTGCATATCTATTTATTTCATGAGCAGTTGCATTTCTAGGTGTGACGATAGCACGTTCTCTTAAATAACATGTATCATTGTATTTAAAATCAAAGTTTGGATAAGTAGCCGTAAAAATTGACTTGATAGGATCTAAAGTTGAATCAGTGAGTAAATCTTCAGGAATATGAATCCATGATATATCAGGGTCATTTGTTGGAAAATTTGATTGTAATCGACCCTCTCCTATCTGTAGCATCCAATCTGCAAAATTTTGAAGCTCATCTTTTTCAGCAGTTGTTAATTCGGTAGAGCATAATCTCATGTTTTCACTTAAATGGAACACTTTAAGCGAATGCCACAGATATGAATTATTTAATGAAGCATCAATAATATCTTCTTTGCTTCCTCCTTCTACAACCGGTAAAGTTTGTCTAAAATCTCCGCCAAACAAAATTGATTTGCCTCCAAATGGTATTTATGTCTTTCGATCATCAGAGTTTGCTGACAAAATATCTCGAAGAGTTTTATCCAATGATTCAATAAAACATTTATTGCACATAGGAGCTTCATCCCAAATTATCAGATCAGCCTTATCAATTAATTATGCAAGATGTGTTTGTTTATTTATCGAACATTTCAAATCTTTATCTACAACTGGCCTTATTTTAAAAACGCGAATGTGCCGTTCTACCTTTTGGAAGTAACAAAGAAGCAATTCCCGACGAAGCAATCGCTAAAACAATTTTTCCTTCAGATCTCAATTTAGAAATTATAGTATTCCACAAAAAAGTTTTTCCTGTTCCGCCACTGCCATATACAAAAAATGATTTTTCAGTTTTCTGTTCCACAGCTTCAATCACTTCATCATATATAATTTTCTGACACGAATTCAATTTAGTAACCAGTTCACAATGTTCACGTTTAAGTGCCTCACAATCAAAATCTAATTCCTCTCTCATCAATTTATTTTTCAATTCATTTATCTTTCCGGCAATTGGAATCGGCAAATGATGGTCTTTTAGTGACGTGGATGCCATATTGAACAATGTTTCAAGTTCATGTAATACACTGTTTTTCAAATCAGCATCAGGCACAGTTAAATCAGGCATCTTGAATTCAGCACGCATTTTGTACAAAATAACATCAGACATGCTCATCCAATATGCATCAAGTAGAGCTCGCGGATTTGAGACATTACAAAAAAGAATAATGGTAACAAATAATTGTCTAATCTGAGAAGATGTCGCAGTAAATGCAGATTCAACTATTGCATCGTTCCATTCTTTATCATCATCTAACAATCCTAATGTTCGACATGCTTCTTGAAAAGTGCTGTGAGTAACTCCATTAACTGTTTTAATGCAATTAAAATTGTGATATCCTTTTTGAATATTCAATAACATTCGTAGGTAAAATAATTCACCTGCAATCGGTGGTACGTGCGCAATTCTACAAATAACGTCATACCGTTTCTTTCTTGGATACCATATTTTGCTATCATTGTCCCAAACAAACTTAGAAG
Source organism: Geum urbanum (assembly GCA_946800695.1). NCBI lineage: Eukaryota > Viridiplantae > Streptophyta > Magnoliopsida > Rosales > Rosaceae > Geum > Geum urbanum. Next base: position 45,141,546 of record OX327013.1, read on the forward strand.
GAAATTGAGCATAAGATAATTTAGGCGCGTCCTTATAAATAGTGTTTGCATCAAACCAAGCAGTCAGCATGGTACGTTCCGTATTTGGATTTTCCACAACTTGTTCAAGAGATTGACCTTCATAAAAGAAAACACTTTGTTCGTTTGACAAATGAATTTTTAAGTATTGCACCGCAGGATATCTAGAATGAATGGAGAATTCAAACAATCGCCACACAGATTCGTGGGGAGTTAAATATCGACAGTTCAAATAATTCTGTATTTCATCATTTACATTGTCACGAACCATTACTCGAGCTCTATCTGGACCTTTATTTATATATTTAAATAAATATTTTATTAACATAGACTGAGAACATGATTCAACATTTATATGAGCATTATACCTCAACAATAAAATGGGATTGTATGGAACAACAAAATTATTACCTAATTGAATTCCATTTTTAATTACAAACTTTGAATCATCATCACGTCTTCTATATTGAGGAGCATTTATTGAATGAAATACAGTGTTGGAAGTATATGGTTTTGGAAAATATTTTGTACATTTTCCATCCCTCATGCATGGACATTTTGAATTTAATTGACCACATGGACCATGTATCATAAATTAGTTGACTATTTCATAAAGTTCTTGTGACGACCCGGACCAGAATCAGCAGTATGATCAGCTTGATTGATGAGCTCGCGCGTAGTCGCAGGGTTGCGACAGTTGTTTTAATCGCCAGGCTCGTTAACGACTAAATTATTGGCCGAGAATTGGAGCTGGGTCTCTTCTCAAGAGTCGTTCTATTTGTGATTACGAGTTCGTGGGTGGTTCCGGATCGTTATTTGGACGACCGAGGAATTAGTTATGAATATTTGAAGTTTCGACGGAAACGGATTTAAATGGCAGGTTTGTTCGCGACTAAATTACTGGTCGAGAATTAGTTTTTGGCTTCTTCATGGAAGTTGTTCGGAATTTAATTTCGAGTTCGTGGGAACTTCCGAAGTATGATTTTGAGTTACGGAGTTTAAGTTGTGATTATTTCCGATTGTGATTGTTTAGTCGGTTTAATTGTGTGTTTGGTTGAACAGTTAACTTTTTATCCGATTGGCCGATGTGTTTAACTTCAGATGATATTGGAAGAATATGTCGAGACGAGTTTGTGGCCGTGAGAATTATCGGAATCAGAATTACGACGAGAAAGTTACGCGCGTTTGAAGTTCGTCGAAAAGGATAATTACAAGTTTCTATTTTGGGAAAGGCTATATATAGTAACCTGCTATTTTGGGCAAGTGGAAGACTTTCCAGATTGGGTGTTGACCGAGTTGACCGAGTCAACTCGGTGGAGGAGAGGAGGCCGACGTGCTCCACGGCGGTGATGTCGCCGTTCGGCCACCACGGAGCTCGGCTCCGGTCCCGTTCATCTCGCCCTGACATCCCGAGTCCAACCATAGCCACCATGTACGGCGAGGCTCGCCGGAAGTGGAAGAGAAATCCGGCCAAAGTTTGAAGAAACTTGGTGATTTCGGGTTTGGTGATTCGAACCGAATTGAGCTGCAATTTTTAGTGGGCTTTGAAGCTCTCATCACTAGCAAGCTACCATGTAAGTTTGGAGTTCTAATTCATCTTGTGTATGGAGAATTTTGGATTTGAAATTTGTGTGTACATTCGGTTTTACATGAAATTGACCTAGTTAGAGTGAGAATTGGACTTTGGTGCAGGACAAAATTGCTCAGTGCATGATTTTGAGTGGAATAGGTGCAGCTCCGCCTTGAAATTCTCTGTTCGGCAGCGGCGCCGCCGTGGACGGCGGTCAACGGTCAACGGGTTGACTTTTTGACTTTTGACAAGTTGCATGTCATTTGACTCGAAATCGCGCCCCGATCGCAGTGGGGAGGTTCGTTTTTCGAGATGAGCGTCCGAACGTAAAGCGAGGTATTGTGGTATACATATACGGATTTTCGACAATTCGTCGACATTGAAATTCGTGTTTCCGAGAACGGTGGTTTCTTGTGATTTGCAATGTACTGTCAGATTATGACTTTGAATAATGGACTTTATGAATATTCAGGGGTTCGTGATCGTTCGTTTGGCGAGTGACTTTCCGCCGGATCACGGGTTAACGCGATACGCGTTACGCCAGTTTGTGAGTGGACATTTCTTTTCACGGATTGATTGCGAGTCTTTTATAAATGATTTACGAACTTGAGCATGCAGATTGATTATGATTTTACGAGCATGTGTTTTACGATTATGCATATACGAATATACGTATACGAATATATTCATACGTACATATTATGTTTAAGCATGTGCATGGAAAGGATTTATGATTTGGTTTACACAGAGTACAGTCTCAGTATATGTTGTGGTATCGATACACATTGGCTTCTCGGCTGATCCCCGAGTACGCTCCGGGGGGGACAGATATCCTGACCCGAGGCCTTTCTGGCTAGGATCACGTGTGGGTCTGGGATCTCGTGATTCAGACTGTGCTATCGCGTGGAAGCCCGCGAGAGTCTCCGCGATATATTTTACGTTGCATGCTCTGTACGTGAGTGGTAGTCAGCGTCTCCTCACGTACCATTTGATTTTCATGCATTTGACTCGCATATGATTTTATATGTATATATATATTACCTGGTGAAAGACATTTATTTTCGTCCACTCACTCTAACGTGTTTTATGTCTTTCCCCTGGGCTTTTTGGTTTCCGTGCCCAGTTTGCAGTTCGAACTCTGGAGTCGCACGTCGTGGTCGGAGGCATAGTACTCGAGCGGTCTTATTTCTTCCAGTAGGTTTATTGTTCTACCTACTGTGGTATATATATATATATGTTTATACGTTGTGGTCGCTCTGAGTAATCCGTTGTTGATGTAATACGATTTTTAACCCGGATTTCAGTATAGTGCATATATATTTACTACTTTACATTATTGCTGATATATTGAGAAATCCGGATGAGATTGGTGCCCACGGTTTGCTTTTTGTGGCATAGGATGAAGTGTATTTTCTGCGTGCAAGTAATGGTAATTCCATGCTAGTAACGAAACTCTGCCCAAATTTCAAAAAGTTTTTGTTGGTTCGTATTTTCGAAGGGGTTTGATTCCGATTTAGGAAGCTAAATCGGGGTTGGGTCCTTTCAGCTTGGTATCAGAGCATTAGGTTATAGGTTCTGTAGACTTCTGTAGTCGTGTCTACTAAGGGTATTTGAGAATGTACAGCATGTCTGGAATGGTGACCCGACCGGCCGGCGGATAATCATCAAATTCCGGGTGTTGTATACTTTCAAATATTTGAAGTTCCATGATTACGTTCCACTTTTTGTGAACGATATTGTATTCATTAGGATGCCTCCTGACGTGCTTTCTGTGTCGTTTCGGTTGTGGATCCTGTTGAGGATCAATCGACGCGAGATTTGCCAGAGAACAGTGGGTTTGAATGAGTATTCCGAGTTCAGAGAATTGTGTGGCACGGTTTGCCTGGGGATGTGTATATGAGCGTCTACATGTTGCCTCAGAGCTGAGATTTGTGGCAGTGATGTTTGCCTGATTCAGATTGTTGTATTTGGTGGGCTGATATTGAGTGAGTTTCGGTTACGACTCCATGGCCTACATTTAAGGTGTTGTTTGTATGGTAATGGTTATGTCAGGCTACCCCGCACTCGGATGTGGTGTGTTTACCCACCTGAGGCAGAGATGCATTATTTTTATGTTTGTTTCGGTTTGCACAAGTTATGTGGCTTCAGAGGAAGCAGTGCACGAGGTTCGAGATGAGTTTGAACCTGAGTGTCAGAGAGAGTCTGATTGATGTGCCTCGAGACATCCGTGAGGAGCTTAGTGTGCTGCACTCAACGGCGAGGCTATTGAGAAGGAAAGTTGTACGCGGTTTTTGATGTGATGGTTTGAGGGAAGTGGATTTAGTCGAGATGTTGTGATGAGTTTGAGTTCCGACATTTCAGGATCAGTGACTTAATCAGGCTGTGATCTTTCCGATATTGTTGAGGGCCATCAGTTCGAGCAGAGGATTCGTTTGACGATGGCGGAGATCACAGAGTAGCGAATTTGCTCCTGTGGCATGAGTTTGGGCGGTCGTTGGTGATCCTTTCACGCAGCAGGTGTTGCGGTGATATGTGTTCGAGGAGTACCCTCAGTTGCTGTTTCGGTGGCCAGGAGGGTCACGTATTGAGGGAGCGCCCTAAGCCAGCTGTTGTAGCGGTTTGGCAGCTTAGAGTTCACGAGGAGATCCTCATGTTGTTCCTGCGGTCTGACAAATGTACCCTTTTGATGAGTTAATCAGCAAGTCGCAATTGACGTGGGCGACTGGTTGGGCCTGTTGGAGTTCGTGCCATGACCTTGTTTGAGGACAGACTCTTCTCCGAGGTTACTGTTACTTGATATCCATGGCGATTGTACCTGCATCTCCACTTCCGAGGTCTTAGTGAGTGTTGCATCCATCCGAAGGTCGTGAGATCCTTGTTTGAGGTTATGGGTTAGCCGCGGATCTGTTATAGCTGGACATTGTAGTTTTAGTGTGCTTGTGAGTATAGACTTACTGACGACGCATTTAGCGATGTTCGAGTGCTTCGAGGAGGAGGTTGTGATTCGACGACCAGACTTTTCCGAGATGCTGTTTCGCGGTGATGGTCGAGTGGATGATAGAGATGAGTTGTGTAGTTGCTTAGCCCATGTTGTGGATACTATGGTTACTGTGCCTGACATTGGTGACATTGTGGTGGTTCCTGAGTTTCCAGGTGTGTTTCAGAGGAGTTACCAGGTGTTCCTCCAGTTCGGGAGACTGATTACACCATTGAGCTTGTACCAGGCGCTGGATTCATTTTACTGGCATCTTGTCATTTGGAGCCAGCGGAGCTGATGGAGCTATAGTTTCGACTCCAGGAGTTGCTGGAGGGGATTTCATGCGACCCCGCGTGTTTGCGTGGTGTGCTTTTGCATTGTGTGTACGGAGGATGGATGGTTCGACGTGGTGGTACGTTGACTGCCAGAAGCCTGATTCGCTTCAGAGGAGAGTTAGTATCCTTCGCTTTAGATTGACGATTGGATTGATCAGTTTGCGAGAGCTTCAGTCCTTTTGAAGATTGATTTCGGGACGGATACCATCAGTTGAGGTTCGATGAGTCAGATGTGGTTTGTACGGCTTTCGGATCTCGGTGCGGTTATCATGAGTTTTTGGTCACGCGGTTGGGTTGACCAATGCTCCGTAGATCTTACGGACTTGATGGACCAAGTGTTCAGACGGTTTCTGGACGAGTTTGCGGTCATGTTCGTTGGCAACGTCCTGATGTACTCCAGGAGTGTGGACCAGCACCTGAGGCAATTGTGAATGGTTTTGCGGACTTCGTGAGATGATCAGCTATTTGCGAAGTTCAGCCAGTGTGAGATTTGGCTGATTAACATGAAGATTTTGAGCTGTGTGATGCTATTCGAGTGAGTGACGTGGATTCTAACCAGATAGAAGCCGTGTTGATTTGGGGTTGCCCTACCATTGTACCAGAGATCAGGGGTCTCTTGGGTTTGGCAGGTTATTACCGACGGCTTGTACAGGATATTCTCGGATTGCCACTCTACTTTCCGGATTGACGAAGAAGGCGTCGAGTTCGAGTGGTTCGATGCACGCGAGGAGAGTTACTTACTCCTGCAGGATGGTTGACCGTTGCTTCGGTTTTGACTTTACCTGACGATCGTGATGAGTTCGTGGGTTACGGTGATACATCGAGGTTTGGATTTGGTTACGTTTTGATGTTGTGTAGCAGAGCGGTGGCTCATGATTTCAGACAGTGGAACTTTGTATAGCTACGTATCCTATGTGTGGTTTGGGTGTAGCTGTTTTTATGTTAATATTAGAGAGTTGGAGATACTACTGCTATGGCATGCAGCGCAGTGTAGGACGTACACTGATCACTTGAGTTTCATCCACTTGCATTTTCGGCCAGATTTGGGATTGAGGCAGTGTAGATGTATGGGGTCGACTAACGACTATGGCTGCACCTTTGAGTTTGTTCGAGAAAGGCTAGAGATTGTACTTTGATCATCCATCTGGGATGTTGTTGCTGATACTTTCAGTCGGAAGATTGGAGCTTCAGTGTTTCATGTGTGTGTGTGTAACTCGAGTTTCTGTGTTAGCCGAGTTGCGAGCTACTGGAGCTGTGTTAGTGTGTGATGATGTTGAGGCTTGTGGTTTTGCGTGCGTTATGCACTGTTGATGCGGAGATGTATCAGATACTCCGAGTTTATTACTCGAGACGCAACATGAAGAGTAATGTAGCAGCTTGTGTGTACTGGTGCCCCATCTGTCGACTGGCGTCGGCTAGGAGGCAGTGACTTGCCGAGCAGTATCGGCCACTTGAGATTTCCGGTTAGACGTGATGGATGCTGTTGTGACTGTGTGTGTTGGTACGCATTTTGGTTTGTAGTACCGTTGTTTAGCCATCTACGTGGTGTGCCTGTGTCCCAGTTTGCCGATCGAGGTAATCAGCTACAACTGTGTGTTGGCAAGCTTTGCAGTGAGCATTGGGGACCAGATTACGGTTTGGTACCAGTTTTTATCCTCGGATTGGTGGGCGATCTTTGAGGACTATTCGGGCCTTGGAGGGCATCTTGTAGACTTCGGTATTGCAGTTCCGGAGGATTCGGGACCAGCAGTTCAGCTGTTTGAGATTGCATGCAGTACCGGTTTATTGATCACTATGATTTGACGTTGTTTGATATTGATTTGAGGTACGATGTTGTACTTCCTTGTGTTAGAGCGAGTTTGGTTGAGTTTGAGTTGGTGTTTGATTTTGATTTTTGTGGAATGTGCTACCACAGACTGTCAGAATAGCGGAATGGGGTTGATAATTGCCCGAAACCGATGTTTGAGTTATGTTGTCATGAGTTTGACGTTTGAGTTATATTGATGTGTGTAAACTATGTTGTGATTTGCCACGTTATTTTGATCCGTATGTGGCCATAGGCGAGTTTGTGTTAGGCCGTATGGTTCGGCACCGCCTATTGTGTTGGCTTTGGTGTGTGTGTTGTGTTCCGTGTAGCGGAACTGTTTCAGGTTTGCTATGTGTAGTGTACTCTATCTGTTCCTTATGTAGGAATACTTGTCGATTGTGTGTGTCAGTTCAGATTTGTGATGTGAGGGTACAGGAATTTCATCACGGAGCTATCTCCTATTGTGGAGTTGTTGTCAGAATTTTTCAGTTGATGTGATTACTGAGCAGTTGAGCAGTATGCAGAGGCAGTGCTCCTACTTGTAGTCGGCAGACTCGGAAATTTCGAGGTCGAAATTTTTCTAAGGGGGGTGGATTTGTGACGACCCGGACCAGAATCAGCAGTATGATCAGCTTGATTGATGAGCTCGCGCGCAGTCGCAGGGCTGCGACAGTTGTTTTAATCGCCAGGCTCGTTAACGACTAAATTATTGGCCGAGAATTGGAGCTGGGTCTCTTCTCGAGAGTCGTTCTATTTGTGATTATGAGTTCGTGGGTGGTTCCGGATCATTATTTGGACGACCGAGGAATTAGTTATGAATATTTGAAGTTTCGACGGAAACAGATTTAAATGGCAGGTTTGTTCGCGACTAAATTACCGGTCGAGAATTTGGTTTCGGCTTCTTCACAGAAGTTGTTCGGAATTTAATTTCGAGTTCGTGGGAACTTCCGGAGTATGATTTTGAGTTACGGAGTTTAAGTTGTGATTATTTCCGATTGTGATTGTTTAGTCGGTTTAATTGTGTGTTTGGTTGAACAGTTAACTTTTTATACGATTGGCCGATGTGTTTAACTTCAGATGATATTGGAAGAATATGTCGAGACGAGTTTGTGGCCGTGAGAATTATCGGAATCAGAATTACGACGAGAAAGTTACGCACGTTTGAAATTCGTCGAAAAGGATAATTACAAGTTTCTATTTTGGGAAAGGCTATATATAGTAACCTGCTATTTTGGGCAAGTGGAAGACTTTCCAGATTGGGTGTTGACCGAGTTGACCGGGTCAACTCGGTGGAGGAGAGGAGGCCGACGTGCTCCACGGCGGTGATGTCGCCGTTCGGCCACCACGGAGCTCGGCTCCGGTCCCGTTCATCTCGCCCTGACATCCCGAGTCCAACCATAGCCACCATGTACGGCGAGGCTCGCCGGAAGTGGAAGAGAAATCCGGCCAAAGTTTGAAGAAACTTGGTGATTTCGGGTTTGGTGATTCGAACCGAATTGAGCTGCAATTTTTAGTGGGCTTTGAAGCTCTCATCACTAGCAAGCTACCATGTAAGTTTGGAGTTCTAATTCATCTTGTGTATGGAGAATTTTGGATTTGAAATTTGTGTGTACATTCAGTTTTACATGAAATTGACCTAGTTAGAGTGAGAATTGGACTTCGGTGCAGTTGACAAAATTGCTCAGTGCATGATTTTGAGTGGAATAGGTGCAGCTCCGCCTTGAAATTCTCCGTCCGGAAGCGGCGCCATCGTGGACGGCGGTCAACGGTCAACGGGTTGACTTTTTGACTCTCGACAAGTTGCATGTCATTTGACTCTCGACAAGTTGCATGTCATTTGACTCGAAATCGCGCCCCGATCGCAGTGGGGAGGTTCGTTTTTCGAGATGAGCGTCCGAACGTAAAGCGAGGTATTGTGGTATACATATACGAATTTTCGACAATTCGTCGACATTGAAATTCGTGTTTCCGAGAACGGTGGTTTCTTGTGATTTGCAATGTACTGTCAGATTATGACTTTGAATAATGGACTTTATGAATATTCAGGGGTTCGTGATCGTTCGTTTGGCGAGAGACTTTCCGCCGGATCACGGGTTAACGCGATACGCGTTACGCCAGTTTGTGAGTGGACATTTCTTTTCACGGATTGATTGCGAGTCTTTTATAAATGATTTACGAACTTGAGCATGCAGATTGATTATGATTTTACGAGCATGTGTTTTACGATTATGCATATACGAATATACGTATACGAATATATTCATACGTACATATTATGTTTAAGCATGTGCATGGAAAGGATTTATGATTTGGTTTACACAGAGTACAGTCTCAGTATATGTTGTGGTATCGATACACATTGGCTTCTCGGCTGATCCCCAAGTACGCTCCGGGGGGGACAGATATCCTGACCCGAGGCCTTTCTGGCTAGGATCACGTATGGGTCTGGGATCCCGTGATTCAGACTGTGCTATCGCGTGGAAGCCCGCGAGAGTCTCCGCGATATATTTTACGTTGCATGCTCTGTACGTGAGTGGTATTCAGCGTCTCCTCACGTACCATTTGATTTTCATGCATTTGACTCGCATATGATTTTATATGTATATATATATTACCTGGTGAAAGACATTTATTTTCGTCCACTCACTCTAACGTGTTTTATGTCTTTCCCCTGGGCTTTTCGGTTTCCGTGCCCAGTTTACAGTTCGGACTCTGGAGTCGCACGTCGTGGTCGGAGGCATAGTATCGAGCGGTCTTATTTCTTCCAGTAGGTTTATTGTTCTACCTACTGTGGTATATATATATATATATATGTTTATACGTTGTGGTCGCTCTGAGTAATCCGTTGTTGATGTTATACGATTTTTAACCGGATTTCAGTATAGTGTATATATATTTACTACTTTACATTATTGCTGATATATTGAGAAATCCGGATGGGATTGGTGCCCACGGTTTGTTTTTTGTGGCATAGGATGAAGTGTATTTTCTGCGTGCAGGTAATGGTAATTCCACGCTAGTAACGAAACTCTGCCCAAATTTTGAAAAGTTTTTGTTGGTTCGTGTTTTCGAAGGGGTTTGATTCCGATTTAGGAAGCTAAATCGGGGTTGAGTCCTTTCAGTTCTGGACTAATGTTTTTATCCGGTAATTCAGCTGAAATAATAGAATGAATATCTGTCGATGTATAACATTTGTATGGTTTTTCAAGCCAAAATAGTAAATGAGCATGAGGCAACCCTCGTTTTTGGAATTCAATTGTACAAACATGTGCATCAATCCCTCCAAAAGGTTCTCCGGATTTAATGAATCCAATCATATTATCCAATTTAATTTTAAAAATCCGAGAAACAATGTCTGGTCTATCTTCTGCTTTATATCCTGGTTTCTTTTTAAAATATCTCACAATTTCCGGCCATTTAACATTGCAAGTGAAAGTTATAAACAAATCCGGATTGCCGTAATATCTACAAATTGCCATAGCATCTTGATAATTATTCAACATATCTCTAGGACTACCAGTGTGAGTACCTGGAAGAAAAATTGATTTTCCCACATCAGAACATTGAGTAACACCATTTGAAGCAAAAGCTGACAACTGATTCCATTTTTCACACTTTAATTTTGATTGATTATTCCTTATATATTCCAAGCGATTTTCCTCAACAGTCGCATATGCATCAACCAAATATTGCTGAAACAATCTTCCGCCTTTTAATAAAGTGCCTACATCATTAGTCCTATCATGAATTTGGTAACAAACAAATTTTATTATCGTTAATTTTGTTCTTTTTCTCGCACGGCTTTGTCCAGTAGGTTCTAATAACATATCTATTCTGAATTCATCCTCACCATACGGGAAAAGCAGTGGATATTGCAATGACATTAACTTTGGATGTATTTTAGATATTCGTTTCAAACGTCCATCAGCTGATCGAATAACGATATCTCTGTTAGAGTTAAATTCTCCAATGTCACCAACAATTAAACCAGCAATTTCAGAGGCACTCGGTAATTCGTATTGCTTGCTATCAGTAAGTTGTCGATCAAGTATAGTCATATTGCAATTAGCCAATGAAACATTTTCAAATTCATCCCTGACTGATCGAAACTTTTTGGCCAATTCATTGACGTCATCAAGCATATTCGCTAAATTTTCAACAATGGAAGCATCTATATTTTTATTTGCATTATTTGGATCAATGACACTAATACGATTAGAAATCTCATTAGCTGTGTCATAAACATATAGCTATGCAAACCTAGGACATTCATTTGCAATAGGTAACACAGATCCCATTAAATGATGTACTTGTCCACAAATTTTGAATACATAAGGAGATGTGCCACTGTTTATCTTGTAATCAATTTTTGCACCCATAGAAGTAAAAGCAAACAGGAATTATAAACTCGAATATTTTCACGAAAAGTTGTAATTTCACGACCATTGATTGGATTCAATAATTGTTCAAGAATTTCAGGAGTTGGATTTGATAGTGGAAGTTTGATTTGTCCTTTTTCGCAACAATTTGTATATATCAATTGATTTTTGATTCTCCTCTTTAAAGCCTCATCTGCCCAAAAGGAAGCATTACAATGACTGCACGTGTAGGAGTCATCACCCGAATCCTCATAATTTATAATCACACCTATAAGCACAATTGAGAAAAATTGTTAGAAAAAATGTTGATTTTTCATTGATAAAAGATAGACAATGCAGTATACAATCTACCTTGGCGACTTCTCTGATACGACGCTTGACCCAAAATACTTGCACTGGGAACTGCAATCATATGTAACAAAATAATTATTTTGATTACTTTTGATAAATTATTATTCATACCCTAAAAGCCACCTATGTTTATAATTACCTGATATATTTAAATTATGGTTGGAATCATTGTAGTCTCCGTCTGTTACAACATGAGAAGTTTGTTGATTTTGAAACATACAATGTTTCTTACTCAAATTGCCAAAATTAGATCCGCTGTGTTCTTCATTTCGAAATAACTCCAGGGTGATGCTGTTTCGTGGCAAGCCAATGCTTGTTCACAAATTGGCTCAAGAAGATCGGGTAATTTCCTCTTCATTATAGAATTTAAATCCCTTTTGAGCGGCATGGCTGAAAAACGAAATTATTAATGACAAATGTTTGCAAGAAAAATTTGAAACATGCAACAATTGATAGTTATTTGACTATAAGAAAGTCTAATAACCTAGCAACATCTTGACTATTTCTATTTCCAATGACAAATTAAAGGGGGGGGGGGGAAGAGATTTTACTATGCCTTGTATAATCGTGAACATTTTTGGCAGGTATTCTTTAAATGACTAATAATCTTAAAACTCACATTCTGTATCATCTTCTAAAAAAAGTAATCCTGAAACTTCATAATAACAACATCAAAATGACTATTTTACACAAACATGAAAATTGAAATGAACCTAAAGCTTGGTGGTAGACACCATATAAGTAGTTTCACATTAATCTGAACCAAATCCCAATTCCCAATATGTACGTTTTCGAATGGACTATAATCATTTTAAATTGTACTAAACTGACTATAGGTCATAAATAACAGGATACCTATAGAACTAAATACAAAAAAGATGAAAATACGAACCGAATTATCCCAAATATGAGCAAATCAGATGACTTGTGCTGTGACTCACACTTGAAACTCAATACTTTAGAGATCCCAACACTTACAAAACAAAAGTGGGATTAGAAAAACAGCAAAAATCAAAGCAAGAAAAAAAAATAGAGGTAGATAGTTTTTTTGAGGTAGAAAAGTAGCAAACATTAAAGCAAACATCAAAATGAAATATCATAGAAAGGGAATGACCAGATGCAAATTTGAGATCTAAAGGACCTGTCAAGTTATATAAGCTATATGTATTAATTTCAGTTTTTGTATCTGTTTAATATGAAATCAACTATTCATATCTAGTACAACTATATAATTCTACGGATTTGGTAATATCACAACACTTGCATTTAAAATTCCTCTTAACAAACTGTGTATGTTTGGACTAATCCAGTGTCTGTGTATCTACACTTTAGCTTCTATAACTGTGATAATTCCAATCCAGTACCTATCCTGTAACAGTATGGGTTCTTGTACTTGGTATTATATAGGGTTGAAGTACCACATCATAGGTTAGGTTAACTAATCTCAGAAATCCCAAATTCTAATAACAGCTCATGATAGAGTAACTGAGAAAGCAACAATTTATCAAATAAACCCTTTTTTTCTTGATGTACGATCTCACTCTCATCTAATCTACCTACCACGTCCATAGTAAGACCTTGTTGATGCATGGTTGTGTGTGTGTGAAAAATCAAAATCAATCTTGAGATCGCATGTGAAAAAAATAGGATAACCAGAGATGAGACCCGAAATAATGCAGCATTACAGGTGTATGCACTTCTTTTTTTTATAAGACATGTATATGCACTTAAGAGAAGGACGTTAGAGATGGAGATCAAAGCTTGGTATCACCTTAAATATGCAAGTAAATCACTGTAGCAAGATGAAAAAAAATGGATTGCCTCACTTTCCCTTATATTGCAATTAACCTCTATGCAATTTTCTGATCAAAATCTCCTGTAATCTATTTCTCACTTAACCATATCTCTACATATATTCCTCACTCATTTGTCTTCATCTCTATTAGCTAACAACGATTCAATCGGGGTTCTAGCAAGTGTATAAAAATATTTCCAGCAAATTGAATCAAACAGAATCCAGATATCCTGTTATGCCCAAACCTTTGACACTTCCATAACTTTACACAGCACTATCCCTAGATTATATTCTTGCAAATTCACTGCTGGAGTGATATGATATTTCTCGCTTGGATATTCGTCCTATTATGGCTTAACTCTTTTCACATAAGGTGGGTTTCACACATACAGTCCTCACCGTACTCTTTCTCCTTCTCTCTCCTCCTCTCTCGTCTTTTGCTATTAATTATTCATACCCATCTAGCAACCATTTATGTATTTATGTTACTAATGTCTCAACCCAAGCTATCTTGAGAAAGCCCTGAGATCTCCAGTTTATATTCTGCTTTTTGCTCAGTCCTTGCCTTAAACATCGTTCCCTGCTTTCCGTTCTCTTTTGATATACGATTTTCCTCTCACCGTACTCTCTCACCCCTCTTATATAGAGCAGCTGCAGTAAGCAGTTTGGTAACCATTCCTAACCTTTTCTAAGTCCCCTTTCCCATCTTTTTAAACAAACCCAGATGAACTATGCCCAAAATTTCTCTTTTTTCAATTCCTAATTTTTTTCTCGTCCCAATTTATCTACCATATGCACCAAATACATAGCAAAAGACTCAAAAATTAAGGTTCTTAGATCGATAAAGATGATACCTTGGGGTGGGTTGATCTGTTGTCTCAGTGCAGCTGCTATGTCTCAGGACCAGACAACTTCAGAATTAATCCCTGTAAACATAACAACAACAAAGAAAAAACAGAAATTAAATCAAGGCTGAGAAAAAATGTCCATGCCTCATGCGTGGGGTTTCAGTCATGAAGTGTTTTAATCATCGTGTTTGATTATTTTCCTTAAGCATGTAGATGAAGTGCTTATTCGACACAGTTTCAAAGCAACTACACTTCAAATAGTAAATTTCAAAAACTACATATATATATAAAGGATATACATAATAGTAAACAGTAGATATACATATATAAAGGATTTAGAGTAGAACATGCATAATTTACATAACTTTGTTCAGTATTATGTTTGAACAAAACAACGTTTATTGCATATATTACATAACTATGTGAAACATATTTACATATAATGTTGAACAAAAATGGTCAGTTGGTAAACCACTGTGTTTCTAGTCCCCTAAATGAGGGAAAAATCCAAACAAATTAAAACGAAGTGGTATTTGTATGATTATTAGCAATAGCTTAACTTCCAGAAAAGAAAACTTAGGCTAGTTAAATTTCTAAAATCTACATTCACACAACCTGTATATCATAGGCTTAGTTCTAATACATTAATATTGGGGTGATTTAAATACTGTAATGAACATATCGGAAAAAAAAATGAAACCATCTGAATATTTGGAGCATACATGTACCAAATTTCTAGTGCGAAACTACAGACATTGTCAGCTAAACTAAAAGACAGTTGAAGAAAAATAAAATCATTGTTTTAGCAGTACAATATAAAAGTCCATGGATAACCAAAAATTAAGCAAATCAAACTGACCAAACACCAATAGCTTAGTTTCTGAAGCTCACTAATGCCACAACAACTGTAAATATCAGATCCAAACCCATCTTATTGATACATCAAGTAGCATGCTGAATAGGTCTTAATTGTAGAGCTTACTGAAGAAAATAGCAAAACCAAATTTAGTCTAAAATTTGAGACCTTCGATTTCCAGCCAACAAAGTCTTAAATTCTAATTCATGTGGTAAATTCACAGACTTACTTCTCTTTGTCTTCCCCTAAAATTCACACTGGCCAATGCACATCAAATAAAACAAACCCAAAACTTTCAATCTTGCTACCAACACTAAGGAAGATCGTAATCTTATGAAAACCAAAACCACAAACCCATTTAAGTAACACCAATGTGACTACAATTTCTAAATTATGAAGGGAAAAAAATATCACGGGAGTTTTTTACCTCATCATACTTAGTCGCAAAGAGGTTAAGTGAGATTAAGATCCCACCATTAGGTCCAATGTTGAATTGTTTTATTACTTCCTTGTACTTAACAATATCCCAAATGTCTATGTTTGCATCGAATGGTAATGTCATCAATAATCTAGAAATATATAATATGCTTACTGAAGAAAATACCAAAACCAAAACTATCATAAACCATTTCATTAACAGCAAAACCCATTTAATTATCAGGAAAACCACAGAACCCATAAGAAACCACAGCCTAAACAGATAATCATAACCTAAATGAATGCCCAATCAATTTCTTTATTGACAATTAGCAGAACAATAAAGGACATGAAATTACTTTGCCATGATTCTATGAAGAAGGATTAGACCTTCGAGCGTACCTAAATAATGGAAGACAATCTCGAGAACTTTGGCCACAGCAGACAAATACAGATCGATAGACAGCTTTGCTGCACCCAGAAGAAAGGAAGAACCTTTTTCGATTATAGCTGATTGAGTCGATGAGAGTAGAGCAGGAGAGACTACGGCGATGACTGAGCAAAAAACAAAGCATATAAGGTTAGGTATGTTTTTCAACCCAGTTCTCGATCTATACAAAGTATCGGCAAGCAATTGAATTCTCTTGTTAATTTGGGCAGTTGCACAATATAGTAGTCTTTTTGAACAGGAAGGCATTGGAAACACATCTGCTATAAACGAAAAACTCTGAAAAACAATGGGAAGCAGTAGAAAACGGAAAAAGGATTCGGAGATCCACAAAGCAAGATCAAACAAACTTTTTGAGACCAGATCGAGCGAGATTAGATAAACTTTTCCAGTCCAAATCGAATAGAGGTCGCACAAAAACAAACAAAGCAATTTAGACACATTAATACACACACCCCGCAATCATAATAAAGAAAAAAGCTGAATTGTTGTTATATAAAATAAGCTAGCATCGATAACAATGAAAAATATTGTCCTCATTATCTCTCTACATCTTACACACACACACACATATATATATATACACACGCACAACAACAACAATATATGAACTTTATATATAGTTGCTAGCTTAGTTTTGTGTAAGCGTAACGATGACCCCAACGAACAAACATATACATGTGCATATATATATCCAAGACTAAAAGAAGTTGTGGAATATAAGGGAAATATGCCATAATTATACATTGAGCAAACCTGTGTTTTCAAATGAATCATAGAAATCAAAGAAATTTGGCTTTCATTTTACTTTTGCAATAACAACATGAATGGTCTACCAAAACTTCTAATTGATGTTAAGTGTATTCAATTAAGTCTACTTATCCTAAAGCTCACTGCTTGTTAAGCTATCAGCTCTCAATCATTCACACACTGACACTAACAATTAGAACTGAGAACTTACCAAAACAGAATCAGCACTCATCAAAATTCAAAATATTCAATACCCACTAACATATGGAGATTAATAAGATGTGCAATTAAAGATACATAATAATCACATTCTGCCAGCTATATGGGCCATATAAGCATCATATATGTGGCACCCATTCCTTCTCTCCCATGTTTCACTAACTTTAGGAGGAAAGTGATTAGATACAAAAGAAAATGAGATATCATATTCTATTACTATTGCATTACAATTACATTAACAGCAAAACATACGTTCCTACTTATGGAGCTATTCCTTTTTATTCCACTTTTTAAGTTCATCTAAGTCTAATAGAGAACTATGTTACACATTTTTTAAGTGACATAAAGTCTGTTTAAG
Source organism: Geum urbanum (assembly GCA_946800695.1). Lineage (NCBI taxonomy): Eukaryota > Viridiplantae > Streptophyta > Magnoliopsida > Rosales > Rosaceae > Geum > Geum urbanum. The sequence continues at coordinate 45,158,674 of OX327013.1, forward strand.
TCATTTAATATCAAATTCATAAATCATGAAATTTCACATTGTCTATTTCTAACTGCAACTCGATCTATACTGTAATCAACATACAGTAAATCATTTTTTCATGTCTTCCTTACTCAATTTAGATTCAATATTTTGTTAAAAGGTAGAAGGCACTTACGCTGGTATGCACAATGGTAAACAATTGAAATAAAACTAAACTGCCTGTATTAGGTATAGTGCAAGGGAGGTGACATCTTCTACTAATATTAGAGCAGATATATGACATAATCACCTGTATATCAAAGCTTATAGACCAGTTTCCGATAAATTTTTCTGATATGCAAGGGAGCTTGGGTTCTCTTCTGTGTAGTATGCTAAAGCTTTGGGACAACAGGTCCAAGTACATAAGGATAAAGACACACCAGCAATAAATGGGACCGCTTGCAATGAAGTATCAAAGCTAAGAAGATGGATACACGATGCTTAAGACTCTGAGATATTATATCCCCTTTATCAATGAGTCAATACACTTAAGATGCACTAAGGCTTCATCTAGCTTAAACTTTCACTTCATATTAACATAAATAATCCTATTTCAGCTTATCAAACACAAAATATCATATAAAAACACATGCATGGCTACCTACATAACCCGAAATTGGGAAACCAAGGTGTCAAATTAGGAAAACAAAGTAACCGACATTCGAAAATACGAAAACTTTAACATACTCTATTTCAGGTCCACTCAGGGTTGACAGGTTGTGATTGTTCAACACAAAACAGCTGTGTCCACCACAAACATCCTGACATTCAGATTATTAAACAATCAGCACACCCAATTTATAATCCAACAACACCACATGCAACAATACTAAAATTTCCAAGCACATGAATTCAGACCCAAAATTGACTGTGAGCAAAACAATACCTTGGGGACAATTTTGAAGTGGAAATATGTAAATTGGTAGGAAGAAGTCGTTTGAGGACAACTTTTGCTGCAGCTTCTTGAACTGAAGCAGATTTCTTCGAAAGGCCCAACTCCTCCTTATTCTTGTAGTCTCCGATCAATCTGGAGAAAAGTTTGGAGTTGGAGCTCAGAATGTAGGAGTTGATTACCAAACTCACGCAGAACGGGTTTCGGGTCAGCTGGAAGATGACAGATCTCGGCTCCTCGGCGGAGGAGGAGGAGGAAGTGGTGGAAGTGGGCTAGAGGAAGAGTAGATGGGGGATACACAACCGAGGAAGCTCAGTTAGAAACAACTACTGTAGGAGAAGAAATTGAAGAAGTCACCACAAACCCAGCACCCAAAATGAACAAAATATTAGAACTTGGTTGACTAATCAAACTGAATCCCACCCAACACTCAGAACAGTAATCGAATAATGGTGGAGGTGATGAATTTTAGAGGTGTTGTTGAGGAGAGATGGAGCTGCAATTCCAAACAAATTTCTCAAACGTCGATTATGAATCTTAGACCTAATTACTACTGTTATGAGTGATGAGAGATTATTCGAGTTGATACAGAGTTACTATGAGAGACTATAGCACTTGCAGTAGTATAGGTGTACTACTAAATTATCAAAAATTGTTGAGAGAAACCAAACAAAAGGGTGTGTAAGATTCCAGCAGTGGATGTTAAACCTATAATGACCCGAAATTATCAGAATTGCATAAGAACCCATACTATAGAGTAAATACCTCATAACTGCAAACAAAAATTTAGATAACCATTGCAAAGTGAACAAAAGTGATATTACTGTAATGAGAGTGAACACTATTTTCACCTTCTCACTCTCTCTTTGTTCAACTTTGGTAAGGGCATAGTTTTTGGTATGTTTCGTGTTGTTTCGAACAAATCTATTTAGAATGCCTATATTGTCTCTTTTAGTTTTGTGGTTGGCTCTTTACAACCAAACTATGAACGATTGATTATCACTATGATATGTGCTGCAGTTTATCTCTTTCTAATAAGCTACTCTAATCTTCTACATACCCAGTACTAAACATGCTAATTGCATTCGACAAAGTTATAGTAGCCTACACATGTTAACAACATTCGGCGAAGTTACGGGAGGCATTTGTAATCAAGCAATACCCTCGCGATTATTGAGTGAATAATACACTATATGGCACAAACTCATTTAGTCAAGAAAAAAAATACAAAACCCACCTGAAACCAATAGAGAGCTGGTACCACGTTGATGTTGTTGGCGAGTTTGGAGAAGCGACAGAGTGGCGACCGTGTAAGTGAACTTCTAATTGCCGGAGCTCGACGTTCTCGACCCGATCGATTAGGATCCTAACCTCGAAGAGTCTTGAACACAAAAACCGAAATCAACGAAGATCAGAATGCGAGAACGAAGATCAGAATGCGAGAGAGAGCGAGACGCCTGTGTAAAGTGAGAGTATATGATCGAAGCAGAGGAAGTGGAGCTGCTAGATACGCCTCTGATCGAGAGAGAGAGAGAGAGAGGGTTAGGTTATGCAAATCCTCGCATGGGCCGCACGATGACAAACTCTATGGCCAAAATGCCCCCTTTGAACAGTAAAAGGAACAGTTAAACCCTGCTTGAGGATTGTTATATAGTAAATTGTCATAAACAATGATATCACAATACTTAAAAAAACATAAGTGTTGGAATGTAGCTTGCGTGATCAAATGGGTTTTTAACCATATACTTATTAGGTGATGAATAATAACAAACTGGAGGCTGATCTGCGCAGATATATGCTCTGAAGTTAGCTCATCTAGACAGATTGGACATGCCTTGTACCCTTTCACAGTTGACCCCGCAAGCATCCCTAAACCTGGAAAGTCGCTAATAGTCCACATTACCACTGCCTTCATCAAGAATACCTCATTGTCTACTCGATCAAAAGTATGGACTCCAACGACCCATAAATGTATTAGCTCCTCGATCATCGGCTCAATGAGTACACTAAGGCACTTTCCGGGAGATTTAGGGCCTGGAATCAACACTGATAACATGTTATATTCCTTCTTCATGCACATTGATGGTGGTAGATTGTACGGCATCACAACAACGGGCCATGTACTATGCAAAGTTCCCATTGTTCCAAATGGATTGAAACCGTCTGTTGCTACTCCAAGGCGCACATTCCTGCAGTCCCGTGCAAAACCTGAAAAAGTTCTGTCAAAATGTTGAAACGCTTCTCCATCAGCTGGGTGGCTGAGGCTACCAGCCACGCATATCCGCTCCCCCAGCCATCGCATATGCTTGGCAGTGTGTGGGGACATAAACAAACGCTTCAACCTTGGTGTTAAAGGGAAGTTACGAATTATTTTTTTGGGAATATCATTCGTATATGGCTTATATCTTTCAGAATAACACACTGGACAAATCATCTCGTTTACAAGCGCCCCCCTGAACAACACACAGTTAAACTCACACGCATCAATTCTTTCGTAACCCAGTGAAAGATCACTCAAGATTTTTTTTATTCTCGAGTATGAACAGGGGAATGTGTGCCTTTTAGGAAGAAGTTTATTAATGTAAATACATAAAGAGTCAACACTTGTGTCCGACCATCCATTTTCATTTTTCATTTCCATTGCATCTAATATGGCACTCAAAACAGTTTCCTCACTGCCTTCATATAATGAGGTCTGTGACTCCTTCAATAATCTATCGTACTTTTCATAATCATCGTCTACCATGTCACTGAAGTTCATGCCCGAATTATCTTCCACTAATTGTCGGGGTGCATCTGCATGGTATCCAGGATAATAAGGATATGCATCATGTAGAATCTCAAACTGCGGGTTCACTGAAGGACCGACACCACTAGAAGGACCGACTCTGTCTTGAAGCCACTGTCTTCGTTGACTGAGCATTGTCAATTCAGCAGAAACTTCCCCGTGAAGGTGCCAGACAGTATAATCCGGACTCAAACCACTGTGTGATAAGTGATGATACATGGCATCCATAGAAACCTTGAACGGACCGTTCTTACAACGTTTGCACGGGCAGAAGTGATAATCGGCTCCGTTACTATGTCGCCGGGCAAAATTCATAAATTCGAATATGCATGTGATGTACCTTGGATCAGCATGATGATATGTCATCCAAGTTTTGTCTGGGTGTCCGTCCATGTTTCCTGTCAGCATAAACAATCAATATGAACAAAGTTACCACGCCACAGTTGCGATTCAACCAAAACCCCACACTTCTTCGCCTTATGCCTCCGGGTTGGGTCCTATCCCCTTCAGGGGAACACGACATTTGTCAACGCTCTTGCACCCATGCGTTTCAGCTCCAGTTTAGGGAAATTTCGGCAGCATCTCCCTACAGTTCCCCGAGTGCACACATATCTAAACAACCTAATATGCACTCGGGGAACATTGAAAGGAGACACTGTCGAAACCATATCCCAAAACTGAAACTGAAATCACATGAATAGCAAAAGGATCAACAAAGTCATGTTCACCTAAAGTGTCCAAAAATGGGACAATTCGAGAATCAACAACTCAACTCGATCAACTAGATGAGTTGTTGATTCTCAAACGGGAGTTCTAAGTTGATAAACACCACAATTATATATAATCATACGCTCGATTTCATGATTAACACTAATAACACTACTAATTAATGCTCGAATACACCTAATCTACACTAATCATCAATTAATTTCACTAAATTTAACCAAATTTCAAACATTAATCATGAACCCATAACATGATTTATCACAATTCAATGATTCAAACACTAAAACTACAACATAAGACCAAATTCAATTAAATTTTAAAAATTTCAAATCACCTTCATTTTCACTTCTAATCATCAATAAATTTCACTAAACTTAACCAAATTTCAAACATTATTCATGAACCCATAACATGATTTATCACAATTCAATGATTCAAACACTAAAACTACAACATAACACCAAATTCAATTCAACTTCAAAAATTTCAACAAAACTTCAATTTCACTTCTAATTTAACATATTATGGTCATAAAGAGGGTTAAAGAGATACAAATCAAACTAACCTTACTCAAGAATCAAATCAATGGCAAGAACAACCTTCTTTCTCAATTTCCTAAAATTTCTCCCAAAATCGCACAAGAACAGCTCCAGAACGTGAATGAACTGTTTTCCTAAAATTCTAACTTTATGAACGGTTTGACTTTAAGAAGAAGAGTAGATCCAGATTTAAAAAAAACTAGGCGACGAAGATTGCTCAATCTTCGTCGCCTCGTTTTTCTTCGAGGCGACCAAACTAATCTTCGTCGCTTCGAATGTAAAAAGTGGTCGCCTCATACTATTGAAGCGACCAAGATCAATATACGTCGCCTCAGTTTTTTGAAGCGACGTAATTAGTATCTCAGGCAATCTACGTCGCCTCATTGAAATTGGAGCGACGAAGATATGTAACTACGTCGCCCCAATTCTCTCCTCCAGTAGTGTGCTTTGAAGCTACCAACTTATATTATGTTACGCATACATGGATGGCTTCTAGGCAACATCATCCATCCAGTCGATGAATCAATATAGTACTTAGAGAAATTTATCGAAGAGGTTTTTGATGTTTGACAATTAAGACGAATTGGTCATTCATATTTGACATTTTCATTCAGATCGGTCACTTTATCCGTTTTGGATGTTAAAAATCACATATGTAAACACACGTGCTTTACTTAAATACATATTTTTGTCATTGTTATACTAATAAACTGACTTATATGCATTTTCCAAATAAAGGAATATGTTTTTTTGAACATCGAAAACGGACAAAGTGACTATTTTGAATGAAAATGTCAAACATGAGTGACAAATTAGGTATTTGTCAAACATGAATGATCTCTTTAACAATTTTCTTTAACACTTCGCCCAATAGTTCACATATTTTTTATGTCAAAGCCACCTCTTCTTTCAGTAGGAAAGATGTCAATGTCACTCTTGTATCGGGAATGCAAACTCAATTGCCAAATCACTACTACTCCGCAGGCATCACAGATGACAATTTTCACATAGATACCGATGAGTATGTTGTCTATGCCTAGGTTGCACGGAAACAGGTACAGATGCGTGGAAGGGAAGCGTGAAGAAATGCTGAAGCGGTTTTTTCTTTCAAAAACTAGTGGAAGTGGATATGCGAAGAAAACGTCTAATATATAATAATAATTTAAGTATACATACATAAAAAAATAAAATTTGATAAATAACTTGTGATACGATTAGAATTTAATTCTAATTTAATTGTTTTCAAACAAGTACGTGCATAATGATATGATTCATATATAAATAATAGTAAATTTCTTTTATAATTCTTTGTGAAATTCGGTTTAACGCTTCAAATATGGAACATCAAGTTTCCGAAAAGAATTTATTTTTAGAATCGTGCTTCCAAAATGCTTCCAAAAGCAATATTTTTTTGGAATCGTGCTTCCGAGACCTTCCGACAAGCTTCCGGTAAGCTACCACTTCTAAAACGTGAAGCGCCTTCACTTTGAAGCTTCCATACAACCTAGGTCTATGCACACAAAGAACAAAGAACATGTAATGGTAGACAATTTTGCCATCGATAGATGATCTATTAGGTTAAGAGTGGAGGCAGAATCAGTGACCAAGTGATCTCATAAAGAAGGACCTTGTGTTCATTACATCATCTTTGGATTGTGGATAACTTGGTGGCTTGAAAAGCTTCCAAAGTCCAGCAGGATGTTGGTTTCGAACTTTACCATATCCCGACGATCTCCCGTATATCTTTTCACAGTCCGGATATGGCTTGACATACAAGTTATAGAATTTAAGCCTGCTCGGCTTGATCAGACCCTTTAGCCCTACCTCACAACCAAGCCCACCTTTTGATCGCAAATGCTCTATCACATTGTACCGAGGAACAACTTGCTTCTCAAAATTCACACCCAAGTACTCCGGTACTTCCACCAAACAACTGATGTTGAACTTCATTGTATGCACCAAGAACTCGATCTTCCTCACAATATCCTCCACTTTATAGATGATTGACCTCGGCTCCTTCCACAGCACCTCGAAAGCCTCTGTCCGAATCAACCCATATTTACACAAGCAATCAACTCTCAACTTCACTTCAAACCCAGCTCTAAACTCTCCGTCACTGAAAATCTTGTCCTTGACAGGCTCCCTACATTTCAAACTCCTCAACCATTCCAAACACTGCGAAAACTCACCCAATTCCATGCCTAGAACTTTCGGCTCTCTAATGATCTCCCTCCTAATCACATCATCACTAAACCCAAAACCTCTAAACTCACAAAGCAATGGCTCTAATCTATCTTCAACCCCAAATCCTAAAACCCCTGGGAAACTACAAACAACTCCATCAACACCATCCCTCGGAATTCCAAGCCTCACCAAAAACTCAACCCTCCTCTTAATCTCCTTCACATTCATCAAAATCACACATGGAAACCCCTCTAAAACCTTACTCACAGTACCATCCTTAAACCCTAAACCCCTCAAAGCCTCCACATTTCTCAAAACACCATCTGGGCCAATCTGAAATCTCTTAGCTTCCTCCAAAACACGCTTAATCATCAATGGAGAACCACCCAAAATCCCCAATTTCGAAAACCCAATTTCCCATTTCTTAACAAACTCAAAATCCAAAACCCCCGGACAGTCAGATATCAACGAAACAAGGCAACTCTGATTAACATTGAAAAACGACAAGAGAATAGCCAGAGATTGATCTAACTCTTCTAAGTTGGAGTCGTGTAAAAATCGATTCTTCGATAGCAAATTGTGGATATTTGAAGAAGGAAAACCGTACCTCTGGAGAAGATTGGCGAGAGAGGGTTGGGTTTGCTCGGAAAGTATTGGGTTTTGTGGATTTGATGAGAAAGGTTGAAACTTTAACTTCGAGAGAGTGAGAATGGTTCTGGTTAGTAGAGCCCTTGTGGCCATTTTTGACTATAGAGATCAAGAGTGAGAGTGATGAAGACTTGTAGGGGTATAATAAAATCTTAAATTCTTTTTAATTTTTTTTATAAAGATTTTGTTTTTAGGAAAGTACTTATTGACCCTCAAAAACTGACAAAGTAGTCATCTTTATTCTTCAACCTCACGCAGAGAGTTTGGGAACTTCCGATTAGTATCCGACAGGGTCTCTCACACTTTGCTCACTCAAATTATAACAAATCCCAATAGTCTCTGAAAAATTGAAACTTTCAAATCCCCAATTGGTTTTTAGGGTTTATGTTACTGAACCCAAATATCCTCTGAACCCAAAACGATTGTAACTCTTGTCGGCAGCAGCACTGTAATTCGGTAAGTTAACCACTGCTCGATTACTACCTTTGGTACTTTTTCAAACGAAGCTTTTACTTATTGGCTGACTTGATGATGAGGAATTTAGGCAAAGACTGTAACTTTGGGTAGCATGGGTTGTTGGTTTGTTTAATGGCAGTGTTGCTGTGTTGGATTATAGCAGTTTCTGATTAGTATCGCTTTGAATTGGATCCAATTTTGGGAATGTTAAGCAGGTTTTGGTATAATTCTTTGCGGCGTGGCGTGGACATTGTTGAGCTCTGACTCGGTGTGGCCCCTGTATAAAAGCACAAGTACTTGCTCAGGTTTGTCATGCTTATTCTTGCAATGACTAAGTTTGGATCGAACTCCGAAGTGTAGTATTAGGTTGACAACGTAGCTTTGGCATTATTAGTCACTGGATTGTTGGTTTGCCTTATGCAATCCAAAGTTCTCAATGAAATGTTTGCAAGCGGTTGATTTCAATCCTGTCAATATGATAACCAAGATGGCTTTGTTAAGTTCTTACTGAGTCATTATCTTATCATTCTCAGAATAATATAGAACGAAGGATATGAAGGCTTGAATGCTCCAGATTTCAACCTAACATGACTACGGATTCTGACATGGAAATGGAAGGTTAGTATACTTGTTTTTTTTTTCTTTCTCCATCTTTAAGTCTGTCATATATTTTGTATACTAGGGAGGGGCTCTAGAAGGCTAGAGAACTCTGAATAGGAAAAGGAGATTAACGAAGAGAAAGGCAGAATAAAAAGTTACGGGATTCCTTGGTCCTTAGCAGAATGTTTTGCATATCTTTGATCCTTTGTCATGTATATCAAGGTATTGAATAAGTGCTGATAATTTGATTTCTTTGAATGAATTCAAGATGATATCACTTTGTCGTGTGGAGATCAAGAAGATAATGATACAACTGACCCTCTAAAGCACAAGTCTGATGTCATTCATGGGGAGCTTGATGTTAAAGAACTCATACATGCAGCACAGAGTTCACCGGGATGGACTGTACCCCAAGGTGTCTCATGTCAAAATGTGTCGTCCTCTTTGTCCTCAGAATTGTGCAAAAAATGTGAAGGTTTAACTTTTAACAACTGTCCTCTCTCATTTGCTTTTATGATTTTTATATCATTGTTAGTCACTTATTCATAGTAAAAAAGTTGATCACTCTTATTAATTCTGCAAGTTAATATATAGATATCTATTTGCATTCTGTTTATGTCAAATACAGGGGCGAATGCTGTACCTGAACAATGCCAGTTGATAATTGTAAACACACCATTGGGAAGTGATATTGATTCTGCTGGAGGTTCTGAACACTACTTGCCAAGTGAGCGAGATAAATCTTCCATTCCCATATCTGATGTTCAGAATACACTGAATGATTCTGCAGCTGCCGAGGTAATGAAGTCAGATGCGATTTCTAACCAGAATATGACAGTTAACACCCCATTGAGACTTCTACAAGACTATGCTACTGAAAACATGTCAGAAATTGATCATGATGCCTTCTTTGAAGATGTTAATGCTGTAGTAGTGTCATCATCGGTTACAACTAGTGCTAAAAGTAGTCAGAAAGATGCTGGGTCTCATTTGGAGATAGTATGTCAGAGTCTGGGCATGATCGATAAAATGTCTGGCCTGCAATATGAATCCAGAAGGTCCAAAGTTTCCTCAAATACGAAAGACGAGGTTCCTAATACAACAGCAATCATTGAGAATCATGAGGCTTCCCAAGGAAAAGATGCGTCAACTGCTGCTCCTATTGATATCGTTTCTAAGAGGGATACGACTCAGGAGGGGAAAAAGACCAAGTCCAGTTCTGCTCTGCCGAAGGTGGATGAGTACGGGAGATTGGTCAGAGAAGGTTCCAGTGACAGTAATTCAGATGTTCCACGCTATAATAAGAGGCATCGTAGAAGAGGCAGAAGTCGCTCTCGGAGTCGAAGCTGCAGCTATAGCCATAGCCGTACCCGTATACGGAGCCACAGCCGATCTCCTCCGGACAGCAGCAGGAGGAGGAGAAGTCCGCGGAGAAGTCCTCGGAGGAGAAGAGAGAAGCGAAACAGTTCTCCCAGGTACTTCAATTGTATTGTATGTGTATCTTTTGGCAGATTACTGATGGAGACTTAAATTTCAGGAGTTAGGCAGCTTGATGTTTATTTTTCATGATGCTATAAGTATTATATGCAACTCCTTATATTCTTGCTTGATTGTTGGTCTTCTAGGAATCACAGAAGCAGGAGCAGGTCTCCCACTTTTAGGCGTGCAGGCGAGTTCAGGGATGAAAATAAGAGGCAGGACAGGCGCCAGATTCCAGAATGCTTTGATTTCCGTCGAGGAAAATGCTCCCGTGGAGCATCCTGTCGGTATATGCACCACGAACATGACAGAAATGATAGTTCCTGGCGCCATAAGAGCAACCAAAAGCATCTGGAATTTCAGCCTAGTTTGAATAACTCTAGGGTTAAGGATGAGATTGAAGATAGGTCTGACATGAATCTGGATAATGAAATCAAAGATGTGGCTACAAAAGATGATCAGTTTATTGGTGCTGATAAAACTGGTTGTGAGAGTTCTAAAGTAGAAGCAGCAACAGTGCAACCGGAACATGTTATTCAAGTAAAGTTGGAAGAAATCATTCCTCAGAATCATGACAGAAGAGAATTTAAGGAAGTGCCAGAACAGTTTTCATCACAGGTCATGGGTCCTAAAGAGTCTCCTCTTCCCAGTTTAGTTGCTGCAAGTAGTCCGTATCCTTCGCAGCTGCCTCTTCCTCCTCCTCCACCTCCTCCTTCACTATCACAAGGTACCAGTGTTGGTCACGTCCCACAGTTGCATACTGACTACAACCAATATCCAGTTCAATCCATTCATACAGGCGTTAGTCATTCTTATCAAGGTCCCTTATATAACCAGCATGCGCAGTTTTCTGTATCACAAGATTCGAGTTGGACATCCTTGCCACCTCCACCTCCACGACCATCATTTGATCCGTCCTTAAATGCAGGATCTGCTGTACAAGGTGCTTCTTCACAATTTCAGCAGAATCTCTTGGCTCCAAGGAGTGACTTTGGTTCTCAGAGTTCTGCGAGACCTTATGGTTCTAACCATCATTCTAAGAGTGAGTTTCTGCCTCAAATGTACCCCACATTGGCAAAGCTTCCTCATCCTCCGCCAAACAGGGAAAACTTTGGATCAGGCAACCCATCAAATCAACCTGGGGGCACTGGTCTTATGAGACATGATCACTTCACACATAACCCTTTGCAGAATGTAAGTTCTTCTCAGTCTTTTGCTCATGGATACACACACCCTCAACCTGCACCGCAAAATTTCTCCGGTGACAATTTTCCTGTTCATCCTCATATGCAGAACCAACAGCCAAGCTATGGTGTGCAATACTCTGCTGGTGATAGTAGTTTCGGTGTGCCTGGGAAGACTGGCATACAATACCCTGTAGGTGGTAGCATATTGGGTTTACCTGGGAAGGATGGCCCCATTATCGATAAAAGTCAGTTTCCCCAAACCGATTTTGGGGGATCTGGAATTCAGAATCATACTCCTTATGCAGCTACTTTTGAGCAGGCACTAAACTCCCAGTTCAGCTCTAACATCCTCCCTCAAGATAATAATGCACCCGGTGTTAACATGTCTGATACGGTTGTTCGAATTCCAGTTGATGAGCAAGGTTTAGGCAGTGCTGGGTCAAAACAAACAACTTCTCCACCAAGTTCTGCTAGAGCTGTTGACCAGCTTTTACCCAAGTCAAATACTGAGCAGTATGATCCACTTTTTGACAGCATTGAGCCATCAACAAACCCACTGAATAGAAATGATCACAGCCAAAAGCATATACCCACCAGTGATTCGAACATGATGGTGAGACTCAGTGGTGCCTGTGAGCCATTAGATGTTGAAGAGAACTACAAACGTACAGAGTTTGGCCATTTTCCTTCAGCTACATCGCTGGATTATGATGGCTATGGTGAGACTGCAGATGCAGAAGTGGGTTTTGTTGAAGATAAGAGTTATAGTTATGATGGTGTACCAAACATGGCGACAGGAGAGATTGAGAATGATCAGGTGAAGTCTGCAGGGAAAAGCAATAAATACAACGATTCCAGATCAACAAGACATTTCAAGAGTGCGGTTGCAGATTTTGTGAAAGACCTTCTGAAGCCATCGTGGCGGCAGGGTAATATGAGCAAAGAAGCATTCAAGACTATTGTCAGAAAGACTGTTGATAAGGTCTCTGGAGCCATGAAGAGTCACCAAATACCCAAGTCCGAGGCAAAGATAAATCACTACATTGAGTCATCTCAGCGCAAACTGACAAAGCTTGTGATGGTTAGTACCTCTTTGTTAATCCCTTTCTGCTATCCGATGGCATGGCATTGTCACTCGAGGACTTTGCTCTCTGCATGATGAAAAGATAAACTATGACTGTGGCCAGGCTAATATTTGCTTACAGTCATTCGGCTATTTTCATATTACAAAACAAAAACAAAGACAACTCATTTTTGCTGAACAGTTCTTGCACTGCTTATTGACTTTGGAAACTGATGCACGCATCCCTATTTTTTCAGTAATTTAGCTTCATTTTTTGTTCTGTTTATCTTCTGCAGGGTTATGTAGATAAGTATGTCAAGGTATAGACAACCTCAGCCATGATTCGAGCAACCAGCATGCAATGGCAGAAATTTTGATCAGGTGTTGCGCAGTTTGGTCCTATTGTATGCAAGGTACACACATTCATAAATTGGACACACTGTTCAATTACATCACAAATCTATTTCAAATTGAACTTCCTTTTCAATTTGTTTAACCGAGAGATTAGATTTTAGTATTACAACAATACAAACGTATGAGCACATGATACTCGTGGATAGACTTGAGCAGCTTGAATTGTTTCTCACTTTGAAAAGTTTCTCTGCTTTAGGGGATCATTCTAATTGGGAAAGATGTCTTAATCGATCTATGTTGATTCTCTACTTTCAGACACATTTGTAGTCCACTGCCTCGGTTTATTTAGTAAATGTAACAACGTATTGGTCCCGATGTTTTCGCAGGGAAAGAGTCAGATCTCAGAATCCGCACACTGAGGCTGCGCGGCTGTTGCACTTTATGGCTCTGCAAATTACATTTGCGGAAACGTTTTGTTGATGATATGTGTAGGAACACCAAGATTCCAGCATGTTAGTTACTAATTTAGGTCCAAACTGTGAGTTCAGTTACATTACCAAACCATTGATCAGTTATCAACTTACACAAAACTGTCAATGTCCTACTTTTCTGTGATGAAATTGTTGGCTGATTTCCATGACCAAACTCTTGTTTCAGAGACATGAATTCAAATCAATCAATTAATTCCTTCACTTCTTTTTGGGCTCACAGCAAGTGGGCTCATAGATATATTTGGGCCTAGTGAAGTTAATTCTCAGAGAACATTTCTCCCAGGAATTTGAATCATGGGCTTTTCACGACCAACTCTCCGTGGACAAAATCGCTTTTCCTCGTAATAGGCCTTTATCCACGACCTATTCGTAGCAGGAGGCGTTTCAGTAGAAAAAATATAAGAGCAGTTTTCCGATTTGTATCACCTTCACTCTTTCAAAAAAACCCAACCGCCGCCATCTTAACAACACTGAAAGCTCTCGTCACTCCTTCGTCGGAGCTCAGCTGCCCCTAGTATTTCAGCAGCGGCTTATTCAAGTGCGATACTCTATTCTTATAGATCGTTTCGTACTATCGTTCGCCGTAAATACACTTAATCGTTTTCTGTATTGAAATAGTTTCTTCTGATAAATCTGGATGAGATGTATATAAGCTTCGAAAATAGCTAACTCTGCTTGTGTAGTAATTTGTGCTTCGAAAATTGATGCTGGACCGATTTGATGTTAAGAATTAGCAAAGTGTGAAAATTGTTAGGTTCATAGTGTTATCAGCTCTTGAAGTTCGTTCATTTTTGTGTTTTTTTTTTTAGTTCTCAATATGGGAATATACTTGATAGTTTAGAGGATCAGTGATAATGTTTTCGGTGGTATATACGAAAATCGTGGTGTTTGGTTTGGAGCTGTATTGAAGTTATTACTTTGTGTTTCCGGTTAGGTTTTGATTTGGGATGGGTAAAGGGAAGAGAAAGAGGAACGAGGCTACGGCAGTGGCTGTTTCAGAAAAGGAAGGTTCGTGTCCGCGGGCATCTGAAATTGATGTAGTGGTGGATTATGAGAGTTGTGAACTGAATCTGATGGAGATGGAATGTTCCCCGAAGAATAAAAAGAAGAAGAAGAAGAAAGATAAGAAGATAGAAGTTGAAAGCAATGATAAGAGTTTAGGGTCTTTGTCCCTAGAGCCTGAACCTGGAGACAAAGCACCAGAACCACTTGTGGAAAGTGCTCTGTCAAATGTGGAGCTGATTAGTTCGCAGAAGAAGAAGAAGGAAACGAAGAAAAAGAGAAAGAATAGAAGTGAAATCCTCGAGAACGATGATATGAAATGTGAAATCCCCTCCCCGCAGCCTCAGCTTGTACAACTGTCGGATCAAGAGCTAGGAGCACTTACAGGAAGTCCCTTATCAAATGTGGAACCAAGTAGTCCACAGAAGAAGAAGGTGAAAAAGAAGAATAAGAAGAAGAATATGAGTGAAATCCTCGAGAATGATGATATGAGTTGTGAAAGCCCCTCCCTGAAGCCTCAGCTTGAACAACTGTCGGATCAAGAGCTAGAAGCACGAGAACCACTAATGGGAAGTCCCCTATCACATGTGGAGCCAAGTAGTCCACGAAAGAAGAAGGCAAAGAAGACGAAGAAAAATAGTAGTGAAATCCTCGAGACTGATGATATGAATTGTGAAAGTCCCTCCCTGCAGCCTCAGCTTGCACAACTGTCGGATCAAGAGCTAGATGTGCCACAAGCCATCGAGGAGTTGAGTTCCACTTCCACAGTGAAAAACAAGAAAAAGAATGCGAGGAAAAAGTGTAAACCCCTTGACTGTAATGATAAAGTGAACAAAGTAGGAGATCCAAAGATACAGCCTTCTGCTGAAATATCATCGGAGCAGATTGAATTTGAAGAACCACTTGCAGAGGTAATGAGACAAGAGACGAAGAAAAAAAATCGGAAGAAAAGCCGTGAAGTCAAGGAGAGTAAAGAGCTATCAGTGGAAACGATGGATCCAACCGAGGATCCATCTATTCGGCCTACTCTTGCAAGCATCTCTGAACAAGTACTTGATTCTGATGAAAACCCACTTGTAGCGGGAACAAGCACAACAGTAAACTCGGGAAGTCCCAAGCCTGAAGCAGATTCTAGCTTCTCACAAAAAGTGAAGAAGAAAAGTCGAAAGAAAGAGCTCAAAACTAATGACAGTACAGAGCTGCTAGTGGAAATAATGACGCCGGAAGCAGATCCATCTCTTCAGCCTGCACTTGCAATATTTCCTGAACACGAGCTAGAGGTTCCACATGCAGAGGGGATAAGCACAACAATAAAAAGTCCCAAAGTTAATACAGATTTTAGCTGCTCACAAGGAAAGGAAAAAATGAAGAAGAAAATGCTAAAGAAAAAGTGCAAAACCAGTGAAAGTAAAGAAGTGGCAATGACTCCTGAAGGAGACTCATCTCTTCAGCCAAAGGCTCCCTTGTCACATTTGCCCCCAAAGGCTGGTACCGATGTCGTTGCAATTGCTAAACAGGGGAATCTTTTGCCAATGCCTAACTCTTCAATTGTTGACCATCCTCCGAAAAAGCTTCTCATTCTTGATCTTAATGGACTGCTTTGTGATATTCTTCCAATGGACGAACCTATTCCCAGAGGACATAGACCAGATATGAGAATATCAAGGAAACCAGGTAATAATTGATGGATAGTGTTTTTAGAGCTTTAATCTTTTAAACCAGTATGGAAACTCATTCTCTTTTGTTTTGTTGCTTTTCACAGTTTTTAAGAGGCCGTTTTGCATAGAATTTCTGCAGTTCTGCTTTGACAGATTTAATGTGGGTGTATGGTCTTCAAGAAATAAGTAAGCTTCCTTGTAGCATTTATGTACCTTTTTTTTTCTGGTTCCTTATCGATGGTAATTGATATTTCACACTTGTTTTCAGGAAAAATGTGGAGTTGGCGATAAACCCTCTGTTTGGGACTTTAGGACGCAAGCTACTCTTTTGCTGGGTAAGGATATCTTGAGCCACTTAGGATCTTGTGGAGTACATTATAGATGAGTAAATGATCTTTGATAGGTCTTCTTAACTTTGAAGAAAGTTGGGTTTCTTTCAATTTAAGTTTCTTTAAGCATTTCGTTAAACACTCACATTCATTGACATTGTTGTTGCTTTTTGCAGAACCAATCACACTGCACTCATACGAAATTTAAAACATTGGAGAACAATAAGAAGCCCATAGTTTTCAAAGACCTCAGAAAATTATGGGATAAGCGTGATCCTAATCTTCCGTGGGCTAGAGGGGAGTACAACGAATCCAACACACTATTGGTGGATGATTCTCCATATAAGGCATTGATCAATCCGGTTAGTTCTTCATAATTTTTTTTTCTCACAGAGCTACCTGGTTTTTCTACTAGGATAACAACTAAGTTAATGGTTATTCTATGTTCTTTTGTTTAGGAGAACACCGCCATATTCCCCAAACCGTATGAATTCCAGAACGAAACAGATACTTCATTAGGTGAGACACCACCACAGTAGGAGTTAAGCTCTTTTGTTTTTTGGATGTGGAAGTTAATGAATCCTATAGATATAGGCATCAAAAACATGGCTGGTCATCGCAAAAGTAGTGGTGCAGATCAAATTGTGATCCCTGTGTCGTGTAGTCTTTCCTTAAAGTTTCAAAAGAATGTGTATGCTTTGTCTTCAATTCCAGCTTTAGATGTCTAATTTTCCATTTTCTGATAGTTGTGCTTACGTCTAATTAGTCAAGTAGTGTGACCAATATGATTAATATTATCCACTAAATGTTCAATGTGTATGTATCATTTGCATCTTCAGGTGTTAGTATAGTGGCTTTGGTCCCAAAGTTATAGTTGTTTGTTGTACCCGGCGCTCATGGGTTGATTCTGTTTTCTGTCTAGTTAGCTAATTAGTTTGAAATGATGGCATAATAGAATGGGAATATTTTTGCACTCTTGTTCATTGCAGGACCTGGAGGCGATATCCGGTCTTATTTGGAGGGGGTAGCTTTGGCTGAAAATGTCCAAAAACACGTGCAACAGAACCCATTTGGACAGCGACCCATAACAGCATCATACCCTTCGTGGAATTTTTATCGAAAAGTTATCGAGGATGTATTACCTGTGGGATGACTTGGCCTTTTTTCATGCCTTGGATCATTGAAGTTTTGCACATTCAAACCATGCGTAAGTTTTCATTTTAACATGTATCATCACCATTGCACACCAATTAAATCAACTGTCACAGTTTTGACTTCACAAGATGTACCGAGCACATTTTTTGTAGAAGAGAGCAACCATTAGGTTAGTCTGCACAGCAATCGTTAATTGTCTTGTGTGCATAAATTTTGTTATTGTGGGATGCACTGCATTAACTTGGCAAATAAAACTTCAGTCTTTGTTTTTGAATGCCTCTAAAGATCAGCACCCTTTTTCTACGTTTATTTTTCATCACATACAGATAGGTGGTGGGCTGTAATAGGCGTCACCATCTTTAATTGATGCAGGTAGTTGGTGGTGACTGTTGATATAAAGTTGTTACTCAACTACCATGTTCTGCAAATCTTATACTTTTGAGTTTGAGAAAAAAATTCTAGGCTTGCCCTTGTTATATTTCCAGGCTTCCAGCAGTAACACCAGCCAAATGTGGTTCCATGCTCCTCTCCTTTTTTATTTATAAGTTACCGGTTACTTATTTTCATCTCTTGCATTCACCAAACTTCAGTCCAGTTTTATAACCTGCAATTGGTCTGGGTCTATTTATGTCTGGTTCAAACTGACAGATACAGAAACCCATTAGTTAATTAAGGCACATCTAGATTTTTTTTTCTTTATTTGTATGCAAGCTCAGAAGGTTGTTAGTGGTTTTGTATCGATTAATTTTCATTTACCAGGATGATCAACTTGGCATGTGCTGTTAGTTTGTTACAACTATGTTTGGATTCAGACCATCTGGCAAATCAATTGCCTGACTTGGTCACGTAGTCTGTGATCTCTGCCATTTCTCAGAATGTTCTCGAGACTTTTTTGGAGTTTTTGCACAAAACTACAACCATACTGTTCATTCTCGCATACAAATCATAATTATGAAGGAAAAAAATCAGGGTATAAATTCTTTGCTTTGCTTTGATTAGATGTGAAATCATGCACACTGATGGTCAATTATCTCTGTGGCCCCCTGCCTCCTGTCATAATGGCCTCCTATTATTGATTAGTACCTTGTAGGGTTCCTTCTATTATTGTTGATTAATTTGGATGATGTTGAATTGTTGACGAGTACTAATGGAGGATGAGGAGACATTGAATGGTGGGGCATAATGTGGCAATTATATGCCCAGTTTGGCGTTAAGCTAAAAAACTGGTTTTGTTATGAGCTGGTTTTGGAGAAAGCCACTCAAAAGCTGTTGTTGGAGAAAGTTGTTTTCAGAATCAAAACAAACTTCAAGAGCTGTAACTTCGAAGCTTTTGAATTGGCTTCCCAACTGCAATTGTTAGTAAAGCTATTGTGGTGACTGATCATTGTGTTCTTGTGGTGAATGAGCAATCTGTGTTACTTGAGATGTGGATTATGAAGATGGAGATGGATCAGTTGGGTCTTGCCTATAAAGTTCAGGCACAGCACGTGTACTACTAGCTCATTCACTTTATGAATGCGGCAAGGTCAATCCTATAACAAGCATTCCTATGCTCTATCCTCCCTTGTTGTGTTTATTCTTCATCAATCAACTATATAAATATCACCGTCTCCTTTTTGCATTTGGCTTCTCTTTGTTCGTCTGCATCAAGTGTATATCAACCTTCCTGGTACGCAAATGCTGCAAGTCCTTAGAGCATCTGCACCGGTGCTCAAATCTGCATCAAGTGTTCTATTTTGCTCTAGTAGCTGGTGGAGTCCGTTGGATTTGTTTTGCTCGAGCAAGCTGTGTAGGAAAAATTATTTCGGTGATTGCTCTAGCATATGACGGAGCCCACCAAAAACATGGCTTGCTTGCACGACCACATCACTTCTTCAAGTCACTGTTGCATCGCTGACTTCGTTTTGCTGGAGCAAAGTTTGTTCGGACCCACCTCTTGCTCCCACCTCTTGCTCGAGCAAATGCATCACTGGTGCAGTAGCTAGCAATCACATGCAAGCTGGGCTTACTCGGAACAAGAAGACAATTCTTCAAGACACCGTATATTCTTTAGGGTACAAGCGTGAAATATACAAGAGGTGATGGAGGATTCCTAAATATATAGATCTCTTCTAATGAAATATGATATTCAAAAACCTTAGTCCTATTTTAGATATATGATATTGTGATGACTTCATAGATTAGGTATGGCACTCTTCTAATCATCATGGTTACCATGTGTTGAGCATTTTATATTCTCTAACTGCTTCAATTCCTTCTCTCTCTTGCAAAGTCTGTTATGTTCCATTGGTTTCTTAATTATAAACATGAATTATGTTTTCACTACTAAATGGGGATGGTCATTATATACAACATGTATTGTACACCAAGCTACGGTCACCATTTACACAATTGCAACCACTTTCCCCAAGTTGGTCCTTATTCAATTTCCTGGGATTGAAACCAGCAACCACTCATCAGTGTAACCATTCACGTTACTCACGTCGGAGCCTTGAAAAAGACTGACCCTTTTTGCTCATGTTTCATGTTTCAATTTGTATTGTGAATGTAAGAAAGGGAAATTCTCCATTGAGAATCTTGAAGATTTGATGAGTACTTTCTCATTAAATTTATTTTTTTTTATATATTTTGACAAATTCATCGTTGATTAGATAGATAATGATGAGTAGATCATTCATGCAAAATTTCACAAAAATTAAAAATTATTAAGTCATTCATAATCAAAATTTATCACTTATGAACATAAACGGTGTATATTTGACAATTTTGGTTCGTCAATTGATTTGATATTGTTCGATACTTTAATGACTTTTAATTTAGATGAAAATTTGTAAAAATGATCTACTCATTAATATCTAAACATTTAACGATTAACTTTGTAAAAAAATTACCGAAAATTAATTCTTACGATAATTGTATAAAAAATATTTATTAAATTATTATTATTATTATTATAAAGATTCTCATCAAAGAATTGAACGCAAGTAATTAATTGGGGTATAGAAAGTCTCCAACTTTGTGCTGAGGAATGGTAGTTAAGTTGAGTTTTGGCCATGTGAAGTAAATTTGTGTTTGCCAAGTGTGTGATTTGATGAAATGTGAGTGAAGACTCTCTCTTTCTGACAATCTCACATGCACATGCAGACAGCTTTCTCTTGACCCACCCACATCTTCATCTCACATGGATTTTGAGCCATCTGACCCACAAGCACACACACTTCAATTCTCTCTCTCTCTTTAATATGTGATGAAAGCATATTTTTTGCTTAAACTCTTGATTCTTGACTCTCTCACAAGATTGGGTAACATTTTCTCATAAAATAACAAACCTTCCCATCTGTTCTAAGCTGGCTCCCCCATTTGTTCATTTGGAGATAGGAAACATCTCTGCTTTTTGGATCTGCCAAGATTCCTCTACATGTTGGCATTGGTTTTAGTTTCAGTTAGGCAATTTTGAAAGGTAAATGCTTCTGCTATCTCTTGGTGTTGTTTGTTCTTCTGTGCAACTGTTGTAACTGGCCCCCTCCATTTTCTCTGGTTCTTGCTCAAGGCAGTCTTCTGTGAAATCCAATAAGGTGTTATTCCCTCATTTATTGGATTTTGATTTGGTTTTGGTTTTCTGGGTGTGTACTCTTTCTTGCCTATTTGGTCATTTTTGGTTGTTGTAAAGTTGAGAGATTGTTGACAATCTGAAGAAACTCATAAGGGTTTTCATTTTCTTACCGGGAGGAAGGAATTGTGTGGAAGTTTGCATCTTTGATTGTAAAGGACAATTTTTTTTATCAAATGTGAGCTGTAATTGGTATGAGAATTGAGTTTTGGGAAGATAGAAGAGTGATTAAGCAGGATAGAAGCTGCAAATGAGATTTTGGCTTTGAGTTTTGTTCAAGTGCTAAGAGTAGAAAGGAAACAAAAAAAGGATAAGTTTGTTTCTTGTACTTAAGCTGGTCATTGGTGTCAGCTTGTGTATAGAAAAAGTCAGTGCGAGGTGTCTGAATTTTAGTGCTTTGTCCATTGTGTATTTCTGGAGAATTGGATAAGACCATTCTGAGATCACTGAAATTGGTTTCGGAGGGTGAGAGGTTGTGGATTGTGTAGTTTCCTACATTTGTTGAAGAGCCTCAGATTTGGGGAAATCTGAATAGCTTGAAGAAAATTGAGTAGATGTTAAAAAGTGTGTAACTAAAAGAAGAGGTTGGGAGATGGCTGCAAAAATTCTGCATTCTTTAGCTGATGACAATCCAGATTTGCAGAAGCAAATAGGATGCATGACTGGAATTTTCCAAATTTTCGATCGGCAACATGTTCTAACTGGTAGGCGCATTAGCCATCACAAGAGGCTTCCTCCAGGTATGTTCATACTGCTGAATGCCTTCCAACTAGTAGCTTCTTCTTCTTTTCAGTTGCTTTAGTCATTTTTGCCCTTTACCTATGTATGCTCATGTAGTTTTGCCAATTTAATGATAGTCAAAGAGGACTTAAACATCTAATTCATAGGTGTTGCAACTAATGCATTCATTTCTTTTATAGGGAATTCCAACTTCAGCAATGGTGGCTTTGAAAGGGAGTCCAACAATCCATACATTTGGCAGGTAGTAACTGTAATCACTTTCTCTGTGTTTCCTTCCCTTTAGCAGATTGTTAAGAATTATGTTCTGGTAAAATTTGTCACTTTAAGATATGGACATTGTATATTGTGTGAAATTTTGTTCAATCTTCTGTCCTTTATCTGTCATACTCACTCATATCACAGCGCTCGATATTATTTGCCATGTGGTCTTCAGCATTGTTTCCTATATAAGATATCTTTGAGCTAAAAATCTTTTGCTTCACTGGAATTGCTCTGGAAAGCACGAGTGTCTCTGTGCTTTGAGTAGATTTTAATGTACTGAATGGAGTTTATACTAATAATTACAGGAGATAAATTCGAACAAAAGCTTGAATGAGAAACAAAGAATCTCAACAGAATCATCAAGAGCCTCTTTCTCATCGACTTGTTCTTCTTCTACATCATCTCTGGAGTATAACAGAACAGGTCAACCAGGAACATCTTCCTTTGACAGAATGATCTTCCCTGAAACTCCCCCAAGGGATATAGTTACTCATCACTCAAGTACCTCCCCTAGACTCGGAAGGCAATCACTTGATCTCCGAGATGTGGTAAAGGACTCTATGCATAGGGAAGCTAGGGGACTATCACTGAAAACTACAACCAGAGATGAAGCAGCCAGTAATGGAGTGAACCGCAGAGACTCTCCAAGACCCTTGCAGCTGTCCCAATCAACAGATGGATCTAATGTAATCAGGATCAATGGGAAGCAAAATGTGCCTGCTGAACTCAGGGAGTCTATTAGAGTTCTTGCTCAACTTCGAGAAGCGCCTTGGCAATATAATGAAGATAGAGATCAAGCAAGATCATCATATGAGTCAAAGGATAGCTTCTGGCATTCAATTCCAAAAGATGCTCCGCGCTTTTCTTATGATGGGAGAGAGACAAATCGTTTGTCCTTTGAATCAAGAGATACTATCAGGTCTTATTCAAAGTCAAAAGAGTTGCCAAGACTTTCACTGGATGGCAGGGAAGGTTCAATGTGGAGTTCCCACACAAGCTCAAAATCAAATCAGATTTCACAAGGTTTTCAGCATAGTGGCAACTCAAATGGCAAGGATCCTAGTCTCCCTCAGTCCGGAACTCAGAGCCGACCCCCTAGTGTTGTAGCAAAGTTGATGGGATTAGAAGCATTGCCAGACTCTGATAGTCAATTAAGTCAGATCAAAACCAGCCAATTTAAAGAAAGTGATCCTCTCACAAAATCACTGAAGATAAACAATTTATACAAGCCCATTCGCACATCTAACTCTCCAAGAAACACTCCAAAAGAACCAACGTCACCAAGGTGGAAGAATCCGGATTTGGTTATGAGACTGTCAAGTTCAAAGTTTCCCATTGAACCAGCACCTTGGAAAAAGCAGGATGCAAATCGAGGGTCTCAGAAACAATCTTCCAGATCTGTAAAAGCTCAGGCAAGGACCCAAAACTCCTCCCCTTCTGTTTATAGTGAGATGGAGAAGAGATTAAATGATCTGCAATTCAAACAATCCGGAAAGGATCTTAGAGCTCTAAAACAAATACTGGAATCAATGCAAGTTAAAGGGCTATTAGAGACCAAAAAAGAAGAGCAAGCTTCAAACTTTGGAACTCAAAGGGACTTTGAACCAGAATGTCCTATTTCCAACCCAAAGCCAAAGTCTGTGAACCAGCGGAACACAAACAGCCATGCTATTGGTTCCAGAAATAGAGGCTCTGACTCCTCAAGGAATTTTGATTCCCCCATTGTGATCATGAAACCTGCAAAGCTTGTTGAAAAATCTGGTCTTCCCTCTTCATCACTCATTTCAATGGATGGCCTTTCTAATGTCCATACGGCTCCTAGAGGGGCAACTTTAGATGGCCAGAGGAGTTCAACTAACAGCCGAACTGCTAAAGATCATTCTCCCAAGAACAGTAGGAAGGACTCATCTGTTGTTTCCACTGACAAAAAGCCAACTGTCAGGAATATGAAACCAACACAGTCTCTGCCAAAGGAAGACACTGTGACAAATTCGGCAAAAACCTCAGGATCTGTGAGTCCCAGACTACAGCAGAAGAAGCTTGAGTTGGGAAAGCCATCTCGTCCACCAACCCCACCATCTGAGTCAAGAAAACCGAGAAGGCAATCGAGCAGGCAATCAAATGACTCAACTTCGCCTGGCAGAAAACTTAGACCGAAATCTTCCAACATTCAGCAAAGTGATGACCAGTTAAGTGAGGTCAGTAATGAATCTAGAAGGTCGAGTTTCCAAGGAGACGACATAGAACTGGAAGAGTCAACCAGTGTACGAGGTACTGAAGCAAATGAAAGCCAGAGTCCATATTTGAAGGCTTCCAAGTATTTAGCTTCTGGTTCAATGCAAGATGTACGTTTCTTACTGTTCTTTATCTTCTGCTTCCCCTCATTCACTTTTGAACAATGAGTTGATAGTTTTTGTATGTACTTTTCAGAAATTAACTGCAAGGTTGGAAGAAGATTGGTCTTCTTCAGAACTCGCTACAATTGCTCCAGAACATCCTAGTCCTGTCTCTGTACTTGATGCCACAGCATATAGAGATGATGAACTTTCTCCAGTAAAGCAGTTGCCAACTGCTCTCAAGGGTACAGTTCAACTATTCCTTGTACATCAGCATGTATGTGGTTTTTTTTGAAGTGACCATAAAGTGAGATTCAAAAGTTAATGATTAAATCTACTTGCTGACTCCAAAGAAAGATTTAATGGTCTTGCATGAAGTCGTCTAAGTAGAAAAATTGTTCATGTATTGATACAACACTGAAGTACTGAACGGTCAGTAATGCTTCAGCAGAAAGTGCTGTTGGAAACGGCAATCATCAAGGATGACGAACACTGCTTTATTCATTGGCATCCTTCAGAAATCTTAATGTTTAGTTGACTTCCTAACTGTGTACTGTTGTAGTCTTGAACTTGACAGGCTTTGCTTACCTCCATCAACCATGATGTACCATTATCAAATAACATTTATGTGCCACACATAATGATTATGGCTACTTTTTATAACAACTGCAATCATACATGTGGAACTGTCAACCATTGTAAGCCTTGCATTGTAGATTTTTAATTTTTACATCCATCAATTCTCACTTCCAAAAATTTATTTGTCCAGGTGATGGTGCTGAAGGTTCAAATCTCAGCAGCATATGTGAAGATCAATGGAAGCCTGCAGATAATCTTGACAGTGTGCGGTCTGGTCTTACCTCTGAGATCAATCGCAAAAAATTGCAAAACATTGAGAACTTAGTTCAGAAGCTTAGACGATTGAACTCTAGTCATGATGAAGCAAGAACAGACTATATTGCATCACTATGTGAGAATACAAATCCAGACCACAGATACATTTCTGAAATACTGTTAGCGTCAGGCCTCTTACTCAGAGACCTTGGCTCCAGCTTGACGACATTTCAGCTCCATCCCTCAGGTCACCCCATTAACCCTGAGTTGTTCTTTGTTTTGGAGCAAACTAAGGCTAGTAGTATGCTTTCAAAAGAAGATTGTGTCCCTGAAAAGGCGAGCCAAGCAAAACAAGAAAAGCTTCACCGGAAACTCATATTTGATGCTGTCAATGAAATCCTTGTTGACAAGTTGGGCTTAGATGGCATGCGTCCTGAGCCGTGGTTGAAGCCTGGAAGACTGGCTAAGAAGACCCTCAATGCACAAAAGCTTCTTAAGGAATTGTTTTTCGAGATAGAACAATTTCAAGCCAAGAAACTAGAGTGCAATTTAGAGGATGAAGATGATGGTCTGAAAAGCATATTGTGCGAAGATGTGATGCATAGGTCAGAGAGTTGGACAGTTTTCCATAATGAGATATCTGGGGCAGTGCTAGATGTAGAGAGGTTGATCTTTAAAGATTTGATCGACGAAATAGTTATTGGTGAGGCAGCTGGACTGCGTTCCAAGCCAGCAGCTCGGCGGAGGAAGCTGTTTGCTAAGTAATCCTTCAATGCTTGTAGCCTCCATCGTTCTTTTTTTCCATGATTTGAATTTTTGTGACAAACAGCACAATAATTTTATGTGTAAGATCTGGTGTTGTAATTCAGGCTGGGTTGTAAAGAAGTTTAACTTGTCAAAGTGCTCAAAGATACATACTTATGAAGATCAATATAAAAGATCATCTTTCACCTTCACTTGCCATCTTCTTCTCATTGTTTTACTCAGCATTATATGCTCATCATCTTCCTATGCAACTGAAAGAGTACTGTATAAGAAAAAACCTGATTACATTTTCTTTTCGAACTGAAATGGTTATCGCACTTATATTAACCAAAATGGTTAGGGTTCTATTATCAGTATTATGGAAGAGGTAAGTGAAGTTTGCCCTATGAAGTTGAAAGGAAATGTTTTGATCAGTCTTTTCATACAATTTAATGAGTAAGTTGTTATGACAGTTAACTGATAATATACCAAGTCTGTAATTGAGTTTTACTTGATGTTGAGCAATAAGCCTCCGTAGCATAGTGGTAGTGCGTTCGCTTCGTAAGCGAAAGGTCGCGAGTTCGATCCTCGCCGGGGGCTTATCTTTTATCATTTCTTGAACTAATATTCTTTCCGTGTTACCATTTTTTTTGTTTTTACTACTTGTACTGAATTTGAATGTGAACATTAAAGATTACACATGGAAGTTGAAAGGAAAAATCCAACAAAATTGAGCACGGCGTTCATCATGAGTACTCATATCGATCGTTCACCCATGGGATGAAATTATCGTGGTCTATTATCCTGTGACAATGTAGCTCGATCTTATACCATGTACTAATCGATCAACAGGACCACCAGAAATTCTATATATCTTAGTAGGGAGGGGTTCCTATCACTATCAGCATGCAACCTGCCTTCCTCTATCTACACATCCATGTACATAAGAAAAATCAAAGATCCTCTACTCGATCGATCATATACGTTCATTCGCGTATTTATGCGTATTCCCTCGTGAACTTTGTCCATCTCTCTTATACAATAAAAAAAACGTATCGAGATAATATTCTACTTATTTCGGTGTTAACGTAGACTAATTAAGCTGTTAAGACTTAAGACATTAGATTTTCTTCTCAACGATGGAAATATTAGAATTGTGTTATGTATCTTAGTAATCTTACAACACTTCTCTTTGTATCATAGGACCACAAGTGCTGGGGCAGCTGGGATATATGCCACACCACTAAGGGAGAAGAATGTGCAGGCTAGCTTAGCTTGGTAGCTTTAATGTTGCTTGGATCGCTCAACCAAAAAGGAAAAAAATGCTGTCTTGAATCTTGTGACATAATGCAGTTTGCAGTTGATGACAAGAGACAGGACACACAGCAAACAGAGAGAGAGAGAGAGTGAGACTCACTGACTCATTGAGCTGCTAAGCTAGTAGTGAGTAGTGACTGCCTTCTGATCTGATCATAATTTCAGTCCTCGCTAGCTCTAGCTCTCTTCTGGTGGACTACTGTTCTTTCCTTGTCCATCTCAAAACAAGACTTGCAGATTCCAACGACCAAAGAGTTAATTTGGCATATATATATGCAAAATTGATCAGAGAGAGAGAGAGAGAGAACCCTAACAAGTAGCTTAATTAATTCAAACGAACTAGCTTCTAAATTTAACAGATCGAAGCAGCTGCAAGGTCAAGATCAAGATCAAACTTTTGGTTTGGTTTGGTTTGAAACCCGTACGTAATTAGTTTGTGGATACATATACACTCATGAGCTGGTAAATTTAATTAACAGGAAAAGGCAAGGCGTATATATGTATATATCAATATATGATGCAGATGCTATATATTTAACGACTCTGCCCCATGCATGCAGTAATTAAGTAGCACCAGCTAGTAGAACTGAACGTAGAACTGTTGATCAATACTACCAATGGACAATGGTACGTGTACGTATGTATGACTGACTACATATACGCAGAACTATAATTGAACAGTACGTGAAGTTATTTTCAGACTCTCCATAGCTTGCGTTGAACTTACGTTTTCTATCATGCATTTTCTGTTAAGAAAACACACACTGAAAATCGGTTTTCTGAGTACGTAGGGCATAAATGTTTCTTTCTCTGTATATATACATGCTCGTATCACTAGTACCGTAGTACGTACGTACTGATCCTCTAAGCTCAGTCAGATACTTTCATGCTTGCTCGAGCTGTCTAAGCAATGTATAATATTAGAGTTTGATCAAATTAAACTTGCTGGACATCTGGAAACGAGCGCAGATTTGCATGAGCAAGTTGCAATACAACATTACACAAATTAGGCTCTTGCATACTGCCATATCACAACTACTCGATCAATTTTCTCCATGAATTAAGTACCAAGCTAGAACTAAGATATGTGACCGGCCATCATTCCATCAATATAGCGTTTGAGTAAGCACAAAGATACATGAAAAAAAATTAGAATCAATGCAAAAGGTTCATTTAAGCTGGGACGAGCACAAAGATTACATAAAAAAGATCAGAATCAACGCAAGAGCTTCATATAAGTTGCGACGTCAGTGATCAGATCGAGTCGCCTCTCTAGCTAATGATCACTGACTCGATCCATCGAGCAATTCACACCGGTCATTGACTTACAATATATCGATAAACAAAATAAGGATCTTGATCTAGATGAGAAGACACATTGAATTTACAAGAGAGAAACCCCAAAAATAATAATGTAGAACACTAGAATGAACTAGTACATGGTAAATCAAATTAAATATGACCAGTAAGTTTCACTGTTTTATCAGAATTACTTATCATTGAATGTAAATTTAGCGCAACCACTCATCAGATCTTATGCTCTTGATCAACGTACCTCCAAATTGGCGCTGATTAATATTCTATTCGATCGATCAAATCGATATATATCGATCACAATGAAGTATGCATCTCTATGTATGTATAACGTACGTACGATCTCATACTTACATAGTAATTCATGATCTCAATATTCAACATTATAAGTACTAAATATAGGAAATTACATGCATGCATTGAGGAGCTGTTAGTAGCAAGTGTTGGGGTTCAAATAAATATTTTATATTAAGTTTGAAAGGCTGAAGTTTTGGCGAGCGGCCCAAGATGAGCTGAAGTCTTGGCAAACGGTCTAGATAAAAGATGAAGCTTGGCGAGTGGTCAAATGGAGAAACAGAGTCTGTTTCCAGGTCAACTTAGGATTCCGGATAGCTGATTCATGCGGCTCAATGACTATCATACATTTTCTGTTTCAGATAAGTTTTTTCTAGTAAAGGAGTTGTGATAGCATTAGAACTATATAAAGATAAGATTCGTATGCTGGATGGTGTTAGAGTTATATTGAGATTCAAAGAGTAAGAGCAGCAGAAGTTCAAGAGAATTGAAAGACAACTACTGAGCATTATATAAATAGTGTAAGAACATTGTTGAAAGGGTCCCCGATCAAATACAAAATATTTGCTACACGCAAGTACACCTACACATCTCGTCAAGAGATTCTATCTTTGCAACCAACCGATCAAAATGCTTGTCACATATCGAGTGAAAGTATTGCGATCAAAGGAAGCAGCACGACTGGAAGGTTGAAGGGCTTGTCACATATCGAGTGAGAGTTATGATATCCAAGGAAGCAGTGTACTCAACACATCGTCAAAGAGATTGCTCTGCTTTGCACTGATAAGGGAGTGTGAGATATTGATTTCTGGGGCCCTGCTAGAGACGCAAAACCCCTCAAGTCCTAGGCTACTAGGCGAGAATGACTCATTCAGGAAAGGTTGGTGCTCTCCTTGTCTTAATCGCTTATCAAGAAGTCATGCAGCTTTACATCTATATTCCATTGAGAAACGGTGGCATGCCAGCATACGAAGCACATACAGGATAAACCGACAACTACGGTCAAACTATCCGAAGTCAACAAAAGAGACTTCTTTTCAGAAGGATCTCTCCGCGAGAGATATTTTAGCGTCGAACATTTTGGCATGCCCAGTGGGACAATCTTTGTGTTTCTAAGTGATAATAGGGGATCCTTACCGAAGGAATTACCCTCAGTGTCGCAAACACCCACAACCGGCTTATCGTGAACATACATCTACTCGGTGTCGTTCACTAAGTAATAAAGTGGTTGGAATTATCTTCGCTAAAGAATATCATTCAACCATGTCATTCAAATCTTTAAATGAAGCGGAGATTGCGGAACTTACGTTCCCGGAGTACCTAGCTTACGTAGCTAGGCGTGACGAACATCACACTAACTACTATACGGCTCTCGGTGAAAGGATTAAACAACAAGCAACTTTTCTCACTACCCAAGGCGATAGAATAGACGCGGCATTAGCCAAAATCCAAGCATTGCGAGTAGAGCTCCATAGAGATCAGGAGGAGAGAGAGGCAATTGAAGCCCAGGTAGCGAGTCTCGCGGAAGGTCAGGATAAATTACAAATAGATATCATACAATACTTTGGGTCAAGTTTGGATGAATACCGCCGACATGCGGCGACACTGTCTCAAAGGACAGACAGGGACATAGCGTATCTAACCAAATCCATTTCTGATCTCGCCAGAAAGACTAGACAAGCAGAGTCTTTCCCTCCTGCGTGGGAACAACGGTTAAATAGGTTCATGAACGACTGCGACATACATCTGGCTAAGATGTATGATTTATATGAGACACTGTTTCCTCCCATGCAGAAGAATGATCCAGATGCTTGGCAATGGCCAAAGTACTACCGATATCAAACATTCCAGACTTTCTCTGGCGATGATGATTTTAATGCAGCAACACATTTAGCATATTTCACACTGTAATTAGCGCAGTTTGCCGATAATGATGGACTCAAGTTAAGAGTCTTTGGATCATCTTTTTCAGGATCGGCCCTCGTTTGGTATATGGGATTAGATAAGGGTTTAGTCAACGAGTGGAAGGATATGGAGGCTTTATTCATAAACCACTTTGGAACGGCGAGACCTGAAACCAGTGTTGGAAAGCTGGCTTCCTTGAGCCAATCGGCGACAGAAAGTCCAGTCACCTTCCTGCATTGTTTTCGGTCAGAGTATAATCTATGCAAGACTCCATTAGGTAAAAAGGAGGTAGTAGAGATGGCCAAGAATGGTTTGGAGGATACGTACCACCAACTATTCTTGAATAGCAAGTACTTTTCCTTGAACGAGCTTATCACAATTGTAACTAGAGCTTCCAGTATCATGCAAGAACGAGACAATCGAAGGAATGCGTCTAAGGGAACGTACATTACTAGGTCTTACGACAGACCAAGATTCAGACTTTGATGGTGAGCAAGTGAGGGCTGTAGATTTATCGACAAATAAAGTTTTGAAACCCCGTAAGCTTCAAAAGAATAAGGGCTCCATCAAGCTTTCGACAGTGGCTTTCACTAAGCTAGAGTTCGAAACATACACGTACGATGATAACATGGCTCATGAGATCTTGGATGAGCTCTATGGCATGCGAGCTGTCAAAGCAGATTTCGGACGTCTCCCTACGACTGAGCAGTTAAAATGTAAAAAATATTGCAAGTTCCATGGAGCATGGAACCACATCATGAAGGATTGCATCAAGCTGAAAGATTAGATCCAAAAGTGGATCAATGAAAGAAGACTAGAACTAGAGGGAGCGACCAAGGTAGCTGCATTAGTAGACTCGAAACCCTTCTCATTGCCTCAAGTCAATATGATAGATGTCGAATGGTCATCACCTGACAGTTGTATTGGAGGCGTGGAAGATTGGAATCGGCCAGTCTTTTTATCTTATTCCTTCCCGTATGATAAGTTGGAAGAGATCTTGGACAGGCTGCGTGAAATGGGGTTAGTCTTTTATTACCCAGTACTCGAATTCAGACATTTACGGTATGAAGGTCCAGCTCAGCATTTCTGCAGATTCCACAATAAGTTTGGTCATCGAACAGCAAGGTGTTCAACCTTGAGAGATAAAATTCAGGGGTTGATCAATTGGGAGGTGATTAAAATTAACTACAAGGGAGTGGTGGAATGGCATCCGCACAATCATAAGGCATCACCACCTCCCGACATATCATTTCTTTCCCCAGACACCTCTTCCGTTCGCAATGTATGTGAACCAACCCACAGAAGGAAAAAGTCAAAGCGGAGGCCTGAACGTAATATTGCATTTGTCCGACCTAAGCAGGCTGAGATAAATTATGACGCATCCAGATGAAATATTTGAAGAGCTAATCCAAGCAGGGATAGCAACAGTTCCTGATAACTGGAGAACACCAGACCCACATCCTGAAGATGTTAGGGGTCTACCTTACTGTCGATATCATCATCGATGGGGTCACCATTCCACTAGTGCTTGTCGTGACTTGAAGTTCAGGATTCAGCAGTGGATTGACGAGGGAGAAATAATAATAGAACAAGAGCCCTCGCCAAGTTTGGCGACCGAAATGTCATTGATGGTGGGGATGTTGGAGTTGACAAGGGACAAATCGAGTAAACGTAAACAGACCGATAATCATCAAACTACTGGCGAGAGTCCACCAAGCAAGCAAGCGGCAAAATCAAATAAAAGGAAAGAAACAGTGGATTCGAAAGTAGAGTCGCCAGTAGCCCTCTGTGCTCATTGTAAACTCAGGGGCGGGTTGAAGATTTCCTATGAAGAATTGGCTGAAGCAGCCAAGGTCTTCCCAAAGTTATTTTCACAAACAAATCATCAGCCCCATAGCCCACAGTGAGCAAGACAAAGGGATTCCCCAGCACCTAAGCATTCCCGAGCGACAGAAAGGGTCAGTGAAGCAAATAAGTTTGAATCAGAAATTGCTGACACGCTCGCCAGGCCGTATATTCCACCAGCTTCAAGAAATATCACAAAGGAGAATGTATGGTATATAAAGGAGAAGGGAAAGACCGTTGAGGTAACTCCAAGTAGGAGAAGGAACCTTCAACGACGATTTGGAGAAGCCAAAAGGGCATTAGAGGCTTATGAAACGGGTCTGCTCAAAGAAGAAGAACTGGTCTGCTCTCCAGACACGATGCGAAGGCGATTGAACGCTCTTGCAGTGAACCATTTAGTGGTTTTTGGGAAGAAGTCTCGTGACCCTAAAGTGCCAGCACAACGACCAGGTGTTTTTTACCTTAACCTAAAGTTATGGTTCAAAGACAAATAACCTGAGCCTGTTCATGAGGATCATCGTGAAATCACGAAACGTAAACCAACGAGACGACGTCTTAGTTTTGATGATGAAGCGATGGAAACATTGGGGCTACACACACCACCGAAGGAGGGGAAGCATGTTCAAGGACATGTCGCTTCAGGCGAGACTAGAGTCTTGTAGTGGAGACCGAAGCCTTTAATCATAGAAGAACAAAAGAAGGCCAGTCATAGCAAGGCTGTTCCCCATCCTGGAAAACAAAGTTCTGAACTATTTATTCCAACAACCATAGATCCTACACTTGAGGATCAGCTGCAACAGGTTGCTTCTCTGGAGGTCACTGCAACTCTGGATCTCGAGGGACAAAAATCTGAGGACAACAACAACGCAGATGATGAAGAGTTGTTGGATTGCGGTGACGGTGAAGATGAAGAAACAGAAGAATACGTAGAGGATGTGGATACCACTGTTAACATGGTGTTCATTCTATCTTCCAAATATGCTTTACCGCCACCAAAATTAATGGATAAGTCAGTCGCGAGCAGAAGCGTTAACAACTTGGTAGTGTCAGACGATGAACCAATATTGACAGACCAATTAGCACTCGCCAAGACATTGGAGATTGACCCATCAATGACAAAGGGATAGATGACGTTCGCCAAGCCTACTCTGGACATGGCCATGCACATGCGGCCATTATATGTGATAGGAAACGTCCAAAGAATTCAAGTCAATAAACTTTTAGTGGATTCAGGGGCAACGGTAAACATCATCACAGTTAAAGCAATGGCCTTATTAGGTGTTCCCAAGTCTGCTATCCAAGAGACCACCCTTAATGTTAGAAACTTTCAGGGTAGCATTTCCAAGACTTTGGGCATTGCCTTTTTGCAGGTGCACATCGGTCTAGCCACTGGCACATACACATTCTTCGTGGCAAAATGCACAGCTCCATACAGTGCAATTCTGGGGTGTGACTGGATCCACCGGAGCTTTTGTGTACCTTCGTCCCTCAATCAGCAGATGTTACTTTGGGATTTGGAGTCGGGTGAAACAGAGATCGTCAATGCTGATCCTCGTCCATATTCCATATCTGCTAATTCTTTAGAAGCCAATTATTTCAACAGTGACCTCAGGCCACGGGAAATATGTGGCGTTGATAACAAAGGTCGTCCAGTTGGTGTTACGGCCTCTGAGCTAACTCAGTGGGGTATTATTCAAGTAAATCATGAAAATAGCAGACCCTACACCATTGAGCTACCATCCAAACACTCTCAATGATTGGGTCTCTATCAAGTATAGACACCGAGGCTTGCTACTCTTTGTACGAACGCTTCCACAATTTTATGTTGGAGAGTCAAACCTACAAAAGGGTTCCAATGATTGTAGCATTGGAATATGTGGATGAAGATGTGTTACACGACTTGGATGAGGAGGAAGAGATCAAATTAGCTCCAGCAGCCTTGGATGATTTACCTCCTAAAGTCAAAGATCCCATTGAAAAAGTCAATATATCTTGGGAATAATGAATAGTCAATCTCTGTGGCTATTAGTACCTTCCTAGAGCTTGAAGAACGACTGAAGCTCATTGAATTGTTACATAAATACACTGGTTATTTTGCAGAAAAGTATGACGACATGCCCGGACTGTCACCATAATTGATTTGTCACAGCTTACCCATCATAGAAAGAAAGAAGCCGGTAAAACAAGAGATGCATCACATGAACACGGAAACAACAATTCTAGTCAAGGAAGAAGTAGAAAAAATGCTTAAGTCAGGGATCATCTGAGTAGCCAAATATAATGAGTGGCTATCCAACGTAGTCTCAGTCAAGAAGAAGAACGGAAAAATGCGAGTTTATGTTGACTATAGAGACTTGAACAATGCAACTCCAAAGGATGCATACCGAATGCCAGTAGAGGATCTGTTGGTGGACTCAGTGGCTCGTCATGAGATGTTAACATTCATGGACGGAACGGCTGATTACCATCAAATCCCAGTGGCAGAAGCAGATAGACATAAGACTGGGTTTTGGTGCCCAGGGTTTGCAGGAGTATTTGAGTACGTGGACATGTCATTTGGACTCAAGAATGCAGGGGCAACCTACCAAAAAGCAATAAACTTAATCTTCCATAATCTTATTGGTAAGACTATGGAGGTCTACATCGATGATGTGGTGGTTAAAACGAAATGCATGAGTAATCACATTGAAGACTTGCGGCAAGTGTTTATCTGGATGAGCCAACATCAACTGAAGATGAATCCAGCTAAATGTGTGTTTGGAGTACAAGCAGGAGATTTCCTGGGATTTCTGGTTCATCAGTGTGGGATTGAGATACCAGACGATAAAAAACAAGCGGTTCTTAGTGCAACCCCACCAAACAGTAAGAAAGAACTACAGAGCTTATTAGAAAAAATAAATTTCTTACGACGATTCATTGCCAATGTTGCTGGAAAAATACAACAATTCTCAATGTTGCTCAAGTTTCAGAATCAAAAAGACTTTGTATGGGCATATATCCATCAAGAGGCGTTTGAAACCATCAAAGCATATTTGACAAACCCGCCAGTCTTGGTACCTCCAAGGTTAGGGGTTCCTTTCAAGCTGTACATTTCAGCTACTGACCTTTCTATTGGAGTTTATTAGCTCAAGACGACACATCAGGTACCGAACGCGCTAATTTCTATCTCATTCGTACCTTAAACGAGTGTGAAACGAGATACTCGCCAATGGAAAAACTGTGTCTGGCCTTATATTTTTCAGGATGCAAGTTGAGGTATTACATGCTATCATTTACCACATGTGTCATAGCACAAACAGACTTGGTGAAATACATGCTTTCAAGACCCATTCTCCGGGGATGGATTGGGAAGTGGATTCTGGCTTTGTCAGAGTTTTCTTTACAATATGTTCCCCAGAAAGTGGTTAAAGGCCAAGCAGTGGCCGATTTTTTGGCCCATCATCCAATGAAGGATGTTCGTGAGGGGCCAGAACTAGAACTCACTAGAATTGATCTGGCACCTTGGTTTTTATACTTTGACGGGTCTAGCACGAGTACTATGGCTGGGGCAGGAGTAGCATTAGTCTCTCCACGCAGACAAACTTTTTCCTATTCTTTCAGGTTGGACTACAAGTGCACAAATAACCAGGCGGAATATGAAGCTCTTATCATTGGCTTGGAACTTTTATTAGATATGGAGATTACAGATGTGCATATATTCGGAGATTCCCAACTAGTGATTCAATAACTTGAAACTAAGTATAAGGCTGGACCAGTATTAGAACCATATGTTAAGCGAGCCTGTGAATTACTCAAGTTGTTTACCGAGGTGGAGTTGAGCCATGTTCCTCGCGAGAGAAATTATGCAGCAAATGAGTTGGCCCAACTACCAACGGGGGTGAGCTTGCAAGATGGAGTACGTGAACGTATATTAAAGATTGAAGGAAGGACTCTGCCATCTTTCTTTGCTCACCAAGAAGATAAAAATGAGTGGTACGTTGCTACCCTTGATCACATTGATGTGGATTGGAGACAGGATATTATTTCTTATCTCCAGAATCCTAATAATCTGGTCGATAAGCGGATTCGGTTTTTAACTCCTAATTATATACTCAAAGATGATAAGTTGTATAGAAGAGGAGAGGAAGGCATATTCTTGAGATGTGTCTCTGGACGTGAAGCTAAGTGAGTAACGAGGGAGGTTCATCTTGGGATAGTAGAGGCACACCAGGCCGGTCCAAAGATGAGATGGTTAATACGATGACATGGCTTTTATTGGCATGGAATGGTCAGAGATTGCATCACGTTCGCTAAAGGTTGTGAAGAATGCCAGAAACATGGTCCATTCAGGCATATGCCCAGAATACCGTTACAACTTATAATCAAGCCTTGGCCAGCTCGAGGACAGGCTCTGGACTAAATTGGAATGATTCATCATCATTCATCAGACGGGCATAAATTCATCATCGTGGCTACCAATTTCTTCACAAAATGGGTTGAGGCCCGACCTCTCAGGGTATCATCAGCAAATGTCATCCGCCAGTTTTTATTCGAAGATATTATTTGTAGGTTTGGCATTCCTGAGAGTTTTGTCTCTGACCGGACAACGTTCATGTCTGGAGATGTAGAAGAGCTTATGAAGAATTTTGGAATACATTTTATACACTCTTCTCCATACTATGCCCAATCTAATGGCCAAGCTTAGGCAAGCAACAAGATCATCATACATGTCCTTAAACGGATGCTTGCGAGCAATGCCAGACTGTGGCATGAAGAATTGTTTAACACTCTG
Organism: Geum urbanum; assembly: GCA_946800695.1. Lineage (NCBI taxonomy): Eukaryota > Viridiplantae > Streptophyta > Magnoliopsida > Rosales > Rosaceae > Geum > Geum urbanum. The sequence goes on from OX327013.1 coordinate 45,196,218, forward strand.
TGGGCTTATAGAACAAGTAAAAGAACGCCCACATGTACGACTCCTTATGCATTGATGTTCGACCATGATGCGGTCCTGCCTTTAGAAATCAATGTCCAATCTTTACGGGTGATGGAACAACATAGCATGATCAGTGAAGATTATGTGCAAGCAATGTGACAGGAGTATGAAGACTTGGATGAGAAGAGAATACAAGTTTATGATAGTCTATATGCTGAAAAACGAAAGGTGCCTCGTTCTTATGACCTCGGGGCATGAGTTTTGCAGAAGGAGAATTGGTCTGGCGAATCATTCTGCCTGTTGGCGAGAAGATTGAAGGCCGAGGAAAATGGTTAGAAAAGTGGGAAGGACCATACATCGTCGATCGACTTTTAGGTAAATGAGCAGTTCGTTTACAAGATCGAGATGGCACCATTCATGCTAATCCTATCAATGGTCGTTACCTTAAGAAGTTCATACAACCGGTCTGGGAGTATGAAGACCCCCCAACAGTGACTTAATCCAGTTTATTCATGCTCATCCCATCTCACTCGCATGATTAAACTGCAGGGGCAACACACGGGGATTATTTGTATCAGAATAGCCTATACTTGGGGCAAAATTTTAATTTTAGTTTTTAGTTTCAGCCTACACTTGAGGCCAAAATTTTATTTTTGTTTGTCTTCTGGATTAAGAGAGTTCATGTCAGCCTATCACCGTGGCCAACGTTATGTACAAACTACATTTTGGTTTATCAATAGAAATTTATCGTTTACATAAGGAACTCTTTGCTTTAAACGAAAATATTACATTATTCAAAAGAATACAAGAGCTTTGCGGCCTTAACCTCTGATACCATATGAGAAACAAACTACAATCAGCAACAGAACAGAAAAATAAATACAGTTTGTTTTTTCAAATCCTCAAATAGTTGATAACCAGTCCTTGGGTCCACATATCAAATATGCATACATTGAAAAGAGAGTGCGACCTCAAGATGCAAAAAAGAGAGGATTTGAAACGCCAAGGAAGCTAGTTCAGCATATCAGAAGACCATTTAAACTAGGTTTGGTGTTTGTTGCCTTTCCCAGGTTGAAGTCCCTGTCTTTCCTCTTTAGTGCAACCATGTCCATAGGGCTTGTAGCCTCTATGCATATGGAAACAGAGCAAGTGCCTGTGAGGAAGACGATGTGAGTTTTTCCTCGGAATTATGGCTTTATCACCCTATAGAAACACAAGGTGAGTCAGCCAAGGCAACACCTGGACGTAGATATTGCTATCTAGTCCAGGTTTGGACATGGATATTGCTATCTAGAGTCTACAAAATGGTCGGTTTTATCTGGAAGTTCTTTCAGATAGAAGGACCAGAGCAAACATATAAAAGGGGAGTTCATTCTCGCAAAGAAGTTTAGAATGTTTGATCACAAAGCAGTAAAGAGGAAACCTTTTATAGAAAGGAGTCATAACGGTAAGGCTTGGCGAGAGTAAATGCACCCGTTAATAGATGACATGCGTCTAATAGAAATTGGGCCATGTTATGATTTGTCTACCCCCAGAAGAAAGCATGATGAATGAAAGATTTTTGGGGCACGTAAAGTGTATTTTGAAGATTTGATGGTTGACGCGATACAAATTCCAAGTTTGGAATTAAGGTCCATTTAATCCGGATTATCAGGGCAGGCGAGCAGTTAGAGTCTATAAATGAGACTAGTTCCGTTCGAATAAGTTCTTGGAAGACTTGATTCTGAGGCCCAGTTTTGGTGTCCAAGGCCCAATTGGCACACTGATTCCAAAATTTGGACTAAACAAATAAATACTCAAGAATTTTGGAATACCATAAAAAAGGCTTAAAATCTGTGGCCCAATATAATTACAAAATGAAAGTTTTTCTCTTAATCGATATTTTTGCCAACCAAGGGTCCTCCCACACTACCGGAACAATTACTATGACCGACGACTTGGTGTCGTCGGTCTGTTTGGGCTCCTCGTCGGTCATAGATATATCCGACGATGTGTCGTCGGATATAGTAGCGTTGGTAATAGACCGTCGGTCATACTATATCCGACGACGGTTTTGCGTCGGTCATAGTTTTAAACTATAACTGACGATGTCATCGTCGGATATAGTTTTCTCCATGGTCAAAATGGTTGACTCTGGAGAAAACTATATCCGACGATATTGACACATGTCGTCGGATATAGTGGAAAAATTTAAATTTTTTTTGCAGGTTTTGGGTTTCATCCCAAAACCTGCATTCACAAAAAATCACGCTATCTATATATTGTTCAAATTGAAAATCAACAACCATTGAAACTAGAGTACGTAGTAAATAAATAAATTAATAAAAAACCGAAATAGTTCAAATCTATATACATATGCGTAGTAAATAATGAAAATAAAAATGAAACCGATAATTGTTCAAATGTAGGGGGGTCCTGGTCCTAAGTCTATGTGGTCAAACGGGTCGTCATAAGTAGGTTGGTCCTGGTCTGGCTGTGGCTGAGGCTGCGGCTGAGGCTGAGGCTGAGGTTGCGGCTGAGGCTGAGGTTGTGGCTGTGACTCATCGAATATGGGCGGGGGAGGTATCTTGATTCCAGATGCTTGCAACTGTGCATAACATTGCTGCATCCATGTCCCCATTTGCTGCTGCTGTTCGGCCAACCGATTCTGCCTTGCAGCTTGCGCTTGCTCCATCTCCTCTATCCGACGCCGTTGAGCTTCCATCTCAATTGATTGCCTATGAAGCCGGTCGTTTAGCTCATTAGTCCTCGAAGATGATGATGATGATCCCGATCCGCGAGAGAATTCAGGGGTCTGCTTCAGCAGCCCTTGACCCCATTTTCCGGAACCCCTGCAGTAGAATGTGTTCTTCCCTGGAGGGATCGCAGTTGACGTAATCCTGGCCCTGACGATCGGATCAGATCGATCAATCTGATCAATCGGGAGTTCCGCATCGGGGTGTCGAGATAGAGCTCTCTCGCCACTTGAGTCAACACCTCCAGAATCGCCTCCTGAATTCTCGCCTAATTGACAAAGAACAATAAAATATTAATTAAAAAAACAATCTAAATAAATAAGAAATAAGTTTATTTTGTTATAAGGACACTTACAGCATATTCGGGATTCTGTGGATACGCGTGCTGCATCGTATAGACAAAGGGATCATCTTCTGGGTGGTTGGCCGCCTCCTCGATCCAACCCGAGTATGATCTGGTACCGGCATGATGATTTGTTGTGTTTTTGGCCCGGTTCCTTGCGTTGATTTCAGAAAGAGCCTGCGCGATTAAGTCAACATAAAAAAAATACTCATTAGCCAAATAATTTACGGGAAGTACGATAAAACCAAAATTAAATCGATTGAAGGTTGCGTACCTTCAATCGAGGGTTGTTGAAGTGAACCACAAGCCATCGCCACTCGTACTCCCTATAACGAAACTCGCTAGGGGTACCTTCACGATCGTCCCCGTACTTTTTCCAATGCTTCTTCAGCTCGGCCTTCCACTCCTTATACCTATATATACCCATAAAATCAAGCGTTAGTAACTAACAACATTGTATGAACATAATCAAAAGAAACGAAAAAATTGAAACAAATGGTCGTCTGCAAACCTGCTCCCATGCACTTCATCCGCCCACGTGGGTCTAATGTCTTCATCCACGCGGAACCACCTCTGCAATGCATATATTTATATATATATCAATAATATTAAAAATTTATTATTGAAAATTTTCATAATGAATATACAATTCAACTCACCGACAATGCATTATTCAGCTGATGTTTGACGGCTTGTGGCACTGAATTCCAATCTTGCCACAACATTGGGACTCTATCCCGTATGAGGCTGCCCGCCATCCCCGCGTACTTTCGAGTGACCTTTCCCTCGATCACCTGCCCTCTATCCCTGGTCGGAATCATAAGTTGGCCACCACCGCTAGCCTGAATGGCTTCGTCCAGTAACTTGCCGACGACGGGGCCTCTGGTTCTCTTCTGTTTGGCACCGGGCACGATCTCGCCTATCACATATATATGTAGACGATTTTGTAAACATCAACACCTAATTGAATTTAAATATTAGGGAGTAAAAAGATATCACTAATTAATATTTACCTGATTCGTCGGTGCGTTGTCCCGGAATCCTTGCACTCCAGAGAGGTGCCGGGAAGGGTATATACGCATATGCCTGCTCCGGGGTAATGAACCCTAGCTGTCCCGGAATAGGCATCCCGTCGGAATCGACGTGAGGTATCGTCGGGATTTCCAACGGTAAGAATAATGTAGGCGGCGGGCACAGTCGCATCCTCGCCGAGGACTGAGTAGATCCACCAGCCTCCTCGGAAGAATGAGGAGCTGTCTGGTGGATGACGGGGGAACCCTCCTCGCGATGAATGTCCGGCATTCGGACCGAGGATTGAGTCGCACTATCCGTTTCCGGCGTGCGACTGACCTGCTGAACCCTCCTCGCGCCTGAGGATCGAGCCGGCTCGAGCTACTGCTGCTGAGGTTGTCCCTCGCCCATCAGCCGACGGTGTCGAGAGGTCAGCGGAACACTGTAAGTGTTGGGGACACTGGTGGATCCTGATGCGGACCGACTTCCGGTGCCATCAGGATCCCCAGCTCCCGAGCCCTCATCCCCACGTCCCGATCTCCCTCTCCCTCTGGACCTCCCCCTCGAAGTACTCGACCCGACCCCTCGGGAAGGTCCGCAATTAAACCATTGCATCGTTGCTATAAAATTATTAAAATTAAAAAAAAATCCTAATTCATCCAAAAAATCTAGCACATGCATATTCCAATAATTCCAATTCCAACAAGAATAATTCAAATTCCAACAATAATAATTTCATTTCCAACAATTCCAATAATTCCAACAATTCCAACAATAATAACTCCATTTCCAATTAATAATTCCAATTCCAACAACAATAATTCCATTTCCAAATCCAACAATTCCAACAATAATTCCAATTTCAATTCCAATTCCAATATATTCCACTATATAAACATACATGCAAAAAATCCCAATAATTCGAAATTTAACCAAATAATCCAAATTTAACCTAAATTTCACCTTAAATTTCATACTATTCCAGTATATATCAATACATGCATAAAATTCAAAAAAATCGAAATTTAACCTAAATTTAACATACATATTATTTACAAATATTCATGCAAATTTAACCTAAAATAACCTAAATTTTACCTAAAAATCAAAATTATTCTAATATAACTCAATACATGCATAAAATCCACAAATTCCATAACTATATCAATACATGCATCCACATTGACAATCAACACATTCCACAACGTTGGTATGCAACCGAATTCAAAAAATTTGAAAATTTGAAAATAGGAATTTCAAACCTGTTTTTTCACTAATCGACGAGGAATTTAGCTTGAGGATCGATGGAATAGTACTTGACCTTCGATTGCTTGCTTCCAACACGAAGATTGCGTAGAAAATCGAGAGGAGGCGGAGAGGAGGCGACTGTTCCGGTTTGGGGCAGTTTCGTTTCTGCCCCAAATTGAAACCCAGATCGGGATATAAAACAGACTATATCCGACGAGTTGCATAAGTAATCTCGTCGGATATAGTTGAACCGAAACTATATCCGACGAGATTTCATATGAATGTCGTCGGATATAGTTTCGGTTCAACTATATCCGACGAGATTACTTATGCAACTCGTCGGATATAGTTCCTTTTTTTATTTTTCATTTATGCCGGCCGGTAAACTAATTAAATGTGTAGTGTTTTAATATATATATTTATTAATAGTTAATTAATACGAAATTATTAATAGTTAATACGAAATTAGTAAAGCAAAATTAATTATTTAATAATACGATCGATCGATATTAATTATTAATCGATAGGCTGTATTTTTTTCCCGATCGATCGACACAATTTAAAGTCGATCGATAATATGATCGAATAAAATTCATTTTACATTGCACGTTCTAAGTCAAAATAACATACATATATATATACACTAATTAATTAATTAAGGCGCATAATCAAAATCATCGCTTGAGTCTGACTCTGTTTCCGAGTTAATTTCAGGTAATATGTGTATGTCCTCGTCACTTGAGTCTTCATTGTCTTCATTTTGATTAACATCAAGAAGATTCGGTTGAGGAATTCGTACCACACTGCCCTGTCTCACATTATTAAGACGAATTGTTGAGGTTTCAGGAATACCAGTTGCGTTCGGCTCTTGGTATGCACTGACTTCTTCATTATCCGAGGTCACAGTACCAAGGGTGGAAGCACTGTATATGTTTCGTGGAAGAACATGGTTAACCACTTTCCACGCGCCTTTATGCACAAGATCATCAAGATAGAACAATTGTTTCATCGCCGTGGCCAACACAAACGGATCATCTTCATACCAGCTTGTGGCAGTATTCACTGAAAAAATCCCGTATTGATCGGTCCTTGTGTTCTGAGGGTCGGTATCAAACCATCTACACTTAAACAAGTGCACGGTCATGCCTTCCCCATATATTAATTCGACAACTGAATGGAGAACACCGTAATAGTCAACTCCATTCTGCCCACCATGCACCATTACCCCAGAATTCTGTGTTTTTCGTCTGACATCTCTATGTTCACAAATAAATAGCACGCCATTAACCTTACACATAGGATAAACTCTGGAAGTTACCGGTTTCTGCGCCAAGAGCCTCAATTCGTGTGACCACTGAGGGATACCATCATCTTGTACATGATTCATCTGAAAATAATTATTTATTAAGTACGTATAAATAGGATGCGAGACATGCACTTAACATCGATCATATACAGGTCAATTTAAGTATCAACTTACCCAGTTGCCAAAATAGTTTGCGAACGTCTTGTTGTGGTACTCAACATCACCGGAAATAGCAGGGCAGTAAAGGTGCAAATTTTTCCAATATTGAACTTCTGGACAGTTAATCAATACCGACCAATGGGCAATGACGAGCTCATAAGGTTCCAACTTGTACGAGTTGGGCAACTTTCCAGAAACTTCAACATCATCGGAGATGATCGAAAGGTTGAACTCCCCTCCATCTACGGGCATATGTTGTGGAGGGTCCTCCAACGCTCCCAAATACAACTTGGTGTACGTTACGCACTCATGCGCAATATATGCTTCAGCGATAAACCCTTCGGGTGCAGATTTGTTCATCACATAGTCTTTGTACTCCCCCAATTGTCTGTAAATGGGTAATTACAGATTAAGCATGTTATGCTTATTGCAACAATATATAAGTGAATAAATAATATTAAAGATCGACATATATATAGCCAGATTCAGAGATGCATTACGTACCTTTCCATAGGATACATCCATGTGTAGTGTACTGGACCAGTAAGCAACAATTGTTCCGGAAGATGGAGCATCAGGTGAGGCATGATGTCGAAAAAGTTTGGAGGAAATATCCTTTCGAATTTGCACATGATAAAAATGATGTCCTGTTGCATTTCCAACAAGTCCGATTTCTTCACTTCTCTCGTGCATAACTTCTGAAAGAATCTTGACAAAGTCACTAACGGGCTCCACCACCTCTTTGGGCAGGTACCCTCGAATGAAAACAGGGAAGAGGCGTTGGAGCAGTATATGACAGTCATGACTCTTTAGTCCGTACATCTTGTTGTCTTTGAAGTTAACACATCGACTTATATTTCCGACATAGCCTGAAGGATACCTGACATTACTCATCCAACCAAAGATTTCACTCTTCTGGGCAGGCTTCACGGTATAAGGAGCTTGTGGCATTTTTTTCTTCCCATCTCTCAACCACAAATGTTTTCGCAGTCCCATCCTTTTAAGATCAATGCGTGCCTTCGGGCCGTCTTTAGTTTTTCCCTCCCAATTCAACACTGTGCCGACCACACTCTCGCACACATTTTTCTCTATGTGCATGACATCTAAGTAGTGTCTGATCAGCAACTTGGACCAATAAGGAAGTTCCCAAAAAATACTTTTGTGTGTCCAAAATTTATACCTGTCGGGTTTGTCAGGTATTGACGCCACTATCTGAGGATGATTGCTTAGCTACCCAAAATCGTATTCATTTAGCACTTCTAAGATTTCATCCCCCGTCCATCTCCTCGGCTGCTCACCTGTTTCCACAGTCCCATCAAATGCCTCAATATCCTCCCGAAATGGGTGATCATGTGGAAGCCAACAACGATGTCGCATCTGTACAATCTTCCTGCAATGAGATCTGCAACACTCAACCGTCATGCACTCTGGAAAAGCCCTGTATCCCTTGGTAACGTTGCCCGACAACATCCCGTGTGCAGGAAAATCGCTAATGGTGCCAACAAGCATGACATGCATCTGGAACATCTCATTTTTGAACTTGTCATAAGTGGGATGACCATGCTCACTCAAGTACTTAAGCTCCTCAATCAAGGGTCTCAGATACACATCGAGACACTTTCCTGGATAACCCGGCCCTGGAATGATCATAGTGAGCATATTGTATTCTTTCTTCATGCACATCCATGGAGGAAGGTTGTACGGTACCAAAATAACTGGTCATATACTGTATTGAAGACTCATGCACCCAAAAGGGTTGAATCCGTCAGATGAAAGCCCCAGCCAAACATTTCGAACCTCTGATGCAAAATAAGATAACTCATTCACCATGTGCTTCCAAGCTTCTCCGTCAGCAGGGTGTATAAGCGTATCACCGTCGGCCAAATTCCTCTCGGCCCACCATCTCATAGCTTCAGCCGTGTGTGCAGACATGAACAACAGTTCTAACCTATCTATCAGGGGAAAATACTGAAGTATCTTCAAAGCTTTCTTGTTTCCGGCAGGAGTCAACTTATACCTATCTGTACCACATACCGGGCATTCATCAAGGGATTCAAGATCATTCCCATAAGCATCTTCACCCCAGAAGAGAACACAATCATATCTACAAGCATGGATTTTGATGTAGGAAAGGCCAAGATGTTTAAGGATTTGTCGCACCTTACGATGAGTGGTAGGAAGACGATGACAGGGGGGCAACAACGAACCAGACCACTTCAGCCAATCATCAACAACCTTCACACTCATTTTGTTCTCCACTTTGAGCTTCATTACTCCCATAACACTTTCCAGAACAGTCTTATTACACCCGTTGTACAACGGGGTCTGTTGGAAGGCAATGAGGTTGTTGTACTTGTCCATACCAGCAGTGTTGACAGCTGTAGGTAATTGCTGGACTGGCTCAATATGAGGGAAGTCTCCAACGGCGGGAGGGATATCGATATCCGGTGCTTGAGCAAATATACCGCTCTCATGAGGAAACATATCGTTGATCAACCTTGTTGTTGGATCATTGGATGTACTGCCACTCTCAAAAAATTGTCCGTGATCATGTTGACCAACTGTTGAGCTCTCACCGTGATAAATCCAACATGTGTACTTATCAAAAAACCCGTTTTTCTTCAAGTGCTCCAATACTTTATCGATGTGAAAACGATATCGCTCGCTGCGACACTGACATTTCATACACGGACAATAATGAATTGTCATCCCTCCACAATTAACCTTCACATATTCTACAAAACTTCTAATTCCACGGTGATATCTTACATCCCATCTTGGAAGACATATCCAACTCTTGTCCATCCTTAAAATTATAACTGCATGCATGTATATATACCCATGATCTTATTAATTCAAATTTCATAGCTACATATAAATATTTATTATTTTAATTCCCATAATTTTAATATATATATATACACACACGTACACCCTAACTATATATATATATAATCGATCACAAAAATCTAAATATATATATATAATTGCTATATATATATTCACAATAATCAAATTAAAATTAACAACAATTAATATATATATATATATATTTACGATCAATCACGCATACGTAATCAAAATCAACCATCGATCAATTACTCAAACTCAAGAATCAATTAATTAATTAACTCGATCGATCGATCCATCTATTAATTCAACAAATTAAGCAATACATGCATGCACAACACATATATATATTAATTAAGCACGTACCTAGTTATATATAATGCATGCGCACGAATCATCACGAACTCATTCTCGACATCACCCAAATATCGATTTCAGAGCATTTGTTGAAAAAATGGAAAGTTTTTTGAATGACAGATCGAGCTGCTGCCCAGATCTGAAATAAGAAACTATAACCGACGATATGAAAAAATCATTGGTTATAGTCCAAAAATTTCGTCGGACATAGTCGAAAACTATGACCGACGAGATTCCGGCGACTATAACCGACGACATGATAATCTCGACGGTCATAAAACTATAACCGACGAGATAATCCTGTCGTCGGTTATAGTTAACTATAACCGACGAGATCCCTTCTCGTCGGTCTGTTTTTCGGCAGCTCGTCGGATATAGTGGTTCTGCTGGTAGTGCCAGGATTGTTTGTACACATGTAGAGCGTTGCTGGCTTCTTCTTCTGCATCCTGCAGTAGTTGAGCTTGGCTCTCTCCTTCAATTGTGAGTTGGCAAGCGGATGCTCGATTTGAGTTAACATTGGACCTTAAGCGGTCCATTTCAGCCTGGAGCACAGCTAATTCAGCTTATTTGATTTCCAAAGCCACTTGCTGAGTTGTTGTGTCTTTCAGAAGGGCCTGGATTCAATGGTTTTCTTGTGTCTGGCGAGCTAGTGTCTCCACCGCCTCTTTCTTATGTTCAGCTTCAAGTCTCAGGCGTTAGTGGGCTTCGCTTCGGCCAAGAAATTCATGAAGGTCTTCCTCAAGATCAAGTATATTATGGAGAATTCAGCAGGGGGCAGTGGCCTTTAAATTCCTAACTTGTTCTTGGGCGTGTTTGATGTCTTGAAGGGAATCCAGACTACCAGAAAAGACTTTCTGAAGAGCAATGTCAATGGTAGTAGGGAGGCTCTTTCAACTCAGTTTGATGGAAATCTCTCGCAGGATTGTCACTGTTTCTTGCGGGTTGGGTGCATGAGAGAGAAGTCCCTCTGATGAAGATAGAGTTTTGTTTTTCTCAAAATAAGTTTGAGGTTCTTCATCAATAATATGCAGTGAGCTGGAAGGCTAGTCCATGTCGGTCATTGTGGAAGGCTCAGATGAGTGAGGTTGGCCTTGCGAGCTTACTTGATCCTCTGGATTTGTTTGCAGGTCAAGCACCATTTGGTCGTTTGACAGAGGATTGGATTTGGACTAAAAAGAAATACAAAAAGTCAATGGGCCAACCAAAACAAAAAAAAATTAATATACAGAATGAAGTAAGCAGGTAAAATTCTTACTTGGACAGGAAACAACTACTGTGTTTCTTCGGTCGCTTGAAGCAAAGGCTTTGGCGAGGAGGGGGGGAGTTTGGTCCCTTGGTTCTGTAATAACCTCAACCAATGGTTGTGGTTCTGCGACTTGGAGCCCTGGCGGGGAAGGAATTTGAATTTCTCATTCTGGAATGACTTGGTCATTCTGAGAACTTATGCCCTCGTCAGAAGAGGAAGGAATGAAGCAAGATTGGAACTCAATCTTAAGACGCCGAAACAGAATAGCAACATCAACTGGTTTGTTCTTCTCTTCTTCCTCGAGTTTCCTTAGTATGATTCCAGCCAGAAACCTGGTTATGTAGGCTTTACAGCACTCTTTGCCGTTGTTTATGACTTTGAATCCGTTTCATGATCTTCAGTTCCAAACATGATGCTGGAATCATCAAACTTTAAGATGTAGGCTGTGCAACACCCTTCAAAAAGCCTTTCCCCGAATGAGTCAATAATATAATAGGCTTCATCTTCTGCTTTGAGGATGAAGAAATGATCGTTCTAACTCACTAGGTACACCTGAGGCTTGGTGCTCTTACTGATGTGTTCCCATATCATATCAAACGATGCAAGATTGCCCAGGGCTGCAAACCTCTCTGGGTTGAAATACCCAATGAAGGAGTCATCAGACGAAATCTTCAAGGGTCTGATGTTGGCCTTCAGAATAACCTCGAGATCATAATTTTGATCCGGGTAGGAGCTGGCGAGGGTATCATCCTTGCATAGTTTATGCCACTCCGAAGAACCTTGGACTATGAGGTCATCGAATTCGGAGACCGTGGACATGCTGTTTGGATTTGCACATATCCAGTGTGTAATGGTGAAAACCAGTGCCGAGCATGCACTTGCCCCGGAGGCTTTGTCACTCCGTTGATCAAAGGAGGCGTGGAAGACGTGAGCTTGAAGCTTGGCATGTCCATCCCTGCTTTTGATCTCCGTAGCTGTCCAGATGCCACTTGGGGGCCCCTCAGGCCTGGAGTGGGTCTTTCTGCATTTATGAGACTATCAAAATGTTGGATCAACTATGGTTCATTAACAAAGTTGTAAAAATAATTGTTCTGGGTAAAGGATTTGCAAAACTTACTGTTTGCCCAGAAGTGTTGGACCTCTTCTTCTTAAAAGTTTGCACGGCAACAGTTACATCTGGTTCTCAGGCATACTGTTAATCATGAGAAGGAAGGATTGGTCAGACACAATATAAGAAATTGCTAATACATGTGGAACTTTCAAATGTAAGAAGTATACCTGTGGCCAGGGAGTTTTACTCGTGTTTTTATACGATTTCCTAATAACCGCCAAATCTTCTTCGTTCGAGAACCTTTTGCCAAAGTCGTAAAAAATGGTGGCAAAATAAGCAAGCGGTCCTATGTGTCATACATCTTCCCATAATTGGTAGCGCCATACTCGGTACGACTCGGTGACTGATTGAGAAATCACGATTGGCTTCGTCAATTCAGGAATAACCACCGTTGGAAAGCTAAAATGCTCATCCTGCATATCCAGTGTTGTAGGATGACTTGTCCATCACCAAAGGGTATATTTGTTCACAAAACAGGCAAGGGGCATGGTGGCATCTTGGGTGAGCCCGAGTTGTCTTGAGAAATGGTTTGGAGCATAGAGCTCATACCCTGGGCTCGAAGAATCAGGGACTGGCAGGTCCTTGCATGTGTGACATTGAATGAAAAGGTTCCTCGCAAGGTCATCTTGCTCTAGCGAGGGCATAAATCTACTCGCAAGGCTGCCAGGGTGATGACGATTCAGGATTACTTCAACTTCTGCGGTTGGAAAATCTTTATGCGAGCAGAGGTAGTTGAAGCAAAGTAGATAGGACCACGTTCTAGTCTTAGTTGGCCCAGAAGCTTGTGTTCTTCAAAATGAGGAATTGTTGCAGGGCGAAAGAAAGGAAAGTACATCCGCAACCAGAACTCTACCATCCATAGTGACTCTGGTTGATTAAGGTCGAGCTTTGAAATGACGACTCACCTCAGACCATAGTAGATGTAGGCGATAACGGATTCAACCAAGCCAAGTTGTTCACAATTGAAGAGGCGTTCAGCGAGGTTGGTCCAGCATCTGTTTACATTTGCGGAAGAAGGACAGAAGATGTACTTTGATAGATAATATTCTAAAAAGGCTATGCCTCCTTGGTCGGTGTCTTTCTCCTTCTGTGCAAAATGCTTAACCCAGGAAGAGTAGGAGGAAGGACGATTGAGGAAGGCTTGAACTGGTGTCCTGGTTTGGTGATTATGTAACCAGGAGTTTTCAAATGTTGGAACTCCAAAAATGGTATATAAATCAAGGATAGTAATGCTCACATCACCACAGGGAAGGCAGAAGCAGTTGGCGGTGCAATCTCAAAAGCACATGGTTGTGGCAAACGGTGCTCTGTTGCCACCAGCTGAGAGTGAAAAGCACAAATCGATGAGTTGAGTGATGCCGACCGTTTCCCATCGATCGATATCTTGTCTGCGACGGTGCCGGTACCAAGCGAGATCCTCTGCATTTGGATGCGGCCATTTCTTAATTAAACAAAGAGTATCTTTGTTTGTCTATTCTTTGGGTTCTGCCTTGGGATGTTCTTGGACTATCAAGGCTGAATTGCAAAGGGGATGGCGGAGAAGATTAAAGAGTTCTGGATTGATTGGAGTATCCAGAAAGGGACCAAGTAGGCCAGTGCCTTCATTTGGGTCAAAATTTAAGGAGATGATTGCCTCTGGATTCTGTCGTCTGGCGACGGCCTTGAGGTGTCTAGAGAATTTCTCGACGTTACGCTCTAAATAGAGAATGGAGATGTCTTTGCGATGAGGCATGTTTTTAATTGGAATAGATGAACGGCGGCGAGAATAAAGGGTCTTAGTTTTTGACTAAGGAGGTTGAAAGTTTAGGATCAAGGCAAGTGTGAAAGTCTCGTTGGGGAATGAGATTTTGTTGATGTGGACTGGTGCTTTTATAATACGTCAGTCGAGTGACGCAACTTTTTAGAGGAGTTGTGTAACGTGGCACTTGTGTGTGATGTTACCATTTGGTTTAACAGCGCGTCATTCGGGTAACATTCAAGTCTTTTCGCTTGCACAGGTAATTTAAGCTCAAGACTTGAGGGGCAATGTTTGGGCCTGAAATAAATATTTCATATTGGGCTTGAAAAGCTGAAGTCTTGGCGAGCGGCCCAGATAAAAGATGAAGCTTGGCGAGCGGTCAAGTGAAGAAACAGTGTCCGTTTCCAGGTCATCTTAGGATTCCGGATAGCTGATTCATGCGGCTCAATGTCTATCATACCTTTTCTGTTTTAGATAGGTTTCTTCTAGTAAAGGAGTTGTGATAGCATTAGAACTATATAAAGATAAGACCCGTATGCTAGATGGTATTACACTACCACATATTTAACCATTGCAGGCGATTTTTAGATCGCCGACAATGTTTTTTAACATTACCGGCGATTTTTTCCCCAAAAATCGCCGGTAATGTCTTCTTCTTTTTTTAACATTGCCGGCGATTTTTCCGGCAAATCGCCGGCAATGTTCCGCCGGTAATTAAAAAAAAAAAGACATTGCCGGCGACTTACATTTAAGTCGCTGGTAATGTCTTCTTTTTTTTTAACATTACCGGTGACTTAAATGTAAGTCGCCGGCAATGTCTTTTTTCTTTTTTTTTTAATTACCGGCGGAACATTGCCGGCGATTTGCCGGAAAAATCGCCGGCAATGTTAAAAAAAAAAAAGACATTACCGGCGATTTTTGGAGAAAAAATCGCCGGTAATGTTAAAAAACATTGCCGGCGATTTTTAAATCGCCGGCAATAGTTAAATATATGGTAGTGTTAGAGCTATATTGAGATTCAAAGAGCAAGAGCAGAAGACGTTCAAGAGAATTGAAAGACAACTACTGAGCATTATATAAAGAGAGTAAGAACATTGTTGAAAGGTTCCCCAATCAAATACAAAATATTTGCTATATGCAAGTACACCTAGACATCTCGTCAAGAGATTCTATCTTTGCAACCAGCCGATCAAAGTGCTTATCACCTATCAAGTGAGAGTATTGCGATCAAAGGAAGCAGCGCGACTGGAAGGTTGAAGGGCTTGTCACATATCGAGTGAGAGTTATGATATCCAAGGAAGCAGTGTTCTCAACACATCGTCAAAGAGATTGCTCTGCTTTGCACTGATAAGAGAGTGTGAGGTATCGATTTCTGGGGCTCTGCTAGAGACACAAAAACCCCCAAAGTCCTATGTTACTAGGCGAGAATGACCCATTCAGGTAAGGTGGTGCTCTCCTTATCTTAATCACTTATCAAGAAGTCAGACAGCTTTACATTCTATATTCCATTGAGAAAAGGTGGCACGCCAGCATACGAAGCACATACAAGATAAACCGACAACTGCGGTCAAACTATCTGAAGTCAACAAAAGAGACTTCTTTGTGGAAGGATCTCTCCGTGAGAGATATTTTAGCGTCGAACAGCTAGTAAGTTGCTCTAGGAACCAGTATGGTCCTTGTTTGTTTCACTTGATGATCCATTGTTATTTTGCAAATGAAGCTTCGGATTAACCAATGTGGGAAATGATCTCAAAGACGAGCCAAGCGAATATTGAAGAGAAGGCATGAGCGCGTTATTAGTTGCAAAGTTCTGTGAAGTAGTGCTGCTTGATGAGTTCAACAATTGGATCAGTTGGTTGTTGGTTTGTCTCGGTGAAGACTGATGATCAGAAGTAGTACTATTGTTCTCTACTACTGGAGTGGCAGTGGGAATGTACGGCGCATATGGACCGAAAAGTGATGGCACCGGCGTAGCTATTGATGGACAGAAGAACAATTGAGACCCAGATGCCATTGGCATTGAAGTAGTTGAAAATGATAAGCCATTGTTACTACTCATCATATGATCCATTTGAGGTACGAGTGGAAAACCATGGCTACCACCAAACTGAGAAAGAGATAAACTTGAAGGCTCCGAATTGTGATGGTGAAAGTAGTTGTTGTATGCCATGGCGTTGTTCAGCAATCCAGGTATGGAAGAAGGCATGTTGCCTATAGGAAATAACTTCTGAGCCAAGATATGTTGATCATGATCTTGTTGATCATTTTCTTTGATTGACTTCCCTTTACTGTCATTAAATACTACTTGCTCAGTAATTCTTTGATTCACATCAAAGAAGGGAACATTAAGTGGATTGAGCATTTGTTGTTGATGATGAAATTGTTGATGAGAAGTACTAGTAGTGTTGAGCAAACCATGATGAGGAAATAGTTGGAGTGGTGGAAGCTTATCAATATCATCTTCAGTAGCTTCAAGCAACCAATCTATTACCTTGCTAGGTTGGCTAAGACCAAGCCTGTCTTGGAGGTCATATAACTGAATCGCTGTTGGCATTGAAAGCCTAATTCTTCTGTCTCTCAATCCCCTGACGGTTGAGACTTTGCTGTGTCTGTCTTTTCCACCAAAGGTTCTTGAGACGCGTACAATCCTTGGATTTCGAAATCCAGACCATTGCCTTGAAGTAGTAGTAGTACTAGTCGAAGCTGCCTTGTTGAAACTACTCAAAATGTTCCCATCATTATTGTTATTGTTCTGGCCTTCTTGCTTTGCTTGAAAATCCTTTCCCATCATTGTAAATTAACTAATTCTGATTGATTATGATGACCTCAATCATAATTTCTCCCCATAATTTAACTGCGGACAAATTTCTCCCACGAACCTCTGAGCTCCAACTAATTCAGCTGTAATGGAAAAAAAAATAGATATAAGACTATAGATAATTAGCGGAAAATGATACTGAATCGACTATGAGTACTGTACTTTTTGTCTCTCGGAACATTAGCGCATGCCATGAAAAAGAACAAATTCATTCCAAAAAACATAAGCGTGCTCGATCTCCATATCATCAAATTTGACAGAAGATATTGCTAAGAAATGAGCACATCTTGTTAAGTGAAAACCATGCATTGGACTTCATTAAGCTTAAGCATCTAATTGAATACTCTCTTAAAGTAAGAAACAAATTTGTCTGAAAAAAAAATAGAGATAAATGTATGTGCTCGTGAAGATACATAAGTTTGATCTTCAGAATGACTTAAACATTCTCTGGAATATAGCTAGAGATATATCACGGATACTCGAAAGATTGATCGAGCAATTTCGAAGAGAATAATTGAATTAATTAGTATGAATAAATTGGCCGGAATCTCCGAAACACTAAATTACCTCTCGCTTATGAATCCGAGTTGGAAGAATTAGGTCAGAAGATGAAGTGTACTGACACCAGAACCAAAATTGAACTGAGTGAATTGCAGCAGCGGGTATCAGCTCAAGATCAGATTCATTCTTTGGTTGTAGAACTCGAAAAGCACTGAGCAGAATATAACCAGTAGAAGGATCGGAGGAGAATTGAAAGAAGCTGATGCAGAATAACAAGAAGTGGAAGACGATGATCGATCGAAGATTGAAGAATAAGATGGAGAGAGAGAGAGAGAGAGAGAGAGAGAGAGAGAGAGAGATGATATGCCACTTGACCAGTGCTTTAAGCCCTTATCTTGCTAAGTTTTTCTGCTCTTCAGTCTTACTGAGCTGTACATATACATGTATGATGTACACTATATAGCTCATTTGCATTTCAATAATACCAAATAGCTGCTCAGTTTCACAATTTGGTAAAGAAATATAAGATGCTAGCTAGGTTAATTTACCGCAGAACCATGTTGCAAGAAAGGAAAAGGTATGGCGCAGTTATGGCCACATGTCGATCATCCAAAAATGTTGACACATCGATCATTTAGGCAAAACCTAGCTAGGGTTTAAATTGAACATTATTTAGCAATTGACATTGTAAATGTAATGAGTTCGGTTCTTATATACTAGCTAGCATACATATTTAAATCGGGCTACAAATTTGTATTTTTTTTTTGGTTACAAAAAGTTTGTATTTTTAAGTGACGGATCGAGGGGAAGTTTGATTTATTGTAAGAACTATAATTACTAGAGAATTTAATGGGTAAAATAGACTACTCTTCCTAATTATATACGTTGGTTAATTCTAAATTGGGACCATTCTAATTGGTATGTACTTTATCGGCAACTTCAAATTCTAGTGTAACTTTATTGGTGCATGTATTAATTCCACAAATTAAAGCATACGATTAATTGATATGAACATGAATTTATATGCATGCCTACTATAGCCAGCTTTTGAGATTAATCGAGTGCTAATTAAGGCTTAATCTCGGCCTGCATGTTCATACAGGAATAGAGCAACACATACAATTTAATTAAAGAGCCACATGCTCTTAAAAATATATCGTCCTCTTCGTTAAGAAATTAGCCCTAAAATTAGGAATATATATATAAACTAGGGTTTTGCGGCCATTATAGATACACCAGTTTGCAAGCAACAGAATTGAAGCAGCTATAGCTATTGGAAGAGTTAGATACTGCTACAGATAGAGATCGGAATAGTTTGATTAGGAAACTCCTAAGAAGATATTAGGGGTACATACAGATTTAACACACACAATTATAATTGTTGTGGGTTTTGTAGAGGATGGGCCAAAGCAAGGTTCTTTAAAGCATGCATCCACTGAAAGACTGACTATAGAGAATAGATGGACCACTGATACACAGAAGAGATACCTTTTATGTGGCAGTGAGATTTGCACAATATGTATTTACATACAAGTTGCAGATTGCTTAATTAGGCAATTAACTTATTTCCAGACAGCATACATATATCTATACCCCATCTAGCTAAGAGTTTACTGCATTGGGATCTGCAAATTACATAAACTTATATGTGATGTAGGTTTTACTTTAATATGTACATACATGTACTAACTCAGATCACAAGAGAATTGCAAAGACTTTGAAGAAAATAGTTAACCTAGCAAGCTAGCTAGAAGTGGTTTGTTGATGGAATAGTCACAAACAGTTTTCAGTAGATTATGAAAGGGTACTTACTACATTCTGTGTTATATAGGTTTCAGTCATTTTGCAATCATGAAAATGGACAAGTTTGTCTACCCCAATTTTCCACAACAAAGTTGGAATCTTCAACAAGAAGAGAGAGAGAGAGAGAGAGAGAGAGAGAGAGAGAGAGCAGTTGTAGTTCGCTCATAAGTGTAGACCTAAATAATCAAGAAATTGGAATCTTTGAGCAAATAATTGAGGAAGGGTATGATAATTGTTGTCTGTAGATAATACTGTATTACAGTTTCAGACTTGCAGACATTCAAAAGCTGCTGAACGAACGTTCTCTGCTTTTATATCCCTTTGCTCCTAGCTACTATCTCTATCAAGACAAACAAATTCACCAGCCGACACACTATCATTATCTTCACAAGCTGCTAGACAATTTAACTCCTTGCTATTCTGGTAAATCAATTGCATTCATACTTCAATTCTGCTTTTTCACCAACCTAAGCCCTAGCTAGTCTAGCTCTTCAAAATTTCAAAATAAGTTTTGGTTGTATAGCAAATTTAGGGATTTTTCTATCAACTACAACACCCAGAACCAAAAGTGTTATATCGATGATATACTAACTACAGCTCTCTGTGTCTATCTGCTGTAAACTAGCAGAAGAAAAGAAGTGGTGGGGTTTCACGAGAAGGCTAAGCACTGTAGGGTCGTTTTGTCTCACTTCATGGCCTTAGAATTTCAATTTTCTCTTGCTGCAGGCAATAAATAGTAAATTAGTAGATTGCTCCTCGATCTAGCACAGATCGACAGCAGTGGCACTCTTTGTTCAGAAACCCCATTAGTTTGAGCTTCGAGTGACAGAAGACCCTGACCAGCTGCACCAATAATTCTTCTCCTTTCTTTATATATGCTTTATTGCTTGGTGTTCGTAAATAATGAAGAGGTCACGGACTTGCTGATAGAGCACTCACTGGTCCTTCCTCTTATGAAATTTGTTTTGTTTTTTGTTAATTGATCAGTTTTAGAAACTTAAGGAAACTCTAATCTTAATGAATTGATCAGGTAGTGAAAAGGATTGAAGAACTAAATCGAGAGGTAGATGACAAATCAAATTGATAACATGTGAGGTCAAAAGAGGGAGAGAGAGAGAGATCCATGCATATATATAGCAGATCCATCCAAATTCTAATTGTCTGGTGTATATAGTTTCTGTGTTGGCATGGGATCAGATTTGGATAGAGATAGTCGATCGATCTCATATGGAATAAGACTACGAATGAGCTTTAACTTTTCACGAGCATATGTATATGGAGGGAGGCTGGTGATTCTTCTTCTTTTTGCTGTTTTCATCGTGACAGTGAAAGTGACAGCAGCAAACCCTAGGGGAAGGGAAAAAGAAGGGGTAAAAGAGATAATGAACGGCGAGTAGTATAGATAGCGCAGCAGCGATTATGAATGCAATTGCTGTGGTTGATCAGAGCGTGACGTATATATGTCTGCGGAGTAGTGTGAATCTAATGCAAAGCTGCAGCTTCTGCAAGAGAGAGAGATATAGCTAGGTTTGTGGCCCGGCGCTATACCACCAAAAGATCGAGATGAAGGAAAAAAGAAAGGTCTGTTGGATAGTAACAAATAAGTCTTAGCTTGGTGGCCTGTGGCCAGTGTGTGTGCCTTTGGTCAGATATTGACTATCTAAAACCGCGATAATTATAACACGTTTGATTTATGAAGTTCAATCTACTGGAAACACCGATATGCTTTCAAAGCCTCGAGACTTCAGTATTACGACTATTACCCAGGCCAAGAAGGATGTCATGAACTCGGAAAACCAATCCTTGCATCCTTACCTAAAGTATGCTTGAGCTACATAGAAAACACGCATTGTTTGGCCTAGATTAAGATGACACGTCCTAAATGTTCCTGCAAGAACCAACCAGCTGCTTAGAACTTAGAAGTCTTCGAAAATATACCGGGGCCAAGACCTTTGCCGCACTCCCATTGTCCAAGTGTTGGTTATACACTTGTACCGCACGTTTTGTTTGTTTTTCTCAATGAAAAACTCATTTGGGACTAATTGAAAGATGTCAACCCTGGTTTACTTCATACAAAAAAAAGTTTCTCTTGAGGCGAGCTGGATGGGCTTTGCCAGACAACCCTTGGATACTCTGATCAAAAGATGAGTGGCATGAGCCCGCTATTTGTAAGCAGGTTGTAATCTCCAACGATGCCTAGAAGCACTTTAGTTCAATGTTAAACTCTGCAGTTTATTATCCCTTTAGCTAGTAGCAACTATGACTTTGTATGCAATCCGTGGCTATGGCTTTGAGGACTAGTGACAAGTCAATATTGTTGCAATGGCTATGGTCATTCACAGAATAGGTTCAGTAGGGTTATGAATGATCATGAAGATTTAATCTGTCTAACTGAGAAAGCATTAAGACTAAAGTTTATAGTGAAGAGACCTCAACTGTTGAAATTACACAATCAAAACATGCATAAATGTTCATCTCCTTGCCAAAACGATCCAAGCACATATGTAAGATTTCCACCATTCATGGACTTCTGAAGATAACTGCGGTCAATAATCCATTCTGGAGATCTAGTTGAGCATCTAGCTCATGACAAACCTAAAATACAGGTTATGGCATCCAGACTTTATGCGGATACATTTTATTTGGGTGCACCAGGGAAAGCAAATAAAAAAGTTTCACAAAAGTCATCAACCAACTGGTGTTGCTTTTGGATTTTGTAAAGATACATTCTTGGACAAATAAAATTGGGAAAAGTGTTGCAGCATCACGTACTATTTATTACAGGTCAAGCACAGCATTTCAATAACTAAACAGAATAGATGAAATCCGTGCTATAGTAAGACCGCATCTTCACAGTACCACAAGTCTATAAGCCTGCAAGATGCCAAAATGCTGGAGTCAATAACTTGAACACAAGGCATGTACAGATAGTTGATTAAACTGAGCAAGGAACACCACAACAGGAACCAAAGAGAGATACAAATGAAAAATAAGTAGGAAGCAGCATGTGGAGATCATCCATTGTATGTTGGATGGCACAGTTATCCTTATATATCCAGCTTCCGAAAGAATCAGTAATCCAAGATGTAAGTTAAGAAGCTAATGAAATTAGGCAGAAAAAAAAAAAGCAATGACCAAAACAGATGATATGGGGTTAACTCTCATTCAAAATGATAACCACTAATACTGCTTTTAAATTGAGAGAAATTGAGAAATACTTTTAAAGTACTCTCTCTTGAGAGAGATGGTGATCAGAGAACAAATTATTAACACGTCTCTTCACGTTTGGCATATCTGAAGAGGAAACAAGAGCTTGGTTTTTTTAATTCCTCCTTCAAACACATTCTCTCAGATTTTCTTCAACTTTTGTAGACAGAGTTGGAATTGACTAATCGAATCTTTTCACTAGTTGAATTCCTCCTTTCCTAGCATGCCTGGCAGACTCTGAACTCATAGGGTATAACAAGCACATTGACAAACATAGGGTCATCAGAACCAAATATGAACCTCTATGGCTCTATTCCCTCAGACCCAAATATGAACTTTGCGCCCCTTGACTTAATAAGATTGATAAGACTGACCGAGGCATAGTTTCCCTACCAAAAATGTCATAGCCATGAAGGCATGAACCATATAATACGTCCTACCAGAGTCTAATTCACCACCATCGAACCATGATTTCCACCAATTAGAAAATTACAGCTAGAATACCTCTACAAGTAACAATTACTTCCACTCAAAAACTCTGCAAAAACATATGCTATCAGAGCCACTAAAAGCACCATACTTGCAATCCTCATTCGGTCATTTCACCACTACCGCATCCCTAACAGCTCAACAATCTCAAAAACCGACAATGCAATCATCTTTACGAAAATAGCACAACTCAGAATCACTCTCATTGATCACAATCTAATTCCCAAACTCAACAAAGACTCCTACTTTCACACAAAATTTCATTCCTTAGAATATTCTCCGAAAATCTATATCAAAAATCACCAATCTTTTCACACATTTGAGTAAACTATCCAACCCACATTACACCCAAAACAGTAAAAAAGTTAAATCAAGTTTTACCATTTCATTGACAATAGCCTCCGCCTCTGGCACTGTAGTCCTCCTCTACGAAATCGACCAAGTAAACCGGCGGGAAATCCGAGGGTCCGAACGTCTTTTCCTTCATCTGCTTCTCCACGTCGGCCTTCTTCAAAACGGTGCGTTTGATCGGGGGCCGGTTACGGCGTTGGTCGCGCGGGAAGTACTTGATGTCGAAGACGGTCTCGGGTTCCGAGGCGGGGACCACGGCGGCGGCTTTGACGGTGGCGGGGCATTCGAGGCGGTACTCGGTGGCTTTAGGGACGGCGAGGCGGTACTCAGGTGAGGCGCAAGGGCCGGTGTACTCCCATGGCTTCTTGATGTAGCGTTTTAGGGTTTGGACGAGCGACGACGCCGTTTTCGCCATCGGAGATGCAGATCGAGCTTTCCTCGAGGAAATTAGAGAGAAAGGGGCGGTCTTTGAGGGGAAGAAGAAGAAGTTTTGCGATGTACACGTGTTTTAAAATTAAAATTTCTCACGATTTACTTTTACATGAATTTTTGTTTTATATATTTGAAATACTTTTATTTTTATTTATCGAAATCACAATATTCTTAAGTATTTTCTTTTTTAAGAGAATGAGATTCACCTACTTAAAACCAAACTCACAAAAATCAAGGCAGAGCCCAACCCCGGCAACTTGAGGCTCGTCTGACAGCAAAACCAATGACGCCAACAAAGTCCAAATGTCACCTGAGGTTGGGGGCTGTCGCCGACGGATTAAGGTTTCAAGAGAAAAGTCGAGAATGCAATATCCTCAAACAGTGTTGTTTCACTTGCACTGCAATATGTCACACTCATTTATTAGTTGTTGATTAACTGAAAGTCGATTACAAAATATTGTTTTCTAATTTTGTCCTCCTCTCTTCACGATTCAAAATGGGTTCTTTTGCGCACCCACCACCATCACGTACATCTTTGGCAAACACGATCAATTTTTTTTCCAAGGGATATGATAAGATTCTGATTCGATAAACATACTCCGAAATTCAAGATCTCTGTAGCTCAAAGTCGATCGTTGCAGCCGAGGCAGGCTGTGATGGTGAGGTCGATTCCAATGTGGTTTCAACCAGCGTCAAACTCGACGACAAAGAGAGGCGCGATGGAGACGAATATGGATCTGGAGAAAATGTTGAAGTATCGGCTGGCAAGGGCTTCGCAGGAAGCAGTAGAGTCGGAGAGGACAAAGTAGAGGCCGAACGGACCGGACTCCGGACTCGAAGCGATTTGGGGAAGAACGGAGACGAAAGAGGTCAAAAATGAGGTGAGGGCAATCAAATTTAGGCTAGGTCTTATGGCGAGCTTGATTGAGTGGAAGAAGTGGCTAAGGGAGTATTAAACGGTGTCGTTGCGAGGCAGACGATGGAGCTGTTGACGAGTTGAGGCGGGTGTCGAAGATGATAGTCAAGTAGGAGATGAGAGCTTGGTTATGTTTACGGTGGAGGAAATCAAGGGTAAAACAGGAAACACAATTATTTTTTACTTTTGTTTGAGCCAATAGATTTGCGCCGCGTAGACAATGTGCGTGTACTGCTGTGTATGCAATACCTTCTGCTAATAAATTATTCTATATATAAATTAACCTTTAGGTAAGAGCCTTTTCTCGTTTCAACTATAATGATCTCGTCGCGACAATGTCTACTCTTGTTAGCCTCGGACTACGTTTTTTTGGGTACAAATTCAAAATTCGGTACAAAGTTCAATAACTTTTTTTTGGTCACGGCAAGTTCAATAACATAGCTATTATAAAATGAACACATCCATGACTTACAATCTAGAAGTTGAAAAACTTGGGCTTCTGTAGCTCTCATGACTAGCTCTCTTAGCGGTTGACCACTGCCATAAGATGAACTATGAGTTATCAAATCAAAACCTACAAAACCAGGTCAACCAATATGAACAACTTCATCTCCCACCTTGTCTATTGTCATTAGAGTAGTTAGTAAACGAAGGATGGTAGGTAAATTACATTCTATCAGACTTGTTCATCTTTGACTGCTCTAACCGAATGTAGTTGTTCATGTTGGACTCGTTGCCACAAATGAAGAATCTATCTATCTTTTCTTTTTATCACAATATAAGCTTATTAAGGTACTGAGTACACATACATATATACATACATATATATACTTGTGTATTTGACCACAAGTGAAGCAAGAACATTACTTACAATGACTCAAAAAGATAGAACATTCATTTACCTTGTGTTGAATTAGTAGATTCATATACCGTTCCTTCCCAAATCCTATTCCAAAATTTTCTGTAATTCCTTCCAAGAATTAAATAGTTAAATACCCATCACAGTCTGTATTCCAACAACACAATGAAATAAGAAACAAATAAAATGAGAAAACCTTTTCTTTCTTTTTTTCTAATTAACCCTTTTTTCTCTCTTGTGATCTCGTCAACTATATAAAAAAAAACTCCAGCAACTTTTGCTCTCTTCTCCTCCTCCATATCTACTCAAGTACTTCTACTGTTCCTTCTCCTGTCTTCTGTCTTCTGTCTTCTGTCTTCAGCTTTCACTTTGTTCCCTCTCAAGCTCAGATCTCTCTCTGCCTCCAATCCCCAGATCACTTCTCAAACCAGGTAACTGCTGAGATTCTTGTCTTCACTGTTTACTTTCAATGTTTAGTTTCACTGTGATCTGTAAATATCCAGTCTTTTGGGTCAAAGCTTTTAGCTGTTATTGGATTCTAGTGATTTTGTGTTCCGGCCCTTTTGGGGTTTTTGGTGCTTTAGTTGCACTAGGGTTTTTATTCATATTCACAATCTGCAATCAGCTTCTGGGCCGAATTTGTTATCATTATGATGTATTGAGTTTTGGGTGTGCTGCAGCTTCAGCTGTTTGGTGGGTAGAGTTTAAGATGATTCCAATACTTCTGGGTGTGCTTAAAGACTTGTAATTATGTGTGTAATCGCGTGATTTAGGGTAGTTATGTGAGTATTTGTCTAGTTGTGTTGTTTTTAATGTATATGTTGCGAGTTACTTGGTTTTGTAGTGCCGAAAGCTGTCGTGGGTGCTTATTTTGGTTTCGGAATTTGGTTTGTAGCTACTGACATATATGGCTTGTTTAGTGTGTCTGCTTGACGAATTTTAATGGTTCTGAAGTAGTTATGCTACTTGACCCAGTTATTGTTCGGTCAACTGTTATTGGAATTTGTTGTTTTCTGTTCTTTTGCTGTTTGTGTCTGTTTTAGACATCCGAATGTTTTCATTACTAGTTTCGTCTACTAATTCATAGATTCTGAACTTTCTGTAGATAGCCATGCAAGAAGCAAAGTTAGCAAATCCTACCCTTCCTCCCAGTGCACAGCTTGTTGGCAATGCCTTTGTGCAGCAATATTATCAAGTTCTTCACCACTCGCCGGAATTGGTGTATAAGTTTTATCAAGATTCAAGTGCGTTGAGCAGAACAGATATCGATGGCAATATGACAACAGTGAAAACCATGGATGTAAGTGTACTTTGATATACGGGTATTGTCCTGATTCAAGTTCACTTAAGTGCCTTAGATCAGTTACTGAATTTGGTTACAATGACTGCCTTGACTTGAAAATTCTTTTTCATATATCTAATCATGAATTCAACATCCAAGTTCTGTATGTTCCTTTTTTTCTTTTTTTGAAGTAAGTTCTGTATGTTCCTTATTCAGTTTAGAATTTAAGGCCATAGCTTAATATAGCTTATTGAATTTAAACATTCGTACAATATTGCTTAAAGCTTTTCTTCAAAAAAATCTAATTAGTAGACAGCATGTTTATTTGATTTGGTGCCTGCTCTGCAGTTTATGGACCAAATATAGTCAATCTGTAATAGTTTAAGGGAAATTATGCCAGTGTTACCATCAATATACTATGCTCAATTCAGATCAGCTTCTAAAAACAGTTTAGTTCATCATTCCGCAAATGTAAGGATCTTACTGTTGTTTCTTGAATGTGTTGTGCAATTCCCTCTTGGGCTGAATTTCTACTGATGTTGATGAGGAGTATTGGATTAACTAACAAGGAAAAGTTTTTCGGAACAGGCAATAAGGATAAAAATTAAATCCTTAAACTACGAAGAGTATACAGCGGAAATAAAGACAGCAGATGCTCAGGAATCTTTCGAGAAAGGGGTGATTGTTTTAGTAACCGGATGCCTGACTGGAAAAGACAATGTTGGAAGGAAGTTCACCCAGACATTCTTCCTAGCTCCACAAGAAAATGGGTACTACGTCTTAAATGATGTTTTTAGGTATATTGAGGACAATGAATCAGCACAGACAACAAACAGTGTCCCAGTTACCATCATTGACGAAAGTACTCCAGAAGTTGCAGTGATAGAAGATCCAGGTGAGGATAACTTTTTTGTCGTTGTTCTATCTTTTGGTTTTCTTTAGCTTTCATTTTTTAATGGTTTCAATGTTTGGTCTTTAGAACCTACTCACGCCGCTGATCATCTTGTGGTGGAGGACCCATCAACATCCTTTGAGGAAGATCTTAATAATGGCCCTGGAGTTTGTGATCCTTCAGATAATGAGGAAGGATCAGTTATTGAAGACGAGGTCGAGATAGTCGAACCTCCAGTTCAACCAAGTCAAAGTAGAGATCTTCCAATTGATCCAACCCCGGAATCGCTGGAGGATGCTCCAAAGAAATCATATGCATCAATTGTGCGTTTAGGCTCATTGCTCTTCTATTTCCTATAGAAAGAATATTTAATCTTGATGTCAAGTCTATCTTTGCATTTATTTAATGCAAGCTTCATTTAGGTCAAGGTGATGAAAAGTAATGCTGCATCCAGTCCTGTTCGTGTTACCCGAACTGTGAGGACAGTATCTGCGAGCATTAACCATCCACCTGTTGGTTCTGCAAAACCGTCTCATGTACCGGAGGCATCTGCTCCTATTGGTGAAGCTGCTCCGGAAAGTACTGCTCATGAGGAAGGTAAATAGTACTGAGCTTCTAGATGATTCATAAACGCAGAAGAGCAGTGGCTGGACTGATCAGTTAATTATGTCAGCATCTGCTGGGACTCATTTATCTCATTTTAGCTTCTATATTTATATATAATTGACTTGTATCCTTTACTGCAGAAGGTCACTCCATACATGTAAGGAATCTGCCGTATGATGCAACTGTGGAACAACTTGAGAAGGAGTTTAAGAAATTTGGGCCCATTAAGCGCGATGGGATCCAAGTCAGAAGTAGTAAGGTGGGGTTTGTGTGTTATTGTGCATTTCCTTGTCAATTCTTTAATGTAGTCTTACAGCTCTTATAAACTTGGTTTCTTGCAGCAAGGATTCTGTTTCGGCTTTGTTGAATTTGAAAGTGCGGCTGCCATGCAAAGTGCACTTGAGGTATTGTGTTTTACATTAGCCTTGTCGATTACCCTTTAACCCTATGATCCATTCCCCGAAAAAGGTAATGCACATAAAAAAAACATCTCATTCTCAAGACTAGGCCTATGATTAACAGGAGAACTGTGAAGAAATTTTATAAAAATACCGTTGAGAAGACAATGAAGGTAGTGTCCCCTATATTGTAATGACACAACATGACTTTATGGTCCATCTTACTTTCTCTCCAGAGTGGCTTGAGAAAGGTAGTTTCCACACACGCAAAACATGGAAGTTTATCGATGAGTTGAGAGTTCCCAACTTTGTAACCTCTTTACTTTAAGAAGCCTCTGCGCCTAGACAAACTGGATTGATGAACCTTTCATTAGGACATGTTATAGTCTTGGCTATTCAATACAAGTACTTGTTTCACAAACTATGTTTCTTGTGATGTGGATGCCTATAGTTGGTTACTCATTCATGATCTAAAGTTGACTTGACGTGCTTGTTTTATACATGTTAACTGTGGTTATATTCATGTCAGGCTTCACCGATAACAATAGGGGATCGTCAAGCTGTGATTGAGGAAAAGAGAACCACAACTCGAGGTAAGCCGATTAGCTTCATGTTTGTAAGCTATAGTAGTTAGAAGCTTTCCCCAGTGTCCTCGCTTGTCCCAATGATATATGATGCAAACCTAACTATGGTGATGGTTGTCGTTTCAGTGAGCAATGGTGGAAGAGGGAGGTTTTCTTCCGGACGTGGCTTCCGTAGTGACTCCTTCAGAGGTGGTCGTGGAAATTTAAGTGGCAACCGTAGCTTTGGCAGGAACGAATACAGAAACCAAGGTGAGTTTAGTCGTTCCAAGTCTTCAGCTGGACGCAACAACGGAGAGGGTTACCAGCGGGCCAATCCTAATGGAAGAGGTGGTGGTGGTCGCGGAGTGGCAGCAAACAACCGCAGCTCCGTTGCAACGTAAAAGTTTGTGCAAGAAACCAGTGGATAGACGTTTCTTTTTCTTTTTGACACAACCAGAGGGGGATCACCTTTTTCTTTTCTTTCCTTCAATTGCTTTTTGTTATTGGACTAAAGCAGTGGTATTGAGCCATTAGAAATTATTTAGGATTTTTTTTTTTCTTACTATAATTGCAGGAGCTTATGTAACATTAGTGTGTTCTTTTAACCCTACGAGCACGAGAAATTCAAGTTTGTGTATTGTTTTATCATCCATAGATCATTTGATCAGAAACCAAATAATTATGAATTCTATTATTTTGATCACTACGAATCCTTCTTTTTAGTCTATGCTTGTTGCATTTCAGTTTTAAGATCATCATAAATAATCTCCAAAGTATTGAGTATCAAATGCCAAAATGAGATGAAATTTCAACTTGATTTTTGCAAGTTGGATACAAAATTTGATGCAGCAAAAGCAGCAGAGCCACCAACGACAGAAACAGAAGCAACAACAAATTGCACAATGACCTCCCAAGGGTAATCCTCGGGCACTATGAGAACAGACAATGGACCCAAAATCAGCAGCCCCAAGCTCAGAGTCAACAGAGTCCCCGGAGTTCCCGGGTCCGTGGCTGCCGACAACACTCCAAACTCCTCCGCCTTCGATAGCAGGCCGAGCTTCTCAATTGCCGAGAGCGAGAGTCCCGACTTCTCTGCCGCCGATAGTAGGCCAGCTTTTTCGGCCTTGGTCAGGAGCTTCAGTTGCTCCACCCTTGTCAATAACTTCACTTGTGAATTCTGCATTGTATACAATAACTTTAGTCTCGACAAATTTTGTAACCCCAACTATTCATGTAACGCTTTTTTCGAGTCCTTATTTCACATACTGAAGTTAACATGAACCGACCTAGTTTTAATATTAGACACATACCTTCTTGGAGCCGACAGTTTTTCCGGCGGCGGCGCGAATCGTTTTCGGGGCAGCAGCCATGGATTTGACATCCATTCTTGATCTGGGTCTTTGTGTAGTAGTGCAAGTGTACACTAATGGAGTGACTCCTCCTCTGCTGCTCAGCAATGCTCTGGCCTCCATATTATCTCTCTCTTTGTTTGATCTTCAAAAATGCTTTGTTGTTTTGGCTGGTTTGAGCTTCAAGTAGTGATGCACAAGGCAAGATGAAGATTCCTACGTCGACGTGTCACCATGTGGTTCGGAGTTTTCTAATTTCATTCCTTTTAAATGGGTAAAGGCTATTTCGGTAATTTTTCACCCACACACACACCTTTATAAGTAGAGTTCGTTCTCGTCAAAAACCCCCAAATCTAAAACCCTAGAATTCTCAGACGGTGTCGAACTCTCTTTATATTTTCTCTCTTGGACGATTTCGATGGCGAGCTACGCGATCTCTGTTGACAAGGTCAAGGCTTTTGTGAAAGCCCAGTATCTTAATGAGGAGAAATACGCACACAACATGGTACGTAAATTTCAATTCAGTCTCTACCTCAGTTTGTTGATATTTTTTTTTTATTTATTTTGATGAAACTTATGAGTTTCTTGAGTTTTGTTTACTGCGTATTTGGATTCCTGTTGTAATTTTAGGCCTTTTGTTGAGACGAATTTAACTTCATGTTTGAGATTTTGGTAACTCATGTTAGATTGAATTGGAATTTGAGATAGTATATGGGTTTATGAAGTTTGTGGGAATTGAAAGGTGGTTTAGTAGAGGATGAATTTGAGTTTCTATCGGTGTTTTAGATTTGGAGTT
Source organism: Geum urbanum (assembly GCA_946800695.1). Taxonomy (NCBI): domain Eukaryota; kingdom Viridiplantae; phylum Streptophyta; class Magnoliopsida; order Rosales; family Rosaceae; genus Geum; species Geum urbanum. Next base: position 45,227,584 of record OX327013.1, read on the forward strand.
TTCATAGTTGCTGTGTGTTGAGTGTAGTATGACTATCGAGGGGTTAATGGGTGTGATATGGCTGTTTTGGTAAAGATTGTTGTTGCTTTTGATGATCAGATGACATATTGCGAGGAAAATTGTACTCTTTGTTTATGTAAGATGAGGTGTAGAAGGCTGTATTACCTTTTAATGTTAGCTGTTTAGCATTGTAATGATTTCTCTTCTCAGATTATAGACACTATCTGAAAGCGTTGTGTCGTTATGAATTGTATGAACTTAAGATGCCTTTAGGTGGCTATTTTCTTTTTCAGTTTATGGATTTGATCCTGAGTGGTTTATATATGGTGGTGGCATCACTCTGAAGTTTCATCATTTTGACACATGAGACTGTAAAGATGAATGTACTGATGTTTATGTTCCTCTCTTGCAGAAATTGCTCCGTGCTTTGGGGATGTTTGCAGGATCAGTGGCTCTGTTTCGGTCTTATGGCGATATGATGGCGGTTTGAGTGTAGATGAAGGGCTTATGCATGGCGTGGTCTGTATCATGTCATGGCCTGTAGGTCGTATTATCTGTCGAGTAGTTTTAGGGTCTATCCTTGTGTTGGGCAAGTACCCCCGTATTGTTGTATGGTTTTTTCATTTTAGATCAACTCAAGTTTCATATAAATGATTGCTCATATTGAAGAGTGTTGCTTTCTCCAATCTCCGTTGTATATGGTTTGCCAATTTCACCATCTGCCACTGATTGGTACCATACAGTGGGCTTTCTTTATGTCCATCTTCAGGCCCATAATCGTAACCCACGTAAATTTAGTAAGCTAGTTGGGCAAGCACTAAAGAAGGCCCAAAACAGAAAGAGAAAAAACACATCCTCGGCCCAATTTGTTGCAATAAATTGTCTTACAAACTACTTGACAAGCGTTGGGCCTCGGCTCACGGCGCTTGGCATGAGCCCTGACTGCGAGGCGTGTGGAAGGAACAAGCAAATGACGTCACCCATGCGGGGAGATACCGACACGTAATCCTCCTACTTGTCAACCTACGAATGTGGACCCTGCGATGTGCATGACATAAGACGCTTGTGTAACTGCCACGTGTCGCGAAGAGATGTTTTTGCCTGTCCTCCGAAAGTTGCAAGTGGGGGGTTCACTGGATCGAAGCTCTTGTGAAACGTTACATCCAGATCCCGGTGACAGAAGCCGTCACCGTCAGATTCAATTGCTCGTCGCGCTTTTACAGTTTTCACGGGCTTACCCTCGTCAAAATATATGTTCCATTACTAATTATGATTAGCTTCTTATTTCAGTTTTCCTTTCTAATTAGTTTGTGTTCTTTCTAAGAGCTACTTAGTTGGCATGTTAATTAAGTATTGGGACGGGCGGAATTAACATGAACTTGATCAATCTAGGGGTCATCATTTGGCCCGTGGGTCTCGTGAGCCGGTGGAGACCCGCAAATCCGTGAGCTAAAACCCCGGCCCGGCCTGAAAAAAAGCCCGCAAAAACCCGCCAAGGTGGTTGGTGGGCCGAACTTGGTTTAGAGATCTAAAACTCGGCCCGCCAAAAACCCATCAAGGCCCGTTAGGCCCGGCCCGTCAAAGTCCGCAATTTTTTATATATAAGATAGTAGTACATATATCATTATACCTACACTTATATATATAATATAGTGACTAGTACTATATAGATATATATTTTATATTTGTGTATGTCTATATTAATATATTACATATATTGATCAAATATTGGAATTTCATATATAGTTATATTTGAGTATCTATTTTACTATTAAATCATTGTTTAGAGTTTATGATAAGTTAGAGTTTAGATTTAGGGTAAGTTAGGGTTTAGGGGATTGAGATTTATGGTAAGTTAAGGTTTAGGAATTTTGAGGTTTAGAGTAAGTTAGGGTTTCATTGTAATTTTTTTTTATCGATTTACCTTACACAGTAAAACAGTAAATATAATAGATGGTTCAGATTAGATCTTGTAATTTTTCAATGGTGAGAGTTTAATTGAGAGTGTGTGAAATGACATCAATACCCTTCTCTTATATATTGCTTATTTTTCCATGGAGAAACTAAATAAATCAAATTTTTATGTCAATTTTTTTGACACTATGAGATAGATATGTAATTTACAAGAATGTGTATTAAAATTTTGATCTTAAAAAATTCCTCCAGGGATGGGTAATTTACGTTTTAGTTGTAAGGGTACGGTCACATTTAGCGAAACCCATAGATGTATGTCTAAATCAAGTCCAAAATTTATAAAATTTTAACGGCATGCTTAGAATATTATGAACAATCAATCTGACAGTCAGTTTTGTAAAATGATGATACATGATCGATTACGTTTCACAAAGGTCTTTCAACCCATATAACCAAGGAATAAAGGTAAGAACATTAGTGTGCATATAGAAAATTCAAGCAATATACGAATTAAAAATGTTTTAACAATAAAGAAGACCATATATAATAGTTCACCTTGTAATAAAAGACACCGTACGTAAAAATTATCCTAATCGAAGTACGTTTGGATCCCAGTCAATACAGTTAAACAAAATTTGTGAAAACACTAAAATACACTCATCTTATTTTCCTTATTTTCCTATGGGGGGAGTAGATAAATCAATTTTTTATGTCAATTTTTTTGACACTATGAGATAGATATGTATTCCATAAGAATATGTGTCCAAAATTTGATGTTAAAAAATTATTTTCAGAAGGGGTAATTTTCGTTTTAGTTGTAAGAATACTACAGTCACATTTGGCGAAATACATGGATCGATGTCTAAATTAAGTCCAAAACTTATAAAATTTTAAAGACATGGTTATAATATTCTAACCAATCAATCCAACGGTCAATTTTATAAAATAATTAAACATGTTCGATTAAGTTTCACAAAGGTATTTCATTCCATATAACAAAGGAACAAACGTAAGAACATTAATATACATATGGAGAATTCAAGCAATATGAGAATTAAATATGTTTTAATGATAAACGAGGACATATAGAAATGTCCATCTTATAGTGATAAACACCGTACGTAAAATTTAGACTCGTCGAAGTACGTTTAAACCCCGGTGCATGGATGAAGGTTACGTTTATTTTGAAATGTCTTAATTTTTTAATAATTAAAGCCCGATAGGCCCGACCCGTAAAAGTCCGCAAAGGCCCGGCCCGTAAAAGCCCGCAAAGCCCGCTTGAATAGGCCGGGCCCGGATTCTTATATTAAAGATAAAGCTCGGCCCGGCCCGCAAATATTAAAATGTTGTTGAGGCCCGGCCCGTGCCAGCTATACATAGGCCGGACCGGGCCGGGCTTTTTGCCAACCCCTAGATCAATCTTATCTAATTGAGCTGTTTTTGAGTCCGTTTTTAGAATTACATAACAATATAATATTCATCGTATTACGGATGACATGTACAAATATACGACTGACTAATATTATATAATGTTAGTACAATTAATTATAACACTAATAGTTGTTAAAGTATCGTTAGTAATTTAATTAAATATATCGACTAGACAAATGTCATGTTATTGAAAATCTCGTGAATTTGCAATATTGAATTTTCAAATCCACTATTTCCCTCATTAGTTAAGGTGAAGTAATTAAAACAAATTCTGAACTACAAAACCATCAAACTAAAGATAAATTTGTTACAAATGGCATGGATGTGAAAACTATGCACGCAATAAAAGACATAAAATCATGATGCAACGAAAGTGAAGAAAGGTGTGAGCTTCCCTCAAAAGTAAAAAAAAAAAAACACTTCTGTCAAACCCACAGAACAGATAAGCCCTTAAAAGCACTTAATTTTGAAGCTAAGGACGATTGTAAAAAAGTAGATAGAATTTGAATAGAGCTATAGCCTTAGAAATTACTACAGGTAAGCCGAGTCAAATGGCGCTTCCATGCTAGAAGCAAACCCTACAAGTCTCCTCCCATAATCGCCGCGTGCTCTAACCCAACGGCAGCAGAAGCCAGAAGAGCAGAAGCCAACAGACTTCTCCTCCAGTCCATCTGAAGCAGTTTAACGAGTCTACGGATTTCAGGCACAATCCGAGTGTCTTTATCTTCTTTACAAAAGAGCCATCATGGACCGTAAATTACGAGACATAGCTGTGCCCGCTCCGATTATCAGCACATGAAAGTTGAATAGCAATAACCGTGATATATAAGATGAACCGAATCGAATCGAATTAATCAATTTTTATTAGAACGAAGTTGTTTTTGTTGGATAAGCTTCTAGAATAGCTTGCAGCCAAGGAATTCTTTATCAAGTTGGATAAAGACAAGGAAGGCTTAATGTAATCCTAATAGAATTAGGAGTTGTCTAATTCTTACTAGAAATAGGATTAGAAATAGTTTTAGCTAAGATGAGCTGATTCTATAAATACTATTGTTGAGCTATGATAATTGTATTGAGAAACACAAGAGATTGTGAGTTTAGTTTTAAGTGATTTTCTAAACATAATAAAGAGAGTTATTCTTTATACAACCTAAGTTTGTGTTTAAGAACTTTATTTGGTATCAGAGCAGAACATTGAAGGAGGAGAAGGTGTGTAAAGGCTTTGTCAGATCAGCATGGACGATGGAGATGAAACCAATGCTGTCATAGCAGCTGATACACGCAAGGAGTCAGTTCCTTCATCGATCAATTGCCCAATGCTAAGTTCAACAAATTATACAGTATGGGCTATGAGGATGAAAGTAGTTTTACGAATTCACAAAGTATGGGAAACAATTGAACCTGGTTCAGACGAAGCTGGCAAAAACGATATTGCGACAGCTTTAATCTTTCAATCAATCCCCGAAGCACTTATACTTCAAGTCGGTGATCAAGTTTCTCCAAGAGATATTTGGAATATGATCAAGACTCGAAACTTAGGTGCAGAACGCGTCAAGGAGGCACGTCTGCAAACTTTGATGTCTGAATTTGAAAAGATCAAGATGACAGATTCAGACACAATTGATGACTTTGCTGGAAAGTTATCACAGCTCGCATCAAAAGCTACAGCCCTTGGAGAAAGAATCGAAGAGCCAAGACTAGTAAAGAAATTCCTCAACAGTTTGCCTAGAAGCAAATACATCCACATCGTAGCTTCTCTCGAGCAAGTACTTGATTTAAAAACAACAGGCTATGAAGATATTGCTGGTAGACTCAAAGCCTATGAAGAGCGAATCACAGATGATGATAAACAAGACGAGTCACAAGGAAAATTGTTGTATGCTCAAACAAATTTCTCAAACTCTCGAGGAAGAGGCCGTGGAAGAGGAGGAAGAGGAATCAGAGGACGTGGCAGAGGAAGAAGCAACACACAAGACCGTTCAAGGCAAAATCAAACACACACTAAGAAAGATAAATCGAACATTGTCTGTTATCGATGTGATAAGCAAGGTCATTATGCCTCTGTGTGTCCTGAAAGAAAACAGAGCATCCAAGAAGCTAACAAGGTGGAAACAACAGAAGCTGATGTTGCTCTTTACATGCACGAGACTGTGTTTTTTAATGAGGAAAACTTAATACCAAAGAAGTATGAGAAAGAAAAAGGAGATAAAGGAACTTGGTATTTAGATAATGGTGCAAGCAATCATATGACCGGTGTAAGATCATTCTTCTCGGAGATAAACGAGAACATCAAAGGAAAAGTAAGATTTGGAGATGGATCGAGTGTAGACATTGGAGGAAAAGGATCAATCCTGTTCGAAGGAAAGACAGGAGAACAGCAGCTTGTGACTGACATCTTCTATATCCCTGAGCTTAAAAGCAACATATTGAGCTTAGGACAAGCTACCGAGCATGGTTGTGATGTAAGGATGAGACAAGACTACTTGACGCTACACGATCCTAATGGAAGACTCTTGGTGAGAGTTTTGAGATCCTCAAATAGATTATACAAAATCAATCTCAAAATCGGGAAACCTATTTGTTTGTACTCAAAAATCGAAGAAGAAACATGGAGATGGCATGCAAGACTTGGCCATATCAGTTTCAACACCATCAAGACAATGTCGACACATGAGATGGTACACGGTCTTCCAAAACTCAACAGTGAGAAACAACTATGCGAGTCATGTCTAGTTGGAAAACAAACACGTCAACCGTTTCCAAATACAACTCAATATAGATCAGCACAAGCATTAAAACTTCTTCATGCTGACTTGTGTGGACCGATATCACCAGCTACACTAGCTTCCAACAAATACATCTTTGTAATCATTGATGATTATACAAGATACATGTGGACAATTCTATTAAAAGAAAAAAGTGAGGCGTTTGAGAAGTTCAAGGCATTTAAAAACCTTGTAGAGAAGGAATGTGAGAAGATGATCAAGATTTTGCGAACAGATAGAGGGGGAGAATTCACGTCAAGAGAGTTCCAAGATTTTTGTGACAAAAACGGGATCAAAAGACACTTGACAGCTCCTTACACCCCACAGCAAAACGGAGTAGTGGAAAGGAGAAATCGAACACTACTAGAAATGACAAGGAGTATTCTCAAGGCTATGAATGTTCCAAATCTATTATGGGGAGAAGCTATACGACATTCTACTTATCTGATAAATTGAATCCCCACAAGAGCCTTGAAGAACCAAACACCATATGAATGTTTGAGGAATAAGAAACCAAGCATCCATCACATTAGAATTTTCAGATGCCTTGCTCACGCCAAGATTGAGTCAGTAAAACTCAAGAAACTCGATGACCGTTCACAGACCTTAGTCCATCTAGGAATTGAACCCGGAACCAAGGCGTATAGGCTCTACAACCCAACAACAAGAAGAATTGTCGTAAGCAGAGATGTGGTCTTTAATGAGAAAGCAGGTTGGAACTGGAAGGGAGCTAGTGAAGATATTAATAAGGAACCAGGTATGTTTCGTATGTCTTGGGGAGAAGTCACGGACGAGGGTCACGGACCATACGTAAACAACAATGATCAAACTGATCAAAATCCTGGAACACAATCTCAAGAAAACGAAGAACAAGACGAAGATTGTGATGAATCACAAGAAGAAGAACACCCTGAGCAAGCACAAACTGATCATGAAGCTATCATACAACCACAATTTACGAAATCAGGAAGACAAGTGGTCAGACCTAGCTATCTTGATGATTATCTACTTCTAGCTGATATTGAGTGCGCGAAGCTCTTACTATCAATCAATGATGAACCGATATATTATCATGAAGTAAAGGATTCATTGGAGTGGACAAAAGCTTGCCAAGAAGAAATTAATTCAATCAACAAAACCAAGACTTGGACGTTGATGGAAAGACCAAAAGGAGTTAAGATCATTGGTCTTAAATGGGTGTTTAAAATCAAGAGGAACGCAGATGGAACGATCAACAAGTTCAAAGCTAGGCTTGTTGCAAAAGGATATGTTCAACAATCTGGAATTGATTTTGATGAAGTTTTTGCACCAGTAGCTCGAATTGAGACAATAAGGTTGCTCGTGGGTCTAGCTGCTTCAAATGGATGGGAGATCCATCATCTCGACGTCAAAACCACTTTTCTGCACGGAGAACTAAACGAGGATGTTTATGTGTCACAACCAGAAGGATTTGAAAAGAAGGGAGAAGAGCATAAGGTTTTCAAACTTACAAAAGCACTATACGGCCTAAGACAAGCCTCGAGAGCCTGGAACACGAAGCTCGACCAAATTTTGAAAAGTTTAAAGTTCAGAAAGTGTTCAAAAGAGAGTGCCGTGTATCAAAAGAAAGAAGGTTCCAAGCTTCTCCTAGTTGCCGTATATGTTGATGATTTATTTGTAACAGGAAATACATTGGAGATCATACAAGAATTCAAGAAGGGAATGTCATCTAAGTTCGAGATGTCAGACCTTGGAAAGCTAACTTACTATCTTGGCATAGAAGTCAATCAAAGTAAAGATGGCATCGAGTTGAAGCAAGAGGCATACGCACGAAGGATCTTACAAGAGGCTGGTTTGGATACTTGCAATCCAACTCACATTCCGATGGAGTTTGGCTTGAAGTTATCTAAAGCAAAGGAAGAGGAACCCGAAGATGCCTCTGTGTATCGAAGAAGAATTGGATGCTTGAGGTATCTCTTGCACATTAGGCCAGATCTTGCTTTCTCAGTTGGAGTAGTAAGTCGTTATATGCAGGATCTGAGGGAATCACATGGCAATGCCTTAAAACAGATTCTAAGATACTTGCAGGGAACGATATCTTTTGGCTTAACATTTAAAAGAGGAGGAACACAAAAACTTGTTGGATATAGTGATAGCAGCCATAACATAGACATTGACGATGGGAGGAGTACGACAGGACATGTGTTTTACTTTGGTGAATCACCAATAACATGGTGTTCACAGAAGCAACACACAGTTGCACTATCTTCTTGCGAAGCTGAGTTCATGGCAGCAACAGAAGCAGCAAAACAAGCTATATGGCTCCAAGACTTGTTGAGTGAGATAACAGGAAGAAGTTATGAGAAGACTATCATAAGGATCGACAACAAATCCGCCATCGCACTCACCAAAAATCATGTGTTCCATGGAAGAAGCAAGCACATCCACAAGCGATATCACTTCATCCGAGAGTGTGTTGAAGATGAACAAATAGAAGTGGAATTTGTATCCGGAGAAGAACAATGTGCAGACATTCTAACAAAGGCCCTAGCAAGAATCAAGTTCAAGACAATGAGGAGATTGATCGATGTTCAAAATCTCAGAAATGGACTCGAAGCTTAAGGGGGTGATTGTTGGATAAGCTTCTAGAATAGCTTGCAGCCAAGGAATTCTTTATCAAGTTGGATAAAGACAAGGAAGGCTTAATGTAATCCTAATAGAATTAGGAGTTGTCTAATTCTTACTAGAAATAGGATTAGGAATAGTTTTAGCTAAGATGAGCTGATTCTATAAATACTATTGTCGAGCTATGATAATTGTATTGAGAAACACAAGAGATTGTGAGTTTAGTTTTGAGTGATTTTCTAAACATAATAAAGAGAGTTATTCTTTATACAACCTAAGTTTGTGTTTAAGAACTTTAGTTTTGTGTTTTTTTGCGTTTACCCTAAAAATCTTTAAACTTTTGGTGTGCAGCCTCACTGCTCACACACACATCTCACTGCCTCAGTCCCTCATTCTCTCACTTCACTCTCTCAAATATCATTCCCTAAATTTTGGGATTTTTGGTACTCGTCGCCGACCTCGGTATAATCTGTCGGCTGACCATGGCACAATCCGTCGGCTGACCAGTGACCACGACGTATCTCACCAGTTTTTCCCCCTACACTGTAATCTCCAAACCCTGATGGCCTCACCCCCGATTTTGCATTCAATCTCCACCGTCTAGATCGACGGCCACGTTACGACTCTGGCGTCCTATCTTATTAGATACTTTAGAAAAACCCTAGCCTCTCTTATCGTCTATTCACTCTATTGTATTTGAGTTCGTATTTGATCGAATTGAGCAGAGCTGTTGAGCCATTTGATTTTACTTGTCAATTCTTTTTTTGTGTTAATTTCATGTGTAGAATACTAGAATTTTTGAGGAAGGGCTATTTGTTGTTCTTTTTGTTTCAATAGTGTTGATCGTTGAATCTGTGCTGTGTTTTTTATATTTTGTTATTTGCGGATTGAGATCGGTGAGTTGTGTAGCTGAGTATTGAGCTTTAATATACTGATAACTGATTGCATGTTGATGTTTATAAATTGAAATGTTTGTGGCCAGTGATTTACAAAAGAAAAAAAATGAAGAAAATACGAGATTCTTTGTAGTTAGCAACTAAACGTGCTAAAGTTCAAAATGTGGCGACTTCATCATCTCAATCTCAATCACTGGTTTGTTCTTTGTTGAGTATCCCTATTTATCCCATATGAAAGTATTATTTGGTATGTACAATAGTTTGATACTTAATAATGATTATTGGTGTTCTTGTAGGTTTAAGAAAAAAAATGCTAAGTTGCCAAAGAAAAACCTGAGCTGAGAAAGTGAGAATGGTGGACAAGTTGAGTATGGCTTGAGAATGGAGTGTTTTTATGTGATATTTGGATTGTATTTTTATTTGGTTGAACTATAAACTGTTTTAAACTTGGACTGTGGATTTTGGTTTATGTTTGTTGATGTTTGAAACTTTGAATTTGTAATGTAAACTTTCGATAAGCATTTGCTGTAGTTTGAAACTTTGAATGTGTGATTTGTGATTAGTTGTATTTGTTGTAACTTGATTCGATTTGATATATACTTTAGGTAAGCAGTTGCTAGAGTTTGAAACTTTGAATGTGTGATTTGTGACTAGCTATATTTGTTGTAATTTGATTCGATTTGATATAAACTTATGATACAAAATTCTTGAAAAAAGTAGTTAATCAAGATCTGCTTCGAAACTAATAGAAATAAACAATAATTTTTTTTAGAAAGAAAAAAATATAGTTTTTTTTTGAGAAAAAAAAACCGAAAAAATACCAAACCGAAAAAATACCAAACCGTTTCTAATTGATAACCGAACTAAACTAATTAAAAAATTCGATTCAATTTTCGGTTCGGCCTAATAACCAAACCGTTTGTACAGATTAATAGTCCTAATTGATAGCGACTCCACCGTCACCCCTAGCCTCTTGACATGTTAAGAAAAGAACCTCCTGACTTAGTTGAGCGGCCGCTAGTCTTGCTAATATGTAGTATAGTGTTGTATTTATATTAATAGACCTTTAAATAAAGATAGTTGACTATGTTTGGAGGACATAGACCTTAACTAATATAGACTTATCATATATATCTTGAGTACCATGTATCTTTGATATATATTTTGTTTGTATATTCGGAACTATAAGTTCGATATTGAAAAAAGAAAAGTTATATAATATTAGTGTAGGATAAAAATTTCTATGTTAAAATTCTAAAATGTCGAATGAGAGATATGAAATAATAATAATAATAATAGCAACAACAACAACATCTTAAAAATACGAGTTTTCGTTCACTACTGTCCCCTTAATATGATCTTAATCATCTTACATTCCTTTTGTAGAATTACATTTTTTTTTTCTAAACAGAATTACCTTTTTATTCTTAGAATAAAAAATTACATATAAAGTTAATTAGAGACTATATTTCACATTTTTTATACTAATTAAGATCACATTTTTTATACTAATTAAGATCACATTTTTTATATTTCACATTTTTTATACTAATTAAGATAACTTTATATTAACTTTTTTTATATTGCCCCTTTATATTAATTTTTTTTTCATCTTCTTCAAAATTTCAGAGAGAGAAACAATTGAGGACTACTGTTCTGTAACACAATGTACTATTATTCTGTAACACAACGTACTACTGATGTTTCTACGAAACATTACTCCAAAATATTTAGGGTATTACTTCAAAACATGGTAAGTACTACTATTTTGTAACACAATGTACTATTGATGTCTCTAGTAAGCACTACTCCAAAACATTCAATGCACTACAAAACATGGTAAGTACTACTGTTCTGTAACACAATGTATTACATCAGACCCTAACAACATGGTACTACATCAGACCCTAACAACATGGTACTACATCAGACCCTAACACAGCATAAAACATTATACTACTACCTACTATTACTTAGATTTTGATGCTTTCGGTTGCCTTCTTCTTGTTCCATAGTCGAACTGTGCGTCCTGGTTCGCCGTCTTCCTCTTTTTTCCCTTCCCAGTTTTGACCAACAAAGATGGTGATTTTCCTTTACCTTTTTCGGCTACAGTAGCATCCTTGTGGAACCTCAATTGGCGTTTCACTGGTTCTGTCGACCTATCATGTCTTTTTTTCGACCTCAACTCACGTCCGACATCGATAGGTTCTTCTACCCTATTGTGTTTTCTTTTCGACTTGAATTCATGTCTCTAATCACTATCAGTGTTGCCTTGCATGTCATCACCATTATTATAAAAAAGAAAATTAGTTTTTCGCAAACAACCAAAGCACACTAATCTGTATACACTTATACAGACTAACATACACACTACCACAGATTAACTTAGACACTACTGCATAACAACCAAGCACACCAATATGTATACACTACTACAAACTAACATACATATTATTACAGACTAACGTAGACACTACTGCTTAACAACCAAAGTACACCAATCTATATACACTACTACAGAGTAACATACACACTACCACAGACTAACGTAGACACTACTGAGTAACAACAATAGACATCACTCTCCACAAACTTAAACACTACTCCAGACATCTACCATACTACTTTCCACAAACTTAAACACTACTACAGACAACAATAGACACTATTGAGATCTAACATACTACATTTTACAAATTCATATCCGGAAAAAAAAAAACCACTATGAAATTGAAGGCATGCCGTTAATCAGTCCCTCATCGAAAACTTTAAGATTCTGGTTCAAGTGACAAACTGAATTATAACGCTGGACAAAAGAACAGTCTAAATTTGACAGAAAATTATAGCAGAACTATAAAAGTTCAGGCCACACAAGTAACAAACAGGGAGGGCTAAAAGCTTATACTCACATCATACACACTACTGTCTTCTAACATCAATACTACTACAGACCACACTACATACTACTACAGACCACACTACATACTACTGCAGACCACACTAAATCATTTACCTATATGTGTTGTGGTTTGTGGCTGCGGGAGGCGCCATTGTTTGTAGCTGCGGGATGGGCGAAACTCAGAGTTAGACAGAATCAGATGAGAGGGAGGGAGGGAGGGAGGGAGAGAGGGAAAGGGGGGAGAGAGAGAGAGAGAGGGAGAGTTGTACCGATCGGAATCAGGAATCAGGTGGCAGCGAGCGTCGACGAGCTTGGCGGCAGCGTTGCAGCAAATGGGGGAGACGAAGGGGCGATAGAGGGGAGAGCAGCGGAGAGAGAAGAGCGGCGAAAAGAGGAGGACGACAAAGAGAGATGATGACGGATAGAAGAGAGCAGAAGAGGGAGAGTTTTGCTAGGGTTTCTCCAAATTTGAGAATTCAGAGTTGATTCGGTTTTAGTCTAAACCAGAAAGAGAGAGACCAAGTTTATATATAATGACATTAACATAAATAATTTAAACGAGATGATTTACTTAAAAATTATGTGACTTCATTTGAAAAAGAAATATTGAGTGACATTATATAATATAGATGTTATATATGTTACCTTGTACATAATTTATCCTTCTTAGAGCATCCGCACCCATGAAATGGAGAGGAAGTTCTATTTTGAGGAATTTCTCACCCATTTAAGGAATTCCTCTTCAATAGGAAGTCATATTCCTGTTTTTCGTGCAGTGGTGCTAAAAATAGGACTTCCTATTACTATTCATTATTATTTAAAATTTTAATTTTTTATTTTCGGGTAATATTTTCAACCAATTTTCAAGTAATAGGAAGTCCTATTTAGACGCGCGTTAATATGTTTTGAATCAATTTTGTATGCCGGTAGCATACGAATGTAATCCGAGTCATGTTGGACTTAGGTTTTTTGTTGAGCATACATTCGTTATAACAACGTGTTTATTATGATTCTTTATTTTGTCGCGATTCAAAAATGACATTTTTTTAAGTTATGATTTTTGACTCATTTTCTTCACGAAAGTTATAGAGGACATTAATATGAACTTGTCTGTATTTTTATTGAATTTTTCGGAAGTCCGAGCTATTTATTATGATTTTTTTAAGTTTTAGAATAAATAATTTATTTAAAATAGTTTTAGGATCTGCCACGTGTCGCGTTCCGATTCGTCCGTAATTCAGTAATTTTTTTAAATTTTTTTACTGGTACATGCGCCGGATTTAAAAAAAAAGTTTCCAGCCTGACGTCAGCCACGTGAGTGGTGACGTCAGGAGGACTTTCTCTCCCGGTTCCTCAAATCGCTCGTCCGAGAGGAATTCCTCTCGGTCGCCGTCCGGTCAACGTCCCTCCTCTCTCCCACTGCACACTCCATTCCTCCCAAACTTCCTCTGCCGGCATGGGTCCCACCAAAACGTCTCACACACTAATTTAGGTCCATAAAATAGCATATGACCAAAGTGAGAACCAACCATTGAGTCAACGCCAACTGTTCGTCGTCGTCTAGTTTAGTTCCGATGTTCCATCACAGAAGACGAGTCTCTTCAAAAACAGAACCGGACCAATAATGTCCACATACAAGTCTGTTTACTTCTCCTACGGAGTCCTATCTAATTCGAGAGAGAGGAATATTCTTTGGTTATTAAGATAGATCCATGGCGCTAATTTCTCCGAGTCCTACATGTTATAAAGCTCCCGATCACACACGATTCTACCCACTTTGAAAAGCTAAGCAGCAGCATATCATTATGCTTCCCAAAGCGTACTCTTTTCAGCGGTTCCCTCAGAGAAGCTAGCTTCGCTTGTGGGCCTCAAAAGAGTTCCATGGCTTCCTCACACTGTAAAGTTTCAAACTTGATCCCAGATGGTTGCATGCTTATCAATAATGGTTTCTTTGTTTGTGTGTTAGTGATCACTGGGTTTCATTAGTTTTGTGAAAGATTTGATTTTTTTTTTTGGTAGGTTTTGTTCTTGCTGGTGGTGATGTATTTGAATGTTGTCTAGGTTTTCTCTGTTTCGTGGAAAGTTTTGATCTTTTTAGTAGTTCATATATAGGTGGTTCTCAAATTTCAATCTTGGAAATTGCTTATCTGGGTTTGTTTGAACTTTAAAGCATTTGACAATAGCTAATTTGGTGATCTGTAGAGGATATGAATCTTTGCTTTTTAGGGAAATTTGTTTTTAGACTTTTAGTCTTGTTACTTAATTTAGCAACGTGATGATGATATAGGCATTTTAGTGTAATGAGACGATTGGTTCTCTAATAATGGCATATACGTTTTCAGTTATTCTTTGCGTCTCAAGCTTGGGAGACGTAATCATTCTCCAATATTATGAAAATGAACCAGAAATTTTGGATTTACTTATGCAAATTTAGACCGTAGAAACAGGCTTTGCTCCTATTGTATTTCTACTACTCATTGTTGGGTGTTCTGCAAGACCATTGTATCCACTTCCAAGTAAACAGACCAATGGATACCGACAGTCCCTACAGACATCTCGACCATACAACGTTGCACATCGAGGGTCCAACGGGGAGATTCCTGAAGCAACTGCTGCTGCATACTTGGTAGTGATTGACTAAATAGTTATATGTTGTATGCTTTGAGCTTAGCCCAACTCTTATAGTTTTTTACCTGATGTAAATGCAGCTGGCTCCTAATAAACAATGTGTACTAATAGATGTCATTCTTTGCTGAGAGTATTGAAGAGGGTACAGACTTCATTGAAACGGATATTCAATCTTCTAAAGATGGTGTTCTTGTATGCTTTCATGATGTGACCCTTGATGATATAACTGATATAGCACATCACAAGAAATTTGCAGATCGCAAAAGAACCTATGATGTTCAAGGGGTACCACTGGTTTTTTTGTTGGTATGGAAACCCTTCTGCCCACTTCTCAAATCATTAAACTAACTGAATATTTTATCTCATTGCCATTTACAATATTGAGGAAAATAAAGGTTTGTTTCAATCATGTGCAGTGGATTTTGCTCTAGAAGAGCTGAAGTCATTACGAATGAACCAGAGATAAATTCCGTGATCTGCAGTATAATGGTTAGTTCTTTTTTTCAGATAAATAACTGAGCTCATCCCTACATAAGGATGAAGGCATATTAAAAAGAAAAAGTGGCAGCAGCTTGGTCATAGTTAATTTGCAACATATTATCTTTGAAAGTGAAATATGATCAAAGTTTTTAGGGACAGGTAGTTGGATGGTTAAATCGATTTTGTTTTGGTGTATTCCTCGGGAAAATTTTCTATTATTACTTTTGAGGAGTTCATTTCAATAGCACTGGATGCACCCAGAGTTGTTGGCCTCTATCCAGAGATTAAAAATCCAGGACTGATTAACCAGCATGTGAGTACTCTGAAGGTTGCACACCAGTCCTGATTACTGTTTAAGCCTTTTTCAGTTGCACTTGGCTAATATCCAATTTGATGCAGGTGAAATGGTCAGATGGTAAGAAATTCAAGGACAAATTTGTGGAAACACTTAAAAAGTACGGATACAAGGGTTCATATATGTCGAAAGATTGGCTGAAACAACCTGTATTTATCCAGTCATTTGCTCCAACATCACTTGTTTATATTTCAAATTTGACCGAGTTACCCAAGATCTTTTTGATCGATGATATCACAATTCCTACTGAAGACACTAATCAGGTTTGTGGTTCTCTTTGTGTGTTTACCTACAATAAATTGAATAAACTCTTTATAAACCTTGAACTGTATCCTGGTGTTGCAAATTCCTCTGACTTTCACAAAACTGGTGTTGTGCAGACGTATTGGGAAATTACTTCTGACAATCTTAACTATATTAAGGATTATGTAGTAGGCATTGGACCTTGGAAGGATACTATAGTTCCTGTAGTAGATAACTATTTGCAAACACCAACTGATTTGGTCTCCAGGGCTCATGCACATAACCTACAGGTAGCGTTTCTTCTCTGTTTCTCTTGGGTTTCAGGTGATGCGGTCACGCTAAATTGCGTTCTTATGTATCTTCTTGAACACCAATGCAGGTGCACCCATATACATTCCGGAATGAGAACTCATTCTTGCACTTTGACTTCCATGAAGATTCGTATCAAGAGTATGATTACTGGATTAACAAGATAGGTGTTGATGGACTCTTTACAGATTTCACAAGCAGCTTGCATAATTTTCAAGAGTGGACATCCTCTATTGAAACTGATGACACTAATGCATCAAAGCTATTGCATAAGATGGCAGTGATGGTTTCGTCTTATACGAAGGCATGATACTGTACATATTGTATCATTTTATCTTGTTTCAGGAGGTTTAGGCTACGAATTCATTCTCTTTTTTCTAGTACAATTAGCATTTTCCCACAATACTGTCTCCCTTGTCATGTTCAAAAGATTTGTGTCAATTTTTCGTTCTTTAGGAAATTACATAATTACATTCATTGAGATGGTTCAAAATACACAAGTTTGGCTAACAATCTGAAAAATCTGGAAGCTCATGAGCCGAACTATTACAACTTCTAGGAACAAAGGTACACATTGATTGTCACATTAGTACGATCAAGGTGCCCACCATCCTCAGTTTCAAGCTCAATTTTAGGAATCCATTGCCAACTCTTGAATAAATCCATTTCATTCCCTTACTTTGATTAGTTTGTTTGTTCATCAAGTCTTTTCTTGTATCAAATAGATGTTCAGGAAGACTTGGAAAATATTTTAACACAGGCGCATCCACAGCAAGAAGCTAACACTCAAGTCAATAACACAAAGGATTATATAATTACTGATTTATAAATAGAGTACATCTCTAGAATTCAACAAGACCATCTGTACTGATCTAATGAAAATGGCATACTTGACATGGTAACAATCCACATTTGCAGTTGACCAAAACTGATCATCCCCAAGATGCAAAACATAACCTATAACTTATAAGGCTGGGGAGACTAAAGGTGCATTGCCCAGACAACATTCTTCTCTTCCTCTGATTCCAGCGCCCCATTACTTCCATTACCTATAGAGCTGTATGCTCCATCAGGACTTAGTTGGCTTTTGTCATCTTCGATATCTCTTCTAACAGAAATTTTGATTCAGCAGCAAAATTAACTTGAGCAACTGCCATGACAATTCTCCTTTGTTTCTTCTCATTGTTGTACTCATTCTGAGTAACTTTGACCCTAAATAGATAAGGAACCCAAGTAGCTTCTTTCAGCTTAAGCTGGTACAGATCCTGACTGTCCCTCTGAAATGTAAAAAACCATAGATCTTAGAACCCAGTTTCAACTCTTGCACAAAATAGATTAAAAGTGCAATCACACATACCTCTGCTCTGAGTTTGTCCAGCTCAGATGCTGAGCACCCAATAAATTGCTCTGCCTGATTATTAAACAGATTAAGATATTGATCACCAGTAGTATCCGTAGCTTTTGCAGATAGCATATACCTGAAAAGAACAAAACAATAAATGAGATGCTACATGAACTGTGAAACACCAAGAGAACCAATAGTATTTATATCATGGAATGCAAACCCAAATTGCTGCCTTACCTCAAACTGCAGTCTTCAGCCTCTTTCTGGCATCCTTCACACCAGAAACCAGCCCCCAGACTTTCAGTCACCTTTTTGCTGCACACTTTGCAAGCCCTGTACCAGAGAGGCTGTTCTGGCCTCATGATTTTGCTAATATACGCTCTGACAGTGAAAAATACAGGCTGCCAGAGACCGAGTAAAACCCACAAGTAAGAAAGTGTATCATGCCTTCATTGAATTAAACTATTAAGGCTATGAAACCATATTGATGGATCTTCACACCGAACATGACTAGTATTATTACCTTGTCCTCGCCCAATGATGGGTTTTCTTGGAAATAAGACAGTGACACTCTATCAGTGAACATGGACCATGTTCCACTATTGGCTGATGGGCTCATTCCAGAGCCAACAGATTCCATTGTAGACTCTTTTCCTTCAGAATCATACCTGTCAAATGAAAACAATTATATTGCGCACTAAATGGATGGAAGAAAGCAGAAGGTATAGCCTGCTGGGCAGGGGCTTACCAGGATTTCAACTTCTTTGCTTCAAGTAAATCTGGATTTACCAATATTGAGCTCCTGGATACTGTAGACAACGATACACCTGCAGTATTATGCAACAAAAAGTTGTGAGCTAAATATATTCTGTCTAATTCTTTCTGAGTTTGAGAATTTCATACTATTCTGACATAAAATTTTGAGCTACCTTGGTATTCTCCAACTCTGACTGATTTGATAGCAACTACAGGAGATTGATCGACAATGTCCAGCAAGTTCTGGCCAATACCAGTTGCAAGATCATTCCACAAAGATACCTGAACAGTTTTATTCCTGCAGTTTCAAGTACCAATTGTTTCAGTCCAAAACAAAAGGATGTCAATGGTTCTGATGTAAAACTTGAACATACAACTGCAGTGTCAAGAAGCTGACTCACGATGCATCAGCAATGGTAATGTCACGCTTTGGAATGCTCTCATTGTCAATCTTCCTTCTAACACTCATTGTAGAATTAACACTTGTAACAACTCCAATAACATCTGAAATATGAGGCACCAGTGAACAAGAAAGAAACAGAAACCAAGCATCCAAAAGAGGTTCTAGAATTAGCTACATACCCACAAACATCTTGCTGTTGACATGGGGCCCCAACATATCAATTGGTACAAAATCAAATTTTGTTTCGGGAACAAAAACTTCTTCACTGCAGACTTCATCCACCTCAGAATTCTCATTCAAAGTCAATTCATAATCATTTTGTACTGTCTTGAACTGCTTGTTAGCAAGCTTTAGACTCCCCTTAGAGATGTAAAAGACCTTCCCTTCTTCAAACTTGTCAAAGAACTTCTTTGCAGCTTCGTTGAACATTGTTGCTTGAATTTGTGTACCCTACACCAGAGTGAACAAAAGTTATCCACATGTCACAATCACTGAAACTTATAACTCAAGACAATGGAATAGTGTATACAAAATTGTACAAGCAGTAGCTTACATCTTCATCCGTTAACTCCACATTAAAGACACAGCCTTCACCTCTAGCATTCCTGTAAGTTCGCAATGTTCCCTTGTTTGTAACACGGACCTTTATGGCCCAATTGTTTTGATAAGGATTCAAGGAAACGATAGGATGAACCCTTCTGGTCATGGCCATTCTCGCAGCAGGGGCATTGCTGAAATGAGTGAAATCAATACACAGAAATTGCAAATTGTCAATACAATCAAGTACGTAGCTAAGGCTTCCAATACACCTAATCAAGAACAAACACAAAACTTACTTTCCATTCTGCTCATGCATAATTTGAGCAGCAGATTTAGTCACCATTTCTGACTTAGGCTTCGACACAATCCCAACTGCTTCTCTTTTCATCTCACTTTTACCAACCTCACTTTTAATCTCTGTCTCAAGCGCAGGCGAAACTACCTCACACTTTTCTACAATCATATATCTAAAACAAAACCAAACACCATATCCAAATATCAACATCTGAAATCCAATACCAACAGAAGTAAAGACAGAAGAGATAGAGAAATTATTGCTTACTTTTCATTGGGCCGGTTCGGCAGGTCATTAACAACGTAACCAAGAATACGAATGAGACCCAAGTTCTGAATATTACCAGAGACTACCTCGGAGAACAAAGCTTTTTGTAAAAGTGACTTTAGCTTCATCTTTCCATCATTGGCATTAAACCTACAACCAAGTCACAACCATTAGACTCTCAGTTTCTTAAGCTCTATATCATGCCCTGAATCAACAACCCAAATAAATCAAATCTAAGATCTCAAAAGCTGGATCTCAGATCTCTGAAGCTCTATTCAAACACCCAACTCAAACCCAAAACCAAAGCACTCAATTAACCATTTGTCATGCACTATACAAATAATCTAGGGTTTTAATCAAATTTGAACACCCACCTCAAACCCAGATACAAAATCACTCACTCACAAAACAAAAAATAATAAATTTTTATTAGAACCCACAAATGAAAAACTTGATTCAATCAAAACCCATTAACAATTAAACCATTTCTCAACCAGAATCAATAATCTAAGATTTGAACCCAAACACCAATATATCTAAAATCAATTCACAAAATCAAATTGATAGATGGGTAATGAAGCTTGCTCACATGTAACGGTCATTGCCTCTCTTACTGAGATCGAGGACCTGGACAACGACCGGAGTCGACTCGTCGAGCGATGTGTTGGCCAATAGAGTCGGAATCGCATTTGGGGTTGGTCCTAGCTTCGCCATTTCAACAAGATCAGCTTTCTCTCTTTCTTTCTGGG
The DNA here is from genome assembly GCA_946800695.1 of Geum urbanum. Taxonomy (NCBI): domain Eukaryota; kingdom Viridiplantae; phylum Streptophyta; class Magnoliopsida; order Rosales; family Rosaceae; genus Geum; species Geum urbanum. Next base: position 45,248,463 of record OX327013.1, read on the forward strand.
TCTCTAAGAGTTCCTCTCTCTAAGAATTTCGGAAGCGGTTTTGAGGTTTAGAGAGAGATGAGATTGAAGAGTGGTGATGTGAAAGTCTGCGACTGAGTTTGAGGGGGGTTTTGTATTGGGAATTAGGGTTTTGGCGGGACGTTTTTAAATTTGTTTCCCGCAAAAAAGAAAGCGAAGATTTTGTTACTAATTTCGGCGCCAAAATATTTTACCTTTCGCGCTTGGAAATTTGGTTTTTCTGTGGTTGGACTTCTTTGTACTTTTGTTTTGATTTGATTCACCACCATTGGAAACAACATATTGGGCTTTTGGGCCTTGGAACTACAGAACTCATATGATTTGTGAGTCCTAAATTAGGCTATGGAGTATGGACACTTTGCAGGCTGGCATGGCGAAAACCTTTGGCAATTTGTCGAACTTTATGGTTTTGTATTACCGTACATCATAAGTGGTTCGGTAGTTGTATTGAGTTTGTTTTGTAGGTTGTCTTGGTCTGTGACGAGGATTAATCCCTTGAGTAGGGCTGTTAATCTTGAACCGAAAACCGAACAAAAAAAAAAGGAGCCGAAATCGAACCATACTCGAAAACATCGAAACCAAACAAAAACTGAACCGAAAAACAAAAATATGGAACCGAACCGAAAAATTCGGTCCGGTTTCGATTTTCGGTTCCAGAAAAACCGAACCGAATCGTTTAAACCAAAATGAATAAAACGACGTCATTTTACAAATGTCAATCAAGTTTGATGTTGTTGGGTATGTTGTTGAGTATCTCTTTTTGTCCTAGGTGAAAATAGTATTTGGTATGTGCCATAGTTTGATACTTAACAATAATTATTGGGGTTCTTGTAGGTTTAAGAAAAATAATGCTAAGTTGCCAAAGTAAGAATGGTGGACAAGTTGAGTATAGTTTGATTCAATTGAGTGTTTTTATGTAATATTTGGATTGTATTTTTATTGGATAGACTGTAGACTGTTTAAACTTGGACTGTGGAGTGTGGACTTTGGTTTATGTTTGAAACTTTGAATTTGTGATGTAAACTTTCAGTAAGTATTTGCTATGCTTTGAAACTTTAAACGCGTGATTTGTGACTAATTATATTTGTTGTAGTTTGATTCGATTTGACATAAACTTTCGGTACAAAGTTGAAAGTAGCTAATAAAGATCTGCTTCAAATTTTCGACACTAATCGAAAGAAACAATATTTTTTTTCAGAAAGAAAGAAATGCTGTTTTTTTTTATTTAAGAAAAAAATCGAAAAAAAACTGAACTGAACCGAACCGAACCATTCTTAATCGATTTTAAAAAAAAATCAAGATAACCGAATCAAACCGAATCGATTAAAAAATATGATTCGATTTTCGGTTCGACCTAATAATCAAACCGTTTGTACTGATTAACAGCCCTACCCTTGAGTACTTTTAGGAAGATGAGGTTGTTCATGAGGCTTGTTGTTCTTCCCACCAATTTTCCTTTGTTGGTTTGTTCTATATCTGTACAATGTTATTTCCGTGTTTGGTTATCTTGCAGAAAGTTTACAATTATAAACAGAAAGATGTGAAAGATGACAGTAACATATACAAAAGGGATGTCTGGCATCAAGGATCATGGAATGTATTTACATTTCTAAACAATTTCCATGTACGTTCTTGTAACCTAAGTTATACTAAAAAAATATTAGCCTCAAATTATAACATGTATGGATATATATGACCTAGGATACTTTTGGGTTCTGTTTTCTTCTCATTTCTTTTGTTGCGACGTTAGCAGAAGTGACATGAGCAACAAGAGAAGCAAGATAGCCATTTCTGCTTAAACAAAGTTAGGGCGGATTTCGAAGGCTGTGATGCTGCTACATTCGGTGAACTACTACTTTCTTTAGGAGGTGTCTGCGGCCGTGACTCTCTCAGTGACCGCGGCTGTGGTGTGGCTGCCGGCGAATACCTTTGCTTCCCCTCTACCCTCAGTGAGCCACTTCTATCTTCCGTCCCTCCCAATCTTCACATAACAAAAAAAAAACATTTAGCCTCTATGCTCAATAATAATGCCAAAATGTTCATGGTTGTTTACTTCATTGTTTGAGTATTCCTAACATGGCTAGGAAATCCAGAACTTACAATGGAAATGCAAACGATTTCGTACTTCCATCGGAGGCATGCGAAAGGCAAGCCGAGTTAAGAAACTTGTTATCGGCTAAGGATGGACTGACGGAATGAGTTTGGACTCGCGGTGACGTCATGCTTCCCTTGCTTTGATGGTGCACGGAAGATGATGGACTTACTCTGGTACGAACATCCACAGGGGATGATGGACTAGTACTTGCTTTGTTTTGTGCACATTCCATTATCACCTCTCTCATAGTCTCAACGGCTTTCGCTTCGGGCACTCTCGGATTAGGACCCTCGTTCATGTCCAAATTGCCTCCGCCATATTGCGAAATCTCGACTTGCTTATCAGGAGGCTGGTTACTCGAGAAGTCTATGTATGGACCAGACATGTTCATCTCCCCGGGTAAACCTAACTCACCAGATTTACCTAAAAACGCAAACTGCTCTCTTGTAAAACTCATGTTACCCATCTGAATGCTGAAGAGTGACTCATTCGAAGCGGTGCTCCACTCCATTGGTGCCGTGGAGGGTTTAGCAAAGACATAGTCCGGAATCCTATAAGGGGATGCACTAGGGTCACCGGGGCGCTCCATTACTTGCGTAGGAGGAGAATGTCTTTCGGATTCATTTCCCAAGCTCAACCCACCGCTGAGGCCACTAGGCTGCAGCTGATGATCAGTACGTGGCGTTGATCCGGAGGGTAGGAAATCATCGTCGGTATAGCTTGTGGATAGAAGAGAGCCGGTGGGGGACACGGCGGGAGCATGACCATCATATGCTCTCAAATCGCTACTGTAATCATTATCTAATGTTTCTAAATCATTGCCTACGTTGAGTTCCGGAAGGCCATAACTACTTGCAGCTGCGACGTCGACCTTGGGGTTCAAGCCTTTGTCGTCGTTGTCGTGCTTTCTCGGGGCTGCTGCTTGCAAATGGTCCATAGATGATGATGATGATGGTGGTGGAAAGGAAGAGAGGCTTGACGTTGCTCTTTCATGTGTATGTGCAGGTTCCATAATTCAAAGTCTGTTGATTCTCTGGCTCCGGTGGTCCAAAATCATCGGATTTCTGTAAAATCAAGAAGAAAATTAAGATCGACGATCAATCATGTTGCTAATTCAAAAACGAGTAACACAACTATAACTTGCATGCATGAAATTAACCCTGAGATATGCTTGCCCTACGGAAAGACAATGATACAAAAAGACGATCTATACTTCATTCAGAAACAAAACTCAAAAACATTAATTTAATTAATTAACGTTAAATCTGAATTCATTCGTTAAATATTCACAATTCTAAGGAAAAATCTGTATCTATATCATTGCATACATATTCGTGGGAAGAAAACTAACCCATGCATTGGCATTATGAATCAATGAAAGTTGAACGTATGTTTATTTTAAATTGAATCGAGCTAGAAATTGTCTATATATAGGATCAAAATGTGCAAGAGAACGAAATGATAGGCAAATCCACTACAAGTTCAAACAAAACTTACATGCAAAACCAATGCCTTTCACCGACAATCCCCAAAGAGAGATTTAGAGAGACTGCCAATCTCCGGCCTATAAGTTCCAATGATCCGGCGATAGGGCCTGAGATTCAGCAGTCTCGGTTTATGTAGCGACGCCGATTAAACACCTACGGAGGAATAATGTCTAAAACCAAACATTGGAACAAAAACCGATTCAAAAACAAAAAGAACACCAAAATGAAAATTTGCAACGGGAAGAGAGAGGGAGAGAAATGTGGAGAGGGTTATAAGGCCTTGCTTAGACTTAGGCGGTGCTTTCTCTATCCTAGTTTCCGGCCGGTTCCATATTATAACCAACTCTCCCCAGTCTCCCGCTATATTCCGCGTATATCACCCTAACAAATTTCTAAATCTTAGGCTGTATTTGCAATTTGTCCGGATGAGATTTTGGGGGTTTAGTTTGGATTTTGTTAAAAATCATAACTAAATCGAAATGTTTTCTTCGGTTCAGTTTTTTAATTTTTAAAAGAAAAACAATGATTATTCGGCTCAGTTTGGTTTGTTTTTTTAAATATTTTTTCGGTTTCTTTTGATTTTTTACATAATGCATAAAAAATAACTTTTGAATAAATAAATAAAAGTTTTCTATAAAATACCTCTTTTTGAGTTACCTAACATTTTAAGTAGCTTTTATGAGAGAATTTGACAATAATTGTGCATAAAAATATTACAATTTTAGGAGTTTAAGGTTTTTATTTTGCATATATTTATATAATATATTACAAAATATCCAAAACGATGTTGTTTTATACGTACTTCTATTTTTCGGTTCAGTTCGATTTTTATAAATTTAAGACCAGAACCAAACCAAATATTTCGGTTTCAGTTTTTTTTCGGTCCCATCTCGGTTTTTTTCTCTGATTTTCGGTTCCAATGTCCCACCCCTAATTTTTCCTATGTGTCTCTTCAACGTGATTGAACAAAAGTAATTGTTTAAGGCTATAATCGCTAGCTATATCCCCTAATTTCTATTTAGAACAGGGATGGTTTGATTAATTTATTGCATAAAAATGTTTTACACGCTTGAGCTCGAGCTAGGGAATGTCTTCAAAACAGAGACCATTTTTTTTTTATTATAGCTAGATGGAGACATAGAGGGGTATCGATGAAAAATAAAATTCTAGTAAGTGCACTTAATATTGACCTCAGTGATTCTCTTAATATTAGAAAATCTGAATTATATATTAAACAAAACAATATGTACGTGTCAATGTAAGTGTGTGGAAAGATCATTGAACTTTCCTCAATATATTGATCCTCATTAAGCCAGTAATTACTATCCATATCAATTATCAAATCAGATTCCGAGATAAGCAATTAGCAATAACTTGTAGGAACTTCCGAGCCAAAATATAGAAAGGGAGATAATACATATACAAAATTTCGACCAAATAGATAAATTAAAAGTATCATATCGTTGACAACAAAAATCAAGGTGTAGTCCTAAAATGTATTCACTCTTGATCATTGACCAGGTTTGATTTCTACGCTTTACTTGTTAACATGGCGGATCACAAAGCTCTCACCCCAATAATGGAGGAGGAAGAAGAAGAAGACCACCATGTTCTTGCACTTGCTGCAGCTCGGCAAATAATGAAGGCTATAGAAAAGAGAAACTGCCTAACAGATGCTTTGAAGAAAACCCTAATGGACTTGGAATCATCTGTCCGCCATTGTCTCAATCCCTCACAATAATGCATCACATGAACTGTCCAAGTTAGCGAAGCGGCTCGAGAAAGACGAGGAGAAGTTTCAAAGGTGGGATCAGAGGGAACTTTTGATATGGGACTATGGTCCTGTGGAGGCTTCCAAGTATCTAAAGTCATCGAAGAGTTACATAGCCTAATACAACATATCAAAGGCTCGCCCACGGATGGGAAGGAGCTTCTTCACAGAGCAAATGATATGTTGGAGTTGGCAATGTTGAGGCTAGAACATGAGGTAGTTGAAATTCTCGTTCGTTTAAGCAATATGATACAAGTTACATGTCTTTTCGTTTGTTCGGAGCCGATCGTTATGTGTCTGATGAATTCTCATTTGCTTCCATTGAGGAAGAGTCTAGTGAGGTATCTTCTTGAGAGAGAAATAGTAGTAGCAATAGTAATGACTCGGAGGATTACGTGGTCGATTTGTTGCATCCACTAGCAGTCTCTCATCTCGAGTCCATTGCAAGTGTTATGTTTGCTTTGAATTACAAAGATGGATTTTGCAAGGCTTTTATCAAGACGAGGAAAGCAGCTTTTGATCAGTACTCGGATGAAATTGGTATTTTGCAAAATGAAGATGTGAACAAAATGGAGTGGATGAGCTTGAACTCGGAGATCAAGAAATGGAATTGGATTATGAAGATCGTAGTCCGAGTCAAACAAGCGTGTATGCGAAAAGATCTTCGGGGAGTTTGAGTCTTTCAGCTCACATTGCTTTCTTGAAGCCACAACTAACACAACGGCTTGTCTCTTGAGCATTGGCTTAGACATCTCCATGGGACCTCGCAGTCCGGGGAAGTTGTTTTCATTTCTTGACATGTATGAGGTTCTTGCAAATCTTCGGAACATTGTAGAGGCCTTGTTCGTAGAAGATGTTGAATGTGTGATAAGAAACATGTACCGTGAGATACTAAAGAGCTTGGGAAACTTGGCAAAGACAACGTTTGTGGAGTTCGGGAATGTCATTGCTTCCAACACATCTACAACTCCATTCTCCGGTGGTGGTATTCATCCTCTCACTCGATATGTCATGAACTTCATCAAGACTGTGACTGACAACGGCGAGATACTCAACTTGCTTCTCAAGGATCATCACATGGAAGAATCAACTCCGAAAACTGAATTCGGCGAGAATAGAGGTATCTGCTCTTCTATGCTCTTACCAACATCTCTAGACATTCTCTCAATCATTGGAGTTCTTGGATTAAACCTCGAGAAAAAGTCTAAATTGTACAACGATGAGGCTTTGCAACATGTTTTCATGATGAACAACCTTCATTACATGGTTCCAAAGATCAAGAACTCCAAATTGGAGCTTTTGTTTGGAGATGAATGGATAAGAACGCAGAAGAGTAAAGTCCAACAACATGTTAAAGATTATGTGAGAACTACTTGGGGTTTCAGTTGTTTCTTTGTTGAGAGATGACATTAGGGTGTTGCATTTTCTCTCCAAGAGAAATTCTAAGAATAGGTGCGAGGCTTTCGCTATGGCTTTTGAGGAGATCTACAAGAATCAGACGGGATGGTACGTGCCGGATCTTGAACTCCGGGAAGATCTGCAAATTTCTATTTCACAGAATGTAATCCCTGCATATCGGAATTTTGTCGAGAGAGTCTCTGTAAAGTCTATGATCAATGACAAGTACATGAAGTACTCTGTCGATGATTTGGAGAAATATCTTCCTGATCTATTTGAAGGGTCACCAAGATTGTTAAACAACGCATTTACACGTCGGAAGTGAAACTTGATCACCTAGAGTTCTTTGTAGTTCTGGTGCAACTGTAATAGATTGATGTAAATGTAACCGTTTTGTCTTTCATTTTTGTCACTTCATGCACCAATATATTGATGTTCTTCAACAACAGTTTTCTCCTTCTGTAGCAGTATCTGAATATAAATGAGGTATTGTCTTACATAAACCCTTTATTTGGTTGTTGAATTCCCTTACTCATCGTTTGCTTATCTTACTAAAATAGTACAAATGAGGCATTGTCAATTCCACGATACAAAAGTTAAGTAAATTCATGAACACAAACAAAGAGATCAATACTGAAAGCTAACTTTATTCCTTTTCAATTAAAAAATCATCTGGCATCAATTTTCTGACAAATATAACAGTATTTGTACATTAAATTGATATTGAGACAAGGATATCACCTTCACGTGTGAACTAGCCGGCCTTGTACTTTCTCTCTGTAAACTAAGCACCATGAGGCATACAACTTTGTATTAACGCAGTCGGCATGGACCTCGCCTTGAACTATGATCTTCCTTACATTGTTGACAGTGAAAACTGAAAACCATCTTCCAAATCCAATATCTCATTTTCTCAAAGATAGACGCCAAGTGTGAAGAGCTAAAAAACCAAATCTAACACATTTCAAATAAACACTACTAAACAGTGAAGATTCTGAATATGCAGCCACTTTGCAGAAAAAAACACATGAGTGGCAACAACAAATAATCAGTATCCTACAACAAGCTTTATATATGTGCTGCAGCTGCCAGTCAAGCATCCACAACCCACCTCATATGCCTAGAACATGATGAGGTTCAAAGAACACTGTACAACGAAGACTTCAAGCAATAGCCGAGTCAGTACATAAAACAGCAGACCAAGCAGTATCGACACAGGAAGTGCCGGCAGAGCTTTCTGAGACAAAGCTAGCAGAATCAAAGCAACTCCCAAACCGCCTATAATAGCAAGATAACAAGCATACACTGTCATAAAATCGTACATTGCCGCCCACCCAACTAAAACACTATAGAATATAAAGTCTCCCAATCCCAACTTGATCGAACCAGAAGATCCCAATCCAATGCCCTCCAGCACCAAACTCTCACCCGACGCAATATCATCCTGCTCGCGTTGCTGAACACTCGTTATCTGCTCAAGTAATCGCGCAGACAGCTCTTGACCCCTATCCGGAACCCTCCCCTCTTCGGCTCTAACCAAAGTCGAATCCCTCCCATCTCCAACTTCAATATGACCACTCCCATTAGAATTCAAGCCAGAATCCACATTCTCGTTACTCGCATTCTCGCTCCTCCTATCTCTCCAAACCCTCCTCTGACCATCCTGCGGAGGCACCCAGGGTGAGCCTCGTAAACCAAAGCCGGAATCTCTTCGTCTCTAGAAATCAATCGCAAGCTCCACCAAGAGCCTTAAAGGCCCAACAGGCAACAAAACCGCAGCGAGATCATACAATGCCATGGCAACCAACAACACCCAAGTAGTCCACTCAGGCAGCATAGTAAACCAATAAGTAACCAACATCCCAATCACAACCAAGTACCCTTGTGTCACAAGTACCGGCATTTCGACACGAAAACAGCCAAAACACCCACAAAAGCAAAATTGAACAGAAGCACCAAAAACGTAACACAATCAATCGGAACACTAAAATCTTGTATCAAAAGCAACGCGATTTCGCCGCCCATAAAGCCCAACACAATGAAAGAGGAGAAGCCCATGTAGGCTTTCAAGAACTTAGTGCATCTCAGATAGAACAGAAGTACCAGAACAAATGTGACAGCGGTGACAACAGCTATAAAGACGAGTGAGTTGAGAAGGGCACCAAGGAATTTTTCCCAGGTTGAGTCCGAGGTTGTCTCTGTGTAAGCGATGGTGGCGATTGAGTTGACTGCGACGGAATCGTCGGAGCTCAAAACTGAGACTAATATGACGACGAGTAGCATACAGATGGAGACGGGTGTGATGATTCTGACGAGTTCTACACGGAGAGTTTCGAGAAGGGTTGTGGGTCTTGGGTTTTGGGCCATTGGGTGGTCGGAAGTTGGATCAAAATTGAGTCTTGTGGCGGTGGTTCCGGCTGATCGGAGTGTGAGATTTGGTAGGGGATTTCAGGTGAGAGTTTGACCGTTTGGCCAATAGTAGTACGTTGATGGGGTCACGGTTCGTCTCGGTGACTTTATCAATAGTCATTAACTATGATGACATCATAATTTCCACAATGAACAATTTTTTTTGTAATTTCTTAGTAAATACTAAATAAATACTAAAACACTAGACGTCTGAATACTTATAATTGTGTTTATCTTTTATACGAAGATGATATAAATATACATACTTTATAAATTGTTCTTACTTTGTAAATACTAATCAATCATGTTTATATTTTTTTGTAACATTATTGATGAGAGTCACATACATGCAAAATCAATATAGTACTATCGACACAATCATTCATTTTAGTATATGATCATTTAGATGAGACAGTGACGTAGCCAGAATTCTAGTTCAGGTGTGTCAATTTTTTTAAACGACGTAAAAGTCATACATAAGAAATTTTTTTAAGAATTCATACCCCGAACTTAATATAGAAATTTATTTTATTTTTATCAATGGATTTATTAAACAAAAAGATAATCTGAAACGATATATAATAGTTACCAATCAAATAGTAAATAGTTGTAAAGTTAAAACGTAATAATTCATTGATTTTAGTAGTCTCTTTTCTTATATATAGAGAATCAACGAATATATTTAACTTGGTAAGACAAAATAGTTAAAACAAACTTAAGTTTTTTTTAAACTCTTTTTTTTATATATATATTCAGCAGTATTAAAATGAGTTCTATTGTATATATTAAATTTTTAATAATTAAGTGAAATTATATCATTGATTAACACAAATTTAAAACTTGAGGAGTGCCATTTGACACCCCTCATCATATTCTAGTTAGACATCTCCTCTTTTTTATTTCTGTTTTCTGGTAAGAAAAGTATGGATTTATTCACAAATAATTGAATGAATCGAGAGTTATTCAATTTCTACCTCAATGTTCGTCATAACAATGCGTTATTATCAAATGATATAAATAATAAGTACAATAAATTAAATTTTACCGATTATTATATTAACTCATCTCATCTCCTCTCAGTGGCATAGCCACCAAATGTGACACTCCTTAAATTTTGAATTTGTGTTAATCAATGACATAATTTCACTTTATTATTAAAAAATTAATAGATATAATAAAACTCATTTTAACACTACTGAAAACCTTTAGTTTCTTTTAACAACCACAAAAGAGTCTAAAATGAAAGAAAAATAATAAAGAAAAGGGAAATGATAAATAGAAAATGAAACAAAAATCGGAGAGATATTCATAACAACGACAGAGGAGTTCTCCGGCTGTTATTTAGAAACGAAACAACCCACTCAAGACACTCCACATAGAGCACCTCAAATAGCTCCAACGCTTCCGTTTCGCGGTAATACGACTCCACCTCACAGTGGATTTATATAATTATATTTAAGCTCTCTGATTCTCATTTCTTCTGCCTTAAACCCTATTCAGATCACAACCATAGGGTTTTAGACAGACCCAGAGTATCAGAGAAACCAACTAGCAAGGTACGTTTTTTTTCGTAGTTATATGGTTGAGTCTATATGGACTTGTATGGTTATGGTTGAAAGATGAGATTTTTGCTTGTGGGTTTTGATGACATGGTTAAGAATCTGAACGTATACTGTTGTAGTTGGCAGTTCCTAACTATTAACAAAACACATTTTAATGTTAATCAACGAAGAATGTTTGAAGAACCTACCAATTTCAAATGACAAATCAGGTAGTTCATGCATGTGCATTTTATGATGTTTTTTCACTGAGGATGACACCCTTGCCATATATCCCAGACATTTCTGGGTTGTCCTAAAACATATAGTCGTTAGTGGCTCGTTTTCAATTTTTCCAGTAGCTCATTTTCAAAACTTCCCTCTTGGTGAAAAAGGCTCTTTAGGACAGCTATGATCGTTGACTTACTTCTCAATTGGATTAGATAGCTTGTCAACTCAAAAAGTGTTGGTTACTCAAACCCGTTGGCATTTCTCCTCGGGTTTGCTGAAAAGCTTTTTCATTTATGGGTTTTCATGTTGACTTTTATGCATGGGCTGGTTATCTTGGTTGCTGGAAAAGAGATTCTGCATTTCTATGGTGTAGTCTTTTCGTTGGGTGTGTGGCAACCATCTTTCTTATCTCGGTCTCCGTCTCGAACCGGTGGTTCATGCATGGAAGGTTTTTACCCACTTATTTCTTCCGGTAACCGCATACGTGCTTGTCACTTCGTGTCTCAACTTGTGCGGGCGGTTGTTGCACGTTTTTCTTGGTTTGTGTGCTGTTTCCTTTCAGCCTACATGTGTGCATCCATAGCCTCTTAACCCCTGTTTGTGACCAACGTGCAAAACGGTGTTGTTGGGTTTCTGCATGGGTTTCCATTATGCATGGATGTATCATCTATATAAGGACTAGAGCATCCTTAGTTAGATGGTTGGTTGAGTGAGTTATTCTTTTAGGCTTCTTTCTAATCCTCTCTATCTTCCCTCTTTCTCTCTAAGCTTTCCCTTCTACTGCATGTAATACTTAGAATATTTCAAAACCCATATTTTATCAAAACTCATAGTTAAGTTCTTAAGATGAGACTTCTGAAATCATTTCATTTGTAAGCACTTAGACACAAGAGAGAGTGTAGCTCTGTAGAACTAGTAGAGAGACTAGTCAGGATAGCATACGGGTTATGTATCCTCAAAGTGCAAGAGTATTATAAAGAAGTGTTGTTCATAGTGGAAAGGTTTGCTCCTCAAGAGTTAGGGGCACTCAATTTTTCTCCCTGGTTGCAGGGTTTATGCGTTAAAGAAAAACATCCTGGTGTTATTCTTTACTTATCGCTTATACATTTACTCGTACATCTGTGAATCGGGATAGGTAACTACTCTACTATCCCGGAGAGCAATTTCAAGAAAAAAAGTTGAAAATGGCATATTCATCCCCCCTCTAAGACCTTTAAGTGGTATCAGAGTGGCCACTGGCTTTTGCTAGTGAGATCCTCTGAGGACCAGAGATGGAACGTGAAAAAGGCTCTTCCATAAATGTCTCTCCCTTCTCTGATGGACATGATTTTTCGCAATGGAAAACCATGATGAGTGCATTCCTCTCCTATCAGGTTGATGGTTTGTTATGGCAGGCTGTAGAAGAATGTTGGTCACATCCTACAAACCCGAAAGCAGAAGGCTTTCTCGTTCACATCCCGAAGCCAAAATCTGAATGGGACAAACTAGACAAGGATCTAGCCAGAGCAAACATTAAAGCCCCGAGCTGCCTCTTCAAAGCCTTATCTGAAGGAGAATGTCAAATGGTCATCCATAGCCCGACTGCCAAGGATGCGTGGGATGTGCTTGTCAATACTCATGAAGATAACTCTCGTGTTAAACAACAAAAGCTTCAACATCTTATCTTTGAGTTTGAAGGTTTGTCCATGAGTGAAAATGAGTCTATTGATGAATTCTATGGTCGTGTACTTAGTATAACAAATCAGTGTCGAAGTTTAGGAGAAGCTATTGAGTCTAAGAAAATTGTTAGAAAATTTCTAAGTGTTTTACCACCTTTCTTTGATTCTAAAATGAATGCTATAGATGAAGCTCATGACTTAGATACTTATCCTCTAGAAGAGTTGGTTGGAAACTTGAAGACCTATGAGACACTTAAGAAAAGAACCAAAAATGAAAAGAGTGTTGCTTTAAGTTACGGTTAAAATCGAAGAAGAAAAGATTCCTGAACTTGTTGAGTATGGTATTGATGAAATTGCTTTCATGACTAAACAATTTAAAAAATTTATCAAGAACTCAAAAATAAAATCGTTCAACTCAAATCGGAACTTTTCTAAAGGATCTAGCTCTAGGTTTTCTAAAAATAGATATTCAACTAAAGATCGGAATACCAAGTCCTCTTCTATCCCGAGGCAGGACAACAAGTGTTTTGAGTGCAATGGTGTGGGACATAGGGCTGTTGATTGTGCAAACAGAAAAAATAAGTCCCACAGAGTGCTCAAAGCAACTTGGAGCGATAGTGATTCCGATCCTACCACTGAATCCGAAAAAGAAGAAGATCAAAATGTTGCTTTTGTTACTAAGGTCACATTAGATGAGTTTCATAAGGACAAGGATTCTGATGATGAAGGTCAAGACATGTATATTGAGTTATATATTGCATCTAAGTCTATGCTCACTAGGATTGAAGTTCTAACCAATGAACTTTCAAAAAATGAGGAGGCACAGTCTAGGATACAAGAGAAATATGTATCTCGAAAGTCAAAATGGAAAACTGATAAGTCTCGGCTTGAGGATCAAGTGATTTCTCTCAAGAAAGAACTGAATCATCAAACTAGCTTGGTAGAAACTCTAATTGCAGAAAAGTTGGCACTAGAAGAATCTCTAAGAGACACCAAGGCTCAGTTTACCAAGTTCTCCATTGGTTCTGAAAAGCTATCCCAACTGTGTGGGATGGGAAAGGTAGACGGTAACAAGACAGGTTTGGGTTTTGAAAATGTTGAGGAGTCCAAGAACCCCGGAAATACTGTGTTCGTCAAGAGTACGAGCTTCATCTTGGGAAAGCCTCCCCTGCCACCAGTGATCAAAAAGGCTGAAGCTCCCAAATTGCCTAAGTTTGCAAAGTCTCATCCACGAAGGTGTTACCATTGTGGTAACAATGAGCACATTCGCAGGTTCTGTTACAAACTAAGAAGAAGTCGTCATGCTGTAAAGACCCCACAGAGCGACAGTTTGCTTGTCTCCTTTCAAAAGTCACTAGAAGAGCTGACCTGGATAACTCAGTCACTTGCCATCCCCAATTAGAATAAGTTGTCAAGCAACCCAACCTGGGTTGGGAAATCAAAGACTCAGGATACGAGCACCACCACCTCTCCCAAAGGATCTGAAGCCAAGGAGAATCAGGAAGAAGATGTTGTTTGCTTCCTTTCAAGACTCGGTACATCCCCGACACATGAAAGAAAGATTGTGGCCATATGTAATGTCGCTTTGACTTCATTATCAACCCGGAAGTCCGATTCTTGGTACATGGACATCGAATGCTCGAAGCATATGACTAGTGACAGCAAGTGGTTCACCTCCATGAATGACACACACCCCATTGGAGATTTTGTGTTTGGTGATGGTGTCAAGGCATAAATTGTTGGATGCGGGATGGTTGATACATCTGGTCTCCCGAGTTTGAAGAACGTTCTCCTAGTCAAAGGGTTGGAAGTCTCCCTGTTAAGCATAAGTCAAATCATTGATGAACATGAGACTACGATGTTTGATCGTGTGAAGTGCATTGTCCTTGATGAAAAGGTAATGAGTGTCATAAGGGGGAGAGAACAAAGGATCATTGTTATTGTGTTCAAGCCAACAAAAGATTCCAACCCGAGCTGTGTTTTCGGTCTCCAACACATGAAAGTCCATTTGATCTTTGGCACAGAATGATGTGCCACTTGAATCACCAAGACGTGGTGAAGCTATCCGCAAAAGAAGGAGCTCGAGGTTTGCCTAAACTTACCGGAAAGGCGGCAGGTATGTGCGGAGATTGTAAGATGGGTAAGCTATCCTGAACTTCTCATCCTACCTCGAATGCAAAACCTACTTCTAATGTACTTGAAATGCTTCACCTAGACTTGGTAGGATATGTAGAAATTGAAAGCATAAGTGGAAAGAAATATGTGCTTGTTGTGGTTGATGATTACTCTAGGTTTACATGGGTACTGTTTCTAAGTGATAAAACCCAAAGTCAAACTTTTGGAAAGTTTTTTGAGCTTGCAAAAAGAATTTCAAATGAAAAACTTTCTGAAAATAAGCACATCATTAGGATTAGGACTGATCATGGAACCGAATTTGAAAACTCTTCTTTTGCTGATTATTGTGAGGAGCATGGTGTGCATCATAAATTTTCTGCCCCCATTACTCCACAACAAAATGGGATTCTTGAAAGGAAAAATAGAGTTTTGGTTGAAATGGGTAGAGTAATGCTTAGCTCGGCTGATTTACCTCATATGTTTTGGGCTGAAGCGGTTTACAATGCATGCTACACAGTGTTCGAAAACACAGTCTACACGGCCGATTAATCGGTGTGTAATCGGTAATCGGTAAGAAACTGCGTAAATTAAGGCCTGAACGGCCCCCTACACAGTGAACTGTGTAGAGACCGATTAATCGGCCGATTCACCAATTATTGGTGTGTTACACTGTCTACACAACCATATTTTTTTTTTAATGAGAAATCAAAATTTAAAAATAACAACCCAAAACTTAATTTTTTTTTTCAAAGAAGATTTGGCATGGAGTGATTTTCTTATTTGAAATGCATTCTCTTATGTTTATTATTTTAATATTGAACTATGTGTTCAATTTTGATCACTTTCCTAACATTTTTTTTTACTTAATCATTTTACCTTCTCCAATGATGGAGTTTTAAATTTTAAAGTTAAAATTGTCTAAAAGTTAAATATAGCTAGACGATATATAACTTGTGAGGTAGTAAAAAAATTACTTAAAAGTTAAACTAGACTAAATTGAACGTTAAAACAATAAAAACTGAAAGATGGAGAATATGACTTCAAGTCATTTTCTCTCTCCACTTTTGTTAAATATAATTTCAAAATTTAATTTAAAGTTACATTTAACTTTACTTTAGGGTACCCGTTGGAGTGATATTTTACGTAAAAAAAGTTAAAATTTGACTTTATTTGTGAAATAGGGTATCGTTGGAGATGCTAATGATCTTTTAGATTTTTTTTTAATATATTACTAATTATAATATTATTTAATAGATAAAAAAATACCGATTCCGATTAATCCCGATTAATCACCGAGTAATCGGCTACACAATAATCAGTACCATAACGATTCGTGTCCGATTACCTTTTTTTTAACACTGATACTACACAATTAACCGTGTGATTCTTAGGCATGCACAAACAAGACACCATATGAACTATGGAAAGGGAAGAAGCCCAATGTGTCACACTTTAAAGTTTTTGGTATTCCTTGTTTCATTTATAGAGATAGGGAATACTTGAAAAAATTTGATGCCAAATGTGATCGAGGTATATTTATGGGTTATGCATTGAATAGCCGTGCTTACCGTGTTTACAACAAAAGAACTTGCAAAATCATAGAAACGATAAATGAGGCTATCAATGATTCACTTGTGTGCTCTCACAATCATTCTCCTAGAACTGTGCAGGAATAGGTCACAAGTATTAATGCTGAAACAACTCCTACTACTGTGGAAACGCCCATTGATGAGCAAAATCTCATTCCTGACGATGTATCCTCAGATATGGAATCTGACTCTGAAGATTTCGGGATAGATCAGACCCTTGCCATCCAAAAGCCACGACACACTGGTAAGAGGCAAGTTCAGAAGGACCATTCTCCCTCTGATGTGATTGGTACTGTTGATGAACCAAGAAAGACCAGAAGTAAGTTGAACAAGTTTGTAAGTAACTCTGTTACTCTCAAAAGTTTTCTTACTATACATAGATTGGTCATAAATCGAATCTCTTGCTATGGTTTTGTTTCAAATATTGAACCTAAGAACATTAGGGATGCCCTTAAGGATTCTGATTGGATTGTGGCCATGCAAGATGAATTGAATTAATTTGAGAAAAGTAAAGTGTGGCATCTTGTTTCGAGACCTAAAGATAAAAATGTTATTGGTACTAAATGGGTCTTTAAGAACAAAACTGATGAAA
This sequence comes from Geum urbanum, assembly GCA_946800695.1. NCBI lineage: Eukaryota > Viridiplantae > Streptophyta > Magnoliopsida > Rosales > Rosaceae > Geum > Geum urbanum. Next base: position 45,265,364 of record OX327013.1, read on the forward strand.
ATGGGATCATAACTAGAAACAAGGTTAGGCTTGTCGTCCAAGGTTACTCTCAAATAGAAGGTCTAGATTTTGATGAAACTTTTGCTCCCGTAGCTAGGCTAGAATCTGTTAGACTTCTCTTAGCCATTGCTTGTTTTCTAAAGTTTGATCTATTTCAAATGGATGTCAAAAGTGTCTTCTTAAATGGAATTCTGAAAGAAGAAGTGTATGTGGAACAGCCTCCGAGATTTAAGAACCCTTCCTATCCCGACCATGTTTTCAGGCTTGACAAAACCCTTTATGGGCTGAAACAAGCTCTTAGGACTTGGTATGAAAAACTGTCCACACATCCGATTGATCATGGACATGTGAGAGGTTCTATTGACAAGACCATGTGTGTCAAAATTACCTCCCAACATATGATTATAGCACAAGTGTATGTTGATGATGTGGTTTTTTGCTCTACTTCCCAGAAACTTGTGGAAAAGTTTGTTGCTCTAATGAAGCAAGAATTTAAGATGAGCTTATGTGGTAAACTGAACTATTTCTTGGGACTTCAAGTCCAGCAAATGAAGGATGGTTTGTTCATTTTGCAGGAAAAGTATGCGAAAGACTTAGTGAAGAAGTTCGGGATGGAAACCTCCTCTCCCATCCGGAACCCCATGGGCACTTCATGCAAGATTAGTGCTGATCTGGAAGGTGCGGATGCAGATCAAACCCTCTACAGGAGCATGATCGGCAGTCTTATTTACCTTATAGCTAGCAGGCCAGATATCTCCTACAGTGTAGACGTTTGTGCTCGATACCAAGCTAATCCCAAGGAATCCCATGTGAAGGCTGTCAAACGTATCATTCGATACGTTTTAGATACAAGTAACTTCGACATTTTGTATACAACCGACACTAATACGAATATTGCAGGTTACTCGGATACGGATTGGGCTGAGGATGCCACGGATAGGAAAAGCACATCGGGTGGATGTTTCTTTGTTGAAAACAACTTGGTCTCGTGGCATAGCAAGAAGCAGAATTGTGTGTCCCTATTTACAGCTCAAGCGGAGTACATTGCTGCTGGTAGTTGCTGCACTCAACTACGGATTTCAGCAAGGTATGCTATCCATGTTTTGTGATAACACTTCTGCCATAAATATTTCAAAGAATCATGTGTTTCATTCTAGAACTAAGCATATAGAGACCAGATATCATTTCATCCGAAATTTGGTAGAAGAGAATCAGCTTGAATTAACATTCATTCCTACTGAAAAAATAATTAGCTGATTTGCTTACAAAGCCTTTGGACAACATACGGTTTGAAAGTCTTAGAAAGGCTATTGGTGTGTGCACCAGTACATGATCTCTCTCTCATTAATTTGCTTTTGTTTTCTGCATTTCTGTTCATTGCCATAATACAAAAAATGGAAAGCAATAAAAAGGTGAAACTATGTAGTCCGGGATATGAGCTTACTAATGTATCTTCAAGATTGTCTTTGAACTTGGCCTAAGTTTTGTGTCCATATTTCTTTCCTCTTGGTCTGATTTGCTGCATTTCTCGTTTGATTGTATGCATCTGTGCCTCAAGGTCTTTGTTGTCTGTGGTCTAGATCACTTTTGGGACTATATAGACTTACTTGTCACAAAAGTGAACTTTGTGGAGTGCTCCTTGATGAGCTAGAAAACTGAGATGAGATGAGATGTGCTACTTTAGAAGCATGGTGTTCTGAAAGAAGATTCGATTGTTGAATCAATATTAAATTTGTTGTGTAATTTATGAGCTAGTCTATCACTGGGTGCACCTTTATGGAACAAATGGGGATCCTTGAGATGAATACTATCCTTCGATGGATCCGGCCTAGTTATCCTCCGAGTGTCCTTGAAACACATATTGCCCCTTCGAGCATCTGCTCAGGGAGTCAATGATAACTACGCTGCTACATGGATTTATGAGGACGATTTCTCAGATGAGCTCTTGGCTAAATTAAAGTGGCAAAAAGAAAAGAAAGAAAAATTCCTTTGAACTAGAATGCTTAATGCCCAAAGGGCTAACTGTGACAAAGTCACTCAAAAAGGTTACTATCTAGTGATACAAAGATGGTTTTGACAAATCACAAAGGTTACTATCTCTCATCTCATTTGATGCTCTCTAGTTGCCTCATTGGTCAAACTTTCTCACACACAAACACATCTTGATGTTCAAAGAGCTGATTTCTAAGATCATGATGATAATGTCTCTTTACGGTCATACTCTCATGTGTGAAATTTGAGCCGCTAAGATGTCTGAAATTTTGGTGTCATGTTTTGTGACTCTATACCTAGACCCCTCTGATTAACAGGGATATGACCTCTCTTACCTATCCCAAGGTATTAAGCAATTAATTCTACTATGTTTTCTGATGTTTCTTTCTGTTTAATCCATGCACTCTGTGAGGGGGAGATTTCTTTGTTTGGTGTATGCACTGGTACCTTGTTCACTTGTTTTTGGTTGTCAAAAGTTTTGTAAGCATCTTCATGTGCTTTTGGCAAAGGTTGGTTCCTAACTTGATACGTGTGGACAAGAACTGTTGGGTATATTGGTGTTGCTTCTCACATGTGATCTATATGTTTATTTTATTTTATTTTCTAGGGCTTCCCTAGCCTGACATGTGTACTGACTTCCCTCTTCACCTTTCAGTACGTCATTTCTTGCACAGATTGCTTTTTGGTTTTTTGAATTGTTTACTTTTTGGTGGGAACGGTTCCTTAGGACTTCTCTTCTTCTTCCTTACTTATTTTGCATGTCGTCTACACTTCCTCCCATACTTCATCTCAATTCCTATTCATTTCCTCCAAATGAACTCTGCTCCCTCATCTTCCTCACCCTTAAACAAAATCCTCTACCCGCTGGTACTCTATCGAAATCTAGAGCCCCTACATCAACCTACCAGCGCAAGAGGGACTCGATACCCAAGCCCAAGACCAAATAGGTCCGCAACCTTTCGGTCCCCTCCGGCGACTCTCCGGTCCCTGCCTCCTCTGTACTAGATCCGGATCCGATTCCGGCTGCTCCTCACTCTCTGGTCCATCTTTCGCCGCACCGACCCCTTATTATTGGGAAGCGTAAAGCCTTGGCCTCTGTGCCAAGGATAGTGAGCTCCTCTTCCTCACTCTCCGGTTCTTCCTCCGATCGGGAGTTCTCTCCACCTCCCGCCAAACGGGTGACCCGGTCCTCCATCCCCTCTCGGACCAAAGCACCTTCCTCTTTTTGGGCTCGTCCTTCAACTCCACAGAAGGGTCCTTCTGCCAAGGGCAAGGCGCCCACTTCTGTTTTGAAGTCCAAGGGCAAGGCCCCAGTTAACCGGCACAGTGAGGCTCCCCTTTTACCTCCCCGTGAACATTTTGTCTCCGGTACTGCTTTCAATCTATTTGGCTATGTCACTCTGAATCGGCCCATTTTGGGTGAACGGCCAATCGCCTTCGACACTCTGCACCTTCAATTTCTGGCCCTCATTTCTGATCTGGGATGAGACTTTGCTCTCACCTCCCTCCCTCGGTGCAATAATACTCTTGTCCAGGAGTTCTATGCCAATTTCCCTCTGGGCACTCCTGATAAAGTAAAGCTGTGCTCTAAGGATGCCATTTTGGTAATTGTTCGTGGTGTTCTTGTCAACATATCTCCTTCCAAGATACGTTCACTGCTCCATCTCCCTATCACTCAGGATAGTGGGCTAGCACAGGTTTGGGATTTCATCTCCACAACTTCTATTGATGATCTCGCTGCGAGGTTGTATACCTCTGCGCCCTCTGCCCTTGTTGGTGCTTCCTTCCTTACTAGCAAGTGTATGACGAAGTGGTTCAAGGCACTCGGCTTTTTGGTGAGCTCCCTCCTTGTCCCTGCCACCCAAACAAGCAAAATCCCAAAAAAGCAAGCTGCCCTCATTGCCTACCTCAGCAGGCACCCACTTCTACCCCAATTTCCTGCTGAATACTTTATCTACCAAGCCATTTGGACTGTTGGTGTCACGCACCGAGACTTTCTCACAAAATCTTTAGTCTTTCCTTCCTTGATCACCCTCCTATGCTCTGATGCTGGTGTCCTTCTCTGGAAGCATGACGTCATGGGTCAAGAACTTGCCATGGTGGATGCTCTCACCATAAGCAAATCTACTCATCAATCTCAGGATTATGTTGATCCCATGGAGAACACCTTTCTCAAGCTTGACATCTAAGCTATGATTTCCGCTGTCGTCTCTGAGTCGAATGGGTACCTTGATGATCGTGTTGATGCAGCCAAGACCGAGCTTCTTACCGTGCTTGCCAGCCAGCGTGACTCTGATCCTGCAATTTGGGATACCTCTGTGTCCACCCCTCCTGGCTCTGCCACTACGTCTTCTGGCAGTTCTGATGCATTTGAGGGGGAGTCTGGCCAGGAGATTAACGTTGATGAAGATGATGAGGATTGTTGATTGTCTTGCTGTGTCTATTTCTGCTTTGTAATGCTGCTATGTTTGCTTGTTGTTACTCTATTGGATCTCTTATGTAGTGTACTCTTTATGTTTGTAGTTTTTGTATTCTTGAACATTGTTATGTTTGGTTTGTGCTACATTGTCGTTATGCTCTGATCCATTTGTCATTCCTAACAAAAAGGGGGAGAAAAGTGTACCAAATTATGACCTTTTGGTTGTTTAATGAATGATTCAGGATGTTGCTTATTCCTTGTTGCTTTCACTTGATCTTATAAGATTATGTGCAGGTTAGTGGTAATTGTTGTGTTTTGTTAGGAATGCCAAATAGAGAGATTGAAGACATACTGTTGTAGTTGGCAGTTCCTAACTATTAACAAAACACATTTCAGTGTTAATCAACAAAGAGGATTTGTGTTTGTGACTTTCGCTACCCCAGAGGAAGCATCAAGTGCCATGCCAGCCAGGGATGGGCAGGTAATCATTGTTTTATATCTTTATACTACCTTTCCTGAGGGAAACCAGCTAACAGTTTGTGTCCTTTAATATTTTTATTTTTTTTCCTGAATCAAAATACATCGTCTATTATAGGACTTTTAGTAAATTGCTTTTTGCAGTGGAGATGCAGAAGTCATTAGTATTCTTTTATGGTTGTTTCATGACTTTCATCGTGTGGTTTTTCGGGTGATATGTATTACTAAAACTGGTTTCTTGATAGCTTTATATAAATGAAATCAAATAATTTGTATGGATCTTAACATCTTATGTGGATTTTCCAAAATGTGATTTGAAGTGAGGGACTCGGGGAAAACTTCGTTCTGTTCTGTCTAAAAGTTTTCTTTGTATCGACTACACTCATGTATACTTGTGATTAAGAAATGTTATTGTTGTAGGACCTTCAAGGACACTCTGTAAGGGTGAACTACACTACTGAAAAGCCTCGCTTTGGAGGCGGCGGTTATGGTGGTGGTGGTTACGGCAACAGTGGAGGTGGTTATGGAGGCATTGGCGGTTATCGTGGCGGTAGTTATGGAGGAGGTGGTGAAGGGTGTAGTGGTGGGGGTGGCTATGGTAATAGTGGTGGTACTAGTTACGGAGGTGGAAACTCTTATGGAGCTTCTGGTGGTGCTTAAGATTTTGGTGCTCCTGACAGTGTTGGTACTCCTGGTGGTTTGGATGATGAGTTTGGCTATCAAAATAGGGAAAATAGCTATAATGATCACTCATATTTGTCACAATCGACAATTTGATCACTAAAGTTTAAAAAATATCGAAAAGATTACTGAACTTTAACTTTGTTTATCAATTTGATCATTGTCTATTATTTTAATTTGTCAAATATTTTGCTTATATAGATAGGATTATGAGAGAAATACATATAACATAAATTGGAGAAGTGTAAAAATCACAATGAAATAAGAAAAATTGATATTCAAGATGGGCAAAGTGATCAATTTGATAGACAAAGTTAAAGTTCAGTGATTTTTTTGATATTTTCTAAATTTTAGTAATCAAAATTTTGATTCTGACAAAGTTTAGTGATCATTTAGACCATTTTCCTATCAAAAAAATGAGGCCGGATAAATATACGGGGAGTTTAGTTTACCTTTGATGTGTGACAAGTAGAATGTCTCTTCTGTCCTGGAACCAATTGTGTTGGATAGCTCTGAGCTATATGCATCCTTTTTGTACGACGGATCTGAAGTATGTGAACAGTTGATATTCAATGTTCTCTCCTGTTTCAAGTTCATGATAATTGTTCTTCAAAAAAAATAAAAAATCATGATAATTGAAATGGAACATAAGTAAGTTTATTCTAGTTTGTCATTACATCATAGTCTTGCTAGTTTGAATCCCATTTCATAGATGGCATCAAATGAAATGGAGTGTAAGCAAATGTTTCGGAAGGAGATTTTGCACTTCATAGACGCTCTTCATTTTTGAAAGGGAAATTGTAGTTGATCATGATGTAATTGGGGAGGGTAAGTGGCTTTAAGCAACTATTTTCCAACAAAGTTTTCTTCTACTTACAAAAGTTTTTCTTACAATTTTTCTTCTTCTTGTTCTTGTGTGAATCAAACAAAGAAAATGATCCACTTTCTTTTCCGCTGTCTTCAATTTCCTGAAACAAACGAGGCCTAAGAGTATCGGAAAACCAAATTGCTATTTGAAGTCTCAAATACAGAGATGTTCTAATGGTTTAGTGAGCTGAGTCATACCAAAGATAAATGATCATAGTGATATATGGAGCAAAATCAGAACCTAAATTTAATCATTTTAAAATATAAAAAATAAGTAACAAGTGACCCGAACCCTAAATTGGAAATAAGATGTGTAGTGGCCCCAAGATTTAAAACCCCGTCTCTGGGCCAAACCACTCTTTAAACCCTCGTCGTCCACAAACAAAAACCCCTCTCGCTCTCTCTCTCCTCTCTCTCTCTCCGCAGCCTCGCCTCGCCTCAGTTTTCTCTCAGGTACTGCTCTCTTCGATTTCGTTTCTGGGTTCTTCGATTACGTTTCTGGGTTCTTCGATTAAGTTCATATTCATTTTACTATATTGAAATTCCTTGGTGGGCTTCGTTCGTTGACTGTAAAGTTTTCAACTTTAGGGTTCTTATTTATTGGGTTTTGTTTGTGTTGCTCACTAGGGTATAGATTGAATGAAATTACTTTGTGGGTTTTGCTCCTTTGATTGAAAAGTTTTCAGCTTTGTGTTCTGATTGAGTTATCGGAGAAGCTTTAGTATTGAATGAAAGTAAATGATGTTCAGCTTAGCTAAGCTTTGGAATTGGATGAAGATTGAAGACTTAACCTATTCTTATACTGTGTTCTAGTTGATACTTTACTCTGTGGTTTTGTTGCTGCTATGTGTTTTGAACCTTAAACCCTAAACACTAGAAATGCTGATCCGTTATTATGACCTAGAAAGGCAAATGGAAGTGACTCATACAATGATCGGTGGTATCTGTGCTAAGCTTATGTGATTTACTCTCATTTTGATTGCTGTATTCACTCTCATGTGTTATCGGTCCTGGGCAAATCTTTAAAACTTGTTTTTTGCTTTGATTTGTTTCAGGTTTTCAGAATGGCGTTCTTGAGTAAACTAGGTAATATGCTTAAACTGACTTCAAGCAGGCAGATTGGATCTGGAGTGTCATCTCCTTTCAAGTTGTCGAATCTCCAGGCGATAAGATGCATGTCAACCGGGGAAAGCGCCAAAATTTTTATTGGAGGTGTTTCATTTCAGTCTGATGAACAGAGTCTGAGGGAAGAATTTGCCAAATATGGTGAAGTTGTTGATGGTATGTGGTAGTTAAGATCGCCATATCCATGAGCTGTTTTACTTTCAATCATATCTATTGTTGTCGGTGACGTTTTGAGCTAACAACAGAAATGTATATTGTGTTTGATTGACTTGCTGAAGTGATTGTTAAATGCTTGTTGACCTTGTAGGTTGTCGATGTGGCTCTCATTCTTTTTCTTTTCCTCTGTTTGCAATTTTTCAGCTCTTGAGTGGCTCACTTCCATTCCATATTACATTCACCATGTAATTGTTACAAAAGATTGAACTTGTTCTTTAGATCAATGCTGATTGTTTGACTTGTTTGATATTGTAGTAAGAATCATCACAGACCGTGAAACTGGTAGATCCAGAGGCTTTGGATTCGTAACTTACACTTCTAGTGAAGAAGCGTCAAGTGCCATCCAGGCCTTGGATGGTAAGGTAATAATTTTTATCTTAAACCTTAATGTCAGTGGAACTACTAAATGAATCTCTAGAATCAAAACATAATTCTGTGATATTTGTTGGAAATTTAAGTGTGAGACATGGAAAACATTATTACTTGATGTATCCAATAGACACAATTGATATCTTCGTGTTGGAATCTTACTTGTACTTGAACTTTTACCTTTTTGTCAAACAGGTGAAACAATTTTTTTTTTTAAATGCAAATTCTATTGCTTCACTTAATTCTAAAACTTGTGGAAATACTTGTAGGAGCTCCATGGCCGCACAGTACGGGTAAACTATGCCACTGATAGGCCTCGCACTAACTTTGGAGGTGGAGGATACGGTGGCGGCGGTGGTGGATACGGCGGTGGTGGGTATGGTGGTGGTGGTGGTGGGTATGGTGGTGGTGGTGGAGGATATGGTGGCAGTGGTGGAGGATACAGTGGTGGTGGAGACAGCTACGGTTCTGGGAACACTGGTGGTGGATATGGTGGAAGTGGAGGCGGCTACAATGCTGGCTCTGGAGATAGTTTTGGTTCCCCTGCCGGTGGTGCTAGTGGAGATCAATTTGGAGATGATGCTCCTGCTCCTGCAGACTTTGAAAAAAGGACCTAAGAAATATTAGAATTTTAAGGGCAACAATTAGTTTGCACAGTTGCTGTGCTACAAGTAGATTGTTCTTTTTGTTACAACATCTAATCCCCCTGAACCTTTTATCTCATTTGTGCTGGATTTTCTTTGAACTTAATGAAGCTTTTGTTGTGCTTTATCAAACCTGAATCAAGGAAATAATTGTAATTCAAGGATTCCTTTCGGCTTGTCAATAACCTTTTATCTCAATATGTTGAGTTCATATATTTCTCGGTAAATGTTTTGGTTTGGCTATACACATACTCAAGCTGACGTTTGGCACAATCAATTGGCCCCTCAGAGGTTTTATTTTCTAGTTGTGTTGTTTCTTTGTTAATTGAAAATGAGCAAAATACTATGAAAGGTGGCATCTTGTTTAGCAATTAGGCTTTCGAATAATATACAGAAATCAACTATGTTAGAGCGAATGAGGGGTTTTCGTGAATCTGTATAATGAATGGTTACCTAATTTCTTCTATATTTTGTACAGTCTATACACTTCTGCAAGACTTAAATTGGTTACAGTTCAACTCTCAATCTCATTCATCAATAAACAACCACTTCTGTGCATTCAAAACTACCGGAGAACCTTTCTTGGTCTTCTCCACAATCTGCTTAATCAGTTGTTTCTCCAATTCACCATCAGAATCGCTCTTCTCCTCGTTACTGACTGAGCTATCATTTGAACCCTCAACCCTGGAGCTGTGCTCATCTCCTAACCATTTCTCTTCTTCGAAAGAAAAACGTCCAACAGAGCCATCTACACCATAGCTTTGTTTGGGGATCTTATCCCTGAATGTCTCAAAAACTTGCCATGGTGAATCCTCCCCTTCCGAATCACTCAGCTTCATCAACTCTGCATAAGCCTCATTGTAGGCATCTAGTGCTTCCCCTGTTAAATTCATGACTAGAGGCTCTATGATGGTCTGGCTTTCTTCTTTGGAATTAATACTTTCCTCGATTGTGGAGTGACTGTTTGATAAGTCACTCAAACAATCCTTATTCTCTGGTTCCAAGATGCGCTTATTCTCTGATTCCATGATCTGCTTATTCTCTGATTCCATGGCGCGCTTATTATCTGGTTCCGTGATGTTCTTCTGGCTGCTTTGAAGCGCTTCTTCAAGCTCCTGAATACGTTCCTCCAATCTTGATTGGATAACTTCATGCAAACGCAAACTAAGCTCTCTAGGAGAAACTGCATAGTTTCCACAATGATCAGCAGTAGAGGTGCTGCTTACATTTTCATTTGACTTGGGTCGGGCAACAGTGTGCCCAATAACCATTTCAGCTCTCAACTCTCCTTCAGAAAAATCTGCCATCAAGTCTGGGTCAAGCTGCACAGATGTTAACTCTGTTAGTGCTAATAGGAATATGAGCAAATACAGTCCCGGTCATATAAATAAAACAGAATGAAAGATTGTGGTTTCTCACTTCTCTTTTCCACTACTAAATTACAACTAAATTAGAATTTCACCCACAAAATTTTAGCAGGCAAAAAAAATTGGACTATTAGGAAAAGAGTCAAATGTGCAATACAGCTCGATTGACCCAATGCACAAAGATCTACTGTCAATATTATAACATTGCTGCTTAAGATAGGAATGCATAAATTTTGTACCTCATCGAGATCAGTTAACCTTCCCCACAAAGAAGAAGTATTCATGTTTAGCCCCAGCCTCTCTAGTTCAGCTTCAAGCTCTGCCTCTATTTTACTCATCGATTCTGAACTCTCCTCAGCTTTCTGCTCATATGAATCTCTACCATCATATTTGTCCACATTCTGTGCAGGAGAAAAAGGATTTAGGTCCCTGTTAGATACCGAATTGTCACAAGTATCCTGTGAGCCATAATTTTGATTAGATATCTCTTTCAGCGTTACTGAATCTTTCATTTCAAGTTCCTCCTGTAGATCTTCAACCAAGCTCTTGGTCTGCTTCAGTACCTCTTCCAACTTGTCAACTTCCTTCTTATTTGCAACGAAAGAAGATATCACGCCAATTGATATCCCAAGACAGAGAAGAATTACTCCATCTGGTGAACCTGATGAAGGGTAAAAGCATTAGGCCATGAACTGTAGTACATTCAGAAAAGACCAATTAAATACCTAGCAAATAAGAATGGAGTATTACATATATGGTAAAGATTGCGGATACTCAGCATTTTGATTACTTGATGGTTCACATAACTATGATTGATTTTATTCAAATAAGCCAACACTAGGTTTAAACCCCAAACTAAAGCTACACCAAGAATAGAAGAAGTATACCACCTTCTAAATGCAAGTGTTTTCTGCTGGGTATCTCGCGGGAACTGCTGGATCTTCCGGTCCACTCTTTTTCTCCCTTAACTTTCATCTTTGGGAGATCTTTATAACCACGTTTTGGTAACGGAGGAATCCCAGAGGCATTTTCCCTTGTTTCTAAATGATCTTTTTTATGCAGCTTATTTGGCTCAACTCCAATTCGAGCACACAAGTAATCATCATTTGCTCTGCTAATTATTCGGCTTCCATCACTCACAATCAATGGCCTCATTCTTGGAGTGGAGGGTGATGGGGGAACAATTGTTTCAGCATGTTCTTTATATAATTGAGCCATAAGACAACTTTCTAAAGAATTTTGTGGCTTTACAATACGCCCATATGAACGTTCAGCTCTCAGAGAGCTTTTGTTGCTCAGAGGAACACAAAAGGTACCCCTTTCTCCACCATGATTTCCATCAAGATCATTACTTTGCCTACTTTCATCTCCATGCTCATTTCTGTCTGCCGGGTATACTGGTGGTATATTTGATAGAGAAAGTACATTGCTATACTGATACCCAAAGCTCCCCACATTTTCACCATCATACCCGCTTGTAGAAGCCACTTCTGTCCCAGAAACACTTCCCCACTGATTTCTATCAGAAAATCTGTCACGCGAAACTGGTTTCCTATCTTCATGTCCGCCGAAGGGACAGCCTGGGGTCTCAGGTTTTTCAAGACTTGCATCCCCTAGAGAAAATTGTAACAAGCTATCCTTATCCTTATCCCTCGAAAGCTTCTGCCAATACTTTGTCAAATATCCAGCACCTGTAGCCGCTGCAACAACCCACAAATCCATTTCTGCTCTCCCTTTGGCAGAAGAAAAACTATCTAGATCCCACTACACAGTCTTCTCTATGTTTCCAATACTCAATAGTCAACAACAGTATATTTCCATTAATCCAGATTGGGCTGATGAATCGAAGAGCCACAATTGATTAAGAAAAATCCGAACTTGAAACAAAATCCAATGCCCATATCACCAAAAACACAACTTCAGCTGTCAATCATCAGCATCAAAACTCTTAAGATTAAAACAGAAACATCCAAGTCTCAACAAGTGATAAAGATTCCTCCAACTATCTGCAAGAAAACAAACACAATTGCAGAGCTGAACTTCTCAATTCACAGAAAAACAAAAACAACAAGAGCTACAATATAAACAATAACCATTCTTTCAAGAAATCTAAACATTACCCAGTTCACAGAAACCTACACACACCAAAACCCATCACTCATAAATCTCATTGAAGCAGCCACAATGTCCCACCAGAACCCATTAGTGAATCAAACTCGTCTAGCAAGAATGTGAAAATGTCTCACTGCTCTGAAACAAAAAAACAAGAAAAGAGTTGAAGACTTACGTTTTCCTGAAGAAGAAACTGAAACCAAAAACGAAGCCCAGATACTGGAATCGTTTGAAGAAGAAGTGAATAGCGCTCGCTGCTCTGTTATCTTCAGGGCTCCGATACAACCCACAAGTCCTTACATTTGGTAAACAACGTCTCCTCTGTTTCATAAAATAAGAATTATCGTTTAATTCTGATTTCTGACCAAAAATTAAATAATATAGACATAAAAAGAGACTTTTTCCATAAGGTTATTTTCCTAATCCATTCTTTTTACTTATCTTTTCCAATTTTTTTTTTATCTTAACACGTTTATACATTTTCTGCTTTCTCTTTTTATAGTTGATGGCTTTTTGTTTCCGCAAATTAATAAAGAATTAGTCGTCTCTATGTAATTTGTGCTTCGTTAGAAGAAAAGACATAAATCATCCTTAATAAATTTCGAGAATTAATAGAAAAGAGATATTGTACTACGTATAGTTATATTATTTTGAATTATAATGTGCCGATAATTGTTTAACGGTCCATTTCTTGGATGAGTGTCATCATTAACAAGAGAGTGTATCTCTATTCTAATACCATAATAAGTCAGGCACGTCTCTCTAGATGAAAATCCTAAACCTAAATGCAGTGGCGGTGGCAGCTCTCAACTGCCTTTGCCGTTTGCCGTTTGCCGTTTGTCTATTGCTTCGTCCTTCACCGACGTCGCCTCTAGAACGCCTCTCCTTGGCGTTGCCCAATTCTCTCCTCGAGGGATGGTTGGCTCCCCATGTCGTCGTGTCATGGTCGTTTCTACTTCACATGGTTGGAATCCGACCTTATTGCGAAGGAGAGAGGTTGCCAGTACTTCTCTCGCGATCCAACTCACTCCTGGTTGCTGCGTCCAACACAGGACGTCGTGGTGGAGGTTGATTCAAAGCGATGGAGGGCTCGACCGGCACATGCACAAGTCAAATATATGCAGGTGAAGGTGAATGAGGACATTGTGATCCCGGTGGCCGGATCTCGGTGCCGTGAAACTGTCTAGCGAGCTTTGGTTCGTTCAGGCTGTGTTTGGGTGATGCTGCTTAATGAACCGGAGTCAAGCATTGATTTTGGTGGTGGTGACCAAAAGAAGTGGTTTGCGGCTCGGGAAGGACTATTTGGAGGTGGTGTCCGATGTCGGTGGCTCATGCAGGATTACTCGACAGAGCGACGACCTTGTGTGAGAGGTGGACAGGCTGTTAGGCCAAAGAGGGTTGTTGAGTTTGCGTTGTTCTTTGGGCCCAATGGTAGCACAATGGGTCTGTTAGGCTTTGATGATGTTTGGGCCCTGATCCTTGATGGGCCTTCTAATAGGGGTCTGGAGTGGGGATTTGTGAATGATCTGTTTCAGATTGAGGGACCCTGGTGGGCTATTATTTTGGCCTGTGGAGCTATTGGGCCAATTCATATCTAGGACCCTGGTGAAATTTTGTGTTGGCCAGTGGTGGGTGATAAATGTTTATCACTGATGATCCTAATGTTTAAGGCCCGCTGACATCTCATTTGGATTGTGAGACTCAGTAGGGATATCATACCTACCACAATTGAGTGTTTAGGGGTATGTTTGCCTCTAATTATTTTTGTTTCTTACAAGTCTTATGAGATGCGAGTAGACTTACTTTTGTTGAATGCCTTGGATTTAAAGTTTAGTGCTATATAGTGTAATAGTGTAGCACACATGAGTTTACACTGTGATGTTCATTATAAAGGTGTCACCTCCGTGCCAGAATCTGTTCTGGATGCCCTTGATTACGACTTTAGTCGTATTACTTAATGAAACGCCTTCCTTTACCGAAAGGTAATTTCCCTCGAAAAAAAACGGTCAATTTCTTGGGTGGTTTTGCGGTTTTCTACTCGAGTGAACTTGAATTTTAGCTCAATACATATAAATTTAATATAAAATAATTTATTAATGATTTACAGTCAACATTCACTTCTATCATTCCAACAACAGAATACCAAGATCCATACGAAAACTTTATAAAGTTGAATCGAGAGAAAATAGAGAAGAAGTTAGGGTTTTGGGTAAGGCGAGACAGCTTGTTCAGCAGCTAGCTGCGACCTCGCCGACCATTGGCCACGACGTGGCGTTATAAGGGCCGCCGGACGGGCGGGTGGATCTTTTCATTGGGTTGAGGAGTCTGGAATAATGGATTTGGCCTTTGAACGTTGATGGCGCTACAACTCTTGCGGTGGCTCAAGGGATCTAAGGCGTCGACGCTTAGCGGATCTCCGTTGTCTGGTGACTTTGACAGAAGACGGATATGGTTGACTTTCGGCGAATGGTAGAACCTAAACCGGGGCAGAAGGTCAAATCTATGATCTATGTGGGTCGGGTCAGTGGCTCGATGCTGGACAGAGCAAAAATTCCAACCACAGTGGGCGGTTCGGCAACAGGACGACATACTTGGTTCACAGGGACACTTCTCAATTGTTGGGCTTCAACAGTGATGGTCCAGATCCTTAGTTGGGCCTGGAGAATAACTTTGGGCCTATTTGTTTTATTTTGTTCAGTTGAAGTTTTTTTGTATTAAGTTATTTGCGAGACTTTTATGGTCATTTTGTTTTTGGTAGGTAGCTTGATTAAGGAGTGGAGTATCAATTTTTTTAGTCTAGAAAATTGGAACTCTCGCCGCCTTACTTGTCTTTGTCAAGTTACATGCGTTTGAGTGTAAATGATTTTAGGGTAGTTTACTTTAGAGAATCATTTTCTATAATACCGATAATTGGTCAATTTCTTATAAATTACTAAATTACAATAAATTTCCACCGTTCACTTCAAAAAAAAAAAACATTCCAAGACCACCATGTTAACTAGCACATTATCCTAAATGAAGATTACGAAAGTTGAGAGGGACTTGGTCCTTAACATGATGATGACCTCAGATAGGGCCAAGCAACCCACAGTCCCACATGGATTTTGGACCTTTAAAGTCTTTAAACACCCCACGAACTAAAAAAAATGCTTCAAATTATTAATAGAAATCTCTTATTAATATTCAGCAAGCAAAGGATGAGAGAGTTGCATATCAGATTGGATATAAGGTTACAAGCATTGCAGTTGAATTGTGATGATATTGATACCTGTCAATGTTCCTTAATTTATAAGCCACTCATTAAACATTTAACACATATAATATAGAAATTTAGGATTGTTTGGATCTGAAAAAGAAATGAAGGATTTTGATAGTGATATTTGATTGAGTGTCATGTATTCTCCGTTAGCTTTGGAAGAATGAGGACCCCAGACCAATTCTACAGAGTTGGCCAACTACTAGATTCAGATTAATAAAAAATTTTAGGGGTGGACATGAGACAAGTCGGATTTATGTTTGGCCGTCTCTATTTTCATCTCGAATGAGACGGGATTGAGCATTTTAAAAGTCCGTCCCGAAACTCAAACGGGACGGGACGGGTCCAATTTCGAGCCTAATTTAAAATGAACATTTAACAAACTATTTAACAACAAAAAATCGAATGAGACGAGACGAATCGAATTTTGGGTTTAATATAAAATAAGCATAAGACTTAGAAGTATACAACTACACAAGATAATATCATTTTTTTGTACTTAATGTTTAATTAGAGCAATAAAACTATAAATAATTTTATTTTATGTTTAATTGATACATTTAGTTCAAATTACAAGTAGCGTAATACTTTGATTATTGTAGATTAATTTTTTTGGTTGAATATTACTATCAAAGTATTAAGTTACTTGTAATATGACATTGTTCATATGACATTTCTTATAATAGACATATTACATTGTTACTCATATATGTTTAATTGAATCAAATGTCTATTTCTATTAACGGATTATTTCTATCAAAAATAACTGTTTCATGTTAGGTCTGTCAATTTTGACACAACACGATGATACGACTCGAAACTCGCACGAAATAAAGCGGGTCAAATCCGCACAATTAAAAATGGGTCATTATAGGGTTGACCCGCTAGTAACTCACTTTTTTGATGGGTGGGCGACGAGTCAACCTAACAACACAAAGTAACCCGTATAACCCGTTTATAAATGGGTCAGATCATTTTATATAATCATCGCCACGACCCATTGAACATTATTCTAATTTGATCAAGATTCTCTTTTTAATTCCAAAACTTAGAGTGAGAGTATTATATATCCGACAAATTTGCGACATTGAATAACTAATTTTGAATTAGTTCGTTGTAAAATTTGCAGTTGAATTTAATTTATATTTCCTTCAATTTAATTGGTATTTGTCAAATATGTCATAATATATGGGTAAACCCAACACGACACGACACGACTCGATTATTAAACGGGTTGTAAACGGGTCAATCCGAGACCCACACATTTATAAATAGATTGAGTTTGAGTTTGTATTTTTGACACTATTAGATAAATGAGTTGGGTTTGAGTTTGTACTTTTGACACGATAAAAATCTCAATCCGACACGAATCTGATACGACACGACCCATTGACAAACTTATTTCATGTATGAATTATATTTATTTATTTTTTGAAAACTACACACTCAGTGTGTGCACTTTAATCTAGTATATATGAAACATGTTCTTATGGACGACTCAACACATATCATCTCAAAAACACAAAGGAGGATCTGATAAATTTGGACATTATAGAAAGCTACTGAAAATCAAGTCTGTTTACAATGATCAGGCTTTCAATCAAGTATATTCCGCAATATGTTCCACATTTTTTTTTTTGGAAGGGATATGTTACACATTTTAATTGCGAAGTCTCAGTCACAACTTCAAAGTAGAACATCCTAAGAATCACTGAATGCTTGACTGCTTCCTGTGAATCCTTACCTTAATTATCTTCTTGTATACAGGGCACACCTGCCACCTTGTGCAGCAGTGCAAGCAGCCTGTTTGAGCAAGGCCACGGAAAAGAAAATGCCACCGAAAGATTTGTGGTGTTGTTCCATGCATCCCTGAAAATTTAATTAGGAGCAAAAACAAGGTTCTTTTGCCTATAATGACTCCAAATTCAGGCTTAATTTCACGAGTGTCTCATTCCTACTTATAGAACCAGAGCTCTTTGTTCCTCACATTGTCACTGGCTAGTGGTTACAGATACAGAAATCATACCACACAATCCACAACTCGGAAAATTCAATCCGGATGTCATACTGCAGATCAATCTGATTAAAAAGTGTTAGAGCTTCACACCGAGAAAGAGCTCTGAAAATAGTCATTCTTGGTTTCGGAGGGTCTTGTCGTAGAGCATGTGAACCCCACACCTTTTCACCTTCAACCTGCCCTCCTCACAAACATGAGGACGATAACTTTGGGGTAGAAGTGAGAAGACGCCTGAGTGATTTCGTCGGGACTAAATTTCAAGCGGTCGTCCCTAAAACCAAAGTGTTTATTGTCGAAAAATGCAGACACGTGATTCCCGTCGAACTCTCTGACACCAATTCCATAGGAAACGTAGTCGAGTTTGTTCAAATCCTGAATAACGGGTATTCAAGATATGAGCAAATGTTAGTAAATAGTATCCGCGATATGTATGTCGAGTGTTGAGCGGGATCGGAAGTGGATGGAGGTCGCTTGATGATTGATGTTGGGCGATGTCGGTGTGTGATCGTGCTCGGTATTCCTCGGCGATCTCGCCTTGCTGCTAAGATCAACAACGGTCAAGGAGAGACGGGGTAACCCGCCTTCAACCCTCTGATGCCTAAGTCAGAATCGATATAGAAGTTTGAACAGAATAACGGTGTAGTAAATTGAGAGCGCGTACCATTTAATGTTCAGTTGACCGGTATATATTGGTGGTTGGAGGTTGGGCTGTCTTCTTGCTTTCGATGTGGGACTTGGTGTGTATGTTCTTCTGCTGGGTGTTGTCTAATCGGTATCGGTAGTGGCACGTGTGCGTTATCCTGATCGAATATCGGGCGGGTTTGGTCATCGAAGTTGGAGCCTTCCTGGCGGTGGTCCCTGTCGTGGTGGCGGTGAGACATATTATAACATATAATTGAAGTCGCCTAAGCAAGTATGTAGGTGATTTAGCCGGGTATATGTACAAGTCCCCCAACTTGCTCAGCCAAGGGTATCGACCTTGGTTGGCGAGTTGAAAAAGAAGTGATACCGGCGAGATCACCAGGACGTGCTTCGGCGGCGATGTGTACCTTTGTTTAGGAGCCGGGTATCATGCCATACAGTCCCCCAACTTGGCGACCTAGGTTGTGCACCTTGGTTGGGGGTGCTCCTGTACCTGTACGTGTCATTCTGATCGGTTTGGGGCGAGATCGGTGAGTAGCTAGTTCACCGTTCTGCCATTGTACTTCGTAAAAAATGGTGTTTATGTATCTTTTGTTGTTTGGGCGCTCTTCCGTTTGTATCGACCAGGGGGGTCGCTGTTTGTGGGCGGAGCTCGTTTGAATTGGTAACCCTTAAGTCCCCGAGTCCGTTCCTCCTGGTGGCCAGTAATGACGAGTGATGCAGCGTGATGAAGAGTGACGGTTTATCTGCTTGTGGGCGCTATGGTAGGGGGAGCTCGTTTGAATTGGTAACCCTTAAGTCCCCGAGTCCGTTCCTCCTGGTGGCCAGTAATGACGAGTGATGCAGCGTGATGAAGAGTGACGGTTTATCTGCTTGTGGGCGCTATGGTAGGGGGAGCTCGTTTGAATTGGTAACCCTTAAGTCCCCTAGTCCGTTCCTCCTAGTGGCCAGTAATGACGAGTGATGCAGCGTGATGAAGAGTGATGAAGAGTAACTAGATCGTTTTTAGTGAAGCCGAGTGACTAGACCGCTATCAGTGATGCCGAGTGATGAGCGATATTGGTGATGAAGAGTAATGAGCGACATTGGTGATAGAGAGCGATGAGCGATATCGGACCGTTTTTTGGTTATGCGCGCTCTGTCATCGATATGGGCCTTTCTTGGTCGGTGTGGTTGGTGTATCTACTCTGCCTATCATTAAATGTTGTCTGTTGTCGTGCTGCCATGTGTCTGAGTAGGGCGTCTTGGGGTTCCCAAACGTCCCGTCGTAGCCATAAAGCGTGATGATTGCTTTTCGAAGGTCGCTCCCTCCTCGAAACGGTGCGTACCGGTTCTCGTTCCAGACCTTTCTGATTCTGGTTGACACGTGCTGGGATCCCCTTGATCGACGTGTCTGTTCCAACGGTTGCGATCTTGCCATTTTGCCTATATATGTACTCGTTCGCTGTTTTGTACGTTTTTCTTTTCTGCTTTTCTTGCTTCTGAAATACTTCGCGTTTTTCTGCCGTCGGATTCTCTTATTCTCCTCCTGTCTCCGTCGTGTTTGTTGCTGCGCCACCGTAGGTTTTCCAGTCTTCCCCACCTTCCGGTAAGGACTCGCTGCTTAGTATCTTTTGTGGTGTTTTGGGTTTTGGTTTTCTTTTGGGTTTTGGGTTGTCTGTGTTGCTTGGTGTTCTTGGTTGATCCCTGCTTTGTTGTAGGACTCTGCTGTTTTTCTCCTCGTTTTTGTGTTTCTTCTTCTTCTTCTTCTCGCGTTTTTTTTTTGTTTGCTGGGGTGGTATGTCGTCTAGGAAACTAGTTGCGGGCTGGCGAACCGTTTAGGTTTTGACATTGTCCGTGGCTGTTTCGTAGGTGCCATGTCTTCTTCTCGTCATGACGCCGATACCGGCTCTGGTTCTCGCCGTTATGGGCTAGACGGGCCTCTCCTGTGGACCCTTAGTGATGGTCAGGAGGTTGATGAGCCTGCAAAGGCGTTATCCATGAGGGAGTTGGACAAGGTAAGGTCTGAGTTTCAGATCGGTCCCGGTGTTACTCTGAAGTCCCCGGCTACTGGTGAGCAGTTCTTTAGGCCGCCTAGGGGTTTTATCGCTGTTGATCGCGCTCAGCTTCGATATGGTCTTCGCCTGCCTCTCCATCCCTTCCACGAGTATATCTTTGGTGAGCTGGGGTGTGCCGTGGGACAGGTGTCGCCGCTGATGCTTCAGGTACTGAGCGCGATGTTCTCGTTATGGAAGCTGGCGGGTCTGGATTACCCTACTCGCAATGAGGTGTTGTTTTATTTCGATGTGGCGTATTCAACGAAGAAGGGTTGTGGTGGGACGCTCTCGCTCCGTCAGTGACGAAAGAGTTCGCTGGGTTTCACCGATTTCACGAGTTCGTGTCCTGACTGGCGGAGTGAGCATTTCTTTGCTAGTGGGTGGTCGTCATTCTCCCACAGCCGTGTGCCTACCCGGTTTCGATCCCGAGGTGACGTTTCTAGACCGACGTGATTCCCGTCGTGTGTCGCTTGTGTGTTTGTCTTACTTGTTTCTACTTTTGTAGTTACACGTCAGTATTCTTTGACCGCTATGGAAAAGCGGCGGTGTCATAGGATCGAGAGCGGTTTCAGTGAGAAGTTTAAGAGTGTGTATTTGCTTGCTGATTACCGGATTATGGAGATGACCG
Organism: Geum urbanum; assembly: GCA_946800695.1. Taxonomy (NCBI): domain Eukaryota; kingdom Viridiplantae; phylum Streptophyta; class Magnoliopsida; order Rosales; family Rosaceae; genus Geum; species Geum urbanum. The sequence continues at coordinate 45,286,212 of OX327013.1, forward strand.
GTCTCGCCAAGGCGCCCAGTATGCCGTCTTTGCTTGCTTGTTTGCCTGTTTGTGTTGCTTGTTTTTTTTTTTTTTGCCTTCTGTTGTATCTCGGTGTTTTATATTTTTGCCTTTGTTTTGCAGTTGGGTACAAAAATCAAAAGCGGGACCGGAAAATGTCGAGTTCCTACGGTGATATCGACGAGATTCTAGCCCAATTGGCGGAGGAGGCCGCCAACGCCAAGGTGATCGACCTGGATGTGCGTTCTGGGAGGAATGTTACTCTCTCGGAGCAGACGGACCTGCCTCCTCCCCCGGAGTCCCAGACCGATAAGGTGGGGAGTCGTGTTCCTGTTCGAGTTGTGACCGGTCAACCTGAGAGTCCTCCTCGCTCTCCTGTTCGTCTGAAGAGGAGGTCTGGAGATGAGGGCGCTCCATTTAAGCATTTGAAGCGGATGGGCGAGATCCCTGAAGCTCCCATCCCCGTTCACGATGATGAGGAAGCCTCCCGTGTTACCGTTGCAGTCCCCGGTTCCCGAGATGATGCTGCCGAAACGGGCGATGCTGCTGAAATAGGTGATGCCGATAATCTTTGGTACTTTGATAAGGAGGACACTTGTGTTCAGGTTGATGATTCTGATATTGGTCCTTATTGTCTGTTAGGCGATGTTCCTCGTGGCGATCCCAACGTCGCCGTTGATGGGCGCGTCGTTATTGCCCGGTCAAGCAACTGGGAAGGACCACCGCCGTACTCGGCCGAGATACTCGCTCTCCTACCTCCATACGTGGCTACGGTGGCTAATGTCGAGAGTGGGGCCGAGCAGTGTCTGCGGTCCTTTGCCGCCTCTCTCCAGTTGATGTGTCATCAACGCCATACTTTGGTGGCGTCGTCCGAGGAGCTGGCTCGTGTCAACGGCCTCCTGTCGGTGAGGGATGAGCAACTCGTGAAAGCGAGCGAGGAGTGGCAGTCCTTGTAGCAGAAGTACGAGGTTTTGGAGGGCGAGAAGAAGCTCGCTGATGAGTGCCTGGATGCTTCCTTTATCCGGGGTCGTCAGCTTGAGCTGGAAGTTAAGGAGGAGCGTCAGCGGGCTAAAGATCTGAGGGCTCGTCTGGCCATTGCTGAGGGCCAAGTCACTGCCTTACGCGGCCAGGTAAAGGAGTTGGAGGATCGGCGTGAGCAGGAGCTGATCGATGCGGTGGAAGATTTCAAGGCCAGCCCCGAGTTTGATGGCGCTGTTATGAAGGCTTTTACTGACGGCCTGCAGCAGACTCAGAAACGCTTCTTCGATAACGGTTGGGTGAACGAGAAGTATGACGTTGACCTGAAGCGTATTACCGAGGAGCGCCGTCTGAAGCGTGAGTCCAATGCTAAAGCCCTGCTGAAGATTAAGGAGGAGAAGGCCGATGAAGAAGAACGACAGCGATCGAATGTTTCTAAAGGTATGACTCCTGATGGTTTTCATCCTTTAACGCCTAGCGCGTCTCTGTCGACTCCCCTAAGTCGTCACATTCGTGATGTTGAACTTTTTTCTCAGACACGGAGTGAGAGGCTGGCCGGCTTGTATCGGGAGCGGTTTCTTGAAGACGGTGCTGCAGACCTGTTGTGAAGCTCGGGCATCTTTTATCTTGTAGTTTTATCGTTTTCCCTTTGCTTAGTGTAGGCGTGTTTGAACTTTGTATCCCTGCCGTGATGGCTTTTGAATGAAATGAAATTTTTTTTCCAAGTGTTGTCCGGTATTGCCAACGATGAAAGGTCTAAAAAAAATTCGTTTGTCTGTTTGTGGATTCTAAGTGTTTGGGGTAACCGGTATCTTTGATAACGCCCGAGAGTGATATAGTGTTTGGTGTTTTTATCAAAAATAGCCAAGTATTCTGGCAAATCGTAAGTAAATGAGACGAGTGTTTTATAGTGGTTCACCAATTTGGCTACTCCACTTGTGCCTCGCTGGGCTTTACTATGCTTTCTTTGCTTTACAAGTATCGGGGTCTGGTAACGCGATATAGTCAAACAACAAAGGTCTGAAGAATTTTTGTTTCATTGGTGGCGGTGCCGGATGATCGAGCGAAATGAGTCCCTGGTGTGATGGTGCTGATCGATTGGATGCCCCGACCGTGTTGTTACGTGGAATTTGTCCTACTGGTGGCAATATCAGACGTGTTCTGTATTCCACGTGCGTGGTATCCTTAGGCCGTTCTTGTCTTGGAGGATGAACGTGGTTGGTGTGACGCTCTCGGTGATTTTAAAAGGGCCCTCCCATGTTGGTGCTAGGCCTTTGGATTTGGGGATGACCTCTCTCCAGACCATATCGCCCACGTGGAGCTTCCGTGCCTTTACCCGTCTGTTGTAATGTCGGGCGACTAGTTGCTTGTTTGCCGAGAGTGCGATAACGGTATCGTCCTGCCTTTCTTCTCGGAGTACGTTGGCCATGTTTAGGCCGTGCTCGTTGGTGTCCTGGTCATATCCCTCAAGTCTTGGGCTTCGGTGTGTGATTTCTAATGGTAAGATGGCCTCGGCGCCGTATACCAGTGAGAACGGTGAGTCCCCTGTTGCCTCCGTTGGCGTTGTTCGTATCGCCCAGAGAACCTCGTAAAGGCTTTCTGCCCATTTGTGGTTGTAGTCCTCCATTCTTCTTTTCAGGCCGTTCTTTATTTTTTTGTTTGCCGCTTCTACTTGTCCGTTTGTCTGAGGGTAGTATACCGATGCAAATACCAGGCGAGTTCCTAAGTTGCCGGTGAACCTCTTCATCTCGTCGTTGTTGAATTGTTTCCCGTTGTCGGTGACTATCGTTAGTGGGGCTCCGTACCGGCAATATATGTCCTTCCAGAGGAAATTGATGACCTTTTTCGTGGTGATGAGGACGAGCGGCCTGGCTTCGATGTATTTCGTATGGTAGTCTATGCAGACGATGATGTACTTGAATTGGCCGGAGGATGCCTTTAGTGGCCCGATTAGGTCGAGTCCCCACTGTGCGAACGGTATAGGGCTGACGATGATGGACATTGGCGCTGCCGGGGCGTGTATCCGGTGTGCATGCTGGGCGCAGGCTTGGCACTGATCGACGATACTTCTTGCGTCCTGTCGCATCCCTCTGTAGTAGAACCCATATCGGAGTAGTTTGTGTATGATGTTATTTGGTCCGCCGTGGTTGCCGTACTCGCAGTCGTGGAGGTTTTTCAGCATGCTCCTGCCTTCCGTTTGCGTGACACACTTAAGCATTGGGAATCCTCTTTTGTTCATGTACAGTTGGCCGTTCTGTATGCTGTAGTATGCCGCTCTTTGGGCGAGTTGTCTTGCCTCTATTCGATCGGTTGGCGTTGTTCCATCTGTGAGGTATTTGGTTAAGCCTTTTCGCCAGTCTTCCTCTGGTGTTGTTGGTGGAGCCGCTGTGGTTATTGTGAATATTTCCTGAAAGCTTTTGGATATGCTTGGTCGTTCTAGTGTTTCCACCATTGTGTGTCCCCTTGCCGCGATTGCTGGGGCGGTTGCTAGTCTTGCCAGGGCGTCAGCCCTCTTGTTCTGCTCTCTTGGGATGTGCGTTATGTTGTAGAAGGAGAATTTGCCCAGTAGCGCCTTTACGTATCCTAGGTATGCCGACATTTGTGTCCCTCGTGCCTCGAATTCCCCGGTTACGTGATTGATCGTTAGTTGGGAGTCGCTGAATATATTAACGTCCCTGGCCCCCGTGTCCAGGGCGAGTTGTAGACCGGCAATTAGGGCTTCGTATTCGGCCTCGTTGTTGGATGCCGGGAATGTGAATCGTAGGGCGTACTCGGCGTAGGTTTTGCCGGGACCGGTTAGGATTGCCCCCGCTCCTGCTGCTATGGCCGTTCTGGATCCGTCAACGTATAAGTTCTAGTACGACGGTGTTGTTACCTGGGTTGTGGGCGATGTGCTGGGTGCTGGTTGTTGTTGGTCGGTAATTGTCGGTTTCAGTTCTGCTATGAAATCCGCTATTGCCTGCCCCTTTATTGCTCCTCGTGGTTTGTATTCGATGTCGAACTCGCTGAGTTCTATCGCCCATTTGGTTAATCTGCCGTAGTGGTCGGGGCTAGCAAGTACTTGGCGTAGTGGTTTGTCCGTTAGGACGTGTATAGTGTGGGATTGGAAGTACGATCGCAGGCGTCTCGCCGCTGTTATTAGCGCTAGGGCCAGTTGCTCGAGTGCCGGGTATTTTGCCTCTGCATTTTCCAATCCTTTTCCGGTGAAGAATACTGGTAACTCGGTGTTGGTATCCCGTCTAACTAGTGCTGAGCTTACGGCGGTGAGCGAGGTGGCGAGGTAGATGTATAAGACCTCGCCCGGCACTGGTGCGTAGAGGAAAGGGATGTGGGCGAGATATTGCTTGATGGCGGTTAGTGCCGATTCGCACTCGTCGGTCCATTCTACTGCCTTCTTTTTGGTGAGCCTGATTGATTTGAAGAACGGCCCGCATTTGTCTGTATATCGTGCTATGAATCGGGCCAGTGATGCTAGCTTTCCTGTTAGCGCTTGAAGCTCCTTTTTTGTTATTGGGCGAGTTGTGTCGAGGACGGCCTGTACTTTTCCCGGGTTAGCCTCGATCCCGCGTTGGCTCACCATGTATCCCAGAAATTTCGTTGTTGTTACCCCGAAGATACATTTTGCCGGGTTGAGTCTCATGTCGCTGCTGATGAGCGTGTCTAGCACTGCTTTGAGGTTTCTTACGTGGTCCTCCCGGCGTCGGCTTTTGACAATTAGGTCGTCCACGTAGACTGCGACGGTGTCGTTGTCCAGTGGCGCAAGCAGCTCCGTCATGAATCTTTGGTACGTTTCTCTGGCGTTTTTCATTCCGAAAGGCATGACGTTGTAGCAGTATAGCCCTCGATCGGTGATGAAACATGTTGCTTCGCTGTCAGCCGGGTTCATTTTGATTTGGTTGTACCCGGAGTAGCAGTCCATTGTTGACAAGAGTTCGTGGCCGCTGGTGGCGTCTGCGAGTTGGTGGATCTGTGGTAATGGGAAGGAATCTTTTGGACATGCATTGTTGACGTCGGTGTAGTCTACGCACATTCTCCATTTTTGGTTGCTTTTTTTGACCATGACGACGTTTGAGACCCATTCCGGGTAGTGGATCTTTCTGATGAACCCTATGTCGAGTAGCCTGGTTACCTCTTCTCGCATGGCGCTGTATTGTTCTTCGTTGTACGCTCGCCGCTTTTGTTTCTTTGGGATGGCGTCAGGTGAGATGTTTAGTTTGTGTGAGACGATGTCCGTTGCTATTCCTGGCATGTCGGCGTATGACCATGCGAATACGGTACCACATTCCCTGAGAATGTTGACAAGGGCGGTCTCGATTGTTGGGTCCAGGTTGGTCCCGATTTTGATGGTTCGCTCGGGGTGTTCATCCGAGATGGAGATTGGTTTTGTGGCTGTCTCGGCTGATGGGCGGGCCGTTAGCGATCCCGTCCGTGGATCTTGGGGAGCCTCGTGAAGTCTGTTTCCTTTTAGTGCGCATACCTCTCTTACCGGGTAGCTGGCGTGTTTGGGGGATCCTGGTAGAGTGGGCGTCGTTCCTCTGACGGTGCATACTCCCCCGGTCGTTGGAAATTTCATTGTTAGCATCCGTTGTGATACGATGGCGTTTATTCTGTTTAGGGTGTTGCACCCGATGATGGCGTTGTAGAATGATGGGGCGTCGACAACTAGGAATTCGATGTGTGTCTTGGCGCTGCAGCCCTCCTGTCCCAGCGCGATTCTGAGGTAGTCGCTTCCCAGTGGTTGTATTTGGTCGCCGCTGAAGCTTACTAGTGGGTGGTGGTCCCTTTTCAGTTTAGATGGAAGTCGCTCGAGTGCCTCGTATGCCGGCCGGAATATGACGTTGACTGATGAACCTGTGTCCACGAGGCATCGCCCGACGCTGCATAGGTCGATCACGGTGTCCACTAGGAAGGGGTAGTCTTCAGATACCGGCGGTCTCTCCTGTTCTTCTGATTCGTGGAATGTTATGGATCCCCATCCGGTTTTGGCGGCCTTTGCCGGTCCTTGTCGTAGGTTGCATATCGCCCGTTCGTTTCTTCGCTCCGTTTTGGACTTGCCGCCCGTGATTGCGTTGATTCTTCTAACGCTATTGATGTTCGTTGCTGGGCATTCCGGTTGAGCGTTGTGTCCCGTCCTGAATGTTGACAGGTTTCCTTTCTCCAGCTGTGCTTGTACTGCCTTTTTTACTTCGTGACATCTTTCTGTGTCGTGGGATTCGTTTTGGTGGAAGTCGCACCACCTCCCCGTGTTCCTGTAATCTGTTGCTCGGAATGACTTTTTGGGTAGTGTGAATAGTTCTGGGTGGGCCGTGAGGATATCGGCGTACTTGGCGTTTAGTACGCTGAACACCGGTTGTGGTAGCGGGGTGGTGTAGTTTGTTTTCTCTTCTCGTTGTCTTTTCCCGCTGCTGGCGTAACCTTTGCTGTTGTTGGCGTAATTATGCCTTCCGGTGTTGTGCCGTTGTCCGCCTTGTCGCCATCGTTGTTGGTCCTGGTCCTGTGATCTTCCCTTATTTCTGGGTGGGGTTACCTGTGATCGATCGTGGGCGGGGAGCGGTTCCTGTATGTTTGTGGTGAATGTGTTTACCTGTTGCGTTGTCGTGGGATTGGAGCCGAAAGTTTGCAGTTCTAGTTGGGCGTGAGATGTCACGCGGTCTAGTAGGTCGGCGTATGTGGTAGCTGGATTCTCGTTGAGTTTCCAGGTCAGCGATTCTGGTTGTAGGGCGTTTCTGAGTACGCAGAAGGCCGAGTCGCTGGATATGCCGCGGTAGTTGGCGATGGCGGTGTTCCAGCGAGAAATGAATGCGGATAGTCCCTCCGCGGGTTCCTGCTTTATAGCCTGCAATTGGTTGTAAGTTAGTGAGCAACTCGCCGATGTTATATATCTCTTTATAAAAGCTTTAATGAGTTCTGGGAAAGATTTTATGGATTTCGGCGGGATGCTAAAGAGCCAGCTGAGCGCGTCGCCCGTTAGGCTTTCCATGAATAAATAACAGCTTGTGGCGTCGTCGTAGCCTCTGCCGGTTGTTGCTGATGTGAAAACGTCGATTTGGAGGGATGGGTCTGTTTTTCCCCTGTATCGCTCTAGTTTGATTTTTGCCAACGGATGTCGCCCTCGGCGCATAATGTCGCTCGAGAACGGTTCCTTGCGCACTGCTGGGAGTGTACGGTCAAGGTAACTGGGCTCCGGTTGTGATAACCGTCGTATCACCATTTCGAGGTCGGTCACTCGTGCCGCCATTTGCCCGCCGAGCGGGTTGCTCGCATTCGTTCTAGTGTTGGCGTATGGGGGTGGTGATACTGGTGAGCGGGCGAAGTTATTTGGTTCTGGCCCGTCAATGCCTTGCAGTCTGTTGTTTCCCTGGGGCGATTCCGGCTCTCGGTGGTGGGATTGGGGTGGGGGGGTTGCCTCCGATAATGGATCTGGGTTGGGTTCTGCACGTTCCGTGGTTCTCATTCCCGTGGATGCCGCTTTGTATCGCTGGTGTTCGAAGTCCCTGGCCTTTTCGAGCTCCGCGCATCTTTCCATGGCCGATTCGTATCGGCGTTGCATGTCGGCGATGTGGTCATGCGTAATGCTTACGTGGCGCTTACTTGGCCGCCGTAGTGTTTGATTGTCGTGCTCGCTATCGTAGTGTGTTTCTCGTTGTCCGGTACCGGGTGATATTCCCAGTGTCAGGCTTGTGTCCATGTTCGTCGCTTGCTGAGAGTTTCGTGGTTGGAAAAAAAAAATTCTTGTGTGCGATTCCCACAGACGGTGCCAATGTTCAAATCCTGAATAACGGGTATTCAAGATATGAGCAAATGTTAGTAAATAGTATCCGTGATATGTATGTCGAGTGTTGAGCGGGATCGGAAGTGGATGGAGGTCGCTTGATGATTGATGTTGGGCGATGTCGGTGTGTGATCGTGCTCGGTATTCCTCGGCGATCTCGCCTTGCTGCTAAGATCAACAACGGTCAAGGAGAGACGGGGTAACCCGCCTTCAACCCTCCGATGCCTAAGTCAGAATCGATATAGAAGTTTGAACAGAATAACGGTGTAGTAAATTGAGAGCGCGTACCATTTAATGTTCAGTTGACCGGTATATATTGGTGGTTGGAGGTTGGGCTGTCTTCTTGCTTTCGATGTGGGACTTGGTGTGTATGTTCTTCTGCTGGGTGTTGTCTAATCGGTATCGGTAGTGGCGCGTGTGCGTTATCCTGATCGAATATCGGGCGGGTTTGGTCATCGAAGTTTGAGCCTTCCTGGCGGTGGTCCCTGTCGTGGTGGCGGTGAGACATATTATAACATATAATTGAAGTCGCCTAAGCACGTATGTATGTGATTTAGCCGGGTATATGTACAGAGTTCATGGACTTTCCCGTCTTTGGTTTGGAATTTGTACTCACATTTCAAAGCAAGCCAGGCATCGTTGGAGGGGGAAGTGCAGTCTGACCTTGCAACCACTGCGGGAAAAGCGAAACTCGCTATGCAATTCTGGTCCTCGTGTTGATCCAGCGAACTTGATACTTACCGAACATCCCTCCGATTTATATTGTACTTACCGAACATCCCTCCATTTTTTGAAACATTCTCCATCAAAAGGATAAAACTTCATTATAGAAAAATTGCTTTTGTTTTCCTTCAGATTTGTCAGAGAAAAATAAAGTTCAAAAATTGTTGAAATTTTGTGTTTGTGGATATGACAAGAGAAAGAAAAATGCTTTAAAGACACGTAAATGTTTACGCATTTCTTTAGACTTTATTTGTCCCACTACTTAGTGCAAGGAGGGATAATCAAATAAGTTTTTAGGATATAAGAAAGTTTAGCAACTTGCTATTGTTGATCGTCGGTTTGCATTAACAAAGATCAACCTAATACTTGATCAAAGGTTTTACAAGAGACTCAAGATTATTAGAAACTATTTCTGCAGAATAATAGTTTCTAGATTTTATTAATTCAAAACTAATGAAAAATTGCTATAATAATAGAGGAGTGATAATATGAAAATTGTGAATTGCTAGAAGAAGAGACATTGAAAGCTTAATTAATAGATCATTTGAATGAGGCGTGAGAACTCCTATTTATAGGAGTAAATCATAACTTTTCAAACATGACTTTTTAATTTGAAACAGATTCTTTGATCAAGGGGTACATCCTTTTGATCATCTCACACCCTTTTCATAACATATTGGTTAATTACGAATAATCACATTGGTTTGTTAACCATCAAATATCTTTTCAACATATACATCTCTTCATATTTTGAAAATATTTTCAACATACAGTAAAATCTCGATAAATTAATAACTTTGAAATTGACAAAATTTATTAATTTAGCGAGATTTTTAATTAATCGAGTATTAAATTAATACTCAAGTTTCAAATTAAGACCGACAAAAAATATTATTTTAACAAAATTATTAATTAATTAAATATTAAATTATCAAAATTTTACTATATATTCTAAAATCATAAATCATAATATGGCGCAGACGAATAAAGCTAGCTATTAACTGCTACCGATCTACAGTCAACACTTCAATATTTATAAAACATAATAAGATACATAAGAAACTAACTAAAGATTTAGTAGATAACAAATATGCAAGTAAAGTAAGTGACTGTGGGATGGCCTCTACCCGAAGAAAAACAATCTGCAGAAAGATTGAGCAGTTCAACCAGCAAGATCAACCAACAGTAAGATCTGGTTTTCCGAAGATATGTTGTAGAAACTAGACCGAGGATAAATAATTACAGAGAGCCAAGTTTCAAACACTGGTGTGTATTGCATTTGGGTGTAGTTATTGAAAATGAGGCCAATTATAATGAAGCCCTGGCATTGCCTTTCCACGGAAAACAATAATGAGGTATGTAGATGGGACAGGAGGGGACGCAGTAGTCTATGATATGACCAAAGAGCAGTGAACTTAACTTCCTAGGAAATTCGAGGAAGCTCGCTCTCTGGTCCTAACTTAATTACTATAGAAAAAAATCTCTGTATGGAATAAATCAGCGTGAATAAGAAGTTTCTCTCACAGGTATCAGTGGCATAAATACTAGTAGTTGTGCTTGGAGCCTTGGAGGGGAATGAAGGTCCAGTCGTCTAGCGTGAAGTGTACCTTGGCTAGATGAGATTGAGAAAGTTGGACGTCATTTCATAAGTAGCGTAGCTAGCTAGACACATTACAACATTAATCGGAATGAGATTGAGATCGAGAAAGAGTGGTACAACGTTATTAAGACGGTAGACACAATGAGATTGAGAAAATATATGCTACAATATGTTTCACATTAATCGCAAAACTCAATCACAAATACAAAATTCAATGAATTACTGAATGCTTGACTGTTTTATGTGATTCCTTATTCAACTTCTTATATAAAGGACACTAGGGGTCGGCAACGAGCCGGACCGGGTTTGAATATTATTTTGCTAAATTTTGGGTCGGGTCGAACTTTTTAAAACAAATTAAGCCCATGGGCTGGCCCGTGCCCATGAATCAGGCCTTGACAAGCATTTCGGGTCGAGCTGAGCCTATTGGACCTTTTATATTTAATAACATAAAAACATGAAAATTAAAAAAAATTTACAATTTTTTTCTTTTCAACTCTTCAAGTGAGACTACGATAAAAGAACTATTCAAATGAGACTTTATTACTACTATAATAACAGACTTTTTTGAAACAAATAGGAAATAGGATAGACGTACACTACTATAAGGAATACTATAAAACTATAAGACTAAAATTTTTATTGTAATACTAACATTATAATTAGTTAATTCAATATCACTATACTAAGTTAATTTTAAGACTATAAGACTATAATTAATTAATTATGAATTCTTGAGTGTTTAGTTAGGTGATATATAATCACTACTTTGTGGTTTTTGCCCATATTGTTGTTGTTGTAGTGTATGACTATGAACTATAATGTATAATTGTATATATCACAAATTGTTCATATATAATATATTTGTTTATGAGCTTGTCGGGCCGGGCCGGCCTCGATGGGTCTAGGCAAATTTTTGATAAATCGGGCTTTTTCGGACTTATGGGTTTTGGGAACTCGGCTCAAGCCTGACTTTATGTCCATTAGTCGAGCTTTTTCGGACCTAAATTCGGGGCAGACCAGGCTTGGGCTTGATGGATCTCGGGCCGTCCACGGACTTTTCAGGCCTATGGGCCAAAGATCATAATGCTCATATTGGCAAATAATTAAAATAATAAAAAAATCAAATTTCATGTATTTTTTTCATAGGAAAACAACATAATGCTGGTATTTGGTAGTGACAAGTATGACCTCCTAAATGATGACTTTAAGGGATAGATTGAGATAAACAACTCAGTAGACTGGCAGTGATAAACAAAATGCTACGTTCAACTTAGTAGACTGGTTCTGTAAAAATTGCAACACCAATAAGGGGTTGCTGATAGCTTACCAATCCTGGTTTATAAAAAGGGCCTTTGATATTGACACCCGTTGTTCTACCCAATCACGGAGGGATGTTGGAGTTTATGTGGGAAAAAAAATTAGTATATTATTATTATTATATAATATAAATATTATAATTTATTTGAAATATATCTAATTTTTAATGACGCGTATGAGTACATGATTAATTCCAATTTGACAACTTTGTAAGAATATTATTATATATTATTTCAATAATAAAGTCTAAATATTAGGTCAATTAGGATTCAATCTCTTACCAGGTTTATGATTTTATGGCCTTTTTTTCTTTATAAAAGCTCCACCGTTCCTGAAATTAAAATACAATCATTTTATTAAGTTTATTAGATATGGAGAGATACTTCAAAAAAAAAAAATCCTTTTCTTCTACTCTAACATCAGATGAGCAACCATCTACGAAAATTCAAAAGAAAAATAGTAACAATATGAAAAAGTCTCATGCAGGAGATATTACTGAAAAGTATCCATCGGATCCCGCTAAACGTCCGTCAATTTCAAGTTATCATCCTAACATTCAAGAAGAAGTTCGAAGATATTATCTACAACAAGGTCCTTGTCGACCTAAAAATCATACTTTTCCTTTTACGGAATTTGGGGGAAAAAAGAAGAAAATAAGGTTTATTCGTGATTGGTTTGTTGATTTTCCATATTGGTTAGAGTATAATATTAAAGAGGATGCTGCATTTTGTTTATGTTGTTATCTTTTCAAACTAGCTATTGGAGAACAAGGCGGTGGTGAAACTTTTGTTGGTGCTGGTCATGGATTCAGTAATTGGAAGAAGAAGCAAACGCTAATATCACATTTTGGAGGATCAAATATTCCTCATAATCAGGTTGCGAGTAATTGTGATGTTTTATCAAACCAAAAACAATGCATTGAGACTGTTTTGTCAAAGTATATAGATCAAAATCCAATTGACTACCCTAACCGAGACTATTTTTTAAGCTTTTCATGTAGGACCCTCCTAACCGAGAATCCTAACTCCGTCCCTAGTTCTACCCTGCAAACTTTGTATTTATATACCAAAAAATTCTGTGGTTTTAGAAAAACAATCCGATTTAATCTTAGGTAGCTGCTAATTCCATCTACAGTTACTTTTTCTTGGTAAGAAATTCCAATTGCAGATAAAAAAATATTTTAAAGTTACACAGCATTGACTTATGTCTTTGATAATTGTTTTATCAGATTGATTCCTGATTACCATCCTACCTCGGATGAAGTCTTAGGTGAAGGAAAGCATGATGCACCAAGTAAAAGACAGAACCACTAATAGCTCCAGGCAGATACAACTTCAGCCCCAAAAATTCTTCCATGCAACAAAGCATGAAAAGCCCCAACAAAACTGATCAAATCTATCACTTCATACTCCTTAAAGAGTGTGAGACACTGAGACTTATATGTCGAGCAGGCTTAACTTTATGATTCATTCTCCAACCAAACAGGAATTAACTTAAAAGACTCTGTGTCATAAAGAAAAATTTAAACCTAGTGTCAAAAACTCAACCTTAAAACATACAGTCCGATCATGTCAAAAACCATATGATCAAAATTGCAGCAGTTATAAATGGGTGAAGACGCTCAAACTTAAAATTGTGCAACGAGATCTGCTCATAAAGATTTAAGAAACTTTTGTCACAATATGTTCTATATCATTAGACCAAAACACTAAGCAGCTTTAAGGATCCCATTTTATATTTGAATAGCAGCCTCCTTCTATAGGTATCGCATAGACACATTCAAATACGAGAAGCTGGCAGTAATTCAGTATACAGCCATTCAAACAATGAGCTCCTGCATGCATGAGAAAACAAATTACCCACAGTAAAAGGGCAGGCAACTTTGGAAATTCTTATATCAATTCTGTAGACATTGACTAGGATTTCATGGTAAACTTTTCAATTTTGATTTATAATATATAAGCTTTCAAACTGGTACATGCCACAATATTTTTCACATCAATCGATAAAATTCACTAACAAGTACAAAGAATCACTGGATGCTCGACTGCTTTCTCTGATACCTTATTCATCTTTTTGTATACAGAAGTGCACGCAGCCTAAATATAGCAATGCCACGGAATTATGAATCAATAAGGCTCGAAAAGAGTAGAGGATATTTATTCCAGGGACCTTATCAATTCTTCGAAATTGAAGACGAGCCAGTCAGCCTTCGCTGCAACAGCATCTCGAAGTTGAACACCAGCATAGCAGATGAACAAGTCAGCACCTCCAGGTTGACGTGCCTGGAAACAGTAGAGAAACAATATTGGTAAGACATTCATGTGTCAGCTTAATGAGTCTTATTACTATACTCAAGCATACATGACTCATTTCAGTCTTAGATTAAAGCAAGCTTGATCCTAATCTAGTGAATAATATTAAGTACAAGGGTTCAGCTAATATGTACAACGCAGAAAACAAAAAATAGTCTTTGTTGTGCTGTTTGGACATTTGAATGATTTACATACCTCGAGATCAGTCGCACCATCCCCAATCATGACTAATTTCTTGTGATCATGGATCTGAAACAGTTTAATAACCTTACAAGTTACCATCATGATACTTGCAACAACTAAACAACACTGAAACACAATGTATACCAACCCTTCTTATCTGTCGCACCGCAGTGGCTTTTCCTCCACTCCTTGAAGTGGGTTCATTTTTGTCAAAGCCCACAAATTCTCCATTACTTCCAAACAGCAGTTGATTGGCAAATACATTTTCTGGGGGTATCCCAAGACTTAATGCAACAGGCTGTACAAGAAATCACTCATTTAATAGCGACAGTAATGATATATATGAGGTCAGAGGTATCAGAATTATGACAATATTACCCTCCAGCAATATAAAAAAAGGACGCATGCGCCATGCAGTAGCCTACTTTTATCATCTGCCGGAAACCTCCAGAGACCAGGTACACCGTGGTTCCTTGAGCCTTCAGCTTGTTGATTAATTCAGCTATCCCAGGAGATATCCTACATAAGAATGTATTCAACGATTAGATTCATGTTTATTAAGGCACAGATGTCCAACTAGCAAAAGCCGCCTACTTTGGGGGCCTCTTCTCCAGATAATCTTGTAGTTGAGAATGGGATGGGTTGAACAAGGCTAATCTGGTAGCCAAAGCCTCCTCAAAAGGTACTGAACCACCCATTGCCCTGGAAAAGATGAAAAGAACTATCAGAAACCAAAACTCTACTACACAAACCAAACAAAGCAAGTTTCTTAGCAGACTCCAACCTAGAAGTCCACTCTGCAACAGCCTTTCCAGCTCCACAAAATTCCGCAAGTTCATCAATACCTTCATCCAGGCAAACCGTGCTATCCACATCAAAGCACACCGCATCAGCAATGCTCCATAACTCGAGTACCTCTATAAACATTAAAATACCAAACATTAACCAAAGTCACTGATCCTGATTCAATTCTCTATAAACAACCTATTACCAAATACTACCTTTAGAAGGTAAGGTGTTGTCGAAGCGGCTAATTGTGGAGGCTTCAACTGGCTGAATAGAAGCAGCAATTGCACCGAGTGATTTGTGATGTTGTTCCATCCCTACTTGACTTCTATTTCTATACACACTTTTGGTGAACTGCACTGAAAATGCGGGAGCAAAAGCAACGCTCTTTTGCCTATAATGACTCCGAATTCCAGTGATCCGTGACGGGTTCACCAACCCTTCCATGAATGTCTGCTTCCAACAAATCAAAACCACAAATCAGAAAATAAAAACGTCAACCAATCACATATGCTCCAAGCACCCTAAAGAAGTAACACATCAATCTCACAAATCGCCACGACCCAATTCCACAAACACAAAAACTAAGACAACGCAGACCTAAAGATCATAACTTTGACACACATCTTCCGCATAATCAAACCTCACAAACCTTTACACAACAGCATGCGTGACAAAACCAAAGACCCAACTCATCAAAGATCGAAACTTTTCAACGAAAACTGGAAACATGCTATAACTATAGGAATAAACAAGACTCAAGTTTTAGTACCAGAGCTCTTTGATCCTCACACTCTCTAGCAGAGCAACACGTAACCAACCAGTCTCAAATTTACATACATATGTACCAAAATCGAAACTTTATTACTACCAAAGACAATGACAAGAATGAAATGAATGTCTACCCATGTATAACTTAATTTTACAGACATTGGGTATTCTGTTGTGTATATATTATCAATCAAAAGAAAGATTAAGCTCTCCCATGAAAACAAATCCAAGCAGATGAACACTGTTACAAAACAACAACAGATCTACCAACAGAAATGTGAAACGTAGATCGGGCAGTACCTGGTGGCTGAAGAACACTGTAATTTCTCAGCTACTGATTGAGATTTTCTGTTGAACTCTTCGTTTCTCTTCTGGGCCCTTTTTATTTTCTCATACATGAGACTGATGTTGCCATGTCTGTTGAAAAGAATTATCAGTTTCAAATATACCCCCAAAGAGTGTTCTAATTATCATATTTCCCGAAACTTGTTCTGGGTCACAATCAGATGTGGGCTCTAGGCCCAACTAATTAAAAGACTAAAACTTGCTCTCTACTTGTTTGAATTGTTGTTAATTTTAATCTTCTAGAACTTTGGATATGTAACCCCTAGGGCATCTCTGACAATCTGTATTACGTATTTACGTTCATGTTTGAATTCATAATTGTAATTTTTTGTTTGTTTTGTTTGGGGTTAAGTTTTAGAAGATTGATGATGAGTTATGGACTTATGGTGCACAAATGCAATGGACTAAATCGTACATAGAAAGTAGAGAAATTCATGCATTGTGGTCTGTTATGCAACGTCTAAAAACATGTGCCTATGATCCATAACAATCTGTTTTGAAACATCAAATCTCAAGAACCCAAAACCTAAATCAAACAACTTGAGATGCCGAGCATATTCTAATCAAGACTATGTTAGGTCACTTTATGTTCTAGTCTATTGTTACAACAGAGTGATCAAGCCTTGGCTATATAAACAGCTTGTGTTCATGAGTACCTAGATCAGCTAGGATTAGCTCTATCAAGTTTACTTTTTTGGGCCTCCATTGTAACCATCACAGACGACATAAGAGAAAAAACGACATGCCGTACCGTAGCCAAACCTGTAAAGCGTATACAAAAGTACGCCATGACCAGTTCTTTCTCAATTTCAACACCACCCCAAACCGGGTCGTCGTAACAGAAAAAAAAAACCCGAACCCGATTGTGATGGAGCGGCGGTGCCACTACGAGGTACTCGGCCTCGACCGCGGCTGCACCGCCGACGAAATCAAGTCCGCCTACCGTAAACTCGCTCTCCAGCGCCACCCCGACAAGCTCGTCCGCACCGGCGTCCCCGAATCCGACGCCAACGCTCAGTTCCAGGAGCTCGGCCACGCCTACGAGGTCCTCTCTGACCCCAAAGAGCGAGCCTGGTACGACTCTCACCGCTCCCAGATCCTCTTCTCCGATCCAACCTCCGCCGTGAACTCCGCCGTCCCCGACCTCTTCTCCTTCTTCTCCACGGCCGTGTTCTCAGGCTACTCCGACTCTGGCAAGGGTTTCTACAAAGTCTACTCCGACGTCTTCACCAAAATCTACGCCAACGAGCTCGCCTTCGCTCGGAAGCTAGGGTTAGGAGTTAACTCAATCCCGGAGGCTCCGGCGTTGGGGAACCTGAAGAGCGACTACTCCCAGGTGACGGCGTTCTATAACTACTGGCTAGGGTTTTGTACTGTGATGGATTTCTGCTGGGTGGACCAGTATGATGTCATGGCGGGAGCGAATAGGAAGGTGAGGAGGTTGATGGAGGAGGATAATAAGAAGCAGAGGAAGAAGGCGAAGAGGGAGTACAACGAGACGGTGAGGGGATTGGCGGAGTTTGTGAAGAAGAGAGATAAGAGAGTGATGGATATGATGGTGAGGAGGGAGGATGAGAGAGAGAGGAAGAAGAAGGAGGAGATGGAGAAGAAGGCTAAGGCGGCGAGGGAGAAGATGGAGAGGGCGATGGCGTATGAAGATCCTGAGTGGGCGAGGGTGGCGGAGGAGGAGAAGGAGGATGAGGAAATTGATGAGGAGGAGGAGGAGGAGGAGAGGAGGAGGAATGAGCTGTATTGCGCGGTGTGTGGGAAGAAGTTTAAGAGTGAGAAGCAGTGGAAGAATCACGAGCAGTCGAAGAAGCATAAGGATAAGGTTGCTGAGTTTAGGGAGTCGATTGAGGATGAGGAAGAGGAAGGGAGGGAGGATGAGGTTGTTGATGAGTTAAGCGAGCGGATTCGGGAGAGTTTGGAGGTCGAGGAGGAGTTTTATGATGTTGGTGACGAAAAGCTACAGGATAGTGACATTGGGGATGATGAAATGGAGCTTCTTCAAGAGATGGCAGCGAGGCAGAAGAGTAGGGGAAAGGTTGGTGGAGCAGTTGAAGTTGATGACGACGATGATGAAGGGGATGATGATGAAATGGAACTTCTTCAAGCAATGGCAGCAAGGCAGAAGAGTAGGGAAAATGTTGGTGGAGCAGTTGGAGTTAATGCGGATGATGAAGCTGGTGCTGGTGATGACGATGATGAAATGGAAATTATACAAGCAATGGCAGCCAGGCAGAAGAGTAGGGAAAATGTTGGGGAAGCAGTTGGAGATGACGACATTGATGGTGATAATGAGGATGAAATGGATGTTCTTGAAGCAATGGCGGTGGGGCAAAAGAGTAGGAAAACTGCAGGTTCGAGGGTTGAGAGTGATGAGCCTTTGGTGAGCGGTGTTGATGTGGAGAATGGTGTACACGAGCCTATGGAGTATGACAATAGGAAGAGCACCAGAAGAGCAAAGAAAGGGAAGAGTAAGAAGAGTGGTGGAGAATCAAAGAAGGTTGACGTTGTTAATGGAGTTAATAATGGTCAAACAGAGGGAGCTAGTGAAACTGATAATTCGGAAAGATTGGAGTCCGCTTTTGATTCTGTTACGGAAAACGTAAGTACCGATGCTATAGAGGATGATCAAAAAGTCCGAAAGAACAAGTCTTCAAAAAAAACCCTCGAGAAGAAGAAAGAGAATGCGAAGAAAGAGACCAACAGCAAATTGAAGAACTCATCCAAAGGGGAGAAAGCTAAGGTAAGATAGGTGCTTGCTTAGTCTGCTTTTTATAAATCCGGAACTGATGAATGCTTAGTTGTTGAGGGTTAGGGTAGATAGGCACAGTGACAAGTTACTGATTTTGACTTTCCATGGTTTACTGCTGATATATACTTTGAAAACTGGATAAAATGGGTGTCAAAGTAAGCTGAAGACTGTACATGCTTAGTATACATCTACTTATTTGTGAAGCCTTTTGTTGTTTACGACTAGACAGTAGACACAACCTTTAGTTTTGGAACCTGTCTAATATTTCTGGTCTCTCACTGGATACTGCTTGCTCTTATATGTTATGTTTACTGTGTTCTGTTTCTGTTTATTAATGATCACATATTCAAATCAGGCAACATCAAAGAATTTGAGCAATGCTTGTGAAGCGTGTGGAGAGGAGTTTGGATCAAGGTAATTACTTATATCTCTTGAGGCAATGAGTTGCATCGACTCCTGTTGATCCATCTGAATATGAATCGTGGTTATACTTTTCTGCTTGAGATGTTAATTAGTTGGATGTGGGGTGGTTTTTGTTATGGCAGAAATCTATTACATAAGCATTTAGGCAATACTGGACATGCTTCACTGAAGAACAAATGAGGGCAACAAGTATTGGATTGATGTGATCAAAATTATGAATCATAGAAGAGTGTTGTATACATTGATTGACGGCAATTCTTTATTATGAGCATTCTTTCGTTTTGAGAAGTTGAGGAAACCTGAAAGGTTGCTAATAGATACAAGCAGCGGCCATGTGGACAAAGGCAGCAAGCAGTCAGCTGGTTTGGTTTGGGTTATACTTTAATACTTTATAGGCTCTGAGCAGACTTAGCAGTCAAATGGCCTTGTCCGCTGTGAAAATTTTGATACTTACTAGTTATGAATGTAAGATCTTGATCAGAAAGTGCCTCTATTGTTTGAAATGTGTTGCAATTTATGTTTGATGTTTTCTAATGGTTCATATACTCGCCATAAAATTGAAAACAGGAACCCCAATAAATTTAGGAGTCTAGTAAATGAAGTTTTTACACTACCACCAGATTAATAGAATTACAAATACAGCAAGTTCTCTTCCACTTCAGTTCAGTTCAGAATGCTTTAGTAGAAGCTTCTCGCATGTGAGCCATTGCCTTGTGAGAGCTGTTTTCCTTCCACCTAGCCTCTTGCTATTGTATTGGCATAATTTTCAGCCGGAGCACACAAGGGAAGCTCACCGGACTTGAAGCCTTCAATGTCCGAGGGCGTGGACCTGCATTGTAAATGATTAGAATATGAGAAACTGAATGTGTTGCTTATATATTATGCAAAGAAGATCATAGATGAAGGTTTTGGTGTACGTCATAGTCAGTATTGGAATGTTATGTTCCTCGCCCAAGTAGACCACATTACGGTGCCAGCCCTTCTGAAACAAGATCAAGCACAGAGAGAGTACTAGTGATGAGACTAAACCGTAATGCTTGTTGATTTGGAAACCAAGCCGGTTAAGAGGAAACAAGCAATACACACCTCTAGGTGAATCTGCAGGGAATGAGGCCCTTCACCTGTGACTGAATCGAAAGCAGTCAAGTCAAACAATGGAGAGCTCATGGCATGACCTCCATGATTTTCCTGAACCAACAAATCATTGAATTGCTGAAGCCTGCCAGAAATAACTAACTACAATACACACTTCCACTGGATTAGATAGATTTGGACAGGAATGGAGTCTCAAAACATAATATACGTAATTCTATACAGACACATGTGTGTTTTGTCCTGACTAGTACTTTCAGGATCAAGGAATGCGACCCTTCCCAGACCCCATGACTGAGTGAATGATAGTCGCATAAATATGCGACTTTTGTGTGTTTATTTGTACTCTTATACTTGTTTCATTATTAGTTTTTAAGTGAATTAATTATGTTTATTTGTTTTTAGGTATTTTGGAGATTAATGAAGAAAATGAGATTAAATAATACAATTTGAGAGTTAATTGGAGAAGTGGAGGACGTACGAAGTGAAGAAACCCTAATTTGAGAAGGATACTAGGTGCTTGGCGATGAGGTTTTGACTTTGGCGAGCACGTGATGATAGGGATTGTACCTAGTTGATTAGGAGGAGTGATATTTATTTATATTTGGAGGCAGTTTTGGCGAGTGAGCTTTGCTTGGCGAACAGGACAAACAAGAAGTCCATTTGCAACATTGATTGGCTAGCACGTGATGAAAGAGTGCACATGGGTTTTACTAGTTTAATTAAACTAGCTAAATGGAGATATATATTTTGAGTCTTGGCGAGGGACTTGGACTTGGAGATTAAGAGTCAAAACAAAACAGAAGTAAAGAAGAAGTTGGCTTGGATTTGGACGCTGGCAGGTGAACTACTAGGTTAATTAACCTAGCTAATTGACACACACACACACACATATATATATATATATAGCTAGAAAGATTAGAAGAGAGTCCTGGACTTTGGACGAGATTAAGTGAGAGAGAAGAAAATAAATAAGAAAAAGGAAGAAGAAGTTGAACGTGGGGGAGAGAAGATTCATACTGCAAACCTACGATCCCGACGGAGATTAAGAGTTTATTTCTTCTCTTTCTTAGTTCATCATTCATGAATTCTTCGATGTTATTATCTAAGACTATGAGTAGCTAAATTCCTTTTATTAGGAGCTGATCAAAGCCCTAGATATGTTTCGATTTTGAACCCCTTGTGATTTATACAATTTTGAATGAGTTTTGCTTCACTGTTTAATCATTGATGATTTCTTTCATATGTTTCTTTGGTGGCCAACTTAGATGCATGTGGTAGGATCTATTGCCTTGAATATGTACATGACCATCTTATCATTGCATGTTCTATAGAGGTAAAAGCAACACGATTAGTTGTGTGAAGTAATTCCTAGGTGCTGCAAGAGCACCCATCTTAGTAGCTCTAGAAGCCTTGTTGTTTCTCAGACACTCTATGGATCGTAATGACTTAGGTTAGGTAGATTTGGACTCATCTTAGTACCATATCTCATAGTTTAAGATCACGTTAAGCCAGGTAATCAATCCGGATAACATGTCAAGTAAGAGAGTGTAATATGTATGTGACTTAATCATAGCTCATGCATGGGAAACATTCATTTATTATTGTGTGAATTGGTCTTGGGTAGATCGGAATTATCTAGGGTGGAGAGAAGTGTCTAACACTTTAATCCATTTGATTTCTTATAACTTAGATTTCCTGTTTTCATTTTGTATTCTATGTTTAGTAATTTATTTAGATAATCAAACTATCTTCGAATCTGTTACAAATTTACATGGTAGTCTATCACTGAGTATTCTATGTTTTTATGTTTTTGAGTATTTTTATGTCGAGTCTAGATATTTTATTAAATTAATTCTCTACTATGTGGTCGAATATGTTAATTTTCTGACATTCTCATCTGTTTGCGTCTAAAGTACTGAGTCTTATCTTTCTTCAGCGGGTAATGACTCTTACTTCTATTCTATTATATCGATAAATCTTGTGTAAGAAATAGGATAATTTTGTGCGGTGTAAAAAACTCCTATCAGTGAATTCCCGACCAAAGAACAAGCGGAAAGGGAAAGTCTTCCACATGATCTCTTTCAGTGGAATTTTATCCACTGAATCAATGCATAGCTTTTTCATACCATCCACCTGAAATGATGTAGAGGACATGACCAAATGGAGCAGGGATGCGAAGAAGGATGAAGACATGATTTCAAGAAAGATAGCTTCGCAACAAAAGCAGCACTTCAGAAAAGTTAATAGGAGTCGAGTATTACCTGTACACCTTCAATATAGAGAGTAGTCTTTTCAACCATAGCTTTGATCCAAATGCAGCATACCAGATGTCAACTTTTGAAAGCTCTGACCTCCAAGTGTAAGAGTTGCTTGAGGAATGATCTGGAATCAGTTTAAAGCTTAACATACGATTTATCACAATGTTGATGGCAACTTCCGAATTTTTGTTATCAACTTACCGTGAAGGCTTTCACTGACTTTCTAACTTTGAAAGGGGATTATACCCTGAAGAGCTTCCCCAAGATTTTGAAGTACATTCGAAGTCTTGTCATTCTCCTCCGCTTCAGAATCAAAGCTTGAGGTCAGAACATACTAGAATCGCAAGACAAAAGGTACAGTGATAGGCGAGTAAACACTAATACAAAGATATCTTATTCTCAACCTAGATATATCAATGTAGTAAGATAAATATGGGTTATCGAACACGAAGAATTGGTGAAACTAAATCCTAACACGAAATTAAAAACTGACAGACTCGACTACAGTACACTAATGACACTACGAACCTAAACTAGACAGACTTACATGCTACGAAATTTGGACACAATAAACTAAAAACAGTGGCAGACTACCACACAAAATTTGAGGGTGTTCTGAATAGTTTTGGTTGCCGAAATAATTTGGCCAAGATAAAGCTAATGCAGAAAATAAATACTGAAAGTAAAGTTGTTAATGAATGCGAATTGATTTAAACTATATGATTAATGAGTTAAGAAGCATGCAATCGACCACCACCATTCCACCTTTCTAACACATACTTAACATAATAATTATACACTTATCCGATAAATAAAAGTTTACAGGAAGAGTTGATCGTTACAACCACATCATATTACCTAATCTTTATGCCTATGCAGGTTTGTCATGGACATCCCCTACATTTATCCCTCTATTAACCCATAGTCATGGACCCCAAGGTTTATAAAGAAGAAAGCATTAAACTCTAGAAAAGTTTTGAGAAGCTACAAGGATTCACAAGTACACTATGGGTGTGTCTCGCCAGAACTAAGGATTTCAATCTCCTGACGGTAAAATCAGTGTATAACTATAGAGAATCCGGTGGAAGAAATTATCTTCAGTCGCCCGTATCTCATGATAATAGAATCCCAGCATGCATACTAAGTTGGTCACCAAAGCAAACATACAAGAATTCATACGGTGAATTATTTAGAGATTGAAACCTCATTCAAAGAATATGCAAAACTAAGTTAAAGTGTATGCATTAAAAAGACTTCATGTAGCCCCTTAACAATGAGTATTTAGCTACTCATAGTCTTAAATAATAATATCAAAGAATTTATAGAAGATATGAGATAAATTAAATGAAGGAGAAAGAAGAACTCTGTTCGACGTCGGGATCGGACTAGGCTTCATGCATGAGAACTTCTCCTTATTTCTTCTTGTTCAGTTCTGTTTCGTCTTTTTCCTTCTCCAAAGTCCAGCCATCCCCCTCAAGTCCGCTTCCACTAGCTATATATATATATATATATATATATATGTTAATTAGCTAGAGCTAATTAACCTAGCAATCATCACGTGCCTCTAGTAGTATCCTCTGAATACTGATTCTCATTTGCAACAATTAAGTCCATCTTCACTCGCCAAACTGCTTCTCGCCAAAACTGCCTCACTAGCTACTCGCCAAGCCTTCCTCGCCAACTAACAATATAAATGTGTCTTTCTTAAACTCTCTCCTCGCCAAGACTCAATTCCCTCGCCAAGCTCCTATAATGTATCACATGCTCGCTATTCAAATCATTCTCAAATTAGGATTCCTCCACAACGTGCAGCTCCTCTACCCAATCAACTCCAAAATATATTATTTAAACCTATTTTCTTCATTAATATCCAAAATACCTAAAAAAAAATAAACATAATTAATTCACTCAAATAATAATAATAAACTAAACATATGAAACAAATTAAATACCAAGTAGACGCATAAATATGCGACTATCATACAGCTACCAAGTATAAAAAAGCGAGAGATATATCTAAAAATAACTTTAACGTAGATCCTTCACATAGGACTCATCATTAATGAACTTCAGATGCAATCAAAAACATAGTACAAAGAGCAGAAGAAACACGCAGTAGATGGAGGTGCTTTTTGATTGGTTAACTCCTCTGGTAACTCATCTGCAAGTGATGGCCAATAAGTACATAATTGCTGGCGAACCTTTCAAGTTGAGTACATATGCAACTAAGTTCTATGAAGCATAGTATTATCGACTTAAAAGAAAGAATGGGTGACCACGTAGATGTCAACCCACAATCACAAAAGTACTCATTCTTATTTTACCGCTTGTATCACACGATGTAGACTCAAATGGATAAGCCTCTCAGGACTCAATAATAGATTTATTCTCCAGTAGAACTTCGACACAAGCAAGCGTTGACAATGCAATTGACTCAAAATTATATCCTCCTTCTAAAGCCAAAACGATCTTTTCGTTGGAAAATTTCATCAACTGAAAGATGAGATATGATCAATAAACATATGTGTTTGGGCCTAAATAAAGAATTTCATTTTGGGATTGGATGACCGAGGTTTATGCGAGCGGCCCATTATTATTAATTATATTAGTGGTGTTATGTGAAGGAGTCGAAGTTATACAACGACTGGCGAGTTTCGCTAGAAGAAGACTTTGAGTTCTATTAGAACTATGTCTTATTAGCTGATTCCATGCGGCTTTGTTTTCTGTCATAACTGTTTGATTTTGTATAGAGCTCTTGGAGGAGTTGTGATGGAATTAGAAGATCTATGAGTGATTACGACACGTATGCTGGTGTTATATTCAGACTGTGATTACAAGAGCAGAATGAATTTGACACTGAGTGAATGACTGTTATTAAGCGAGTATATAAGGAGAGCAATGATCTTATGAGAGCCCCCCAATCGATCAATCAACCTTGCTATACGCAAACAAACCTAGACTGTTATCTCGTCCTCGAGATTTCTATCTTCTTGCAACCAGAAGGTCTAAGTGCTTGTCACCTATCGAGTGAAAGTATTACGACTCCAAGGAAGCAATTGCAACCAGAAAGTTGAAGAGCGGCTCACTTGTAAGTTGGGAGCTTGAATAGTCAAAGGGAGCGAGTGTTCTCAACACTCTGTCAAGAGATTGCTCTGCTTTGCACGAGAAATGACGTGTGGAGTATCGATTTCAAGACTTAGCGAGAGATTCACATATCAAAGTCCTAGGTTTCTAGGCAAAAAGGACATATTCGAGCAGGGTTGGTGCTCTCCATGTTCTAATCGCTTAATATAGAAGTCAGGCGGCTGTGATCAGTCCATATTTCGTCAAGAGACGGTGACACGCCAGCATACGAAGCACATACAGGATAGACCGGCCCACGCGGTTAAAACATTCGAGATAAAAGAGACTGCTTCACGAGAAGGATCTCTTCCCGAGGGATATTTTTGCATCGAACATTTTGGCACGCTCAGTGGGACATATCTCTTGGCATCCATAAGCGACAATTGGAGATCCTTATCGAAGGATCTATCCTCAGTGTCGCAAACATCCTCAACCGATCTACCGTGAACACACATCTACGGAGTGTCGTTCATTAAGTAATCAAGCGGTTGAGGTTATTTTCGCCTACAACTTAGACATCATGTCTTTCCACTTTTTAAATGAAGCGGAAATAACAGGACTTACGTTCGAACAATACCTGGCTTATGCAGCCAGGCGAGATGTTCACCAGGCTAATCACCAGTTGCTCCTCGAACAGAAAATCGAGCAACAGGCAGAACTTCTCACCACTCAGGCCCAATTAGTTGATACAGCAACAGTTGGATTCGGGGCACTACGAGCAGAATTAAATCAAGATCGTGAGGAGAGAGAGGCCATGGGGGCCCAGGTGACTAGTTTGGTAGAAGGTCAAGACAGACTACGGGTAGATATCCTTCGCCAAATGGAAAAAGGATTGGAGGAATACCGCTGATATGCGGCGACTCTATCACAAAGGGTAGACATTGACATAGGATATTTAACCAAATCCGTATCCAACTTGGCCAAGAAAACTAGGCAGGCGGAGTCTTTTCCTCTTGCCTGGGAGCAACGGTTAAATAAGCTCTTAGATGATTGTAACATACAACTATCTAAGATGCATGAAACTTACGAAACATCGTTTCCTCCGATGAAAGACGACCCCAACGAGTGGCGTTGGCCAAAATTTTACAAACACCAAACCTTCCAGACGTTCTCTGGTGATGACGATGCAAATGCGGCAACACACTTGGCATATTTTACTTTGCAGTTGGGCCAATTTGCCGAGGACGAAGGGCTCAAACTAAGAGTTTTTGGTTCATCGTTGTCAGGGTCAGCCCTTGTGTGGTATACCGGAATAGAGAAGGGTTCGATCAGTGAGTGGAAGGATATGGAGGCCTTGTTCATAGATCACTTTGGAACAGCAAGACCAGAGACTACTGTTGGAAAGCTGGTTTCCTTGAGCCAATCGGTGACAGAAAGTCCAGTCACCTTCCTACACCGTTTCCGGTCAGAGTACAATCTATGTAAGACCCCTCTGAGCAAGGAAGAGGTGATTGAGATGGCCAAGAATGGTCTGGAGGACACGTTCCACCAACTATTCTTAAACAACAAATATTACTCTCTGAATGAGTTCATCACGGCTGTGACTAAAGCTCATAGCAACATCCAAGAGAGGGATAATAGAAGGAATGCGTCCAAAGGGACGTACAGTAGTCGAACCTATGATAAGTTGAAGCCAAAAATGGTGGCTTATATTGAAGGTTTAGACGACCAGGAATCAGACTCTGATGGTGATCATGTGGGTGCTATTGATTTATCAACGAACAAAGTTATAAAACCCCGCAAGCTCCAGAAGAGTAGAGGTCCAATCAAGCTCTCAACGGTGGCCTTTACTAAGCCAGAATTTGAGAAGTACACTTATGACGCCAACATGGCTCATGAAATTTTGGACGAGTTGTATAGTCTGCGTGTCGTTAAGGCAGACTTTGGACCACTTCCCACAGCTGAGCAGTTAAAGGGTAAGAAATATTGCAAGTTCCATGGAGCATGGAACCACGTTACCAAAGACTGCATTAAGCTTAAAGATCAGATCCAGAAGTGGATCAATGAAGGAAAATTGGAATTGGAATTGTCATCTAAAACAGCTGCACTAGTGGATTCCGAGCCGTTCCCTCCTCCACAGGTCAATATGGCTGAGGTAGAATTGATATCACCTAACAGACATCTTGAGGGTGCAGAGGCTTGGAACCAATCATCCTTTTTAGCCTATTCATTCAGAATCGATATGATAGAGGAGTTCTTTGATAGGCTAAGGGACATGGGGCTGATCTCTTTTTACCCAGTTACTGAGCTTAGACAACTACGGTATACAGAGCCAGCCCAGCACTTTTGCAGATTTCACAACCACTTTAGTCATCGAACAACAATGTGTTCGACCTTGAGAGATAAAATCCAGAGTTTGATCAATTGGGAAGTGATTGTGATCAAAGACGGGGGCGAGATGGATTTTCACCCACAATATCTTCATAGAACACCATCTCCTCCAGTTACAACTCCTCCTGCCAGTGGCACTTCCTCAGGGGATAGTCAGAATAAAAAAACTCATGCGAGGAAGAAGTCCAGGCGAAGAGCCAAGCGGAATATAGCGTTTGTCCGACCCAAATGGACTCGCATAACATATGACACGTCTTGGCGAGAGGAGATATTCATTAAGCTATGTCTAGAAGGAATAGCTGTGGTTCCTGACAGTTGGGAAACACCTGACCCACATCCTGACGATATTAAGGGTCTGCCTTATTGTCGGTACCATCATAAATGGGGAAGTCACAATACGGCTGCTTGTCGAGATTTGATGTACAAAATACAGCAGTTGATCGACGAGGGAGTGATAGAAATAGAACAAAAGCCCTTGTCAAACTTGACCACCCTCATGCCCATGGTTGGAATGTTGGAATTAACACGTGACAAATCAAATAAAAGAAAATAGTCCAACGACCAACCAACTACTGGCGAGAATCCATCTTACACACCAAGGAACAAAGGGAAAGAAAAGGTGGATCCCAAAGCAGAATCGCCAGTAGCCCTTTGTGCACATTGTAAATTAAGAAGCGGACTGAAGATCTCTTATGAAGAACTGGCTCAGGCAGCCAAGTCTTTCCCAGAACTATTCTCGAACACAGATCATCAGCCTCCACAAACAAGACAAAGGGATACTCCAGCTCCCAAGCGCTCGCGAACAACAGACAGTTTGGCTAAAACACCCGAGTCTAAAGTTGCAAATACGTTCGCGAAGCCATATATTCCTCCAGCTTCAAGAAATATTACAAAGGAGGATGTTTGGTATATAAGGGAGAAAGGAAAAACCGTGGAGGTGACTCCGAGCAAGAGGAGAAACCTTCAACGACGCTTTGGTAGGGCCAAGAGAGCATTGGATTCTTATGAGGCTGGCCTCATCAAAGAAGAAGACCTGGAGTTTCCTCCAGAAGTGTTGCAAAGGAGATTGAACACCCTTGCAGCAAACCCATTGGTAGTCTTTGGGAAGAAATCTCACGAGCCTAAGGTGAGAGCCCAAAGACCAGGGGTTTTCGAACGAAACCCAGAGCTAGAGACTAAAGGTAAAGAGCCTGAATCTACTCAAGAGATTCATCATGAGAGTTCAAAACGACAACCAGTAAGGAGACGCCTCAACTTTGAGAACGACACGATGAAAACAGTAGGGCTAAAGACACCCCCTAAGGGAACAGGGACCATGCAGAAACAAGATACTCCAAGCAAGCCTCCAGTCTTGCAATGGAAACCTAGGCCTTTGATTGTGGAAGAACAAGCGAAGGCCCAAAAGTCGATCCTTGCTCCCAAGGAGAAAACTCCACCACCACTTCTACCAGCAGTCGTTGGTCCTATCCTTGAGGATCCATTTCAACAAGTGGCCCATCTTGAACTAACTACAATGTCTAGCGAGGATGGACATTTGGCTGAAGATGATACCTTCGACGACGATGAGCAGTTGGTAGACTACGGTGAAGACGAAGATCTTGAAGCACTTACCTGTATCGACGAAGATATTTCCACCATTAACATGGTGTATGTCTTATCTTCTAAATATGCTTTGTCTCCGTCAGCATCGAAAGGTGAATCCAAGAACGTCAACAGTGTGGTACTACCAGATGAAGAACCAGAGCTACCAAATGACTCAACACTGGTTGAAGTACCAGAAATGGATTCATCACACAGATGATGTTCTCCAAGCCTACTATTGACATAGCCATGCACATGCGGCCGTTATATGTCACAGGACAAGTCCAAGGGATTCAATTGAATAAACTCCTAGTGGACTCAGGGGCAGCGGTTAACATCATCACTGTTAAGGCAATGGCCTTAATAGGTGTTCCCAAGTCTGCTATCCAAGAAACCTCGCTTAGTGTCAGAAACTTTCAGGGTAGCATAACTAAAATTTTGGGAATTGTCTTCTTGTAGGTACACATAGGGCTGGCCTCAGGCACTTACACATTCTTTGTGGTAGAATGCACATCTCCATATAGTGCCATTTTGGGGCGTGACTGGATACATCGAAGCTACTGTGTACCATCTTCACTTCATCAGCAGATGTTACTTTGGAACATAGAGTCAGGCGAAGCAGAGCTTGTCAATGCTGACCCTCGTCCATATTCTGTTTCTGCTAATGCATTAGAAGCCAAATATTACCACAGTGACCTTAGGCCATTGGAGGTATGTGGCGTTGACGGTAAGGGCCGCCCAGTTGGTGTTACGGCCTCTGAATTAGCTCAGTGGGGTATACTTCAAGCAACTCAAGATAGTAAAATACCCTACACCATTGAGCTACCATCCAAACATTCTCCATGATTGGGTCTCTATCCGATATAGAGGCCGAGGCTTGTCTTTCTCTACATGAACGCTTCCATAATTTTTTACTAGAGAGCCAAGCCTTTGAGAAGGTTCCAATGGTTGCAGCCTTGGAATATGTGGATGAAGACGTTTTACAGGACTTTGAAGAGGAGGCTGAGATTAAATTAGCTCCAGCAGCTCTAGATGATTTACCTCCCAAAGTCAAGGATCTCATCGAACACATTAATATTGGGACACATGAAGAGCCAATCTCTGTGGCTATTAGTACCTTCTTGGAGCCTGAGGAAAGACTCAAGCTTATTGAATTGCTAAAAGAATATGCAGACTGTTTTGCAGAAAAATACGATGATATGCCGGGGCTGTCACCAGACTTGGTTTGTCATAATTTGCCCATCATTGAAGGGAAGAAGCCTGTAAAACAGGAGATGCGTCGCATGAATACAAAAACAGCAATTCTAGTCAAGGAAGAGGTCGAGAAAATGCTCAAGTCAGGGATTATATGTGTAGCCAAATACAATGAGTGGCTTTCCAATATAGTCCCAGTAAAGAAAAAGAATGGAAAGATGCGAGTATGCGTCGACTACAGAGACTTGAACAATGCAACCCCAAAGGATGCATACCCTATGCCAGTAGCTGATTTGTTGGTCGACTCAGTTGCCCGCCATGAAATGTTAACTTTCATGGATGGCACTGCTGGCTATCATCAAATTCCAGTGGCTGAAGCAGATAGACATAAAACTGCGTTTCGGTGCCCAGGTTTTGCCGGTGTTTTTGAATACGTGGATATGCCATTTGGACTTAAGAATGCAGGGGCAACCTACCAACGAGCTATGAATCTGATCTTTCATGATCTTATTGGTAAGACTATGGAGGTCTATATTGATGATGTGGTAGTTAAAACGAAACACAGAAGTGATCATTTTGAAGACTTAAGGCAAGTGTTTCTCAGAATGAGGCAACATCAACTGAAGATGAACCCAGCCAAATGTGTGTTTGGCGTCCAGGCAGGAGATTTCCTGGGCTTTTTGGTTCATCAGCGTGGGATTGAGATACCGGATGACAAGAAACAAGCAGTTCTCAACGCAGTCCCACCGAAGAGTAAGAAGGAGCTACAACGACTATTAGGTAAAATCAATTTCTTACGACGGTTTATTGCCAATGCTGCTGGGAAAACACAACCATTTTCTACATTGCTCAAGCTTCAAAATCAGAAAGACTTTGTATGGGAGCCTATCCATCAAGAGGCTTTTGAAACCATTAAAGCCTACTTAACAAATCCACCTGTCTTGGTTCCTCCAAGACCTGGGGTTCCTCTTAAGCTGTATATATCAGCTACTGAACTTTCCATTGGCAGTCTATTAGCTCAGGACGACACGGCCGGAGTTGAACGTGCTATTTTCTATTTGAGTCGGACCTTGAATGATTGTGAAACGAGATACTCTCCAATGGAAAGGTTATGCCTAGCCTTATACTTTTCAGGGTGTAAGTTGAGGCACTATATGCTTTCCTTCACTACGTGTGTTATTGCACAAACAGACCTAATGAAGTATATGTTGTCCAGACCGATTCTCCGTGGACGCATTGGAAAGTGGATTTTGGCTTTGTCAGAATTTTCTTTGCAATATGTCCCTCAGAGGGTGGTAAAAGGCCAAGCAGTGGCTGATTTTTTGGCTCATCATCCCATGGAAGAAGTGGTTGATGGGCCAGAACTGGATCTCGCTCGTATTGATTTGGCCCTCTGGTGTTTATATTTTGATGGGTCCAGTACGAGTACTATAGCTGGGGCAGGGATAGCTTTGATCTCCCCACGCGGCCAAACGTATTCTTATTCTTTCAGGTTGGACTTCAAGTGCACAAACAATCAAGCAGAGTATGAAGCTCTAATCATTGGGTTAGAACTTCTAATAGATATGGAGATCAATGATGTGCATGTCTTTGGAGACTCCCAACTGGTGATCAGACAACTCGAAACAAAATACAAGGCAGGTCCAATTTTAGAGCCTTATGCAAGGAGGGCCTGTGACTTATTAAGGTTGTTTACAGAAGTGGAGTTGAGTCATGTTCCTCGTGAGAAGAACTATGCAGCTAATGAGTTGGCTCAACTAGCAACGGGTATCAGTTTGCAAGATGGAGTACGTGAACGCATATTAAAGGTCGAAAGAAGAACCCTTCTATCTTTCATTGCACGACAAGAAGATAAGAATGAATGGTACGTTGCTACACTCGATCACATCGACAAGGACTGGAGACAGGAAATCATTTCTTATCTCCAGGATCCCAATAATCCGGCTGACAAGCGGATTCGATTTTTAGCTCCCAATTATGTACTCAAGGATGCTGAGTTATATCGAAGGGGAGAAGAAGGCATACTATTACGGTGTGTCTTTGGACGTGACGCTAAAAGGTTAATGAGAGAGGTCCATCTTGGGATTGCAGGGGCACACCAGGCTGGTCCCAAGATGAGATGGTTATTAAGAAGACATGGCTTTTATTGGCCAGGAATGCTCAGAGACTGCATCACGTTCGCTAAAGGTTGTGAAGAATGCCAGAAACATGGTCCAGTCAACCATATGCCCAGACTACCATTACAGCCAATAATCAAGCCTTGGCCAGCTCGAGGATGGGCTTTGGACTTAATAGGAATGATTCACCCTCATTCATCTGAAGGACACAAGTTTATCATAGTGGCTAATGATTTCTTCACAAAATGGGTTGAAGCTCGACCTCTCAGGGTATCTTCTGCAAAGGCTATCCGCCAGTTCTTGTTTGAAGATATTATATGTCGGTTTGACATTCCTGAGAGTTTTGTTTCAGACCGTAGGGCTGCATTCATGTCTGGAGAAGTAGATACTCTAATGAAGGATCTTGGGATCCATTTTCTTCACTCTTCTCCATACTATGCCCAATCCAATGGTCAAGCTAAAGCGAGCAATAAAATCATTATTCATATCCTAAAACGGATGCTCGCGAGCAATGCCAGACTGTGGCATGAAGAACTTTTTAGTACTTTGTGGGCTTATCGAACTAGTAAGCAAACACCCACAGGTACCACTCCTTATGCATTAATGTTTGGGCACGATGCTGTTCTGCCTCTGGAGATCAATGTTCAGTCTTTATGTGTGATGGAGCAACACAACTTGATCGGTGAAGACTATGTCCAAGCAATGTGGCAGGAGCATGAAGACTTAGATGAGAAACGTATCCAAGCTTATAATAGTCTACGTGCTGAGAAACAAAAGGTGGCTCGTGCCTATGACCAACGTACTAGGGGCATGAGTTTTGCAGAAGGAGAACTTGTCTGGCGAGTCATTTTGCCTGTTGGCGAGAAGACTGAAGGACGAGGTAAATGGTCAGAGAAATGGGAATGACCATACGTTATTGATCGACTGTTGGGTAAAGGAGCAGTTCGCTTGAGAGATCGAGACGGTACGACACACGCGAACCCAATAAATGGTCGTTACCTAAAGAAATTCATACAACCCGTTTGGGAGTATGATGATCCTCCTACTATTGCTTAATCTAGTTTATTTATGCTCTCGCATAAGTAAACTACAGGGGCCACACATACACTTATCAAGGATATACATTATATTAGCCTATTTATGAGGTTAAAAAGTTAGAGCCTGTACTTGAGGCTAAATTTTTGTAATTTTTGTGTTTTCTTCCAAGTCAAAGTTCATATTAGCCAGTTTTTGTGGTTTAAGTTTTGAGCAAACTATATATGAGTTTATCAATACAAGGAACTTTTACACTTCAAATAAAATATTACATTCAATACTTGGAAAAATACAAAGGCTTTGCGGCCTCAAGCTCTGATACCATATGGTGAAAGAACAAACCCGAATCAGCAACAGAGAAAAAATAAAATAGTTTGTTTTTTCACAAGAGCCTCTGCGTTGTGAGCCATCCCCTGAGGAAGTTTCTCTTGGAAACCAACTTAAAAAGAGATCAACCTCGGTGGGGATGGGGAGGATCTGGAACGAAGGAGGTGCATCAGGACAAAAGACATATGCACCTACCTTGACGTTTGTTGCCTTCTTCCCAGGGTGACACCCCATCTTTCCCCATCTATTGCAGGATGCATTGAAGAGGCCTAACACCGCTAATGCATATGGACACCGAACGGGTGCACTGGGGAAAGGTGAGGGAGTCATCACCTCGGGATTGTGGCTTGTCCCTTCCGGATTCCTTCAATCTGGAAAGAGCCAAGGCAACGCCTGGGCATAGATATTGCTATCTAGTCCAGGTTTGGGCATGGATATTGCTATCTAAGGAACACAATATGGAAAGATTTATCTGGAGGTTTCTTTAGATGGGAAGACCAGAGCAAAAGAACGATGAGGTAGTTCATTCTCGCGAAAGTGTTGGTTCATAGCATAAAGGAAAGGGAAACCTTTTATAGACAGGAGTCACAACGGTTTGGTTTCGCAAGAGTAATTATGCTTGAAAATAGGGAATACGTGTCCAAATAAGAGTGGACCTTGAAGACGGCTCATCTGCTCGCAAGAAGTGCATGATAAATGAGAAGGTCTTTGGGGCAGGTAAAACGTATTTCAAAAATTTTGATCGTTTGACGCGATACGGATTCCAAGTTTAAGAATTCAATTCTATTTATTGTTGAACAATCAAAATAGTCAAAATTAATTACAGCCTAA
Source organism: Geum urbanum (assembly GCA_946800695.1). Taxonomy (NCBI): domain Eukaryota; kingdom Viridiplantae; phylum Streptophyta; class Magnoliopsida; order Rosales; family Rosaceae; genus Geum; species Geum urbanum. The sequence goes on from OX327013.1 coordinate 45,321,078, forward strand.
AACGGGGCTGGAATGAAATTAGGAAAAGGGCTTATCGGAGAAGTCCAATTTGATCTTTGGACCCAACTCAGATTTTTGTTGACAAAAACTAATTTGAATATATAATTGGTCTAGTGGTTTGGATCAAATAAAAGGCCTACATCTGGGGCCCAAAATTTTACAATTGGAGGATATAGCTTTTTATTAAGATTTTAGTTGTCTCTGAGGCCATCCATGCTTGGTGTGCTGCTTGGCAAGCATTGTGGGCGTCTTCGCGTGCCTCTTGTAAGAGTTGAGCTTGAGTCTCGCCTTCCATCACAATTTGATGCATGCTGTCTTGATGCTTGGGGATATCAGTTTCCATTGCTTTTATTTCAGCATCAAGGGATGCAAGTTCAGCCTGGAGGGCAACTCTTCTGGCACGTTTAGTTGCTATTTCTTTTCCTTGGCTTGAGACGTCCTCCAAAATTTTCTGAATTTTCTCTTTCTCCTGCTGAGTTCGTCGCTCCAGAGTTTCTACTGCTTCGTTCTTACGCTCAACGTCGAGTGCCTGGCATTGAGAGGCTTCGTTTTGACTCCGGAGTAGGGAGAGATTCTCTTCAAGCTCATCCAAGCGAGGGTGAAAGTCTTCTGAGGCAGTAGTTTTCAGGGCTTTCACTTGGTTGAGGACATCTTGAATATCCACTGGAGAATCTAGGGGTCTGGAGAGAATTTTTCTAAGAGAAACAACGGTGTCAGAGGGAGTGCTCAGTGTGCTCAGTTTGCCTACAAGTTCTTGTAACTTGGTGGTTGATTCTTGAACACTGAGTAGCTGAGGCTTATTTCCTTGTGATGAAGAGGGGACAGGATTTTCTTCGACCATAAGTATGGATTCTTCATCGTTGACACCTGGGGCATTGTCAGGCTGATCTTCAGTGGCCATTGCAAGTGGCTCGCCTGACGTGTTCGCCTGGTTCCTGGGACTGTTGGGTATTGTCTCGGGAACGTCCAGGTCCACAGGAACAAGTTTGGACTTCAAAATGAAAATATCAGGTCATGTTAGGACTAATTTAAAAATCATTAATCTAGAAGTAGGGATGCAGAATTCTTACTTGTTGGGGAGACAATGACTGTGTTTCTTCAAGAACTTGAATTTGTTCCTCTGGCAAGGAAGGACTTGGTTTTTCGCCTTCTGGGTTGTTCTCGACCAGGACTTGTGGTTGTTCAGTTATGAGCTCTGGCGAGGGGATGATTAGTTGCTCAGTCTCTGGAATGACTTGTTCATTCTGGGCGCTGGGACCTTCGCTAGAGGAGGAAGGAATAAAGCAGGCTTGAACTTCAATTTGCAGACGCCTGAGTAAAACGTCAAGAGTCACAGGATTTTCCTTCTCTTCCTCCTCGAGTTCTACTCGATGGATTCCAGCTAGAAACTGGGCTATGAAGTTTTTGCAGCATTCTTTGTGGCTGTTAAAGATCTCTTGGTCTGTAGTCTCGTCTTCATTGCTATATATGGTGCTGGAATCATCGAACTTCAAAATGAAGGTTTTACCGTGTCCTTCAAGAAGCCTTTCTCCTAGTGAGTCTATTATATAATACGCCTTGTCTTCAGCTTTGAGGACAAAGAAGTGATCATTCCAACTCACTATGTAGACTTGTGGCTTTTGTCTTTTCTGGACGTGTTCCCATAAGCTATCAAATGAGGAAAAACCCTCCAGAGCTTTGAACCTTTCAGTATCGAAGCACCCTATGAAGGAGCCATCAGGCGAAAACTGAAGTGATCTAATGTTTGCCTTCAGGATGGTGTCCAGATCAAAATGTTGGTCTGGGAACTGGCTCGCAAGAGACTCGTCCTTGCATAATTCCTGCCACTCCCTGGAGCCTTGAAGTAGAAGATCATCAAATTGGGAGAGTGTAGGGATGCTGTATGGATTTGCACATAGCCAGTGTGCAATGATAAAGGCCACAGTTGAACAAGCACTGGACCCTGAGGCTTCGTTGCTCATTTGATCGAATGAGGCAAGGAAGATTTGAGCAGAGATGATTGCTTGTTTATCCCTGCTGGGGACCTTAACCCCCATCCAAGTTCCACTTTCAGGCCCTCGTTTCCCCAATTTAAGTTTCTTGGATTTTGGAGACTGTTAAGAGATTGAGGTCAGTATCAGGATCAGTGATAATTTTAGTTGGCTTTGGATGAGTAAATAGTCTAAAACACTTACAGGGGAGCTAGAACGCTTGGTCCTTTTCTTCCTAAATGATTGAATAGCCACAGTCACATCTGGTACAGGGTCGTACTGTGCAAAGAAGAAAGGAGTGGTCAGTTATGATCCAAGAAGTTGCTGATATATGTGGCAATTTTTGATAAAAACATACATGTGGCCATGGGGCAGAACCCGTGCTGGGGTGTGATCCGGTTAGTGCAGCCAGGTCTACTTTGAGTGAGAATTTCTGGCTGAACTTATGGAAAATGGCAGCGAAGCATTGGTCTGGCCCTTGGTTTCGTTTCTCTTCCCAGAATTGGGAGTACCAGGTGAGATACGATGGGGTGACCAACCTTGATATCGACAGTGGCTTTGTTATTGTTGGAAGCAATACCAGTGGAAAGCCAAAGTGTTCATCACATGCTTCTGCTGCAACAGGCTTGTTGTTTCCTCGCCAGAGGGTATACTTGTTAACAGAACAGGCGAGGGGCATAGGAGCGTCTTGGCTAAGCCCAAACTGTCTGCAGAAATGGTTTGGGGCATAGAGCTCATACCCGGAGCTGACTGAGTCTGGGATTTGCAGGTCCTGGCAAGTGTTGAACTTAATGAATAAGTCCTTTGAGTGAGCATCTTGTTCAGGAGAAGGCATGAATCCACTTGCAAGGAGGCCAGGATGTCGACGATTCAGGATTTTCTCAACTACAGTATAAGGGAAGTCCTTATGCGAACAAAGATGCTTGAAGCAGTCGAGATAGGACCATTGCTTAGTCCTGGGCATGGTAGAAACCAATGATTGACCCAGCATCACTTGTTCTTCATAGTGAGGGGTTGCTGAGGGGCAGAAGAAGGGGAAGTAGATTTGCAGCCAGAGTTCAACCATCCACAGTGGTCTTGATTGGTTCAAATCGAGCTTCGATAGAGATACTCGCCTGAGGCCATAGTAGATGTAGGCGAGGATGAGCTCAACCAAGCTTAGTTGTTCACCATTGTAGAGGCGTTCAGCGAGGTTGGTCCATGTCTTGATAACCTTTGCAGAGGTTGAACAGAACATGTACTTCGATAGCCAATACTCTAGGAAGGCTATTCCTCCTTGTGGTGTATCTTCTTCCTCGCGTGCAAAATGTTTTACCCAGGAGGAGTAGGATGGGGAACGTTCTATTGAGGCCTGGTGGGTTGTTTGGAAAGAATCTTGAGGAGCCCAAATGTTGCCAGAGGCAGGAACTCCAAAAATGGTATAGAGATCGAGCATTGTGATGCTCACGTCACCACAAGGGAGTCGAAAACAGTTTGATGTGCAATCCCAAAAGCACATGGCTGTGACAAATGGGGCTTTGTTACCTTCAGGCGGAAGAGAAAAGCATAAATCTATGAGCTGGGCAATTCCGGCTATCTCCCACCTATCGATGTCTTGCTCACGACGGTGTTGGTACCAAGCGAGGTCGTCTGAGTTTGAATGTGGCCATTTCCCAATAAGACAGAGAGTGTCTTTTTGTGTCCATTCCTTTGGGTCTGCTCTAGGATCTGCCTGGAGTATGAGGGATGAACTGCAGATGGGTTTGCGAAGATGTGTGAAAAACTCTGGGTTTAATGGAGTGTTCAGGAATGGACCAAGCATACCTGTGTTCTCTATCGGGTCTACAGTAAGAGTGCAGACGGCGTCTGGGTTGTGTCGTTTAGCGACTTCCTTGAGTTGTCTGGAGAATTTCTTGGCGTCAGGAGTTTCATGAGGGATGGAGATGTCCTTACGAGGAGGCATTTTTTTTTTCTGGTCTGGGGGAATAAGGATTGACGGCGGTGAGAAAGAAAGGTTTAATCTTTTTGACTGTGAGAGTTAGAAAGTACAGGGCTCTGAGTAAGTGAAAATGTTTTTGTTGAAAGATGAAATTTGTGGAATGGACTGTTGCTCTTATAGAGGTGTCAGTCGAGCGTCATACTTTTTCGAAGAGTTGGTTGACGTGGCGTTCGAGTGGTGATGTAGCGTTTCAGAGTCAATGGGCACATTGGTCAAGATATATTCAAGTCTTTTCGCTTGTTCAGAAAGTTTCCATGTTCAAGACCTGAGGGGCAATGTTTGGGCCTAAATAAAGAATTTCATTTTGGGCTTGGATGACCGAGGTTTATGCGAGCGACCCATTATTATTAATTATATTAGTGGTGTTATGTGAAGGAGTCGAAGTTATACAACGACTGGCGAGCTTCGCTAGAAGAAGACTTTGAGTTCTATTAGAACTATGTCTTATTAGCTGATTCCATGCGGCTTTGTTTTCTGTCATAACTGTTTGATTTTGTATAGAGCTCTTGGAGGAGTTGTGATGGAATTAGAAGATCTATGAGTGATTACGACACGTATGCTGGTGTTATATTCAGACTGTGATTACAAGAGCAGAAGGAATTTGACACTGAGTGAATGACTGTTATTAAGCGAGTATATAAGGAGAGCAAGGATCTTATGAGAGCCCCCCAATCGATCAATCAACCTTGCTATACGCAAACAAACCTAGACGGTTATCTCGTCCTCGAGATTTCTATCTTCTTGCAACCAGAAGGTCTAAGTGCTTGTCACTTATCGAGTGAAAGTATTACGACTCCAAAGAAGCAATTGCAACCGGAAAGTTGAAGAGCGGCTCACTTGTAAGTTGGGAGCTTGAATACTCAAAGGGAGCGAGTGTTCTCAACACTCTGTCAAGAGATTGCTCTGCTTTGCACGAGAAAGGACGTGTGGAGTATCGATTTCAAGACTTAGCGAGAGATTCACATATCAAAGTCCTAGGTTTCTAGGCAAAAAAGACCTATTCGAGCAGGGTTGGTGCTCTCCATGTTCTAATCGCTTAATATAGAAGTCAGGCGGCTGTGATCAGTCCATATTCCGTCAAGAGACGGTGACACGCCAGCATACGAAGCACATACAGGATAGATCGGCCCACGCGGTTAAAACATCCGAGATAAAAGAGACTGCTTCGCGAGAAGGATCTCTTCCCGAGGGATATTTTTGCATCGAACAATATGTATCAATTATCACTAATAAAAATTGGTGATAGGAGCAGAACCACAATAGGCTGATGAAGAAATAAGATTGCAAGATTAACTTCTTTAGCATAACTGAATATCCATGTGGTGTGATACAACAACCCCCCACCCAAAGGATCACCAATAGCTGTTAAATGTCCTTGCAAAGGTTATGAGAAGACACTACCCATCATAAAATTACCAAACATAAGGACAGAAACTTAAATCTCCTCACTAAACTAAACTCACTGCAAAGGTTAGTACTTTAGTCCGCAAAATATTCAAAAGATAAGAAGGTTATGGACCTGCATCAAATCCAGCTGAGACTATAACTAGGTCAGGATTAAATTCTTTAGCAACCGGAAGCAAAATATGCTCCCAAACTGCTAAATAGTCAGCATCTCCACATCGACCATTTCCCCAAGGAACATTGATGTTATATCCTAATCCTGCTCCTTCTCCGATCATCGTAAAACCATCGTCAGTGGCTGGATAAAAACTTCCAAACTCATGCCTGAAAAGAAAGCACGGCTCTAAACAGTAACCACAACAATGAAAAACTTGACATTATGCTAGTTATTTTCAACTAAGGTACATCGTAATTTGAGAATAAGTATGAGATGATCTTAGATGACAAAAGAACGTGATATTTCAAAAGCTTATTCCAAGTGTAAATAATACAGATCAATAAGTACATTGTCTAAAATTATTGCATATTTATAAGGCAGTTCTTACTTTTTCATTTAAGATATAACTTGCTGCAATGGCTATATTGTTAAACAGACAAAAGCCCATAGCTTCGTCGACTTCGGCATGATGTCCTGGAGGCCTAATAATAGCTACAGCAGAATCCACATCTCCTTTAGCAACTCTTTCGGTTACCTGTTCAAAGAAACATACACAGTTGGAAATTTAAGACACGAAAAATATGCACTTTGACGGAAACATGTGTACATAGCTCATTTAGAACAGATTAAGAAAGTGCAATAAATTTGTAATTACGGGTTAATCTTCATTGATGATACTTAAACCAACTTCAGGAAAAAAATCCATGGAGTCATCATATTCTTCCAGATTCGGTACATTTTTGGATCCGCATTGATCAAATGAAAAACAAGACAAATTACTCTCAGTGCACCTATTAGAATCTCAACAGTTGTAACTGAACTACAAAAGATCCCAACAATAATTACTGTTATAACGAATGTAAGAAAGAACACAGATTTACGTGGTTCACTAACAATATGTTAGCTACGTCCACGGGCAGAAGGATAACAGTTTTATTATCTTGAGGAAACTAGACTACAGAATACCACACTAGGTTAAACAACCTAAATGATATATATATATATATATATACACACACACACACACCCCCAATGATAGGTCCAACAGAAAACTTAAATCCAGTGAGGCCTCCGTATACTACTGGCATGCAAACCTGATTAAAGGCATAATCTAACAATTACCTGAATGGAAAAACCGGCAGCAAGATAGGCAGCTTCAGATGCAATCCTATTTCTTCGCGAATCAAATTGTTTCGACCTTATCTTCTTAATCAAATTAACATGATTTTGGGTCTGAACTGCCATGATATGGTTGTCTTCTGCCTCTTTGGCATCCAAAAGAACACACCTTTATTCACAAATCAACACTAATCAACCAATTTGTTCACACATATATCATACACCTATATATTTTACACTACACTTGAGCTAAATGTCAATACTTGAAATCAAAAGACTAAAACTTTGAACTACCTCTGAGGAATTGAAGCCTGTAGGAGTTTGTTCCAGATGACCTTAATCCGATAAGGGTTTTCTGGGTGAAGCTCACCATCTGGTGTTGAGTGTTTACACATCCTCTCATCATATAACAACCCAACTCGTCGTTAACTTATGCTTTCCGAGTCAACGCCATCACCAACCTCCATAGCTGCTGCTGCTGCTCTCTAGGGCCAATTGGGGTAGTCTGCTTTCTCTTGTTTTGTGGGATTTTCAGTTCAATTTTGTTTTGGCCCTCTTGCTTTTTCTGTTTGAAATTACAGTTCTTTTTTTTTACTTAATGTCAAAACTCAAAAGAGAAAGCTTATTGGCCCTTTAGACCTTTTCCCATATTTGAGTTTTCTTTTTCAAATTAAATTAATTTTCTTTTGATAGATAAATTAAAATAGATATTGTAAAACCAGAGAGCCAGGGTGACATATTTTTCAATGTCATGACTCCCTTAGGTGAGTTAGGTCCATAGCCTATGAAACAAATATTTGTGGGTCTTAGTCCATATCAATCTGTAAATAAATACTAGTAGAATGTACACACTCGATGCGTATGCAAAATTCGTGAAATTAAATTTTACATGTTGATATATAAGTTATTTGACTAAATTAGATTGAAGAGTCCTAGCTTTGATATAGAAGAAATTAGAATCCAGCTGCATAAGTATGTAAATGCTAGCTAGAATATGAAGTTTATATTATGTAATTTCAACGGTGATACAACTTGCAATTATGAATTTATCCAAGACTAATACTACATAAACTTTTCAGAGAAAATACAAGAAAACTGAAAAGAAAATATATATGTAGCAGAGTGATGGCCAAATGGTCAACGCTTTTGGTCTTATATGAATCATCACAACAAGTAGCAAGTAGCAAGTCTGCAATAAAGAATCAAAGTCAATATTGATAATAAGCAAGTTAGAATATAGTATAGATGCTCCTATCTAATGCTTGTTGTATATATAATGCTTATCTTTACTCATTTATCCCCCTTTGAAGCTATATCTAGTATCAGAGCTCTCTTATTCCAGTGTCCTATTACACCCATAAAATGTCATAAAGTAATTTTCAATATAACTTGCGAATGTAGTTATGAATAAGAAAAAAAATATATGAGTTGCAAAATTGAAGCAAAATATGCACAATGAAATGTAGAAAAAAAAATATTCATCTTACAGTGGTCACCATCTCTGTCTTTGGCATGATGTAAGAACATCTTTAAACACAACATTTTTAGTGTGAACTCCAAGTTCTCCGTCAACTACACTATTTGCAATTAAGACTTTTGTTGTTTATATGGAGACTCCTCTTGACAAAGCTACATACAGTTGGCCATGACTAAAAACATGATTAGGTAGGTACACACCAACATTATGAATTGTTTGTCCTTTAGCTTTGTTTATTGTCAATGCAAAGCTTAATCTTATAGGAAACTGACGACGTATAAGGGAGAAAGGAAGCTTTACGTTTTCGGAAGGCTTGAGAGGAATTCTTGGAAGGAAGATTCTTGTACCCTTGAAATTTCCGGTTAGAATCTCAGCATCAATAAAATTTGGGAAGAACCGACGACATACCAACCTTGCCATTGCACAAGCCACTTTTTGGATCAATATTTCTAAGTAGCATAATTGGTGCACCTAACTTTAGTGTCAACTTATGAGAGGGTAATCCACCTGGAGCAATAGAATTCAAGAACTCTTGTTGATATAAGTTATGAGGGTCATATTCAACTTTATCAAAAGAGTAGTAAATTTGTTCTTCACCTGGAAATGACTTCAAAACCACGCCATTAAGCTTGTCCACATCCTCATTTCTAGGAGTTATGATAGCTCTGTCAATGATATATGAACTACTGAATGCATTGTTAGGCAATCTCGGAAAAATAGAATCAATTAATCGGCTAAGAGATTTGTCACCATACCAAAGAAGAAATAATGCTTCTAGAATCTTTATCTTATCATCTTGGACAAATGGCTCATTTCCGTCCCCGACACGAAGTAGGAAATCTGCAAATTCTGGATCATTCTGAGCTCTCATATTGTGTTTCAGGCGGATCACTTTTATTGCATTCCATAATGGAAACTTTACAATACATGCGTCTATCGTCTGTGCTTTGCTACCACGTGATACAACATGAAGAACTTGCCTAAAATCTCCACCAAGAACCATGATTTTCCCACCAAATGGCATATCCACATCTGTAATATCTCTAAGAGTTGCATCTAAGTACTCGAAAGCTTTTATGTGAGTCATTGTAGCTTCATCCCATAGAAGAACAGTTGCTCGCCTAAATAGATCTGCCAAGTCTGATTGCTTACTTACTTTGCAATTATTTTTGGACAGCAAGTCAATTGGAATCTTAAATCTTGAATGTGTTGTTCTTCCAGCTAGTAATATAGTATATGCAATTCCAGATGTAGTTGTGGCAATTGCAATATGACCTTTACTCATTAGTGATGCTAAAATAGCACGGTAGAGATATGTGTTTCCAGTTCCTCCAGACCCATCAATAAAGAAAGACGTCGACTCATTGCATCTAACTGATGTCATGATTGTGTCAAATGCTCTGTGTTGATCTGTATTTAATCTATCAATAGATGCCAAACCTTCTAACGGAACATGTACAGACAACTCATCTTGTATGCTTCTTCCAATTCCACTAAAACTGTCAAATTAAATATCGATTTGAGGGAGATCATAATCAGAAACTCTTTTCTGATCTTGCTGTAACAATGTATCTAAATCTCTTCGTAACAGATTGACAATGACATGATTATTTGAACTACTACAGGTTGAGTAGTCTTCAACCACGAATAAATGAAACTCATCCCATAATCTACGAACTTCAATTAGTCCATAAAAGACCAACATTGTTGCAAATAATCTTCGCAAAGCTGAAGGCATTCTAATAGTTGTTGCTTTTAATAGGCACTGACGAATGCTACCATCTTTCTCAAGTAAGCCCATTTTCTCAGCAGCTTGCTTAAAAGTTGGCAATGCTATACCATCTACTGTGAGAAGATCATCAAATAACTTAGGACCTCTGTTGTGATTTAACAAAATACGAAGATAATAACGCTCACCTTTAGATGGACATACTGTCTAAATTCTTCCAATAGCTTTTTGTGTAGTACCCTTCCTTTGCCATCTTCTTCTAGACCTGAGCCATGTGAAATGCTCAGAAAATTCTCTGTATAACCATTGCCTTACAAATTCAGAAACATAATTCATTCTAAAAAATTCTGTAAGCATGGTCATCGAACTCCTCAGGTCATCATAATTTCAACTATTGAAGTATGACTATAGTAGGTGACTTGGTTCCTATTCAGAAGATGAATCTACAGTCCAAATACAGAAGGATATGTACGATTCATTGGAAAGCTTAAAAGCTTCCACAATGCCTCTGGAGCACAAATCCATCTCGCATCCAAATATTTTGATATTTCATCATAGCATGGTCCTAACCACACCTCAAGTGAAACACGATCAAGTCTCTTGTAAACATATTTATACAGATATCTGTTAGGACCATAATTATGTGCCTATTACGCTCATAACTTTATGCTTATAACTTGTTTTCTATGAATAAAGCATTGTTCTTATAACGTTTCCTATTCTTGCTAGGAAATGTGGAGTTGGCTTGAAAATATATTAAATATGAAGAATTAGATACTTATTTGAGAAGATGTATACATTTTCAAGGTTAAAGGAGAATTTGGAGCAACTTTGGGAAAATGACGAAGTAGCTTCACCGGAAGTTGCCTGGAACCCGCCAAAATTTGTCACAGCCGGTCGGCCCAATCACATGGAATCCAGCCCAATGGAGGCCTATTGATCCCATCTATGCTTATCAATCTGATTTGGAGAGAAAGAGAATAAGTTGGACCGCATGATGTCACCATTTTGGAACTTAGCCTTCCATAGCCTAAAATAGTGGATCATGGTCTCCCTCATTCAAAGTTGACATTTAGATCTTTCATCTCACCATTTCCTATTAGCTCTAGTGAAAACTTGTGCATACACAAGGCTACCAATAAGCTATGTAAAAGGTGTGCTCTCCATGGGAGACATCTTCCCCCCATTTTTAGAAATTTTGGACAGTTTGTCACCTTTGAACATTGGGGCATCACTTGTGTTACATGTTTCCATATGAAATATCTTCAGAACTTTTTGTATGTAGCTCTGCTGAGAGAACCCTAAAATCCCTAATTTTTCGTCTCTCATAATTTCAATTCCTAAAACAAAAGAGGCTTCACCTAAATCCTTCATGTCAAAATTACTCGAGAGAAAATCTTTATTCTCATGGAGCAATTTGACACTGCTGCTAGCTAAAAGAATATCATCAACATACAAAATCAGGAAAATAAATCCTTCATTTGTATTTTTAAGGTACACACATTCATCGACTATGTTTTCTGAAAAAACTAGAAGAAGTGATAACTGAATCAATTTTTTTGTACCACTGTCTAGAATAGATTGATTTCTTAAGTTTGCATACATAATCTTCTTTTCCTACTGCACAAAACCTTCTGGCTGTTTCATATCAATTACTTCTTCTAACTCTCCATTTAAAAACACAGTTTTAACATCCATTTGATGAAGTTTCATATCATAATAAGCAACTAGTGCCATTATAATTCTGAATGAATCTTTAGTGGACATAGGAGAAAAAGTTTCATTAAAATCGATGTCTTCTTTTTGTGTAAAACCCTTAGCTATCAGGTCTAGCTTTATGTCTCTCTATGTTGCCTTCAACATCTCTTTTTGTCTTATAAACCCATTTGCAGCCGATTGGCTTATGGTTAGGGTCTAGTTTCACTAAATCCCACACTTGGTTCTGATGCATAGAGTCTAATTCTTCCTGCATAGCTACATCCCATTTTTCTACTTCATTTGAATCCTGATCTTGTTTGAAACTCAGTGGATCATCCAATTCTACAAGTTCATTATATTCTTGAAGATAAACATAGTAATCACTATTTTCTCCATAAACTGGTTTTCTAGACCTTTCTGATCTTCTTAATGGAAGTCGTTCTATGTTTTGAGGTTGCTCTAGATTTTGAGGCTGGAAATTCTGAGGATATAAATTTTGAGGTTCAGGCTATACAGGATGCATTACAGGTTGCTGAATTTCTTCAGCAACATTATTCTAAGGTTCAGGAAATTCAGCTGCTGCATTATTATTATTTTGATTTTGAACAAAAGCATCATTCATTGTGGTGTCAGTATTTAAAGGCATTCTTTTAACTGTAGCCTCAGATTCAACTAGTTCATCAAATTCTAAAGATAAGTCTCTAAAATTTGAAGTACTATAAGCTTCATCCAGAAATTTTGCATTACTGTTTTCTATAATTCTAGTTGAATTATGAGGTGCATGTAACCTATAGCCTTTAGACTTTTCACAATAACCAATAAAATTACAGCTAATAGTTTTGGGGTCTAGTTTTTCTCTTAATTGATCAGAAATTTTAGCTTCATCTTTACATCCCCAAACATGAAGATGATGCAAGCTTGGCTGTTTGCCCCACCACTACTCATATGGTGCCTTTTCTACAACTTTTGAGGGTGATCTGGTACAAAGATAGTTTGCAGTATTAAGTGCCTCACCCACAAAAATAAAGCCAAATCTGTAGCACACATCATTGATCTAACCATATTTAATAACGTTCTATTTTTCCTCTCTACCACACCATTTTGAGTTGGACTGTAAGGGGTGGTATACTTGGCCTGAATACCATGCTCTTGTAAGAACATTGCAAAAATGTCCCTTTTGCTGGCCTGTTGTAGTATACCTCCCATAAAATTTACCGCCTCTCTCTGATTTGACAGACTTAATCTTAGTCTCTAATTGCGATTCAACTTCAGATTTATAAATTTTGAATGCTTGTAAAGTTTGAGACTTTTCTGAAAGTAGGAAAATATAGCAATATCTAGAATAGTCATCGATGAATGTAATGAAGTAAAAATTTTCACATATAGTTTTGTGTGAAAAAGGACCACAAATATTAGTATGAATGAGTTCTAAAAGTTTGTCACTTCTTGCTGCTATAAGTTTTCTATTTTTTGTTAGTTTTCCCTTAAAACATTCCACGCAATCATTCAAATCATCATAACATAATGCACGCAACAAATTCAATTTTTCAAGTCTTTTGAGTCTATTTTTAGATATATGGCCGAGTCTTTTATGCCAAAGTGATGCAGACTTATTAAACAAAACTCTCTTTACTCCAGTAATCTGATTTTCAACATTAGTCCTAGAACTATTTTCAAGCAGAAAAATCTCATTCTTAAGTCAAGCATAAGATATTTACTTGAAAAAGAACTAGAACCAATATAAACTGAATTCTGAAAAAGTTTTATTCCATTGAAATCAATAATAAGGCTATAACCAATGTCAACCAAAAGACCTACAGAAATTAAATTTCTCTTAAGTGAGGGAATGTAAAAAAATATTGTCTAAAAACAAAGAATTTCCTTCTCTTAAATCTTCAAGAATCCTGTGGCTTTAACAACTACTCATTGGCCATTCCCAATGCAGAAATTCTGCTCATTTGTCCTTGGAGCTCTCCTCCTTATGATACCCTGTAATGAAGTGGTAATATATATTAGTGAGCCTGAATCTAGCCAATAAGGGTGTGAACTAACATTTACAAAATTAACTTCTAAGAAAAAAACAGAATTAGAAAAACAAGTACCTTTCTTCAACATCCAAGCCTTAAATCTAGGGAAATCATTCTTAATGTGTCCTATCTTTTTACAGAAAAAAACACCTAACTTTAGAGGATTTGTCACCCTTAGAATCTGCAGGCTTGCTGGATGCCTTAAAGTTGGTAGTATGTGTAACCTTATTCTTATTATTCTTCTTCCATTTAGGCTTCTCCACAAGATTTATTGCAGCCGCAGGTTGAGCCTCTCCACGGATTGTATTTTCCTCATCCACACACACTAAAATCAGCTTATTAATTGTCCACTTGACATCTAGAGCATTATAGGTAGACCTCAGTTGACTAAATGTTGATAAAAGAGACCACAGTGCATCATGCACAAGTTGTGAATCTGCAACTCCCATATTTAAATCCCTGAGCTGCCCATTTAGCTTAACTTTATGCATTATATGCTCCCTAACACCTCCATTCCCATCATACTTAAGTTCATGAAATTCTTTAAGGAGCCTAGCTGCTTCAGCCTTCAAGATTTTAGAGTTTTAGAGAAATGGAGGACAAGGTTCAACAATTGATCGACACCGTAGAAGCCCAAAAATCTCATCCCAACCTCATCACTCATCAACTCACCGTCATCACCGAATCTCTCATCACCACTTCCTTGCTTCAGCCTTCGGAGCAAAAATCTGTTAATTCTCAGGTAAATTTCCAGAATTGCTCTCATGTCAATAAACCCCAAACGCCTAGGATGATTGGAGTTGATGGGTTTATTGGTAACGATGAGGTAAGTGTAGTCATAAGCAATGTGAGTGAGTACAATTTCATTCAGCCTTATGTTATTAAAGGGCTGACCAATCGGTGCAAAGTGATAAAAGAGTTCATGATGATTGAAGGAAGCCAAATAGTTTGTGTGAAGAAGTGTCCGAGTCTTGCTTTGAGGTTGGGGAGTCACGAGTTTCGCAGCGATTACTATGTGAGGGGGTGACATTCTGCTTGGGAAGCAATGGTTGAATAGTTTGGAGGATTTGAATGTGATGAACAATGGGGAAATGGTGTATGTTTGCTATGGTGTCACGCACCGGATGAAGTGGAGGGTTATTGTCAACGCGGAAGACATCATTCGCTCTGTAACCTCGATTATCAGTCATACGATCTAGAGGTACAAGTAGTTGCTGCATTGGCTTGTTTGGAGAGAGCTTCAGTTTGAGCTTCAGTTTGTATGAATCCTATGATCAGAGAGAGAGCTTGTAATTGCTTTGTTGGAGTGGCTCCATTTTGTTACCTAAGTGAATGGAATGTATGAAACTTGTCTTTTCAGTGAATTTTCTTAATCCTGCTATCCTATCTTTGTGAATGAGAATTGGGTCTTCTTTATGTGTAGTAATGAACCTAGCCTAAATAGTTTTAACCTCGATCGTATGTGACATGACATGGATTAGTGCTAGTACAAATACATTTCCATTGTTGTTTCTGTTTCCTCCATTAGTTGAGAAAAGCATTAGTTTTTGTACGAAGGCCAAGCCCAGAATGGATGTGCAGGCTGTTTGATAAATCTTGGACTTCACACCTTAGAAAGGAGGTTTGGGCTGGCCCATACTCACCTTGTAAGTCAAGCTTGTAGGCCCAAAGCGAGTGAACATAGTGTAGTCCAACCCAGCCTAACTCAATATCTCAGCAAAAATCCTATTTCAAGTTGTCAACTATAGTGCATGAATGTTTTCTTGGATGTTCCATAACATAACAGTAGTGCCCACAGGCACAAAAAAGTGGGAATCTAATACTATGTGTGTGATTAAGAAATGAAAACCAGAGACCACTTCAGATTATTCGATTGAAAAATTACTTCTATATGGAAGAACCTTTGGACTTGAAAATCAGAATATGGAGAAGAACAAGTGCCCAATGATCGACATATCCTGTGATGTCAGACACCATGTAAAGCATGCACATTAAAGTTTCCTCCTTGACTGGTGAAAAATGGGGTTGAGAAATACTGGGAACTGGTATATGAGAAACAGAGTTACACACTTGGCTCCTTTGTTCTCGGCAATCTCAAATATCTAGAAGAAAATTTGTTATTATTTTCAGTAAATACGGGGTGTTGACTGTTGAGAGAACCCACATGGTAAAATCTTTAGACAGTAGAAATGAACTATGTGAAATTTCTGGTTTGGCAGTAATTTCTGTGGAAATTACACTACACATCAATCCTTGTCAATACACAGTTCAAGTTGGTGAGGTAATTAGTTCATCGTTGAAAACGCTCAATGCTGAACTGATATAGTGATGATAAGAGGTGGACCAGAGCAATACAACGATGGAGACGAGACAGGCCCAGCAATTAGTGTCAAACTGTCAACCTGAAAAGTTGGTTGTCACCGGAATAATGAGGAATCGTCCCAACAACATAATCTCACAAAACTTGTCCGGTGAAAACAAATTGCAAGAGCCTCACTTTGAGCATACTTGATTCTCACAGCTGCTAACCTTTTTTAACATATCATGTGCTGATGTTTCAGATCCAACACCAAACAAAATATTATGGTGTGGTCAACTATAATGGGCATATGTACAGCCTAGCACAGTGGTGTGGGAATCTGATCACAAAAAAAATTGAAGGGAGCCCAAAGCAAGAAACAAAGCCATAATCATAAGACAGAAATTAACTTCATACCAATAAGTGCCAGATTCTCCGTCAAATTAATACACTAGCTAATAGAACACTCAGATTAGATCTAATTTACAAAACCAGAGAGTTGACGACAGAAAGACAGACTTCCATAGTCCCACTAGCAACACCATCCAAAAGGAATCAAAAGCGCCTCCACTTTTGCCACATAAATCTTACTAGGATGGAGATAGAAAACAAAAACTTAGCAAGGCTGTCCCTAGATGAAAACCTACAGCATCACATGCATATACCTCTGCTCATCTCTGATTACCAGCCTTACCCCATCACCTCTCAAATTTTATCTCATCCCCACCATAGCATCAAGCCCGAGAAGAATAAGGTTAAGGAAGAAGAGAACAAACTAGTAGTGTCAATGAGTCTCATCCCAGCACTGTCATCCGTGTTGATGCCAGCTCCGGATGGCCCTACTCCGAATACTCCAGGAGTAGCAGTGTACGGAGTGCTGCCAGTGGTCGTTCCGGTGGTAGTACCAGTGGTTGTTCCCGTTGATGGTGTTGTTCCTGTTCCGGTGGTTGTTCCAGTTGTGGGTGTTGTGCCGGTGGTCGGGGTAGTGCCAGTAGTTGGGGTACTTGAAGTTGGAGTTGTGCCGGCGGTGCTGAACAAAAAAAAGGAAGACAACGTTCAGCACATCAACCACAGAAGCTAACTTTACTGAAAATTCAAGCTGAGAGCACATGATCATAAGAAAAGAAATGAATTGAAACCAAAATTTTGTGAACTAGGAACCAAGTGATGATTCTTGACTTCACTAGTGTCTTGTTCATGTAAGATGCATTTCACCACATGTATGGTAAAGGTCCTACTCCTCAATCATTGACATGTATTATCATATTATCTAAGGTCATTTTCCATAACATATAGTATATATTCTAATTCTTCTTCAAACTCTCAAAGTTTCATTGCATTATCCTAGAATGTTGGCAAAGCAAGCTTAGAGCTTTTTCAAAATATGGAACAAGTAAAATAGATTTAGAGACTATCATACCATACCATTACAAAGGCACTATTTTCAGTTGCTGAAAAATCAGTTTGTTAATCTCAAATTACAACAAGGTAGAGTTGCTGATTATGCGTTTTTTAATCTCAAATGCCTATCAAACCAGACGATTACAGCTGAAGATTTTAGACTACATGACCATACGTTAGCTGTATGCGGTGTGACACTTGTTGTAAAGGTATGTATGTACACTGGTCAAATCTTAAGTGGTGTAGAGATTAGCTCAATGGTGTGACATGAAAGCTTTGATAAAGTTTATGAGATCCATGCATCAAATGTAAACAATAAAATATAGGGTTCATGCAGCCACGGAACCAGATCAGTAGAGCACAACCAGACTAAGCTCACATTTTGACTATATATCAAAAGCATGAAAATTATTTTTATATTATTATAAAAATAAAGAGATGTAAACTATGTTCTGGTTCAAGAGGAGCGCTCCCATAAAAATGGGAGCGGAAGGCAACTACACAGGCACAGGCATCTAGAATTCAAAGCCACAATATTAGCTCAAATCTCAAGAAGTTTGCAAATCCCAAAGCATTGATGTGGCTTTTGAATTTTAATCAGAACATGTCTTATCCCACTATGAAAGATGTACTATGCTTTTTATAAGGGACAAAATTTTGCCTATCAGAATGTAGACAGAACCCCTTTCACCAGAGTTCATGGTGGCCATTACTTTTAGGTTTTTAACCATGGACAGACCACAATGTAAAATGGCACTATATGTTACCCAAAAGCCAAAAAGAAGATAATGGCCAATTTGTAATTTTAGATCAATAAAAAGTTACCACCTTTGCACTGTTTAGTTCAGAGAGATTTGACCATTTAAGAAAAACACATAGGATTCCAACTATGAGATTAGCAAGTGAAAAGAGCTATTTCATATGAAAGAGCCGTGCAGCTCTTAGGTGGGACTGCCTCACCATTTTAGTGGTAAGGTGCTCAGCCAATCACAAGCCACAAATCCAAAACATTCTACCACAATTGCCCTTGCAAATGCCCTGCGAAATTCCAAAACTACCCCTCCATGACTTCTCTTATTGCCTGGGCCCTATTGAAACAGTATGGGGCAGCCCTACTCAAGTACTGCTCCCGCTTCTGCCCTGCCCTAAGAGCATCTGCACCGGTTGATTGAGCAAGATGAATTGCTCGAGCAGATGGTGGACCCAGCCGTACTGAAATTGCTCGAGCAACAGGTCGAGCAAGTTTTGCTTGAGTGATTGCTCTTGCAAGAGGTGGAGCCGACTGTTTTGCTCGTGCACCATCCTCGCCTCACCGCTGTGTCGACCTTTCCGGTTTGCTCGAGCAAAATCCGACCGACCCCACCATTTGCTCGGGCACATCGGCTACCGGTGCAAATGCTCTATTAAGTGAGGAGCATCATGATGCAATATCAAAGTTAGTCAATACTTCATCTTTGCTTGTTTAGAATGGGAAAAGGACTATTGGATGATTATCATGAGGTATTCTCGCTCAAAGCACAAGGAAAATAGTTTAAAGTTCTTGTATTCTCTTAAAAAGCACCATTTTTCAATGATAAAAGCAAAGATGCTTATCCTACAAGGGGCAATATTTGAATGCAAAAGGAAGGCTCTCTGGTATTAAGATTAAGCTTACCCAAGCATAAGATTAGTGTTCTTCCAGCTCTTACCTTAAATACCACAAAATCTTGCCAGCTAAATTTTCTAGAATTAACTTAGTTTTACACTTTACACTAAAATGCAGACTTGTAAGACGGTAACAACTTCTTCTCATCAATTAACTACTCTCAACTTGAAAGCAAAGAAAGTACGTAAATGTAAGTCTCCTTAAAGTTGATATTGTTGGTAGATGGAGTAAACGCAGATTGCCTAATTCAACGTATTTGCCTCTTCAATGAGTTGAAGCATTGGTTTTGCCTTTTAAATGTGCCTACACTCCCTATAACTCATGAAATGCACGATCCATTTGAGGATTTTCAAATCAAAGTGTATTGAGGTAAAAAACCAAAATGCAAAAACTGGACACAGGTAATATCTATGAAAACACAGAAATTTGAGTCCAGAAACAAACCTGGCGCTAGATGGGTAAACGCATCCGGTTATGCCTGTAAAATCACCCCATAACAAGGTCAAAAGGCGCTTTAAACTTGATCAGGGGGGAAGCAGAGAAGAACAAAATGTGAGGTTGAAATGGGGCTTACTGGGATCAGTTGTAACAGGGGTTGCGGTTCCAGAGAAGTCACAAGTGCCTTGAGATTGACTCTTCTTCTGGAAATAGCTGTTAACAGCATAGTCACAGTGAGATTTAACAGTGTTAGGGTTGTAGCAGCCCCCACCTGAATGAATGGGGTTACAGTCAGCTCCAGCTCCACAAGCATAGTCCAATGTCTTCTGCAGCATTGCATCACTAATTCCAGTCTTGCATACACACCAATTGGCACCTTAAACAAAAACATTATCAAATTAAAAATAAACCCAAATAATTGAAAGGAGATCAATTTTAAAAGTGGAATTTGCTCATCTGAATTCCTAAGATAATTTTTTTTTCAGGTTCCACAAATAAAACTAGGGTATGAACAAGAAAGGACATTCAAGAAAGAAACTTGTAAAGCCATTTCTATTTACAATTAACATGCACACAAATGTCAAAAAAAAATCAAAAATAGAAACTTTATTACATAATGGGAGTAAAAAGTCTTCAAATCTAAATCCCAAAGAACAAATCTCTCTCTCTCTCTTTTGGGTAAACAAAATAAAAGTTAAGCTGCAAACAATATTTGGGGGAAGAAGAGGACTAAAGCATAAGTCTTTCAGGCTTTCACGTAATAAATATTATTTTCTTTATAATAAAACTTAGCACCAAAATTTCCAGGTACTGATAAAACCAAATCTTTTCATAAGTATAAGCACAGGTATAGGTGCTTATATTATTTTACCGCACAAGTATATGTGCGATAAAATGTCTTTAAATCTACAAAAGATCCATACATTACTAGCAAGGAGAAGTATTATCCTTAAATAAGCCTACATGATTTTGATGATTTGATATTTCAAAAAGAAAACATTGAAAGAAAAAGTAGCTAGAAGAAGACCAAGGAGGGCTTGGCTTACTTGAGTGGCCAGCCATGGCCAAGAAGAGCATTACTGCAAAAGCTACAACAGCCATAACTGAAACAGAGAGATAGCTGTGGGGAGTGTTTGAAGAAAGTTTACAATGGAGTTTGAGAGCTCAAACCAGATGGAAAGAGAAGAACAGAGAGAGAGAGAGAGAGAGAGAGAGAGATAGAGACAGATAGAAGTGGTATGGGGGAGAGTGAGAGAAATAGAGTTATACGAAAGAAAAAAAATGAAATATTATGGGTGACGTGGAGGACTAGACGGTGCGGTGGTACTGTGGCGAACTGTAAAACGTCGTGTCGTTTTGTGGAGTGCCTTTCTGGTTTCGCGTACTGTTTTTATAAATAAAAACACTCTCTCTGTTGGTTTTGTTACCGTTGTGGGGAAATACAAGGAAATCGACAAGGTGTAGTGGCCTGGGGACTAGTAAGGAAGAGAACAGTTGAGAACTTTAGCCCGACGGGGCTCTATGATGGCATGGAGGAGTCTGGGGGGGGGTTGGAGATCAGAGACGATACTCATGGGATACATGTACGTATTGCGTACTCTACTTTGACGTAAAATACTAGCAACTTTTGTACACCGACATACCGGAAACAACACGTGTATGTAGGATTATGTAATGTGAATTTTTATTGGAAGCTCTAATTTGTTCACTGTACTTCATTCCTCTTGACACCTTACTTTTATTTTGATTTTATGACATTATTCACTAGACCTGTTGTTAAAAAAATTCTTAACCTTATTAGTGTAATTCATCTATAATTCATTAAATTTCTTACTACATCTCTTATTTTCTCATTAGACTTTCGATGGTTATTTTCTTTTTTTTCAGATAAAAAAACTAACTAATTTTTTTATCGATGATACAAATGATCCTATTTTTTATTTATTATTCCGAACAAAGCACTTATTACATGATTGAACAATCAATTAATAACCGATCTTGAATTATTTTGAAGTAAAATTGTATATTTTTACAATATAGGAATACAAAATTGATCTTAAACATACTTATTAACTGAATATTACAAATTATCATCCATGATACACTACTTTATTTGGGTTGTAAGAAAAAGAAAAAGTCAAACATAGGTTACAAATAAACTATTAAAGACGAGTACTACACTACCACAATCTAAAATTCAATGAAAGCAACTGCACAATTCGTACAGCTATAAGTCAAAAAAAACTTTGAAATAACTTATCAATTTCGTAGGTTTATATAGCCATTGTGTAATCATTTGAAAAAAGGAGGAATAAAATAATATTATGCGAATATAGAATTTATTAACAGTTAAAAAAGAAGAAGTTAAATCTAGAGGTCTAGTGAGATAATTAATTAGGATTTTATTTAATGTTCCTAATTGTCATTTTGTATAAGGATAATTATGTAATTATTTAATAAAAAATAAAAGGAGGTCAAATGAGCAAATTGAGAGGTCCTAATAGAAAAATTCTTATGTAATTTGCATCATGTATGTACCTCTTTGAAGTCAATAGTGTAAAGTCAGGGTAAGGTATAAAACTATAAATGATGTTAGGGATTGTGAAATGTAGCTAATCCATGACTCGGTTCATATTAGAAGCAAAAAAAAACATGCATTTGTTATTGCCACTTCACATTCGCAAACAATCCAAACACACGAGTAATGTTGTAAGTGACCATTTGATCCGATATCATATGGCATTGTTCTAATGATTTCGTTGTTATATACACCTGGATAATGTTCGTAGATCATATGAAGAATTTAAATCATAGATACGAATAATGTCACATCGTAACCGTTTGATCCAATATCATTTAGCATTGTTCTATTAAATGTAAGAAGCTTTCATTATGTGTACCTAATTTGAACACTGTCCACATTGTTCATTATGGAATAGATTGTCTATATAAAGGGTCTCAAAACACATCAATAATTCGTATCAAGAAGTATTTAATTTGGTAGTTTCTCTTTGATATGATTTTTGAAAGCATTAAGATTGAAAAAGTATTTTTATCAATTTTAAAATGTTTGACTATAATACAAAGTACTTTGAGGTTTTTTAGGAAGTACACGAGACATGTTTTATCTTGAAAGTGTTTTTTGGTGAAAGCTAATGCTAAAAATTACTTTAAAAATTTATCCTAAACAAGCTATAATCTTTTACAACACGGATAACAAAAATTATATTCATCACAAATAGTGGTTAACTAGGGAGATTTTAAGGCCCAATAAGCTTGAATTCGGCCCACTAAAATAGAGGTCATTTACTGATGTTCAAAAAGATAAAACCACTCGGGCCTATTATACTATTCTTAGGCTTCCAACATTTCACCACAGCCAAGCCCAAACCCAAAAACCCGGCCCATGACCCATACGTAGTT
This sequence comes from Geum urbanum, assembly GCA_946800695.1. Lineage (NCBI taxonomy): Eukaryota > Viridiplantae > Streptophyta > Magnoliopsida > Rosales > Rosaceae > Geum > Geum urbanum. The sequence continues at coordinate 45,343,843 of OX327013.1, forward strand.
GTATCTGTGTCTCCCTCCTCCTCAGAAGTCCCAGAAACTCGAAAGACTATTCAAAGCTCCGATTCCTCCTCTCAATTTCACCACCGTGATCGCCGCCACCCAAAAACCCTACACCGAAACCGAAATCTCTACAACAAATTCTCCAACAATGTTAGTTCAGCTTCCGCGGTTGACGAGCTCTTTTAGAGAGCCCTTCGACGTCGACAAGGCCTGTCTCCAGCGCAAGCTCATCCTCCAAAACCTCAAGCCACCAAAGTACGTGTCTCTCCGAAGCTCAAATTCTCTTTATTTAAATCGAAAATTGACGTCATTATTGCATAATTTTGTGTTTTTTTTAATGGTTTGAATTTTTGTGTGTGTGGTAGATCGTCGAGCTCGGTGGACGAGTCGGAGCTAGCTCGGAAGATAGTTCATGGATGGGAAGAAGGTAATGCTAGGGTTTTGAGCTAGTTTGATGTGATTAAACTGCAGAATTTTGGAGTGTTATATGTGTTGAAAGTGTTTGGAAATTTTGTTGTACAGCTTCGTATGAGGTGAGGCAAGCTTACAAGAAGTTTATCGGAGCTGTGGTGGGGTTGATTGATGGAGAAGTTCAGTCCGAAGAGTTTCGCCAGGTGGCGTTCGGCGTTTACAGGCTTTTTGGCACACCAGAAGAGGAGGAAGACTATGCTGGAAGAAACTTTGCAGGAAAAAAGTTAATATATACTGACGATCAAGTCATTTTTTGTCGTAATTGACTTCAAATTTTGTGATCATGTATATACTAGAATGGCAGGAATAGTGTCACATGAAATCGGAAAAGTTTCAAGTGTTGTGATTGCGGTGTTTATTGTTTTGAAATGTAGGCAGGAAGTGCAGATGCTATTAGGCCAAACAGTTTCAGATGGTGATATTCGGAAAGTTGTGTCTCTAGCTCGGAAAGTGATCATGGGATTACATATGTTTCAGAAACTGACAATGAGACTCATGAAAGTGTAGAATTTGGTACCGACCTTGATTTTCATCCACCAGCGAGGTTTTTGGTAGATGTTTTGTTGGATGACGAGGACTCATTTTGTGAGGAAAGCGCTGGACCTCCCTCTTATAATGAAGGATCATCATATGGTCACAGTGGCTTCAGTGGTCATTATTCTGTAACTGATCGCCACATTATTGATCTGAGTTGGCTTCAGGAGGCATGTGATCAGATAACGAAGGGAACCACACAGCTTTCTCGAGATGAATTGGCTATGGCCATTTGTCAGGTGCTTGACTCTGACAAACCTGGTGATGAGGTATTGGATTATAGTTCTTGTTAGGTGACCAAAGATGGTTTACTCTTGAGCTCTTGTACGCAACTAATTCCATATTATTCTAACCATTAGCTCTTTCGTCTTTTGTTTTATTATAAAGATAGCACGTGACTTGTTGGATCTCGTGGGGGACAGTGCATTCGAAACTGTTCAAGACCTCATATCAGTAAGAATCTAAGTACTCTCATACTGTTTAGACTATTCTTCTACTCATGGCATTAAGGTTCCCTCCCTAAAATCCTTCAATGTACCACACAACTTAACAAAATCTCTTCCTCCAGTACACTTTACTCGTTTAGCATGTTTAAACAGGATATTTCTCTTGCTAGTTCAATATACATATTCTTATTGCACAAAAGGAGGCTTGTCAAATTCATTTACCCTAAAACTTATTTAAAGATTTAGTCTTATCAATACATACTTTTGTGGGGAAAGTCTGTTTTAGATTTACTTTTGATGAGTTTAAAGCTAAAATCTTCCGTCATTTCTCAGCATCGTAAAGAACTTGTTGATGCCATCCATCATGGATTACTTGTTATGAGATCTGACAAATCATCTTCGACTTCTCAACCTCGCATGCCTAGTTACGCCACACAGGTAGAATTGGTTCTGGTTCGGTATAAAACTTGTTCCTGTTATCCCATATGTGGCATCAAGCATTCCATTTGTCTATTCAGGTTACTGTTCAAACAGAATCAGAACGGCAGATTGACAAACTTCGGCGCAAAGAGGATTAGCGAAATAGACAAGGAACAGATTATGGCGCCGATAGTGATCTGGTTGGTGTAAATTTTTCTTCTCTACTACAAGCAAGTGAAAGAAAAAATATTTTTGAGGATCTATCGGGTCTTGGTGAAGGGTTAGCGGTTAACGCCCTTCCTCAAGGAACTCAGAGGAAGCGCCATAAGGGGTATGAGGAGGTCCTGATTCCGCCAACACCAGGAGCACAAATGAAACCTGGAGAAAAGCTGGTAACGAGTTGCAGCTCTGCTTGTACTGTTGATTAAAATCTATGATATTCCACTTATCGGCGTCTTTTGCACTCTGTTCTTACTAACTTATGTTGTCAGATTGAGATAACTGAGTTAGAAGAATTTGCTCAAGCTGCTTTTCGTGGATACAAATCTTTGAACCGGATTCAGAGCCGCATATTTCGTACTGTTTACTACACTAACGAGAATATACTAGTAATACAATTTATTTCCTATTTTGTGGATTGCTAATTATTGTAGTGAAAGTGTTGATATGTGGCTGAATGTGTTCTTCATATACTTGCAGGTTTGTGCTCCAACAGGAGCTGGCAAAACAAACATAGCTATGATAGCCATTCTACATGAGGTGCAAATAAGTGGTCATTCCTTTGTTTCTGATACGCATTTTGCATCCTACTGTTATTGAGGCACTCAGCCTTCTTGGAAATAATCAGAGATTCGTATGTTTGGTTGTTATGTTACATTGCACAACCTTCTTATGGGATGTGGGCATGCGGCAAAGGCTTGTTTTTGTCATCGAGCTCGAAATAATATATTAATTTGTTTCCAAAGAGATTTAGTGTTTTATATATATCACCTTGCAAATAAAAAACTAGGGATTTCTCTGTATTATTTATTTTCATCTCTTCTTTGGACTGTGGTATTATTGTTATAGGTCTAATGGTGCTACATATATTACCATTGAGTAGAGCACTACAAATTAGGATCATTTTCAAATTTAGATAGTGACTGAGGCTTTTGGTGGCAGATTGGACAGCACTTCAAAGATGGTTATTTGCACAAAGCGAATTCAAGATAGTTTATGTGGCACCTATGAGTGAATCCAGAGGCAGGACTCTTCTACTTCGATTCTAGCTATCGTCCGGTGCCCCTTGCACAACAGTATATTGGTATTAGTGAGTGTAACTTTGCAGCCAAAACTGAATTGTTGAATGATATATGCTACAAAAAGGTTTGTGGCTTTTGGGGGTTTGTTTTCTGTAATATATGTTTGAAAATGCTGATTGACTGATTAAATATTGGTTCTGCCAGGTTGCTGAGTCACTAAAGCAAGGTCATCAGGCAATGGTATTTGTCCATTCTCGAAAGCACACAGCAAAAACTGCCCTGAAGCTGGTATGCCCTTATCTTTTTGGGTTTCTTTTGGCTTTTTTATTCTGTCAATGAGGTTAGTTGTTCATGCAATTGCATCAGCTTGTCCAGTATGCATTCACAGCTCCAAAGAGTTTAGCTACAAGAAGTGCTTCTGTATTTACACTCTCTTTTCTTATATGGCTTTCGTAGTATCACTATGTGATGGTTTGTTATATGATGCTTTCCACTCTCAACTGATGACATGTTTGCAGGTTGAACTTGCTCGCAAATTTGAAGAACTTGAGCTCTTCAGGAATGATGAGCACCCACAGTTTGCATTAATCCAGGCACAAAAATACTACCTCTGATTTTCTGCATTGTGTTAGTGATAGCTCTGTGCTCTTTTTATTCATAGATGTCCCAATTTGTGCATTTCAGAGGGAAGTTGTAAAATCCAGAAACAAAGATCTTGTTGAACTTTTTGAATTTGGAATTGGAATTCATAATGCTGGGATGTTACGATCTGATAGAGGCTTGACTGAGTGCCTTTTCTCTGATGGACTGTTGAAGGTAGATATATATAGTTTCCCTTTGCTGTTTAGTATCTACCATTCTATTTCATATTTGATTGAAATGTGTGTCTTCTGTCATTTTCTTTAACAGGTTCTTGTTTGTACGGAAACTTTGGCGTGGGGGGTAAATCTACCGGCTCACACCGTTGTGATAAAGGTTTGTGAATGTATCCAAAGATTTTTTCCATTGCACGATTTTGCTTGGGTTTTAAATCTCTGTTAGACCTTGTCGAACTTTTCTTTCTGGATATAGTTTGACATCAGTGCCTTTTTCCAACAAAAAAGAAACACTATGCATAATATCTGGTGTAATTTTTTTGGGGGGACCCAATTATATGATTCAAAGGCCGGTGGGTGGAAAGACCTAGGCATGCTGGATGTTATGCAGGTTAACCTCAATCTATTGCCCTTGGAGAAAGAATGAATGATTGGAGGAAGCGCCTTGTTTCCCAGCTAGGGAAGAAAATGGTTTGTATATTTACTTTTTCTTTCGTTTTTCTTCTTCTTAAAGCTATATTTAACATATGGTACCTAACTGAACTCTATATCAGGTTGAAATGACAGGAGATTATACTCCAGACATGATGGCCATCATGTCAGCAGATAATATAATATCAACTCCTGAGAAATGGGATGGTATCAGTCGTAATTGGCATAGCCGAACCTACGTTAAAAAGGTGCGGTTTTCGCATGTCAGCAGTTTCTGTTTTATCTTATTTTTCAAGAAGGCGTGACTTAATTTTCATAAATTATTTCTCTTCATTATGATCTTTCTCCTTTTACACTTTCAATTTTCATGAATTGTTTATCTCTTCATTATATTCTTTCTCCTCTTACACTTGATTTCTACTAGATCATCTGAAGTCGTCTTAAATCACCTGTAGGTTGGGCTTATGATATTGGATGAGATTCATTTGTTGGGAGCGGACTGTGGGCCTATCCTCGAGGTATTTATCCCAAAGTTCCAGTGCTTTTAGCTCAACTGTAGATTTGATGTTCAATTTCACTTGTAATGTATTTCAGCATTCTAACTCAAGTATTGATTCAGGTTATTGTGTCAAGGATGAGATACATATCATTGCAGACAGAGCATGAAGTGCAATTTGTAGGGCTTTCTACAGCTCTGGCAAATGCAGGGTATGCCTCCCTGTGCCTTTGATCTTGCTTTCGATTACTGTAACCCTAGGAGTAGACATTTCCTTTAGTAATCTCATGTCAAATTTTCTTGATGAAAATCTTATATGGTTCAACTTATACAGAGATTTGGCTGATTGGTTGGGTGTTGGGGAAACTGGAGTCTTCAACTTCAAACCAAGTGTGAGGCATGTACCTCTTGAAGTTCATATACAGGTGAGTGATATAGTTCTAAGCTGTCATTGACTATCCTGTTGTATTAATATCTTTTCCCGGGGAATATGACATCCGTATTTCTTTATTTTGCAATTGACCTTGTTACTTATTTCTGTCTTATACTTCTTCTCTTGGTCTGTCGTATTAAGTTTTATTGTGCTTATATTATGCATAGGTGTAATTAAGAAACAATAGTAGTATTAAGGGAAAAAGTAAGAATTATGTCCTGTTATCCGAAAAATAAAACACTTCAATGATGATGAACAAGTTGTCCTACAAAAACAAATCTACAATCATGCCATTTGAGCCAGCACTCCTTTCCCACTTACAGTAACAAGTGTTATCAAGTCCGTCCTCACTATTTCTGGTATAACATTCTCCCCCTTACAATTTCTTCATTGCAGTAACATTTCTGTATCTATAAACAGGGATATCCCGGAAAGTTCTATTGTCCAAGGATGAATAGCATGAACAAACCATCAAATGCTGCTATATGCACACATTCACCTACAAAACCAGTTCTAATTTTTGTTTCCTCTCGTCGCCAGACAAGGCTTACTGCATTGGACCTCGTTCGGGTAAGAGTCAAACTCCAAAGTAATTATGGGATATAAAGCACTCTATAACTATGACTACTCATATTTTGCTTTTTGGATATTTAAAGTATGCAGCTTCAGATGAACGTCCAAGACAGTTTCTAAGTATACCAGAGGAAGAACTGCAGATGGTTCTTTCTCAGGTTGCCGATAACAACCTGAGACGCACCTTACAGTTTGGCATTGGACTACACCATGCCGGTCTGAATGACAGATAAATCCCTGGCCGAGGAACTCTTTGCAAACAACAAGATTTAGGCATTACTTCTTTACCTAACTAATCATTAGGAAAAGGAATAGAGAGGAATTTGTTCTTCTCACTCTTTAAACTGATCAAGTTTGTTGTATTATAGGTCTTGGTTTGTACGAGCACATTGGCATGGGGTGTAAACCTTCCAGCACATTTGGTCATTATAAAGGTGCATCAAGACTGATGTAGCATGTTTGCTACTATTTTTCAAGTGACCTTTTGCAACAGCGGTTTAAAATTTGGTCATGTTTACATCTCACCTGCTTTAACATGAGTCTTGGAATCAGCGAATGAGAATGTACTTGGAATCAATCAATGAGAATGTTTAGCACCTCTATGGATTTAAATGCACAGTAGGGATATCAGAGTTACAAAGAAATGGTGGACCATAATAAGATAGAAGGCAAAGATCTATCGAATTGCAGATTCCACCAATAAAAAATTGGACATAGAATTAAACGTACCTAAGACCATTTTTAGTGCTTTTTAAAATTAAATTTCTCTGAGTATTCTGGATGTCTTTTACATTCTTGGAATTCTGGTAGCTGTGCATGAAACATTCTTTGTCGTACATCCCTGATTCCACCCCTTGCAGACACATTTTTTACAAGGTTTTTTATTCACTTGCAGGGAACATAATTTTACGATGGGAAAACAAAGAGATATGTGGACTTCCCAATCACAGATATCTTGCAAATGATGGGCCGTGCAGGCTGGCCACAGTTTGATCAGCATGGGAAAGCAGTCATTCTTGTTCATGAACCAAAAAAGAGCTTCTATAAAAAGGTAATTTCAAGCCACAACTCTAAATAGTTATTGGAATAGAAATGCATATTTTCTTGGATGATGATTCTGGGGTTTGATATTTTGCAGTTTTTATACGAGTCATTCCCGGTTGAGAGTAGTCTGAGGGAACAGCTGCATAATCACATCAACGCAGAGATAGTTTCTGGCACAATTTGCCATAAAGAGGACATATTTGTTCCGCAGACTGGTATGGTTTTTGGTCACTATACTCCTGAAAATGAACTAGATATGTAGAAAGATATATTTGAATCATATTATACTTTTCTATATCGTTCTTTAAGCTTTCTCAGATTCTACTTGTCAATTTTTGTTTGAAAATAACGAACACAAATTCCTTTCATAATTTCCCAAAATCTGATACTAAGAAAAGAATATCTCTTATGGTGGAAAATCACATTCTAATTCTTCTTCTTTTCCACAGATGTGTAATCCGGCTTACTATGGCTTGGACAATACCGAAGCTGAAGCTATAAGTTCTTATCTGTCTAGGTAATAGTATATTCCTGATTGTCATGGAATCTTTTTCAGTCAGGAATTCAGGATGTATCACTCTCCTTTAGTGGCAATGTTTTGATTGCATGCTAATCTGTTTCTGCAGGCAAGTACAGAACACATTTGAGGATCTGGAAGACAGTGGATGTGTTAAAATGAGCGAGGACAGTGTGGAGCCGATGATGCTAGGTTCCATTGCATCCCAGTACTATCTTAGCTACCTGACCGTATCAATGTTTGGTTCAAACATTGGGTCAGATACCTCACTTGAAGTAAGAAACGGTTCTTAAAGATTTAAATTCAATATTCTGAGCTATCACTTTTATATTGTCATATTATTGTCCTCAAGGAGGTTTTCTATGCAGGTGTTCTTGCATATCCTATCTGCTGCTTCTGAATACGATGAACTTCCCGTTCGCCATAACGAGGTGTTTGTTGTCTCTATTTTTCCATACATGTTACGATGTTAGTTTAGTTCTCACTTATGATAAGTAAGGTCCAACGGGCACACACGTGAGTGACTACATCATAAGTTGTCCATGGGCTGGATGGAAATAATATTATGGTCAATGGAAGAACAATTCTTCGTTAAAATTATGCTGTCAACGGACCTTATGCTCTGCACTGAATCCCTCTGATTTTGGCCGACACTAGTCCCTGCAAGTCATTTATCTATCAACAAAGTTGTTTTCTTAATATTCTTATTTATTGTCCTCTTTGGTAACAGGAGAATTACAATGAGGCATTGTCTGAGAGAGTTCGATATAGGGTGGATAAGGATCGCCTAGATGATCCACATGTCAAAGCGAATCTGCTATTTCAGGTTAGACTTGTCTTCAACGATCTTTTCATCAAAACAATCTTGAACTTCCTGCTGTATTCTTGTTGGTTCCTCTCTTCTTACTTTCTCACCATGTATGATCTTTTTTGTTCAGGCACATTTCTCTCAGTTGGAATTACCAATTACAGACTACGTGATTGACTTGAAGTCGGTTTTGGATCAAAGCATAAGGATTATCCAGGCCATGATAGATATTTGTGCTAACAGCGGGTGGCTTTCGAGTTCATTTGCATGCATCTATTGCAGATGGTTATGCAGGTATTCTTCCGTATCATGTGGTGTTGATGCTTTTTTATTGGTTTCCAAAAAAGAGAGGATAGTTCATGTTTTGCTTCAAGGTTGAATGCCTAGAAACCTTCTAGGGTGATCTCACCAGCAGAAACCAATACCTTCTAGGGTGATCTGACCAGCACTTTGAACCTTCTACAATAGAGAACATGCAGGTGCTTATGTTTTAGGGTTTATATTGTGAAGAATCATCAACAGAAACCAATAACTTCAAGGAAACCTTAGAGATACCGTCCAGGTCATAAATACCCGAGGAAGAGTTGGATCTGAGCTGTAATACCATTTTGGAGACATCTTTTGCAATTTTTAAGGATCAAATTGTGAATTTGTGATTAGTATTTTATTAGAAAGGGCAAGGCATCTTTTGTTTATTTGCAATTGCTCATATGTCAGATAAATTATTCTTCAAACTTTGTTGACTCTTGTATTCATTGGGTTCTTTCAGGGCTTATGGTTTGATGAGGATTCTTCTTTATGGATGTTGCCTTGTATGAATGTTGAACTTGCTGATTCACTCTGCAAACGAGGAATATTCCGTATACAACAACTATTGGATCTTCCCAGGGCAACTTTGCAGAACATGATTGGAAACTTCCCTGCTTCAAAGTTCTTTCAGGTGTGAACTTATAAGATATCGGTGTGAATTTTATGTGTAAGAGAAGGGTGAGTAGGTGTAGTGGGATGAGCTCATAACAGAGGAACATATGACAACCGTCATTTCATTACTTTGTCATATGCCCAAGAGACAGATGTGGTAGAATTGTGACCTGTAAGCTAAGAATACCATCTTCCCATTTCTTTAAGATTGTTCAGCTCTCTAAATAGTTCGGTAAAGGGGCAATAGGTTAGTGGGGCGAAGCTTAGACTTTTTTCTTTTAATATACATATTTATCTATATATATGTCATCATCATATCGATCAACCTTTGGAACCTTGATGCCTAACTTTCCCAGCCTCCAATAGATATATGGCTGAAGCAACATATAGATGATGTTGATCAGACGGTGTTCCTTTCTTTACGACTGTTGATTTATCAGTATATTAGATAGTTGCTTTTTTTTATCTCTCTTACTACTTGGCTGGCATGTCAACTATTATCAGTAGCTTAATATCAATCTTTTTGCTCTTTTAGGATTTGCAGCTTTTTCCACGCATCGAAACCAAGTTAAAAGTTGTACGCAAAGACGGTGGGAAATCTTTCTCCTTGAGTATCAGATTGGTGAAGACAAATTTCAGGAAACATAAATCGAGAGCATTCACCCCACATTTCCCAAAGGTAAAACATCCTATTCTAAACTAATCACCAGTGCACCAAACTAAGCTTACCGAACTTTATACAGGTGAAAAATGAAGCATGGTAGTTGGTCCTTGGCAACATCTCAACATCGGAACTATATGCTCTGAAGAGAGTATCTTTCTCTGATCACTTGGTTACTAACATGGATTTACCATCAGATTCAACCAGTCTCCAGGTACTTTCAAGCTATTAGTATGATCATACAATAATGGTGCCTAAAGTAGTTCAATCGTATTTAGGTTCTTGCCAAAAGACAATCATCAAAGATGAATAAGAGTTGGCGTGTTTGGAACTATAGTTCTAGTGTACACAACCTAAAGGAACATTGTAATTAATGTTACATGCATCTATTCATTGCATGGTTGATGTTTTCCGCTCTACTTACAGATATGGGAATTATCTATCTGCTAATGTGGAGTGTTGTTTACTGTTTTCTTCAGGGGATGAAATTGCTTTTGATATCAGATTGTTATCTGGGGTTTGAACAAGAGCATTCAATTTCAGAACTTAATGGATGGGAGCAACCAGAGTAGGATCGGTAGAAACTTCGTCATATTCACTTCACTGGCCATTGCACATGAGTAGGCGAGTTTGTATAGGTCTGGTATCAGTTGTAAATGCCATATAAAGTAACGGCTGCAAATGCAACTGAGATTGCCTAATTAAGATGGGCAGCATGATTTTATATACATAATCATAGATTCATAGTAATTAAGTTATGAATTGCCCCTTGAAAGTAACGAATGCCAAAGACTGGGAACCCAAATGAGTGAAAACCTATATCTTGCCTGGAAATTTACCGGAACTTCGTAGATGCATTTCTTTTGTTGGTGCTCCTATTTCATGAGCTACTGTTACCCCGGACGCGGACGCGGACATGGACATGTTACCATAATACCATCGTATCAAATTTTGTTTACTTGTGCACGGAAGAAAGAGATACACAAGGAGTTGAAATAGCATGTATGAAAGTCGTTTCATTCCGTGCAAACTTGCTACTTTACTGACAAAATGCACCAACATCCACTGAACAGCTATACTTATTTACAAAGTGGTGTGTTTACAAGTGTACAACGCAGATCAAAGAGCAAAGCAGGAATCTAAAGCTACACAGTAAATGAAGGACTAATCCCAATCAGCATCAAAGAACCCTGCATCCTTCATCTCTGAGTAATAAGCGTTGTCTAGAAGAAATTCCTCTTCCTGTAAAGAAGACAACATAAGTTCGCAATACTATCGACTTCCCATAAGCTGTTGAAGTCGAGAAAACATTGTTCAGCTGTGATTCTGTAAGATGCATTTACCTGGAAAAAATCTGCCAGAAACGTGACATACAGAAAAGGAAGATACAGGATGTGGTAACATATAATCGTCAAATTAAACAACCTGCAAGAGATGTATAATTCAAAGTTTTAACTGCAAGATCATAGTGATATTTTGTATTGACTCAAACAAAATTTGGATTACCAAACGCCAAAACCAGCCCCGATTCCAGCAATCCCGCAAGCAAGCAATGTCACAGCACCAAATACAAACATTACGACAATGTAGTTATAGAACGCTGGTCTGGCTGTAAACATGACAACATAACCATACGTTAACCATGTCAATCTTTAAACAAAAACAGTGCCAATACAAGAACCAGACATCTACTCACGCGGAAGCTTTTCTCTCCATTTAGAGAAATGCACAAACAAAATGAAGCCATAGACTGCAGTGAGCAATGTCTTGTGAAAAAACCACAAGCCCCATTTCACTCCACTTGAATCTCCCACACCACCGAAGAATAGAGGAACCCCAAATCCAAAAACATAGATTGCCTGAAAATGTACAAGGCTCATATTAAACCCCCTAACTATTACGGAATTCCTTTAGTACTCATACCGCGGGCCTCACGCTAGCAATCAATTTTAAAGAGGTAAATACAATGTTATATATAACATCCACCACTACAAATGTGGATTCGAAATAACAAAAGATACTACCTTGAGCAATATGTCCACACCAGCAATGATCCCCGAGACAAGAAAAGTCTGAGCTAAAGCTTCAACTCCACTAGTGTAATTATCCTGGAGTAAAAAAGCCACCAAGCTAATCTCCAAACACATCATCGCCGAAGCCGTAAACAAAGACAACACATTCCAAGCCACCATCTTCCCATCTGAGCATTGCCAGCCCTGTAATTGCAGAAGAAAAAAAGCCCTAAAAATTTATGAAGTTTCAATTTTTAAATTCCCTAAAACCCTAAAAATTAAAAAACGTGGAAATTTTGCGAACCTGAAGAGCGCACCAGGCGAAGTTGAGGAGGGAAGCAACCCAGACGAGGGCATAATAGGAAATCATGATGTACGACCTGCCGTTTGAGAGCTTCTTGAGATTCTTCTTGGCGTGGAAGGCCAAGTAGACCAGGAAAACGAAGGAGGGGATGACCAGAACGGCGTCGTACCAGAGCCCATGGCACTCTGACTTGCCAGGGGACGCGACTTTCGAGAAGCTCCGATCGTCGAGGTCGAGTGAGGTGGCGGCAATCGGAGGATCGATCGAGGCGTTCAAGTGTTGGAGAAGATTTGCTGCCATATTAGCAGCTCTGGCATTTGAGAAAGAGGAAACTTCCCTTTTGGGAAATGTGAGCTCTGAGAATCATTTTATTACTGTAAATTTTTGGCGCAAAGGCCTTTGGCTAGGAACATTTCGTGCGTTAAGGCTATGTATAATTATATGCTAGAGGATGGGCACTCAGTTTGATTATATTGTTTTTTTAATTAAATTCTACTGTATTTAACTTATATATTGTAAGGAGTAATTTATGAAATTATCGATGTTTGACCATTAATTATTTTAATATATAGAGATGTATTAAAAAGTTGTTTCTTCTGTGCACATTTCCACATTATTTGTGTTTTGTTGGATACGTACACAGATGAAGTTGTATACATAGGTTAAATCTATGGGTAAGAAAATGGGTCTTGAGGTCATCAGGTGAAGAATGCTTAGCAGAGCCTCCGAGATACTGATCGAGATCCCCCTTCGCCCAAACCTTTCGGTGTATTAAATGCCACACGAGATTGGTACGTCGTAAGACATATATAGCAAGTTAGCAAACTTGCTACTACTAACTTGTTAAAGTCTACATTCTAACGAATGAACTAGGACCCTCGACAAGATCGAGTTCAATTAAAGTAGCGAACAAATATCTCCCATCTTAACACCGAGAAGACGACAAGTATACAATCCAGAGTCCCAAACCCATGAAAACGAAGTAGCTACTCTCTATCAAGGCCCAGAATCGTATATAGCACTTATTATTGTGCAGCTGTAAAGCCCATTATGGTGGCCCAGCCTCTTTGTCAGGTATCCCAGGCCCAAAACAGAAAACGGCGCGTGTACAAAAGAAAACAAACTTTGATTATGCAAAACAACTCGTTAAATTTGGAACATTTTGTAAATTGCAAAATGCCATCGATGACACACTTTGATTATGGCATTATGCAAAGCAACTCATCACAATTGGGACCAGCGTTCAGTACATTTCATTAGTTGTACAATACCATCTCAATTCTCAAACACGGGGGAAAGTTTATTTCTACTCATCCATGCCATGGTCCTCATCCATTTCCTCAATCTTCATCTTCTTGACTGCATGGTGAGCATCACTACTCGATTTTGTTCCGTTAGGAAGCTGGATCAACACATCGGACTTCTGACCAGTGACAGCATTAACAAGTCCTCCATTGTTCTCGACCCGATAAACAAGCTCGCTTCCATTGGGTCCTGCATCGACGTACACAGTGGAGTTCTCATCTATCTCTTCCCTGACCAACATTCTTGACAGCTCTGTCACCACTTTCTTCTCCAGCCACCTCCTGATAGGTCTAGCCCCATAAACCTGAAAGAGATGAAACAAACATTAAATACTTTAATGTCAATAACACAGAATAGTTCTTCATATGCCAATTGTAGTTTAGAATAGAGTACTCACCGGATCGTAACTTTCATCCAGAATGTAATCCAAAGCTGCATCAGTGACCCCCAAAGCAATGCCCCTCTCAGCAAGTCGGGCAGCAACATCCTTCATTTGTAACCTAGCCACCTTCCTCAACTGGTCACGAGAAAGAGGGTCGAACACGACTATCTCATCCAACCGATTCAATAGCTCAGGTCTGAAGTGCTTCCTCACCTGTACAATTAGTTACGTGTTAGATAAAACCCTCAACAGAAAAAGACTTCGCATTTGAAGAATCATATACAGTTTGATCAATATCAAGTACCTCTTGCATAACTCGATCACGAGCAACTTGCATTGTAGACTTGCCTGACAAACCAGTTAGGAGATGTTCTGCCCCAAGGTTTGATGTCATAATGATCACTGTGTTTCTGAAGTCCACTGTGCGACCTTGGCCATCAGTCAACCTTCCATCATCCAAAACTTGCAGAAGAGTATTGAAAACTGTGGGGTGAGCTTTCTCTACTTCATCAAACAATATAACACTATAAGGTCTCCGCCTCACAGCCTCAGTTAGTTGTCCACCTTCTTCATGACCAACATACCTATAGAAGAGCAGAACATCAAGAGTCAGATTCCATCATACTGAAACAACAAAATGTAAGCATAACTAAATGAGAAAGCATTTGTACTTACCCTGGTGGAGCACCAATCAAACGTGCAACAGAGTGTTGCTCCATATATTCAGACATGTCAATCCGAACTATCAGATTCTCGTCATCAAAGAGCTGCTCAGCAAGAGCCTTTGCAAGCTCAGTTTTACCAACACCAGTTGGACCCAAGAATAAGAATGATCCAGTTGGTTGTTGCGGCCTGCCCAATCCAGCTCTTGATCTCAACACTGCTTCTGCAACAGCATCAACAGCCTGATTTTGACCCACTACTCTCTTGTGTAATCTCTCACCAAGTCCAATTAGCCTCTCCTTGTCATTTTGGCCAAGCCTCGTGACTGGTATGCCGGTCCAACGGCTTACAACCTCTGCAATTTGTTCTGGTCCAACAGTCTCAGTCAACATCAAGTTCTCATCCGTGCTTCCTTCAATCTGGGCAATAGCAGCTTCCACTTCTTGAATTGCACCATAGCGCAAATCAGCAGCCCTGGCTAGATCGTATCTCCTTTCAGCCTCTGATAAAGCAAATAACAGCTCCTCACGTTTTTGCTTAAGTCTTCTGATCTCATCAATTCTTTCCTTCTCTTTTCTATACTTCATCGTAAGGGGCTGCAGCTTGTCTCTTAGATCATC
The DNA here is from genome assembly GCA_946800695.1 of Geum urbanum. Taxonomy (NCBI): domain Eukaryota; kingdom Viridiplantae; phylum Streptophyta; class Magnoliopsida; order Rosales; family Rosaceae; genus Geum; species Geum urbanum. The sequence continues at coordinate 45,358,941 of OX327013.1, forward strand.
AAGCTCTTTCCGAACCTAAATTCAATAATTACAGAGCCAAAATAAGTACAGACTACAGACTAAACTAATTTCAGAACCATAATAAGTCACAGACTACACCAATAACATCAAACCATCCTAGTATCCAACAAAATTCGAATTCAGTACTACTAGTAGAATCACACAAGTATCTAGTCAGCTAAAACAAATGGAAATGCAACACTTACTTCAACAACCCGTGCTTTGCTAGCTTTATCCTTCTCTTTCTCAAGAGCATGAAGCTCCACTTCCAGCTGCATTCTCTTCCTCTCAAGAATGTCAATTTCTTCAGGCTGGCTGTCAAGCTGCACTCTCACATTAGCACAAGCTTCATCAACCAGATCAATCGCCTTATCCGGTAAATGCCGACCTATAAATACAAATCACAAAACAACATCAATATCCAGCACATAACAACATCCTAAGTTCTAACAACACAACTCATATCAAAGAGAGTCAAGTCCTTACCTGTAATGTACCTACTCGAGAGCTGGGCAGCCATAACCAAAGCCCTATCCAAAATCCTCACACCATGATGTCCTTCATATCTCTCCTTCAAACCCCTCAGAATACTCACAGTATCCGGAACACTCGGCTCCGCCACATAAACCTGCTGAAACCTCCTCTCAAACGCGGCATCCTTCTCCACATACTTCCTATACTCCTCGAGCGTTGTCGCGCCAATACACCTCAGCTGTCCCCTCGCCAGCATCGGCTTGAAAAGATTCGCCGCATCCATAGACCCTTCAGTCCTCCCAGCACCAAGCACAAGGTGAATTTCATCAATAAACAATATCACCTTCCCTTCAGCTTCTTCAACTTCTTTCAACACCGCCTTCAATCTCTCCTCAAATTCGCCTCGGTATTTGGCTCCAGCCACCAGCGCTCCCATGTCCAATGCGATCAGCCTGACGTCAGACAAGTTGCTCGGGACGTCGCCGCGGACGATTCTCTGAGCTAGGCCTTCGACAACGGCGGTTTTTCCGACGCCGGGCTCGCCGATGAGGACGGGGTTGTTCTTGGTTCTTCTGGACAGAATCCTCACCACTCGTCTTATCTCCTCGTCTCTTCCGATCACTGGGTCGAGTTTTCCGGCCTGCTCCACTAAATCACGGCCGTACGATTTCAGCGCCTGGAAATTCGTGTCTCCCGAGGCACTCTCGACTTTCTTCCCTTCTTTTCCGCGAAGCTTCTCGACCTCCGATCTCACCTTCGCCGCCGCGACTCCCGCCTCTTTAAGCAAATCCGAAATCTGCGAGTCCTCCAAAAGCCCTAGGATCAACTGATCCACGGCCAAGTGAGTATCCTTTCGCTGCTTCTGCGCCGCCTGAGCTCGCCGGATGACCTTGATCAACGCCGTGCTGGCCGGAACCTCGTCCGGCGGCGGAGACTGCGACGGGATCTTCCTCAGCGCCTGGTTGAAAACTCGCTCCACCGACTTCGCCGACTCCTCGCCGGCGGCGTTGGACACCGCCTGGCGAAATATTCCGGCGGGGTCGGAGATTAAAGTGGAGGCGAGGTGGAGCGGCGTGATTTGCACGTGAGCCGAGTTCATGGCGAGCTCGTGAGCCCCGGCTAGGGACTCGTTCGTCTTGTGTGTGAACTTGTCTGGATTCATTTTCTGATTTTCCTCTAACAGAGAATATAGAATTGAAAAGAGCTTGAGAGAGAGAGATTTGAGTACCTTTGTTTTGGTTTTTGAGTCGTTTCTGATTCTTGTGATGAGCGGGAGGGTGGGGAGGTTTAGGATTTAAGGAGGGACATGTGGCCGACACGTAAGCTGCTCGAAAGTACTAGACGAAACACGAAGGTCCGGGACTTTTCCGTCATTTTCTAAATTCTATGGGGCCATTTGAGGTAGTTATGGGGACTCGTTAGTTTCCCGCTTTACGATTTTCGGTTGGTAAAGAACTGGAAGCTACTGGGATCATCCGTTTCGCTCTTCGAGCATATTTGCCGTATCGAACCTTCTAGAAGACTAGATTAACTTCGTCGACACGTCTCCCTACGAAGTAGTCGTGAACTAATGTCGCAATTTCGTTGGGTAAATAGGAGAACCAGATAATCTGTTCTACAATCATAATATTGGTATTGGTATAATTTAAATGATACTGTCCTGGGAAGTTGTCTGTGTAAAGTACCATTACAGTTTGTAAAATGCTGGGATTGATAAGAGTGAAGAGTACAACTTTCTGATGAGCCAGTTTTGCTACTAGGTATCCACATTTCAGAGAGCAAAGTAGATGACTATAGTTCGTGTCTATACAAATTACTGCATAAATGAGGTGTAACGCCACCACGGCGAACAACTGGTATAAGAAATGGTTATCATGATTCATTCATGACCAGTTAGAAGGCTTTGGTGGATTCGTCTCCATTTCGTGCCCAAGACGAAGCAGTTTCCGCAAATTAATGTGAGATATTAGTAACTGCAGACTAGATTGGTCTAATAATGTAGTACTACTGAATAGGACCAATACAAGAAAATACAAAAACAATAAAGACGGCTAAAGATACAGGATGAGCAATGAGTATCATTTTCTATCCAAAGATGGTTAGAGATACAAGGAAAGATATATTACTGGAGGTAAACTCACCTGAACTCGTCCAAATGAAGTATACTAATCCTCATCACTGTCGTAAACTACTGCCATTCTGCGATGTGTTGTAGCCTTCCTAGGAGGAGAGTCTTCATCTGAATCAACTCCCTTGCGGTTGAGACCATGTCCAGATCCCTTGACCCTTTGCTTAGGCTCCTACGTATATGTCAAAGGAACCGGATTAAAAAATAGTAATATTAAGTACAGCAGTTAACATTATCAGAGCAAATTTTGAAATTAGAGATAAAATAAATATATATGGTCTGTCAAAGATCACACTTCATGTTGCCATACAACGAACACCCAAAAACAACTTCTAGGGCTATTTCTTATGGTACTGAAATGTTAGATCCACGTACTGAAATATAATGCATGATACATTATTTCACAAGACAAGAACTATACCTCAGCTTCCTCCTCTGAAAACTCATTTGCTTCTGCCTCCTCTTCTGGTTCTTCATAATCATCTTCCTCGTCTTCATACTCCGGCTCTGGATCAGTGACCCTCTTACGCGGAGGAGACTTGTAATCTTCTTCCCCATCAGTTTCATACTCAGACTCCTCTCTATCATCCTCAGATAAATCCACCTGACGTTGAGCAGATCTAGCAGTTGGCAAGGACGACTTGCGAGGAAAAACTTTAGGTCCCTGTGACTGAATGACCAATGAAAATAGTTCAGTATTTACAGGGCAAATTATATATTACAAGAAGAAAATAGTAAAGACCCAGTTATAGGACCTTTTTAGCATTCATAATGTGTTTTTCTGCTCGAGCTTCTTCCTCCTCGAGATGGCGACGTGAACGATAATAATCTTCATCATCTTCCTCCTCCTGTACAATATAATCAACTCAGGGACCTAATTTGCTTCTGAATGGATAGGTTTAAAAGTAAAAATATGTATCCAGCGCATGCAATAACAACGGCTTATAAGGTCTTCCACATGCACCCGAAGAGCAGATAACAATATTTTCATTCTTTAAACAGTGAGGAGATATGAATCTATCGTGGTGTTGTGAAGGAATAGAGACCTTTGAAGATGAAAAGGACACTGTGACAGGACCATACCTCATCGTCCAAGAAACCAGGTGAAAGTTCGCGCCTTCTGTCAACAGTGGGTGTATATTTTCTATTCACTTTCTCCCTCTTCCGATTAAGAAGTAAATTATTTCTGATTGTCAGGCTTTCAGCCTACACCACCAAACAAAGTATCAATATGCATGTTCCCCTCAACACTTATCTACCAACGATAAACAACTAGGCAACAAATTACCCTTTCTTTCTCCTCCTTCTCTCTCTCAGGATCAATGTCAGTAACACAGTTCTTAACCTTGTACAGTTTCTTATGTCGAGAATCAACCAGAGCAGTCAACAGTCGATGAGAATTTGAGGCCAAGGAAGATGGCATAAACCTCATCTTCTTCATAACCCTTCCATGTGATTGGAGGATTCCCTGCAAAATAACATGGAATGGGCATTCAGGAACAAGTTCTCTGTGAAGACCAATATTATCTCAAACAGCATATGACAACTTCTTCAAAAACCTTTTGCAGCTTTTCCTATTCAATGAAGATGACTCAGTTCATGAGAAGTACATTGATTCACACAGATATTTGTGCTTTACCTTTTCATGCCTGAGAAATAGGTGTGCTTGATCATGTTGTGCATCTTGCACTGATATATCTAGAACTTCATTCCCAATAAACAATTGCAAACTGCCATCAGACCATCTCACAAAGCGTGCGTTGCTCTCACACTATCAACACAAAATGTGAGCTACCAATAAGCATAGAATGTATGTCTAATGATAGACATGTAATTCGTAGACATTCTGCCACATCAAGTGTGCAACATGAATCTACCCAAATACTTTCAAGTACACGGACATAAACATGTTCCGACAAACATCACTGAGCATGTAAAGCAGATTAAAACAATCGCTTACAGAAGCTCTTCCATCTGAATTTCTCACTTTCCTCCAGCGTACAATGTTGTTTTCCAAACGTATGCGTTTCTTAGTTCCTGATTCATCAGTCACAAATGTGTCTTCCTCCACATATGTCTTTGGATCGAACGGTTTGCGATCAATTCCCATGATATTTGAAACTTTGATCATGTTCATCTACAGAAGGATACATCATACATGTCAATACACAATATTCCACCAAGTCAGAAATCATATGTTCATGACTTTTCCACATTTGTATCATAGTAGTTAACTAAGTACAATTTGATGTACCTTTTATAATCAGAAAACAAACCTTTTCAGGATGAGCAGGTGGTGGACGTAATGGAATCTCTAGCTCCAATGGGGGGCCAACGGGTCTCTCTCTAGGTTTTACTTCAACATTTTCTTCCTCTGACTCATATCTAGCATCTTCATCCCGCATTATGTCCTCTGCTCTTGGACTCTTATCGTTATCGTAGCTCCCTTCCTCTTCCATAGGGGATCTCTGAGGCAGCAAAACCCTCGTATCATTACAAATACATATTTTAAGTATACCGTTTTCCAACTTGTATACTCACATTTGAATAATGCTCTCTGTCATTTTGATGTGCATAACCTGTTTGATCTTCTTCCTCATCCTCCTCTTCTTCATCAGAATCCGCACCAAATACATCCTGAACAGCAGCATGTGCAGTACGTGGCTGGTGTTTCTCCTCAGCAGGAGATATACTGTTAATGATTACATTCACAGTAAGTGGCATACAACAAGCCTCCAATAATTGACGGAAAAACACAGAAATGGTGATTTTACCTTCGACTTCTAGCTTGATTAACCTCATATTCTTCATTGTCAGGGTAATGGTTTTCCTCGGACCTCTCGGATCCACTCTCAAACTCATTATTTCGTCTCCTCCTTCGGCTCATCAACTCTTCTTTCTCACCATCAGTCTCCGTATTAACTTCACTCTCTTCTCTCTGAATTCCTACTTCTACAGACTCCCTTTCACCCTCGCTCTCGCCTGGATCGGGTTCCGCATCAGGCTGCTCACCATCACTCTCTACTTCCACCTCTCCTTGTCCTTCTACTTCGCCTTCACTTTCTGGCTCCGGCCCTCCAGCTTCATCCTGATACACCAAACCATCACAAACACATATAAACACATCACCTAGCTGCTTCTACTCAACCTAATGGATTATTCAGCACAACAATCCCAGATGACTATATGATTCAGTCTCTCAGAGCAACAATAATCGATTTTTATATAAATTCATCGCGACGAGCAAAACGGCGGCGTTTAATATCGAAACCCTAAGAATGTGAAGAGAGAGAGAGACTTACAGAGGCGTAGTTAGGCTGGGGATTTGACTCGTGCTCGGAGTCGACCTCTTCTTCTTCGGATTCGGCGCCGAAGAGGTTTTGCATCATCTGTTGTCTCTTCTCTTCCCCCATGGTCTGTGTGTTTGTAGTGATCGGAGCTTTCGGTTTGGGCGGCGGATCTGGCTCGGAGCTCAGGGAGCTAGCTGGTCTCAGCTGGTAATTTCTGTTCGCTCTCTGTGTGCGTTCATCTCTAATTTCTTTTTTGCAACCACTGGTAGCGAATTGTTTAACCCAATTTTCTTTAGGTTTTTTGAGATATTTTTATGGACAAATTTCACGGCGTTCGTTTTGTTTTAAAGTTGAATGTTGGACTATTTATCTTTATAATTCACATCAGTCTTACTCTTTTATCAGTTTTCATCCAATTTGATCGTTAAGTGATGACATGACAATCGTCACGTCAACAAGTGGGTTCCACTATCAAAAATAAATTCTATTTAAGGAGATTAATTTTACATAATTTTCGGTGTGTATCTTGTCTTAATTAGATACGAATATTAATTAGATAGATACATGGAATCTCTGTTATATCAGAACATTTATTGTAATATATTGTATCAGCCTGTATTTAAGGCATTCTATCAATGAAATGGATATAATTTTTCCTGTGTACATATTTTCTCCTACAACACGTTATTAGTATGCTCTCTAGGTTGATAGTCATCACCACCAAAAGAAAAAAACCTAACCTTCAAAAAAAGCTAGCATCGCCGCCGGCAGCCACCTTGATCCACCGTCGGCCTCTCTCTCTCATCTCGGCATCCCTCACCCAAGCACAAGTTCTTCAAATCGTTTCAAGATTGCTCGTCTTCCGAGGAATCGTTTCAGAAGGGCTTCTACCTCAAATCAATCAACAAGTGTAGCGGTCATATCGAGCAAAACACCCATCGAGGTAACCTTTTCTAACCCATCAATCTCTAGATCTAGGATCAAACTTACTTACCGCAAAATCCTAGATCTAAGTTGATGATAATCGTAATATGAGTTGCTTTCTATTACATGTTTACCCTAGTTCTTATGGACCTATATCCATAGAGTATAAGTGACGGTCCTGGGGGAGTCACCGTTTAAAAAAGAAAAGAAAAGAAAAGGGAAATCGATCATATGTGACAGTTAGTCACGGTAGCTGGGTGTGGTTTTTGCCACAGTTTATAATCAATTTTGAGACCATATATCATGGATCACGTTCTTATTCAATAAAACTTGAAAGATTTTGTGATCGTAGTCTTCGATCGTTATTGATAAAATATCTTTGTGTGTTTTTGTAGATGAGTTCGAATGACCCAGCTAGGCCGAAATTCGACATCCTTGACCTTCAAGGCAAAGAATATCACCGTTGGGTCTCATATGTGGAAACTACATTCATTGAAAAGAGATTGACCAACACCATCAAACCCTCTGGGCCTGGAACGAATATCCTACTCCCCACTGAAGAATCAAAAGCTCAAGCGCTCATGTTTTTAAGGCGTCATATTCATCCAACTCTCAAGAAGCATTATTTAAACAAAATAGATCACATGGTATTGTGGGACGTTCTGAAGCATCGCTTCAATAATGTGCATGATGCACAGCTTCCTGAATTAACTGCTAGATGGGAGCACACTAGACTTGTGGATTTTCCCAAAATCTAAGAGTTTAATCAAGTCATGCTAGATTTGCAGTCAGAGTTAAGTTTTTGTGGGGTGGAAAAATCTGAGAATGACATGATTGAGAGGGCGTTACAAACATTCCCAACCTCCATGAGCATTCTCGCACATCAGTACCGAATTGAGTACGAACAGGGAAGGATTACCACTTTCAATGATCTCATAAATAGCCTTGCGAAAAATGAACAGCATCATGAGATCATCCTCAATAATAACTCAAGACCGGCTGGTACTAAGAAGCCTGAGAGTTACTACACTGAAGAAAAGGCCCGCAAAACTAAGAAGGTTGCTCGTTCAGAACCTTATGCTCGTTGAGGACATGCTCCACGTGGTGGTAGAGGAGGGCGTGGGGTTGGCCAAGGCCACAACCGAATCTGACTTGGCATAGAGATCATAACACCAACTCTAACAAGGACCAACCTGGTTCGGTTTCTGATGGTCAACGGTTTCAACATTTTGGCAGATACGTTTGTTTCAAATGTGGTTCTACTAAGCATATGCACAAACAGTGTCGTGCTAGTAGAGAAATTCATAACATCTACAAGAGGCACAAACAGTATTTGGCTCAAGAGTCGAATTATGCTAGAGATTTATAGATGGAGGTTGACACCAATCTCGTTTTTGCAGATGACAAGGGGAAATATCTTGCTACCTAGGATTTTGATTAAGCTTATGAAAAATGCATTGTCTCTGTAATTTTTTAAGTTTTTGGTTTTGTTTTTGGCTTACTTTTCGGCCAAACTTATTAAGACGCTTGTCTTGTTTTTGATTAAGAACATCTATGATGTATTTTTTTTTTGTTGGCAGTAATGAATATTTCTCTGTTTTTTGGTCTATGAAAGTGTTGAGAATATTCTATTTTCATACAATTCTTATGTATGATTCGATGTTTATAAGTATATAGTAATATGAGACAATGATACAGTACAAACGTGACACAAAAGAGAGAATGTTATTTTGAACTCGGGGAAATTTTCGATCCATCGAAGTATTGCACTTCGATCCATCGAAACTATCCCACGGGTTATTTTCTGAAATTTTTCGATCCATCAAAAAAATGCACTTCGATCCATCGAAGCTTATCCTTGGGTCCTTTGGTTGAACATTTCGATCCATCGAGACACTTCTTCGATCCATCGAAGAAATGCCCTGGGTCAATTTTTCAACCCATCGAAAATTCTTTCGACCCCTCGAAAACTGATGTTGAAAATTCGATATTGTTTTAGGTTCCTTCGATCCATCGAAGGAATTAATTTGAACCATCGAAGACATCATTCTTGACACTATTTTCGACCCATCGAAGCTTTGCTTCGTCCCATCGAAAAATGGTATTGGAAAATCACTCTTTATTTTGGGTTCTTCGATGCATCGAAAGTTTTCCTTCGACCCATCAAAGATGTAACCCGGAAGTGATGTTCCTGGATGAGCTTTTCATCTATATCCTTGGCTAATGATGTTGTTTATACATCAGTTTTATTGGAAAATATGAATAAAAAAATCAAAATTTCAACACCAGATGTGGTTATACATCAGTTTGTGTCATGCCATATCAACACTCAACAAGGGTCACACCCTTATTTAAATCTTTAAGTGTATACTTAAAGTGTACACCTGGTCTTTGTTACAAAGACTTACTTATTTACATTGATTTTATAGATGTCTCAAGGCGAAATTGAGTGTCTAGCAGATGGTGGTACTACCCATACCATTCTGCATAATAGGAGACTATTTATGGATCTTTTTCCATACAAATTCTCAGTGACAACCATGATTGGTGCAACACCCGTTATACAAGGGCGTAGTTCTACAGAGTTTCTGCTTCCCCATGGTACAAAATTATATGTCACTGATGCCTTATATGCGCCAAAGGTTAGTCGAACCTTGCTAAGTTTTAAGTATATTTGTGCTAACGGATTTCACTTAGAAACCTATTGTGAGAATGGAAAAGAACTATTGTGTATAACCTCTGTTGAATGTGGCCGCAAACGCATTCTAGAGAAGTTTCTGGCTATTCGTAGTGGTTTATATCTAACTATAGTTCGGATCATTGAATTCAATTTCATGACTCACACTACTACGTGTGATTCTGTATCATACAAGCTTTGGTACTTTCGACTGGGACATCCAGGTTGTGACATGATGATCAAAATCTTAAAAAATACTCATGGTCATCCGTTATTCAGAGCGAAAAAACATGTGGGATTACCTATTTCCATCAGTTTAGATGGTGAGGATAAGACTACTCATCTCAATCCTGACTCAGTCTTTAAGACGAGTGCAGCACCATCCCGGCAAAATACTGCTAAGGCGTTGTACGTTATCCCACCAGATTCTTATGTTGTAATCTCTGCCGCACATCGCTCATTTTGCAAAGTTTGTTCTTTAGCAAAGTTACAGGCACATCCTTCCTTTGATGTTGATAATAATGGCAATATTCTATTCTTACAAAGGATCCAAGGTGATATTTGTGGACCTATCAAACCCGAATACAGACCATTTAAATATTTCATGGTTTTGATAGATGCATTAACGTGATGGTCACATGTTGCTTTGATATCCACAAGGAATGTTATGTTTGCAAAACTCTTGAATCAAATAATTAAGCTTCGGGTTCACTACCCAGATCATCTAATCAAGTCTATTCGATTGGATAATGCAGGAGAGTTCACATCAAAATCTTTTGATGATTACTCCATGTCTCTTGGGATTGAAGTTAAACATCACGTTCCTCATGTTCATTCTCAGAACGGTTTAGTAGAGGCTCATATCAAGCTGATACATGTGTGTCTAGAGCTTTGGTAATGCATACAAACTTACCAGTCTCTGCATGGGGATATGCAGTGTTACACGCAGCAATACTTCTTCGTTTTCGACCCGTAGCCCGCCAAACATTCAATATGCACCGATTGGTAACTGGATATAAGCTTGATGTTTCATATTTGTGCATTTTTGGTTGCGCGGTTTATGTGCCAATTATGCCTCCACAGTGCACTAAAATGGGTCCTCAAAGAAGATTAGGCATTTATGTTGGTTATGAATCTCCAACGATAGTCTGCTATCTTGAACCTTCGATAGGAGATCTCTTTACTGCTAGATTTGCAGATTGTCACTTTGAAAAGACGTATTTCCCGCCGTTAGGGGAGATAGGAATGTTTCCATTCCAGTGGAATGTCAGGAATTGACGTGGTTTAATCCCACTGTGTCTCTTCACGATCCTCGCACGTCTCAGAGTGAGACGGAAGCGTGAAGAATACTTGATCTTCAGCAAGTAGCAGACTCTATACCTGACTCATTTGATGATATCGCTAAAGTGATGAGATAGGATATACCTGCTGCAAATGTTCCTGCAATGTTGGAAATCCCAAAAAAGGGATTTGTTAGTAGCAAAAATGGGCAAGGAGACTTTCCTCTTGCTGATGTGGAAGGTGTTGCGTCGGCCTCGGATCTTACCAGGAAAAAGGGGAGACCAAGAAAATCCACTGATGAGCCGCCGGTTAAAAGGCAGGTCATCAAGGCACAAAAAGATCCATTAATCATCAACATTGTGAATCCTTCACATGAGATTGTCTCTGACTACAGTTATGTCCTTGAATCATAATTGGCAAGTATGGGGGATGCTTTAGAACCTCTTGTGATGTCAGAGAATAAAGAAATCTCGCTTAGAATAAATGATGTGCGCGTTCTTATGGATAGATCTTCCATGTTAGTTGATGATATGTTTGCTTACTCCGTCGCTTAAGAGATTATTGACGACGATGAAGTAGAACCCCGCTCTGTTGTTGAATGTTAACGTAGAGCAGATTGGCCGAAATGGAAGGTAGCAATCCAGGCTGAACTAGACTCTCTGAATAAAAGGCAAGTTTTCAGTCCGGTTATGCTATGTCTACCGAATGTAAAGCCAATTGGACATAAATGGGTTTTTGTTCAGAAGTGTAATGAGAAGAATGAGGTCTTACGTTATAAAGCTAGGCTTGTAGTGCAGGGTTTCTCTCAGTGCCCTGAAATTGATTGTGAGGAGTCGTATTCTCCTGTTATGGACATCATCACCTTCCACTACCTTATAAGCTTGGTAGTGTCTGAAAAGCTTAACATGTAACTTATGGATGTAGTTACTGCATACCTCTATGGTGATCTTAATTCAGAGATATACATGAGAGTGCCAGATGGCATTGCTATACCCAAATCAAGTAACTCTAGACCACGGAGTGCTCATGTTATAAAGTTGAGACGTTCACTGTATAAATTGAAGCAATCCAGTAGGATGTGGTATACACGCCTCAATGACTACTTGATTGGGAAGGGATATAAGAATGATGATTTATGCCCTTGCGTGTTCATTAAAAAAACAAGTTCAAGATTTGCTATAGTAGCTATCTATGTTGATGATATGAATATCATTGGAACTCTTAAAGAGATCAATGAGACTGTTTGCTACTTGAAATCTGAGTTTGAGATGAAAGACCTTGGTAGGACTCGATTTTGTCTCGGATTAGAGCTGGAACATCATGCTTATGTCCAAAAGATGCTCAGGCCATTCAATATGAACAAAGCACACCCTGTTAGCACACCGATGGTTGTTCACAGTCTGGATCCCAAGAAAGATCCGTTTCGTCAGCTAGATGACGATGAGGAGATCTTGGGAGATGAAATTTCATATCTTAGTGCAATTAGAGCTTTGTTGTATTTAGCTCAGTGCACACATCCAGATATTGCCTTCTCAGTGAACTTGTTGGCCAGATTTAGCTCTGCACCTACGCAACATCATTGGAATGGAGTAAAACAAATCTTCAGGTACTTGAAAGATTCCATTGACATGGGTTTATTCTTCCCTTACAAAGAATATAGAGAGAAGCATGAAATTTCCGGTAAAAGGAACGTTGAATCACAACATTCGAGTTCTAAGCATATTAATGCAATAAACTGTGCTGACCTGAACAGGTCCTTCGATCCATCGAATGATGCAACCTGGACGGATCAGAGTAATCTCTTCGATCCATCGAAGAAGTTGTTCGATCCATCGAAGAAGTTGTTCGATCCATCGAAAGATGGAACTACTGTAAGTGATTTTCATGCTATCCCCTATTCCAAAACACGGGTTAATGTGTTAGTTGGATTTGCTGATGTTGGGTACCTCTCTGACCCACACAAAGGTCGTTCACAAATCGGTTATGTTTTCACTATGGGAAACACGGCGATATCTTGGAGATCAACAAACCTTGTTGCTACTTCCTTGAATCATTCTGAGATGTTGCTTTGCATGAAGCAGTTAGAGAATGTGTTTGGCTCAAGTCAATCATAGGTCATATTCGAGGCTCTAGTGGATTGAAATCTACTGTTACTGATCCCACTTGCATCTATGAGGATAATGATGCATACATTGAACATATGAAGTTGGGTTTCATTAAGAGTGACAATACAAAACATATATCACCAAAGTTCTTCTTTAATCAGCAACAACAACAGTTGTTGAATATCCAAGTGAACCAGATTGGTTCCGTTGATAATGTTACAGACTTCTTTACTAAGTCACTTCCTAAATCTACTTTTGTGAAACATGTGAAAAGCATTGGTATGCGCAAGTTATCAGAACTCTTATACTGAGTTTACAGTCAGGGGGAGTTACATTTCTGTAGACATCAGGGGGAGTCTACATCATATGTAGTAGCTTTAGTAGTTGGTGCGTTGTATTATTTTTCCCTTAGACCAAACTTTTGTTTTACCCATGAGATTTTTGTTTGCTTAACAAGGTTTTTAATGAGACAACAAGTCATGCATCATTCTTATGGCCATTGACACAAGAGGGAGTGTTTAAGGAGATTAATTCTCCATAATTCCCGGTGTGTGTCTTGTCCTAGTTAAATACGGATATTAATTAGATAGATACATGAAATCCCTATCATATCAGGACATTTATTGTAACATATTGTATTAACCTGTATTTAAGGCATTCTATCAATGAAATAGATATAATTTTTTCTGTTTACATATTTTCTCCTACAACAAATTTCAATTTAAATAATTTTTATTTTTATTTTTGTAAATTAAGTTTATTTCTAATATTTAATTTTCATTTTGATTGTCTTTTTTTATTTATTTATTTTATCTTTATTTTTTTATTTTGAACTCTCATAAAAAGAAAATTATAAAAATTATAAAAGAATAATAAATATGTAAGAAAATATACGAGATTGTAATAGTTGTAGAGTTGTAAGAGAAAAATTAAAAAAAAACAAGATTGTAATTATTTCTAATTTTTTAATTGTCTAATATTTTTAGTTGAATTTTTTTCTCTATATTATTATTATTTTCTCAAGCAACTTTTTTTTTTTTACATTTCCCTCCTTTATTGGGTTTTACCTTTTTTTAATGATCTTGTAGTAAATTATGGGGTTGCAAGAGAAAGAAAAAATAAAAACAAAAATGAGACCGTGAAAAATGAAAATGAAGATTAGAAATAAAAAAAAATTAAAATATAAAATATGAATTTATTTTAGTAATGGGACCCACTTGCTGACGTGGCAATTGCATGTCTCCACTTAACGGTAGAATGCGATGGAATACTAACGAAGGGGTAAGACTGATGTCAATTGTAAAGAAAAAGGGTAAAACATTCAGTTTTGAAATAAAAGAGACTAACATGATGTATGAACCAAAGTTAAGGGGGATAAACTGAATTTTGTCCTATTTTTATTTTGAACACAAATTCTTTTCACCCAATTAACAAAATAAAACTCTTTTATTTTTTTAATTTTCGATAAACCACATTTAACACTTCTTGAATTGTAGCTGACTTAATCCAATAGCTAAATCCTAATCTCTCTCGTTCTCTCTCTGAAGAGAACCTTTAGAGGCGACAACCTTCTTTTTTAGATTTTGTCTTGTCCGACGGCAGTCAGGCATCGTTTGGTCTCTGGCCCATGCCTTCGTCGTTGGTTTGCTGTCAGACGGGAGTTTTAGGCCTCGCAACCTTGGACTTTTCCAGTCGAAGCTTCTGTTTTGCAAATTTTCCTTGGCAGCGTGGTCTTCACAGGTGTTGGGCAACATATCATTTGAGTGATGGTTTTGCGGTGTTAGTTTGTACTGAGTTCGTGGCTTCCATTCGGTCTAGATCTGGTTCGTGTTTGGGAGGTGGTGTTTGGACTGTGGTTTTGACGACAGAGCAGGTTGTGGAAAGGTTTGCGGCGGGCTGGTATTTTTGTGGTCTTGGCAGCGTGTTGAATCATCACAAGGAAGCGAGTTTAGGGGTGGTGGTTGCTCGGTGCTCGCGGTGGCGGCCGCTAGTGACGTTGACTGGTGAGAGTGTGCATACGGGAGATTTTTGGCTTTAGGCTTTGGGTTGTTGTTTTTTCTATGGCCTTGCTTCCTTTATTAATGGGATTTTTGTTGTAATTCATGAACAAATTTCATTGTCTTGGAATGCTCTGACTCATAATCTCCATGCCAGTTACTGTTTGAGATTGTGGCTTTGAACCCGAGTATCCCATAGAAGAAATAGTGAAATACAAAAGGAAATCTTGTAATTGATGCTTCCAGGTATGTCTCTTATTCAACACATTTTTCAATATAGGAAGAGGTGTTTATGGTGGTGCAATGCAGTCGTATTGTTCAATTTTGCTTGATTTGATACAACAAGGCCACAAGGGGTTTTGTACTTTTGTTAGTGCATTTAGGTGTTGTCAAAGACTCGGTAATAGGGGATGAATGTATAGTCCATTTGGGAAAGAGATAGGTTGCGATGTAAATATGTGAGCCAACTCATATCTATGACATGAAACTACGCCAAAGAACTAAAGAAAACAAAAACAAAAATAGGCTGCTAGCATTCATTTTAAAATTTTAGTTCGGGTTGTTTTGTAGCAAACTGATTAAGATGCTATTGTGATTGAATTTGATTGTTATTGATATATAAAGATGAGGTTGACTGCTTATGCAGAACGTGATTATGTCGTTGATTTATTGTGTGATTGAATTTGATTGTCATTGTGAATTTGGTAAATGTAATTTTTTTTGGGGTGAGTTTTCAATTATCTTTGGGATTGTGAATTAGGTGAAATGGCAAGTATTCCGATGTCGTCTCCTTCATCCGCATCCTTTGCAATGTCGAAAACTCCTTCCCTACCTTTAAAGCGTAACTCAAATGATATTTGATGAAATTATGGGGAGTTGGTCGATCCTAATAAGAAGGATAAATTCAAGTGTTTGTTGTGTGGACATGTATTAGGTCCATAATTACGTTCTAATTATGTGCCTAACTTTATGCTTAATGCTTGTCTTCTTGGAATAAAGCATCGTTTTTGATATGTTTTCTTGTCATGCTAGAAAATGGTGAGTTTGGTGAGTTTTTGATAAAGATGGAGATTAACCCTTTTTTTTAAGAAATCAAACAAGTTTCCTAAGCATTTGGAGAAAAATGACTAAAATCGGGAAGAAGACAAAAAGTCAACCACCGGTCAACGGTTAACTCCAGCGAGTATTCACCGGTCAATGACCAGGTCAAGATATGATAGTCAAAGACTTCAAGGCCCAAGCCCACAAGAGCCCACATAAGAAAATATTTTGGTGTGAAGACATGCACTTGGAACTCACATGACATGGGTGAGTCATCTTAGAACCACCACTTAAAGCCTAAAAATGTGGATCATGTTTAAGCTTGAATTTGAATTATTTGCATCCAAAATATCTTTCTCAACACTGTAAGGTTGAGCTCCCCCTCACACACATAGACAACTCACCTCATTTTCATATTTTTCATAGTTTTACACTGTCTATAGACCCCTTATCCTTATCTCAACCCTCTAGCACTCTCTTACCTATTCTCCTCCATTTCTATGCCAAAACACCTCCATAACCACCACCATTAGAGACTTAGCTCTTCTTTCTCTTGGGTATAGCCGAACCTCTCCACCAGCATACCATCACTTTGACTTATTTGAGTGTTCTCACATCTAGGGTTTGGTTTGGTCTTTAGAGTTCAAATGAGTGCGAAGTAATCCCTCTTCCCCTTAGACCTTGGAATCCCAAGGACTACCTTTACATCCTCTTGAAGACTTGGTGCTAGTTTGGAGTGAAGAAGTGGAGCTAGAAGTCTTAGAGTCATTTGGTGGAGGTTTAGCTAAGGAGACTCTTGGTTATTTATTTCTTGTTGTGGTTTTGAGTATATGTCTAGTCTTGTATTTCATTATGCTTAGTGAGTAGTTGCCTTTTTGAAGATCTCTAGCCAATTTGATGTACATACAACTATGTTTTGAGTTATGGATTTGAATTAGGTTTAGTTTACTACATGTTGTGAATGAGTTTGATAGTTTATGATGTGATTGTGGTATGTTTGCATGTTTGAGCTTGATTCAATGTTTTCATACTCATGTCTTAGTCATGACTAAGTTGAGATATGTTTAAGGAAGCTAAAAATGAACCTAAGTGAATTAGTCACTCACCTAAGGAATATAAGCATGTAAACATGACCTAGGTTGCATTTGAGAAGATGAGCTTAATGATTGGTTTTCATTAGGCTTAAGCATGGAATGAATCCTTCTTGAACTCTAAATGACTCAAAGAGTTTCGGTCAAACTTACATTGACTCGAGTGGGCTTTGTAGCTAATCGTTACTTCTTCTAATTCATGTTCTAAAATGTGTGGACTAGAAAAGTCATTAGAACATACTTTCATATCATATAATAGGGATTTAGGAAGGAAAATCATTCACACTTATCATAAGTGAACACATATGGAACTCATTAGGCATGTGGTATGATTATGATATGATTCGTAATTGAGTTGCATTCTAGTTACGGTTTGCTTTATATTTGAATGTTGGATCAGAACACTTCTAGTGCCCTAATGACCTAGGATATTCGGTTCACAACTAATGGTGACTCGAAAGGATAACAAATTGGACAAACACGTGTGAATCAGACTAAACTCATAACTTGGACATTATTGGTACATTGAGTTGGCTAGTGGTGACATCTTTAGCCGACCAAACATTTACATTTTTTTTTGTTTTTACTTTATGTTTTCACTTAATTAGTTGGTAGTAAATATTCAATCAGCCTTTCATTTAACCACTGACCGTAATTTAACCATCCCTTGCAATGCTAAGTCTCCAAAGGATTTAGTCTTGTGAGATACACTTCCACATTTTGCTTTAGTTTTAGTATCATGTCTTGTGTTTAGTTAATCCGTGATTTCAAGTGCTTAATCGAGTCAAGCAAAAGAGTTTAAGTGGTCAATCCTCGTGGGTTCGACACTTGACTTCCTTACAAATACTGTAACTCAACCTCATATACTTGAGGGTAAGAGAAATTTACTTAGCCTTAGACTAATCAATAGTCAAAAGATTGAAGGGATAAATTTAATTTTTCGAACGCAGATTGAAGCAACACATTGCTCATATCGGTGCAAATGTGTTTAAGTGTCCAAAAACTATTGAGCTACCTTTTGAGCTATTGTTTGATGACATTATTTTTGAGACGATGTGTTTTGAATCTTTTGATGATATTTCTTTATAATTTTTTTCTCTATTATTTATATTATAATATACCATATAAATATATAATTAAATAAAAAAATATAATCCGCTTAGTTACTGATTAAACTCCGCCTAAGCCGCTAGGCATTAGGTAGTAGCTTCACCGCTTAATTCTGCCTAGCGTCTTTTTGAACCTTGAGTTTACCTATTACAATTGAATGCCCAGGGGTGTGCTATGTCTTTTCTCATCTTTTTCAAAATCTTTTTAAAACTCGAGTAAGTTTGACGAATGTTGAGCTTAGTGAATGTAAAGAGTAGTGATGTCAGCTTTATTTGTACTATTCAAACCGAGTTCTATTAAAACCTAGTAATGCATCCAGTTTTTTGAATTGCCCGTAAAATAAATAAATCGTAGCCGACTTAAACCCATACATGCGTTTAGCTTAATATTTTTCCTATCTTAGTACCAAACATCATATGTTCTTTTATCAAATTCTTGTGAATATTTGTTGTTTATATGTGTACAAACCATGATTTACCAAAAGGTTAAGGGCTACACCAACGGTGGAACGACCAAAATGACCGATATCGATCTCGATAAAATGATTCTCTAGGCTAGATAACCTTTGAGATGATGATTCACCTAAAAAAAAGCTACACCAACTACTTCACAAAAATTTTAATCCAAAAAAATAATAATCTTATAAGCTATCATCAACAAGGAAATGAACAATAAAGTAAAGTAAAGTAAACATAGAAAGATTTATGTTGATGACCACTTCCAAATCACCTAACATTACACATAGTAAATAAACACACATGGTGTATGTGTTATACGAGTTATTCAGTCATAGTTTATCGGTCAATTGATTCATTATCAGTCGAATATATATGCACTGAGTGATGGATATACGTAGTAAGTGTCTACATTAAATATAAATTTACTCTAAGTTGAGCAAATATAGATTCAACCTAAATTGAGCATATTTAACTGTATATATCATTGACCGCTAAAATATTATCCGTTGTCCTTTACAAAGGCAATGAGCACAATTTTCTTTCATCATGGAGCCATGTCACATGAAGACAATGATATTTGACTTCACTATTTTGATATTATTTACAATTGGTAGTAAAAGACGGAGATGGAGAGCAATTGTGTTGTTTGGATTAATTGACTGGACAAGAAGATGAATACTCAAATGTCTGTCAGATCACGAATGACAAGATTATATGTCAGATTGTGGGTATGAGTTTATTCATCATTTTTACTATAGTGTTGGTTATAGATTGACAAACTGTTCGAGCGTAAAATATCTCCCGCGGAGAGATCCTTCCGCGAAGCAGTCTCTTTTAACAGGTTCGGATAGCTTTAACCGCATGTACCGGTTTATCCTGTATCGTGTGCTTCGTATGCTGGCGTGCCATCGTTCTTCAACGGAATATGGACTGTTTACAGCCGCCTGACTTCTATATAAAGTGATTTAGACAGGGAGAGCACCATCCCCATCCGAATAGGTCCTTCTCGCCTAGTAACCTAGGACTTTTGATATGTGTCTGTAGCAGAGCCTTCGAAATCGATACCTCACACTCCCTTATCAGTGCAAAGCAGAGCAACTTCTCTGACGATGTGTTGAGAACACTTGCTTCCTTAGAGTATCCAAACTCTCAGCCCACAGGTGACAAGCTCTTCAACTTTCCAGTAGCAATTTGCTTCCTTGGAGTCGCAATACTCTCACTCGACAGGTGACAAACACTTTGACCTTCTGGTTGCAAAGAAGATAGAATCTCGAAGACGAGATGTCTGTCTAGGTGTACTTACGTATAGCAAATGTTTTGTATTTGATCGGGGACCTTTTCCACAAAGCTCTTACTCTCCTTATATACTCGCATACTAGCAGTCATTCAATTCTATTAAACTTCCTCTGTTCTTGCTCTTAGAATCCCAATATAATTCCAACACCAGCACACGGGTTATTAATCTTTATAGATATTTAATATTATCACAACTCTTCTATCAAAGAAACCTATCTGAGATAAAATAGATATGATAGACATCCAAGCCACATGGAATCAGCTAACTAATGAATCACAGTTCTAACTGAACTCTATTTCCTGTACTCGGCTGCTCGCCAAGCTCTCTTATAATTCACGGGCCGCTCGCCAAGACTTCAGCCATTCAAGCCCAATATGAAATATTTATTTCAGGCCCAAACATTGCCTCTCAAGTCTTGAACTTGAATTACTTGAACAAGCGAAAAGACTTGAATATTACCCGACTGACGCGCTGTTAAACCAAACGGTAACATAACACCTAAGTGCCACGTTGCACTACTTCTTCGAAGAGTTACATCACTCGGCTGACGTAATATAAAAGCACTAGTCTCTATCAACAAAATCTCATTCCCCAACGAGACCTTTTCACTTGCCTTGATCCTGCACTCTCAACCTTTTCAATCAAAAGCTAAGACCTTTCATTCTCAACGCCGTTCATCTTCTCCGATCTAGAAAAATGCCTCATTGCAAAGACATCTCCATTCCTCATGAAACCCAAGACGTCAAGAGATTCTCCAGACACCTCAAGGCTGTCGCCAGACGACACAACCCAGAGGCCGTCTGCACCCTTTCTATAGACCCAAGCGAAGGTACTGGCCTTCTTGGTCCCTTCCTGGATGTTCCAATAAATCCAGAGCTATTCAATATCCTTCGCCATCCCATATGCAATTCATCCCTGATAGTCCAAGAAAACCCCAGGGCAGACCCAAAGGAATGGACCAATAAAGACACACTTTGTCTCATTGGGATATGGCTGCACCCAAGCGTAGAAGATCTTGCCTGGTACCGGCACCATCACGAACAAGATATCGACCGGTGGGAAACAGTTAGAATCACTCAACTCATCGACCTATGCTTTTCTCTCCCAGCTGGTGGCAACAGAGCACTGTTCGCCACAGCCATGTGCTTCTGGGATTGTACAGCCAATTGTTTCTGTCTCCCCTGTGGTGATGTAAGCATTACAATGCTCGATTTATACACCATTTTTGGAGTTCCTGCCTTTGCGAACCCTTGGTCGCTCAATCAACACCATGGGACACCAGTCCAAGCCTCCATCAACCGTCCTTCTTCATACTCTTCATGGGTAAAGCATTTTGCACAGGAGGAAAAAGACACAGACCAAGGAGGAATAGCCTTCCTAGAGTACTGGCTATCGAAGTACATCTTCTGCAAAGGTCAACAGATGCTGGACCAACTTTGCCGAACGTTTATTCAACGGTGAACAACTGGGCTTAGTTGAGTCCATTCTCGCCTACATCTACTATGGGTTGAGGCGAGTCACACTTTCAAAGCTCGACCTTAATCAACCAGGACCACTCTGGATGGTAGAATTCTGGTTGCGGATGTACTTCCCTTTCTTTTACTCATCAGCACCTCCTGCCTTTGAAGATCAGAAGCTACTGGGCCAGTCGTTGGTTTCTACACCAACTAGGACCAGACCATGGTCCTATATCAACAAATTCAATCATCTCTGCTTGCATAAAGAATTTCCAACCGCAGCAGTTGACATCATATTAAGTTGTCGCCATCCTGGCCTCCTTGCGAGTGGATTTATGCCTTCGCCAGAGCAAGACGCTCTCGCGATGAGCTTCTTCATTCAGTGCAACACTTGCAAGGACCTGCCAGTCCCAGACTTAGCAAGCCCCGAGTATGAACTGTATGCCCCTAACCATTTCTCCAGATAGTTTAGGCTCACACAGGATGCACCCATGCCCCTTGCCAATTCTGTGAGCAAATATACTCTCTGGCGAGGAACAAGTCATCCTCTTGCAGCAGAAGTGCAAGATGAACACTTTGGCTTTCCAACAATAATGATTCCTATCATATCAAAGCCACTAGTGATTTCTCATTCGGTCACCGAGTCGTACCAAGTATGGTGCTCCCAGCTTTGGGAAGAGATACGACACAAGGGACCGCTCGCATGCTTTGCCTCTACCTTCCATGATTTTGGCAAAAGATTTTCAAATGAAGGGGACTTGGCTGTTATCAGCAAGACTTTCAGGAATGTAAGCACATCATCTTGGCCACAGGTATGCCTCTTCATCCAAAAATGCCACATGTATTAGCAATTTCTGATATTGTAACTGATCAACATTCCTTCTTAAACACAGCACACCCCTGAACCAGACGTGACTGTGGCCTTACAGTCTTTTAAGAAGAAGAGATCCAATCCTTCTGAGCATTCCGTAAGTATTTGCATTCATTTACCCATAATAATATCTAATTTTATCACTGAGCTGTAACTAACCCAAATTCTTTAACAGTCTCAGAAAAGCAGGAAGATCCACCTGAAGCCCAAAGAGCTTCAAAGTGGAGCTTGGCTAGCTACAGAGATCACAAGCATGGACAAACAAGCAAAACTTCAAGCTCAAGTCTTCCATGCTTCGTTTGATCAGAGGAGTGACAAAGCCTCCGGGGCAAGTGCATGTTCGGCATTGGTCTTCACCATTGCACACTGGTTATGTGCAAATCCCAACAGCCTGCCCACGCTCTCCCAATTCGATGACCTCTTGATTCAAGGTTCCAGGGAGTGGCAAGAACTATGCAAGGATGAGGCCCTTGCAAGCGCTTACCCATATCAACATTTTGATCTGGACATTATTTTGAAGGCCAGCATCAGACCGCTGAAGTTCTCATCTGATAACTCATTCATTAGGTATTTCGACCCAAAAAGGTTTACAGCCCTAAGTGGTCTTCCATCTTTTGATTTATCATGGGAGCAAGTCAAGAAGAGCCAAAAGCCTCAAGTATTCATAGTGAGTTGGAATGATCATTTCTTCGTCCTCAAAGCTGAAGGCGAAGCCTATTATTTAATAGACTCACTAGGAGAAAGGCTCCATAAAGGATGCTGTAAAGCCTATATCCTGAAGTTCAATGATTCCAGCATCATATATGGTAGTGAAGATCATGATACAGGTCATGAAGTCATCAACAACGGTAAAGAATGTTGCAAGGACTTCATATCCCAATTTCTAGCTGGAATCCATCAAGCAGAACTCGAGGAAGAAGAGAAGAACAAGCATGTTGATATCGTCGTGTTATTCCATCACTTGCAGATTGAATTTCAATCTTGCATCATTCCTTCCTCTTCTAGCGAGGGCATAAGTACTCAGGATGACCAAGTCATCACAGAGCCAGAACAGCAAATTCCCCCCTCGCCAGGGCACTCAGTTGTCAAACCACTGTCATTGGTCGAGGTTAATTCAGAACGCGAGGACCCAACTCCTTCCTCGCCAGTGCTTCAACTTCAAGCAACTGAGGAAACACAGCCATTGTCTCCCACACAAGTAAGAACCTCTTAACTTACTTCATTCTGAATTATTAATTCTGATTGATCCTGATAACATGTATTTATACTCTAGTCCAAAAGTGTTCCTGTTGACACTGAAGTTCATGAGATAACTCCAACAAGTCCAAAGGAACAACCAATCCTATCAGGCCAAACAACTGAAACGACCGTCAAGGGTCAGCCTGTCAGTTCTCCAGATGTCAATGATGAAAATCTTAAGTCTATAATTGAAGAAGTTAATGCACCATTTTCATCACAAGGAGCCTCTTCTCAGTTACTCAGACCACAAGAAGAAACAGTACAATTGCAAGAAATTGTAAGCAAACTGGGTACACTGAGCTCTCCTTCTGACACTAATGTCACTATTCAGAACATCCTTTCTGGGGACCTGGATTATTCTCAAGGCTGAACTTGCCATCCTTGACACTTAAATAGATGTTCTGCAAGCAGATGTCCTTAAACATAATGTAGGCTAGATCATGATGGAAGGCGAAAGCCAAGCTCAGCTCATGCAGGAGGCACGAGAAGAAGCAAAAAATGCTCGCCAAATGGTCCACCAAGCTTGGGTGGCCTTGGAAGTTTCCAAAGCAACAGTGAGGAAATTTTCCCTCTTATTGTAAATTTAATGGGCCTCAGGATTCAAGCCCTATTTTATTTGATCCAAAATTCTTTAAGTAGTTATTCATTCAATCCAAATTTTGGAAACAAAGTGTGAATTGTGACCAACAACAAGAATGGGCCTCAGATTTAAGCCTGGTCAACACTTGTTCCATCGAAACTAGCCTCACTTATAAGCTACAGCCGTTCGTTTGATCTGATTGCTCAACATTAAATGGAATTCAATTCCATGATTGGAATCCGTTTCGCGTCAAACAATCAAATCCGTGAAATACGTTTTACCTGCCCCAAAAAATTTTCATTTATCATGCTCTCTTCGTGAGTAGATAAACCGTATCGTGGTTCAATTCCAGCTAGACGCGTGTCCTCTATTCTCGGGTGTAATTACTCTCGCAAAGCCTTACCGCTGTGACTCCTTTCTATAAAATGTTTCCCTTTCCTTGTCTTGTGAACCAACTTCCTCGCGAGAATGAACTCCCCTCTTGTTCTTTTGCTATGGTCTTCCTACCTAAAGAAACCTCCAGATAAAATCTTTCATGTCGTGTTCCTTAGATAACAATATCCACGTCCAAACCTGGACTAGATAGCAATATCTACGTCCAGGCGTTGCCTTGGCTATCCCAACTTATGTCAGTAGAAGAAGGGAAAGCCACAATCCCGAGGTTTAAAATTTGCTCATCTTCCTCCGGTGCACATGATCCGTTTCTATAACATAGAGGCTGTAAGCCCTATGAACATGGCTGCACTGAGGGGGAAAGATAGGAGCCTCAGACCCGGGAAAAAAAGCAACAAACGTCAAGTCTAGTGTAAAGGGTCTTTAGATCTGATGCACTAGCTTCCTTGGCGTTTCAAATCCTCTTCATCCTCTCGCCGAGGTCGATCTCTACATGTGTATATTTGATACATCGACCCCAGGGGATGGCTATCAACTATGAGGATTTGTGAAAAACAAACTGTATTTTATCTTTCTGTTCTATTGCTTATTTGTAGTTTGTTTCTCATGTGGTATCAGAGCTTAAGGCCGCAAAGCCTTTGTATTCTTCTATTTGATGAATGTAATATTTTGTTTGAAGCAAAGAGTTCCTTATGTAAATCTATTTGTTAAACTCAGATGTAGTTTGTACATAACTTTGGCCACAGTAATTGGCTAACACGAACTCTTTATTTAGAAGAAATACAAAAAAAATTTAAAATTTGGCCTCAACTATAGGCTCTAACTAAAGATTTAGCCTCAATTATAGGCTACTGTGATGTACATAATCCATGTGTGTTGCCCCTGCAGTTTACTCATGCGAGGAGAATTTTAGCATGAATAAACTGGATTAAGCCACAGTTGGAGGATTATCATACTCCTAGATTTGTTGTATGAACTTCTTAAGGAAACGACCATTTATAGGATTAGCGTGTATTGTACCATCTCGATCTCGTAAACGAACTGCTCCTTTACCCAAAAGTTGATCGACAATGTATGGTCCTTCCCATTTTTCTGACCATTTTCCTCGTCCTTCAGTCTTCTCGCCAACATGCAAAATGACTCGCCAGACGAGTTCTCCTTCTGCAAAACTCATGCCCCTGGTACATCGGTCATAGGCACGAGCCACCTTTCGTTTTTTAGCACATAGACTATCATAAGCTTGTATTCGTTTCTCATCCAAGTCTTCATGCTCTTGCCACATCGCTTGTACATAATCTTCACCGATCAGGTTGTGTTGTTCCATCACCCCCAAAGACTGAACGTTTATTTCCAAAGGCAAAACAGCATCATGGCCGAACATTAATGCATAAGGAGTTGTACCTGTGGGTGTTCTTTTACTTGTTCTATAAGCCCACAGGTTGTTAAATAATTCTTCATGCCATAGTCTGGCATTGCTCGCAAGCATCCGTTTAAGAATATGGATAATGATCTTATTGCTTGCTTCGGCTTGACCATTGGATTAGGCATAGTATGGAGAGGAGTGTAAAAAGTGGATTTCGAGATCCTTCATAAGCTCATCTACCTCTCCAGACATGAATGCTGCCCCACGGTCTGAAACAAAACTCTCAGGAATACCAAACCGACAAATGATATATTCAAATAAGAATTGGCGGATGGCCTCTGCTGACGATACCCTGAGAGGTCGAGCTTCAACCCATTTTGTGAAGAAATCAGTAGCCACTATGATGAATTTATGCCCTTCAGATGAATGAGGATGAATCATTCCAATTAAATCCAAAGCCCATCCTTGAGCTGGCCAATGCTTGATTATAGGTTGTAATGGTATTCTGGGCATATGGTTGATTGGATCATGTTTCTGGCATTCTTCACAACCTTTAGCGAACGTGATACAATCTCTGAGCATTTCTGGCCAATAAAATCCATGTCTTCTAAGTAACCATCTCATATTGGGACCGGCCTGATGCGCCCCTGCTATCCCAAGATGGACCTCCCTCATTAATCGTTTAGCTTCACGTCCAAAGACACACCGTAAAAGTATGTCTTCCTCTCCTCTTCTATATAACTCATCATCTTTGAGCACATAATTAGGAGCTAAGAAACGAATCCACTTTGCTACCGGATTATTAGGACTCTGGAGGTAAGAGATAATCTTCTGTCTCCAATCCACATCAACGTGATCAAGTGTAGCAACGTACCACTCATTTTTGTCTTCTTGGCGAGCAAAGAAATATGGGAGGGTTCTTCTTTCAACCTTTAATATCCGCTTGCGTACTCCATCTTGCAAGCTTACCCCTGTTGCTAGTTGAGCCAACTCGTTTGCTGCATAATTCATCTCGCGAGGAACATGATTCAACTCCACCTCTGTAAACAACTTGAGCAAATCACAGGCTTGTTTAGCATATGGTTCTAGGACTGGTCTAACTTTATACTTGTTTTCAAGTTGTCTGATCACTAGTTGGGAATCTCCAAAGACGTGCACATCATTGATCTCCATATATAGTAGAAGTTCTAACCCAATGATTAAAGCTTCATATTCTGCTTGATTATTTGTGCATCTGAAGTCGAACCTGAAAGAATAAGAAAAAGTTTGGCCGCATGGAAAAACTAATGCAACTCATGCCCCAGCCAGTGTACTCGTACTTGACCCATCAAAGTATAAACACCAAGGAGCCAAATCAATAGGAGCAAGGTCCAGTTCTGGCCCCTCACTAACATCCTTCATTGGATGATGAGACAGGAAGTCAGCCACTGCTTGGCCTTTAATCGCCTTCTGGGGAACGTACTGCAAAGAAAATACTGACAAAGCCAAAATCCACTTTCCGATGCGTCCCCGGAGAATGGGTTTGGACAACATATACTTCACCAGATCAGTTTGTGTTATGATACACATGGTAAAGGAAAGCATGTAATGCCTCAGTTTGCACCCTGAAAAATACAAGGCTAGGCACATTCTTTCCATTGAAGAGTATCTCGTTTCACAATCATTCAGGGTACGACTCAGATAGAAAATAGCATGTTCAGTTCCTGACATGTCGTCCTGAGCTAATAGACTTCCAATAGAAAAGTCAGTAGCTGAAATATACAACTTAAGAGGAACCCCTGGTCTTGGAGGAACCAAGACTGGCGGGTTCGTTAGATATGCTTTGATCGTATCAAACGCCTCTCGATGGATAGGCTCCCAGACAAAGTCTTTCTGATTTTGAAGCTTGAGCAAGGTTGAGAATGGTTGTGTTTTCCCAGCAGCATTGGCAATAAACCGTCGTAAGAAATTAATTTTTCCTAATAATCGTTGTAGCTCCTTCTTACTCCTTGGTGGGACTGCACTAAGTACCGCTTGTTTCTTGTCGTCCGGTATCTCAACCCCACGCTGATGAACCAAAAAACTCAGGAAGTCTCCTGCCTGGACTCCAAATACACATTTGGCTGGATTCATCTTTAATTGATGTTGCCTCATTCTGAGAAACACCTGCCGTAAGTCTTCAAAATGATCACTTCTGCATTTCATTTTAACTACCACATCATCGATATATACTTCCATAGTTTTGCCGATAAAATCATGGAAGATCAAGTTCATTGCACATTGGTAGGTTGCCCCAGCATTCTTGAGTCCAAATGGCATGTCCACGTACTCAAATACTCCTGCAAATCCTGGACACCGAAATGCAGTTTTATGTCGATCTGATTCAACCACTGGAATTTGGTGGTAGCCAGCAGTTCCATCCATGAATGTTAACATCTCATGGCGAGCTACTGAATCTACCAGCAAATCCGCTACTGGCATTGGGTATGCATCATTTGGGGTTGCATTGTTCAAGTCTCTGTAGTCAACACATACTTGCATTTTTTTCGTTCTTTTTCTTGACTGGGACTACGTTGGATAGCTACTCATTGTATTTGGCTACGCGTATGATCCCTGACTTGAGCATTTTCTCGACCTCTTCCTTGACAAGAATTGCAGTTTCTGTATTCGAAAATCTCTTGTTTTACGGGCTTCTTTCCCTCGATGATGGGTAAGTTGTGACAGACCAAATCTGGTGACAGTCCTGGCATGTCGTCGTACTTTTCTGCAAAACAATCAGCGTATTCTCGTAGCAATTCAATAAGTTTAAGTCTTTCTTTAGGTTCCAAGAAGGTACTAATAGCCACAGAGATTGGCTCTTCAGTTGTCCCAAGATTAATATGTTCAATGGGATCCTTGACTTTGGGAGGTAAATCATCCAGGGCTGCTGGAGCTAATTTAATCTCTTCTTTTTCCTCCAAGTCTTGTAAAACATCTTCATCCACATATTCCAATGCTGCAACCATTGGAATCTTCTTGAAGGCTTGACTCTCCAACATAAAATTGTGAAAGCACTCATGTAAAGAGTAACAAGCCTTGGTCTCTATACTTGATAGAGACTCGATCATTGAGAATGTTTGGATGGTAGCTCAATGGTGCAGGGTCTTCCACTATCTTGATTGATTTGAATCATACCCCACTGAGCTAGTTTAGAGGCCGTAACACCAACTGGGCGGCCCCTGTTATCGACGCCACATACCTCTAATGGCCTGAGGTCACTGTGGTAATAACTGGCTTCTAATGAGTTAGCAGAAACAGAATATGGACGAGGATCAGCATTAATAATCTCTGCTTCACCAGATTCCATATCCCAAAGTAACATCTGCTGATGGAGGGACGAAGGTACACAATAGCTCATGTGGATCCAGTCACGCCCCAGAATTGCAGTGTACGGGGCTGTACATTCTGCTACAAAGAATGTATACGTACCGGTGGCTGGACCGATGTGAACCTGTAAAAAGACAATGCCCAAAGTCTTGGAAATGCTACCCTGAAAGTTTCTAAGGTGCAGTGAGGTTTCTTGGATAGCAGACTTGGGAACGCCTAATAAGGCCATTGCCTTAACTGTGATGATGTTTACGGCTACCCCAGAGTCCATTAGGAGTTTGTTTAGTTGTATCCCTTGGACTTTCCCTGTAACATATAACGGCCGCATGTGCATGACCATGTCTACAGTAGTCTTGGCGAACATCATCTGTCCCTTTGTGGATGAATCAAATTCTGGTGCCTTGGTAAGTGCTAAGTCATCGTTTGGTTTTGGTTCAGTGTCTGGTACTACCAAGTTGTTGACGCTATCGCTCATGATTGACTCATCCATTATTGCTGGTGAAGGCAAAGCATACTTGGAGGATAAAATATACACCATGTTAACAGTGATATCCTCCTCTTCGATGTAATCTTGAGTTTCTTCTTCTTCACCTTCACCGTAATCCAACAACTGCTCATCATCTTCATAGTTGTCACCCTCTGCCTGTTGCACCTCGGGACTCAAATTGGTAGTGAGCTCGAGAGAAGCAACATGTTGCAACTTATCCTCAGGTATGGAATCAATAGTTGATGGCATGAGTAGTGCTGGATCTTGCTCCATTGGACGGGAAACGGGTTGTCGGACTTTCTTTTGCTCTTCCACAACCAAAGGTTTCGGTTTCCATTGCAAGACCTTGGGCTCGCTTGGAGTTTTTTTGCTTTTGAATACTTTTCCTTTCCTTAGGAGGTGTATGTAACCCTATTGCCTTCATCGTGTCATCTTCAAAAGTGAGACGTCTTCTCACTGGTTTCCATTGTGCAACTTCACGATGATCTTCAGGAGTAGGCACGAGCTGTTTCCCTTTAGACCCTAACTCTGGGTTACGGTCAAAGACACCTGGTCTTTGTGCTCTCATTTTGGGCTCGCGAGACTTCTTCCCGAAAACCACTAATGGGTTTGCTGCAAGGGCATTCATCCGCTGTTGTAACGTTTCTGGAGAACACACCAGTTCTTCTTCTGTGAGCAGGCCTGCTTCATAAGCCTCTAGTTCTCTCTTGGCTTCCCCAAAGCGTCGTTGAAGGTTTCTTCTTCTGCTTGGAGTCACTTTAATAGTTTTTCCTTTCTCCCTCACATACCAAACGTTCTCCTTAGTGATATTTCTTGAAGCTGGAGGTATATATGGTCTTGCGAGCATGTTAGCAACTTCTTATTCGGATCTGTAGACAGTACTGACCTCTTCTGTTGCTCGCGAGCGCTTAGGAGTTGGAGTGTCCATTTGTCTTGCTTGTTGAGGTTGATGATCTGCTTGTGCAAATAATTATGGGAATGATTTAGCTGCTTCAGCCAATTCCTCATACGATATCTTCAACCCACTTCTGAGTTTACAATGAGCACAAAGGGCTACTGGCGACGTTGATTTTGGGTCCACTTTTCCTTTTCCTTTCTTTGGTTTCACCGTTTGCCTGCTTTGTGGACTCTCGCCAGCAGTTGGATGGCTGTTGGGTTGTTTCCTTTTATTGGATTTGTCTTGTGTTAGTTCCAACATCCCAACCGTCATCGATAAGTCGGTCGCCAAGCCTGGCGAGGGTTCTTGATCTATCATTATTTCTCCATCGTCAATCCACTGCTGTATCCAGAACTTCAAATCACGACAAGCACTTGTGGAATGGCGACCCCACATATTGTGGTATCGACAGTGAAAAAGACCCCTAACATCCTCAGGATGTGGGTCCGGAGCTTCCCAATTATCAGGAACCACTGCTATTCCTGCTTTGACTAGCTCTTCAAATATTTCCTCTCGCCTAGACGCATTATAAGTAATCTCAGTCCGCTTAGGTCGGACAAATGCAATATTGCGTCTAGACCTCCATCTTGACTTCTTCCTTTTATATGTTGGTTCAGTTTGATTGCTATGGGAAAAAGTTTCGATGGTAGGACAAGTTGTGTCGGGAGAAGGTAATGGCTTATGAGGGTATAGAGGATGCCATTCTACCTCTCCTTTGTTGTTGATTTCAATCACGTCCCAATTGATCAACCCTTGGATTTTATCCCTCAAGGTCAAACACTTTGTTGTTTGATGACCAAAGTGATTGTGAAATCTGCAGAAGTGCTGAGCTAGACCTTTATACCGTAATTGTCTGAGTTCATTAACCGGGTAATAGAGGACCAAACCCACGTCCCTTAGCCTATCAAAGATATCCTCCATTTGTTCGTATTTGAAAGAGTAGGCTACAAAGACAGATCGATTCAAGGCCTCCCAACTTCCAATACGACTATCGGATAGTGACCAATCAACATCAATCATATTGACTTGAGGTGTTGGGAAAGGCTTAGAATCTACTAATGCTGATGTTTTGGACGTTCCTTCCAGCTCTAGTCTTCCTTCGTTGATCCATCTCTGGATCTGGTCTTTAAGCTTGATGCGGCCTTTTGTAATATGGTTCCATGCTCCATGGAACTTGCGGTACTTTTTACCCTTTAACTGCTCAGCTGTAGGAAGCGGTCCAAAATTCGTTTTAACAGCTCGAATGCTGTATAGCTCGTCCAAGATCTCATGAGCCAGATTGACATCATAAGTGTATGTCTCAAACTTTGGCTTGGTAAAAGTCACTGTTGAAAGTTTGATTGGACCCTTATTCTTTTGAAGCTTGCGGGGCTTTAATACTTTGCTTGTTGTTAAATCCACTGCACCCACTTGCTCGCCCTCAGAGTCTAATTCTTGGTCGTCTATATCTTCAATATAAGCCACTGTTTTTGGCTTTAGTCTATCATAAGACTTAGCATTGTACGTTCCCTTGGATGCATTCCTTTTGTTGTCTCTTTCTTGCATGGTACTGTAAGCTTTTGTTACAGTCGTGATAAGCTCATTCAAGGAGAAGTACTTGCTGTTTAGGAATAGTTGGTGGTACGTATCCTCCAAACCGTTCTTGGCCATCTCGACCACCTCTTCTTTACCAAGTGGGGTCTTACATAGATTGTATTTTGACCGGAAACGGTGTAAGAAATTGACTGGACTTTCTGTCTCCGATTGGCTCAAGGAAGCCAACTTTCCAACGCTAGTTTCTGGTCTTGCCATTCCAAAGTGATCTATGAATAAGGCCACCATGTTCTTCCACTCACTGATCGAGCCCTTTTTTATTCCCGTATACCATACGAGGGCTGATCCTGACAAAGACGATCCAAAGACTCTTAATTTGAGTCCCTCATTATCAGCATACTGTCCCAATTGCAGCGTAAAATATGCTAAGTGTGTTGTTGTGTTAGAATCGTCGTTGCCAGAGAAAGTCTGGAAGGTCTGATGCCGGTAAAATTTTGGCCATTGCCATGCATCAGGATCGTCCTTCTGCATGGGAGGAAACGGTGTCTCGTATGTTTCATACATCTTAGCTAAATGTATGTCGCAATCATTTAGGAACCTATTTAACCGTTGCTCCCAAGCAGGAGGGAAAGACTCTGCTTGTCTAGTCTTTCTTGCCAAGTCAGATACGGATTTGGTTAGAGATGCTATGTCCATATCTGTCCTTTGAGACAGTGTCGCCGCATATCGGCGGTATTCATCCAAACTTGATCCCAAGTGTTGGAGGATTTCTATCCGTAATTTATCTTGACCTTCCACAAAACTAGTTACCTGGACTCCCATGGCCTCTTTCTCCTCTCGATCTCTACTGAAATCTACCCGTATTGATTGGATTCTGGCTGCCGCCGTATTTATTAAGTCGCTCTGGGTAATGAGAAGAGCTGCCTGCTGCTCGATCCTTTCATCGAGAGGCGCATAGTAATTAGCTTGGTGGCAATCACGCCTAGCTGCATAAGCTAGGTATTCTGGGAACGTGAGTTCCGCTACCTCCGCTTCACTCAAAGATTTAAATGTCATGATGTTGAAGTCTTTAGCGAAGATAATTTCAACCGCTTGAATACTCAATGAACGACACCGAGTATATGTATGTTCACGGTAAGCCGGTTGTGGGTGTTTGCGACACTGAGGGTAGATCCTTTGATAAGGATCCCCAATTGTCACTTAGAGACACAAAAATACAAATTGGGTCCCACTGGGCGTGCCAAAATGTTCAAGCGCAAATTTTAACAGGTTCGGATAGCTTTAACCGCAGATACCGGTTTATCCTGTATCGTGTGCTTCGTATGCTGGCGTACCATCATTCTTCAACGGAATGTGGACTGTTTACAGCCGCCTGACTTCTATATAAAGCGATTTAGATAGGGAGAGCACCAACCCCGTCCGAATAGGTCCTTCTCGCTTAGTAACCTAGGACTTTTGATATGTGTCTGTAGCAGAGCCTTCGAAATCGATACCTCACACTCCCTTATCAGTGCAAAGCAGAGCAACTTCTCTGACGATGTGTTGAGAACACTTGCTTCCTTAGAGTATCCAAACTCTCAGCCCACAGGTGACAAGCTCTTCAACTTTTCAGTAGCAATTTGCTTCCTTGGAGTCGCAATACTCTCACTCGATAGGTGACAAGCACTTTGACCTTCTGGTTGCAAAGAAGATAGAATCTCGAAGACGAGATGTCTGTCTAGGTGTACTTGCGTATAATAAATGTTTTGTATTTGATCGGGGACCTTTTCCACAAAGCTCTTACTCTCCTTATATACTCGCATACCAGCAGTCATTCAATTTTATTAAACTTCCTCTGTTCTTGCTCTTAGAATCCCAATATAATTCCAACACCAGCACACGGGTTATTAATCCTTATAGATATTCAATATTATCACAACTCTTCTATCGAAGAAACCTATCTGAGATAAAACAGATATGATAGACATCCAAGCCGCATGAAATCAGCTAACTAATGAATCACAGTTCTAACTGAACTCGATTTCCTGTACTCGGCTGCTCGCCAAGCTCTCTTATAATTCACGGGCTGCTCGCCAAGACTTCAGCCATTCTTGGGCTGCTCGCCAAGACTTCAGTCATTCAAGCCCAATATGAAATATTTATTTCAGGCCAAAATACAAACAATGTTATTATAGATGTTCTAGACAATTATTGTTAAAAGAGGTTCATACTATTAGTCAAGACATACTCTTTGCATAATACGAGTCATGACTTAAGAGAAATCATGACTTAGCCTTGGTCCAAATTCCACATCCAACTTAATCAAACTTAAGTACTTATTAATAAGTCTCATCAAGTAATTAATGTCCCAAACCTCTACCTGTATTTATGAGCTATTCTTCTACTTAGAATTTTGTTGTGGAGGGAATCTTTCAAAATGTCTTGATTTGAAAATTTTCAAAGAAAGAAAGAAGGAAAATAAAAAGTAAATTATAAATATTGTAATAGTAATTAAATTTTTATAAAAAGAAAAGCCACATGTCGCAATTCAATTGCAGGAACACCTAACTCTACCTCCCCACCCGGACGGCCCAAAAACGTTTTCTCTTTCCCACCTCAGCTTCGTGTCCAAGCCACTTCAGCTTCGTCACCCGAACCTCAGCCTCGCTTCCGAGCCTCAGATTTTGTTCCACAGTTCGTTGAAAATTTCGCACTATTTCGATCACTTTTTTTTCTCTCTCTCTCCCTCTCTCTCTGCTATCTGAGCTCAACGAAACCCATTTTCTCTCTCTCTCTCTATCTCTCTCTCTTTCTTCCGATTTCGAACCCCCAACGCTTCGGTTGGCAACACTCTCAGACGATCAGCTCTGAGCTCTACCAATGACAGCCTCGCAGCCTCACTGTGAGTCTTCCACGTTTTTTTTTTTAATTTTTCATTTTTTTCTGAATCAAAACCCTAATTTCTATCTCCCGACGAACTATTCGTGATGCGAATGCGAACCTGTGGTTTAATTTATGGCTGGGGCAGCTCCTTTGGAGCTCGTGGAGCTGAAATTGTGGTGGTTTTGGTTTCGATCTTGTTTGTTGTCATGAGGTGTAAATGCGGCATTGGCATTTGAAAAAGGAAAGAATTTAGAGCTGGTAGAGTTAACTATAGTTAGTTAATTCGTTTCGTAGCTTTAGTGTTGTTTTGAATTGTTAAAAGTTACTTTCTTTTTTCGATTCCGGTAAGCCAATTTGGAGTAGAGAGTTGTTATTTCAGATTTGGGCTGGGTTCATGAATTGGTATATTGTTAGTAGGGAGGCATTTGGTACCTCTCGAACTTAGAGTGCAGTGAACACTGAATTGTTGAGGTGCAAGTCTCTTTGATTTTTGGCGTGTCTGTATGTGTTGCTGTAATTACATTTCGATCTAAAAGTTTAGCAAAGAGGAGTGTAATGTGTTGGAAAGTTATCGGTAGTGGAACAGACAGGGTTAATATGACAACTGTAATATTCAGAGTACTCTTTTTGTGTAGCCTATTTTAGTACAAGCTATTGCTTCGGGTATATGGACAGTCAATGATGATTTAGATACTATAGTAGCATTTAAGTTAACGAGAAAGGCTTGAATTGTACATACGCAGTAATGTTAATAACAGAAATAGGGTAATGCTGTAGTGTGCCGTGTCTGAAGAGGTTTCCGAAAGGGTTTGTCATCATTTCATTCATTGTTATATTGCTTTGAGGTTGATGCTCAACCTATTTGAAGTGGCAAGGCTAGGTAGAGAAATGGTGCCTTTGTGGTACATGTGTCAAAACTTGATAACTATTGTGTTCATTGGCTGTATTTCTGGTGCACCACATTGTATTCTTTCAGTAAATGTATTTAGATAAATCTTGCATTATAGTGTACTGTTTTTGTACAAAAGAACATCATGGCCTTTTAAACACAGTAAGAATGATGACTGTCCAGATTTGAGACTGTTGAGGCATTATACTGTCAATTGGTGTTAAAAGACTTACTCGTAATCATGTTAATCTCGTCAAGAGCTACCAAACTTGTTGTTATTCAGCCAGGCCATAATTTGATTTGTAAGGAGCTTGATATTTTTGCATATTAATATCCCTTTTTGTTGTTATCTACTGTGCATATGTCACTATAATTGAGTTTGATTTAGAGGTGCTATCGTATGCCACAACCTTTTATTGAAGAGCTTTGTCATTTGGATTTTTTGGTTTCCTCTCTACAAGAAAGCTGTTATAATATATCTCAGTTCCTATCCAACATAAAAAATGTAGATGACTGGAGTCATTATTATGGTGGTATCTGATAGCTCATCATTTTGTTTCAGT
The DNA here is from genome assembly GCA_946800695.1 of Geum urbanum. Lineage (NCBI taxonomy): Eukaryota > Viridiplantae > Streptophyta > Magnoliopsida > Rosales > Rosaceae > Geum > Geum urbanum. The sequence continues at coordinate 45,395,333 of OX327013.1, forward strand.
GCATGACCTACTGGGTATATTCCTAATGCCTTTACATGGTTGTATTCAGGTTATGTTAATTGAACTGAGAACATGGCAGTTGGAGTGACTCTAAATTATATTGGAACCAGGTCTGAATATGAATCATGTTTGTAGAATGTTATATGATGTGTGGTTTCTGGAATCACAAGAATACTGAAGCTCTGAACTCCATTATTTCATCAGGTAGTATTTTCCTCAGAAGAACATTAGGTGCTGCAAATACGTGGCTGGATTATCTATGCCTGGAAACGAAGTTGGGGACAGGGTCCACAATTTCTTTGGTCAAGAGAACTTGTCACAGGGTCAGCGTCAGCGTCAGCCACAAGCTGTCGATGGGAGCTGGCCTGGTTTAAGTAACAACGTTTGGGTTGGGAACCAGAGACAACTTGGTTCTCCTGTAAATTCAAGTTTAAAGAATTACAGTGTCCAACCAGGTATTAATAACTTCAAGCTTTTGATTTGTTTAGTTTTCCAATTTTTCAAAGTCTTCTCTTATTCAGTGGGGGTAGGTTTCCACCCTTCTTTATCAAGGAAAGAATTATTTGTGTAATTCGAGATGCCATTATCTGCTTCTAAACATCTCTATTACTTTATTAGTAGCAGACTCTGAGAGAGGGCATGGGAGTCAGTCTCTGCATGCGCCTAATGGTTTGAACTTTATGCAATCAAATTTGAGTCCTGAGTTTGCCAGAGGTCAGTTGCAAAATCAACAGCCAACTGTGAATGGCCATATGCATGGACATCAGATGTTCCAGACAAGGCAGAATGAAGCTAACTTTTTGGGGGTGGATACAGAATCTGAGAAGCAAAATTTAGCCTCTAAAGGCTTGTCTATTCCTGTATCGCGAGGAAGTGGTCCTGAACGTAATAGAAAGCCTCCAGGAAGATATGAAACTGCAGACTCTCCTGTTGGTTTTGATTTTTTGGGTGGTCAACAGCAAATGAGTGGTCAGCATCTCAGCATGATGCAATCTTTGCCAAGGCAGCAACCACATATTAGTGACATGCAGCTACAGCAACAGGCTATGTTTACACAAGTGCAAGAATTTCAGAGACAGCAACAACTTCAGCAACTAAGTCAACAAGTTTTTGCAAATCAAGCTTCCTCGATTGCAAAACAAGCTGCTGCTAACCACTCACCAGCACTGATCAATGGTGTCACAAACAATGAAGCATCTAACAATCAATGGACACCTAGTGCTGTGGCAGGTAACACAAACTGGCTGCAGCGCGGTGCTTCCCCTGTTATGCAGGGAGGATCAAGTGGACATGTATCGCCCCATGAACAATCCCCGACACAACGCTATATGAGATTTGTTCATCAACATGCAGATCAATCTCTGTATGGGTTTCCAGTTTCTAGCTCGAGTGGAACACCAGGTTCATATCCTCATTTTCAAATGGATAAACCGGCAATGCAGCAGATTTCGGTCAGTCATAATTCATTTCCAAGTAATCAGTATGCTGCATATTCACCTCCGGTCAGCATGCAAGATGGATCTATGGTATCTAGACAGGAACATCAAAGGAAAAGTTCGTTGGGGGCTACTGCTGCTCAAAGTTCAAATAGTAGATTTAATTTGGAAACCTTCAATAGAGTAATTCCCCATCAAAGAAATGACTCCGTGGAGGATTTCCAAGGTAGGCAAGAGCTAGTTGGGTTGTCAGAACCATCACCAGAGAAAGCCATCAGGCAAGTTGCACCTTCACAGGGTGTGGCTACCCTAGATCCAACTGAAGAAAAGATTTTGTTTGGTTCAGATGACAATCTTTGGGGTGCTTTTGGCACGAGCACCAATTTGGGAATGGGAGCTTCAAGTTTGCTGGATGGTGCAGATATGTTTGGTGGACTTTCCTCTGTACAAAGTGGAACTTGGAGTGCTCTCATGCAGTCTGCTGTTGCAGAGACTTCTTTTGCTGATGGAGGGCCACAGGAAGAATGGTGTGGTTCCACCTTTCAAAATCGAGAACCTCCAGCTGGGACTCAGCAACCCTCTAGTGTTAACGATAATGGCAAACAACAATCTGGATGGGCTGGTAACAACTTGCATGTGTCCTCTGACTTGAATTCTAGACCCTCCCCACACTTTGCTAGTGCCAATAGGGCCAGCACCAGTGGAAGTTTTTCTAGTATTCAGGGATTTCAGCAATTGGGACCTAAAACTTCGCATGAAAGAGGAGAAGTTTCTCAGACTGATTCTTCTCGGAGGTTCTTTTCAGAGAGTCCTGAACAAGGAAGTAAATGGTTGGGACAAAGCCCTCTATCACAGCCACCCGCTGACAGTAATCATGATAATTATGGGAAAGCTAGTCATTCTTCCAGTAGAGAAATAAATGCAAGTAGCACCTCAGGTCCTTGGAACCGTCAAGAAAGAAGTTCTTCACATAATAATGGTAGCCAGCCTATCAATATGTCAAATGGTTGGAATTTTAATGACTCTGTATCAACAGAGAGGGGTAATAATCTGAAAACTCATGGTAATCAGATGTTGTCACGACCTGCTGAAGGTGGTGATCCTAAGAGAGGCATGCGTGAGGAAATGAGCCGTCCGGCTGGTATGTGGAAGACTGATTCTGCTCCAAACAAAAATGCTGAAGTGACACATCCAAAGTATGCCAGTCCACAAATTACTAGAGAGGTTTCAAGTAACTTCAATTCCGTCAGAGCCAACCAAGAATTCCAGCAGCAGCTTACAAAGGGTCATGATTTCTGGACACCTGTTGACTCTTCAACAAACTCTATAGGAGGAGAGGCTTTCAGAAAAAACCAGGAACATCTGGATAAGAACAAACTGATTTTGGAGTCTTCCGGGAACAATTCCGTAGACAAAGTAGTAGGTGAAGTGCATGATATGGAGAACAACAATACAAAAGAGAACTCAAGTGACACTGTTTACCATAATGCACATCACCATGCTTCCACCGGGGGTAGGAAGGAAAATGTTGTCTCAGATGCCGGCGATTCACATACTATACCTGGAAGCAAACAAAGTTCATCTGGCAATGCTGGTCAAAAACCATCTGGAACTCGCAAGTTTCAGTATCATCCAATGGGGGATGTTGGTGTTAACATGGATCCTTCTTCTGGAAGAAAACAGGTGACACAGTCGCAGGCTACGTCACAGCAGGTTTCTCGAGGATTTAAAATTCATGACCATGGGAGTTTTGGGCAGTCAAGATTTATAGCTCACACAGATAGAAGTTCTATGAAATTTGAAAAGGTGATTAAAGCTTTATGCATATTCTATTATGATGCCAGAGTATTTCTGTTATGATGTTTATAGTTCATGTTTAATCATTGCTTTAGGTCTTCTGATTATATATATTTTTTTTTCCATTTCAGTTCTTGATTTAATGTACTTATTCATCTTCTTCTCCCTTGTTTCATTTACCTCGTTGTCAGGCTGACATAAAAGGTTTGGGTGAGACACTTTCAAAAGGTTTTTCACCAAGTACATCTACTCCCTTTGACAGATCTACCGGAAATAATTACAAATACCCAAACAAGACTGCATCACCGTCAAGGTAATTGATAATTGGTTTTGCTTCCGGCTCATATTTTAAATTTGGTTTTAGATGAAGTTCATATGGCAGGTAGTTCACTATTTCTCTTCTTCATGTTCATGAGAAAGCTATGTATTGAGAAGTATGATCTATACTTTGTCCAGTGTAATTTTCTGTTTTTAAATTTGTGACTGTTGTCCGTTAAGGAAGTTGAGGTTTTTTAGAGGTACATATACGACTACCAGTAACAGAGCCAAATTTCTGTTGCCTATCTATGTCTCATGATTATCATGTTTGAATCTGTCATGTAATTAAGATTTGTTATCCAATGGAATCCGACTTTGTTCTTTGAACGAGTCTATTGGATATCGTCTGTGCATCACGTGGTGCTTTTTCTTCTGTACTTATGCATTCTTTTCACTGATATGTTATATCAATTTGTGTGTTCAATCTGTTGCAGTCAAAATATGCTTGAGCTTCTTCACAAGGTGGATGAAGCAAGTGAGCATGGTAATGCTACTCACTTCAGCCCGTCTGATCACAACACGTCATCTGAAATGCCTGAAGTGGAAACTTCTGATGGATCTGTTGGTCACAATCAGAGAAATCAATCATCTGTGTCTCAAAGTTTTGGTTTACAGCTGGCTCCTCCATCTCAACGGACTCCACGTGCCAACCATGCCCCATCTTCTCAAAGTTCCTCACAAGCAATTCTGGGATCAGGTCGTGTGCCTTCCCAGATAGGAGAAAAAAGTCATGCATGGTTGGCCTCAACAGCATCTGTTCAGTCCTCGCCTTCCAGTCATGAAGCATCTCAAGGAGATTATAGAAATAGTCTCCCTCGTGGCCCAGGACAAATGGGGAATAAGCCCCTGGCCCCCCAATACCATATTCAGGGAGGTCAGTCTGCACCTTCTGAATATGGTTTTCCACATTCAAGAAGTCAACGTCAAAATCAGCACATGGCGGCTGCAAGTAAACAAGTATCTGGAAGCCAGTCTGTCAGCATACCTTTTGATAGGCTTGCATTTCGTCAGCAACAGATGGGTGATTCTTTTGAGAAAGCTCAAACTAGTCAATCTCATCCGACATCAGTGCCAGATAAACCTGAAAGTGCTTCTCAGGATAACCTTACTTCTGCAGAGGCATCAATTCTTAATACTGCCAACCAGTCCCGTGCACGAGCTGCTGTCCCAAATATCCCAGAATCAAATGCAGAGCCCTCTGTAACATCTGGTATATCTCATCAAGGTACTGTTCCCAAAGTAATGACCAATGTGTGGACCAGCGTCCCATTTCAGCAACCTCAAGTATGTGCTGAACCTTCTAAGGCATCTCAGTTATTTCAATCCCAGCTTCAAACAAATAATCATATGGTAACAACTTTCCATGGTTCATCAAAGCTCAACGAGCTTGATACCCGGGAAAAAGGGAATGGCTCCTCTGCATTTGGTGTATATAATTCTAACATGCCAGGTTCTGCTAGAAAAGAGCAGCCAACCAAACAAAACACCGGCCAACAAGTATCACCTGAGAACAGTAGTCAGACTGCCCAAAAGATCAATGTATCACAAGGAAAAGAATCAACTGTGCCAAGTTCATTTGAGGCATCTGCTTCAAACTCTGCTGCTACCCAGAGAGATATTGAAGCTTTTGGCCGTTCGTTAAGGCCAAATAGCATCTCCCATCAAAGTTATTCCTTACTGAACCAAGTGCAGGCTATGAAAAGTACAGAGATTGATGGAAGTGATCGTAATGTGAAGAGATTGAGAAGTCCAGATACTGGTGCTGAGACTCAGCAGGTGACCCCTCAGGGAGGAACACAATTACCCTATGGATATAAAACTATGGTAAGGGATTCATCAGCTGATCATACCCAAGTTCCTTCTGGCGATTCTAGAATGCTAAGCTTTACATCCAAAGTTGGGGATACACGACTCTCAAGTGCATCTGGTCATGATATGTATGCCTTTAATCGGAAGAATATGCAGAATACATCCATAGGTAGTAATGCATCTTCTCTTAGAGGTGAACAGTCTCTAGTGAGTCCGCAGATGGCACCGTCCTGGTTTGACCAGTATGGAACCTTTAAAAATGGGCAAACCTTGCCAGTGCATGATACACTTAGAGCGACTATGAAGTCTATGGAACAACCTTCCGTCGCTGGAAAATCAGGTGATGATGTACATGCTCGAGAACAGAAGGAGGAACCTGTTTCTGTCTCTGATGCTAGTAAGCCTGTTACTATCCCACAGAGTTCGGTTGTCACCCCTGCTTCCAGTGAGCAATTAACAAACTCTCGTTTACTGCATCCTGATTTGACTGTTGAAAGTGTAATTGTTGAGAGACCAAAAAAACGTAAAAGTGCGACATCCGAACTTTCACCCTGGCATGAAGAGCTGACTGAGGTTTCCCAAAGGCTTCTAAACATCAGGTGATTTGATACCAGATGCTTCATTTGCGTTGCTTTGGTTTGTGTTTGTTCTGCACCAAAACGTACTTGATATCCTTTCCATGTAGTAATCACTAATGCGACGGTTTAATTTTGCAGAGAGGCAGAAATGGAGTGGGCTCGAGAAACGAACCGACTGGTTGAAAAGGTTTGCTTCCAGTTTGCCCATTTTCATTTGAGGAAACTCTGACATCTTGTGATCTTTAGGAAAGTCCTCACTGCTTCGTACTGGTTGACAGGTGGTAGATGAAAGTGACATGATTGAAGATAGACCACCAATTTTTAGGTCCAAAAAGAGGCTTATCTTGACAACACAGCTTGTGCAACAACTGCTTCGGCCCCCGACTTCAGCAGTTCTATCTGCAGATGCAAGCTCTTCCATTGAGAGTGTGGTTTATTTAGCTTCTAGACTGGCACTTGGTGACGCCTGCAGTGCAGTCTCCGGCTCTAGAAACAATATTCATAGCCCATCGCCTCCTGACCCTGCAAACCAGTAAGAGTTATTTGGAAATTGCTCATATTATTCCTTTAAGCAATGTCATGTTATGGCTTCTGCATTAGTCAGTACATACTAATGTCAAGTCTATGATACCTAGGTTGCCTGAGAAGCTTAAAACACCTGAGAGAGTTGGTCATCAACACTTCTCAACAGTTGTGGAAGGCTTTGCTGACAAAGCAAGGAAGCTGGAAAGCGATCTATTGAGGTAGCGTCCATGACCTCTTCCTTTCTTCATAACATTCTGACTAGTTTTGCATCATGACTTCAGAGTTGATTTAGATGCCAACTAGTTCATTATTTGTGTCTTGCATCTCACTCTAGTAATATGCTTCCTTTTCTACTGATGAAGATTGGACAAGAGAACCTCCATCTTGGACTTGAGAGTGGAAAGCCAGGATCTTGAGAAGTTTTCTGTAATCAATCGTTTTGCTAAGTTCCACGGGCGGGCACAAGGTGATGGGGCTGAGGGCTCCTCCACATCTGATGTTCCTGCAAATTCTCAAAGAACTTGCCCCCAGAAATATGTTACTGCACTTCCGTTGCCTAGAAATCTGCCAGACAGGGTACAATGTCTTTCACTTTGATCATTAATTGATTATTTTTCCCTCTCGGCCATAAGTCTCCTCAACCCTCTTGATTATCTGGTGCATCTTTCAACTTATTTAATGGGGCATGCTTCACAAGCAATTACACAAGTCGGGATGTAGAAGAAGAATGAATTCTAGAATGTCTCAATTAAGCAATGGAAACTTCTAGTATTTTGCAACATAGGCCATTGGCGTCCTCCTTGAAAAGTATAAGATGTCTCTGTATACTATGAAAGTGTAGAAAGTAGCTGCAATGCCCCCCATAATTTTTTTGGCTTAAGGGGAAGGATATAACGGCAGACTGGTTACTCATAATTGTACACTTCTATAATTCAAGTAATCATGTTTGTTCATAATTCTAAGCATATGAATTCACAATTGAGGTTGTTAGCCTTGCGACTACCTGGGGTTCATGAGGGGGGGGGGGGGGTCTTTTTGTGGTGGTAAGTTCAGAAATTTTCAATCCTATGCACAATTTGATAATTTGTTCTTTGAATTCTCGTGTAAGTTGGCCCTAGAAAGCTAAGTGATAATGATCTAACTTCAATACGTATTGTACGAGCTTTAAAAAGCTTGTTGGCGTTTATAGATGGTTGATTCTCTGGAAAGCTTTTTGAAGTGGCCTTTGGTTGGATATGTTGGAAACTGTTTTTTCATTCAGTCAAGAATACATGTAGGTTGGGTAACACCCTGTGATCAGTGGGATATTTGAGTCTGAAACACAGGTTTCCCTATGTTCATATGTTAGCTATATATGATAAATAATACTGTATATAAGATTCTACTTTTGTTCCACTTTCATGAATTCTCCAGCTGGTTTCGTAATTTAGCTTTCATAATATGGTCCTTTTCTTTTTTAAACAGAAGTTAGTATTCTTTGCAATGTTATGTGTCTCGTACTTGAAAGATGTATGCGCATCATTTTTTGAGAATAGTGCAGGTATTACAGTGTATCATGTAATCTTGTTTCTAGTCTTATTCTTTAGTCTAGTGTTACACATTTGCCACTGTACAAGTTTGGTACCAGAAGAGACTCCTGGAGAATACAGTTTGTGTGTCTCTCTTTTGGAAACCGGACCGTTTGAATGATATCTGTCCACAGGCCATAAAGAATGTATAAGTTTTTGAGTATTTCCAAGGGATATGTTATTGTATTCAAGAAGAAGATATCCAAATTTCTAGCTGACAGTCTTACAGAGTTGAAATCTAGCTATTGATATAAAAGTTCCCCCATGGTACTGACTATTGGTATGGGGATGGTAGCGACTAACCTTTCTCGGCTTATATTCTGTAGTGACTACCTAATTCATATTGTTGATTTGCTTCGCTTTATGGAGAAATAGGAAAGGCAATATGCATGAATGAGTCTCGAGTCCTAACAGTGCTTGTCTAATGTCTACTGATTCAGTGATTCCTGTTGGTCATAGGAGCATATAACTGCAATGTTCTCTTTACTAATATTCACCTCAACCCTGTCAATACGTCACCTCAGAATGTGGTACTACGAATTCACTCCACCAACCTGATGCAAGTGAGACTTGAACTCGTCCGCATTACGATTTTACTTTCAGTTGTCACTTTGTACGGGAGGAAATTGAAATTTGGCTAGAAACTTTAAATGTGATCGGAGAATTCACAGTAGCATCCCCAGAAGCTAGGAATCACGCTCTTTCCATAATCAGCATTGCTCAAGAATTTAACAGGAATCACTTGCTGGCTGTTATTAGACGGTCGATGCAGCTATTTGAGAAATTAATCTCACATTATCAGATAACATGGTAAAAATGGAGCACAAGCATATATTTAAGTGGGTTGCACCAGCCTCTGTAGATTCCTATGCTCGTTGATGATTGTGGTAGTACACAACGGAGCTCTGGTACTTATGCAGAATCAAGCTTCAGGTTTCCAAGCGGATTCCCTTTTTACACGTACGAGGCATCATAAGAGTATCGGATCTTCAGCCTAGCTGATAAAACCGCACTCTGGTCACCAACTATACGAGTGTGTCTGCTCATGAAAGTCTAGAATGTATCTCCTCCCCAACTTCCGCAAATATTTCATCCACCCTACCAGGATAAAGCAAAGTAGTCTAATAAGTTGGATGTCAGCAGAGAAATGTTGTTCAGTGTCATATTTTGCTATGAAAGAACATAGGTGAAGTAATATCGATCACTAATACAAAATTCTGACACGAGTATACAAACAAATATCCATATATACCTGTGAGTATCGATGTTCACCTCTGTGATCCATGTTGTTAGATAAACCTGCAAGTCACGGGTAGTTTTCACGTTTCAGACTGAAGTAATACAGATCCAATTGCATATTCCAGGTAAGTTCTATAGAACCATATATATAGTAAGTTTCCATATAATGACATTGATACTTTTGATTACAATCCATACCTGCAAAACATCATGATCAGGCTGCTGGTTACATTGAACAACTGGCTTCTCCGACTTCCCACCATGTAATTTTGGATAGATTGGCTTGCAAGTACCCTCAGATAATAGGTTGCAGACATTCAAATCACCAAATTCACCTGGATAGATCTCTTCCGACCAATGCAAATGGTTAACTGTTGGGAGTTTGCAACCAATCGACAGTAAGTTGACCACAATCAAACGCTGCACAGATCCAAAACACCCGCAAGTATAAAGTAACAAACAAGGAGCACATAAGACCATGCTTCAATAAAGAAGCATATTTATTACAGCCACAGAAACAACAATTCACCTTCAAATTTAGTTCCAATATAAGCATCTGGGCAAGCTCATCAGCCATTTTCTCTGAGATTGTACAATTAAAAAACTTCAGATGAAAAAAGTAATCCAAATTATGTGGAACTAATAACAGGTGTAACCTCATACTACTGACACTAGAATCAAAACCAGTCATAAAAACTTGCATTCTAGAAGATTTACCAAAGCTAGATATCGGCCAAAATGTGAACACAGGAATCCCACCACCATCTCCGGGATCATCATTATATTCTGAATACCCAGAGAACTGTAAAAGTGGACTACTGCTTGTTCCTTTGAGAAAGCATCTCATGGATCCACTAGTTTTGACTATGTTAGTTATGACAGACACCTACAACATCAAGAAAAAAATAAATAAATTTATCAGTTGATGCAGTTAATAAGATCCTAACCTATCATTCTATACAAGTGTACTTCATTCACTCAGAAACCCATTCGATATGCTTATGGAAACCACCTCTTCATGAATCACTAATCAAATTGGTAAGGATGAGCGTACCATGTCCTTATATGTCGATAAAAGCTTGCTCCGGTAAAGCTCCTGAGACACAATAAAAACAACCAAAGTAAAAATACTTGCAAGATTTAACAAAGGAGAACTTTGTGAACTATATCTGAGATTCACACAAACTCGTAAAAGCTCAATTAAATTCATGCAACACTAACCACATACTACTCTATTTCAAAACAATCTTCCCAAAACCTTGAAATACTTCTCTACACTCGAATTGATCAAAGCAAGATTATAAAACCGGTCAGCTTTTAGTTACAGTCCAAAATGTACTTCGGTAACATCAAATTACCAAATGCGAAACAGGTTCAAGTACAAGAATCAAGCACAGAAGATGATCAAAGCCTCAAAGAAGAACAGTTTTTTTTTCAGTAAAAAAAAAAAAAGCTTGGTTTTGTTACCTGCTGCTTATGCAATTTCTGGGTAGCTTTGTTTTGTATATCAGGCATGTCACTCAAAACTCCCAACTCCATTGAAGGCATGTACCTATAAAAACCATGCCTTCGATTATTTACCAGCAGAACAACTATAACAAAAGAAAAAAAATCCAATCTTTGAGAGTAATATAGTACTTGATAGAAAGGTAGGCGTTGACTAGCGACATGGCAATTGCTCTTCCATTAGAAGAAGCGGTTGACCAGTCCCGCCTCAAAGAAGCTAACTTTGACCATTGGTTTCTCACGTTCCGTTGCGCACTCGGCCTCCACAGCCTGGACGAAGAAGCCGCTAATGGGCTTGGGCTTGGGCTTGGGCTTTGCGGGTTCGGGTTCGACGGTTTCGGAGTACACGGCGTCGCTTCCATTCTTCACAGCCGAGTTGAGAGAAACAGAGAGTGATGATGATGAAGAAGAAGAAAGAAGAATGTAAAGTCACGTGAAGCGCTCGTGACTTTTTTGGTGGAAAGAAGAACGTGCCTCACGTGAGACGCACGTGGCGTTTTCTTTTTCACTGCTCTGGTAGTTAGTAGTGAATTGAAGTCTCTCGGCGATTTGGATCGAGAGAGAAGACGAAGAAGAGAGAGAGCGAGATGTCGTCTACGGCAGCGAACGATCCACGTCAGCCGATGGCGGCGAAGCCGTTCGAGCCAGTGGCGGTGGCGCCGCAAGATCTGCCGGTTGATTACTCTGGTTTGATCGCCGTCGCGTTCGGCATCGCCGGCGTCATGTTCCGCGTTCGTACTCTCTTATCTCTCCTTTCCTGTTGTTTCTGTAGCTTAAAACGCTGTGTTTTGAGTTCTGAGGAGGTTTGATTTTGCAGTACAAGCTGTGTTCGTGGCTCGCGATCATATTCTGTGCTCAGTCGCTGGTTAACATGAAGAGCATTGAAAACGACCTCAAGCAGATCTCCATGGCAATGATGTAAGTATACTCTGTTTATTTTCTCAAATTACTCTATGTAAAATTGTTTTTGCGAATTAGTTTTTTTACAGAAGTACTTGACTATCTTCATTATTATGTGATTGTGAGTTTGCGAAATTGTGATGTGATTTATGGATAATTGTGTTTTAGGTTTGCTATAATGGGATTGATGACCAACTACTTCGGACCAGCTCGACCAGGAGGCGCTCCAGGAGGTGCATCGAAGAGCTAAGGATTGATTTGGATCAAAACAATGATCCAGATGTAATAGTATGCATTATGCAGTTTCCTTTTTATCTGATTATGGCTTTGTTTTGCTAGTTTCAGAATGTTATTTGAGGTTTGGTATTACTCTTTATATCAGTTCTAATTTTTAGCTGAAACCTATATGGTTCTGCAATTTGATATCTCTCTCTTATGTGTTGCAAGTAGTTGTGATTCATTATGCTAAACTAATTGAACAGGATATTTGTGTTATTATTTTGAATATTGAGACATGTCATTGCCAACTATTCTCATATGAGTCATTCGATTTTTCAAGTGTAAGGGCATATCTTCATTTCTATTACAGTAAATTATATTGCTTTTTGAACACACTATCTAGAAGATCATAGCTTTTCATAAAGGATGGATGACTATTTGTAATTGTTTTTTAATCCCCATGCAAAGCTGATGTTGGATAGTTGGCATAACTACCTTTGAAAAGGGATGACTTGCTTCTTTATTAAATGAATATGAACCCTGAAATATGTCAGTACGACAGTACTTAATAGAGGATCTTAAAATTTAAAGTTGTAGTGAGGAAAGAAATATTTTAGCAAGTGGAGAAAGTGTGTCTGTTGCTCATTTGAAAGAGTGCTTGATTTGTTAGTCCAGGCCTCTAGGCCTTGTTTTTGAGCTCAATAGACTTCTTTTTTTGCTGCCTCTTTTATTTGTATACGTATATATGGTGCAATGCTTCATCATACATCAAGTGTGTTGGAGAGATAAGATTGATGGAAGAAAGACAGGTAGCCCTCTCCAATTGGGAATATTCAGATAAAGAAGATACTATCCATATGCTGCTCGTTTCATATCCCTTACAAGGGCATATTGTGCCATTCATAAAATTGGCACACCTCATTGCCGGTCCTGGAATCATGGTCACGCTTGTGATAACAGAGTCTTCACATGCACATATGATGGCTGCAGAGCCAGAATTGGATGATGACAAGTGTAAGGTCAGGCTGATTACGGTTCACGATGGATTATCAGAAGATGATGCATGGAATGATGAAAGAAAAGTAGCTGAGAGTGTTTTTAAAGTCATGCCTGGTCATCTCAAAGATGTGTTAGAGAAAGCCAACTGGGAGGGTAATTAGGTGACTTGTGTCATAACTGATCCAGTTTTTGGCTGCGCTTTGGAGATTGCTGAAATGATGAAGCTCAAGTCAGTGATCTTCTGGCCTACTGCACGAGGAATTTTGGCCCTGATACTCATTCCAAAGCTTATTGAGGATGGGATTATCGACACAAAGGGTAAGCCCGTAAGAGTTATATTTATTCGTGAACAAGGTTGTTGAGGATTCCTAATTGATATCCTGTAAACAAATATTATTTGATGTTTGTTGTGTTTGACTTATTTTGGGATTTGGTTGATACCTTGTAGGATCTTTGAAGACGAATGAGAAGGTTCATTTGTCACCAGACCTGCCGCCTCTGACTAGTGCTGACTTTTTGTGGAATTATTCAGGACATCAGTCCACTCCATTCCAATATTTCGTGGGCATTCACCACAATATAAATCGTTCTGGCTGGCTCCTGTGCAACTGGTTTCATGAGCTTAACCCCCTTGTTGGTAATTTAGTCCCGAACATGTTTCCGGTTGGCCCATTACTTACAAATGGAAAACCTGCTGGGAACTTGTGGCTGGAAGACTCAACTTGCTTGAGCTGGCTCAACAAACAACCTGCTAAATCAGTCATTCATGTTGCATTTGGCAGCATTGCAGTGTTGAGCCAGCACCAGAGTGATGAGCTAGCATTAGGCCTTGAGCTTGTCGACAGACCATTCTTATGGGTTAAACGGTCTGACCCCATCAAATACGGTTCTTCAAAACTCTCAGATGGGTATGAAAAGAGTGGCTGATCGTGGAAAGATTATTCCATGGACACCCCAAGAAAAGGTGTTGGCTCACTCATCTATTGCTTGTTTCTTGACTCATTGTGGTTGGAACTCGACCATGGATGGGATCAGCATGGACGTCCCCTTCCTCTGTTGGCCTCACTTTGCCGATCAGTTTTACAACCGGAACTGCATATGCAATGGTTATAAAGTTGGTCTGCCCTTGAGCCCAGATGAATATGGAATTGTCAAAAGGCATGAGATCAGAAGGAAATTAGATAGTTTGCTTGGTGATGATCGTATAAAAGCCAATGCATTGCAGATTAAAGAATCGGCTCAACAGAGTTTGATGGAGGATCTTTCTCAAGGAATCTGCAAGACTTCATTACCTGTTTATAAATAATCAAACCCTGTTATCCTTATATTAGTAGAACCCAAACGAATATATGTGTGATCATGTAAGCAGCTCAGTATATAACTATATATATTGTGATGTTTTCTACTTTTATAATAGATCTATCAGATTGCACCATTCTGTAGTAGACATTCCAGAGAAGAATCATCTTTCCGATGAAATTGTTCATAACAAAAAAGAATTCTCTCTTTCATAGAAATTTATTGTGACAATACACCAACAAACGGGGCAAAATTTCGTTGGATCAAAGCTAATAACATGAACAAAAGAATTGAAATGAATGCTATTAGGGGCAGTCTTATTGAACTCAATGGTCGCTATAGTTGCCTATAACTATTGGCTGCCTAAAGAATGGAGAGTGTAAATGAATGAACTAGCTAGTAAATTAAACCCTCAATGTGCCTCAGGAACCAGTGTAATCCACTCCTGTTTGTATTCGTCCAAGCACCACCCATTCTCTTCGTATCTGTAAATGGTATTCCACCATTTTTATAGTGTGTTCTCTTTGGCTTATTGGATTGGCAGCTTCCGGAGAAGTAAGTGAGGAAGATCTTGGTGGCAAAGATATCTCCATCTTCGTTGTAAATAGGGTTTTCCGATCCGTTTAGTTTCCAAAACCCTACCCCATCTCCGACTTCTCGAACATTTCTTCGTCTCTGAGCATCATCTTCATGGATGAAGAAGAACCACTCCCTCTCTCCATTTGAAAACGTCACTGCATTAGTAAATTCTTAGTCAACCAAGTTGTATACCTATAAAAGAACCCCCTAGTATATATAAACTCAATAATTTGGTACCACGCCGTTTGAAAACCTATGCGAGCTACCAATAATCTGCATGTTTAAGATATTTGCCTGCCGTACGTAGTAGCATGCACGTACGGTAAGGACTAAAACATTTCGATCAGGAACTTTTTGTTTTCTAATTCATGAAATACTTATAAACCAGCAGAATTTTGAAAGAAGAAAACAGTAGGGTAGAGACTAACTAATCTCGATCTCCAGGATTCTTGCTTCTTAAGCCATTGATACATTCATATCATGTCTCTATATGCGACTGATACAAAAGAGTATACGATCCTTTCGTACGATCGATTCTTTCTATCGATATGTTCAGCTCAGGATCGGAGGATTCGGAGCTCATACAAATTTACAAATAGATCTGGGGTTTCGATTTCTCAACCCTCGTACATTTCATCATAATAAAAGATATATAAGCCGGTGTGTAATGTTCGTCGGTCAAGAAAAACATTACACCATACCTGAAACAAAACATCAGCTTCCATAACTCGTGGACTATAGTAGCAAACAAAGAATCTACAAACAATATAACACAACCGAGTACAAGGACTATGATCATCTAGGGAAGCATATATATGTACCTAGATTCTTAGGATGGTGGCTGTAAAACTGGGTAGCATCAATCTCCTGAATCGCATCGGCTACTGGAACCCTCCTGGAGGAAGCTTTGTTCATCAGGTAGTGAGTGACCAGCTCTTCGTCAGTCGGCTTAAATCTAAACCCTACTGGAAGCAAATCCGACGAGCTCACCGCCATCACTGTTTTCTGGGCTCCCATAACTACCTAGCTAGGTCAAAATATCACTGGCTCACTGCTACGTACTATTTGTCTATATATTCCCAGGTGAAACTTGGAAATGGTATAGTATACGTACGATCGATGAAATGGAGTTCCAGTACTGCCTCTGTATATATAGTGGTACGTATACCGTGTGTACGGATGGCCTTGAGCTGGTTGGAAATGAATCCTAGTAGGAGTTCAATACGTAAAGACAAAACAGAAAACACTGTTTTATCTCTATAGGTTCTCTAATGTCTGTAAAACATGTTTACTCTATGTGAAGTTTGAATGGGGATAGACGTCGTTCTACAAGGAATGAGCGATCGAGCTGAGATAGGAAGAGACCTGGTCAGAAAGATTGTACTTGTCATCAGACTTGGGCCGGGAAACAAAATTTAACACGTGCACATACGTACATCTTTACTATAATATAAAGATAATAAAGGCCAAGCACCCTTCAGCTTCACAAAAATTTAAATTTCTCAAAATGTCTATAATAAAAAAAGTAAAAGAAAATTCAAAAAAATAAAGATAATTACTATATATATCTATTTTTACTCTCTCAAAATTCTCATTTTCATCGTTTCGCACGCATCAAATTGCGGTTTTTATCTAGTAGTTGTAGAAAGAATTGCAGCTGGTATATTCGAGAGTTTGTGTCTTGCGGGAGAACATTAATAATTAATTGGATAGGTTATATCCGGTGATTGTACGGACGTTGGTCGTACGGTACTACGCAGTACGTACGGATATGTTGTTGTAGAAGGAGATCTAGAGCCCATATAAATGCAGTTTCCTAATATCGTACTAATTCGATGGAACATTGCATAGAGTTAGGGTTTCTGTGTATGTTGGATGTTTATTTAGGAAATTAGGTCTCCAACAGACCTTAAGTTACTAATAAGGTGACTTTACAATTTTTATACATTTAAGGTCATCTCTCATTTCTTAATAAATTTTGTTTTTTAAAATTATCTATCTGATATAAACGTAGCTGATTTTTAAATTCAAAACAGCATGTAACTTAGAGAAAAAGAGAGAGAGTGATCTAGAGAGAGAGCTCCAAAATGCAGCTTGATTCTCTCCATTTGCTGCATGTGTTTGTGTGTGTGTGTGTGTGAGAGAGAGAGAGAGAGAGAGAGAGAGAGAGAGAGAGAGAGAGAGAGAGAGAGAGATGGACATCATCAATGGCAGAGGCAATTTCGGCGAGATAGTGCTTCTGTGAGAAGAAGATTTTGGCGAGATAAGCTTCGGTAAGGCTTCGATTCTGCTTTCCTGTAGATGTTTTGTGCTTTGTGTTGTTCGATTAGTGCTTTTGTTTGAGCTGTGATTTCGAATTTCCTATACGCACATCGATTTCAAATTTCAGTTTTTCGATTTTAATTCTGGTACTGTGGATTATGGATCGGCGCATTGTAGTGATATCATTGTATGTTTTCTCTTGTGATTTATGTGTTTGTGTGTGATTGATGTGGCTGATTTGTTTGTTTTGACATTTTGTATAAATTATGAGATGTTGCAGACTAGGAGTATTACCTATGTTGAGTGAGTACACTACTGTATCACTCTCAAAATACTAGTTAGTTGTTTTGTGGGTGTTTGTACTTGATAGTACTATTAGTGTTGACTGAATACACTATTGCATCCCTTTGAGACACTAGTTAGTTGTTCTGTGTGTTCTGTCTATGTTTGGACTTGATAATACTATTAGGGTTAAGTGAGTACACTATTGATGACTATTAAGGATATTACTTTTGTTCTGTAAGCAGTTTGTCTTTGATTTTTAGATTGGTAGCCATGGATTTGGATTTGTATGCGAAATGCATTTACAACAACCATAC
Organism: Geum urbanum; assembly: GCA_946800695.1. Lineage (NCBI taxonomy): Eukaryota > Viridiplantae > Streptophyta > Magnoliopsida > Rosales > Rosaceae > Geum > Geum urbanum. Next base: position 45,412,966 of record OX327013.1, read on the forward strand.
AATCGTGTTCGATCTTACGCCTACTAAAACTTTCATTGATGTGGTGATGAAAGTATCATCGCGTTTTCTTGGTTTGAGACTGGATTCATTCACTCTTAGTTTCTCATTGCCACACTATTTGAATTGTATGATATCTGGTGATAGAGACTTGAAGTTGATGATGAAGACCATGATCAAACTTGAGGTAGCCTCTGTGGATATTATTGCCAGGGATTGTGGGCAGAGTAGTTCGTGTACTCATGTGCATTTTGTCATAGCCTCTTTTGATGATGCTTCTTCTTCTTTTACTTGCACGTCGTCATCTTCGACTAAATTGCTTTATCCAAATGACTATTTGGGTTGCTTTAGGCCAGAAGATCTGACTAAGTCCTTTGGTGAGGCCTTCGTCGACATGATGCTCTTAATGAACCTCCAATTGTGAAGCCTCCGTTGACAAAGATCTCATCTGGTCGTCCAAAGGATACTCACATGAAGTCTTCTGTTGAAGGTGGAAAGGCGACGAGGCCAATCAGATGTGGTCGTTGTGGCGAAAAAGGAAGACACGTACAACAGATTGACATGTACCAAAGTTATCAGCAGCTGAAACCTGAGTAACTAGTGTCTATATAAGTCACAGGTAGTGTTTTCACTAGTCTAAGGTAGTACACTCTGCCTGAGCGGATAATTTTCCTGAGGCATGTCCATTTCCTTTCAATACACAATATTAGTCACAAGATATAGTTGGTACGAATACAAGTCATTGGTAGTACACTTGGTCTGAATCTATTCATCGAGTGTTTTTCGATAGACATACAATGTGATTCTTTATTGTATAACATACTACTTTAATGTAATTTTCTCTTATGCGATTTGTTTAACATACTAATTCGAGTTTGTTGTTCTTCGGTTCGTGATTTTGTGTTGGTCAATTGTGTGTTTTTGTATGTGACAACGCTTTGTGTGTGAAACCAACTACATTAGTACTATCCAACAACAATAGTAGTACATTCATCATACAACAAAAGTAGCACTACTTTAAAATATTCATCGCATTACATCAATGTTAAACATACTACTGATTTCTATAGTAAGCACTACTGTTTCAAAATATAAAGTACTACTTCTAAACATTTAGTGTACAAACACTACTGCTATCTCTAGTAAGCACTACTTCAAAACATGGTAAGTACTACTATTCTGTACCACAATGTACTACATCAGACCCTAACAACATGGTACTACATCAGACCCTAACACAACATGGTATTATATCAGAGTATAGCACAACATAAAAGACTACACTACTACTTGGACTTTGATGCTTTCAGTTGCTTTCTTCCTGTTCTATAGTCGAATTGAGCGTCTTGGTTCGCCGTCTTCCTCTTTTTTGACTTCTATGTCTATTTCTTCCTCTGCCAAACAACAAAATGGACATTAAAATACTACTACCGATACACACTACCACAAACTATCATTAACACTACTGCATAACAACCAAAGCGCACCAATCAATTGCACTACTACAGATTAACATACACACTGTCACAGACTATCATTAACACTACTGCATAACAACCAAAGCACACCAATCTATACACACTACTACAGACTAACATAGACACTTCCACAGATTAACATAGACACTACAGACTAATCTATGTGTTCCTTGTTATATTTCTTCAATGTCGTACTTACATTCTTCTATCAAAAATGAAAATCGTTTAGTAGTAATTCATCTGGTTTCTTGACGAGTTCAATATCACAACCGACATGTATCATGTTATAGCCATGTCAAACTTATACATGCAATGATTCAAATTTTAGTTTTCACAAATATGTTATGTAACCCACAGTCCCAAACATAATCTAAAATCTCGTCTTTCCAACTTAAAAAATGTGTATTAACACATATTATTCACAAGAACACAATATAGATTATAGATAAACACCAAAGTAATACCAAACACTTGTATAAATAAACACAAACTAAAAACCAAAATAATACCAATCACTTATTTTTATACAACTCGATTGAAAACAATGTAATGTAAATGACTCCGTCGAATGCATAAAAATGAAATTGATTTAATTTTGAGGTTTTTCTCACTAGCTCTAAAAAATATTTTTTAATTCTTATTAGTCAACAAAGAGTTTAAATATTCTCACTAACCAACTAATTAGGTAAAAAGATTAATTTACCCTCAGTTTAATTAATGAATTACCTCTCTATTGATCATTGACTTGACTTTGCCGGTGTTGACCGTTATCGGTCACTGAATTTCAGCAACTTTGGCCGGATTCCCGCGACCAACGATCGGATTCCGAAAACTTTGATCGTTGACCCGTTGACTTTGACCATTGATCGTTTATCCTAAACTGTGTATCAGTTGAACCTAGATATACCCTAAACTAAGTATTAGTTGACCCTAAACTGATACTCAGTTAATGATCACCTGATACTCAGTTAAGTAACTGTAACAACCCAAAACAAAATTACATACTTAATTACTTGGATTAGCTTTATCATGAAGTAGTCGTGAGTGTTAGATCAATAAACGAATTTTTAATTAATTTAGAATTTGAATTAATTTTTTCTCGAGAGTTATTGAGAATATTATTTCGAGCTCGTAGGAATTTTGGGGGAATTTTTTGGATTTTCTAGCTAATATTTACGAATATTTGAAGTTTGGCAGAATTTAAATTAAATTAGAATTAATTATTGGGCGGTTTGATCTCAGCCGTTGATCTAATCAAGAGCTTATTGGTATATAAGGGATTTTGGGTTGAAACCTTAACCCATAACCTATCTCGGGCGCGACCCGCCGACCTGACCTGCCGGAATCTTCGTCGACCGACGTGTTTTTTCAACATTTAGGTATGAAATTGAAGCTTGTGACTTCTTCATTGTGTTTTTGGGATTCTTATGTGTGTTGCAGGCAGTGAGGTGAGAGAATCGACAAAATTTTGTCTGTCGTGGTAGTACCACCATGGGCGGCGGTGCTCTGACAGAGTTGGACGGCGAGAGGTGAGGATTTTGATAGACCTCCTTCTCCTGCGCAGTTTGCAACCAGCCTCGAGCTTCTAGGTGGCTCGATGGCGGCGTTGCAACGCTGGAAAGTTTTTTTAAGGTTTCAGCCCCACCGACTTTCGGGGCAAATTTCGGCCGATATTGGCCAAGTTTGGGGTGGGACTTTTAGAGAAGTTGGTTAGGTTTGTTTTGAGGTATGGCTCATCGCCATTGCTGGCGGCCGATGGTGGTTGGATCCGCCGCTCGTGGCGATTATTTTGACTTCTTTGCCGTCGAATTGGGTTCCAATGAAGAAGGAAAAGTTGTTTAGAATTATACGAAGAAGCTAGCTATATAATTTTGGGGTCTTTGGAGTAGATCATTGGAGGTGGCGCGTGGCGGCCACGCGCTGCCGTCCACGGCGGATCTCTGGCGAGGCAGAAACCTAATTTTTAACAGTGGGTTTCCGGGTAGTTCCTACGGTGGTTTCACGTACTTTATTGAATTATTGTATTGAATGATTTCGTTATTGTTGGTTCAGAAAACCGTGATCCAGATTTGGGAGAGGAGACTTCCGCCGGACCTCGGAGCTAGCTGTTTATTGTGAGAGGGCACTTTTATTTTTCACAGTCGATTAACGAGTCTTTATTATTTGTACTCGGCTTAATTTGAGATTTCAGTATTCAGCATGTATTTTGGAGGCTAGTTTCAGTTTTAGTTAGTTTTTCATCGATGCATTGGTTATTCGGCTGATCCTCGAGTGGCTCCAAGAAAGGAACAACACTTCCCATTTGGCATTCATGTCGTCTTTGTGTTAGGAGTCACTATATGACTTTAGGTTGCCAGAGGTCCAAGAACTCTGGTCATCGCCTCTACTAACATATGATACTCGAGAATGGTCAGGTGTCCTCCTCAATGTATCTTTTATTATTTTTGCAGTATCTTTGACTCGCTACTTTTTTTATACCTTTTCACCGGAAAGGCATATTGTATATTTTCCTCTTCGCGTACTCAAGTAATAGATTTTGTCCACTCATTCTAACGGTTTTCCTGTTTTATATGTTTTTCCCTAGGCCTTTCGGTTTTTTGTTGCCCAATTTTTAGTTTATATCATGTGGTTACACGTCATTGTCAGAGGCTTAGAGTTCGTGTCACCTTCCTTCCTTAGTAGGTTCTAGGCTTAGCCTACTAGTCTGTATATTATGTAAATTAGTAGTCGCTCTGAATACCATGTATTAGTTTGCTTCTGCTTGTGTTGTATATCTAAATGGTTATCAGATTTCTTGTATAATTCTGAATTCAATATATTTATAGTAAAGTATGTAGTTTGCTAAGTTGAGAAATCCGGATGAGCATCAGTGACTCTTGGTATTGTTTGTGGGACTTGTTTTAGAAGTGTTCTACTCGTGCAAGTTTTCGGTATCCTTCAATTTATGGGGAGGGTTATGTCGAAATTTCAGTAGAATTTGTTGTTTTCTAATGAGTCTTTAGGATTTGATCTCGGTTTACTAGTTAAATCGAGATTGAGTGTGCGCTCTACGGGTGTACAAGTAGTATACACTAGAAACATATGAGTAGATGGAACAATTGAAAATAAAATATCAAACCAATGCTTGCCAGAATCAATACAAGCAATATGATCAGAAGAGGGATGAGTATTGGTGCATAGTAGAACTTCTTCACCACAAAGAAGCCAATCATGGTAACTTGATACAGTATTAAAGATGCAATAATCTGTCTCTACATGTGTGGTCAGAACCTTCCATAGCTTTCATAAGATGGACAATACACTTTGAGTGCATGGAAAACCAAACAACTAGGTTATAATAAATTAAGGATTAAATTCACCCATGATGCCTGAGACTATCCGAAAACATCAAAGTGATGCCTAAATTCAAAAAATGATCAAAGTGATACCTGAAAATTCAAAACGCTATTTAAGGAGTGCCTGGACTGGCTGAGCTCCTGGTTTTTAGTAATGTTGCTGACGTGGCAAATTAGAGGGGTACATTCGTCATTTTGTCACTTAGCCATCACTTTGATGTTTTCTGATATATCCATGCATCATGGGTGAATTTAATCCTAATTTTTTTATTTATGTTTTTTAATCTCTCTCTGTCTCTCTCTCTCATACCAATTCATAGTATTCGTTTAGAAGAAATCTTTTCGTTTAGGGGTTTATTAATAAGATCGACACTTATCGATCTCTCTACCTCAAACTCATACCAATTCAACCGTATTAACCTAATTATATGTTCTAAACCTTTAATCATTTTTAAAGTCACAATACAAAATTTGAACGTTACACGACCCGATGTAGAATTAACGTTCGACTCAATCGTTCATTAAATTCATTAAATCGTTTAATTATTACCCAATTAATCATACGACTTAGTAAACTATATCTATCCAAATCAATTCAATAACCTCTTCATCATAATCGGTACACAATTACGAGAAAAATGATAAAAAAACTTCTGCCGAAAATCCTCCACAGGAGCGTTGCCGTGAACTGTCGTCGCCGGTGACTTTCCCCGACGGACCACAGCCTAACCTACTCAAAATCTACCCAACAACACAATTGTCTTCTACCACCATGTCCAATTGGAATAAAATACACCTCAATTTAGTCGGAATCTAGCCCGAAACCCACGGCCCGAAAATTAAATTCGGCTTCGATCTCCGCCGTCGAGCCATGGCAAAGCTCGAGACCAGTCCTAATTGACTCGCAGCAGTAAGGGGAGCAAAACCCATCTCCCCTCACCAGCCAAAATCGCCGAAGCTAACTGATCGAAATCGGTTCAATTCCGACGATGTACACCTGCAACCAAAATTTCTCACACAGAAACACAATCCATAGATCAAGACGATTCGAACCTTAACTATCTTGACGGCCAACTCGTCGGAAAACGTCACGACCCAAAACCTAGGTTTTTTCGGCCATTTTCCAGAGAAATTCTGGCTTGCTCCGGTCGTATTGGGGTCGGAGACCATGGGGGATCAAAGAGCATCCCAAGTTGATCAAATCCATACCAGGATTGGTCAGTATGGTGGCTGAACGGTGCCGCACCAGCGATGCTAGTCTCGACGTCAAAACTCGCCGGGAAGGAGAGGTCAACACGGGTTAACCCCCGCCTGGCCCAAAATGTAGAGAGAGAGAGAGAGAGAGAGGAAAAAGAAAAGAAAATTAGAAAAAAAGAAAGAAAAAAAATAAGAAATGAAAATTATAAGGGCAAAAAAGTCATTTCGATCAACAGTAACTGTCACGTCAACAACATTAACGGAGACCGAGAACTCAGCCGGTCCAGACACCCCTTAGATATCGTTTTAAATTTTCAGGCATCACTTTGATCATTTTTTGAATTTAGGCATCACTTTGATGTTTTCGAATAGTTTCAAGCATCATAGATGAATTTAATCCATAAATTAATAAGTACAATATGAACGATTATAAGCTAATTTTACAAATGAATAGGCAATGGAAAACATGTAAAACTTAGAATAGATAGACAAAAAATGTTTCACCTAGTTTCGAAGGACAATCCATCCAACTGATACTCAGTTTACCCTCAACTGAGTACCAGTTGACCCTAAACTAATATTCAGTTGACCATCAACTGAGTGTTGGTTGAGAATCAACTTATGGGACCCTCTGTTGAGTATGTTAATAAATAAGACATCATGTTGATAATAGTCTTAACCAAATTTGACAGTTAGACACACTGGTAGCTACTGTCTTAATATATTGAGACCTATATTGGTATAAGCTTCGTGGTAATGGTTTTCCTCAGCTTATGAAAAACCTTTTAAGTCTGGGGTTGCAGATTATAAAATAATTCAAAAGTTTCCAAAAGGATTTGAGCACTGAGCCATAAGTTTTACCTTGGTAATGGTGGACCCGAGATGGCAATGGGCCCCAACAAGTTTTAGCTCATCGGGATGTTTCTTCACCTCATCCAAAAACCATTACAGCTTCTCATTTCTTATACCAAAATTGGAATTTTTTTGTTTCCAGTGGAAACATAAGGATGCACCTGTGAAAACAAGACATAAATCAAACAGTTTATAATAAATGCAAAATTTAGAGATATCATAATAACATCTCAAGAATAGCCAAGCTGAAAAAAAAGCAGCAGGGTGTCCGTGGGGTGGGGGAGTTCAAGGCTGGAGCTTAACCATCTACATTTCGAGAAGGGAGTTATACCAAACATGTATCCACACAGTTTTCATTAAACCACATCTACCACTAGGCCGGACACTGCTTGTAATACTTACAATGCTCATGATAACACTATCACGAAAAGGTAAATGCAATGACTCAATTATCATCGGCTTCTTTCTAGTAGTGAATCTGAGTCTGAAAGTCATAAGCCAACTATACAAAAAAAAAAATAAAACGGAAAATGTCATAAGCCAAATAACTTCATTTACGCTAGACAAAATTTCTGACTTCTGATAAGTTGATAAATCAAGCATTATCCTAAAAACACTTATAAAGATAACTCTGCAGCTACTCTCAAAAGGAATCTGACATTATAATAGTTGACATTGTTATCCATGGAATCATTACCTGAGGGTCTACATCCGGGTTAATTCGAAGTAATACATTGACCCTCTTGCCAGCCGTTCTTGCAACCACAATAATATTCTCCAAGTCGAACTCGCCAACGACATTGATGAAAACACCTTCCTTCGCAGCCAAAACCAAGTCCTCCGACAACTTCCCATTCCCATTAAATATACACCTACATTAGTTCAAAAAAACCAGCATTCAGTAACTAATCCGAACCAACCAAAGTTGGAAAACATTGTTTCATGTTATTTTTTTTAGGTCAAAGCCAGCTCGAAGAGCCAGCCTGAGCTCATTCCCACTAACAAGCACAACCCCACAACCCAATTGCCTCAAATGCTCCAAAACCTTGAAGTTATTGTTGGGACATGGAGGCCGGTAATCATGGTCAGAATCGCATCCCATAGTGGAATCACACTCATCAACTACCCTGGCCTTGACATTCCTTCCATTACCATGGACGGTTAGGTAGTCCAAGCATATTTTCTTGTTGCTGAACCATCCAGTTGACAATGCCACGACAGGCAGTGGCATTGTCTAATGCTCAGGAGACCAGATTGAAATCCATTTCCACCATTTTCACCATTTTCACCATTTTCTAATGCTCAGGTTCCAAGCAAAAATTAGCACAAAACAAAGGCAATTGCATATGCGCAAATGCACAAATATCGTTCAAGCATTTCATCGAACACATGGTGTGCATATATACCTCTTTTAACACTGCCAGGCATTGCAAAAATGTCAAGCTTCTTTCAATTGCAATAGAACAATCTTTCAATCTTCTCGCCTTATTTTCACTTTTAGAGATACACACCCAGAACAACGAACGTCGTTCTCCATCTATTGCATCTAGTAGCAGTTTTTCAGATGCATTTGGGAGCTCTCTTGGGTTAGTACAACGACCACGTTTCATTAACATTCTTTGGTTGAGAGCTGTAGCAGAAGCAAGGGCAACCTCACCGACCGGTGCACGATGTCGGAGAGCAACACCGCACGGCGCGGCTGAGACAACTTCACATGGAGGAATGCTCGGGAGAGATGGGGTTTTAGCTTTAGGATAATTTTGGAAAAAAATATAATAAAACAGGTAAAGTTGGCCAGTAAGAATTTCTCAAACCTTGGTGGGTTAGCGGGGAATTTTTTTTCTAAAATTAGGAACGACGAGAATTTCCTCTTTAATTTTTGTCAATACTCAGAAAAAAGCCCACAACTGAATTGGGCGGGTCAAACATAGTGTATGGGCTGAATCGCTAACGACCCAAACAATAATCAAATGAGGGTGAAGACGTACTTTCCTTGTGCAACCACAATTCCACACACATCAAATAAAACCCTAAGCGTAAACCTCGTCTACACTCCTCTGTCTCTCTTTTGGCACCAGTCACAGGAGCTCCGCCGCCGCACAAGAAGAAGCCGAAGAAGAACAAGAAGCAGAAGCGGAAACATGGCGACGGCAAACAAGGTGAAAGACGTGTCCCCTCACGAGTTCGTCAAGGCCTACGCGGCTCACCTTAAACGATCTGGCAAGGTCAGTCCCTCACTCTCAGTATCTCTCATGATTATGTGAATATTGAACTGTGGATCTATGTGAGGGTTTTTGCGATATTACTATTACTATGAGATTGCGAGCTCAGATTAGGTTGTGCGTATTCAATTTCATACTAGTTCTATGGCGGAGGTTTTTTTATAGCTGATAGCGTTGGTTTATGAGCTGCAATGATTCTTTGGTGTGTGATTCGAAGTTGTTGTTGATTAGAAGGACAGTGCTTTGATTTATCATAATGAAATGGATAGGTGAGTAGTTGATGCTACCTTACAAAATACCTTGATTGTGTAATGGCTACGGAACTGGTCGATGATGAAATGGTGTAGAAAAACTAATTCTAGACTTATCATTCTTGGCTAGGTGTGGCTTATGCTGTGTTATCTTGGATTTCAGATACTTGGTTATGAAGATGTCACTGTAGGCTGTTGAATTCTTCTGATTTCACTAGTTGAAATACTTCTTAATTGATGTTTCTTTACCTTCTGCCACACTTGACAACAAGGCAAACACACAATGACAGTGCTGTTTGGACATGTATTTGCTTCAGCTCTTTTGGTTATGAGAACATTTACTTTGATTTTTACGAAGCTGTTCGTGTTCATGGGCTTTTCTTTCTGTCTGCTATGACTTGGTTTTCTTTCCGCTCATTCAATTCCTGTATGAAGCTTTGAATTGTCTGGTTCCTGTCTTGTTCATGTTGCCTGTTTGTTGATGAATGTTTTTGTTTTGTACATTATATTAGATTGAGCTTCCTGAATGGACTGATATCGTGAAGACTGCTACATTTAAGGAGTTGGCCCCTTATGACCCTGATTGGTATTATATCAGAGCCGGTATGTAGAGCTCTATCTCTCTCACACACACTCTTACCCTATCTAATTCTTATCTGACATCTATTTGAGTTTGTAGCATCTATGGCGAGGAAAGTCTACTTGAGGGGTGGTCTTGGTGTTGGTGCCTTCCGTAGGATCTATGGAGGAAGCAAGAGGAACGGCAGTCGCCCACCACATTTCTGCAAGAGCAGTGGCGGTATTGCTCGTCACATTCTTCAGCAATTGCAGAAGTTGAACATCGTTGACGTTGATGCCAAGGGGTATGTATCTTTCACATAAACTTAAGTTTCTTATATGATTTTCACTATTAACCTTGATTCCAGAGAGTTGTTTTATGACAATGACAATGAATCAACTACATTTGGTACTTAACCATCTGCTTTCATTCTTTTCAGTGGAAGGAAGATCACACCAAGTGGCCAAAGGGATCTTGACCAAGTTGCTGGACGGATCGTTGTTGCTATCTAAGACATCAACTTAGAAGATGGTTTTGCAAAAATGATCTAGACTTTTCGCATTTAAGATTGAGCTGAGACAAATATGGAAGGTTTTTGATTATTTTATGTTGAACTTGGTTTATTATTATGTTTAATTTCAATGTTGTAGTTAAGTATGCCCTTCCCCAACTGAAAGTTTTGTTTATGAAACCTATTTATTTGGGGGATTTTCCCAAGAGCCCAAAAAAAAGTCCAAAATTCTCATCAGCCAATCATTTCTACTAGCCAATTAATTATTTGAAAATGCCAAAATACCCTCCTAATGTAATGCCTCCCCCCCCCCCCCCGGTCTTCCTCTGTGTATCGTCGATTCTCTCTCATCTGAATCTCTCGCTCTCAATCTCTCAGTTCTCGATCAAATCATCGGTCACTGATTGAATTGTGGTTACTTTGTCACTGATCAACTTGCCACTGTAGTTAATCCTCTTGTCGATATACTCAATTTTTACGGAAAAGAGAATTTAACTCATTTGAACAACTTCTCAATCTCGAAGTAAGTTTTCACAATCACTTTTCTCTTCCAATTAGGACTGCGGTTTTGATTTCAAGTTTATAATGTTTCTTTTTGTAGGTGTAAATTTGTTTATGCAACTTCAGTTTAGGGTTTCGATAGAATTTGAGGTTATTTTGTGCTTTATCGTATTTGAAGTTGTTCAGGGTATGATATGATTTGAGTGTGATACGATTTGGAGTTTGTTTGTTCTGGTTTGATGTGATTTGAGGGTAAACTGAGTATCAGTTTACACTCATCTAATTATTTGTTTGTTCTGGGTTTGATAGGATTTGATCGCAACTGATACTCAGTTGATGGTAAACTGAGTGTTAGTTGAGGATAAACTGAGTATCAAATTATGGTCAACTAACACTGAGTTTGGACTTCAATTGGGTTTCAAAAATTATATTTGACTTCTTTTTGTTTCTTGTTAATAACTAGGATGTCGTCGTCGTCCGAAAGTACACATAATGCTAAAGAAATGGAAGTTCAAGGAATGCCTTATGTGGATAGCGTGAGAATAGATCGAACAATAAAAGATCTAATTGTGAGTGAAAACTTGAAATCCATGCACAAGAAAAGGAAGAGGCAATATGTCGACAAGGGAAAGAAGCCCATAAAGGAGAACACCCATCTGCAGAAGGAGAAGAAGACATCAAAAAGCTTAAAGCAAAAGGAAAGCCGCTAAAAATAATAGCATCACAAGGGGAGGAATTAACAATTAGATACATGCAACTAAGATATTGTGATATCCCGATCTTTTTATATTATTTATGTTATTTATGAATAATTTAAGATTGATTTAGTGATTGCGGTAAAAGATTTTTATTGTCGATAAGTGCCAAGGTGTCTTGGTTTGATTTTTTTAATCAAATTGTCGAAGTTGGTTGACTTTGGGTGGAAATCGTAGTAGTTGTCGAGACAAGTTTGTGGACGTGGGAATCGTTGGAATCAGAGTTACAATGTAAAAGTTATGATCGACGGAAGTTGTCGTAAAGTAATTTCTGAGTTTCTGTAAATGGAAAAAGTATTTAAATAGGAGATTACCATTTCGGGAAAGGGGGACTGTTTTTCGGAGAGATGACTTCGGTCAACTTTCTCTCCCGTGGAGAGAGAAAGCCAGCCGAGGCGGTGGGCCGCCATTCGGCCACCTCCAACCTCGGGACATGGTGGGAACGACGCGGCTTGGTATCCCCAACCTACTTCTGGACATGATCGATGGTGATTTGGCCGGAGAAAAGAGAATCGATGGATTGAAATTTCGAGGGTTTCGGGCTCGCTGTTCGCTGAAGTCATTTACGGCCGATTCAGGTATTGTACGAGGTCATGAGAGCCTCTTTATGGGTTGTTATGCTTGTTTGTTTGGATTGAGTATTTGCAGGTTTGGTGTCGATCAGAATCAGAATCAATCGATTCCATTCGGATTTGATTTAGTCTCCGCTAAACACGGTGGAGCCGGTGGTTATTAGTGGCGGGGATAGAGGGGTTATGCTCCTCTCTCCTCCCCGAGTCGATTGAGAGTTGTCTCGAGCTCCGCCTTGGCTTAACAGCGGAGATCAGAGCCGGAATTGATTTCCGGCCAAGTTTCTTTCGAGGCCGATTCCGACCAAACGAGCCGGAATTTGCCTTTGGTGCTTTGAGGTTGTGTGTTGGGATCTTCACGAGTTTTCCTTTGATGTGTCAACGCCATCGACGGTGGTCGGTGATGGTGGCGCATTGGCGGCACGCGTTGCTGTCTGTGGCAGCGCGTGACCTGAATTTCTGGCTAGAAAACTTATTTCCGAAATGTATCGAGTTATATACCGTTGGGTTCGTATCAGCGATACAAACACAATCGTGAGGTCTAATATGTCATTTAGGCTTCATCGTCCCAGTGGGTGGGCGGTAGCGACATGGTTCGCCACCATAGGCGGTGCGGGCGACGGAGAAATTAGTTTTGTTGTATGTCGTTATGACTGTTTCTTCGTAACAGGTTATCGAATCTGTTCTTCGATTGATTTAGTTGAACTAATTTTCTTATCTAGTACATCCTCGATTATTCGATTATTTTATTTTATTTTATTAATTTGACGATTTTTGACAAGGGTCGGGTCATCACAGATATGAACTCACATCATTCTACAAGATGCTTCAAGCGACGAAGATACCAAAGACGATGTGGGATCTTCTGAAAAAACACCATATTCTTGCTAATGTTAGAGCCATTTCAAGATCGGACGGTAACGTTAAACCAATTAATGAAGAATGAAGTGGATTTGGAGATTATTTTCAACTACTATGACAATAAAGGGAAGCAGTTCATCTTCAGTACCAAGGAAATGAAGATGGCGGGGAAAAGTTTGTGCAACAACTCCTTAGTTTGCCGACTGAAGGGGTTGTCTTTGATGCAGAGCTTAGAGAAAATGACAAGCAATTAAATTCTTCCATCTTTACTGACATTGGTAAGAAACAGAGTATGGAGAAAAAAACATAGATAAAGCTCTAGACAGAGAGTTGAAAAGAGGAAACAAGGCAGATCCAAAAAGGATAGCATCCTTGCTCCTCATGTATTTGTGTGTTACATTCTTCTTCCCAAGATCGCCGCTGAGAATTAGTTTAAATGTAGTAAAAATATGCGAAGCCCTTGACACCGTCAACAACAACAATTGGTGCGCATCCACTCTGAATTTCTTGTACTGAGGCCTAAAGATGAAAAAAAAGGTGAACCATCAACATATCAGGGATGTTTGCTTCTTATCTATGTAAATACACATCTGTTTTGTTTACTTTTCTAATCACTTATTCCATAATTACTTGACATTATATACTGACTAATTAATAACATCAATATCATTTGTAGTACTAGTTCTTCGAGAACACCACTACCAAGAAGATGATCATCGACAAAGAGACAAGAAAACTAACATTCCTCTGATGGAACATCAAAGAAATCTTTAACTAGAAAGAGGTGACCAGAAACCCTACACTTGTAGAAGAACTAATACACAAATGTCGATCATGGGAAGATCAAGTCATCAACTTGTCTGATGATGAGGATGAAGATGTGACTGACCAACAAGAAACTAAATTGAACATATGGGTAAGTTTATGACACTCATTTGATATTCAATTTTTGTCAGACTCTCATTTTAGGCACAACATAAACTAAACTGATACTCAATTGAGGGTCAACTGAGTGTCAATTGAGGCTAAACTGATTCTCAGTTAAGGATGAACTGATATTAAATTGAGGTTACTCTTTAGTTATTTTTTGTTCTATTTAGGAAATTTATTGCTATATTGTTGTCTTCTTAATTACAGGTCCCACAAGCAAGCCAGGAGATAAAAAATTGAACAGTGAGATAACTAGCAAACTTCAAACTCTCATCGATCAATTGAGCAGGAATGATGACGAGAGCATATCTAAGGCAAGCATAAGAATCTGCTCAAAACTTCAAACACTCTTTGTGAAGAATTCAGGAGAACTTTGGAGCAAGTTTGACCAAGCCGATGAGCAGATATTAAAAATGGCAACTAAGATGGATCAAAAAGATAAACAAAACAGGTCACTCAGGAATCAAGTTACTGCGCTCAAAAGGCAGTTGAGAAATGTGGATGCGAAAAAAGTAGGAGGTGAATCAGCAACGGAAATGCTGCACCAACAGCGGAGCAAAGATGCTTGTCAATCATCAAGGGACGTGGACAACGTAGACAAAGATGATGTCAGACAGACAACAATGAACAAAGGAATACCAGCAGGAAACAAGTAGAGAATGTTGAAAAGGATGAGGTAGTAGATAAGACAATGGCTGAAAGGGATGAGGTGGTGGAGAATATCCCTGGGCCAGAAAGGGAGAAGAATGAAGATGTTGGAAAGTCACCAAGGATGGAGGACAGAGGGAATGGAGATGAAGGGCAACCCTCAGTGAATGAGAATATCAATATCACTCCAATTCTGGCACAGTATATAGCGGTTGAAAGGGATGAGATTGTCGATAAATTGGTTGAAAAGCCTTAGAATGTTGAAGTTAGTTCAATAGAGAGGGGTGTCAAGCAGTACAAGAGAATTGACACAAAAAATTCCATGATGAGAAAAACTATTGCTACGACAGGCCTGAGGAAGAAAAGATGAGACCGGAGAAGAAGAAAAAAGAGTCAGCAGTGAAAGCGAAAGAGGAGGTGAAATGGTTTCTAATGTGTGAAAATTCGAGACTATCAATCAAAAAACAGCCACATGGATACTCCTAATTGAAGAAGAGCAACACCAAATCAAGAATTTCTTTAAGACAAATAAATATATAACCCATAGAGAGTTACTTACCTCTTATTTCAATTCATATTACTCAAAGAGTTTCTGTTGACCTAAACTGAGTGTCAGTTGAGACTAAACTGATACTCAGTTGAGGGTCAACTGATAATCAGTTATTCTCAATTACTAAATTATGTTTTGTGTTTCTGCAGCTTTGCGTACTGGTGTTCGACTATTAACGATGGAGTCTCTGTCAGTATTCAAGATATCATAGACTTCATCAATGAGAATTAAATTGAAGCTGTTGTATGTTTCTTTGTTGTTGTTGTTGTTATTGAAATCTGTATGTGTCTTATTATCGCAGGTAATGTATGCTTACAAGGAGAAGATAAAATATGATTTCAACTTCAAATTCCCAATACTTAGCATCTATGCCACAGTAAGTAATAATCAAAATTTGTTGAAAAGCTATCCAGTTTTCTCATTCATTCATAAAATTTGGTTTCTGGCTAATTTACAGGGTTTCATCATTGACCATGAAAAGGAGGTGTTGAAGTTCAAACAGAAAGGGACATGTACGTGTATCCCAGATTTAGAATATCATCTATCCTCAATTCAACATGAAGCTACTTAAAGCATTTACTCATGAACTCATCTTCATTCCAGTCAACCATTCTCAAGATAACCACTTCTTCTTGATGGTGTTTAACAACAGATTGATGTGCATCTTCCACTTCAACTCACACAAATGTCCATTAAATAAGTACAAACCTATCCACAAGTACCGCAAGAATGTGAAATTTGTAGTAAGTTTTTTAATTATTCTTTCCAAGTGTCAGCTTTAAATCAACTGAGTGTCAGTTGAGACTCAACTGAGTGTTAGTTTAACATCAAGTGAGAGATGTTGTACTTATACTTTTACTCTTCTTAATTGAACAGAAGAAACACATTGGTATATACTTAGAAGAGATCCAGAATTCAGTATTGTTCAAGGATGTGGCAAGCCAAGATGTGGAAAACACAATAGAAGTGGTTGTTAGAGTCCATGGTGAAGGCAAACTGGTTTTTCAGAGACGTCCAATAGAAGAGATGGAAAGAAGATCAAGGAACTTCATCATCGAAAAAGAAGCTCGACTAGAGTCCTACGAATTTTGTGAAGTGGATTGCATTGATCAGAAAGAAGGATCGTAAGTATTGGTAGATTTAGGGTAAACGGATAGTCAGTAGTAGATTTAACTAGTTTATCACTTTGAATTGTACTTGACAATTTAGATTTAACTAGAATGAATTAATGATGTGTGAATTTATTAGATTGAACTGAGTTTGTTATGAATATTGAGGTACTTTAATTTTTTTTTTAATATTTGGGTAAACAGATAATCAGTTGATGGTAAACTGATAGTCAGTTCAACAAATTTCAAAAATAGAATCGTTTTAAATGGGTGAATTAAGTATCAGTTTAGGGTAAACTGCGTATCAATTTAGGGTAAACTGATAGTACGTTGAGTGTCAACTAATAGTCAGTTCAACAAATTTCAAAACAGAGTTGTTCTAAATGTGTGAACTGAGTATCAGTTAATGGTAAACGAATAGTCAGTTGAGTGTCAACTGATAGTCAGTTTAGGGTAATATGATAGTCAATTGATGATAACCTGATAGTCAGTTGAGTATCAAATTCAAACACAGATGCCATCTGATTAACAAATAAAAAAAAAACTAATGACAATACTGTAGTTTAGATATATCCCAAAAAACTGAATCTAAAAGAAAGAATTGTTCTATTCACCAGTAGCTGCTCTCAAAGGCTCATTGTGTGACTTCCTATTGTAATGGCCCAATTTCTGACATCGGCTACAACGAATCAGCTCATTCTCTATCTCTCTTGCAGACTTGATCCTCTTATTCTTTGGCCAGCCGGGTGCTCTCTTCACATTGGGAGGGAGTATGAATCCAGCATAGCAAGTTTCTATTGTAGCCATATCCATATTTCCTACCAAATAGATTGGAAAGTCATAACACCTTTTGTAATAGTCCACGTGGAAATGCTTGTCAGTAAAGGAGTAAATATCCGCAGTGGCAACTTGCATTGTAGCAACACTGTGAGTGCATGGAAAGCATTCGATTTTCCATTTTTTACTGGAACAAGAACAAGCTCCAAAATCATTAACATATGCATACTTTGAACGCACTTCGTACACATTAGAATATGAGTAATGCACGTGGTATTGAATAGCAGCCTACAACTTCTTCTTCAAACATTCTTGCATTGCAGAAGTGAATGGTGTCATCCATGTTGAAACTTCATCTCTCCTCTCCGCCATCTGCTCCATAATCTTAATCCGGGTCTGGTCAAACATCACATCTACTGGCATCTCACACTCAAGAAAAATCCAAAAATTAAACGATTCAGCAATACTCTTCGCCATGATTCCATAACGGGAACCCTCGAAAAAAAGCACGACACTAACATTCAAGCGACATGTATTTCAGAAAAGTTTCTATAGTACCTTTCGGAATAACCTCTTTCAATTCTTTCAAGTGGAAACGGTATTCGTTGTCGGAAGAGGAATATGTCAGTCGGAAAAACCTATTTCTCACTTCGGTTTTCTGTTCAACAGTTGCATTCCCAAACTTGCTCATTAGATTGTTCATATTTTCTTGTAGCAGAAAATATGAGGATTACCAGGATATACTTTGTCAAATGCACTCAAAAGTCCAGCTCCACGATCACTAACATATGTGATCTCTCTACCTTATGGTTCCAACAAGTTCTTCATGTGTTGGAAAAAAATATAACCAATTGTCTTTTTGTTTCTGAATCACATACACATAGAGCCAAAAGTAAGAAGCCTACACACATTAAACAGAAAACATAAAACAGAAAACAGAGATGAGTAAGTCTATTCTGGACAGACAATGAAGGTCCATTGATTATCAGTTGGGAGTAAACTGAGTATTAGTTCAACAAATTCAGAACAACAACCTTCAGAATGGTTCAACTGAGTATCAGTTGAGGGTAAACTGATTGTCAACTGACGTTAAACTGAGTATCAGTTGAGCATTATAAAAATTAAATTTGTGTTGTTTCCTATCCTCCCAATTACACAAAGGATTTGCCCCTTATATAAGCTCTTTCCAAACGTGTCGTTAACATACAACACGTGTAATCAGAATCTAAAACCTTCAAGAAAACTAGCATATGCAACAAAAAGCCTCTGAAATTGATTAGTTTCAAGATTTACGTCCAAAATAAAGGTAGAGTCAGGGTTACTCTCTAAAACAACTTCTTTATACCAACTTAACTTGTTGAATGATTCAGCCTCAGATCCATATATCATTTCTTTTGCCCTCTGCTTCGCTAACCAAGCAATCTTGTACGATACATTAAAGTCATACGTTGTCTTCATCTTGTTTATAATATCCCCCGGCTTCATTGTCATGGTGTACGTCATATCCTCTAAGATGCAAGTCTTCACAAACTTCGATCCCAGAAAATCATGAGTCTCCTTCCTTATAACACCTTGACAAGTATGTACGTTGTCAATATCATCAACAAAAAAACAGCCCTTGTGGAAATTTGAGTACCCCGACACATGCCATTCACACTGTTCAGTTCCAAAATTTGAGCACACAATAACAATCCTATACCAATCATTCCTCAGATAAACAAACTTGAAACCAACTTAGATGGAGTACTTTGTAAACATTTCTCTAAACTCATTATCACCTCTTCGAAATTTTTGCCCTTGGGACTGGATATAAATCTCACACTCATTCGACAAATAGGACTTAGTTGGTTCATTATGATATGCCTCAGTGAGGTAATCATCTTTATCAAGCACACAAGACATCTCATCATCATACACATAATTACTCATACTTGTGCTTCCATTATTCTTAGATATAGTGACATAAATACAATTCACATTATACAGATTTGCACCAATGAACAACATCTTAAAATCATTCTCATTATTGAAGGAACGACCACTGCAACCAGGAAGTGAGTAATCAAGTTTGAGCACATCACTTTAACATAACTCAAACTTCTGACAAATGTACTAGAAAAGAATGGCATAACTTATATATTGATTAACAAATAACACTAATCCCTTCCCAGAATACAAGAACTTAACAACAACACTCTTATATAAAAAAGGAAACAAGTATTTAATTTAAAAATAATAATAACATACAATGTTATTATTCAAACACTGCAGCATTTCTGAATGGTTCAACTGATACTCAGTTTATGGTCAACTAATACACAGTTTAGGGTAAATTAAGTATTAGTTTAACCTCAACTGAGTATCAATTTAATGTCTGTAACTGCATATTCCAACTAAACTAAACTAAAACTCAACACAATAATTCAACATAACAAAACACATACACAATCAAAACAAAAAAATAAATTAACCAGCAGCATAACAAAATAAAAAGTGACTCCAAAACTCAAAAGCAAAACACAGATTCAATTTCAACACAAATTCGATTTAAATAGATTCAAAATCAAAGCTCACATATCTCGAGTGTCTGAATCCATGACAAAATCACATGTTATTTCCATTGAAGCTTCTTTGGCTTCATTGCACAGAATCAATTCACTCATGATTCGAATTTCAAATCTGTCTCTTCCAGCTCCCGATGACGACGACGGCTACCTCCTTCTCCGACGATGACGACCCCTCCCTCTCTCTCTCTCTCTCTCTCTCTCTCTCTCTCTCTCTCTCTCTCTCTCTCTCTCTCTCTCTCTCTCTCTCTCTCTCTCTCTCTCTCTCTCTCTCTCTCACAGACAACTGTCCCAAATTCAAATCATGCAAAATTTGAAATCAAAGTTGTTATGACCATATATATAGCAAGGGTAAAAACGAAAAGAAAAAAAGAGATATAAGGCAAACTTGGTGAATGAGAAAGATTCTCTTGGACTTAGTTGGATTTAGTTGAGAATTTTCCAAACTATTCATGACTATTGGAAAAAAATTCCCTAAAATTAGGACTAATGAGAATTTTTCCTTTATTTGGTCCCATGCCATATTGTGAGCTCGTCCTTGCATAGCAAAGCATACAATGCCATTTATAGGAATTTAACCAGATTCCACTTAGATCAATATGAATCTGTAATTTTTGTTATGTGCTCGAGGTCCTCGATGTTTGAGGACTATGCTGCTTAATTTTGGTACCAATATCATGTTCACCATAAACCAATCTCAATTTTTACACTTTCTTTTCTAAAGAAAAAAATTGTATAAAGATGGTTGGGCTTCCCATATAAGGATCCCAACCCAATCAACCCAATAAAAGGAGCTGTCAAAGTCGAGAAATTTTTCAGTGTGATTGTCTGTCCAACTCAGCAGACTGAGAGTCCACTCATAAACTAACACCTCATATCTTTCTTTCCAACCTGATAATCAATTAATTTAATTATATAATTTTGTGTATAATATTAAGACTCATAACGGAGTCGCTGGTCAGTCATGCCTAATCCCATCATGACTAGGCCCCACTCCATTCATTTTCCCACCCCCACGTGATTAACGTACTTTCATAATTTTTCCCCCTTTTTTCAATAATATACTCTTTGTTCTTTGTATTCGTATTTCACATACATAATCAATTTCATATACAAATTCACAAAATGTCAAATCCGATAACTTTACACAAAATTACAAAATCTGCACATTACAACATCCTAACCACAAAATATTCATCTAAATAATCTATTATCTAATCATTACAACATCTAATCATTATAACAACCATCATCTAATTCACAGTCCCTAGTCCCTAAATCAATAATTTCAGCAATCACATATGACAATTTCACAGCAATCCATTACTATAGTCCCTGATTCATAGCAATAATTCACAACAATTCACAATCCATTACCACACTTCCTAATTCCCAATAATTTAGTCCCTAAATCAATTCATAAACTGCACAATCTGCACAAAATTTCGCATCTAACAAACAACCAAATCTGCCAAGAGAAAACCTACAATCTGAAATTCGCCTCTCGGATTCTCGAACCACCTGGAGTGGAAAAAGGTATCTTATGAATCTTAGACAATGCTTCTGGAGTTCTAGCCATCATGTTCTATAGTTTTTAGCCTCCATTATACAAAGTCAAGCTTTCCAAAATCACTAGTTATCAGTTGAATCACATAGATTGAATTAAATAAATAGGTGAGAAATCTAATTAGCTTCCCATTTTTGCTTGATACAAAAATTTCAACAGAAACAAATTTAGAGAAAAATGTAACCGTAGCTCAAGTAAGGAACAAAATGAAGCACTGGCCTAAGAAACCCAAGCTCTTTTTCCTCAACTGAGACCTAAAACATCTACTAAACTGACAGACGCCTCGCGATTCTTGATCATAACGAAACCCAATACGATTATCGAACCCTAAAAACAAAAAAAAAAGGAAAAAGCATAGAGGCAGAAAAGATAATGGGTGTTATGCTACAGAACCGATACATAGGAAGGTTTGAAAGAAACACGAAGACGGTTTCAAATCCCACCTTACTTCTCATCATCATCGTCACGAGATTTGATTTGAAGACCATACGATCAGAACACTCTGCAGCTGAAAGATTTAGATCGGCGCCTGCTGGACGACGATGACGACGGAGTCGCTTTGCTACCACTCGATCCCATACTAGTCTTTCTGTGTCCTCTAAATCCTATGGTTTCAGGGATTCAAGGTGCATGGCATTTGGAATCTGGAGTAGTAGCATTGGGTCATTCACCATTTTTCGGTGCTCCAAATCAGAGAAACAATATTCATATCTTCTTCTTTTTTACAAAAGAAGCAAAACTTACTTGGAGATAGAGAGATAGCTGGGTCGCCTTTTTAGGTGGTGCTCTTGCCCAATTTTAGTGGCATCCCGCTCTATCTTCAATTAAAAGGGATTAATCTCATCATTCTCATGAGAAAGAAAGAAGGCGGAGGGAGGAAGCTGCTTTTTGGAATTGCCTAAAAAGATAAAATGGAAAAGAAAGTGTGGGGGTTTCGAAGGATGAGAGAGTGGAGATGGGTCGTGGGTGAGTTACCTTTGACTAACGTCTCAAAGTGCCGCAAGCAACTCCGTTAGGAGTCTCGTAATATTATACACACAATCTCTATTACAATAAAGGGAAGCATGAATTTTAGTGTCATCACATATCAAATTTGGTAAATCCAAAAATATCCTTGAGAACAAAAAAAACAGCACAAGAAAGAAAAAATGACGAGGGTACTGTTGAAAATGCATCAGGGAAAAAAAAAAGCAAAATGACGACAAGCAAAATAGAAAAAAAGGAGAGTAGTTTTGCAGAAGAATAAAAAAGAAAAAAGGAAGAGCAGCTTTGTATGCACAAAACCGCAAGGAAAACCGTCAATCCTCTATAATGTGCGTGTCCTCAATAATCCCTCCCACCTCTCTCTCTTTCATTTTTCTAATTCAATTACACTCTACAGAAACCAACCGCGATGAGAAAGAGGAGAAGATAAAGCCCAAATATCGGCTCTAAGAGACCACGGTTGTCCTCATTCGCCGCCTCTATTTCTTAGTCACAGAACTCGACTAATCACATATGTGAGGTTCTTTTGCTCAGTCTGATTCTTAGGTGTTGTAATTCAGCTTCAATAAGGTTTTTTTTTCCTTCGTCAAGTTGCCTATGCAATTCTCTGATTTGGGTCCATACAACATGTTGTGTTCTCTACTGTAATTTATTTGTTTTTGATGTCATTGGGTCTGTACGATGAACTACTGCATCGACATGCTCATAACACGTGTAGAGTTTGCTAATCAACCTCAGTCCTCAGGTTATAATTTCTTTTTCATTATCTAATTTGATTTGGTTGAGTGTTTAATAAATCAAAGTTCGGTTTCTTCCTTTGCTTAATTGGGTTGATTTTAGTTTGAATTAGTTCAGTTGCTTTTGGTATGAATTAGAGGGGTAGACACAGATCAAAGAGTGGTCTAGATGTATATGGATTTTATTGGCTCAAAGTGGTCTGGATGCAAGCAGAAAAACTGGAAGCAAATCCCAAACATGACCTCAGTTATATACTTCTTCGATCTTCTTATACATTTTTGAAATATTAGTATTGGTCGAGCAAATAACGAAACCTCACACATACATGCATTTTTTTCACCTCAAACGTCAAAGTTAGGACGATGAGATGGCAATAACTAAACCAAAAAACTATCTATAAGTAAGGGTGCCATGTTCCTCACCATAATAATTCAAATAAACAACTAAACACTAATTCTTAGGGGCCACTTTGTGCACCATATTATTTTGCCTTTCACATTCTAGTTTGGAAGTCTAATACTTGCATTTAGTTGAAGAAACTACAAAGATACATATTTAGAAAACTTTATATAAAAACTCATCTATGGTATCTTTCACTAGCCAGATACCTCCCAACATAAAAAGAAACAGAATTAGAAATATTAGAAAAATAAAAATTTGTCATAAAAAGAACTAGCAGTAATAGAAAAACCAAACTTGCATATAACACATGAATGAGTTTTTATTTGGTCAAAATCAAGTGACATGTGCTTTCCATTCTACTAATCTCCTCTCTCTTATCACATTGTAGGTTAAGAACCTCAGGGAAACTCTATACTCAATTCTTACTGTATAGGTTTGTGTTTCATTTAACAAGTTGAAAAAACTGGATGAGTCATAAAAAAAATCTATGTGGGACACATGAACTGCTTTGTTTTCTGTTCTTATTCATTTCAATAGTCTATATATACCCTTTTTTTTTACAGAGAATCAGTTGGTGATTTGACAAGCAGACTTGAGGTAGATTATCAATGATTATCACTTGAATTTATAAGATTTCAATACATGTCGATCACTTCCAAACATCGGTGCTTCAATTAGGTTTGTTAGATTGAATATGTTGATCAACCTTATTTCGATTACTTAGTTTTTTATTTGGTCTTCAGATGGAACAAACAGTTATCAAAGATTTGAATTTCAAAATCATTTCTTTGAAGTAATCTTGCCTGGTATGTTGTCTGCTCTTTTCTTTTCCCCGTTTTTATAGGTGCTTTGATCTTTCTATACTACTTACCATTTACTCGACTTTTCAATTCAGTTTGAGGACTGAAGGAATAACTAAGGCAATACAAGGTCAAATGACAATGAGCTTTGAACACTCACTAAGGTTAGTCATTAGTCATTGAAAACGTACATTTTTTGAAATGTCAATAAGGAAAAAGCAGCAGTATGATGTTAACAATGATTGAATGGGTCCTCACAATTTCAATCATAGTTGTAGTCTATGGTGGTGATGAAGCTCTCCCGTAAGTGTTAACAATATGTTTCATTCACTTATCAAAGTAGTAGGAAACCCCAATTAGTTTTGCTTCCCCCAATTTCATTTAGAGTTTTAACTTAATATGTCTTTTCTCTTTATCAATTTGCTAGCTTAATCAATTTTTTTATTATTTTTGTTGTTGGTATCATAGTTAGATACTGATTTTTCTCATCATTCGATGCAAATTTTTGTGTAGTATAATGAGGGCTACTACTTGAACCAAGTGTTGGGATTCCTTGGGATGCCGTTTACAAAAGCGATACATGGCTCATAATACTTTATGTTTTACTACTGGGTTCTCAAAGGCTTCAAGGTTTACCACTTAGTAAGTAAACAACTTGGTAGTTCCAAAAGGATTGATATAATTCAGATGAAAACTTTACTTCATTAGTCTTTAATCTCATTCATCTTTTGCTATGTTATTAGGTTTGAATTCATTTTTGTACAGAATAAAATCAATGAAGGAAAGTAAATTCAATGTAATTAGGTGTAGAGTAAAGTTGTAAATAAAAGAGCACATATCTGATAGGTATGCTGTATGCCTTAACATAACATATGAAATATGATTGTTAGTTAAGGTAGAACATATGTGGCTACATTCAGAGACTTAAACTTGTCAAATAATTTAGTCTATTAGGCTCAAAAACTCTTTAGTTGACCCTTTTTTGGTAGTCTTTTTAGATGGTATGGGAGTTAGGATTGACATCTAACCATAATAGAGACAATTACAAATGAAACTGATGTGTGCTGGATGCCTGGATATATATTAGTTTTGTGGTTTAAGTTTATTACTCAAGTGCAGTTTGATTTACTTTTTTGGATATTTGGTTGATTACTTATACATGATCTATTTAGAATGATAATTTGAAACACTTGTATCAATAGTATTTCTATGCCTTTGTTTTGCAGAATGATCAATAAAAAGTATTTAGCTTAAGAAATATTGGATATTAAGTTTGCATTCAAGAGACTGCAAAATTGGAAGGAGATAATAAATTTGTTATTATGTATTCGGACATTCTCATTGCCGCAAAGAAATTCTGGCCAACATAAAAAAATGTGAGTGCAAGCAAATGAAGTTGGTGGAAGAATTAGGAAAATTAAAGGAATGCCCTTGATTTGTATGTTAATTTTCTATTTTTTGTTCTCTTTTCTTTTAAGAATGTGATCAAGTAGCTGATTGCAACTTCAGATACATTTTATCATTGGTATAATATGTACGTTTGACTATATGAGTTCTATTGACTTTCTGTTATACAGCACACTGTGTGTAGAGAGTGTGGATTTTTTTTCTTTAATGTCCTACTCTTTATTTGTAGTTGGAATGACAAGTCTTTTAAATGGTGTTTACGGTTGATTTTATTAGATATCTCAATGCCATTGGATATTTTGACCTTATTTGATATCGCAATTTTGTCAACATTTTAGTGATTTTTGTTAGTATTTTTTTGTTTCAATGTTACAAACAATTTATTTGAACAGACTATATGAGAACGAATAAATAATAAGATCTGAATTATATACTGTAAAAAAATATAAATATATTGGATAAATATATTGACAATACGGATGTGCGCAACACGAAACTCTTCCGTACACACGTGCGAATGCTAGTTATATAATTAAATTAAGCGATTATGAGGTTGAAAAGAAAGACATGAAGGGTGGGTATGCTGAGTTGGACCGACTATCGCACTGAAAAATGTCTCTGTCAAAGTCTTACAAAAGTCAACGTGAGATTTGGAAAGCGCAAACCAAGGACACCTCCACCTCCTATTTCTGCTTCCGCCTCGTGTGACCTCAAAAGAAAATAAGATTCAGTATCTCTCTACCTCTACGCGCCGCGCCCTCTCTAGAACCACCACCACCTCCCTCCCCCCAAAGATCCTTTAATACCAAAAAATCAATAAACAAAAAAATAAAAAAAATTAATTTTTTTTAAAAAAAAGGACATTGCTTTGATTTGAGTTTTGCTTTTTGCTTCGATTCCCCAACACTCTTTTCGCCTGTCCTAGTTTCTCTGTGCGGATTCAAGCTAGGTTTTTTTTTCCTCTGATCGCCGCCGCGATCGCGCCTCCTTCCTCCGCCGTGCGTCACTGTAAGTTTTGATCTTGTTCAATCTCTCCGAAACTACTCATCTTCTCGTCTCTTTTTCCTCTTTCGGTTTTTGATTAATGCTCGCTGTGTAATGATCTATTTCAGTTTCGAAGTTCAAAACTCTTTTGTGCTCAAATAGAGGCTGGAATGTACGTAGTTACTTATTGCTTTTGTTCTCTTGACATTGTTGATTTCATCATCGTTTGTACGCGTTAGTTCTTTTTACAAGCTTGTGAATTTTTTTACTGCTGGCGGAGTTTGGAGTTTGATGTGTAAATTAAGAGTTGAAAAGAGTGAATTGCATAATGCAATAATGTGTGTGTGTGTATATATATATATATGTAGCTTTTGAATAGGTTGGAAGTGAATCTGTTCGTTATCCTGATTGAACATTTTGTTTTCGGATAGGTCGGAGAGGTTATATATGAAGTAGAACCTGTCGCAATCGTGCTTCGAGGAGGGTGTTGGAGGGTGTTTGAAGTACTTTTGTGATCATATTTAAGCTTTATATGAAGATATTAGAGTGTGAATCCTAGTTGAACTGGTTTGGAGTTTAAGAACTTATGCATTGTGGAATAGGGAGGTAGTTACGGAGGATGGATGAGTATGGAGATATTGAAATGTTTTTCTCGAACTGGAACAACAAGAATCCGACTGATCGCCTCTTTATTGCCTCTTGCCTTGTTGCCGCGCTAGTTGGGATTCTAACTATAGCCTATTCTGCGTTCCAATGGAGGAGAAACATCAATCTAAGTTGGATGAAAGCCATAGCCAGGTCAAAGAAAAATCCGAAAGCACGTCACAAGGTTCCTGCAGCAGCTCATTCTTGGGTTTTGGAATCGGTATCTCGCGGAAAGAACTTTAATTGCTGTGTGTGTTTCAATACCACGGGCCCTACTCAGACCCTTGGGCCTATGGCAGCTTCGGAGAGTTTTCTGCACCGTTGCAGTATTTGTGATGCTGCGGCTCATCTAAGTTGCTCTTCTACAGCTCAAAAGGACTGCAAGTGTGTATCGTTGATTGGCTATGAGCGTGTAATGCACCAATGGGCAGTCCGTTGGACAGAGGTAACAGACCAACCTGATGAGACTTCATTCTGTAGCTATTGTGAAGAGCCCTGTAGCGGTACTTTTCTTAGTGGATCCCCAATATGGAGCTGCTTGTGGTGTCAAAGACTAGTACATGTGGATTGCCACAGTAATATGTCCAATGAAACAGGTGATGTATGTGATTTAGGATCGTTCAGAAGATTGATTCTATCACCTCTTCATGTTAAGGAATTGAACCACACACAGGCAGGTGGATTTTTGAGCTCAATTACTCATGGAGCCAATGAAATAGCATCGACGGTACGTGCAAGTATCAGGAGTCAGAGCAAGAAGTACAAGCATGGAAATGCAGTTTCTACTGGGACGGGAAACAGTGGTAGTACTGGGGATGTATCTACTGAAAGCACAGCTGATACTAATCAAGCTGTACATGGCTCTCATGAAATGGAGGAGAATTGTAATGGTACTGTGGATGTAGATTTGCAGCACCAAGATAGCGATGTAGATATCAAAATGGATTCTAAGCCGAGTTTCCAGACGAGCTCGTCTATGAATAAGAAGGATAAGTCTCTACGGATGAAACAAAGATATGAGTTGATTGATTTGTCTTCAGATGCTAGGCCCTTGTTGGTTTTTATCAACAAGAAAAGTGGAGCTCAACGTGGGAATTCACTGAGGCAACGATTGAATATTCTTCTCAACCCAATCCAGGTATGATTTCTCTATTGTGCACTTCCTTAACTTAATTAATTTTAGGTTCCATCAATGCAACAAGAGAGTAAATAAGTATTCTATGACTAGGTATTTGAGCTGAGCTCAACACAGGGGCCAGAGGTGGGCCTGTACTTATTCAAAAAGGTGCCACACTTCAGAGTTCTTGTTTGTGGGGGTGATGGTACTGTTGGTTGGGTTCTGGATGACATTGAAAAGCAAAATTTTATTTCTCCTCCTCCAGTTGCTATTCTTCCTGCCGGAACAGGGAATGATCTGGCGAGAGTTTTGTCATGGGGAGGTGGTTTGGGTTCAGTGGAGAGACAAGGAGGCCTTTGCACCGTTCTGCACCATATAGAGCATGCTGCTGTAACCATTCTTGACCGGTGGAAAGTGGCAATTGTAAATCAACAGGGAAAGCAACTTCAACCACCAAAATTCATGAATAATTATCTTGGTAAGTTATCAAGTTAGCTTGCTGTTTGGTTCATAAGTGCAGTACGCACACAGTTTCAGGTTAAAAGTGTCCATATTTCCGGCTATTTCTTTTTTGAGTGATGCTGTGGACTGACCTTGTTCAGTTCTAAGTTGAACACACATCTTTACACCTCTTATCTTTCATACATACTGAATAAAAATGCTTAACAACCCCAAACTTGTCAGTCTACAAAGTTGTAAATTTGGGGAGATCTAAAATAGGCCATCTGATGTAAAAGGTACTACTGTACTGCGAGTTTGGCTGAGTATGTCTTTGGTGGAGTTTGGTGGAGACTCAACAACATATAATTCCTATTACATGCATCGTGTTACTATTACTTCGATATTCTTTTGTTTCTGGTTCAGAGCTCATTGTGTGGGCTATCATGTTCCTCCGTGCGAATAACAAACTCCGGTGATCTTCATTCTCAGGAATTGGTTGTGATGCAAAGGTTGCTTTGGACATTCATAATCTTCGCGAGGAGAATCCAGAGAAGTTCTATAATCAGGTAATGCCAGACCTCAAATGAAGTTAAAGTCGTTTAAGATCAAACTTCTCCCACTATAAGAGACGAAGGCTAGCTTTGTGTTTTGAACTTATGAATGGATGGAATTCAAATCAGTGTCATGTGTCATCCTGATTTTAGACAATCCCTCCTTCGGATATTGATTTGTGTTTCAATTGTTATATATTTGCAGTTCATGAATAAAGTTCTTTATGCAAGAGAAGGGGCAAAGGGTATAATGGATAGAACATTTGTTGATTTTCCTTGGCAAGTTCGAGTTGAAGTGGATGGTGTTGAGGTAGAGGTCCCTGAGGTGAGTGTGGATATCATATACTGATACTAATTTAGAACATCATCACTGCATTTCTTAATCTCTTGATGTGTAGATAAGGTGATTTGGCAAATTTGAGATTTCCATTGTGGATAGTTTTATAAGATATAGACCAATTTGTAGGATGCAGAAGGTGTACTTGTTGCTAATATTGGAAGCTACATGGGCGGTGTAGATCTATGGCAAAATGAAGATGAAACATATGATAATTTTGATCCACAATCTATGCATGACAAAGTACTTGAGGTTGTGAGCATTTCTGGAACATGGCACCTCGGGAAACTTCAGGTATGTGTTGATGTGTGTTTCATATACTTTTGCATCTTAAGTGATGTTCTTTATTAGAGTATGAATCCGTTTAAACGTCTTAAGCTAATTGATGTTTGCGTATCAACGGCTGTTTTGTGTGAAACAGGTTGGGCTTTCTCGTGCTCGAAGACTTGCGCAGGGCCAGTCAATTAAGATACGGCTCTTTGCGGCATTTCCAGT
Organism: Geum urbanum; assembly: GCA_946800695.1. NCBI lineage: Eukaryota > Viridiplantae > Streptophyta > Magnoliopsida > Rosales > Rosaceae > Geum > Geum urbanum. The sequence continues at coordinate 45,443,100 of OX327013.1, forward strand.
GCAGATTGATGGGGAGCCTTGGCATCAGCAACCTTGTACACTGTCTATATCCCATCATGGCCAGGTCCTCTTCTCTCTATGTGTTCTTGTTTTTATTGTACTTTATATAAACCACACTGCATGTTCATTCCCTGTAATGTTTGGTGACAATGGCCCTAAACTCATGTGCAGGCCTTCATGTTGAAGAGGGCTGCTGAGGAGCCACTTGGTCATGCAGCTGCCATTATCACCGATGTTCTTGAGAATGCTGAAACAACCAACGTAATCAATGCTTCACAGAAGCGAGCTCTTCTTCAAGAAATGGCACTCAGACTAACGTAGCAGTTTCCTATAGGCACTCAAGTCAGTAATCAAAGTTTTGATTGTATCTTCTTTTCCTTTGTAGAAATATTCACATGTTGTACACTAGTATACCGCCATCACCACATGTATTTTCTCTGTCGTGGTCTAAACCTATGATGCTTGTATCGAAAAGCGTGATTGTATATGAACCGTGTTCACCATCAATATCAATGGAAAGAGTGAAGTTTGCAGTGTTTACATGCTTTATACTTCTAAATCTGTTGATGGCACGGCCATATATGGATGTTTAAAATGAAGGCATATATTACAATGGATATTGAAATATGGGAAAAGTTGAAGTGCTCTGTTCCATTTCTCAGAAGTGCTTCTACTTTTTACCTCAAACATTATAAGCTGGTACCTACGACAGAATTGACTAACTGAGAAGTGAGAACTCCAAATAGCTTAATCCAACTGCACATATGTTTGGGAGGAATAACCAAAGTGAGCTTCATAGATTTCTCTGCTTATTCCTCACCAAACCTTGTTTCACTTGATTCCATGCTCTTGATACAAACCCCTCTGTAGGCCCTGTGCTCGGCTTTCTCTCTGGTTGTTCCACAAGAAACTTGCGAGCACAGAATTCTCTTTTGTCTCTTAACACTTGTTTTCCGCATCCGCTCCAAACCATTTTTGTACAAGGGTGAATTGAGGCAGTACATGTAGTGTGGCGAAGAGGACCCTTTCGATACTCGAATTGCTCTATTAAGCTGTTGAGTCACAGCTCGAAGCTCAAACGAGTCATATAGTGTACTCACATTGTGCCTTGGACTCGGTCTCCATATGGGGCTAGTAGTAACTATCTGGGATTGATGAGCTGCTGTAGTGTCACTGCTCATTTGTGTCTGATCTTTTCTCTGTTTGGATTCCTAGGAAAGTAGCAAGGTCTATTTGTTTTGAAGCATCTCCCATGAGGAACTAAACATGGTGTTTTTTTGGTTGTTTAGTATCGTGTTTTGTAGGTGTTTATGAGTGGATGTGAGTTTATCTTGTAAGTGACCTAGATTACCTAGTTAAGTAAAGGTTAAACGGGTCTTGCATTGTGTTATACGTCTTCAGAGAGCATGTTCTCCACTCTGACGAAGACGATATTTTGACATAGTTGATAGACAAATGTAATGGTTATGTCAAAATTTACTATGACAAGATACTGTTAATTTTTTATTAGATTTTTTGATATTTTAGCTTCTTTAATAGATATGTCAAATCCACGTAAATAACATATCTAAACAAGAATGTCAAATTTAACATCAAATATCAATATGTCACTCTCTTTTTATCTCTCTTTCTTTGGCAAATAATCTCTTCATTTTGACATCAGTGTCTTTTTATTTTGACATAACCATTAGATTTGAAATTTGACAAAATAATATGTTGCCTAACTAGCTTTTAAATTTAAATTAAACAAATTTAATTTAACTAATCCATTAGACATGCTCTAACAAATGAAAATGAATGTTCCCATTTTGTTCCTCCTAATTCTATTTAGAAAGTGAAACAGAATGAAAAGTAACAAGAATGTACCCTAACGCAAGTGTTTAACGAAATCCTACTTATTTTGACACATCTTCAGATTTGAGAATGGTTATCAATTAAATCAAAAATCGATTATAATTTAATTTTTTATACGAAAATTCAGAGTCTAAACTGTTTCATTTTTAAGCTTTGTACCCAAAAATCATTTTTTTTGGGTGATTCAAGCTCTGTACCTATTTGGTAGTAACATTAGGTGGCCATACAAGCTCCATTGCAGAAAGCTATGATCCAATTTTCTCATTCCGTAACTTTGACCTTAACTAATCTCAGTGAATAAACAAACCACTTCTAATTAGCATTGACATTTGGCCAAAAATAGAGTAGCTAGCTGTAAGTATTTGAAAGGGTTTGCATCATGCATGTTAGTGCCATCACTTTGCTGTAATCTTATGAACTAAGCATAGTAAACATGCATATGGCTTAGATCTACTTTCTTTCTTTAAAACTACTCCTTTTTCTTTTATTCTTTAAATCTACGTTTTTAGTTGTAATACATCATACTCCCCAGCTTTCTCTTGTTGACATATTAAATTATCAAACTAACAGTATTATTCAACAAAAAAATAAAATTATCTTCTAATGATCAAAATATTATACTTCTTATAATATGAATTAAACATGAAATAAAATTACTTGTAGTTTTACTTCTTCTGATTAACCATTAAGTAAAACGATATTATTTTGTGCATTGTAGACTTTTAAGTTTTATCAAACTATATTTATTTTATATTGAACCCGAAATTTGGTTCGTCTCATCTTATTCAAATTTTTGTTGTTTAATACTCTATTAAATGTTCATTTTAAATTGGACTCGAAATTTGACCCGTTTAATTTCGTCTCATCCCGTCTCGTTCGGGTTTCGGGACAACCGGGACGGACTTTTAAAATATCAAATCACGTCCCGACCCATCCCATTCGGGATAGGGATATGGACGAGCAAAAATGGACCCGACCCGTGTCGTGCCCACCTCTAATATCAATCCCGAAAACACGTCGAGGTTCAGCTTTTACTCATTTTTTATGAATGTGATCGATGAGTTTTCATGTCAAATACTCTGTTTTTTAAGCAAAATCGGTTTTTCTGATCTTATAGAGTGGTTCTATTTTGTTTCAAGGAAAAATAGCTATAATGATCACTCAAATTTGTCATAATCGACAATTTGATCACTGAAGTTTAGAAAATATCAAAAATGTCACTGCACTTTAATTTTATTTCATGGTAGTTTTTACACTTTTCTCACTTATATTATGTGCATTTCTCTCATAATCTCATCTATGTAAGTAAAATATTTGACAAATTTGAATGTTTAAGATAGATAAAGTGATCAAATTAATAGACAAAGTTAAAGCGCAGTCACCCTTTTGATATATTTCAAAATTCAGTGATTAAATTATCGATTTTAACCTCAGACTTCAGTAAAAGAAAAAAAAAAGGGTGGATGGCTTGAAGTTTCAATTCCCTTGTTTGTTACTGAAAGGTGTGTTTGGAAACGTGTTGAACGCTCCAAGCAGATTTTTCTATTACCCTGACTTTGCTTTTAGTTTGTGAAAGTGAACAGGTGTAAGATCTTAGCAAAACTTTGCTCTTGGGTATTTATAAGAAGCTCTTGTTCTCTTTGCTTTCCTGTAGTAGTAGTTGGTGTCTCTCTCCTATTCTCATCATTCTAGCTAGCTTTGAAACAAGGTACGTACTGGAGTCTCTCAACCTTAAAGCTTGGGTATATGGTATTGCACTATTGCTGATGTGTTCTGACGTGTAGCGAAGTAAAGCTCAGATCTTTTGATTTTCAGTTTTACTAGAGAAGCATTACCAAGCGAAATTAAGCAGCTTTTCTTAGTGGGTTTCACTGCATGTATCACACTAGCCTAATTTAGGTTCTTGGGGTTGCTTCTTGAATTTCATGTTTTTATGGAGTAGAGTATTCAACGATGTTGCTGCTTTTTTAGGTTTTTACTACAAAGAAAAGATGGTGAAGATCTGCTGCATTGGAGCTGGATATGTTGGGGGACCAACCATGGCAGTGATTGCTCTCAAGTGTCCAGCAATTGAAGTAGCAGTTGTCGACATCTCAGTGTCGAGAATCGCAGCCTGGAACAGTGACCAGCTCCCAATCTACGAGCCGGGTCTTGAGGACATTGTGAAGCAATGCAGGGGGAAGAACCTCTTCTTCAGCACAGCTGTGGAGAAACATGTTGCTGAGGCAGACATTATCTTTGTCTCGGTTAACACCCCAACGAAGACTAGAGGTTTGGGAGCAGGGAAAGCTGCTGACTTGACATACTGGGAGAGCGCGGCGAGGATGATAGCCGATGTGTCCAAGTCCAACAAAATTGTTGTAGAGAAGTCAACAGTTCCTGTCAAGACAGCTGAGGCCATCGAGAAGATTTTGACTCACAATAGTAAAGGGATCAAGTATCAGATTCTGTCCAACCCTGAGTTTCTAGCTGAAGGGACAGCCATTGAGGATTTGTTCAAGCCAGACCGGGTTTTGATAGGAGGGAGGGAGACTCCTGAAGGCCAAGTAGCTATTGAAACACTGAAAAAAGTGTATGCCAATTGGGTACCTGAGGACAGAATCATCACTGTTGGAACTTTGTGGGACTTTAGTCCCACATGGAAGATATATAAGGACTCCTACCCTTAATAAGGGATACCCCATGTAAGGTATTAAATGGAAGTGGGCTTGGGTGAGGGAATTTCGATGGGCTTCATGAAAAATTCCATTGGGCTCTAAGGCTCCTAGTGGGCTATGAATACTGATCCTTTTTACGTAAAGACGTCGACATTTTGTTCAAAACTCCGAACAGGCGTCATTCGTCTATAAAAGAAGCTTGAAGGATCAGCATCAAACCACTGAAAATTCAAAATACATCTTCCTTACTATCAAGAGAAAAACACATATTGAAGTTCGAGATAGAATTCAAGGGAATCTGCATCACCTTGAATTTGAGAGTTGTATCCTGGGAGACAGACGTCAAGACGATTCCACAAGCAGAAGTGCAGGGACGAATTTCTGTCTTAGGACATTGCGTTAAGCAAGCCTCTCTCAAGAAACAAGTTAGTGAATTCAAATTGTTTTCTCTGTTTTGATCTCATATTTCATCCGAACCATTCAATTCGAATTTAATTCTCTGCTATTTAGTTTCATTAAATTATGTTATAGTAATAATTGCTGTGATTCATAGCTTGATCCATACTTATAATACATATTTTATAACAATCACTACTAATATATGGTCAGCCAAGCTTTCTAAGCTCGCGGCAAATGCTTTCTTGGCGCAGAGGATATCCTCGGTGAATGCTATGTCAGCACTGTGTGAGGCCACTGGGGCTAACATCTCAGAGGTTGCTCATGCTGTGGGGAAAGACACCAGAATTGGATCCAAGTTTTTGAATGCCAGTGTTGGGTTTGGAGGGTCTTGTTTTCAGAAGGACATTCTCAACTTGGTGTATATCTGTGAGTGCAATGGACTGCCTGAAGTTGCTAACTACTGGAAACAAGTGATCAAGGTGAATGACTACCAGAAGAATCGGTTTGTCAACCGCATGGTTTCGTCCATGTTCAACACTGTTTCGGGAAAGAAAATCGCCATTCTTGGCTTCGCTTTCAAGAAAGATACCAGTGACACTAGGGAGACTCCTGCCATTGATGTCTGCAAGGGTTTGTTGGGAGACAAGGCACAATTGAGCATATATGACTTGCAGGTGACCGAGGAGCAGATCCAGAGGGATCTTACGATGAACAAGTTCGACTGGGACCATCCGATTCATCTGCAGCCGGCTAGCCCCATTGGAGTGAAGCAAGTCAGTGTTGTGTGGGATGCTTATGAGGCAGCCAAAGGAGCTCATGGGATCTGCATTCTGACCGAATGGGACGAGTTCAAGACACTCGATTTCAAGAAGATTTTCGACAACATGCAGAAGCCGGCATTTGTGTTTGATGGAAGGAACGTTGTTGATGTTGAGAAGCTGAGGGATATTGGATTCATTGTCTACTCTATTGGAAAACCATTGGACTCTTGGCTCAAGGGCATGCCTGCTGTGGCATAAGGTGGAGTTCATCTCTCAATAAAGCTACTACAGATCTCCAAATTCTTTGAATTTTTGCTATTTCCCCCTATATTAATTCTTACTTTCAAGATGTTTTAAGTAGTCATATGTTTGTCTCACAAGATGTTTTAGTAGTCATATGTTGTCTCACAGTGAAGCTCCAAAGAGAAATTTACTTCTCTAAATCGTTATATCAAATAAAAGAAACAGTTGGATTTAGTTCTACTGTGTATTCCCCCAACTTCTCAACTAACTTTTTTTTTCCGATTGAAACTACTCAAGGTTGGAATAGTGAAAGGTTTTGGTATAAGCTATTAGACAAAGGAAACATAGGCAATGGGATCTACAGAATCTTCATCATAGATTGGCATAATAGTTAAACTGTTAAAGGGGAAGCAAGATTTCTCAAGTTCTCCTTACTTGGCTAGGAAAATATAAATCAGGACAATTTTTCAAGCTAAAACTTGCAAAGTTTAACTTGCAGAGATAATGAAAGACTGTCTGCACAAACAACTGAAACAAGGGAAATCAAAATATGCAAAATATGAAAGACTAAATATATAAGATTAACATATTAGGAATCTACCAGAAACATAAGTGGTAAATCAAACGGATATTTCTTTGCAGATCAGGATATAGCAAATTTGATATATATTGTGTTTCAAAACTAGCAAGAACAAACAATATATGTGATGATGTTTAGATCAGGAAAGAGGTTGAACTATCTTTATATTCTTATAAGGGGAATGATTGGAGGCCCAAAAGGGCTGTTGATGTGGAGGCCCTAATTTTATTATCTTATGTGGCATTACACTTCATTTGCCATGTAATTTTATTTTGTCGGTAAATAAAAGACATCATATCATTAATAAAAAAAATCATACATTATACAATAGAACGCCCGTAGGGCTCGAGAGAATTGAACTACTGTCGCACTAATCTAGGCGACCTAAACTAGTACGAGAACACATGATTTGAAGCATTAAGCACCAACAAGTAACCAAGTAGCCAGAATAATGCATTCTCATAAGGCGAGCACCAACACGGGTAAACCAAGGTGAGACTTGCCTATATACAGAAACTTCACACGCCGGGCTCCCAAAATTTGTTCCAAAAATAGCCCAAACTAGTTGAGACTTCGAAAAGAAGGTTAGGGACAGGACCTCCTAACCTCAAGGCCATTTTCCAAGAAAAAGAAGCAAAGCTTGGTCCATAAAAACGAAGGCCCACTGCCCATTGGAATCACTTTGGGCCTCAGAGCCAAACCGGTCCAACCTGCTGCACACACAGCCGTCGCGCGGCTTTAGAGAAACCCGAGCCTGGATCGCGTTGATCTCCGACCAAGCTATCGTCTGCTACTCCGGCATGTTCAACCATCCCGCCGAAGTCGCGAAACAAGCCTCAATAGGCAGAGCTGGCAACTCAGCTTGTGTCGATATAGCCTGCCTCCAGAACAACGGAGTGCTCGCCCCCAAACATGGAGATGAGCCGCCTCCAGAAGTGGAGCCGCGACTATCAGAAGCTTCAAACGAGCGCGTGCCGATCTCCTAAAAACCGAATATTTCCAACGTGAATCCAACATAGTGGCCTGAGCACTCACAACATCGTTTCGCCGCCACTGTGCCGGAGAGGATGCAGGTTTCGTTTGCACGAAGGCATACCACAAGGACAGGGTAGTGAGGCCTCTCGTGATGCTTAGAGCCCATGGCAGAGCCGGCTTGATGCTCCATCGGTGGAGATTGCCTCGCCGCCAGGTCGGGGAAGGGTTTCGCCCTAACCCTAGTAGAGCCTCCATAAGTCTGAATAGTTTCTAGTCGCCTTACCCTTATTTTCCATGTCATTTGATGAACTATCAATTGTATAACAATTAATTAATTATTCCTCAATTAATAGTCATAAATATATTTTTGTTGAAGGAATTAATACTTTTGTGTTTAGTCACATTGTAATGTCTATTTAAGGTCATATATTAATGAATAAAGTACAGTTTCAGTCTATATCTTATGCGTATCTATTTTCTCCTTCAACATGTTATCATCATCTTTTGAGTTGATATCATCACCCCTAAACAGAAAAATACCCTAAACACAAAACTCCACTGCCAGAGCGTGTCGTCGGATTTTTGTGATTCTTCAAACTTTTTCTAAAATTTTCATACCAAGCATAACACTCTCAATATAAATCGACTAACTTTCTTCGATTTAAAATTAGGTTGCAAAACTTAATTACCGTAATATCCTAGATCTAAGTCTAGATTTAAGACTGAATTTTTCATACCGTGCAATTTAATTTTCAATATGTTCTAGTTCCTATGGATTACGGTTATGAGATATGGGGATTTCATCACCTCTTCCTCAAGGTTGAAGATTAGTGATGGTCTTAGGGGAGTCACCGTATATGAGAAAAATGAAGTCGATATTTGTGACTATTTGTGGAAGTTACGGTTTTTTGGGGTGTGGTATAAAGTCACTAGTTTTGCATCGATTTTTGTAACTATACATCGTTGATCACGTTTCTTATTCTCTAAACTTGATATTAGTGATCATGGTTCTTTCAATCGGATACTAGTTACATCTCTTATTTTTTTGTAGATGACTGAGTCGGCAATGCCTGAATTTGACATCCTTGAAATTCAAGGAGCAAAATACCATTGATGGGTATCCGACATTGAGAATACTCTTCTCGGGAAACGCCTTACTGATACCATCAAACCACTACCACTTGGTACAGAAATTGATGATGACACTAAGGCTCGAAAAGATCAAGCTCTCATATTTCTGAGAAGACATATGCATCCAACTCTGAGGAAACAATACTTTATAAAGGATGACCCCGTGGATTTGTGGACGACTTTGAAAGAACAATTCAATACTGTGCATGATGCAAAACTTCTAGAGTTACAAGAAAAATGGGATACAATCTGGTTATTGGAATATCCTAAGATAAATACTTTTCACCGAGTTATGTTAGAGCTACAGTCAGAGCTGACCATCTGTGGCATCGTGAAGACCGACCAAGCTATCATCGAGAAGTCTTTGAGAACATTCCATACTTCCATGAACACACTCGTGCATCAATATCGTATCGATTACGAGCAAGGAAGATTAAGATTATTCAGTGATTTCATGAATATGTTGGCCAAGAAAGAGAAGTATCGTGAGATTCTTTTCAACAATAATGCTAGGCCATCCGGTACAAAGAAAATTCATGAGACATACAATACTAGTGGGAATGCACGTAAGGATAAGAGGAACCATATTTCTAAGCCTTATCAAAATTGTGGTGGTAAATGAGGGAATGGCAGAGATCGTAGCGGAGGAGGAAACAATCAGAATTTGACTTGGACTCGGCAAGACAATATTCAAAACTCCAATAGGAATCAATCAAATTTCGGTCATAGAAATGGTGGAACCCTTCTCATTTTACTTCTAGCTTGGCCCCTTGTTATAGGTATGGTTCGACCAAGTACATGCATAAACAACGTAGTGCACCTAAGGATATCCAGAATGCCTACAAAAGATGCAAACAATATTTGGCAAATGAGACAAACTATACTGAAGGCCAAGAGATGGATGATTGCAGTGAATGTTAGAATTGGATTTCAACACACACATGACTTGAGCTTTACGTAATAGATCTATTCATTAAGTCAATAATAAGAAATCATACAAGATATGCAAATTCTAGATACATGTGATTTATATACCATATCACATGTTAGGGGATCCAAATAGAAATCTGGTATGATATCTCATTATAGTTAATATTATGTTGTGATCAAACAGATATTCTTTGATGGGTAAGGCATCTGTTTGATTCACTATATATATACATGAGTTTTAAGTCCCTATTCTTGTTACCATAAGCCTTAAGTTTCTTGTGTCATTCAAGAAGTTGTTGAGTAAAAGAGAACAGAAGACCAGAGCATCTTGCACCATCTACCGTGAGGACATATTGCAATGGCTCTATCATTCAACTTAGTTGGTATGCCTTTCTGTTCATATAGTTGGTTGGTTTGTGAACGTGTTTAGATGTTAAGATTTAACTTTAGTTCATTGAATTTAGTTTAGTCTATCAGTGAAGTCAATCTCATTGTAGTAGATGACACCAAAGCAAGTTTAGAGACTTTGAATTTTGATTAGTCTATATATTAAACTCATGTTTATGCTATGTAATCAAGTTTAGTTTATTTTAAACTTGCTGTAGTCGATTTTGTTTGGAATAAGACGATATTTTGATGTAAGTTTTAATGTTGACAAAATAATAAAATTTCATCCTTTCGATATTTGAAAGTGTTAAGAATGGTTATTAAACTTTATATTGCTTGAATGATTCGAATTAGACATAGCTCTATGGCATTATGACACCAAAATACCATAAAAATGAGATGAACATAAGAGAAAGTTTGATCCTGGGAATTTTTGACATGTCGAGACTCTCTCTCGACGCATTGAGAAACACCTCCTGGATTGGTTTTTACACTTTTTTGACCTGCCGAAAGTTTTTACACAAAAAATTTCGACCCGTCAAAAGATGGTCGTCGTTCACCTATTTTGCACCTTCGACCCGTTGAAGTCCCATCTCGACACGTTGAGGGCAAGCTCCTGTCTCCAAATTTGATCTGTTGATGAAAATTTTTGACTTGTCGAAAAAGATATCGATAAATTGATATCAGTTTTAGGTTTTTTTCGACACGTCGAAGAGGTCTCTTTGGACACAATTTTCCTGATTTTTGATCAGTCAAAAATTGGTATCGGAAATTCATATTAGTTTTTGGGTTAATTCGACCCGTCGAGTAGATTTCTCAACCCATCAAAAATCTAATCACAGAGTGCTCATGTGTTCAAATTGAGACGTTCACTACTCTAAGTGACTACTTGATTGAGAAAGGATACAAGAATGATAAGTTATGCCCAAGCATGTTCATTAGATGAGTAAGTTGTTTCAGATTATAGACCTAGGTCAGACGATTAAGTCTTGGTTTAGAGATGGAACATCGAGTTGGTTGAATTCTTATTCATCAGTCTGCTTATGTCTAAATCAGGCAATGGACAAAACATATCCTCTTAGCACGCGAATGATTATTTGCAGTTTAGAACCAAAAAGATCAATTCCATTTGAAAAAGATGATGATGAAGAACTTTTTGGAGCTGAGATTCCATATCTTAGTATGGTTGGAGCTTAGTTATATATAATTTGGTGCACATATCCAGACATTTTCTTCATAGTCATTAGAATGTAGTAGAACATAACTTCAAGTATTTGAAGAGATCCATTGACTTAAGCTTGTTCTTTCCCTACAAAAAAAACAAAAAGAAACTCGAAATTCTTGAAAAATGGATGGTTGAATCTCAACATGCTGATCCTAGGATTTTCGACCTGTTGAGAGAATCCGTCGACCCGTCAAAGGATGCCCAGATTGTGAGTATTGTACCTCCATTTAATGTGGTCCCATACTCAAAGACACCATGTGATGTATTGGTTGACTTTGTTGATGTTGGATATTTATCTGAACCACATTTAAGACGTTCCCAAATAAGTTATGTATTCACCATGGGAACATGATGATTTCTTAGAGATCTACAAAGCAAACATTTGTTGCTACTTTCTCGAATTATTTTGAAATTATAGTTTTGCATGAAGCGGTTAATGAGTGTGTCTGGTTTATGACAGTAATACACCACATTCGAGGGTTTAGTGGATTATCATCTACTATGATAACACCAGCTTGTATCTTTGAGGATTGTATTGAACAAATGAAGTTGTGTTACATTAAGGATGGTCATACTCAACTCATTTTGCCAAATTACTTCTACAATTAGCAACAATAACAATTATTGAACATCCATATGAACCGAATTAGTTTGAGAGATAATATTATAGACTTGTTCACCAAGCTTTACATGCAATTCTCTGTTCATATTGCAACCTTTTTGACGGTTGAACTGACATATATTGGCTCTGTAGGTGTTCCAAATCCTAGTGACTAACTACCACCGAGAATCTGAAAGCTCTAGAAGAAAAGTGCAAAACTGTCAAAACTTTCTTGCTAGTAAATATGGTACTTTAATTTCCTAGCTAGCTCTTGGGATAATGTTACCACTTAAATCTCTAACAAGCTGAGTGCACGTTTAGCGTAGCATCATATCATCATGTGTGCACCATACATGCACAGTTGTGTTCCTCGCCTTACAGAATTTGTTCCATTTTCTTTCAACTAATACAAATATATACGAATGACATAATCTTGTAACGTGTATGTAGGTCTTCAGAATACTAACTTTGATGCTGTTCACGGCATTGTGGAGGTGATAGGGGAGCTTGACGAAAGCAAACGCCATAGTCTCGGAAGACCTCTACTGACAACACTGATGATGGCGAGACCTGTTGCGGATGTTTCAGTTGGGGAACCAAGAAGAAGAACACGAAGAACACTACTGCTCAAACACCCCAAGTGGTTTTCAGTCATCCAGATGTGTGCGAGTCTAGCTCCAGAGGTGGTCAAGCTACAAAATAAGACATGTACTAATTAGCTCTAGTTCTAAGAGATGGGGTTGGTATTTTCCCCGCAAAAAATAATGTTGCCTTTTTTTTTTGAAAGAATAATGTCGTCTTTCTTATTAGGTTACATTTTTTTTTTTGTATTTGATTTGTAGTTTCAATGTTGTCCTTGATTAACATAAAGTGTAACACATTGTTACGTGAAGATCTATTCCCCATTTCCCATCAAATAATTTTTCACCATTTCTATCCTGAACATGTTTGTAATTCACATTCCCCATCAAATAAATATATTTATATTTCATGTTTTTTTTAATGTGTATATTTTTCCGAGATTAATATTTTAGTCATCGAGTTGGACACAGTGATATGATCATCAAATAAAAGAACATGTTTTGTAATTCCCCATTTCTATACAGAACATCTTTGTAATTCACCATTGATAAGTCTTTTTATACAATTTATCGGAGATTTATTTCAAGAGAAATTTTGATAAATACCCTAATTTGGGTCATCAAAATGGTTTTTAACCAAGTTTTCATAAAACATTGAAAAGTACCCCTATAAGGAGGTCAAAAGTCTTAATTATCCTTAGAGTATGTTTACTAACTGGGAATGAGAATCAAAAGTTTGGAAATGATTTCAGGATGGAAAAGTACGTTCCGGTGTTTACTTGAACGCTAGGGAATCAGAATGGAGTGGGTCTCATCTCCTTATCAGGAATCATTCTTGAATAAACCCGAAATTGAATTCTCAAGGGGGGAGGTGAGTTTGAGAATTATTCCTCCCGAAATCAACTTTTGTACCAGTAATACCCTTACATATATATATATTTAAAAATCTTGTGTATTATTAAATGACTCTCATTTCTTTAGACATGATATTTTAATTTATTTTTTAAATTGTCACTACAAATGATTATATTTTAAATATTTCTAAATGTATTATGATTATTATTTTGTTAAATTTGAAGTTTTGTCTAGTTATAGAATTTGCTAGATTTGCCGTCTGATTTTCGTTTTTTGATATTAGTTAACTCATATGATTTGTTCTTATGTCGGTATCATTTTATTCATTTTTTGAATAAAATTTGCTCAAATTCATAAAAAGAAAAGTTATTGAATATGAAGATATTATTATTGTTTTGTAAGGGCATTTCAATAATCAAACTAATTTGATTCCAAATTCTGTTATGATTTCAAATGGTAAGTAAACAGCTATATATAAATGACATATTCCCATTCCGATTTCTTGTGGTTCCGATTCTTGTTCATTCCGATTCCTGATAATTTCGATTCCAAATAAATAAATGTGTCCTTATTACAATTCATAATGTTAAAACCTATTAATTTCTCAATTCCTACGCAAGTTGATTTATCAGGTTGTCAACTCCAGTTAATATGGTGTAGACATAGCAGAAAATCCCTAACTCTCTTTCAAATTAATATTTTTCCAAACCTCAGTTTCGTCACTTTCATGTATGTGTTTAGGTTGAAACTTTGAATGAAGTTAAACTTGAATTGGATTCTTGCCAACTCTAAGTATGAATTTTTTTTCATCCGCAAACACAATAGGTAAGAACCCAGATTAAGGATGGAAGGCATTATCATACTTTCTCAATCAAATCCACAAGTTTGTAGGTGTAATTTCAATTAACTTAAGAAAGAATCTACATACATATCCTTTATATTCAAAATTCAGAAATTAGAGGACGACTTGAACCACAAATCGAGCAATCAATTGATGGATTAGAAAAAAACTAGCCAAGAGTCGAAATTCTCAGCATGTCTCTAGCTAGACGCGTCGTACGTACAAAGGGTGAACGACATTGGCTGAGCCCCGTACTACTTTGTTGATGTCAATTAACCGTATCAAGCGTCAATTTTGTCTTTAGAAAGAGAGATTCTATTCAGAACTACTATTTGTCCAAAGTCCAATGTTGAAAGAATTTCAGAGGTTTTCCTTGATTTTGTCCGTGACAAACAAACAAAATAATTTGAAATGCCTCGACTTTTTTAGAACAGGTCCAAGTCAAATAGCAATAATTCAAAACACTTCTTTATTACAATTACACTATTTCGAAAACCCAAGGACTCAATCGTATGGACATGTAAAATATAGGATTTTCAATCCTAACAAGAAAGAGATGATTCAAAAAGCCAATCACTCAATCTTCTCCTCAAGACAAGCACTTACATACAGAAAGATCCGGAACCTTCACAATGCTTTGTACCTTCATGCGACAACCAAAGAATCCACCATAACACCTACACAAAGACCCCATTCAAAAAAAGTGTACCTAGGCCAAGAATTAGCAAGCATAGAAAAACCTATTCAAAAATAGAGCTTCATAGTCGAATAGAGAAACCAACCCACCCACTTCATGAAATACAAAAAACCGATTTGACCGCTAGGGGAAAGAAAATTTGAACAAACTTCTAGAAGCAATCATCTAATGTCTCTTATAGCCTTTACAAACAAGGGCGTCCCAGGGCTTCAGGTGCTTCCGGGGAGATTTCATGTTGAGTATGTTCCTCTCTTAAGGATGGAAGTGAAGTTCAGTTTTGATGTCGACTCTGCTCTAAGCCATAATGTACACAAAGAGTAACTGATATATGAATACCGTCCTAATTCAGGTCTTGTTCCATACTTAAATGGATAACTCAAACCCTTACCTTGACCTGTTTGTAGTGGAAAACCTCGATGGCATAATCGTTTAACTGTCTATACTTCCAAGGATTGGAAGATCAAACCGTGCTTCGAGTGTGTTAGGAGTTTTTATCTTGTGGCACCGACTGAGGATTGACAAAGTGGACAAAAGCAAACAAGCGAAGGCCAGAAGGAGGCGGTTCCGTATGAATCGAGGGATCCGATTCAAAGGGTGTAAGAAGCTTTTTTATATTATATTGGGACCGCCCACAGGGAGTCGACAGGCTCTAGCATAGGAGAGGATCGACATGCCCAATCTTGATGAAAAAAAAAATAACCCAACTTGAGACTTCCCCTTCAATTTTAAAACCATAATTGACTTACATCAATGAATTATTCAATTGTTTTCTTCGCCCTCAATAAAGATAAATGATATTCTTTCAACAAGTAAAAGAAGATAAAAGGTTAGAAGACCTTTTATGTCTATATTCGGTCAATTTTCTATATGTTTCAATAAAAAGTAAAAATCATTTGATGACCAAAATGTGTATAGTTTTCAAATTTTCTCTATGATATTGCGAATATTTTACTCCTTAGCCGCACTATACTTATTTAAAAAAAGAAAAAAAAGAAAAAGGGAAACATAGAAAATTAGTCAAGTCCCGCCAAGTGTAATAGTCGGTGAGTCGGGTTTCTTTCATACCGAGAATCAGACCCGAACTCTTTATAAATAAAAGCCCAGGCCCAAAAATAAAGCCTGTCTAATATAAACCCCACAGAGATTACGACGACGCATCGTCAAACTCCGGCCACCCCGAAGCCCATATCGGGACTAATCGCCGAAACCTCCGCATTCTCCACGCGATCATTTTTCTCACGCGCGACGACGCTTTCAGCTTCAGAAGCTTTTTTTCTCTGTTAACCGAAAAACCAGAGCTCCTCCTCTCTTTAAAGTTTAAACTAAAACCTTAGAAATCTCAGCGGGTGAGTTTACTGCTGTTCAACTTAGGGTTTGAAAACTCGGAATGTTATTTTGCTCTTCTTAAAATCCATCTTTGAATGCAGTGAAGAAGAAGAAGAACAAATGGGGAGCAATTTGAAGACGTGGATTTCCGATAAGCTAATGACGTCACTCGGTTATTCCCAGCCAGCTGTTGTTCAGTACATTATTGGAATGAGTTAGTTCTATTCCTTGTTCTACTCTGCTGAATTTTACGTGTAGTTTTCGTCGAAATCGAAGCTCATTTTTGCTCATTGTGTTATGATGTAATGTTGTACATTTTGATGTTGTACATTTTGTTTTGCAGCTAAACAAGCAAAGTCTCCGGCTGATGTGGTGAATCAGCTGGTGGAGTCCGGGTGGTCCTCGTCGGCGGATACTAAGGCATTTGCCGAAGAGTTATTTGCAAAAGTGCCACACAAATCGTCAGGACCGAATGTGAGTTCCTATTCAAAATTTATATGAGTGCAGGAGATTGTGTGCAATTTGTGAATTCGTGTAGTAATCGGACTTGGTACTTGTGTGTTTGATGTGTATATATTAGGTTTATCAGAAGCAAGAGAGGGAAGCTGCGATGCTGGTGAGGAAGCAGACGACATATGCTCTCTTGGATGCAGACGAGGAGGAGGATGAAGGTGATAAACCTTCTGTTCCAGTAGTTTCGGAGTCCAAGAAAAGTGATTCGCATAAGAAACGGTACAGGAAGAAGGCCTCGAGTGAAGAAGATGAAGAGGATGAGGTTAGTTGTTTGAGCTCTTTTGAGATGTGTTATGTTTTGTTTGTCATGGTATTGCTTTAAGTTAGTGGAATGCTTCAGGTAGTTGTTCACAAGGAAGATGCAAGACGGGTTAAACGACGAACTTCCCCTGAAGATGACGGTTCTGAGGTTTGTTTTATGGTTTTATTTTTAGCTTTGATCAACATTATTTTCTTTAAAGCTATCATTGAATCACTAGCTGAGTTATATTATGATGAAATTTGGGATACTAAGTTGACTAGTGGTCTGAGTAAAGTTTGACTAATGGTCTGAGTTGGCTATTGGATTTGTTGTAGCTCCACTAGCTTTGAGATGTCTAAGCTATATATATGTACGTGCGCGTTTGTGGTGTCTAAGCTATACACATATACATATATATATATATATATATTTTTGAGTGCCGATCTCATGAGGATTAACACAACAGTCATTTCTTTTGTGTGAATCCTATTCTATTTGTTTACCAGAGATATAATGTCTGTAATTTATGCAGTCTGAAGAAGAAAGGTTGCGTGATCAAAGAGAGAGGGAGGAACTTGAGTGCAATATAAGGGAGCGGGACACAGCATCTACACGAAAGGTACACTTTACTTTGTTACTTTAGTTTTGTGGTCTTCAATTTTGCTGGAGTTTATTTTTGTTTGAGCTATCTCACGTTGTATAAGAAGTGCATACACTAAAATGTTCTTGGCAGTTTGCAAAAACTTGAATGATATATGGCCAGAGTATTATGATTGGGTATAATCCATTGGATGAAATTGTCCTGGACCTGCAATTTGCTAGACCCTCAGAGGACATTAAATTGAATTATCCTAGCTGAGTAACTCTTAGACGGAGCTATGACTTTCTGTATCTGCTAATGACGAAGATCAATTACATGCTTGGCATTATAACTTGCATCTTAACTTGCTGTAACTGACAAACTTTTCATCCCTTTGATAGTTAACGGAGAGAAAGATATCAAAAAGAGAGGAAGGTACTACAATCTGATATATAACTACACCCACACCTACATTTTGCAGTTACATCTTAAGTGTTTCCACATACGCGTGCCACATATTTTACCTTCGAGCCCATAATATATGTTGACCGATCATGGTGATTTTACTGTACAACAGAGGAGGCTATTAGAAGAAGCAAGGCATTGGAGAAAAATGAAACTGAAAATCTGAGGTTTGTCATTATCCATATGTGATGAATAATCATTCCTTCATGCAGAACCAAACATAGTTTTTGTTTTATGTATTGAATAATCATACCCTTCATGCAGAACCAAACTTTATATTTTTAAATTGTCTCTGATTACAGAAAGGTTTCAAGAGAAGAATATCTCAAGAAAAGAGAGCAGAAGAAATTAGAAGAAATCAGGTATGGAAATATGTCTTTTTCCTGTAACCAAGAAGATAAAAAGAATCTTGTATATGACTATTTTAAAAAAATTAATGGTCAGGTTTGATTTTCTTTCTTCCCTCTTGATTGTCATTTTTTGTCATGTATTCAGAGATGAAATAGAAGATGAGCAGTACTTATTTGGTGGCGAGAAGGTCACCGAAACCGAAACTCGTGATTTTAGGTAATTTAGACAGTCACTTACTATTGGTTTGTCGAATTTTTTAATCTCGATAGAAGTAAACATGTTTCTCCTCTATTGGTTTGTTGAAGTCGGTGCCATTTTGCAGGTACTTATTTGCTGTTTTATGAATTTTTCTTCAGAATTCAAATCCTTCTTAAAAGTTCATTACCATAATGAGTAATTGTCTCATCTGAGTAGTGTCTTGATGTTGTGATTTTCTGCGCTTGTAATATCACCTTCAATTTGTTGTAAAAGAGAATTGCACTCTGTTACATGTGCCTTTGAACAGACTTCACCTTGAACTTTGCCACCTGCTATTTGGTCTATACTCGATATGTTTATTTAGTGGGTGTATTTTACTTGTGGTACATTCATGGATGATGGTGTACTCTTTTTTTTTGTTAAAAATTGTGGTTGTGGGAAATTTTCTTTACAACTATTGCATTGATTACCATCTTTGTTCTGTGTCTTAATGAGTACACAAAATATAAGACCTATTATGTGAAATGCTATGTAAATTATTGGAGTAGAGTAGATAGTAGATGTCCTGAGACTCAATTTATTTTAAGTTATAATCTTGACAAATACTGTGTTAGAAAAGAATTTATAGATTTTATCTTTATGCAGTTACAAGAAGCAAATATATGACCTCGTGACGAAGCGGGCACTTGAGGATGAGAATCCAAATGAGGTAACGAGGAGATTTCTGACAAGTATCAATTACGATGTTTTTACTTCTGCCCCCGTAGCAGTGAATGATTGGAGTGGCGTATATTCACTATATTGTGAGTCCTGATTTCACTTGTTCTCCTTACACGTCAATTGTTATCATCTGATAATGTATTATTCATTTTTTTTTACTACAGTACAGGATTCCTGATGCCTATGATGTGGAGGGGAGTGTCAATCAGGAGAAGAGATTTTCTGTGGCCATGCAACGATACAGGTGATAATTAGTAAAATGTTCACTATAACTGCAAAGTTCATATCCTGACATACACTAAACTGGCATATATGAACCCTCAACTGAAATTATGCTGTCTTGTTGAACATTTGTTTACTATTTTATCGTCTAGAGATTCGGCTGCTGGGGAAAGGATGAATCCATTTGCAGAGCAGGAAGCTTGGGAGGATCATCAAATTGGTATACTTCTTTTCTTTGTTCTGTTTCTGCAAATTTGTACATCTGCTCTTAAAATTTTAGACAACTTCAGAGTTTCTTTTCCTGATATTCCTCATTCTTGCAGGAAAGGCAACACTGAAGTTTGGTTCTAAAAACAAAAGGCAAACATCTGATCAGTATCAGTAAGTTAATTAATTCTTTTTCAGCTCTTGCTTCTGTTGTGAACTGTCGGATCCCAAACATTTGTACTTGCTTGTGTTTATAAATAAGTGCGTTTAATTATTTACAGACTTGTTCATGTAGCTTTCCATGGCCTATATAATCATTTGCATGCTAATTTCTAGAACTAATATCGTTTTATGTTTAGGTTTGTATTTGAGGACCAGATTGATTTTATCAAGGCATCGGTGATTGACGGTGACAACGTATACCTACGAACATTGCCAAAATTGTGATTTTAAATCGTTTCTCGAGATGATAAAAGTCTGATGTTTTATTGTTCTCATTGTAGTATGAGGATGCCGAACCTGCTGATTTACTTGAGTCAAGAGCGAAATCAGCCTTGGAGAAGCTCCAGGTTGCTACCCAGTTTCTGTACTTCTTCTCTGCTCTTTGCCAAGATGATTTGCTCTTTCATTACGACTGTTTTATATGTTCGCTCTCTTATGTTATTGAGAAGAGAAATTCTACTTGCTGATATATAAGCACATACTTGATCTCAATCTGAATGCATCATAGTCCTATGGGATTTTTTTTAATAACCATTTATGTTTTTGCTCATGCAGGATGACAGAAAAACCTTACCCATATACACTTATCGTGATAAGTTGCTTAAAGCTGTTGATGACTATCAGGTTTCTTTTGATTTTCTGTACAAATTAACTTGTTTGGCTAGAAATGAATTCTTTTTAAGCAAGCTGCAGTGAATGAGAAAGTTTGCACCAAATTATTTTCAGTACTTTCATAGTTTCTGTTAACCATCTTGATCCTGGGGATTTACATATTATGAGCATTCAACAGTTGTGTAATGTATTATCATATTGTTTGATATGCCCTCACATTTGTAGGTTCTTGTTATCGTCGGTGAAACTGATTCTGGAAAAACTACGCAGATACCCCAGTATCTTCACGAGGCCGGATACACTAAACGTGGAAAGGTGTAAGCTTTGTTTCTTGAATTTTTCATTTCTGTGTGATCGATGGAAGTTTTTGATGGATTTTTAAAGTAAGTTTTGACTCAGATGAAGTGTAGATGAGATAGAAAGTTGAATGATTTTCCCTTTGTCATACACATCCACATCTATCATGTTGTGTAGATAATAAAAGGTAGATACAATCTCCCCTCTAATGCAGGGAGATTGTACATATATATTGAGCATGGACCTGATTCTACAATGACCTATTAACTTTCTCAAAGTAGTCAAAAATGTTCAACAGTTTGTGGCCTGCAAGTTATTCTTACATAATGGGTGCATACAACCTAGGAATTTCAAAGGTTTTGTCCACCTGTTATAACTGATATTAAAGATTTGTAAGTGTAGTTTGGGTCATAATTTCTTCTTCTTACAGATTGGTTGCACACAGCCACGGCGAGTTGCCGCTATGAGTGTTGCTGCAAGGGTGTCTCAAGAAATGGGTGTGAAACTTGGGCATGAGGTATCTAACTTCTGTTATCATCGTCTTTGTTGCTCATTATCCTAAAAAGTTGATAATACGTGATAATATAACACAATTGCATGCATCTCATTTTAAATGGTTTGACTAATTGTCAATTGTACCCAATGATGGTGGATTCTTTTTATCGTATATGCAGGTAGGTTACTCTATCCGTTTCGAGGATTGTACGTCCGATAAGACTGTATTGAAATATATGACTGATGGGATGCTGTTGAGAGAATTTCTTGGTGAACCAGATCTGGCAGGCTACAGGTAATAAGTCAGTGTGTCAAATTTGTGGTTGGATACTTGGTTGCTTGCATTAATTAATTATGTGTCTACAATTCTCAGTGTGGTGATGGTTGATGAGGCCCATGAACGAACACTGTCAACTGATATTCTTTTTGGATTAGTAAAGGTAAGCAGCAACTTCTTTACCAGTTATTTCTCTATAGTGCATTTAAGGACTGATCACCATATCACCAAGATTCTAAATTTTGAGTGGCATTCATGCACTTTTATGGGTGATGGACAATGACAGATCTATTGAAATTGTGCACTTATTTGCCCATTCTAGCTGCTTAGATATCCATTAAAGCATTTTCTCTGCTTCATGGGAACCTTAATATTATGTTTGGAAATTTCAAGTTATGGTTTCCTCTTGGAGATTGCCAATCATAAAATTTGCCGGACCCATCCTCTTACTTATATTACTGCAAGCACCCTTTTTCGTATAAACTCGAGATATATATTCTGTGTTTGATTATCTGATGGTGACTGCTTTTTCGCATTAGGATATTGCTCAATTTCGACCTGATCTTAAACTGCTCATCTCAAGTGCAACTCTCGATGCTGAGAAATTCAGCAATTATTTTGATGGTGCTCCAATTTTCAAAATTCCGGGGAGGCGTTTTCCTGTTGAAATACATTACACAAAAGCTCCAGAAGCTGATTACTTGGATGCAGCAATTGTCACGGCACTCCAAATCCATGTGACAGAATCACCTGGAGATATATTAGTGTTCCTCACAGGTCAAGAGGAAATTGAGACAGCGGAAGAAATATTGAAGCACAGAACAAGAGGCTTGGGGACAAAAATTGCGGAGCTTATTATTTGTCCCATATATGCAAACCTACCAACTGAGCTGCAGTCTAAAATTTTTGAGCCCACACCAGAAGGGGCAAGGAAAGTTGTTCTCGCAACAAATATAGCTGAAACATCGCTAACTATTGATGGAATCAAATATGTTATTGACCCAGGATTTGTCAAGATGAAGTCTTACAATCCAAGGACTGGAATGGAGTCATTGCTGGTTGCTCCCATTTCAAAGGCATCAGCCAATCAGAGGGCTGGTCGGTCTGGGAGAACAGGTCCTGGAAAGTGCTACCAGCTATACACGGTGTTCAATTACCAAACTGAGTTAGAAGATAACACAGTACCAGAAGTTCAGAGGACTAACCTAGCAAATGTTGTGCTCACACTGAAGAGCCTCGGTATCCATGATCTTTTACATTTTGATTTTATGGACCCTCCACCTTCAGAAGCACTACTGAAAGCCCTAGAATTGTTATTTGCATTAAGTGCATTAAATAAAGTGGGTGAGTTGACTAAGGTTGGTAGACGGATGGCAGAGTTTCCTCTTGATCCCATGCTGTCTAAGATGATCGTTGCTTCTGATAAGTATAAGTGTTCAGATGAGATCATTTCCATTGCTGCCATGCTTTCCATTGGCAATTCAATATTTTACCGTCCAAAAGACAAACAAGTCCATGCTGACAATGCACGATTGAATTTTCACACTGGGAATGTGGGAGATCACATTGCATTGCTCAAGGTTTGTTTGTTTTGTTTTCTTCAGTAATGTACTATTTCACTTAATCAACTTATCATGAGTCATGATTCAAGTAGTATGGGTCAATAGTAATTTTTTTTTAGAGAATATAACTTTATACTTTAATTCGTTATAATGAATTGGATGCAGTCAGTATGATTTTTTCATCATATAACATTGTATTTAAACTTCTTGACTAATGTTTAAAATTTTTAATGACCCAGTTGTTTTCTTTGTTCAGGTTTATAATTCATGGAAGGAAACAAATTTCTCAACACAATGGTGTTACGAAAATTATATACAGGTGCAGTTTTTTCCTTGTTTATTTTCTACTTATTCTATTGCTCAGACTCAACGAATTGATTCAGTCTGCCATATGTTGATTCTTAATCAACAATGCTCTTACAATTTCTAATCTGAAACATCCACAGGTTAGGAGTATGAAACGTGCTAGAGATATCAGAGACCAGCTCGAGGGACTCTTGGAATGGGTCGAGATCGAGCAGGTCTCAAATCTTGATTTTGAGGTCATAAAGAAAGCCATTACATCTGGTAAGTTAAAGTTAGTTTTAGCCATAGTTAATTCAAGCGTCTTATTTCTGGGATCAATTATTATCAGATATGTAATATTTGCTATTTCTTTCAGGCTTTTTCCCTCATTCTGCAAAAATGCAGAAAAGTGGAGCTTATAGAACAGTCAAACATCCACAGACTGTCCACATACACCCCAGCTCAGGGCTTTCTCAGGTAAGAGCGGATAGCATTCTCCTGCTTTCCACTTTCCATACGAGTCTTTATTCTTTTTGGATCGCATCATGCTATGTATTGAATATGGAATTGGCATCGTCCTTTCTACTTTCCATATGAGTTTTTAGTCCTCTACTTGGGTACCACGCCATAGACATTTGCAAGCATGATCATATGTATATACCTATATTTAGAAAGATGGCTTGATTATTTCCCTTTAATCTCCAGGTGCTTCCAGGATGGGTTTTATAC
This sequence comes from Geum urbanum, assembly GCA_946800695.1. Lineage (NCBI taxonomy): Eukaryota > Viridiplantae > Streptophyta > Magnoliopsida > Rosales > Rosaceae > Geum > Geum urbanum. The sequence continues at coordinate 45,467,119 of OX327013.1, forward strand.
CATGAGTTGGTGCTTACAACTAAGGAGTATATGAGACAGGTATCTGTGCCATTTGTTGGTTGTTACTGTTTTACAGGTAACAGAACTCAAGCCGGAGTGGTTGGTAGAAATAGCTCCCCATTATTACCAGCTAAAGGATGTTGAAGAGGGCATGTTTCCATCTCTATCAGTCAACTACTTGATCTTCATATTCGGAATCCTCATATCATCTGATTGATTGCTTAATAATCTATTTTCTTTTCAAATGGCAGCGGCGACAAAGAAAATGCCTCGTGGAGAAGGGCGTGCATCATAGAATTGGTACGAGAATTGTACATAAGAATGCTGATTCAGAAATTTTGTAAGGTGGATCAAATGAAGCATGCTAGTACGTTTCTGTATACAAGAAGTACATATTCAAGTTATGACTTGGAGAATAGTATCTTTATAGCCGACGATTATCTCAATCTAATCGTGATGATTAGGAAAAGGACTAGGGGGAATGTTTTGACCGAAGTGGATTAATAAAGTGATTATGAGGTTGGTACGTGATTAATTGATGGATTATATTAGAAAAGATTCTAAAGAACAAGAGAATAAAAAGTAGAATGTTGGATTAAAAAAAAACGATTATGAAAAAATCGCATTTTGGCAGAAAAACGCGGTTTGGGAGTCGCGCTGGCAATAGAAGCAGGAGTCGTTGAAAATGACGCCGCCTTATTCGTCTTCACCTCCCATAACTCGAAGCCCTCCCAGAGGGACAGAGTCAGAGAGAGAGACCTTGACCCTCACCTAAACCCTTCTCTCTTCTCTCTCTCTCTCTCTCTGCACAACAATCTCTCATCATTCAATTCAATTCTTCTTCTTCTTCCTCGTTGTGCAGAGAGAGAGAGAGAGAGAGAGAGAGAGATTGAAAACAGAGCAGACCGCTATCTACCAATTGTTTAATTTGGAAATCACTATAGTACCAGAATTGTAATTGTAGAATTGATCTTCGAAATGGGTTGCAATAATAGCAAGAGCTTGGACTCCAAGGGCACCCGAGCTGCTCGGTGGCGAGCCACCGGCATTGTTGGTCTCCGCGACGCTAAATTGAAGGCAATTTCTCTTCTTTTTCTATTCAATATGTGTGTGTGTGTGTGTGTGTGTGTGTGTGTGTGTGTGTGTTCAATTCAATTGGTCGACTATTCATGGATGTCCATAATTTGAATTAGGTGAAATAAATTAGAGTAATTGATTCCATTTTCATATATATGGTTTCTTCTGTTAGGAAGTTTGGGGGCTCACATGTAAAGAGAGCTTGACATGGCTTTTACTCTGTGTGTCTGTGTTTTGTTAAGTTTTATCCTTTTGTAGTGTAGGAGCTAAAATCTTATATTGGAGTAATGCCTGCATTAGATTTTCAGATGCTTATACATGTTGTGGAGCCTTTTATAGAGACTGCTTTAGTGAATGTAGGTTGTTTACAATGAGATTCTTATATCATATGTCTCAATGTCTGCAATTGATCTTTACTCAATGAGATGCTTTTTGTGTGTGTGTGGAACAGACATTTCCAGGTGAAATTCTTGACTTGGAAAGATCCGTCCGCACTATTGATCTTACACACAATAAAATAGGTAATGTCTAGTTTCCGTTGTTGGTACTCTAATCACCAATTTGGTTAGGAGGTTCAGTCTGTGAAGCATCAGACTTTCCAATGAATTGTATCATTTAGATATTAAAGAATAATGCTTTAACAGTTTAACGAGTACTTTACTCTTTTTTCTGCATGCAGTTGATATTCCTATACACATTGGCAACTTAGTAAACCTGCAGCGATTGGTAATAATCTGACTTTCGACCTGTACTATGGTCCCCTTCTCTAATTCATCCTGTACAATTACAGTAACTGTTGAATTTTAATATATTGAGTTGCTTTATCTTTCAGATCTTAGCCGAAAACCTCATTGATCGACTACCAATGCATGTGTCGAAATTAGAGTCTCTAAAACTCATGACACTTGATTCCAATCGAATTACTTCCTTGCCTGATGAATGTAATTCTCTTCTCTACGTAAGATAATGCCGTGTTAAGTTTAGTTTCTCCAACGTTAAAGTATTTTCTGCAGATATAGGGGTCATTGTTAACTTAATAGATCTCATTCCAGGTTCTAACTAACAAGATGTATGTTTCCTTTGAATAGTGGGACAGTTGGTGCGGCTTGAGCGGTTATCCATCTCTAAAAACTCTCTTTCATATTTGCCTGAAACAATCGGGAGCTTGCGCAATGTACGTTATTTTCACTTTTCAGCCTATTTGCTTGATTTGTAACTATTTTCTTTCCTGGTAATATGCAACTCTTGTTTACTGTGAAAAACCAAGATCTTATATGGATTATTTTTATGCAGTTAGTGCTGTTAAACGTATCAAACAACAAGTTAAAGTCTCTTCCAGAATCAGTTGGGAGTTGCTTCTCTCTAGAAGAATTGCAAGCAGATGGTATGCTTTGAATAGTTTTGCTAATATTCTCTCAAATGATGTTAGTTTTATATGCTGATGAGCTGTTATAGTATAGTAATATATATGGTTGTCAATGGAACTTCGTGCTATTTCCTTTAACCTTCTTAACTATGTTGATACTGTTTGCTCCACAATGTTTTTTATTCAGATTTGGTTCTCGTCTGTCTAATGTGGTTCTATGGTGGTACTGTTTACTTTTACTAACTCAGTAGTATAATTTCGGATGCTTTCAGATAATTCAATTGAAGATCTTCCCGACTCCATCTGCAATCTTGTCAACTTGAAGTCACTTTGCTTGGACAACAATAATGTGAAGCAGGTACCATTTTCATAAAATCACGTGTTTCATCTGCTTGTTATGTGGTGAACTGTGTAATGTGATTTTGGTCCCCGTGTGTTGTATCTCCACTACTACTCATTCCCTTGTTAATTGGGAGGTCAAGTAGAGTCATTTAATTTGATGTGCTCTGATTACTAATAGACATGGAAGGAAACCATTGCCAGTTTACAAGTTATACCTTATACCTTACCTGTTAGTGGTCGGAAACTATAACTTCCTGTTTCTATCACTCAACACTTTTAAGGATTCTGTATGGACTGTGTAGCTGGCCGAGCCCTGATTGACTGTTATGCTTCTTTGTTGTACAGATACCTACTAATCTATTGAAAGACTGTAAAGCACTGCAGAATATTTCCCTGCATGGAAATCCTATATCAATGGATGAGTTTCAGCAGGTATGTCACATTCTTCTTTTCTCACGTTTTACATTCTCCTTATTTTTCTCAGTGATACTTATTTGTATATTTCTGAACATTTGGACAGATGGAAGGATTCCAAGAGTTTGAAGCAAGGAGGAAGAAGAAGTTCGACAAACAGATTGACTCAAATGTGATGATCAGTTCCAAAGGCCTCGATGAGGGTGTTGATCATTGAGAGTAAACGTAGCTTGTCACTAACGGCATTGATATCCATCACTCTTCCGTCACATGCAAAATAAAGAGAGAAGATTGGACACTGGTACTTTTTTCTTCGTTATCTGGCTGTTATTGGCAAAGCTTGTATAGAAAGGTTGGGGGAACTTATTCTAAGATGTAACTAAATTTTTGGTGATTGGGGTGTTGATACACGTTCAAAGTCTGTAAATGTTGCATCTTCTTTTGGTAAAAAGTGAGTACAATAATCAACTTATTGAATCCAATTTCATTACAGATCAAACGTATTACTTCCTCATTTCGTTCTAACTCCGCGTCTAGATCATCTTGCATACAGTTGCTTTCCAAATGAAATGGCCGGAAACTCTGGTCGGAACGTCGTTGGATAGTTTTGAGTTCAGAGACTAATTCATGCCGAGAGATCATATCAATTAAGAGAATGTTTCTTCGGTTCTTCCATAAGATCACAAAGAGACGAGTTCCTCCGACTTTGGATGTGGGGTCCACACTCCTAGACTTTCTCAGAAAAGAAGAAGAAGAAACAGCAGCAGTACTGTCATATACGGTGACGTCACGATCTCACGGTAAGAGAATATTCTAGGATCACGTTTTTTAATTAAATATTTAATCCATAAAAAAAAAAGAATTAAAAAACGTGAGGCCTAGTTTTTGTCTTTTGGCAGCCCCCCAATTTCCTCTACCAACACGCCACGTGTCAGACTCTCCTGCTCTCTCTCTCTTTATATACATACGTCTCTCCTCTCGCATCAGCCCTGGTCTCTCTCTATTTCTCTCGATCTCTATCTAACAAGGGCATATCCGGTAATTTCCCCACCCAAATACGTGTCCCTTTTACGCTGTTTCCGTTTCGTCCTTTCGAATAGCCACTTAACAAAAATAGCCCCATCCTAACCCTACTTTGCCCTTTTCACGTTTTTAGTCAGCCGCCCCCAATTTTTTCGATCTCGATTCGATTTCTCCGATTTGATTTTTATAATCCCCAAATTGAGCTCAGATCTGTACGATTCGCGCTCTCCGCTACCGATTGATCCCGGTTTCGACCTCGGCCGTATCTTCAATCCGATTGTAGGGTTAGGGTTTTCTGGAGATCGTCGATCTTCGTCTCTGTTCGTAGATCTAGGCTTCGATTCGGTGGGTCTGCTATTTAATTTTGTTTTCTGTGATGATTTTGTATGGAATTTGATGAAATAGGGTTTCGGTGTTCTTTTGTTGTATGTGATTTCTGGGTTTGTTTTGATTCATAGATCTGTTCTTCTGTTATAGATCAGGTGCAATTGTTCGTTGTTTGTTGACAATTTTCAGATCTAGGGTTAGGGTTTTCCAGAATTTGGGGCTTTTAATTGTTTTGTTGAATTAATTTAAATTTTAGTTTCCAATTCGTAGATCTGCTTGAATTCTATTTTTTCCAAAATTATCCAGAAATTAGTCCGAAAATTAAAAAATAAAAATAAAAATAATTATGTATTGGATATTTAGCTGGGAGATGGAAATAGAAACGCAACTCTTATTTACCAAAATTGCCCTGGTACTTACAATTGCCTAACTACGTGGGCCCACAATTGTCTGGTCTTTTTTAAGAATGCTATTCATAATCAGATAAATTGATATGTAATCTGAATGGGCGTAATAATAAATATGATCTGATGAACAATGTTATTAATGACATGGATGCTGTGTCATAATTTTCTTTGTCTTAACGAATAGCGTCATTCGTCTGAGATATCTGTTTGTGCTTTGTGCTCAAGTACATGCATGCTTCAGTTAAGAACTTAAGTATTGTTGAGATGTAAATGAAAGCTGTGCTGTTATAGACTTATAGTACACCATTACTTATAATGGTGCTTGTTTCTTCCTAACAACATACGTGTGTTTAGCCACTTCTATAACCTTATGTTACCATCGGTCTGCAGATAAATATGGTACAAAAGCGTCCTCTTAATGATGAACAGGTATTTGTATCTTTCAAGCACCCTAGACAAGTGGGGCATAGTAAAGAGCTAGTTTCTTTCTCTGAATCTGTTTTTGCCGGAGATGCTTCAAGGACACCGCAGAATTTAGGTGAGGGACTTGTATAAGGCTGTAAAAGAGGGAAACCTTGTCTGTTTGTGTTTTACTTGTGTGTGCAAAAGTGTGTCTTTAATTAATTTGCTGCTATGTGACATCATTGCTTGTACTAAGTGGAAGTAAAGAGGCATGATCATGTAAACTCATTCATTTTGGAATTTGGATCAGTGGGAAGATGTGACATAGTTTCTAGGAATTAAAAGTGGGGATATTTTCACATGTTTCCTGAGTTATGTTATACTAATGGTTTGTAATGAAAAAAGTATATTAGGTGGTATCCTTTTGTTATTTGAATACCTATTGAGATAAGCTCTGTTTAATTGGTAGACGATGGATTGGAAAAATGCAACACTGGAGGGGTAGAGAAGGTTTCTGGTGATGTCTTTGGTGATCTTCCGAAAGTTGAGGAGGACATTAAGGCCAGTGAACCTGGTAGCTTTACAATCTCCCCATGGACCACCAGCAGTACTCGTGTAGAAGATTCTTTCCCACTAGCACCAAGTTATGGATCGTTTTTCCCAGAGTACTTCAGTCATGAGCACCCTACAAGGACTTTGGCTTCTGAGGATATTTATTCTTTTCTCTTGGATCACCCTCCTAGGAAGTCGGCTTCCATTGGACCAGAGCATCAAGCGGTTGTTCCACCTTGGAGTGGACATAATAACGGGTCTAATAACTCTGACCTTGAGAATGAGGAACGGCAAATGGGTACTTGTGTTATTCCAATGCCTGATTCTGAATTATCGAGCAACTCTGGATACTTAGTTGGAAAAGGCAGAACTGAATGCAGCTGTGAAGATAGGACTTCTGTCAGATGTGTCAGACAGCACATTGTGGAAGCAAGAGAAAACCTTATCAAGACCATTGGGCCAGAGAGAGCGGTGGAGCTAGGTTTATGTGACATGGGAGAGCAAGTGGCAGATCTATGGAGTGAAGAGGAGCAACAATTATTTCACCAGGTTGTCTTCTCAAATCCTGTATCATTGGACAAAAATTTCTGGGACATCCTTTCAGCTGTCTTTCCCTCCCGAACGAAAAGGGAGATCGTCAGTTACTATTTCAATGTCTTTATGCTGAGGAAAAGAGCTCGGCAGAACAGATATGATCCAGTAAACATTGACAGTGACAATGATGAATGGGAGGAGAGTAATGTTCATGGTGACAATGATCCAGATGATGATGACTCAGTTGTTGACTCTCCTGGATGTCAAGATGATTCTGGTTATAATAGAAGTTGGGGAGCTGATTTGCAGGAGTATGAAGAGGATGCTGCAGATAACACATGTGGCCATAATGTAGTGGTAGATATTTATGGTGGGAGCACCAGGCAGATTTCAGATAAATGCCCCGGTAGTTTGGTTGATAACGGCAGTTCGAGACCCCAGTTTCAGAAAAGCTTTGCTTGGGATGAAACGAGAGATCAGGAGGCCCAAGATGATTCATGCACTTCCTTTGAGGCAGGGGTAGTCTCACAGGATAATCAGTTGAAGTCTGAAAATGGAGATCATTGGGAAGTTGGTTGTTTCAATGGGACAAGCAAGCTAGGTGACCATGAATATGTTTTGGAGCCTTGTGATGCCAAAGTTTGGGACCCTGCGTATTTGACTTGCCGTAAAAATAAGGTTGACTTCTTGCCAACTTGTAATATGATTGAGGAGGTTTTTGGAAAAGATTCTTGGAATAACTACAAAGCAAGGGATGGCAAGAACTTGAGTTAGTGTTGCTTGTCCTTATCAAGATGGTTGGAAAGTAGCATCAAGGTGTTCATATTCCGTGAACCATCCTAAAGTTTTTCCTCGGAATTTTTTTATTTTAGGTTAGCAGAGTTTTTTCTGTGTACATTTCACTCTGTGGGAGATGGAAACCTGGCATTCCTGTGACATAGTGTATTAGAAGGTGAATTGTCTTCATAAGTTTAGGTATCTTTCTTTTGCTTTGTTCTTTTTTCTTTTTCTAGCTAGTGTTGAATAGGAGTTCCCTTCATACCTTCATAAAAGTGATCCAGAATTGTCATCTCTGTATGGTTCTCCTGAAGATATACTGATGTTGTAAGCATGACCCAACTAGCGATTCTGTGATGTAGTTTTGTATTGTTTTCGTAATGAGAAATGATTACAACTGATTTTTGTGTGTATTACAATGATTTCTGCAAAGAATACAAGCTTTCCAGATTAGGCAATTGTGATTGTGAAGGTGAAAAGCAAAATCGTAAAGCAGTGGTGAAGAAAAAGAGTTGTAGATCCTTCTGGTCAGTCAAAAAGCTTGATGACAGCCACAGTGCTGCACTATGGAGTGTCTTCACCTTTTTTGGACTCGATTGCCAGCTGACTATTATTTCTTGAGGACTTGGTTGTGCTTTGTAAATGTACAAAATTTAAAGTCTGATGGTGCTTGGAGGAAGAGGTAGCCAAACCAAAAGAGTAAGCTAGGTAAGCCATGGATCCCACTTTTCAGGTACTGACAAGGTAAGCATGTTTCTGTATGTTTATATATATCTCAGCTAAATACAAGCGTTTCTCTTTCTGGAGCTCATTGACTCATTTGAGTATTCCTTAAGCATTGCTGGTGGTGAGTGCTTGCTCACTAACACATGCACCATTATTACTGGTATGAAGTAAACACATGCATCTTGATGATTAGACCATTTCTATATAAAAGAAGGTAGTGCTATTTTGTAGTTGCTTCATACTACTCACTCACAAAACACTATCATATTTAAACAGATTCAAAACAGATACCAGCATAAGAAAAGAAAAGAAGTGTAAAAGGCCAAATTCCCATTCATTCAAGAGATGCTTTTCTCCAAGTCCACTCAATTCCGGTTCTTTTCTCACAGTTTAGCTCATGGAGTTGCTGAATTGTCATTAACAGTAACACCATTCAAGTAATGTCCCCAACCACCATGATCAGTACTTACCTTATGCTGTAATTAAAGTGTAATACTACGCTTATAATTCATGCAACTTCTTAATGATTTCGACATAACTTCTCGATGATTTCGTGAACTTTGGTCTCTCATAGATGTCTACTAGCATCTGAAAATATACAAGCAGTTGATAATCTGAGTTCATGTCAATAAAGTGGGTAGTTCAACAACTGGTGGCAATTTGACATAAACAAACCTTCTAAGATCAATTAAATCATGGTCTGTTTTAAATTTCTAATCAATATTTCACTTTTTTCCAGTCCGATATCATATCTAAGCTTTCAAAAAGTCATGTCAGTGAATAATTTCCAACCATATAGCCACACCACCCAAGTGTCATGTTTAAATTTAGTAGGTGGGTTGTGTCCAAGTGTCTGTATTTGTTTAAGTTTGATCATGGAAATCTCACCGTGTATGTTAGATGGTCAATATTGTGTACCAACATTAGCAGGAAGAATCAATATGGGAGTTTGAGATAACATGAGTAGTGGATATATAGGGTAGAACAAGTGGAAATGCCAAGATGCATCCAAAAATGAAAGTCACTCCAGTGTTTCACCCATAATGGTTTTTGGATTTGGTCTTGAATAGATAGTATGGAAGCTTGAGAAAAAGCATAAAGCCAAAGTGGGCATCTTCTTATCTCAAGTGACTCACTCTTATACATTACAAGGTATGGCATGAAACAAGGTGTGGCTTGTGGCCATTCTTTCATTCGAAGTAGTCTACTAAGGCTATGTTTGACAATGTTTTTCTTAAAAAAAAAAAGTTAATTTTTTTTTCTATTCAAATAAGTTTCTTAACAAGGGAGATGTTTGACAAATGCTTTTTTTTCAAATGACTTTTAAAAATAAGTGTTTGATAGATATAAAAATAAAAGTCACAAGTATATTTATTTTTAATTTTATTGTTTCTATTCTTTTTTTTCTTTTTTTTTAATTTTTTTAATTAAATATTACCTTCAATAATAAAAATAATAAAGATTGTAAAAATATCAATCATCTTACATACGTTGTTGATGTCATGCTCGATATTTTAAATGACTAATACCAAATGAAAAAAGTTGTCCCCAATTTAAATGTTAAACTAAGATTAGACCCTGACTACATAACTCGACACATAGAATTCTACCGAAAATGTTTGAATAGGGGTCTAATCAAACATTTCGGCTACTCATTAGACTTTCGCTATGTTGTTCATCACTATTTTCATTTGTCGTATTTCTATACCATCAATAACTAGAGATCCTTCCTCTTCTGTATCATCCTCACCATTTGCATTGTCACTTGATCATTCTCCAATGTTAACAAAATATTTATCAAGACGGGAATTTCTCCTTACATAGTTGTGAAGGGCCATAGTCGCAATCACAATCTGCACTTGCTTGTCGAATAAAAAACTTGACATGTGCTTCAAAAACTTCCACTTCTTCTTCCAAACTCCAAAAGTGCGCTCGATAACACTTCTATGGGAAGAGTGTCTCTGATTGAATAACTATTCAGAATTAGTCGGTTGCCTCCTTCGGTATTGCTGATGATGAGCTTTTGCACCTTTGTATGGTTCCAAATAACCATTAATCTGTGGGTACCCAGAGTCTACAAGATAGTATTTACCTATATTATGTTGACAATCACAATAAACCAGATAAAAACAGTACGAGACATATTATATGTTAGTCGAATTAACAAACAAAAGCGGGTAAGAGCAATTACCTGGTGGAGGTTTTGGAAAATTCATGGCATTGTCTCATAAACTGGAGCAACTCCGAATTTCTCCACCAAGTCGAGGAAAAACAAAGCAACCAAGAAGTCACAAACCTGAATTACAATTGACAACAAGTATCATTACAGATATAGTATTGTACAGAAATTGTACAGCTTCCTTTTTGAGTATAAGAATCAGAGGGCTCACCCAATGAGCAGAAAAACTGAATCCCATGGTCTTTCAACGTGACCTGCTGCTACTGAGTTCTGGTATGATAAGTCCAGTGACTGGGCCAGCTCCTATTGCAAGACGAATATATACCTATGAATATATGCTAATATAAATAACATGAACAGAGTTCTCTTCAAAGCATAACACTTCCCTGAAAAATAAAAAGTATAGCCATAGAAAATAAATGCTTACGTTACTGTTCCCAGTATTGACAAGTTGTGACCAAGCTGCTCATCTATGGGAAAGCTGATAGCATAGACCACAAGAAACGTCGAAAGTGCCTGTCGAGACAGATGTCCTTTTTCAGTGACGTTGGAGCTACAAATATACATTTTGAGGTTCCAACTCATATAAAAGTCCCCTGCTTTTCAATATGCATGGTAGCATTCCCCCCTCAATCTTGCCAGAATATACATGATAATATACTCAATCAAGTACAACTCACCATTCCTAAGTAACTGCCAATTAAAAGCCTCTGCCTCCCCTGCTTATCAATCAAGTACAAAGCACAAAGAGCTCCTGCAATAACCAAGGATCATGCAAATGAGGTGTGGTTCAGAAAACATATTCCGCTCAACAAACACACATATACATCACATGTAATACCTGCAAAGTTGGTAACTCCAATAAGCAAGCTTGCTAAAGCACTACTTGTTATACCGACGTCTTGGAAAGTCAATGATGAAAAGTAAAGGACGCCATTTATACCCACAAATTGTAAGTACAAATAGGGCACCTCCAATGAGAGCAACTGCAACCATACAATACACATAAGAGTATATGAGCCCTCTACATTTGTATGGTCAGTGAAATAAATGCCTACATGTAGTTATGAATTTTGGAGAACCATGTACCATGTACTGTCAAAGGAGTTTTCAAACATAAAGGTTTTACTTAGATAAGATAAGACACATTTTTTACGTTTCAAGATGTCATCCGGGTCCTAAAAATCATGTCATACAAAGACAACAAGGCAATATCCAGGAGTCCTCAAATATGCTCAGCACAAAAAATCCTTAAAATGACAGACATATGAAGTTCACCTTGATACAACCTCTAGAGTTTGGCTGCTCCAATAGCTCCAACCAGCTGCTCTCTAAATCACTACCATCATTCTTGATAACTGATTGAAACTCTTCGATTGCCTTTTCAACTTCAGATGCTCCCCAAACATTTTTGATAACTTCTTTAGCATTGCTCAAGTCGCCGTCTTCAGGGTTTAGGTGTAAACTAAATAATGCCATCCAATCATGGGAGAAATAACAAAAAAAATATGCTTAAAGTTGCACAAGTAAACAATCTGCATCACTGCATTTATAAAGATCTCTACATTTGTCAGTTTATTTAAATTGAAATCCACTTGCAGAGTGATCAAAACCAAAGAGCAAAATGGATTTGTAGAGCAAAATTGTTTTCTCAAAAGAGCCAGCCACTAAGCCAGATTCCTCTGTCCCTTGTCCGAGGCCCAAACAAGAAAACACACCAGTGTGGATCACTTTCTGAGGAAATTCCAAGAAATAGTGATGAAATGATCCCAAGACATGTGTCTATTTGACACAAGGTTCCTAACGAACCCCTGTATTTTGTGGGCACAATCTGCAATGTATGTAATACAATGCAGACGAGGAAAATGTGATCCAATACTCATTTGAAGACAAATTCACATTAAACAAAATATTCAACCACAAACAAGTTAAAATGAAGCATTACCTCGGAAATATAGATAGGAGCGAGGACAGTGTTAACACCTATGCCAAGGTCAACAAGAAACCTTCCCAAAAGTACTTCATCCAAGGAATGAGCTTGCGCACTATAACAGAACAGAACATATCAATCATAACTCAGGTTTAGAAAATGCATAAACGAATACAATGCAATACAGTAAAATGTACCAATATAATCACCTTATCAATGCCCCAAGTATCAAAGGAATCGTATCAATCTGGAAAGTCTTCCTACAGCCAAGTTTATCTACAATCAAACCGCAGCATATGCTTCCTACAAATGCACCAACTATAGATATACTCACTACAAGCCCCTTGAGTATCGAGTTACCTTCAAAACCTAGCTCTCGAGCAATCGAAACAATCAGACCGTTCATCACCCTAAAAAATTCAAACACAACCAACTCAAAAAAAAAAGAATCAAACACAGAGCTCATTCCAAGTTACTGAGACTGTTAGAGAGAGTCAGGAACTAACCCAATGTGATATCCAAACAGGAAATTGGACATGGAAGCAATAAAGACATGAGGAAACAGGACACACTTTCACAGAAGCAATTCAATTCAACACATTACAAAATACCAATCCTAAAATTGAAAACACTAACCCTAAAACTGAAAGAATACCCAGAAAATGGGATTTGATTGAGCTTCGAGGGGAAGCTTACCGATCTAGAAGAAACAACTCGTCGGGGATCGTGGGGTATCCGTCTGCAACAAGAGAGAGAGAGAGGTAACAAGAGGAAAATATGGGAGTTTCCCGTCGATCTGCAATTGCGGAAGGGAATTTTTGGAAAACTTGTAAAATTTCATTAAAAACTCTGTTAAAACAGAAACTCCTTTAGAGGTGTTTTTTAAAGTAGTAAGAAACTTATTTTTTTTAAGTGGAAAAGAATAATTAATTTGTCAAACACTACTTATTCTAAAAGTTGATAAAAAAAACTTATTGTCTCATAAGAGAAGCTTTACCAAACGGCAGCCTAAGTCTATTTCAGCATCATTCTTTTGGAGGGTCATCTCTCTTGACTCTCGAGTGAAGTTTTCTATAGGCTACCATAAATATCTCACTCATATACATCATATATACCTCTGTGTATAATGTATATGTACTACACATTGCAGAGTACGCGTCGCTGAAACTAAATATCCACTCTTTCCAGCTACTATACACTGTAATTTGATGATTGAAATAGTTTACAATGCGGAATACTTGTCGGATAAAATTGAAATGATCGCGGTGGTAGAAATATCCTAGACATAACTTAGACGGTAAATTAAAGTTGTTAATGGCTACTTAACCATTACATAATTGGCACTACCACAGTCTATAGAACAACCTCTCTATCATTGGCCAGTCTGGAATTGATACAGGACGTAGTCTAATATACCAAATGAGAGGTGAACCTAAAAGAGATGACCCAAAAACCCTGAGCTTTAGTTCGCCGTCCTCTCCCCAAGGTCCGCATTGAAGCTTGAATCGAACCATGTGGGTAGTAGCGCTTTCAGACCCATTGCCACTGAAAGTCACAAAGCTAATTGGCTTGTACCCCTTTGGCCATTTCTAGCGTTTTTCTTGTGCTCGTGGAAAAGGATCATTGTATCTCCCATGAGTCACTAGGTAGGTCACCCGCGCTTTGCGCGGTGTGATAAAAGTACCACTGGCTTAGTTGAAATCGTCTGAGAAAACAATGTAGACGGACCATGCAATGAATAGTTCACGATACTCATAGTCATTAGTATCAAAGTGTGTTGACAACATATTTGGAATACACTTATGACAACTTTGTTTACATATATCGTGAGAGGATTATGGATGATCACCATCACATCTACCTCATAACAGACAAATTTAGGCTCTTGACATGCTATATAGCTGTATTTATACTCTGCTGATTTTTCGATCTTGTATCAGTGACATGTAGTCTAGATGGTTGATTTTCTGACTTCAAACGCAGATTGAAGCACCTGGAGTACATTTTAAATATGCATGATCAGTGCATCGAGAAACATAGAGCAAATAGCTGACTAATATAGCAGTACATTTAAATTTGAAGCTTTAAGATAACTATATGTATTACCATCGCTTTAACTTAACCCTAAAGCTCATAACCCAAATCCCACACTATGTACATAACAAAGTGCATGATTCAACATGTGCACAAAAAACTGAATCAAAGAATATATTCTTCTGCTTGAGCATGAGTTCAAAACCAATTTTGGGAAGAAAAAAAAGGGTAGAAAGCTGCAACAACAAAATCAACTAAGTGTAACATAGAAAAAGATGAGACATTTCTTATGCCAGAACAAAAGAGCATAAAGTTTTCAACAATAACATGGTTTTGGTGACTTTAAAATGCGTTATTTTCTAAGTGAAAGATGGTACCTTTTTGAGTTAAAGAGCAAGAGGAACTGATGCTTAAGCTTCGAGCGAAGTGAGTTTAGTGTTTCATGGCAAGCAGGAATAGGAAAGGCGATGAAGAAGAGTAAATTTGTGGGCTTCATCTAGCCTGTGTGTAACGTAGTACGTACTGTGGTCAAGTTTCTTTCAGAGAGTGTCAGCTTGGAAAACCCTGTGGATTGAATATTTCGAGACTGAGATTGCCGGCCGCAGATCAAAAAATCAAAACATGAAAATGAATTATAGATAATTTGTAACTTAGACCTAAACCTGAAACAAATATTATGCAATAAAGGAGATGATATCCAAGAAAACAGAAATTATGCATGTCAATTAAAGAACAAAAACTTTATACAAAACTTTACATCAGATAAAGCCATTTTTCTATGCTGTGCAACTTGAATTTTTAGGACTTTACCATTACTCATCAATTGTTTAGCATTTGTGTATTCAGTGCAACATGAATTCTGAGGTATGTGGTTCCACTTTTCAATCATCAAACTATCGATTAGTCATACGTTACCTCTTCCCTTGATTTTGTTATAAAGGTTTATAACTGGCTCTTCAAACACATGGCTCAGTTGAAATCATTGGTATCATCTTCACACATTTCCCACTCACCGCTCGACAATAAAACAGTTTCCCATCAAGGGTCTCTAGAATAATCTTCAAGGTGAAACGAAGAATTCCAAATCAAAAAGGCCTAGTCTTCAATATTTTTCTCTGACTACAATACGATACATTCACACCACTAAGTATTTATAGGTAGTAATTGAAATTTGATCTATCTCTTGATGAAAGATGGAATCTGAGTTGTAAAAAACTACAAATAAGTTCAGCTCACAACTCACATGGAAAAATCCAAGTTCCATTCAAAGATCTATATCTCAACTTTCATATTAACATCTATTGTTACCTCTGATTTTTCAACCTTGAATCCTGTAACTATAAGGCTTTCCTTCATAAGGCTCCACACTCAAGATCGAAATCTCCTGCATAATTCACCTAAATCACAATGACAATCACAGATTCAAAGACTTCAAACCAAATAGTAGTAAATCCTGCTCCATGAATTAGTTAGAGAATAGTATAAACACTCATTCTCCTCCACCCAACCTTTTCCCAACAAAATTAATGATGAAATTGATTTTCACCTTGTTGTCTGATCTCAAAAATTAGAGATCTCAATGATTAAGCAGTGCTCCTTCCTCCAACTGGTTTCTTAATCCAGTATTGCTTTACTTCGATTTCTGCATATATACAGAATAGTAGAAAGCTCATAAGCATATTATACAATAGAAACTCATGATCGATTATATTCACAGTTTGTGAAGAAGAATTATGAGAAATGGAAGAGAGAGAGAGAACCTTACAACAATGAAGATAGATCCCACAACGTCTTTCTGATTCCATTAGGAAGTGTTATTGTCGACTCAATTCATTAGTTCAATCAACTACTGTGACCACAAATTGAAACCAAAACAAAGCCAAAATTAGACTACATGATCATATCCTATAGACACACATCATAATTAGACTACCCTGATTCAAATATGCAGAAATAGATATAGCTCATATGCTATTATCAATGTACATATTCCATGCTAAATGTATGACTGAATTCTGTCAAGAATGCAACAGATTTCAAATTTCATCCTCAAGATTTGCAGAAAATAAAAAGCAGTGAGAACAAAAGGATGAAATCTACAAATATATTGGGAAAGAACGAAGCTTACCCAGATAGTGAGACAAAGTCGGACAAAGTAGAGATGACATATCTACATCTCGACCGTAACATTTGCTGATCACCTCTCAACCTCATGAACGGGTCTAGCTGCTTCCAAGAGGGAGGGAGAAGTCAGAGCCGACGAAGTCCGAGTTTGAAGTCTTGCATTCTCTTCTTTTCTAGGTTTTATCTGTGTTTCTCTCCTTGAAATCAGAGTCGGAAGCACTACCCGCTGTGCAGAGTGTGCAGACAGCTAAAGGAGAGAGCCAAGAGACTGCTGCGCCGAAGCGAGGGAGAGAAGAAAGAGGCAACCAGATTGAGAGAGAGCATGCGAGAGGAGAGAAAGAGGGGGAGCGAGCGAGGAGAGAGAGAGAGAGAGAGAGAGAGAGAGAGCAAAATGATGCAACAGAGAGAAATGATCAGAAGATGCGCAAATGAACGAAAGAAAAAGCAATTATAGAAGAAGAAAAAACAAACCATCCAGCATGATTTAAGTGCTGTTTTTCATCTTCTTCTTTAGTTGCTAAAGATATATGTTGTGCATATATATAAGATCCACATAATAATGGTTAGCTAAAGATAAAGATATATGTTCAGATATATTATATATATCAAATATTTTGTAGAACATCTCTATAGACTATATTTCTCGTATAGTTATTAGGCACTTCATCATCATTTTGTATGATTATTTTCAAACCTTTTTTCGACGTCACTCTTGATAATGCCACGTATAATTGTCCGTGAGTGAAGATTGGCTCTGATAAATATATTCCGACTTGATTTAATGATTGACCTTGACTTTTATTGGTGGTCATTGCATAACAGGGTCTAACAGGAAATTGACGTCTTTTGAAAGTAAATGGCCATTTAGTTTCAGTTGCAAACAATATTATTCTTGGAATATGTACTTTTTCTCCAATGTTGCTGCCAGTCAGTATTTTTGCTTCTATTAATCTTTCAAACAATCTAGTCACAATTAACCTGTTCCATTACACAAACCACGTGTCTGATCTATATTTCTTAATAACATAATAGGCATACCAATTTTCAATATAAGTTCATGTGTGGGCAAACCACTAAATTCAAGCTTATTCAAAAATTTCATAGGATACAAAAGATTAATATTATCACTGCTACCTGAATTATATGAAATTGAATCACAACTAAAATATGACATATTATTTCCAGGCACTAATTTTATCACATAATTATTTATTTCATTAACAGTTACATTTTTCGGAGTAATAATTGCCCGCTCTCTCAAATAATTTTTATCATTGTATTTTGTATCAAAATTAGGATAAGTTGCTTCAAAAATTGATTTTATGGGTTCTATTGTACCATCGGCCAATAAATCTTTCGGTATATCAATCCAACTCAAATCGTGGTCATCGACAGGCAATTTAGATTCCAATCGACCCTCACCTATTTGCAACAACCATTCAGCAAAGTCTTTAATCTCATTTTTTTCAAGAGGAGTCAAACCAACTGTCGACAATCTCATATTTTCTGTAAGGTGAAATACTGTAATATTAGGCCACAAATATGAATTATTTAATGATGCTTCAATTACTTGCTCTTTACTACCACCTTGAATCACAGGCAATGTCTGTCTAAAATCTCCACCGAATAAAATTGGTTTTCCTCCAAACGGTTTTTCTTCGTTGGACAAAAGATCACGCAATGTTCTATCCACTGATTCAACACACCATTTGTGACACATTGGAGCCTCATCCCAAATTATTAAATTGGCCTTTTCAAATAAAGCAGTATGGTTGCTTTTTTTATTTATACTACAATATGAATCTTTCTCTATCTGAGGTTTTATTTTGAAACGTGAGTGAGCTGTTCTGCCTATCGGAAGTAATAACGAAGCAATGCCAGATGAAGCAACAGCTAAAACAATCTTGCCTTCGGATCTCAACCTTGAAATAATAGTATTCCATAAAAAAGTTTTTCATGTACCTCCGCTACCGTAAACAAAGAACGACCTTGGATTCTTTTGTTCAACAGCTTTAATCACCACATCGTATATCATCTTTTGGTTACCATTTAATTTGGAGACAAAGTCAAAATGTTGTTGCTTTAGAAATTCACAATCAAAATCCAGTTCTTCTCTGATAAGTCTATTTTGAAGTTGATGTATTTGTTGCGTCTTTGGCATGGGCAAGTGATGATCTCGTAAACTACTTGACGACAAATTGAATAATTTTTCAAGTTCAAGTAGAACCGCATTCTTTAATTCATCGTCAGGTATGTTGACGTTTTTCATGTTTAAATTGGTTATCAATTTATGTGATATATCGTCAGACATGCTAACCCAATATGCATCAAGCAAAGCTCGGGGATCGGAAACATTGCAATATAAAATTATTGTCACAAATAAATAACGAATTTGAGCAGAAGTGGCAGTAAAAGTATATTCTAACAATGCTTCGAGCCATTCTTTATTATCACCTAGTAATCCCAAAGCTCGACATGCTTCTTGAAAAGTAGGGTGTACCTTCCCATTCACCATTCTTATTGTCTCAAAATCGATACAACCTTTTTGAACATTCAAGAGCATTCTAAGATAATACAATTCGCCCGCATTCGGTGGCACATGCGCAATTCTACCAATAGCACGATATTGATGCCTCCGAGTCCATATTTTTTGTTGAACATTCCACACATACTTAGTAGGAAATCGAGTGTAAGTTAATTTTCTTGCCTTCTTACATTTCTTGTTAGCATCAAACCAACCAGTAAGCATTGTGGTTTCTATTAATGGAGTTTTTAACACATTTTCAAGAAAATTATATTGATGGAAACAAACATTTTGTTCATTCGGTAAATGAATTTTTAAATATATAACTGCAGGAAATCTAGAATGAATGGAAAATTCAAATAAACGCCATACAGCTTCATGAGGTGTTAGATATCGACAATTGAGATAATTTTGGATTTCATCGTTTACATTATCACGAACCAATATGCGAGCTCTATCGGGTCCTTTATTTATGTATTTGAATAAATATTTTATCAGCATAGATTGAGAGCACGATTCAACATTTATGTGTGCTTTATACCTCAACAATAAATTAGCATTATACGGTACAACAAAATTATTACCAATTTCAACTCCCTTTTTAACCACAAAACGTAATTCATCGTCACGACGTCTATATTGAGGAGGCTTTATTGACTGAAAATTTGTGTGGGAAATAAATGGTTTTGGAAAATGCTTTGAACACAATTTGTTTTTCATACACGGAGAGGAGGGATTAAGTTGACCACAAGGACCGTGAATCATAAACTGACTGACTATTTCAAACAATTCCGGATGAATATTTTTATCGGGCAATTCCGCTGAAATTATAGAATCCACATCCTTTGCTGTATGATATTTGTATTTATGTTTAAGCCAAAATAACATATGAGCATGTGGCAAACCTCTCTTTTGGAATTCAATTGTAGATACATGAGCATGGACTTCTCCAAAAGGTTCTCCATTGTTAATATATTCAATCATATCATCCACTTTTATTTTAAATATTCGACAGATGATATCAGGACGATCTTCTGCCTTGTATCCTGGTTTTTTTTCAAAATATCTCATAATTTCTGGCCATTTTACATTGCACGTGAAAATAATGAACAAATCAGGATTACCGTATTCTCTACAAATTGTCATTGCATATTGGTAGTTATTTATCATATTTCTTGGACTACCCGTGTGAGAAGAAGGAAGAAAAACTCTTTTTCCGACTTCAGATCCTTCCACAATTCCATCAGACACAAATGTAGATATATTATTCCATGTTTCGCACCTCAATTCTGGTTGATGATGTCTTATATAGTCCAAACGATTTTCTTCGACAGTTGCATAAGCATCGACTAAATATTGCTGAAATAATCTTCCACCCTTTAACAAAGTGCTTGATTGATTTTCCCTATCATGAATTTGATAGCATACAAATTTGCTCATTGTTAAGTTTCTTTCTTTGCCTGGATCATCGCGTGCAACTGGTCTTAATTTCATATTAATCTTAAATCCATCATCTCCATGTGGAAAAAGAAGCGGATACTGCAATGACATTAATTTCGGATGAATTTTAGAGATTCGCATCAATGGTCCTTCGTATGGTCGAATAATTATATCTCTATTAGAATTAAATTCACCTATGTCTCCTACAATGAGTCCACC
The DNA here is from genome assembly GCA_946800695.1 of Geum urbanum. Lineage (NCBI taxonomy): Eukaryota > Viridiplantae > Streptophyta > Magnoliopsida > Rosales > Rosaceae > Geum > Geum urbanum. The sequence continues at coordinate 45,487,516 of OX327013.1, forward strand.
AATTTCAGAAGATGAAGGCAATTCATATTGTTTGCTGTCATTTTTTCGGCGATCAAGCATAGTCATATCATAATTGGGCAATGAATTATTTTGAAAATCATCTCTCACACATCGATATTGTTTGGTTAATTCATTATACTGATCCAACAATTCTACCAATCCTTCCACAATTTGGACATCAATTTTCTTATTTGCATTATTTGGATCAATAGCAATTATTCGATTGAAAACCTCATTTTGAGTGTCATACACATATAATTGAGCATATTTTGGAGGTTTTCATTCCTAAGGTAAAACTGAACCCATTTTATGATACACTTGTCCACATATTGTAAACACATAAGGACCTCTCCCACTGTTTACATTTTGTTCAATTGTAGCTCCCATAGACGTAAAAGCAAACATTGAATTATAAACTCTAATATTCTCACGAAATAATACACTTTTTCTCCCATGATTTGGATTTAACAATTCATCAAGAAAAGCCGGAGTTGGATATGACATCGGAAGTTGCACTCGGCCTTTTTCACAACAATGTGTATAAATCCATTGATTCTTCACTTTCTTTTTCAAAGCTTCACTTGACCAGAAAAAGGCAGCACAATGAATACATCGATGTGAATCATCACCAGAGTCGTTATAATCAATAACGACGTCTGCAGTTGCCATAATAAAGATATGAATTAGATAATGAATAATTGATGATGATATAATTGAATATGTAGTATTGAATAATGAGATTGAAAGTGGTCCTCACCTGCAATTACAATTATAAAGATATAAGTTAGATATTTGATGTTTATAATGAATGTTTAATAAAGGATAATTGATATTAAAAAAATTTCTCACCTGCACGACTTCGTTGATATGATGCCTGCCCAAAAATTCCTGCCCCAACATCACAATTCATTAAAAAGAACTATGGTTAGACTAACTGACAACCAGCTTATTGTTATTAGTCAAATACCAATACTAATTGCAGCTTCTTTTTCTCTATTTTTCTAACATTTTCACTACGTAAGTAAAAATACAATTGAGCTTAAATCCTATACTGCAATAGCTCAATTTTCTGCCTACATTTATCAACTAAATTGTGTCACATGTACATTTTCTTAAGCCAAAACCATCAAATGTCACGTCTCATCCTTTATGCAAAAATGATCAAGCTAAATGCAACCTAAATTTTTGTTTTTAAACTCTAATTTATGCTCCAATATAATTCAGGAAACAAATTTGACTCGACTGTTTGAAGAAAACTACCACATGTTTCAATACCTGATATAAGTTCATGCGCTTCTTCATTGTCATTGCAGTCGCTGCTATCATCACTGATAGTCTGTGCTTGTGTCTCTAACTCATACAATAGTTGAAGAGACGATTGTCTTTTGGTCAAAGACGTCTCGTCTTGTTGGCTTCCTGTAAAATTATTAACATCGTTTGACTTACTAAACATATACATACAAACTTTTGTTTTCAGGTGTAATGTTCAAATACCAACAGAGAGTCATTCAAATAATAAAACAACAATTGTAGTCTACACTACCTGCTGATGTTCCTGATTCATTAGAAAACGTTTGAAAAAAACGTTGTCGTTTGGTGAAACATCTCTTGTCATGTTGGGTTCCTGCAACAGACTCTAAAGTAATCGCCGACTTCTTTGTCCACCGCATAGCTAAAAAGACATTTTTAGCAAGAAAAAATCAGCCATAGACAATAAAAGTATACATACCAATAAACTAAATAATAAGATGGTTTGGCTTCGAAAGGTAAAAATTAAATAAGTTGGGCTATTCTATAAGTGAAAGAAGAACTAATACGAAAGAATGTCATTTTAACCATCAAACAGATAAATACAAACCAGAATTCCTAGTGTTTACTATCAAAATAGTATTTACCGATTCTTATAAGTAACAAAAGTTCATAATCCACAGTACCTGGAATCACTTCCTGAACATCTCCATTGTTGTTGTGCGTTGTTTTCTCGGCCTCATAGCATGCTGAAAATTCATCAGCAAAAGGTCTTAAAAGACATTGTCTGTTGCCTAAAGATTTCTCGTCTGCTTCAATAGTAGACTCCACCGTACCCATTGGCTTCTTTCTACGTCCCATGCCTGAACACATTTTTGGCAAAAAGATAACAAACATTGTGTATAATAAAATATGGAATATAACAGAAACCAAGAACTAATAGGATGCATAAAAACTAATAAATTAGGAACAAATACAAAACACCGCAGTTTGTGGAATCACAACCAAGACAGTTCATATTCTCTACCCCAAAACAGAAGCAAAACATTGAACTCAAATTACAAACCCAAATCAAAACATATCTTGTAATGAACATAGCAGGCAACCCAAAACCATGATTGAATCACGGCACCAAGTATAAATATTCAAACTCATCTAGAAAATAGCTAACCAAGAGCATGCTTACCTTGCAAATCAAAAAAGTAGATTGAATAGCAAATGACAGAGCTCATAGATCGTAAAAGCAAACACTAAAACAAATTATAGCAAATTAGTCACACAATTCACTGATGCAAGAAGGGCAAATTTTAACAAAAAAACAAAATAGAGTACGGCTAGAGGGCTCAGGCCAAGAGAAAATGGTCAAAATTAATGTAAAGCATTATAGATTAGACATTAAATGGGAGCAATAAACTTCAATAGGGATAAGCTGACCTAGCTACTTTAGCTATGAAATCCTGTAAATTTAAACTAATACGAAATCAGAATTACATATGCAGACCCATAAAAGGTGACACGGAGCTACCCTATATAATTGGACAAATTACGAAAACAATAAACCAGACCCATATAACTGAAATTGATTGTTCTGCCAATAATAGCGAAGACCAATAGATAGGTCTCATAACTGTATGAAATTCTGCATCTCTGAAGCAAACTAAAGCTGCCCAAGAATTTGTATTAGATTTAGTTGCAAACAACCTGAGAATGGGACGATGCAAACTAAAACTTTCGTTATGTTAGCTAATGATAGCAAATCAGACACCAAATGCACCCCCTTCTATGTATTGATTCGACTATCCCAATGTTTCCATACTTAGTTTAATAGCTAATAATAGCAAATTTGATTGTGTATAATAGCTAATAATAGCAAATCCCAATGTTTCTATGCAAACAAACTGTACTGTATATTCTGCTCAAAGACCCAAACTTTTCTTTAAAACAATGAAGAGATGGGTCCAAGAGAAATAGAAAGTAAACTAATGAGACCAACAAATCATAGAACCAAAAGCTAACAGTGAGATCAACAGCACAGTTGCAGCCAAACTATAATCATATCTAATAATGCAAGATGGTAGACATAGAAACAATAGCAGAATGACGCAATTAAGCTATTTTCGCATAGAACATGGACACCCTGGCAATAAAATAATATTTGCATATACATACATGTGTGGTCATGACATGACAATTGTTAACAATTTAACCTCTAAAATTGAAATCAAAACTCAAAACACAGTATACACCTTATTTCAGAATTACGAATAAGATCCATTTTTCTCAAAACATAGTGGAAATCAAATCAAAATACACTGAGATCCATTTTAATGCATTACCATTTGAATCAACACAAAACTCAAACCGAAATACACTAAGATCCATAATGAACGAATAAGATCTCAAACCGAAATATGTAGTGGATAAGTACACATTATTATATACGCTAGCTATATATATCTATTGCCCATAGAGATGCAAATGTATTCAGATCAAGATTTTGCTTTGTTATATAGTAAATTAATGAAGAGCCAACACTGTTTCAATGAGTGACACAAATATCATAAACAAACTAACAGAAGAATTTACCTAGATGCAACTGTAAATACAGTGTCTATTATTATGATAGTGGAATAAAGTTTTACCGTATTTGTCAATGTTCTTTAATGGTATATACGTGGTGCTGAAAATGAATGTGAATGAATGTGGTACACAATTAGACATGATAAGAATTCAAAGTGGTAGATGAATGAAGTGCAGCTCCGGCTTTCTTAGATCCTACAGGAATCTTCTTTAATATTAGGAAAGCACAATCATAGTCTAGAAAGCAAAGCAAAGCCTCTCTATTATGCCAGTGTTGATCCCTTTTGCATTATCCCGGGAGACATCTTCTGCACCCTTTACCCTATCCCCTTCCCCGTCTTCCTCTCAATTTTTGACACATTTCAGTGGCAATCTAACTCAGCAAACATTCTCTAATACTCCACTAACCCCGTTAACCTCCTAACTTTAACTCAACCATCAACCTTAACTCAATTACTGCCAATCAAAACTGAAAAATTGGATTATTCTATTGAAAAAAATAAATCCTTTGGTAGAATACCAAATGCCTACTGCTTGCTAAAGAAGTCTCTGGAGAAGCTTGTTTGCTCCTCCTCTATTCAAGAAAAAAAGATGGTTCATACTCTTAAGTCTCTAACCAGATGAATGAAAAGTTTCTATGCCATTTTCTGATATTCTTAAGCAAAAGTCGTAATCTCATTGAGATCATTAAAGCATATATACTTCACACTCTAACCAAAATTTATGTTATTGCTGTACTTATTAATTCATAGAAATTTAAAATACAAATAAGGTATGAGCAGCTCTACAACTTATTAACAAAGTATTTGATAAATTTAGAAGACCTGGGCTGATACTGGCATTTGATCCAAACGTATGTGCTAATATACAATCTGGGATGGAGGTGGGTCAACTCTTCCAATTATATTTTCACACGTTGACTTGTAAATTCATACCTATGTCTTTTAAGTCTCATATCAAAGCATTTCACTGTTGTGGGATGAACGGCATGCTCGTTCAGTTTTTTTGTCCCTTTACGAACCATTAACAGGAGTATGTATAGTGTATTTTGTGAATCCTCACAATTTAGTGAGCGACACAAATCTCAAAAACAAATTCATACCCATGTGAAATCGAATCCTCACCATATTCAAATTAGACCCAATAGATATTCAGAGCAATGGGTAAGAGATGTAGAGTACCAACAAATTTATAGTCAAAGAGAGATAAAGAGAGAGTTACCTATCAGAGTTCGAGAGAGATAGCAATGGGTCTCTGTTCTTTGAGCCTCTGCGATATTGAGTGGTGTGCGTCAAGAATGAGAACACAATATGGTATGGTCGAATCAAGGCTGATACGGGCGGCGACTGAGCAAGGCAGAGTGCTACAACAAAGTGACAAAACCAAAGTGAGAAAGAGAGTCAGAGATCGCGTCTCCTTCTCCAAAACAGTCACAACTATCACAGTAAAAGAAAAAGAGATTGAAGCAAAAAAGAGAATGAAAAGAAGAGAGCCGAACAAATGTCAGTCCAGAAAAGCTGGAGATCGATGTTTTGAGGAACTTTCGGTGATCGATTTCGTCGGAGAGGAAGATTGCAGGAGATCGAGAGCAACGGAGAGCAAAGGCTGTCCAGAAAAGATAGAGATCGATGTTAGTGACTGGTGAGGAACTGGCGATGAAAAACAAACCTATGGTGAGATCGAGATCGAATGAGAGACAAATCGTGTAAGACCTGATCCTACTACGTACCAACGGTGAGAGGAGACCGGTGAGATCGATGGTGCGAGAAGATAAGACTTTGATCAGATAACAACGTGAGGTTCTGATGAGTGGTGAGAGAGAACCGCACGGTTCGCATGCTTTGAACAATTTCAAACAGTAACCCAAAAGTATGAACAGTAAATCACGTTATGTGTACAGTAAGACTCTCCTTTGTTATATAGTAAATTGGTGCATTAGGGATTCTCTTCTCAATGAAGTCCTTGACTTGCTCCTACCAATTTGGTGGCCACCTCCTTTGCCTAGATTGGAGATCATTCTCGACAAGTCCCTGAAGATCTTGTCCATCTTCTAGTCAATGCGGCCCATGTCTGCCTGTAGAGTGTTCGTAGTGACTCTCAGTTGCTCCTAGCCCAAGGCTAGGCTATCAAGGCATACTTTTGGCTTACTCTGTGCGACTCGGCCTTGGTTGAAATCTTGTTTCAGACCCACTAGCTTTTTGATCGCTCTATCAATTGTGTGGTTTAAGTCTTAAAGCTGTGCGATTAGGGCTGCATACTGCTTTTCCAGATGCTAGTCACGTAAAGCAGCATACTCTTTGTATTCATTGTAGGGCATGTCCCTAAACTCTTCTGAATTTTTGACGACAAAAGTCATAGCCGATTTTGGCATCTGCTTATATCCTGTCTGGTGAGAATTTTATATTCATTGTTGCCAGTTGTTCTCGTGGAGAGGGTTGTGTTTGCTGAGAACAAATTTGTGTATGTGAGAAAGGGTCCCAATCTTGTCACGAATCTTTCTATTTATACTGATCACTCAAGCGTATCTCTTGACCTGTAAAGAGTAGAAAATCTAAATCCTTAAAAGACTTTGAATACTGGATTCACAAGATTACGTTTTCCTTGCTCGACAAGGATTACAACGAGATGTTTCCTTCTGTAACTGGGATTATCATACGAGCGCTGGAACCGGCCTATGAATTTTACTCGTAACCAAAATAACTAAGATTTATTTTATGATGCAAACTCCATATGCTCGGCCTAGATTTCATAAGTAGATGCACATGTTCTTTAAACAAAAGAAGGACTAGCTAGCATTTCAGAAAGCACCCATGAAATGTCTACAACACTTAAATCCATATAATGACATCTCATGAATATTGATGCATGAATCCCTTAACTTTTTCAAAACAAAAAGCCTAATTAAGCAGAAAAGAAGTGTAATCACAGATGAGAGAAGTTCGTTATACAACTAAACATTATACTAAAGAGCCGGCAGAGACTAGAGGGAGGGCCAAAAGGCAGGGGATTTTGCAGTCAGGTGTGATTAGTTGTCGCTTAATACGACATTAACATTACGATTAGGCCAAATGCTCCCAAAATACCTTATCACCAAATTTTAAAGGAACCTTATCTCCCAAGTGATCACTAAAGAGTGGAGAAACTCTGAGTTTGTTTTTGGAGCAATTTACTTGACCACTCCAAAATTGGGGAGACTCTTCGGACCATTAAATGTGTCCATTGTCCAATACAAATTCACCATGTGTTTTAGGTAACTCTAACAACTTTCTTATCGAGAAAAATAAAATTTTGGAGAATATTAGATATTTTTTCACTCCAACAATTTCTCAATTCCATTTCTCAAAATAGAAAAAGGGATGAGACAGAGGAATAGACCATCATTAATATTTCGCAAATTCCAATGTCTCACAAGCACTTTTATGAGTCTCAATAAAAAAAATGTTTTAATGTTATAATAAATAAAAACATAGTTATAATAAATGCATGAATCTGCAAAATAGGAAAACTGTTGGAATTGGAACATAATTTATTTTTAGAGATTTTGACTTTTATTTTTCTATTTTACAAAAATTATGGAGAAGTTATTGGTTATTGGAGTTGATGTAAGAGTATTTTGAAATTTTCCGCATGTAATTAGTGGAGTCAACATACCACGTTACAAGATCGCTCCACTAATGCACTTTCTCCTGAAACCGACTGTGTTCATGTAAAGAGTAAATAGTGGCAATGTAAGTAAGACGAATAATATATATATGCTTTGGTTGAAACTTGAAAGTTTGAAACTGAAGGAACTGGTTACTTTGACAAGAAATAATTATACATAAATTACTCAATAAATGAATGATTTGAATGATTTAATGAGAGGAATATGACTAAATTAGAAAACGAATAACGGCAAGACAGAGGAAGGAATTGTTACAAGCAAGAAAGAAGAGGCGGTTAGTTCTTCAGCTTTTTCCTAAGCTACTTGAGTGAGTTTTGGTTCTTCTTCTTCTTCATCTTCGTTTCTCTGAAATCAAATCTAAACCATTGGTGGGTTTGGCGTAGGATTCTCAGTTGAGTACACGTGCAAAGCTTCTATCTTTAACTAGCTCTCACTCTCACACTTTTTTAATCATCTTTGCTTCCATGCATGGATTTCTCCTCCTCCAAATATAGTCAAGCTCACAATAGTCAGCGAGGGAGAGAGAAACAAGCGCTCGCTCACTCACTCCCAACTCTTTTCTCTCTTCTTAATTTGGCTAATGACCTCATGAAATTACACATCTTTTTTTCTCGATTTTCAACTACCCAATTTATAAGATGGTGATGAGCACAGAGCTCTCTTTTTCTACTAAATTGTGAGCCAGAAAAAGCTACTTGCTCTAAGCGCAGTATATCACATATTTGTTTGGATCAAGATTGGTTAATTTCTCTTCCTTCTAGTCCAAGTTTTGAGCTTTTTCCCTTCATTTTCTGATCTGGGCTCTCTCTCGATCAGTAGTTTTCTTCAGGGGTGTTCTGTTTCAATGGCATTTGGCTTGTTTTAGTGTGATGAGATCGAGAATCTTCAGTTTCATCGAGTTCTGGATCCGATTTTGAAGTGTCTGGTTAGCTTGTGCTTGTTGTTTAGCTGTAGTTCATATTTGTTGAATTCGAATTATAAGTTTGTAGTTCAATGGAGGAAGAACAAGAATTCAAGTATTTTTGCAAGCTGTGCAGCAGGAGCTTCCCTTGTGGCAGATCCCTAGGTGGTCACATGAAGTCTCACTTGATCAACAACACCAACAATTCGGATGATCAAAAGTTTGTTAAGTTCTCATCCGATCCTCAAGCAAGTTATGGCCTCAGGGAGAACCCGAAGAAAACTTGGAGGATTGCAGATTTGAGCGAGGACACTTCTTCACATTATGCCGCGGATCACAAGTTGTGCAGAGAATGCGGCAAAGGGTTTCCATCTTGGAAAGCCCTTGTCCTTCACATGAAGTGTCACTCGAATTCGGTTACTAATAGCTCGGAGAACGACCCAGATTCTTGTACTAGTGCTAAAGTTGCAGACAGCCAATCCGAAAGTGAGACTACTAATACTACTAGGAGGAGAAGAACAACATCCATAAAAAGAAAAACAAGGCACATGGGCAACAACAACACTGCTACTACAACCTCTTCTTCTAATTTCTCTATTGCAAACAATAATGCTTCCTCATCTGTAACCGAGATTGAGCAAGAGCAGCAAGTAGAGGTTGCTCTCTGTTTAATGATGCTTTCAAGGGATTTGAGTCATTGGGGTGGCTTGAAATTTGTTGCTGATATTGATCACAGTGCCTCTGATACCAACTCGGAGTTTTCGGATGATCCATCATCCTTTAGAACAGAAATTCAGGATAAGCTGAAGAAACTAGAGAAGAAGAAGAAGATGATAGAAGAGGAACTTTCTGTTGGTGAGTTTTCCAAGAATGATAGGATTATAAACTTGGTCAAGAAATATGACTTGGCTGAAGCTCATGAGTTTGGTTCCAATAAGTTCAACCCAAGCAACAAGAGGAAGCCTCAAGTTGGTAATGATCACAACTCTCCACAAAGACATAAGTATGAGTGTGGTACTTGTAACAAGGTTTTCAAGTCATACCAAGCTCTGGGAGGCCATAGAGCTAGTCACAAAAAGATCAAAGGATGCATTCCTTCGAAGATCGAGAGCAGCAAAAACACAACCGAATTCGACACAGACCTCTCCTCCGATCATCAACCAAGTAAGCTCAGTAGTCTCATTGATCATCAAGATGTTGTTGTTGTCAAAGCTGAGAAAAGCATCATCACTACAAAGAGTAAGGGGCACTGTTGTCCAATCTGTCTAAGGGTTTTCCCTACTGGCCAAGCATTGGGGGGTCACAAGAGATCTCATGCAATTGTTGACAGTAGGAACGGCCAAAGCACCTTAGTCATTCCCAAACCACCAACTCCTGAAGTTAGGGACTTTCTTGATCTCAACCTTCCTGCTCCTGTTGAGGAAGAGAGCAGTACCAGCCATGCTGCTGCTTCACAAGCCTTTAAGCCGTGGTGGGTCGGAAACAGCCATAAGCCAGGCGCCCTTGTTTCATAGGCCAGCCGGTTTCCTTATCCAATTCAACACTCCCTCTCAAGTAAATGCATTTAAATTATATCTCGAATGCTCAACTTGTCAAGTGCAGAAGCTAACCGCCACAGAGATTCCAATAAAGATTCGAGGGTGTACAGAAGAACTACATACACATAGTTCTCAACATCAATTCATTAATTCTTTACACATTATATACTATTTCAAATTTTCATATCACATTACCATATTATTTTCCTTGCATCTTGAAACTTCATATACTGTAAATGATGAACTTCGTATTATGGTATACAACAGAGTTGTACTTTCTTTATGCACAAAAGTTATCCGTTTGGGGTAAATGGGAGCGAGGGTGTTGAAAAATTGGGAAAGCTAGCTAGCTCAAGGTGGTTGTTTAGTCACCTACCAATAATACCATTAAACATGACAACCCATCTCACTCATTTTCTTTCTTTCTCAAACTTAGTATGTATGCAAGTGATGCTTATACTTGTCTACGCCAAGATCTATCCTCTATAGAAAATAATGGCTCCCTTTATGAAAAGAGAGAGAGAGAGAGAGAGAGAGAGAGAGAGAGAGAGAGAGAGAGAGAGAGAGAGAGAGAGAGAGAGAGCAATTTGGACCACTGCAAATCTTTATTACATGCGAAGTGTAAGTGATCACTAGAGCACGCCATCTCCGCTGGTCTCTCAAAACCAACTGCCACTGGGGTTTCCTACTTTAGTTTTGCTTGAGTTAGAATTCTTCTAAACTTGCTTTACGGATCAGAGCTCGAAAATGGGACTTAAGTTTCTAACAAATTAGTGGCTTCGAAGGTAATTAATATAAAGATGTCCACAGCGGATCGTATCATTCATATGTATAAAGAACACATATTCATGTGAGAAAAGAGTCAAAACAGAGGACTACGAACTCTCTTATTAATCTAGAGAACTCATCTCTTGTTAGGGAGGAGTCGAATTCTTGTTGATTTTCATTGCCAAAGTTTGTACATATGATGTGATGATGTGATGTGAGAGCAAATTTTGTACCCCCTCAAGTTTGTGCCTCTTGTAAATCTACAAAACAAACAAGTCGGAGCATGGGTGGTACTATGTTAAAACTATCCGATGCTTAGGTCAATTGATGTTGAACAAAATCTTAGAAGTTCGTAGGCTAGAATATGTTACCTTGGCCATGTCAGTATGACTCTTCTTATATAGGGATCGTGATAGGTCTAAGTATAGTTCGTATTAAAATAAGATTACGTACTTTCGATCCAGTAAAGAACATATTTTTTATTTAGGGTTATTATGATTACCCAATTATCACGAGTTTTTGGGTGCAATCCCTCAAAAATTCTCTGATGGCCAAAACTGATTCCCAAAATTGTTATAGTGGTATACTGGTTATCTTTTGCAATTTTGATACAATTTATGAATTATTCGAGCTTAAGAATTCCGCTTGTGGAGGGTGTTAGAATTAATGAGATGCGGTTGCTTTTCCGATTACACTCATATAACAATACTTTGTCAAACAGCTCAAAGTGGAACAATAACTTAACTATTTATCTTATCACAGTATTATATGCTCGTAATCCTTCTTTTCACACTCTTATAGTTATTATAATATTATGCATTGTAATGTTTCGTTTAACATTCTTTGTAGGAAGTCAATCACTTCCAGCAATATTTTTCAAAATCTTATTACAACATTTTGTCCTAATTTCAAGTTTGATGTTAGGAAGTCAATATTTCCAGCAATTCTATAAAAAGTGCCGTTCTCTCGTTACAAGCTTGTAAAAACATTTAAAATTTTACTCACGTGGTTTTCTCCAACATCTCAAATCCTCAATAGTACGTTTTCAACTTATTCGTCTCGGTTTAAGTTTTTATATAATTCATGCAAATAAAAAACATGATTAGTCACGAAAATTTAAGTTGGAAAAGAATCATCAACACAATTGTGTCAAGGTGAAAATATAACTAATCTTGTGAGAATTTTAAGCTCACACACAACACGTATAGGTCCATAAGAATGGAATTCATGATAATCGCAACTTTGCCTCACACCAGAGCCATGTGTATCTAATTTTCCACACAAAATCATAAAAAGGAAAATAAACTATTCTAAACAAATGTTCTCTGTAGTTCACAAAACAAAATCAAAACACTATTCCTTGGTGGATTGCAATTCTAGCCCAATTATTATCCGGTCTTTGTTGCAAGTTAGAAACCCAAATCCATCAAAGGGCCCAATAGTATTGTAACATTATACGAACAAACTTGTTGACCCGACCCGACCCGACCCATGTGCCAGTTAAGCGCCAAACTCCATGGACCCCACCACCAAAACCAAAATTGCGCTGGCGATTCTTTAAACCCAGTAAACTCCATCATTTTCTCAGACACAAAACAAAAACGAATTCAAATTTCGAATCAAATCTCCATAAACCCCAAAAACTCCAATTCAATTCCCCTAAACCCCAAACCCAGGTAAACGAAATCATCTTCTGTTTATCTTCATGTGGGTTCTGGATGTAATACCCAGTTATATATAAATGTGTTAACTGTGTACGGAAGTTCATTCTAGCTTTGCTTACTGGAGCCAATTTGATGATGCCGTTTTTACTGACTATGAATGTGAAATTGTATATGGGCTTTGTGTAGTTAGGTCAAAGAAGCTCTGGGAATGTCGAGAAGCAGTAGTAGCAGAAGCAACAGTAGCAGCTCGTTCGATGTTGATGAGCTTCTAGAGATTGGGACAAGATGCAGAGAGGTGTGTAAATTTTTTAAAAAGAAACACATTTACTAGTAGCTCAATGACAGTAAATTTTGAGCTACTAGTTTTTGCATTGTAGATTTTGATTCGTAGTGCTGCCTTGTTTATGTCTGGCTTTTGATATTGATTTTGTATGCAGCTAAAGAAAGAGAAAGATATGTTGAAAGAATCGCAATCCCAAAGCTTCGGACTAATAAGGGTAACAATACTAACATACATCTCCATTATTTGTTAGTAGAGTATTTGAAATGTCAATGTATCTTGATGAAGTTTGTGTTCTTTAGTAGAGTATTTGATGTGAGAATTGGTTGTTTCAGAGTTTGGATGTACATATGAAGTCATTGTCCGAGTTCCGCACAGAAGACAAGAAACATATTCAAATGTTAGAGAAAGAACTCAACAACTGCTCTCAAGAAATAGGTATGTATCATTCATCTCGTCTGTCTCTATCGGGCTAGGTGTAAAGCACTAAGTTCTTATTTGAGATATGTCTTCAGCTCTATTATGATTACATATTTTATAAGTCTAGATTTCTAGGATTTTCAGCGTCTACTTCAATAGGTCTGTTCATGTACACAGATTACCTGCAGGATCAACTAAATGAAAGAAACACACAAGTGAACCTTCTCGAAGAGCATGTACATAGCCTTGAGTTGAAATTGGCAGATACGGAGAATTTGCAGTCTACAGTTGATAGGTTAAGGGATGAATTGAGGAAGTCCTATTCAGAGTCCTTGTTCCTAATGAAAGAACTTGAAAAGAAAGAAGTGGAGTTACAGAATTCGAATTTGTGCATAGAGAAACTAGAGGAGACAATTTCATCCATGTCGTTAGAGTCTCAGTGTGAAATGGAGAGTATGAAGCTTGATATATTGGCCTTGGAGCAGAGTTGTCTGGAGGGTAAGAAAATCCAGGAAGAAGCTGTTCGAGAGAAAACTAGGATGAATGAGTTCAGTCAAGAAATTGAGGTTCAGTATCAGGCTGCACGGAAAACTACAGACTGCTTAGATATGGAAAATAAGGAATTAAGGGAGAAGCTTGCTACCTCAGAGAAAAATATTATAATCTTTTGTCACAGGGTTGAGAAATTGCTGGAATATGATAGATCTGAACTCAAGTCGGACTCTTCGTTAAGTGAACTACAGGGCAAGGGCACATGTTCAACAGATATGAGGTATGCTGCTATTTTGTCCATTGAAGCATTATTTAATTTGTTTAGTCTGGGTGAATGATAGGAGGACTTTGTTCTTGACTCATGTACCTGCCTTCATGCTTTATTTAGTACTTTCAAGTATATTCTTTATCCCCTGCAGGATTTAGTCTATTAACTAAGATAAATCTCTCAGACTCTTTAAGAATTTCTCTTAATATATCTCTTACTTTGATATGCTGAAGTAATTGTGGAGAAATCTTGGAGTCACTTTTTTCCAAATTGGCAATGGTACTGCCAGCAGATGCCGATTTGATAATGAAGATGGAGAAGATGTCAGTTCAGATACAAGAATATGAACATCTTGTGAAACAACTAAAGGTATTAAATGAATACCCATGGAAGCTACATCTAATTGGAAATTTGTGTGAACACTGAGAAACAGCTTCTAGCTATTGCCATAGAAAGCTCTTTAGCTGAAGGTTTCAGAGATTTTTCAATATGTTAATGTCCTTCTAGAAATATGAGTTTCTTTTTAGATTATAATGCTACATACTCATGTATATTAGGACGAACTGAGAGAGGAAAAGTCAAAGGCAAAAGAAGAAACTGAAGATCTGGCTCAAGAAATGGCTGAGCTCAGATACCAACTTACAGGCTTGCTTGAAGAAGAGTGTAAGCGTCGTGCTTACATTGAACAAGCATCTCTACTGAGAATTGCTGAGTTAGAAGCGCAGGTATATGTTTATAATTGTAATATTCAGTTACTTGCTATACAACACTTGATTACTGAAGTCCATAATCTTGGTTCTGTGCTCAGGTTAAAAAAGAACGGACAAAACCCTTTGCTGGTCTCCTCGGTCTCGATGAAGCATAGTGGTTTGATGGTACAGTTAAACATGGGTAAAGTAGATCAGATGCAACCCAACTTTCCAGAAGAAAAAAAAGGGTAAAACAAAAAAGAAATTTATAGTTGAATGTGATGAGGATTTCACTTATTTCAGTAGTTAGAATTCAATACACGGCTCTAACTCTCTAAGCTTATACATGTAATTGTGACCTTGTGTTGTGTGGTATATCCTAATTGATGTTACAAGTACATGGGTATCAAACCCACTGTTCATACTGTATGAAAAAAAAGGAACTTCTAGCCTTCTATAGCTACTGCAGTGCAGGTCCTTCTAGTCTTATGTAGTCATACATGACTCCTATGGATGCAGCTTCGCCTCATGACCCTCCTCTTGACCGAGTAAGATAGAGTGTGTTGGTTCCCTTATGCAGTTGATACCACGGTACATTAACATTAAACAACCAGTACAAACCATGAATACCATGTCTCGCTATAGTATTGCCCTCTCCTGTCCGCCCTGTCGAAAACAGTGGTGACTTGCCGTTAAACCAAACGTGCACCTCTGTGTACTCAGCGGAGGCCAATGCCAACCGGAGCATATAGTCTCTGCCGGCGGTCACATTACTGAGCTCAAACCGGACCTACCATGTGGAACCATTGTACAAGTTGTTCCCCATTTTCCTAGTCACATGTGCATAAAACCAGTCGTGACGGTAGTCACCAACTCCAATTGTGTATTTGAGATCATCATAAGGGTATAGTGAAGGTAGATAGTTATTGACATATCTTATACTTAACAAAACATGGATTAGAAAACTCACTCAAGAGAAGACTGAAAATAAAAGACTATTAACCTTGTATCATGAAAACCTTATGGTCTCAAGGTAAAAAGCATGCATATGCATTTCATTATTTTTAATGAGGATGACAAATGTGTTTTCCATCCCTGAAGTCTTGGAACGTTTTTGTTCCATACTGAAAAATATATTTCGACTTCAAATTGGTTATAAAACACTTTTAAAATACTTCTCTGGTCAAGTGACTTAGTTAGAAAGATAAGTTTTTGTTCCTTACAAACTTAATCTTGAATCTTCATCCTTATCTCTTATAAGGTGAAGATATTTTCTCAAAGAAAGTACATAACCATTTATGTGGCTGTCAAGTTTTGTATACTTGGATTGGATTAAAACTTGTTTTAAAACTCCTTTCTAGTTCACTTGGGATAAGTTTTTGTTCCTCACAAACTTAATCTTTAATCTTCATCATTATCTCTTATAAGGTGGAGATATTCTCTCAAAGAAAGTACATAAACCTTTTATGTGGCTGTCAAGTTTTGTATACTTGGCTAGGATTAAAACCTGTTTTAAAACTCTTTTCTAGTTCACTTGGCTGGTTCGTGCTGACTTCCTTCTAAGACAATTTCATTTGGCCTATATAAAGCACAAGCATCCCTTGTCTTTCTTGGTGATTTTTAGCTTGATATTTTGCTTAGTTGAGAAAATTGTCATTGTTCATTTTCTCTATAAAAATGAGTCTGTTTATACAGCCTATTTTGTGTTGATCTTTTTGTATTAAAGTCTTCATAAAACACCCTTTAAACTCATGCATACATCTTGCATACCATGAGGTTTGATTGGTAGGTACAAGCATCTCAAGTGTTCATAGTGAGTTGTGCGATAACTAGCTCTTAGATCTAGCGCGCCAGTCTAGTGAAAGGATAACACGGAAACTTTGTTATTATCAGAACTATAGTCTTATAATAAGAGTTGTTGCATAGTAGAAAATTTTGACAATTTTCATCCCTTAATTCAGGGGTTTCTGCCTAGAGAAAAACATAATTGTGTTATTAGTTTCATCTACTTACAACACGATTTGTTTACTTTCATAAACTGTTATAGAGATAGAACAACACTTTACTATCCCCGACCCCTCCCCTCAAGGACCTTCATATAGCTCTTCATAGCGATTCCATATCCCGTATTGCCGGAACTTGTCACACTCGTCGGAGTTGTTATTGTTGTCAAATTTGTTCATGAGAGTAGGATAAGGTTCTGGAATGTAGAACTCGGCAGCTGATCGATCAGGGATGCCTATCTCCCATAATGTAGGTCCATTTTTCGGAGGTTCATAACTAAGATGATCCAGCTTAATCTTGCTTCCTGGTTTGACACTAATCTCTGCCTCATATTTGTAGTCTCCAACAATCCATGGAATCCATGCATATAGATTATAGCTCCCAGCTATTACATCTTTGATCACAAAGTAGCCGTTTTCGTTGGCTCGAGTCCAAAATTGGTATCTTTTGCTTTCGGTTTGCCACGAGCCAACTTCTCCCGGTGCAGCTAATCCTACGTAAGCCGAGTTTCCACTGTGAAAGGTAATGTTGTTCATGAAGGGATCATGTACTTCTAACTTTCCGAAAACTAGTCCTCGTTGATCCGAAGAAGGAAAGTCTTGTGACTCGGTGAAGTTGTAAGAACAGCTTTGGACCTCTTGAAGCATCTGTTCTTTAGCGTTTGTCCAAAGTGTAGTGGTTGGATCATCACTGTCTTGATCATCAGCTAAGTTGTTGAGATAGACAAAGACAGGTCCATATACCTTTTTCCATGGCTCACCTTGTTGGAAATTCAATCCAAGCTGTCTTGAACCATAATGGGTACTGGAGAACACTGTCATTGTTGTTGGTCCAACGTGTGAGGTTAGATCCTGCTTCACCGGTCCACCTATACGATACTCAGTACTAGGTGAGATCATCCAGAATCCTAAAGATGGATTAGTACTAATCCAACCATGGACTTTGCTATGTTGGTCCTCCATCGAGTACTGGTACTTGTCATCTGCTTCTCCTGCAAAGATAGGATTGCTAGCATTCTTGTATATAAGCTTGGCCTCCTCGTAGGCTAGTTTCGGACTCTTATCTCGGTCCTCAGCTGTTGGCATTAGCCTTTTTCTAGTGTCCGACAGTGTCATGTGCTGAAACTTGTCTTGAAGAAGCTTGAACACAAGTCTAACTTGATCTATAGCCAGCTCCGGCCAGCCTTCATTGCGCTGGAAGATGGAGTAAGCGTAGAACCCCGAAACACCTCGCCGCATAATGTACCTCTTGTCCACAGTCAAGGGGATCATCCAGTCACTAGAGGTGGAAGGAGAGTATGTGTTGAGAAAGGAAACTTCTACTTGGTCATCACTTTCTGTAATGACTTTAAATTCTGTTCCTTTAAGTCCATATGATTTGTCCCTATACATTACGTCCCAGTAACCTGGCTGTTTGATCTTGTTTTCGAGTAAGTTGTCGATTCCGTTGTACTTTATTCCGGTGATGTCTCCACCGGGTTTTGTGAGAGTGAGTTGAACAATGCCATTGTCCAACACAACCTGGTTATTAGGAGTATCTGTATGTATTTTGATTCCATTAAGGATATCAATGCTATTCCTCGGTGCTCTTTTTGGATTGTTGTTGTAGTAGTTTCTAGCATCAACAGAACAAAAGAGGAGAACAAGTATCACTAATGTTGCCCAAAGAATCCCACCCCCAAAATTGTCTCATGGCCTCTGATGTAACTCTGAATTCTATCGATCTCCAAAGTTCTTCTGTGATGTAATTTTTCTCCAAAGTGAATATATATATATATACACACACACACATAAATGAAATGTGTTCTAGAAAGTAAGGTAGAACCAGGAAATATAGTCCCACTGGGAATGTAGAGATGAAACATAGAATTGAACACTTGTTTTCTTCACATATATACCTAATCCTGCTAAGGAAAAGAATACCTAATCAAACTAGGAGTGGATATTGCTACCGGTGTTTTAGGAAATAAGAATATGGAGAGAATAGTTTGAAGCAATGAATTCTGTGTCTTTATTAATGAAGGAGCAACTCCTATATATAGGAGAGTACAAGAGGTACAATCAGGAAAGTAATCCTATTACAATACTAGATAAGTTATACTTGCCATATCCTATAATCTCCACCATAACTAGGAACATCAAATATCCTACAACACTCCCCCTTGTGCCGGTGTATGATGGTGATGCCTCTTCATTTGCTTCATTGATGCCTCATCAAAAACCTTGCCGAGCCAAAAACCTTTGCAGGAGAAAAATCGGTCTCGCCAAGTAAAAAGAGTGCAGATCGTCGTGGACAATGATATGACACATAGCTATGTTGCCTCATTAAAAACTTGCTAAGTAATAAAAACCCAGTGGGATAAAAACAACCTTAGTCAAGGAAAAAGAGTGCAACGTGTCATTCACATTCATAAACGCTCATGTGTATGCTAGACTCCCCCTGATGTCTGCATCTATCCTTGATACCAATAATCAAGGCAGCTTAGACAAGCTGAGCAACCATATGCTCTTCACATGCTTCTGGAATGTGGATTTGGGCAATGACTTAGTAAATAAATCTGCCACATTGTTCTCAGATCGAACTTGGTTAATCTGAATCTTGAGAAACTCTTGTTGTTGCTGATTACAAAAAAATACTTAGGCGATATGTGCTTGGTATTGTCACCTTTGATGTAACCTTGCTTCATCTGCTCAATGCAGGCCGCATTATCCTCATAAATGCATGTATGTTCATTAGTAGTGGATCCCAATCCACAAGTCTCACGAATATGTGTAATAATGGACCTCAGCCATATACACTCCTTAATTGCCTCATGAAGAGCAATAATCTCTGAATGATTCGTGGATGTAGCGACTAGGGTCTGCTTTGTAGACCTCCAAAATATCGCGGTGTTTCCCATAGTAAAGACATATCCTGTTTGGGAACGACCTTTATGTGGATCAGAGAGAAATCCAGCATCAGCAAAACCCGTCAACACATCACAAGGATTGTTGGTATATGGGGTAAAGGGAATGGCGTCACCATCTTCAATGTCACGTCCTTTCGATGCGGTGGCTTTCCGTCTTGTCTCTCTGTAGGGATAAAACAAGCCCATATCTATCGTACCCTTCAAGTAGCTGAAGATATTTTTAATGCCTGTCCAATGACGTTGCGTGGGCGTTGAGCTAAATCTAGCTAACAAGTTCACAACAAATGAGATGTCCGGTCTTGTGCATTGAGCTAAGTACAATAATGCACCTACTGCACTTAGATAAGGCACTTCAGCCCCTAACAGTTCCTCGTCCTCATCCCTTGGACGGAATGGATCCTTTTCTGGATCTAGGCTGCCGACTACCATGGGGGTGCTAGCAGGATGTGCCTTGTCCATGTTGAACCTTCTCAACATCTTGCGGACATAAGCAGCCTAGTGGACTAATATTCCATTACTATAGTGTTCTAGCTCAAGGCATAGACAAAACCGTGTCTTCCTAATGTCCTTCATCTCAAACTCGGATTTCAAGTACTTCGCAGTATCCCTTAATTCATCAAGGGTTCCGATGAGATTCATATCATCGATATAGACTGCTACTATTGCAAATCCGGAACTTGTTCTTTTAATAAACACGCAAGGGCATAGCTCGTTATTTACATATCCCTTCCCAATCAAGTATTCACTTAGGCGGTTGTACCACATACGCCCGGATTGCTTCAATCCATGCAGTGACCTTTTCAATCTTATAGAGAATGCGCTCCGTGGTTTAGAGCTACTTGACTTGGGTAAATCGAATCCATCAGGGACTCTCATATATATCTCTGAATCTAGATCCCCATAGAGATATACAATAACCACATCCATTAGCTGCATGTCCAGTTTTTCGGAAACTACCAAACTGACAAGGTAACAGAATGTTATGACATCCATTACGGGAGAATACGTCTCATCGTAGTCAATACCAGGGTGTTGTTAGAAACCTTGCGCCACAAGGCGAGCTTTGTATCTTACAACCTCATTATTCTCATTACGCTTTCTAACAAAGACCCATTTATGTCCTACAGGTTTTACACTTGGCGGGGTTAGCACTACCGGGCCAAACATCTGTCTCTTTGTTAGTGAATCTATTTCAGCCTAGATTGCATCTTTCCATTTGGGCCAATCTGATCTCTGTTGACACTCTTCAACAGATCGAGGTTCGATGTCATCATGTTCTATGAGTTCATGTGCAACTGAGAATGCAAATGCATTGTCAATGATCATAGATTCTCTCTCCAAAATCTCATGTGTGCTAGCATAATTCATCGAAATTTATTTATTCACTGAACTAAGATCAACCGTTGGAACTCCCTCCAAATTGGTTGTCTCAAGGACATAACTGTAGTCAGGAATAATTTCATGAGATGGATTCTGAGAGTTGATGAACAATGGATCTTATTGTGCCGCCCTCTTCCTAGGGTGAGTATCCATCGAACCTACAGGTTTCCCCCTCTTCCTTTGGGGAACCGTGGCCTCAGCCACCACACGTCCACCATGTGTGGCGGCGCTGCTCTCTCCCATCATAGGGGTGTCGGCATGACATCCTCCCTGTGGAATGTCAATCCTTGCAGGCACATTTGCAGTAGGTATATGTGTTCTTGTCACTTTAGCAAGGTCAATAAACGTATTAGGCATCGAATCTGCTACGTTACCAAGCTCTATAATTCTCCTTACTTCACTATATGCTAGTGAGGAGCGGGGATCAAGATGAGACAAGTTAGGGACTGACCATGACAATTCCTGTTGTTCATGTGTCCTTCCTCCCCCTAATGACGGGAAGTTTGTCTCATCAAAATGACAATCCGCAAATCTTGAGGTAAATAGATCGCATGTCAAGGGTTCTAAGTAGCGGATTATAGTTGGTGAAACAAAACCAACATATATGCCCATTCATCTCTGAGGACCCATTTTATCGCGTAAAGGTGGTGCAATTGGCACATAGACTGCACAACCAAATATGCGTAGGTGCGAAATATTTGGCTCATATCCAGTAACCAACTGGTACGTAGAAAATGGTTGTTTAGCAGCGGGTCTAAAATGAATAAGCATTGCTGCATGTAATATTGCATAAGCCCAAGCAGAAGTGGGTAGGTTGGTACGCATGACCAAAGCCCGTCCAACCATTTGAAGTCTTTTAATGGTGGCTTCTGCGAGACCATTTTGGGTGTGTACATGGGGAACTGAATGAAAGGACCCAACCCCGATTTAGTTGCCTAAACCGGAATCAAACCCCTTCGAAACCGCGAACCAACAAAAACCGTAGAAATTTTGGCAGAGTTTCGTTACTAGCGTGGAATTACCATTACCTGCACGCGGAAAATACACTTCATCATATGCCACAAAAAGCAAACCGTGGGCACCAATCCCATCCAGATTTCTCAATATATCAACAGTAAAGTAAAACAATAAATATAATAATACTTTACTGAAATCCGGTGTAAAATCGTATAACGTGAACAACAGATTACTCAGAGCGACCTCTAATGTATAAACATATCAGTATACCACAGTAGGTAGAACAATAAACCTACTGGAAGAAATAAGGTAGCTCGAGTACTATGCCTCCGACCACGACGTGCGACACCAGAGTCCGAACTGCAAACTGGGCACGGAAATCGAAAAGCCCAGGGGAAAGACATGAAAATCGTTAGAGTGAGTGGACGAAAATAAATGTCTTTCACCACATAATATATATAGGTTATAAAACATATGCGAGTCCAAATGCAAATGCATAAGTAAAGAAATGGTACACTAGGGAGACTCTAACTCCTCACGCGTCCGAGTACACGAGGGAGACTCTAACTCCTCACGCGTACGGAGCATGCATCGTAAATACATCACAGAGTCTCTCATGAACTACCACGTGATAACACAGTCTGAACCACGGGATCCCAGACCCACACGTGATTCCTAGCCAGAAAGGCCTCGGGTCAGGATATCTGTCCCCCCCCCGGAGCGTACTCGGGGATCAGCCGAGAAGCTAGTGTGTATCGATACAACAACGTAACCAAGACTGTACTCTGTGTAAATCAAATCATAAATCCTTTTCATGCATATGCATAAAACATAATATATATGTATGTATACTCGTATACGCATATCCGTATATGTATAATCGTAAAACACATGCTCGTAAAACCATAATCAAACTGCATGCTCAAGTTCGTAAATCATAAATAAAAGACTCGCAATCAATCCATGAAAATAAATTTCCACTCACAGACTAGCGTAACGCGATATGCGTTAACCCGTGATCCGGCGGAAAGTCCCTCACCAAACAAACGATCACGAACACCTGAATATTCAAAAAATCCATTTCTCAAAGTCATAACTCGACAATACAAGACAAATCACGAGAAACCACCGTTCTCGGAAACACGTAATTCGATTACGACAAACTGTCGGAAATCCGGAAATCACACATCAATACCTCGCTGTACTTTCGGATGCTCAACTCGAAAAACGAACCTCCCCACTGCGATCGGGGCGCGATTTCGAGTGAAATGACATGCAACTTGTCGAAAATCCCAAAAAGTCAAACTTTGACCGCCGTTGACCACCGCCCACGGCGGCGCCGCCACCAAACGGAGAATTTTCCGGTGGAGCAACTCCTATTCCACTCAAAATCATCCACTGAGCAACTTTGTCAACTGCAACAAAGGCCAATTCTCACTCTAACCATGTCAATTTCATGAAAAACCGAATGTTCACACAAATTTCAATCCCAAAATTCTCCATCCAAAAATCAAATTAGGACTCCATACTTACATGGTAGCTTGTAGGTGAGGAGAGCTTCAAAGCCCACTAAAAACTTCAGCTCAAATCGGTCTAAAACATGGAACCTGAATTACCAAGTTTTCCTCCATTTTTGGCCGGATTTTCCTTCATTTCCGGCCACCCACGCCACGAATGGTGGCCGGCACCACCACAGGAAGGCCGAGGCGCACCAAACGGATCCCTCCCCAAGCCTTGGGGTGGCCGGACGGTGAACCACCGCCGGCGAGCCACGAACGTCGCGCCACCACCTTCACCTTCAACATTGACCGGTCAACACATTTAATTCTCAGCTTTGACTTTCCCTTTTAGGCAACTCCAATATTTATACTTCATTAAATACTTTCCCAAAACGGAAACTTCATAATTATCCATTTCAACGAACTTTAAACGCCCGTAACTCTCGCGTCGTAACTCCGATTCCGATAATTCTCGCGGCAAGAAACTTGACTCGACATGTTCTTCAATTATCACCCAAAGTCAAACACATCGACCAATTGGATAAAAAGTCAACCATTCAACCCAACACATATTTAATCGACTAAACAACCAACAATCAGAAATATTCATAACTTAATCTTTGTAACTCAGAATATCACTCCGGAAGTTCCCACGAGCTCGAAATTAAATTCTGAACAACTTCCGTGAAGAAGCCGAAACCAAATTCTCGTCCGGTAATTTAGTCGTTAAAAGCACCACCATTTAAATCCAAACTTCAAATATTCATAATTAATTCCTTGGTCATCCAAATAACGATCCGGAACCGCCCACGAACTCAAAATCACACATACAACGACTCTCGAGAAGAGACTCAGCTCCAATTCTCGGCCAATAATTAAGTCGTTAACAAACCCTGACGAGTAAATCCATTATCAGAAATCCACGCTGATACGCTAACTCGCGAATTAAGCTGATTATACTTCTGATTCTGTTCTGGGTCGTCACATTGAATGCTCAACATCAATCTCGATGGACATGCAATAATCATCGAATGTTTGCGATGTAAACTCCCCAGCATTGTCGAGACGGATCGACTTTATATGATGATCGGGGTGGTGAGCCCTCAAACGAATAATCTGGGTAAGGAGTTTAGCATATGCAACATTTCTTGTGGACAATAATGCGACATGTGACCAGCGTGTCGAAGCATCCACCAATACCATAAAGTATCTAAATGGTCCGCATGATGGGTGGATGGGTCCACAAATATCACCTTGGATACGTTGTAAGAATGAAATACTTTCTTTGGTGTCTTTAGCGTAAGAGGGTCTCGCTCCTACCTTGGCTAAAGAGCATGCTTTGCAGAATGAGCGATGAGCATTAGACATTACCAGTGAGGATGCTGGCGTTTGCTCAAGGTCTCCATGGACCTGGGAAGCATCATAGGGGACAAGAGCACCACTCTTGGTGTCAAGTCGTCTCCTCTTGGGTGAGGAGGTGTCGGTATGAGGCCGACCATGGATGGTGGCGCCACCCCTCTTGGTGCCCACTTCCATGTTTGTGTGAACCGCTCTTTGGTTCTTGCTTCTTTTCGCTCGAAAGAATGGATGTCCGTTTGAATTCTTCAAAATTTGGATCATCATATCACGACCTGGGTGTCCCAGCTTGTCGTGCCAAAGCATATATGTGTCTGAGTCCCATAGGTCATCTCTTATGACATGGTGTGACTCTACAACTCTCATAGTTGTAATACATAGCCCATTTGGCTGATACATGAGCTTCTCTAGTATTCGGTTTCTGCCAGAATCACTAGAAGTAATGCATATATATTCCATTCCATTCTCACAATGAGTATTGATATGAAATCCGTTGGCTCGGATGTCTCGACTACTCAGTAGGGTCCTGGGAGCCCTAGGAGCATAGAAAGCATCATTAATGATGAGTTTTGTTCCATTTGGCAACAAAAGTTGGGCTTTCCCTTGCCCTTGGATCAAATCCGAAGACCCACCCATCATTGTGGTTAGAGATGTTCGACAAGGCATAAAGTCGATGAAGAGTTGTCTGTGACAAAGAATGGTATGTGTGGTTCGCTATCAATGAGACATTCAAGCTCTCCTGGAAACATACCTACAAGAAAACAAGTCTTGTATGAGGAAAGATCGGAAATTAACTCAAAAAAATTTCTAGGGATATGCCTTCTACCCATTGAAGCACCCCCTCAAGTTTTCCTCAGGTTTTGGCCTTCCTCGGGCAAACTGACCTCTGAGTACTTAAATAGGCATAACTTTGTCTAGAAAATAGCTTTTGACATTCCGGATAAAGTTCTAGATATCTGTAGCTTTCTGAGAATATAATACTCATATGCTGGATCGTTTTGAATCAATCCCAGATTCATGTCAAAGCTAAGCAATCTGCACAGCCAAATACGTTATGTCGGTTTCAGACCTCTGTCTAGTAAAACGGGCATAACCTTTTCTAGAAAATAGATATCGACGAGATGGATATAATTCTAAAAACTAGAAGTCCATATCTTTTTAGCCATATGCCATCCATATGTTGGTTTATTCTGGAAAAATTCCAGTTTGTCGTCGATGTCAACTGATCTGCAGAGCAGATTCTGTTGTGCCCTGTTTCTGACCTTTGTCTAGTAAAATAGGTATAACTTTTTCTAGAAATTAGCTATCGACAATCCAGAGGTAGTTCTGAAAACTAGACATCCGTACCTTTTCAGCCATATGCCACTCATATGCTGAATATTTCTGGAAAATTCCCAGTTCATTGTCGAAGCTGGCTGATAGTGCAGCAGATTCTGTTTTCTGCGATTTTGGGGATTTATAGCACTCTTAGCTATCCCAATAGATACATGGACGAATTTGTAAGTTTGCTAGGACATCTAAAGTCGTTTGGGTAGCTCTTTTCACTTATGACCAGGTGAAGAGAGATCAATGTAGGTGAGACATAAAGTCCGCTCAAATACCTTTATCGAAATCTCTTGCCCTAGACATCACAAGTTACTAAGGTGAGCCCTAGTAGACGATAGGTTTGTAGCAACCACAAAACATGTATATTACACAGAAAATGTAGACAAGCCTGTTATTAATAAGCCAAAACAATGCATTTATTAATAATGCCAACGAGTTACATCAAAGTTTACTAATTCAGAAATTTGATGAATTACAATGTCAATAATAAGACTTAGGCCACATGCCTTTATTAATGGAAAACATAAAGCTCTAATCAAAATCCGGTGTCTCAGAAATTGAGTCTCTGCCAATTCTGAAGCTTGCTTTAACAAGATTAGCCTCTGCTCCATCTCTTTCTTCTGTTTCATTGTAGTGAGCTTCTAATGCAAGCTTTTCGCGGTAGGCTTTGTAGTGATCTGCAAGTCCCTTGCTTGCTCTACAGTTCCTGAACCAGTGGTCGCTTGCACCATACCTGTGGCAAACGCCATCACCGCGCTTTTCTCTCTTGTCTCGAGATTGTTGGACTTTGGCCTTGCCTTTGTCAACAGTGGTGCCACCTTTTCGGCTGCCACGGCCACCATGGCCTCCACGGCCTCTGTTGGTGGCTCCCCTCTCACGGTTTCCACGTGGTTCGTGGTCCGTCTCTTGGCGGTTGTAGGGACCTTGACGTCCCTCACGTTTTCCCTTTCTTCTAGGGTTCCACTCCTTGCGCCTTGCGCTTCCATAGTTCGCTTCAGGAACTCTCTTTGTCCCTAAAGGCCTTGAACTATTGTTCACAAGTACATTATCTTGCTTCTCTACAACAAACATAATCTGTATAAGCTGATTGTACGTTGTGATATTCCTGGTCCGTACCTCATTACGGTATTGGTTGGCAAGTATTCTTGCAGCGACCGGGAATGTAGAGAGGGTTTTCTCGAGCATATCTGCTTCATTCACATCCTGATTACAGTATTGAAGCATGGATCAAAGCTTGAGCATTTCAGCATCAAAATCTGCTATGCTCTTAAAGTCTTGGAACCTAATGTGGGTCCATTTGTCCTTCAGATCTGGGAGTAGGGTGTCTGCGATATTTCCAAATCTCTCAGCAAGGGCCGTCCACAATGCTCTAGGGTCATTTACGTTCAAGTATTGCCATAGCAGTGGTGCCTCAAGGTGGCATTTCATGATGATGATAGCTTGCGCCTTCGCAGCTAAAGTTGGTGGAAACGCGAGATCTGGATTATCTGGCTCAATCGTGGGGAGTATAGACTTTGCTGTCAACGCATTCTTGACATCTCCACACCAACGATGATACTCGATGCCTCTTTGGTCCAATTTACCAAAATCGAGTTTTGTTTCAGACATCCTGAAAATAAACAGAAGATATATTAGTTTCGCAGTCATAAAAGACTTCCTCGACAACTATTAGTTTTCCAATCGTCTTTGGATTAGTACTTCACTTTGAAGTATGTGGTCTCGCGAACAATCTTTGTTCGTCTTAATCGATGCTTTTCTTTACTCTCGATTATGTGAACACTCTTAGTTCACTTTATGAACGCTCTTAGTTCATGTGGGAACGCTCTTAGTTCCATAAATGCCCACCTTCAAGAAAGGTGCGGTGTAGAAAGGAGGGATGAGATGTTATCCCGAAATCCCTACGGAAAAATCCAAATTTCCCAAAAAAACTAGGTTATTTTGAAAAAGACAAAGTTGAGTTTATAAAACTTACTTGTTGTTATTACAGAACGATTCTTTTTCTTCCTCTTTTTCTCTTTGGGATCACAACGGCGGTCGGCTGCAGTGGAGTCGGCGGTGGTGCTCGATTTTAGGGCTTCTTGCTGATAACGTGTTTTAGGAAATAAGAATATGGAGAGAATAGTTTGAAGCAATGAATTCTGTGTCTTTATTAATAAAGGAGCAACTCCTATATATAGGAGAGTACAAGATGTACAATCAGGAAAGTAATCCTATTACAATACTGGATAAGTTATATTTGCCATATCCTGTAATCTCCACCATAACTAGGAACATCAAATATCCTACAACAACCGGTCCTTTTTTCCTAATCAAAAATTAGGTAACAGTTACACATGGAATAGAATGACGAGAGGACTAGTCTGATGACTTGAAACTTCTGCACATCACTACTGTTTGTTCTATAGGCGGCGATGCAAGAACTGTTGATTTTCATGTTGTACTAGGCCTCCAAATTGATCGAACGATCGAGAGCACTCCAACTTCCATCTTGTGCCATAGTCCTGATAAGCGAAAACCACATATACAAAGATACCATATTTTCACGTAAGATATATCAATGTAGTAATGATAAACAGGGGTTATCGAACACATAGAATTTGTGAGACTAAATCTTAAAACACTAACTAATTGCGAATGCCAGAAAACTGACTGACTCGACCACAGGACACTAAGTACACTACTAACCTAACCTAAACAGACTCAAATGCTACAAAAATTGGACACAATATACTGACACAGTGGAGGACTACCACACAAAATTTGAGGGTATTCGGAATTGATTTGGGTACCAAACTGAATCGGCTAACTACAGCTACGTGCAGAAAATAAATGCATAAAGTAAATATGATTATGAATGTAAGATGTTAAACTATATGAATGAGAAGTTAAGAGAAATTCAATCCACCACTGCCATTTCATCATTCTAACACATACTTGACATAATGCATATATCTCATAAACGAAAGTTCCCAGGAAGAGTCGATCATTACGACTACCTATTACCTAATACTTATGTATGTGAGTTTGTCATGGACCCCCCCCCCCCCCCCCCCCCAACATCTATTCCTCTATTGAACTCATAGTCATGAATCCCAAGGTTTACAAAGAAAAAAACATTAAGTTCTAGAAAAATTTTGAGAAGGTACAAGGGTTCACAAATACATTATGGGCATGTCCTGCTAGACGTAGGATTTCAATCACCCAACGGTTTCTCACCTCCATTGGTGTATCACCATAGAGAATTCGGTGAAAGAAATTATCTTCATTCGCCCGTATCTCATGATAATAAAATTCTAGCATGTAGACTAAGTTGCGTACCAAAGCAAACATACAAGAATTCATACGGTGAATTGCACAGAGAAAGAAACCTCATTCAAAAGAATATGCAAAATTAGGTCAAAGTATATGCATTAAAAAAAACTTCATGTACGGGGCTCCAAGCAGCTCCTGAACAAGAGTTTTAGCTACTGAGAGTCATAATAAAAGAATCAAAACAAATTATAGAGTTCACAGATCAAGAATGGATGAAGAACAGAATCTGTCGCCCAGATTTCAATGGATCGAAGCTCGGACTTTGATGGATCAAAAACTGGTGTCAGGCTCTCTCGCGGCTGCTCCTCTCTTCTGCTCGAGTTGTGCTCCAAGATTGCTGATTCGTCTTTCCAAAAACTCTAAAATAGGTTTATATATGTCTTCCAATTGATCTTCTCAAGTCCACATTAAAATATGTTTCTTTAATTGCACAAAACTTCTTAAATCCATATTGAGATAGAAATCCTCCATTTGTTTCATTTTCCTTTATTCCTCTACAAAACCTATAAAACAATAAACATAATAAAATACTCAATTATATAACAATAAACTAAATATAATAATAATCGCATAAATATGCGATTATCAAGTCCTATGAACTTGTTAATTATATCCAGCTCTTTGTTAACTAAATCATCATCAACAGTTAGTGCTGATGATACGGCTCCAACTGGCTGGCGATGTCTATGATGGTGGCCGGTAAGCATCTTCAACTATATAAAACTAACACTTGTTTCTATTCCATTATATGTTGATAGTATTGATCCATTATATGTTGATAGTATTGATGCGGTTGCATTTTGTTTTCCGATCCTTGTGTTTGGTTTGATTTGTTCATTGGGATTGTCATCAGCATGCCCTTATTTTTTTGGTTGCTCACTTTCTCTAGACTTAGTCTCTGATATGTGATGAGGGCGGGATTTGAAGCTGACTTTCATAAGAACACTACATAGTGTTCCTTTGCCCTTTGGCCAAAAGAAAGAACAATTAGGATTTCAATTTTAATCTGCAAACCACACTCTTGGCTAGAACAATTAATAATCTTATGTATATGTTTTCATACCAACATGATATCTGTCTATCTGATATGTGAGGAGCTTCTTCTTTGTACAAACCAAACCATAGAAGTCAAACAACTTATACTTTGACTGCATTTGCATGGTTTAGCATAAACAATCCCAACTTGCCAAAGGGATGGGAAGGTCCTGCAGTCCTACTTATAGTGCTATGAAAATTGACTTGGTAAGTTTATGCAAATTTTATAGCATCATATGAATCCCAACTCGCCAAGAGATGCCAACTACAATGGTACAATACAAGGAACCTGAATACTAGCTACTTACTAATCCCATAACATAAACAATTGTGACAAAAAAATGAATATGTTCCAAAACTCGATGTTCGTCCTTCCTTAAATTGTACTTGATACAACGCGATTACTTGTCAAAAAATTTATTTTTAGCAAGATGATACGATATTCTTAAATCTTGAGAAAATATTACTCAAAATTGCAAGAATCGAACTTGGTAATAAAATTTACACACATAAAATCCACCTTGTTAACGAGACACACACGGTAATTAAAAAAAATGATCTTAAAACTTAAATCAATAAATTTGGATAAAATGGATTAAGTAAACGTGTTATAAATCGGAAAAGGACCGTCGTTTTATTTTGTGCGTTGAAATTTATAAGAAGTTAAGAACACGGCGTGGGACAGGCAGGCGAGCAACGGCACTTTCTCACCAGTTTCATTTCACGACTTGGTTTCTCGTTTCTGATTTTACTCTCTCTATACTTGTCCGTGTTTTCCAATTTGCCAAGTCTTCCTTTGAATCCCATATCTCTTTCCCACTCTCTATAAACCTCTCTATCTCTCTCTGTGTATAAAGATCTGTGCTTTTTGCTCTGAAAAGCCCTCATCTGTGTGTTCTCAAATTGGATAGCGATTTCAGGTATCAAAATCGTTTCTTTTCGTCGGTTCTCATCGTTTCTTTTTGATTATCACGCCTTGTTTTCACTTGGGTCTTGTCAAGTTTTGATCTTTTTATCTTGTTTGTTATCGTATGGAAAGCGGACCCAACTTGTGGTTCTGGGTTTTTCTTTATTCATGATGGCCTTTTGTTTTTGTGTGATGAGGAAAATGGATTCTTTATTTGTTTGGTTTTTCTTTGTTTTGTAAACTAGGGGTGGCCTGGTGGGGTTGTTTAGATGTTAAGTAATGTACAGGTTGGAGTCAACTAAAGTCAAGAGGTATGGGTTTTATGGGGTACCCCAGTTGATGATAATGGATTAGGATGGATGCTGTTGTGTGTATGATTATGGGTCTGTTGTGTATTTGATTTTGATTGGATATGATTGACGCTGTTGTTCTTGGTATGCATATTAGGTCATCTTAAGTCTTAACTACTCTGCTTCGTAGTCATTTACACTGTTGTGTTGAAATTCTTGAATTCTGATTGTGTTGGATCCTTGAAAGTTGTTCTTGATATGATATTAGGTCATATTAGCTGCCCTGCGATGTATTATTACTTACACTAATTTGTGTTAAATCTTTTGATTTTGATGGTGTTGGGTCATTTGAAGTTAATTTTGTGTTGAAAGTGATAGAGTGGTGATGATGTTCTCTATTGCCAAATGAGTCTCACAGATTTGGGTTTTGTTTG
The DNA here is from genome assembly GCA_946800695.1 of Geum urbanum. NCBI lineage: Eukaryota > Viridiplantae > Streptophyta > Magnoliopsida > Rosales > Rosaceae > Geum > Geum urbanum. Next base: position 45,519,436 of record OX327013.1, read on the forward strand.
CTCTTCCAGGATTGTTGTTGATCTCTGTAAAGATTCTTTTGAAGTACCATATTTTTGATTTCATCGAGATCCAAGATCTTGTACACCATTGACAGCTTATTAGATTGATTGTGTATATCTGAGCCATCGATAATGTTTGGTTTCAAGAAGTCTCCTTTAAGGTCTACTAAGCCTGTATATCCTGCTTCGTCCGGCTCAAACCCGTTTGATGACGAGCCTGCAGTTGTTAGACAGAATGACAAGCAAGCACTACAGGATGATAAGAATAAACTACTGGGACTGAATACTAGCACTAATCCTTTTGATGATGATCAAAGAAAAGAGAATAGTTCCTCGTATGCGTCCAAGTCTACTTACACAGAGAGAAACAAGTACAAGAATGATTTCCGCGACTCAGGAGGTGTGGAGAACCAATCGGTGCAAGAGTTAGAGGGTTATGCAGTGTATAAGGCTGAGGAGACTACTAAATCAGTGAACGAATGCTTGAGAATTGCCGAAGATATACGTGAGGGTGGTACCAAGACTCTGGCCATGTTGCATCACCAGAGTGATCAACTCACCAGGACCCATATGGTCGCCACTGACATTGACCAGGATCTTAGTCGGGTATGGATTTTCGTATCACTCTAGTGTATAGTGTAATAACTCAGTCCATATAAAAGAATAACTCTTGAAAGTATCATGATCTCAGTATTTACTGAGTGGGTTATTAGTTTGGTCTATACATGATTTCTGTACATGGTGATGCCTATGATCACAAAAGTTTTTATCCCGCCACCAAGTATATGTCTTTTGGTTTCGTACTGTTTCCATAAACAGTTTCACTGTTGTTTTTGGTATATACGATGGAAGTGAAACTAATAGTTTCATATTTGCTTATTTCAGAGTGAAAAGCTTCTGGGAAGTCTTGGGGGCATCTTTTCTAAGACTTGGAAGCCAAAGAAGACACGTGCTATCAGTGGCCCTGTCTACACAGCAGGTTAATTTGCTGTCCTTCCTATCCATGAGTTGCATGTTCTTTCTCTGTTTCTTGTCTCTGATGAACTAATCCTGAAGTTATCAATGCAAAAAGCTATTGAACATTGCATTTATACCTGCTTATTCTTCCTTTGTTTACTGTTTGTCACGTTCTCCTAACATTTTGAGTTACTTATCAGATGCTGATAGCAAAAGGGCAAGCCACATGGAGAGGGAGAAATTGGGATTGACTCCTCCGCCCAAGGAATCACGAAGACCATATGCTGAACCCACGAATGCCCTTCAGAAAGTTGAGGTTTGTAGTTCTTCTATCTGATTGTGCTGATAGTATATGGAACACTATTATTTTCACTGTGGTTTGACTTTGTTCCCAATCCACTGATGCATCTAGTTGAAAAGCAAAAGTATTTGAGGAATCATTTTGCTGCCGTAGGAACCAGATGTGATTTTTGTATTGAACATTTGATCTCATGTTATACAGGTAGAGAAGGCAAAGCAAGATGATGGACTTTCAGATTTAAGTGATCTGCTGGGAGAGTTGAAGGATATGGCCATAGATATGGGGTCTGAGATTGATAGGTAGGTTTGAGTATTGTGATGGGGTGCTATCATTTTTTTGTTCCTTTTCTGAAGTTCTGTTGCGACAGTATAGAACTATGTCCAACTAATTACACCTCGTGATAATTGCAGGAGTAACAAAGCTATTGATCATATGTATGGTGATGTGGACGAGCTGAACGCCCGTGTTAGAGGTGCTAATCAACGTGGTCGTCGCCTGCTCGGAAAATAGAATGCAGGATTGATTGTCCTGGTCAGGCGATGATTTATGCTGTTTCAGTGCTCTCTCCCCCCTCCATTTATGATGTCTTTTGGATTCTTGACTTGTTCAATATGTCGTGATAAAGACATTCTTAATGAGAAGCCAAAATTTTCGTGTATATGACCTTTCCAACAGCTTGAAGTATTTTATTTATTTATTTCCTTCCTTCACCTCAATATCTGGCTTGAAAGTACGGTGATCATCCAAATATATTGATCTTCTAGTATCTTGTACACAATGGAATTATCTAGCTTCAAAGATTAGTGCATATTATGTTTCAAGATGGAGAGAGGTTGCTCGAAGGATTTGATATTTGTGTGAAACTGATGCTTGAAATCAATGGCTCTGTCAATATTTAGAACTGCAGGGAATAGCAGCCAGCCAAGTGAAGCCAAATTCTCTAACTCAAAGGAGCACCTCAATTCATTATCCTCTGACACTCGTTGTAAAGTTATTAAACTTGTAGATTGGAATACTTGCATTAATAGAACCCAAAGAGAAAACAAAGAATGGTGAAGATCAAAGCCAGCGCGCCTTGAAGGTGCAAATCGACGTCTATAAGTCTGTAACCTGTGTGTTTGTGTATGTTCTTCTCCTAGTCCAGATAGGAACATGGACTGATTACTGAATATGTGAGCCAATGATCATTTCCTTGGTTCGATCTGCTGGAAACCAAATGGTGAGCGCACTCCCCCCTGCGATTAGAATTTAGAAGTTCATATTCCACAAGAATTTGGTAATTAAGTAGCTACACTAGCTACTTATCAATCCATTAAGGAGTGAGTGTTAGGTATCCAATCCATTTATAGATATGATTCCTTGTCAGGATTGGATCATGTTTCAAAAATACACAGAACGTTTCTAAGCCTATAAATACAAGTGTTTCCTAGCTCTTCCATATACAAACCAACCGGCTAGCAAATTCATCCTCTTAAGAATCAAATAAAACTTCCGGGCACCATGAATGTGCGAAGACGCTTTGTTATTTTCTCTTTTCTCTTTTTAGTTGCGGTTACATCATTTCCACCATCAGAAGCGCGCCCTTTTGGAAGCTATGAACACCATGAGCTTCATGTTCCTGTAGTCGGCCCGAAAGCCTTGCCTTCGACTGTAGAGGGGCCGTCTATACAGGTGTTGCTGATGGCCGGATTTTCAAATTTGTTGGGGGCCAATACGGATGGGTAGAGTTTGCAACAACGTCCCGATCTAGGCCAAGATGGTGTAATGGCTCAACCAATAAAGACAACGAGTCAACATGTAGCAGACCACTCGGCCTCAAGTTCAACCGCGCCACATGCGAACTTTATATAATTGATGTGTACTTTGGCCTCTTGAAGGTGGGACCCAATGGTGGCGTGACTCAAACACTTGCAACTACAGCGAAAGATGTCCCTTTTCGGTTCACTAACTCTTTGGACATCGATCCAGTATCTGGAAGTGTGTATTTCACATATACAAGCGCAATTTATCAAAGAAGACATTGGGAGTCATTGTTTAAAAGTGGAGATAAAACTGGGCGACTAATGCGATATAATCCATATACGAGAACTGTGGATGTATTAGTTCGTGGCTTGGCTTTTACAAATGGAGTTGCTCTAAGTACAGACCAATCATTTGTTCTAGTAACCCAAACAACAACGAAGAACATTTTAAGGCATTGGATTTGAGGATTCCAAGGTAATGTAGAATTGTTTGCGTCAACTCAAGGTTTTCCAGACAATATTAACAGAAACATAAGAGGAGAGTTTTGGGTTGGTGAGAATAATCATGGACAAGGTAAAGCAGCCAATTTTGATGCAAGGGGACATTTCTTAAGAATGGTGGATGTACTTAATCCAATTAGCCATGCTCAAGAATATTGTGATCATCTTTGGATCGGCTCCCTTGTGAATTCAATTGTAGGCAGAATACGTTTATGAGCGATCCTACCTTGTCTATGAACTTTCTTGCTAGTTTAGATTTATAATATTATCTTTAGAATTAATTTTTTTGTCATAGTAACTTTTTTCTTTTGTCATTGTATTTGAAACAAAATTCTATTAATAAAGGTCATATTTCAGAGCCAACTCTTTGTACTTATGTTACAGTTGAATTTTGTGTACGTAGGTCTCAAGTTTGCCTTTCAGCAAGGATTATATAAGTTTCCAGTAGTTTGTCCAGAATCTCTGCATATGAATCCTACTCCAACTTGAGTAGCTGAAGCTGCACCCCAAGTCCTAACTTTTTTCTTTTTGTGCATTTATTGATTTGTTCAACAATCAACACACAATTTACAAACTGCAATATTTTTTGCTCACTATTTGTGCAAGCAAGTATGAAACATGTAATAGAAGATTTTGTCGTAGAGATGGAGATCAAATACAAGCTGGAGCCTCAAAGTGAGGCAACACCACAAATTTGATGGACAAAGAGGTGATTGATAATGGAGAATCCTCGGGGATGGCAACAGGTTCTAATTTTGGGATGTTTTCGTCCTTGGTGATTTCCAATGGGACTCCATTGAGAACCATGGTCTTGCTTCTGGGATTCCCATCTTTCGGAGTCAAATGGTATTCTTGTCTGTGTAATGGTCCATCTGTTGCTTTGCGTCCAATCCATGAAACCGTTCTCTTGAGACCGTGCCTGAAGTAACCTTCTTTGCTAATGTTTCTTGAGCCAGAAGCAGCATCAGACTCCAAAACATTTTTAAGATTGACAATGAAATCAGTCTGATTGCTCATGTTAATGAGGAGTAGAGTTATACCGGCCTGCAACATAATGACAAAGATGGTCAAAAATCTACTACAAGGAAGAAGATGCTTGGAACAACCATGTTGTCCTTCTAATCTCTTTATGCTGGGAACCAAAATCTACATACAGAACAGACTTACAGTTCCTTTTGAACAATGGGCATACACGCGCAAGTATGGTGCCCCTTTACGTTCAACAGCAAAAACACCATGTCCCATCAGTCGATGCCACAGAAGTGCACTGTTCATCAGAAAATACAAGATTCAGGATTTGACGAGTATTTATATGCTGCAGTGAGATAGTCAATGAAATCCTTCCTATAGTGACAGCAAACCTCATGCTTTACCTGTAGTAATCAGGGTTGGGAACGTATGAAGTTCTGTTGAGAAGACCATAGTGCCCACCAATAAGGGACTGCCTGCAATATACTGTAGTGTGATACTTTGCTGACATTCCGAGCTGATCCAAGTACCTATAATGTATAAACAGTAACGTGGATCTGTTAATTAAAGAGATATATCAATCAGAGAGGTAAATGCTCTTCTATTTTTTCTGAAACCAGAAGCTTAAAATGGAAGACACACAATGTTGCATGTAATGTGGAAGTCAAGATTACCAGAAGCTGTTCACAAATGTGTCAGATACATTACGACCACCACTGTTATAAGCTCCTCCAGACTCTCCAACCCATATGGAAGCCCAAGGTCCGTGCTGCCTCACTGTTGTAGCAAGACTATTGAACGTCTCGGATATATGGTCCAAGTAAGATGGATCCAATAACTTTTGCATCAACTTGGGATCAACACCTGACATCCAGGGAAATAGGACCAATTTTAAGTAGGCTGTGCATGTGCAAGCATGCAGCTAACATTTTTCTTTATTAAATTTTTGAAATGCTAACTTACCTGGACCCAGATTGTAAATATGCTGGGTGACAATATCAATTGCACCTGAACCAGAAACCTGAAGAAGTCTAGCAAACCATTTTTGGTCATAGAATCCTCCAGGTCCTACTAGTGCAGGCTTTGTGCGGGAGTTACTGTATATCTGGTTGATGATGTGTTTAAGCTTGATTAAATCTTTTCTATATTGTTCAGCTCCAACACTAGCTCCAACACCAGTGCCACAGAGTTCGTTACCTATAAAACAAAAACAACAACAAAAGTGAAGCAAATGCAGAATGTGTGGCAAGAAAAAAGACATTTCCCTAGCCCTCCTGTACCTAATTCCCATGAATTTATCTGGTATCAATTTGAAGCAGTGTAATTAATAAAATCATAAGCATTGCTAGAGTCCCAATCTCCGACCCAGACATCTCTGGTTTTTTGGTGTCTCCCTGACAGTGCATTCAAGCCAAATGTGACGATAGGCCTGAAAATGTTGAAAAAACAAAACATAAGCTTTCTTCATGTTATTGCTGCAGTAGGGAAGACCATAATGTCTACCTTGTCTTGACGAAAAAATGGTTCAGTTCATCCCATCTACTCATAGGTAAACATCCACTAGAGAATCCAAACAAACCACCCTTCTGCTTTCGGAAAGGATGGCAAGGATATTTCAGACCTTCTACACCATACAATACTTGGTCTTGCAGGGAACCCCCAATTCTTAGCCTCAATCGATTGAAAGCTATATCAAACCACCGTATAGATGAGTAAATTAAGTTAGTCGACAATAGCCAATGAAAACTGAATCTAATTTAAAAAGATAACATAGTCTAAATGATACAATAATATAAATACAGATTTGTAGATAGTCTAACCTTGAATTGACTTGGCAAGCAACGGATGAGACAAGTTCTGGCAAAAAGTAAATCACAGTCAGTTTTAGTTTAAATTGATTATCTGACTGTACGGTGAAGTGAATACAAATACAGGCAAGTATTTCTGAAAGCTTACCAAGTTCAACACAGATGCTGATCCCCATGGACAGTGGTTGTAGTCACACTTTTCATTATTCCACCAATCAAGAGTGGCACAGACAAAATTATTATCAATATGTGCAATAGCTACTGTCCCATCAACCACAATGTTAACATTGGCTACTTCATGAGCCAAAAATGCTGGCAGGGAAACCAGAAAGAGAACCAACGAGACACAGAGTTCCATTTGGAATCAATTTCTCGCTTACAAACTCAGCTAATGGAGATAAACTGCAACAAGATAAAGATGAACTTTTGAATTAGAAGCAGACAGTTATGCTATTTAATATGCCCCAACATTAGATAATGACCTGTTGATTATTCAGTACAAATGGGAATGAAACTAGAGAGTTGTATATGATCGTTTGCCTCAATAGGCATGCAATAATCTTCAATTTCTATTTGCTCATACATACTTGGAAACAAAATTACTGTTATCAATGACTAATATTTGCAAAGCAACTATGAGGATCCTCATTTCAAGATTTTATGTACATAATATACATTTAAAACTCATCAAGAACAACTTCAGTGGTTAGATTCGGAATCGAAGAGGACTAGTTTCCCGATCCTACACTTAACCGAACATGCTCAAGTCTCTTATCTAATTACAGGCATCTCATATGAAGTAATGAAAACCAGATCACCAACACTAGCAATCACACACTTATCTGATCAAAAACAGATTGAACCATAACAATTTCAGATCTCATATTCAATAGATAACAACTAAAGGAACAAGCTTTCACCCACTAACAGGACATCCACAAGTCTGCCAATACAAAACTCATTACTATCGTGCCCAACCCAGTTCATAGTTACCTCATACTATCTCAAAAAACACCAAATTCCATTCCAAACTAGCTTTTCCTATAAGAACATAAATCCAGATTCTGACACAAGCAACTAAACCAGAAGTTACCCAGAAACCATCTGATCAAAACAAGCGAAACCCACATGAGAATTAATCTCAAAGCTAAGATCTTTACCATCATCGCCCATGACTGAAGCTCAAACTCGAAATCATCATGCACCTTCCTTGAAGCCAAAAAATCACATCAAACAATGTGGTGCTTTAGTTTAAAGTTAACGAGCTCCATCTGTCGCAAGCTTGAAGCTTTTGACATGAATGCTGCGTTCGGTGAGATGGGTCCTATCAGCGTACAGAGAACTTTTTAAGCTTATGGTTCCATTTTTAGCAGTGTGTGGAGATGTGGCGTCGGTGAAAAGCGACATAAGATGATGTGAGCGACAACAGTCAAGTATCAGATCAAGATTGTTGATGGTGATTAATAGGATAATGCTATTCTTAATGTGACAGTGATGAGCTCTTGTCTTTTTAATAATCATCCTCTGTCATAGTTTTCAGTTTCTATTTTGTTTATGCTTAAAAGAGATCTATCTTTAGCTATAAGTTAACTTATGCCAACACCAAAATCTTGTCCTAGAATAAATGTCTTTGATATATACTCCGTATAGTTTAGTAGAATGTTTATGCTACTAGGTTCATAGTTTGACCATGGTCTCTTAAGCTTCTTTTTTGTTTTGTTTTTGAAATATGGTCTCTTAAGCTTAGTCGTACATGTTTAACTTGGTCATAATTTTGGGCTAATTTGTCAAACTTTTCAATTATTATGTTGTTTTTCAGTCTCTTCTATTCCAACTATTTTGTATTTTGTTGTTTCACACAATAAAAAATTCCTATTTCTCCTTCTTCACTTCAAAGTATATGTGTATTATTTTAAAATCAGAAAATATCTATCGAAATAAGTTTTTTTATAAATTTTTTGTAACCCAAGCATTTTTCTTTTTGGTATTAGATATATTTTTGTTTCACGAAACTAAAATATATTCTGACTATTTTCCAAATTAGAAAGCTATTTTTTCGATCTAAAATACGGTAAATACAAAAAATACAAAGCAAACTCGACCTATACACACAAACAACATTGTAGTTGAGTAATGTTGTATTTTACTAAAGTTTTTTTCTATAAAATAGCTGTATAAGTTATGGGTGTGTTTGAGATTTTTTTTAGAATGATTAAGAGTGTTTTTGTATTAATAAGAATAATTAATTCTAAATAGAAAAAAAAGTTGTTGAGTGGTATTTTGAAGTACATGATAGGTACTTTCTGATTTTAAATTACTTTTGAAAATTTTCAGAAGTGTTTTTTTAGAACTCTATGAAACAATCATATCCCAAAGAGATCCAATATATTTTTTTTTTCGCTAAAAGACACGTAAATCTAGCCAAACCTTTATATGTATAAAAAAATTATTTGATTTTCCTTAATCTGGTGGCCACTATACTAAAAATAGTTGTCATTGAGATTACTGAGCTTCAGAAGAAGGAGAAGGTGTCTAAGAGTGTAGGCATGGTGGTTGGCCCTATACGTAACGTGGAAGAAGGCCTAGAGAAGATCCCCTTTACTTCGGGGATAAGTAATGCTTCAACTGAGAACTGGGAGTGGAGCAATCCGGTTTTTGGTAAAGAGGTAAGTACACCGGTTGCAGCCAAGGCTATGGAGCTGGATCCTGAGTCCGAGGCAGAAGAGAACGAGGAGGAGGTCCAGTATGTGACTAGACGTTTTAATTTTCAGTTTTGCACTTTCAATTTTGGAATTTGTATTTTGGATTGCTTGGTTTTTCTTTTGCTATACTACTGCTATAGTCGGGATAAGTATTTCTTATCGTCCCTTTCATAATAACGTCACTGATTATTTTTGATATTCATGCTAGGATAGGAATATTTGTATATGCAAGGTGACTTTTGCCACTTTGTGTACATAGGTCTTGATGTTCTTGTTTGTCGCCGCTTCAATGGGCCGTCAAGGCTATTCATATCTTTTTTTTTTCAATGAAATTGACGTCCACGCCCGCCTTTCAAAAAAAAGAAGTTGTTGAGCGACAAACACATTAATCACAATTACAAATTTAAAATATAAATGAGATGTAATACTAAATTTTAATGGTTTTACATAGGCTTGGGCCACGTAACCCAAAGCATACTCTTGGTGCATGTGGTCACTCGGAATATGGTCAACTATATGGATATTAAGTCAAGGTTTATGAGAATTTTTTGATATATTGATCAATCTCAAATTGGGGTACATATACACAAGTACTTACATTCATAAAAGGAAACTAAATCAAACATTGAATCCTACTTAATTAGAGAATATACATCTTCTAACTATATAAGGAGTGTGACTCACTCCAACACTTCTCCTCAAGTTGGAGCATACAAGTCTCGAATGTCCAACTTGCCAAGTGAGTCATTGAATGTTTTGGATGAAACCACTTTAGTGAGGATGTCATCCAATTGCTCTTCTGATCGAAAAAATGGGAAGGAGATGATCCGAGCATCCAACTTCTCTTTAATAAAATGTCTATCAATCTCCACATGCTTTATCCGATCATGTTGAATAGGATTATGTGCAATCTCAACTGCGGCAGTGTTATCACAATAAAGAGGCATTGGATGTTCCTGCTTAAAGCCCAAATCTTCCAACAAATACTTGAGTCATAGCAACTCACAGACTCCTTGAGCCATTCCTCTATATTCAACTTCTGCACTAGACCGGGCCACAACATTCTGCTTCTTACTCCTCCAAGTAACCAAATTTCCACCAACGAATGTGAAATAACCAGAAGTAGAACGTCTGTCAGTGATGTTACCTGCCAAATCTGCATCGGAATAGCCACAAGTTACTAAATCTTTATTTTTTTGAAACACAAGACCTTTACCAGGAGTAGACTTCAAGTACCTTAGGATTCTCACCACCACATCCATATGATCTTCACTAGGATTATGCATATACTGACTTACCACACTAACAACATAAGCAAGATCAGGCCTAGTATGGGACAAGTAAATCAACCTTCCAACTAATCTCTGGTACCTGGATTTGTCTGTGGGAACCTGATCAGGATATTATGCAGTCCGATGATTCTGTTCAATGGTGTATCAACTAGTTTACAATCAAGCATATCAGTTTCAGTTAACAAATCTAGAACATACTTTCTTTGACTCAACATAATGCAATCTTTGTTTCTAGCCACTTCAATACCTAGGAAGTACTTCAAATTTTCAAGGACATTCATTTCGAATTCAGACGAGAACTAAACTTTTAACCTCTTGATCTCGTCTAGATCATCACATGTTACCACCATGTCATCCACATAAATAATCAATGCTGTCAGGTTGCCTTGTTGGTGTTTGAAGAACAAGGTGTGATTTGAATTACTTTGTCTGTACCCAATCTTCCTGATGAAAGTTGTGAATCTGTTAAACCAGGCTCTTGGCGATTATTTCAATCCATACAAGGATTTCTTTAATCTGCACACCATCTTTTCACATGTAGACGTTCCATATCCTGGAGGAAGATCCATGTAAATTTCCTCATTTAAGTATCCATGGAGAAAAGCATTCTTCACATCAAACTGCTGCAAGAGCCAGTCCAGATTAGCTGCTAGGGACATGAGAACTCGAATGGTATTGATCTTTGCTACTAGTGCGAGTGTTTCATCATAATCCACTCCATACTTCTGAGTGTATCATTTTTCCACCAATCTTGCCTTATATCTATGAACTGATCCATCTGCATTATGTTTCACAGCATAAACTCATCTGCACCCAACAGTCTTCTTACTAGGTGGTAGTGGTACCACGTCCCATGTATCATTCTTGTTGAGAGCATCCATCTCAACCTTCATTGCCTTATCCCACTTCTTCTCCTTGATTGCATCCTGCACTTTACTAGGAAGAGATACAACAGATAATTGATTCACAAATGCTACATAAGGTTTGGATAGTCTATGGGTTGACACATAATTAGCCACGGGATACTTGGCTTTACCTGACATGAGAGGTTCATATCTTTTGGAGGGTTGACCATGAGTTGACCTAGCAGGTAATACTCTTTTAGGAATACTAGAACTAGGCAAAGGAATACATACCTCAGGTGATGACAGGTCAGGAGAGATCGTTGATGGAGAGGGATAGACTGTTCTTGCATATACATCTTCTAGAACTGGTTGTTGATCACTGATTTCTTCTCCTCCTTTCCACGTGTCATCGTTGACAGGCGGAACACATTTTGTCTGGGGATTTTTGACGGGTCGAAGGATATCCTCGACCGGTCGAAGATCAGGTTCTGTCTGTTCCAGGTGATCAGGCTCGACCGGTTAAAAATTTTCCTCGACCGGTCGAAAGCAAGCCCATATCTGATCCGGAGAGTTTTCGACGGGTCGAGGGCAATCCTCGACCGGTCGAAGTGTCGTGGGTGTCTGGTCTGAAGAATTTTTGGCCGGTCAAAAATTTTCTCTATCGGTCAAAGGCAACCTCCTGTCTGATCCGAGCAATTTTTGACCGGTCAAAAATTTGCCTCGACCGGTCGAATATTCCGTCCGACTGGGGTACTCTCTTTTGGAATATTTTCTTCTAGTACCCCAAATTGGTCTTCATAAAATTCATTATTCTCCTCCTCACGAGGAGTGGCTGATGGAGAGAAATAACACAAGTCTTCACTAAATGTGACATCCGTGGTGACGTAGAATCTTTGAGACGGGGGATGATAACACTTCTACCATTTCTGGTGAGTAACATAGCCAACAAATATACACTTAAGGGCATGGGCCTCTAACTTAGTCCTCTGATTCTGATGAAGATGAACATATGTCACACAACCAAAGGCACGGGCAGGAAGTTTGTTCATAGATGGAATGACGACCATTTGAGACAACATCTCAAACGGGATCTGATTGTGAAGAGCGGTTGATGGTAGTCAGTTAATGAGGTGAGAGGCATATAAGATAGCTTCGCCTTATAGATATTTGGACATGTTGGCACTAAGTAAGAGAGCTCGGCCCATCTCCAACAGATGACTATTGTTTCTTTTAGAATCTTCATTCTGTTCAGGTGTATGAGGACAAGTAGTCTGATGGATGATTCCATATTGTCGAAAATAGTCTTGGAAAAAGTGGTTGACAAACTCTCCACCATTGTTAGATCAAAAGATCTTCACACAAGCATCATACTGATTCCAGATAAGATTATGGAAAACAGTGAAGGCAGAAAACACAGCATCCTTCGTCTTGAGTAACACAACCCATGTCAATCTTGTAAAGTCGTCAATAAATAAAACATAGTATTTCATTTCGAACAATGTTGTATTCTTGGAAGGTCCCCATACATCAGAGTGAATTAATTCAAATGGTGCTGAACTAGAAGACATGCTAGAAGGATAACTAGATTTATGACTCTTAGCAAAAACACAAGTTTCACAATGGAGAGTGGACTCCTTTATTCCTACAAATAAAGACGACATATATTTCTTCATAACCCAAACGATGGATGACCCAATCGACGATGCCAAAGCCAAATTTCCTTTACTTGATCAGAACTCGAAGTTAGGGCAGCCGTTGGTGATGTCATTCTTGTTTCCCCGCTGTACATGCAATCCAAGTGAAACAGTCTCCCCTTCAAATCTCCTTTGCCTATTATCGCCTGAGATGACAGATCCTGAAAGATGGCATACATTGGAAAAAAGGTTACAGAGCATTTGTTTTATGAGTTCAATTCAGAGACCGATAATAGGTGATGATATAGAGAAGGCACATAGAGAAAGTTATGTAACATGATGGTGGGAGTAACTTGGAATGACCCTATACCTAAAACAGGAAAAGACACACCATTTGCATTGGATACTTCAGATATGGGAGATTAAGACAAACTCAAAAATAAGGTTTTATCAAAGGTCATATGATCAAACGCACCAGAATCAATTATCCATGTATTACTACCAGTAAAGTCAGAAATTTTGAGTGCAATACCAATTTTATCTCTTCTCTCATGAGCATAAATACCTGTTGTCAGATCTTGGCCCCTTATTCCACAGAAGTCAGGTGCTTGGACCAGTTGTACTGCCGCCTTGCTACTACGATTCTTGTCATACGTGGGACCTTGGATTGGTTTCTAAGGACACAAAATTTTGTAGTGGCCAAATTCTTTGCAGTAGATCTGCGCTACGAGCAGGTTGAATTCGTAGCTGAGTATCTTGGGTCCTTGGCTTCCACCCTTGTTGTGGTTTTGATTGTACTGCTAGACTTGACACAACATTATGGAGTTCCTTGGACTGATTCGTCTCTTCTTTACGGATATAGGCATAGGCTTGTTCAAGAGTTGGTGGTGTGACTTGTTTCAGCAGTTCTCCTTTGGCAGTAGCGAATCTTAAATCCAATCCTTTTAGAAAGATATGGATTCGCATCTTGTCGGTGGTCCTATTGTGTGTAGCAGTATCAATGTTACACACCATAGGATTCAGATCTCGTTCATCTAGTTCTTGTCAAATAGCCTTTAGATTTGCGTAGTATTCTGCTAAAGGTTGGTCGTTCTGAGTAGTGGTAAATACTTGACGTGTCAACTCATGTACCCGAGCGAAATCATTCACATCATAATAGGTGCTTGTTACAACATTCAAATAGCTGTTGGAGATGAGTAGCCAAAGAATAATATCATCACAGGTCTCGTCATGGATTCAGGAGAGTCATCATTGTATTAGAATTCATAGTATCTCATAAACCTTATTCTTTACCAATGTCTGTAGGTCGTGGTAGAGTTTCGGCCATATATGGCCACTTCCCAACACCGCCAAGATGAATCTTCATCAATCGTCTCCACAACTGATAGTTGTTGTCATCCAATTGTACTCTACATCCTGGGTGCCCAATTTGAAGAGCCATCATCCGGTCACAAGAGATCTCAGGTTGCTCAAAGATTGCAAGATCCATTGCAAAATAAGTCAAGGTTAGAAGATCAGATTCAGAATTCAAGGCAGGAATTTTCAGATGTCAAATTTCGACCAGTCAAAGGAATTTTTTGACCGGTCGAACAAGGATCAAAATTCAGGTCAGGTTTCAAATTCAGGTCAGGCAGCGAAAATCAGGTCAAGTTAGATTTCCAGGATCGACGTAGGCTCTGATACCAAGTCAAGGTTTATGAGAATTTTCTGATATATTGATCAATCCCAAATTGTGGTACATATACACAAGTACTTACATTCCTAAAAGGAAACTAAATCAAGCATCAAATCTTATTTAATTACAGAATATACATGTTCTAACTATACAAAGAGTGTGACTCACTCCAACATATTACACCCTCAAGATTTGTGAAAATTGTGACAAGATAGGTGACCATTGGACTCCGGCGTGTACAAGGAAGCTGCAGCCTCAGAAGTGTTACATTGATCAAACTAAGGAGGAGGAGAAATCTAAGAGAAGTAGAATCGAAAAACAAATCCAAGAGAAAGTACTGCATGCAGCATCAGCATCTAAAGGAAAGAAGAAATCTAGTTGTCTAGCCAAGTCCAACAGAAGAAGAAGAATAGGAAGACAAATAAGCACTATAAGCACTGCAATTGCAAGCAGCTTGAGGAACGAGGGGTGGGCAGAAGAAGACCTAATAAAGTGGTCTGAGTTTATGCACTAGAAGGTGCAGTGCAGTAGTACGTGCAACCTAGCTAGCTTGGAATGCAGCAGATCGATATTGATCAGATCATATCAGAACAAAGCTAGCTCTAGTTATTATGTATGCATGTTTGCTTTTGTTTGGTGTCAGTTATCATTATCGTATTATGTTTCATATTTGTCAGCTTTCTTGTTTTGGATCTTTATTTGTATTTTACAATATTATGCTATGCTATGTTATTTGGTGTTTTAGTCTCGTTGTGTCCTGTTTCTATCGTACAGATTTGTTATTATGGCTTTTCAACTATATGTGGGAATAAATCGTTTACTGTTCTTGTTTGCCGGAATTTGAAGATTTTGTGAGAGATAAATTGGAAGTTGAAACCACATCATGCAAATAAAAGAGAAGAATAAAGGATAACCAACCTCACTTGCAAAATGCAAATTCCTCGCTCGCTGATTTTCCATAAATGAGGGAGCTAGATATTTACTGTGTGAAGGGTCTTGCTTTTTGTTATGATTGTAGTAAGCTTGTACGTAGCTTCTTTTGAAAAGTTTCAATCTTGATGAGTTCATGGCTCTTCAGTTTTGTAGTCATGTTTTGATTATGCGACGGACTCTGTCCTCTCTTAGTTTTTGGGTTTGGGAATCGGGTCGTGGTGTTTTGTGAATTGTAGATATTGCTTTTTAGGTACAAAAGTAGAGCTTTGGCGACGTTGTGCGGGATATATATTTAAAAGACTAGTAGTAAGATCATTTCTAATTATTAAGTTCTTTCTATTATGAAATATTGAAAAATTAATATTCAATATAAGATCTTTATATCTCCAATTATTAAGGTCTCATACCTTATATTGAGTCTCAAAATAAAACGTTGTTTGAGGTATAGAATTTTCATTATAAAGTATGGGACCTGGAATTCTCGTCATTAGAGAAAATAATTTTCATCAAAGTCTCATTTTGATGTATAGATCTTTCATAGTTGGAGATGATCTGACTAACTAGTGAGCGGTTATAGGCCCCCATATCAGAGCACTCATACCGAAAACTGTGTTTTTCCATTTTCTCCGATGGTTTCTTCCGGCAAGAAAGAGACCAGTTTGCCCTTTTACTTACAGATTCGCACTCACGACAATCTCCTAGATGACCAACTTGTAAGTTTCCTCTTTCTGGGCTTTCATCATTTATCTCAAAACTTCAATCTTTGATCCCAAGTTCTCTTTTTGCTCTCTGACCCTTAATAAACCCTTTGGGTGATTTCAGCTTGTGTTGCATTTGCTGACCAATTTGGGTTTGGTTTGGTTTGGAAAATATAAGAATTGGGGTGTTTGGGTTAATCCGAATTTCTGTTGGTGAAGGATAGTGGTTAGTTTATGTTGTGATCTCATTGTTATTGTTATGTTACTATTGATTTTTGCAATGCAGTCATTGTTAATTGGGCTTTTGGCATTGTGATGAGTTTAGGATTGGCTTGGCTTGGTAATCAATCTCAACTATTAACAAGGCTTTCAGACATGTTTACATGCTTTTGTTCTTAGTTGCTGCTCATTTTTGTGTAAATGTGTGTGTGTATTTGAGGATGCTATCTCTAAATTGCAGGAACTTCCGGAGCGAGTTGTGAGGAGGTACGGAGAAGGTATGGTAGACTTCGTAGTTCTTCAGGTTCGAGGTGGAAAAGTATGGACAATCGAGATGAGGAAATCGTGTGGTGGTAGACGATGTTGGGGAATGCGGAAGAAGAAACTGTCGAATGGACTCGGTAATTAACTCATAACCACAAGGGAAAAATAAAATGATAGAGAACATCGAAAATTAATGTGGTTCAGCAAAATGCCTACGTCTATGAGGCAACAACAACAAAGAATCTTCACTATAAGAATAAAGGTTACACCAAAAGAAACACTACTTCAAAACTCATACTAGTAACTCATACTAGTTTGAAGAGATACACTCACACTCACTTTGTTTTGCTACACTCACAAACTCTCTACTTGGAGTTTTTCTCACTATTCTCACTCTTGATAACTCACAAGGTGGTAAATCTCTCTCCGATTTTTCTATCTTTTGCTCCATAGCTACATGCCTTTATATAAGAAAATGAATTCATGCATTGCATGCATGTCAATTCCTTCAAGTAGATATTTTAACCTTTCTTCCTCCTTTTATGCTTCAATGTTTCCATGCCAATAAATGCATACATACTCTTCCACATGCACCATCGTCAAACAATATTGCAGCTTCCACACACCTATACATATAGGTTGCTCTCTTGCATTTCAACAAATGCATGCTCACCAACTATGCTAGCTATATAGGTATAGCAATAGCAAATTGCCTCATAACTTAGATTGAATAGGTCGAAGGCATTACCGAATGGTTTTCACATGTAGTAAACTACATGACATCCCCCTCCAAATAAGGAGGGACATATGACCCATCAATCTCCCCCTCCCGACTTAGTTGGAAGGATGCGTCATTTACGACGCACTTCTGTAGTACTTGAACTTCTCTTTTGGTAGAGACTTTGTCATCATATCCGAACTATTCTTATCGGTATGAATCTTTGTTAGCAATAATTCTTTTGCTTCCAGCACATCTCGATCCAGTGATACCTTACATCAATGTGCTTTGACCTCAAGTGAAAACTCGAATTCTTGCTCAAGTGAATGGTGCCCTGACTGTCACAATGCAGGGCAAACTCTTGTTATGTATGACCTAGTTCCAATAGGAATCTCTTCAACAACAAAATATCTTTGCACGCTTCCCTAACTGCAATATAGGCCTGGATTCGGTTCGGATCTAGTCAAAAAATTTAAGATCCGGATCCAGAATCGTTTGCTTGCATTCGGTTTGGTTCTGTAACAATCATGAGTGGAACC
This sequence comes from Geum urbanum, assembly GCA_946800695.1. Taxonomy (NCBI): domain Eukaryota; kingdom Viridiplantae; phylum Streptophyta; class Magnoliopsida; order Rosales; family Rosaceae; genus Geum; species Geum urbanum. The sequence goes on from OX327013.1 coordinate 45,537,233, forward strand.
GTTTGGAACCAAAACCGTTTGGTTCTGATTCCGGTTCTAGCGATTCTCGGTTCTCATTGAAGATCCGTTTGGAAAAAAGAACCGAAAAATAAAAAATAATATTTTTGTAAATTGGACTTCAAAATCCTCTTACTTAATGCTTGGCATAGTTGCATATATAATCTATCTATATAAAAATATATAATTTGCATATTAAATCACATGTGGTCATCAACATATCAACTTGTCATTCATCAAGATCATATTTGCATCATATCAGTCATCAAATTAAATTTCATAGGCCTAAACAAATTGTGACAAATTGAAATTAATTGAACTAGAAAAAAAAATGAGTAGGCGTTTGGGTTGGGCCAACTTATTTGGGTTTGGGTATTTAAGATTTATATAGTTGGGCTTATATATATAGGTTGTGTTAATTATAAAACGGTTCATTCGGATCTGATTTTTTTTTGATATCAAAATCCGGAACCGAACCGGAACCGTGACGGTTTAAGAACCAAATTTAAAAAAACATAATTTTTTTAGAGATCTGGAACTGAACCGTACGGATTTGGTTCTTTCTGATCGGTTCTTCGGATCTTGTGGCCAGGCCTACTACAATATACTCTGATTTTGTAGTTGACAAAATGACACATTTTTATAGCTTTGATTTCCATGAGATAGCTCCCCCTTAAAATGTAATCAAGTATCTTGATGTGGACTTTCTCGTGTCAATGTCACCGACCATATCTGCATCTGTGTAACCAATCAGTTCAGTTTTGCCACTTCCAAAGCATAGCCTCATCTTGGAAGTTCCCCGAAAGTATCTCAAAATCCACTTAACAGCATTCCAGTGCTTATTGCCTGGATTAGATAAGAATCTGCTAATAACACTAACTGCATGTGTTATGTCTGATCTGATACAAACCATCGTGTTCATCAAGCTCCTTATTGCCGAGGCCTATAACACTGTTGCCATTTCTTCCTTCTCTGTCTGACTTGTAGGACTCTGTTTTGAGCTGAGTTTCATGTGACTGACAAGTGGAGTAGCAACTGGTTTTGCTTTCTCCATGTGGAACCGTTTTAGTACTTTCTCGATGTACTTTTCTTGTGATAACCAAAACTTCTTGTTCCCTCGATCAAGGGCAATATCCATGCCTAAAATCTGCTTTGCTGGTCCCAAATCTTTCATATCAAAGGACTCTGATAAACTTGTCTTTAACTATTGGATCTTAGCAATATCTTTGTCGAAAATCAACATATGATCTACATAGAGTAGTAAGATGATAAAATTACCTCCAGCAGATTGTTGAATATACACACATGGATCAACTGACGTTCACTTGCACCCATGACTCACCATAAATGAGTCAAACTTCTTGTACCACTGTCTTAGTGCTTGCTTCAATCTGTATAGGCTTTTCTTCAACTTGCAAACCATATGCTCCTTTCCGTTGACTTCAAAGCCTTTTGGTTGCTTCATGTATATATTGTCTTCTAAATCATCATGAAAAAATGCAGTCTTCACATCCATCTTCTCCACCTCAAGATCCATGCTCGCGGCCATGCCCAAAATGACTCTAATAGAGGTCATTTTAACAACAGGTGAGAAAATCTCATCAAAATTAATTTCTTGTTTTTGGCTGAATCATTTAACAACTAAGTGAGCGCTATACTTCGTCAGCTTCTCATTCTAATCTTGCTTCAACTTGAACACCCACTTGTTCTTGAGTGCTTTTCGGCATTTAGGAAGTTCCACCAACTCGCATGTGTCGTTCTTCAGTAAAGACTCCATCTCAGACTCTATGGCTAGCCTTCATTTATCATGATCTTGATGAATCTTTTCTTCCTTGCAACTTTCAGGCTCTCCGTCATTGGTAAAAATGATGTAATTTGCATAAGGATCATCTTCATCATTAGTCACCAAAATATATTGTGACGATGGATACTTGGTAGATGGTATCGGCCTCCTGGTGCTTCTGTGTATTGATGTTTGATTATCCACATGCTACTCCCAATGATCAAGCTCCCCCTCATCTTCGACTTCAACATCGATCATGTCAGGTACATCTTCAACTCTAACACCTTGCAACCCAACGTTGGATTCCTGCTGTAATGGTGAATCATAAATGCGATTGTCTGTTGCTGCATTTCTTGGTAGTACCACCTTGTTGAAAATCTGTAATTGATTGGTCTTCATGGAACATCACATCTCTGCTTCTAATGAATTTCTTTCTCTTTGGATCCCACAACCGGTAACCAAATTCTTCATCGCCATAGCCAACAAATATGCACGGCCTCGCCTTGTCATCCAACTTTGTTCTCTGCTCCTTGGATACATGCGTGAATGCTTTATATCCAAATACTCTTAAATATGAGTATGATGCATCTTTGTCGGTCCAAACTCCATTTGGAATTTCAAATTCCAAAGGTACACATGGTGTTCTGTTGATGAGGTAGCACGCAATTTTCATAACTTCTCCCCAAAATTCTTTTGACAATTTGGCCATCTTCAACATGCATATGAATTTATCCATAATGGTGTTGTTCATCCGCTCAACTACGCAATTATGTTGGGAGGTGCCAAGAACTGTCTTCTCATGTCTGATGTCATGCTTCGCACAGTAATCTCTGAACTTATATGAGGTGTACTGTCACTGCGAAAACACTTCAATTTTCTTCTAGTCTCTCTTTCCACCATGGCGTGGAAAATTGTAAACGTCTGAAACACCTGGTCCTTGGATTTCAGAAAATAAACTCAAACCTTTCGTGAAACAACATCGATATAAGTAAAAAAATACTTATGCATACTCAATGATTCGACTTCCATCGGACCACACACATCTGAATGTACAAGATCAAGAATATTTTCCTCCCTCGTGAAAGGCTTCAAAAAACTAATTTTCCTCTACTTACCAAATAAATAATAATCGCAAGAGTCCAGTGAGTCACATTTGGCAAGAGGAATCAACGACTTTTTTGCCAACAAATGCAGTCCCTTCTCACTCATGTGGCCAAGACGTCCATGTCACAAACTTGGTGAAGATTCTTCGACTGCATTCAGCTTATTCTTGCATATTTTCTCATAGGTCTTGTAGAGCGTGCAACACATTTTTCCTCTAGCAACTACAAGAGATCCCTTGGTAAGCTTCCACTTTACATCGCCTCCATGATGATGAAATCCTTGTCAATCAAGTACACCGGTTGACATAAGATTCAGATGTAGACCAGGAACATGTCTAACATCTTTCAACATTAACTGGTAGCCCACACCCGTCTGCAAGCAAACATCTCCAATTTCAGCAATATTGGAGTAGTTGTCGTTGCCCATCTTCACTTTACTAAATTCACATGCTTTGTACGTAGTGAAGAACTCTACATGGGACGTGGCATGAAATGAGGCCCCGGAATCAATGATCCATTGAACTCTAGGATGATCTACCAAAAGACATTCACCTCTGAGTGTTAGGAACTCACACTCATCATGAAACACCACAACAGTAGCATTATTCGTGTCCTCCTTTTGTTGATGAGTAGTGTCTTCTCACCCTTTTTTGAACTCCCGCTTCAGCTTGTGACAATTTTTCTTCATGTGGCTTGGAAGACCATAATGATGACACTTTCTCATGAACCTTGTTCTGGATTTGCTCATACTCCTTCTATATATGGCCCCTCGATCCTCTATTCTTTCTTCTTCCTCTATTCTCCGCAATGAAGAATTGAGCATTTTCTGAACTTGATGAAGAACTCCTCCTGGTTTCTTCATTCATCATATCATCAAATTCTGGATAAGTATTTTAATTTGAAAGAAGGAAAGTTCTGTTGGAAATTTAGTGTTTGTGGGTATGACAAGAGAAGAAAAAAACGTTTCAAAGGCACGTAAAGGTTTACACTTTCCTTTAGACTTTATTTGTCCCACTACTTAATGTACAAAGGCGAATAATCAAATAAACTTTTTAGGATACAATGAAGCCTAGCAACTTGCTATAGTTGATCGTCAATTTGCACTAACAAATATCAACCTAACACTCAATCAAAAAAATTTCAAGAGACTCAAGGTTACTAGAAATTATTCCTGCAGAATAATAATTTCTAGATTTTATTGGTATAAAACTAGGAAAACTAATTAAAGAAAAGATGGAAGAATATGGGAGAGGAGATATTGAAAATGTGAATGATTGAATATGATGACCGAGCACACCTCCTATTTATAGGAGTAGTAGTGCATGTTAAACATCCCTCTTGGTTTGAATAAAAGGGTTGCTTCCTTTCACTAACATCTCTTCAGATGATCATGTTGTTTAATCACCAATCATCACACCCATTCACTAAATACACTTCTTGACATATTTTAAAAGTATAAATTTATTCAAAACTATTTTGAAAACGTTTGAAGAAATCTTTGAGAAAATTCTTGGAAAACGTAGTGCATAAACTAAGGTGTCTTGTGAACTTGAACCTTAGCTTAGTGAGAACGTATGAAAGTTAAATCAAGATGGCGAAGTAACTTTTTCTTGAACTTGCGGTCTTATAGTGGTCTAACCGGATACATTTCACACACTACATTTCTACTTCTTTCGAGTGTTCTAAAAGACGACGCGTAAATTGGTCTTGCGTCTGTACCCTTTTCACGAGTGCTCTAAAGACTAACCCAAGTCGCATAGAAGACGACACCACCTTCTACACTAATATAGGTAAGCATGTAGTACCTATGTAACTGAAGTACTTTCCGTCATGCTTATTAAGAGTTTTAATTATAACTCAACATCTTCCATTGATTACATGTACCAAGCACTTCTAACTCGGAATGGATATGATATATATGTGTTTATATATTTATACTAATTTAATTTATTTAGTGCTTGCAATCACTACATATGATATACTTTTGCTCATTGAACTCAAGATCTTGTTGTTACAAGTGTTGAGTTGAGTTTCCATCATTGGTGACCATTAAAGTTGGACTTTAACCCCATTCCTTTAGATGTTTTCCACACCAAATCCCTTACAAGTTCTTTCGTTAATGGATCAGCCAAATTATGGCACGATCTTACGAAATCAACGGTTATAATCCCTTTAGTAATCAATTGTCTAACCGAACTATGTCTCAAGCCAATGTGCCTTGATTTTCCATTATATACCTGAGAATATGCTTGTGATAGTGTTGCTTGACTATCACAATGAATAGATATTGGAGACATTGGTTTAGGCCATCGAAATTTCTAGTAGTAAATTCCTTAGCCATTCCGCTTCTTTACTACATGAAAAGCCAAAGCTATAAATTCTGTTGTCATGGTGAAATCTGAAATTACAGTTTGTTTCTTAGAGCCCAATGATATGGCTTATCTACCAAGTGAAAATATCCAGCCCGTAGTTGATTTATGATCCTCGTTATCGGATATCCAACTAGCATCGGTAAATCATTCTAAAACCGAAGGATACCCACTGTAATATATTCCATAATCAATTGTACCTTTTAAGTATTTTAATATCCTAGAGATTGCATTCCAATGTGCTTGTCCAGAATTGCTAGTATACCTACTAAGCTTGCTTACAACAAAAGCTATATCAGGCCTAGTACAGGACATGACATACATTAAGCATCCAATCACTATAGAATATTCTAATTGATTTATGGCTCTACCATTATTTTGATTCATCTTTAAATTTGAACCAAATGGAGTAGAAATGGATTTGCTATCATAGTGGTTGAATTTTCTAAGAACATTGTCTATGTACTGTGATTGAGTTAAAACCAAACCATCATTACATCTTTTAATTCTTATACCCAAAATGACATTAGTTTCTCCCATATCTTTCATATTGGAACTAGAAAATAATAATTTCTTAGTCGATTCTATGCTTTCGATATCCGTTCTAAATATAAGCATGTCATCAACGTATAAACAGTTGAATACTCTCTTATTATTTTGGAACTTGCTATAAACACACTTATCAGATTCATGTATTTTGAATCCATTGGAGATAATGACCTTATCAAATTTCTCATGCCATTGTTTAGGTGTTTGCTTTAAGCCATATAATGATTTAACTAACTTACACATATTTTGTTCTTGTCCAGGCATAATAACTTACACATATTTTGTTATAGGAGTAGTAGTGCCTGTTAAACATCCCTCTTGGTTTGAATAAAAGGGTTGCTTCCTTTCACTAACATCTTTACAGATGGTCATGTTGTTTAATCACCAACCATCACACCCATTCACCAAATACACCTCTTGACATATTTTAAAAATATATCTAACAAGTTCTCTTATAGCTCGAAATGATAGTGGATGATAGGTATATTGATGTAGCCTAAGGGAAGCTCCAACAATGGGGGTGTCATCTGAGGGAGATAGAGCTATTTTAGCTCATTTGCATCACTATTCATTGAGTTTGAACTCTCCCATCTCCAACAATGAATTCTATTTGGAGGAGTTAGAATACATTTTGATTTGTTTATAGTTATTAACTTCAATTTAACACTTCATTGATAATATGTTAACTAATAAATAACAAAACAAAAGCAAAAATTAGTTTCGTGATAATTATGATTTAAATAATATTTAGATAATATTAAAAAATAGTTTCATGATAAATTATAATTTTAAACTGTTTCTAACAGGTATTTTTCAAATTGAATTAACTAACCCGTAAATATTTCTCATAAAAAAACAGTGATTTAATTGAGTTTAATTGTACATAATTATACTTATACTAGAGTTTAGCCATATTAATGGACCTGTTAGAAATAAGGGCCATATTGCTGGGACCCACTAATCAATCAACCCATTAAGGCATCATGTGTGCGTATACACCTTTCTTCTCTTTTCTTTGTTTTCTTGCGCGCGTTTCATGTGCGTCATTACTCTTGCGTCTCTTTCTTTTATCTTTTCATTTTCTAATAGATTGTGGGGCCCACGGGAGCCAGAGTTGGATTAGAAGTTAGATCCAACTCGTAGACCAGCCCCAGTTCTGGATCTTGGGCTCAAATTATGCCTATTGGAGATGAAAAAAGCTGGTATTGGATTCAAGTCCAACTCCAAGTCCACGGTTGAAGTTGCCCCAAAGACCCTCCAACAAACTATGAGGATGGATGATTAGATTAGTTTTAGCTTTTGAAGTTGTTGGGAATCATACTGTAATCTGCCATTCTCACCTAGAATACTGAAACTTGATCATTCTCACTTAGAAAACTGAAACTTAGTCACCAGTAGCTTGTAATTGAAAGATGTTCACCGTTCCTTGTTATTTTTGTGCCTTGCATCATAAGATTTGTGTAAGCTTCAGGATCAAAAGTACTATGAAATAATTCACTGGAGTAACCCGGAAAGTATGATTTTGTCCAGATTGCTTCCTCTAGCTTATACCACGTGACTTTTTTCTAATGACACACCACTTGAGGTAGCTAGGAAGTTACAATATTTTTACGTCTTGTTTGGATTTTTAGTAATTTTTTTATGACATGAATTTTTAAGCTTCTGATGAATTTTTTAGTTGCATGATCTTTATATTTGTGGATAATTTTAAATATTTTACTCAATTAATTATTTATATATTTTTATTAAATATTTAATTAAATTTTTGTGTCTTAGCCGTGTTCGTGTCCGTGTCTTACTTTTTAAAATTTTGTCGTGTCACGTATCCCCGTACCTATGTCTATGACTGTGCAACATAAGTTTTGAGTTAGAGATGAATGGTTTGTGAGACAATCACGGATTTTTTTCTGAGGTGAAAGATTCATGGGTTTCGGTCAATGTAATAGGCTAAGAACCAATTATGAGACAAAAATAACCTCACAAACTAACAAAAAATCTGAAACTCAACATCCCTTTTGACATAGGGACTAAAGTGATATGAGGGATGATATATTTTTTTTAGGGAGTCGCAAAAAAATCCACTATAGGAACAAAATGGTAGCAATATATAATTCTACCGGATTACCCAGCACGCTTAAATTTGAAATCTTATCGTATCCCTACATTAATCAACAGGATGACGCCTGAGTCCTAGACTAACAAACTAGAATAGCGCAAGTAACTGTAAAAAAAATCTAGTTGGTGCACCACTCCTTAGTTAGCTAGAGACCCCCTCATTTACGGTAAAACATCCCCCGAATCCCATGCCGAGGGAAAAGCACGACCAAGAATACGCGCACAGATCACCAAGAAGCCCATAGAAGCAGGGAGAGGGGGAAAACCCAGATGAGGAGAACCAGACCCTAAACCCATTGAGAATGGCCCAAACCAGTCCATGTGCACCCAACTTAAAGGGGTTAAGACCCAAGCCCAACTGGCCCACCAAAGCCCTTCAATTGTACGTAGCTTGACTAGCGACGACTCCGGCACTCTACTTGGTTGGCCTCCGAATGACTTCTCACCTCCTGCACGAGTATCGGCGACCACCTGAGCCGCCGCTCCTTGAGACGTGCCCTTCAAGGGCAAGGCTTGCCTACGAAGAGCCATTGCATCTGCCTCTTCAATGCGTCTCGGGTCAGGATCCTCACCCCGCCGCTGAGAAGCCTCCCCTAACTGTACCAAAACCTAGCTACGACCATACCACGAGGGCCACGTCCGAAATCGAACAATTGAAGCCGCACCCCCAAAACCTCACACGTCACCATGGATCGAAAACCAAAAAAGGAATAAACAAAGACAAGCACCGTTGTCGTGCAAAGCACGCACAAGCCGAGCCTGAACGGCATCGAAATAATCTCCAGCCTCAAAGAGGCGATCAGAGCACAAGAAGAAGAAAGGGATATCGGCGGCCAAAACCCTAACCCGAGCCTTGAAATTTGCTATATAATACCATATAACCATATATATGAGGGACGATATAGGTTGAATAATTAAAGTGATATTTTGTAAAAAAAATGGTCAGAAATAACTTCATTAAACACAGGAACAAGAACAAACACAGATTGGATCAACCCAACCAGCAAGCAACAAACAGCAAAACAAACTAGTATCAAAAACAGAATTGAAACCATAACAGAATACTGAGTGGCTAATCCGGAGCATCAGGAGCATTAGGCCAGGGTAATCCGTCATTGATAAGAACTTGCACCAAGGAGGTTGGAGGTACATTGACCCACTCCATAGATTCCAACCCCAACTTTGCTTGCTTCGCGGCTGCATCCACAGCACGGTTAGCATCTCTCGTAACCCAATCCCATGAAACTGAATTAAACGAGCATTTCCAGCGATGAAACTCTTGAAGGAAGAAATAGATCCTCAAATCCATACTCTCAAGATCTGTCCCCATATTTGCAACTAACTCAGGAGAATCAGACTCAATCATGAGGTCTTTCACATCAATCGAAGCAGCAAGCCTCATACCCGACACAAGGGCACAAGCCTCAGCCTCCAAGGAAAAATTAGCATAGTCATGGGAGGCAGAGCCGGCCAAGAAAACACCATTAGAATCCCTCAGAATCACCCCACAGCCAGCCTTCCCCTATCCCAGGTCCCAAGCTCTATTAATATTCATCTTCACAAAATTCTCTGGCGGTCTAGACCAGTGCTTACAACTAGCCATAACACCATTGTTAGGAGAAGTATTTTCCTCATCTAACTTAACCTTGAATAGACTGTTAACCAAAGACACAGCCCCCCATATAGAAGCAAAAGTGAAAGGACCTAACCTCGATTTAGTTTCCTAAACCGGAATCAAACCCCTTCGGAGAACACGAACTTACAAAAACTGTACAAATTTCGGCAGAGTTTCACTATATCGTGGAATTGCCATTAACCTGCACCCGAAAACACACTTCATCCTATGCCACAAAAGCCAAACTGTGGGCACCAATCCCATCCGGATTTCTCAATATCATAACGATAATGTAAAGTAATAAGCAAAACTGTACTTTACAGAAATTCGGGGAAAAATCATATGAAAGTATAATAGTATAGTAATCAGAGCGACCTCTAGTGTATATATACATAAATATACAACAGTAGGCTAAACAAGAAACCTACTGGAAAAGAAAGGTAGCTCGAACACTAAGCCTTAAACCGCGACGTGAGACACCAGAATCTGAACTGCAAACTGGGCACTGAAACCGAAAAGCCCCGGGAAAGACATATAAACCGTTAGAGTGAGTGGACGAAAATAAATGTCTTTTGCCGAATAATATATGTTATAAAAACATATGCGAGTCTAAATGAATGAATATGATATAGTACACGAGGGAGACTCTAACTCCTCACGCCGTACGGAGCATGCATCGTAAAACTCTGCGGGGTCACTCATGGACACGTCCGCGCTAGTACAGTCTGAATCACGGGATCTCAGACCCACACGTGATTCTAGTCAGAAAGGCCTCAGGTCAGAGGTCTGCCCCCCCCCCCCCCCCGATAAAGGCCTCGGGTCAGGGGTCAGAGCCTCCCCCAGTAAACATCATCGGGGAATCAGCCGGGATGCAAGTGTATCGATACAACAATATATACTGTGACTGTACTCTGTGTAAACCAAATCATAAATAGTTCTATGCAGGTGTATAAAGCATAATGTAAATGCATATACGTAATACATAATTGTATAAGCATATTCGTCGATGCGTATTCGCAAATGCATAATCGTAAAACACATGCTCGTATAAATCATAATCTCATATGCATGCTCATGCTCGTAAAATGTGTAATAAGGACTCGCAACTAATCAGTGAAAAGAAATGTCTACTCACAGACAAGCACAGCGCGCAAACGCGCTAATCCCGAGATCCGGCGGAAGATCCCTCGCCCAAAGTACGATCGCAATCCTCTGAATAATCACAAAATATAACTAATCAAAATCACAATTCATTACTCTGTACCACACCTCGGAAACCAACCATTTCCGGAAACATATAACTCGGATACAAAATAATCGACGAAAACCCCCAAACTTTCCACATAAACCCTCGACTTAAAATCCGATAACCAAATCAACTCGAAAATCTCAAGACAATGATCGAGGCGCGATTACTAGCAAAATGGCATAAAACTTGTCAAATTCCAAAAAGTCAACACCCTCGCCGGAGCGCCGCCGTTGACCGCCGTCGGCGGCGGCGCGGCGTCAACGGTGACGGATTCCGGCCAAACTTTCCAGATTACAAGTACTCCTCAATCCCAACACATTTCTCTTCTATACCGAGACCCAATTCCAAGCCCACCGACCGGAATTGAGCCCGAAACTCACGGAATTCATTTATTCCGGCGAGTTTCCGGCGAGCCTCAAACCTCAACCAATTCACAATTCCTTCACCCAAAAGCTTCACAAGGATGAGGGGAACCTTCCCCCCTACACCCTCGACCTCAACTATCGCCGGAGCGCCGCCCCCGACGACGGCAAAATCCACGGATTTCACCGAGCTCGAACTCCACCCAAACCTCACCAAATCTCACAAATCCAAGTTCTAAACCATAGGAAATTAAGAGAGGATTCTAACCATACCAAAATTGTAGCCGGAGGTGGTCAAAATCGTGAAGTCCGAGATGGACTCGGTCAACGCGGTCAACGCGGTCAACGATGGTCAAACTTCCAAACAGTGATTTTTCTACAATTTTCCGACTATTCCGATATTTATACTCGCGGCTCGATACGATCAACGGTCCAAATAGAATCACATCCACGTTTCGGATAGCTCAAACTCAAACGGATAAACACGACGAAATTACGCGATTTCAAATATTCATAACATACTCCTCAGTTATCGAAACAATTATCCGAAACCGCCCACGAACTCGAAATCACGCATACAACAATTCTCGTGAAGAGACTCAATTCAAATTCTCGTCTGATAATTAAGTCGTGAACTAATCCGTCAATTCAATTAATTACGATAAACTGTGATTACTCGTAAACTCGCGGGTAAAACCGATTAACGTGCTAATTCTGATTCGGGTCGTCATAAAAATGATCAAGCGTCTTACATTGAAATACAATGGCACACTTTCCTACCATATTCCCCAACACAAAGCCGCCACCAGCGAAAGCATCTCTTCATCCATAGCTCCACTCTGGGAGGGCCCATGGTGATTCAAAAACCAGTCGGCCATATAAGTAACTTTCTCTTTTTGTATCTTCAACCCCAGTGGGCTACCAAACCATACGGCCTCAGTCCATGGACAAAGAAACAGACAGTGTTCAATGCTTTCCTCAAACTCACCACAAAGGGGACAAAGTGGAGATCTAATCAGTTTGCTATTACAGAGCACAAGATTCACCGACAAATTCTTTGAGCAAGCACTCCAAAGAAAGTTCTTTACCTTTGGGACAGCCACAATATTCCAAATTGACTTCCATGCTTTGGTGTCAATGACTCTAGAGGACGAGGCTTTCTAGACACAGTCAACATGCTTATGGATTACCTTGTAGCCAGACTTCACCATGTAACTTCCTGCTTTATCTTTGGGCCAAATAGTTTGTCTTCCCTTGATTGCTCTCCAATTCTTGTCCTCTCGATAGCAACAGGTCCTCAGCAGGAAGAAAAGGCATGCGGTGATCAATGCACCAATTCTTCTGATTGTAGTCGATTAAGTTACAAGCCAAAAGGGGTGTGAATCTACTCCCAAAGGTCATTGGATGGAGCAGGCCATCATCACTATCAAGAATCCATCTATCCTTCCAGACTGAAACACTCGTACCATTGTTAATTAACCATCGGGAATGAGTGCCAATGGTCTGACAACCAGCAAGAATGCTTCTCCATATCCAGGAGGCTCTGGATCCCTTCACTGCTTCAAAGAAATCATGTTTCTCAAAATAACGGGCCTAGGATTTTTGATAATTCGCCAGTAAAACTTAGCCAAAAGAGCAACGTTGAAGCTTTCAAAGTCGTGGAAACCCAACCCACCCGCCTCTTTCCCATTGCACAATCTAGACCAGGCTTGCCAATGGATTTTATTTGCTCCGTCATTGTTGTTCCACCAAAATGAAGCAATATCAGCATTGATCGCTCTACAAAGGGTTACTGGCAGCTTAAAACATGCCATCAGATAGGCGGGGGATGGCCGTAGCCACTGCTTTGATTAGCACCTCCTTGCCAACCTTAGAAAGTACACTTGCAGACCAACCTTCAATTTTATTTTTCACTCTATCTCTTCCATAAGCCAAGGCACCTTTCTTGGATTTACCCCAGTGAGTTGGTAGACCAAGATTGACACCTGGAGCATTAGAGGCCTCAATCCCAAGGATAGCACCAATCTCACACTTTAGATCAATAGGAGTATTGCTAGAGAAAAAGAGGGGAGATTTTGAGAGGTTAACTTCTTGCCCCGAGGCCAAACAGAAATCATTGAGGATCAGTTTCATAGTTCTGCAATTCTCCGCATTAGCCTTCAAGAAAAATAAGGAATCGTCTACGAAAAAGACATGAGAAATACCCGGACAGCTATGACTCTGCTTCACTCCATCTAGCCTCTTTTCAATAATAATATTACGGATATTTATGGACAGCACTTCAGTAACAAGGAGGAATAAGTAAGGAGATAACGGATCTGCCATAATCCTCTGGAAGGATTAAAGGCCGACCCAAGTTTACCATTAACTTGAACCGAAAAGGATACAGATGTCACCAATTTCATCAACAGAGTAGCTTCCAAGAAGTCCCACTAAACACGATCATAAGTTTTACTCATGTCGATTTTCATCCCTAGCTCATACTTCTTAGTCTTCCTTCTTAAGCGCAAGTAATGGAAGGCTTCATGTGCAATGATAATACTATGTTGGATTTTCCGCCCTGGAACAAAAGCATGTTGAGTCTCGGAGATAATAGTAGGGAGGACAACCTTGAGTCTATTGGCCATTAACTTAGCAAGAATTTTGTAAGAAGAATTGCACAGGCTAAGGGGACGGTACTCGCTAACAGAAGTGGGATTAATAGTCTTTGGAGCCAGGGATGTTAGTCTGATTAATACGATGAAAGGGGGTTCCACCACTATCCCTTTATTATACCCCAACTGTCTTCTTACTTTTTTGTCTAGTTTCGCTCAGAAAAATCACAGAGGGGCCAACTTTCCGAGCAACCTCGCCCAAATGTTGGATTGTCAAGCGGCAACCCAACCCTTGACAATTCCATGCAAGAAGTTGTATCATTGTTGGCTTGTGACTGCATCAGGCCAGCCACCACAGCCTTGGAAAGATGAGGTTCCTTCCATACCATTATCACCATTTGAACCAGATACTTTATCGGACATAGCTTCACTTGACGCCTCTGAAACAAAGCTAGTAGATGGAGAGCAATTAAGATCCAAAACAGGTGCAGATAAGGGCATGATACCTGGACCAGATCTCCTTCTGCTTCTCTTGTACACTCTCCTTGACTTTTGCTTCTTTCGCCTAGTCGAACTACCGCCACCATTGGTCCCACTATCAGTCTCAACACATACGACAGCCGAAGCCAATCCAAGATCGCCCGCTCTGCACTTAGCAGAACTAGCCTCAATAGCCCACGATACACTCGAGCTTAACCTCTTGTGACCCACTGGGGCATCCTGCTCGATAGCCGGTCCGTCACACTCAGAGATCGAGCCAAAAACATTCCCCTTAGTCACCCTCCTAGCATGAGTCAGAGGAATAATAGCCAAAGAATTCGTCTCCCCTAAGAGGCCATCAGAATTAGTACAGGCTAGCAAAGGGGTAGGTTCCTTGACTTGAAAATTTGGAGGGCAACGGGCCTTCATAGCTAATTTATCAGGCAGGATTGTGGGCTGTCGAGACCAGGCCTTGTTATGGGGAGGATTGGCCCAAGCAAGTGGCAAAGAAGATGCCAGGGACATAATAGGCTCAATGGGCTCAATAATAACTGGTTGGGTAAGGCCCAAAGGCCCAAGACTCAAGTTGAGGTCACAAACCTCTAAAGCATGGGAATTACCACTTGATAAAGTGGAAGCAGACTTGCCTCCCCACCCAATGCGATCCAACTCCTCGAGAGCTGCAGCCTTAGCCACCTCCCCACGCAACCAATGGGGGCTGGGGAACGGATTCAAAGATGTAGGTAACCCCAGCAGCCATGACCTCAAAAGCACCTTTCCGCCCCCTATTAGTATGAGCCAGCTCATCATAAGGCACCACAGAACCCACTGCTACCTCCACATGCCTAGTGTCAATAGAGAAAGTAGCGCTTGAAATTTTAAATACCACTTTTGCATGGGGCATCGTACACGACCCCTCACCATTAACGTTCCGACAGCACAAGTCACTATCATGTCCAGAGGAAGTTGACCGAGACGGAGAAACCCTAATAGGACTGATATGCAAATCAGTATTTGCTCCATGGCCCCTAGGGTTAACACGACCACCGGTAGGAATACTCTTCCGACTATTACCCTCCTTCATGTGGTTAGAAGTCCGGTGAAGGGAGGCCGTTTCACCTGGCTTCTAATGTTTATCTCCCTTATGGAGACATACTCCTTCTCCGGCTTAACAGAGAGCCACGGCCCCAGCCAAACCGTCTCAGCATTAGTCAGTCCCGGATTGGAACGATATGCTGGTGTACACTGGTCCAAGATATGACCAAGACGACCACACCGAAAGCAAAAGTTACCAAGCCCTTCATACCTATACTGAACACGACTGCTTTCGTGCTCCGACAAAGGAAGCCAAAAACCAGTGGGTAGAGGTTTCCTAGAGTCCAGAGTAATCTGCAGGCGGAGGTAACCACGACGAAAGGCCTCCTCAGGAACCAAATCTTCAGTAGCCTCAACAAAGCATATAGCAGAGCCAATGGTTAAGGCGTTCTCCTTATTCATCTTACCCAACGTAAGCCCACTAATTTGAACCCAAAAGGTAACCAGGTGGACAGGAGCATTGTTCACCGTCCACTTAGGATCCCAGTGACGGACACTGAAATGATGTTTCTCCACATGCCACGGTCCACCTTCCAAGATGTGTCCAACCTCTTGTTGTCCAACCTGGATAGAGAAGAGGTTTCTTTGAAGATGACGAATCTGTAAACTTCCGAAACCCTTCCAAGCACGACGGAGAGCACCCTTAACCGCCTGATATTGGGCATGCTGTCAGTAACGACCGCACCAATCAGTAGAACTGGTCGACTGACCTCATCAATGACAAGGGAGTCTTCTAACAGATCTGCCAGAAAATCATGGGACCCCATCTTCAAAAAGACACCAGAGCTACCACAAAGATAGATCAGAGAGCCTGTGATAAACACAGGGCAACCTCTAGAAATCAGAGGAGAGATAAAACAATAAAAACTATCCGAGGTAGGTACCGGAACGAAATCAGTTTAGTGCACAATCATATAGAGATGACTCTAAATCACCCCAAAAAAAGGACAGAGGTTAGAACAGAAGATAGCTGTTCCAGGTAGGTAGGAATAACTACTGTTAGGCAGCAAGAAAGGTGACTAAATGAGGGACGTTAAACTAGTAAATGCAAGAGTTGTTTGTAGATTGGAGCTGGTTAATGGGGAGCAAGATGAAGTAAGGTATAAGAAAGGCTTTGGCTAATAGAGAGTTGATGGTCCCGAAGGTTAGAGAGAAGGAAGACACTCTCTCTCATCGAGTCAGACAATTCTGAATTCTCAAATCCCCCAAAATCCCCGAGAGGCCAGAACCCACTCAACTCAGAAAAGGTCAGACTGACTTCACCCTTCACCTTTATTAAAATAAAATAACTATAAGTGTCGAATTATACTGATAAAATTTCTCTTAAATGAGATCCATAAATCATACATTCAATAGAGATCAGTTAGTTAAACGGTTTACACAAGTTTGGGCCACTAAAGCTACCGGTAAATGAGAAGTAGAGAGCCCAAAACTGAGAAAAACCGAAGCTAGAAATACATGGGCATCGAGGAAATTGCAGGGCCCGGGGTAGCATATTTTTCCATAGATTTGCTTGTGTATATTTTGTTGTTTTCTTCTCCTTAATAATTGTTGAGATTATAGTAATTGTATATTTGTTGGAGTTCACTTTACTTGGTTGTTCTTCTTCAGTTGTCAATATGCTTTTGCTTTGCTAGTCTGATCGATCTTTATTTTATTTTCATTCCTACCACAGGTCCACAGCTGCAGAGAGAGCTTTGGCTAAAGCTTTTGAAGCACCACCATATCACGAAACACCTAAATGTGAATTCTGTCATGAACATACTTTGGGGGCATGCGGTCACTCCAAATATGTCAGACGTGGACATTACCTGCTCAAATTTTGTGAATATTGTCTTGAGATAGGTAACCATTATTCTAATGCGTGTCCTAGGAAGCCTGTTGTGGCGTCTTGCGCTGCCATTTTCGATCAAACTGCTGCAAAGGAGCTCTTCGCTAAGATTACTAATGAAGTCGCACCAGAAGGTGTCGAACCAGATGCTAAACAGTTCTCATAAATACTGAAGAAAGTTTGTGCAGCCCAGAAGTCCATTAGTGGAATCAAAAGGAAAAGAAGCAGTGAGCCGAAAAAGGCATTGAAGAGAAAGAAGAAACGTAGCCTAGCCAAGTCCAAGAGAGCAAGCAGTGAGAGGAGGGAAAATGGACAAGAGCCAAACAAGGCAGCATTGAAAAGAAAAAAGAAACTTGGTCTATCCAAGTCCTTCAGAATGAAAAGAAAAGGTGGCACCAGTTCGAGGAAGAATGGAAAAGAGTGGACAGAAGATAACATAAAACGGTGGTCAGACTTGAATGGCATCAGTTCGAGGAAGAATGGAAAAGAGTGTACAGAAGAGGACCGGAAAAGGTGGTCAGAATTGTGGGTCTAGAAGTTGCAGTGCAGTAGTACGTGCAACCCTAACTTGGATGCAGGATCAGATCATATCAGAAAAAGCTTGCTCTAGTTATTATTTATCTTTGCTTTATTTGGTGTGTGTTATGTTTCATATCAGTCAGCTTTCTTGTTTTGGACCTTTAGTTGTATTTTACTCTACTATTATGTGTTTAAACTAAGCTATGTTATTATGGCTTTCAACCATATGTGGGAATAAACCATTTTGTGAAAATTTGGATGTTGAAACAATGAAAGTTCCTCACTGATTTTATTTTCCATTAGTGAGTGAGATCTTTAGGGGGTTCTGTACAGCATATATTACAACAGTTTTTATGATTACAATCATTACATTATGACCTCTAGCTACAGAGAGAGTAGTCTCATTAAGCTCTGATGCCTATAATATGAGTACAGTAGTTTCAAAGGAAACTTGAGAGTTTGATGCTCCAACTTTGTAATGCCAGTAAACATTTGCAGCCTACATAGATAATTACATTTGTCAAAAAACGAGACGCTGAGGGGGGGTCTCAGTTGAAAAGAAAATCTCTGCTCTATCGAGAAAGGAGATAGGGAATCTACAGTGCAACATCATAGACGAAGATTCTGGAGGTGGAATACTCTTCTTCGTAGCCAACTCTTCGCAACTCCTTGTTGTTTTACTTTCCCTATGGCTTTTCATCTTTCCATTTCTCATACTATTTACTGAAGCCGCCGCACCTTTTCCTGAAGAACCCCTCAAATTTTTGGCATTGTTACGTCCAGATTTTGAGGGCATGTCATCTGCCGGGGAACTGTCCATGTTAAAATTGGATCTAACTGCCGGCAAGATGTTTCTGCACGATCGTAATAGGGAGAGTAGCATATCTGTACTCATTTCCTGCTGAACCACGCCCTTGTTCTGCTCACACCCATAACAAGCAGCAACCAATGTGCCGGCCAAGACTGGCATCAAGTCAGGGTCACTGAAGAATACAAATGGTAGATCGCATACCTGACCACACCACTAGATAATTAGATTTTATCCACCAATTACAGATGCAAGGAAAATGTTACGAGGACTACACTGACCTTGTGAATAATGGTAGGACTCTTGCCCCAACGAAGGACTGCTTGATTCCCAAGGTGAAACAGTGCAAAGTGACCGAGAAGCAAAAGAGATTCAAGCAAAAGCAGCCCCACCTATTTACACAAAACATCATAGAGAGGTGTACAGATCGTTTAGGTACGGTCTTTAGGACAGCTTAGCAATGAAATAATGCAGTAACTACAACTCAAATGTACAATTAAAATGAAATGATGTGGTTACCTGATCATTAGCTACTTTCCACTTGATGGTACAATGAGAAAGAAGGAAACTCATCAAGTGGAAGAATTCCATTTTCAGGTCTGGCCTAGCCTGCAAGCATATCAGAAATAGAATTAGAATAAGCTGCAATGCAAATAGTTTCGAAATGCATAAGAAAGTGTGCATAAAATTATGGGAGCCAATATCATATCATATGGTAAAGGATCGAAGTTTAGGGCTTACCAGCATCCTCTGCATAAATTTTAGATCCATAAGAGCCAAATTATTCAAAACCTTCAGTATTCCTGTTGCAACATCTTCAAAATTAGATGGGAGAACATCTGAGGCCTGAAACAGAAAAAAGAAAATAGTCTTTTAAATTTACTTTGCAGACCTTCCAACTTTAAAGCAGCTTATCTTGGAGTTGACAGTTATATTACCTGTTCAGTAGACAATCTATTGTTCGCCTGTAATAACACTGATGTTAACAGAGAAGGTAAACTGACAAGCCCTGTCTCTGATACAGCTGAAAGAAGAAATGCTACCGGTTGCTGCAAGCGCACACTATTTCCATTCTTATGATCTGCCCAAGTATCCACCAAGTGTTTCTCATTCTCCACTGATGCAAAAGGCACCTTAATATCTTCACTCGGAATTTTATGGGGTTCATCTGGACCATCTCTCCAGACTGTGTTGGTATTCTTTGCTTCAACTGAGCTATGCTGTGCTTTCTCAGTTTCTTTCACAGCTGAAATTGACTCCACATTTCCATTTACCATACACGTATCAACGGGTCCATCCTCTGGTACATCTGGTAGATGTACAACTTTACCGCCATTTACCACAGATGGTGGAGGCTTTGAATCTCCCAAGGATGGAGTCATAGGCAGGTGTTCAGTATCATCAGCAAATCTAGCCTCTGGAATTCCATGGAGTGTATCAATAGGTACATATTTCCAATCAATCGAGCAATCATTATCAGATCTGGAAGTTAGAACAACCAACAAATTTATGCTTAAACGAATTGAAGATGGAAATGGTGACCCTTCCACCTGGGGTCGATCATAGAGGGCAAAGAGATCTCGCAGCCTGTGAATAACTTGGTAGGCAATCAGTAGCTCCAACAAACTATCCCTCATTTGGAGCTGCCGTTCATCAGAACTTATGTGACCAACAACTGTTGTTACAGTCCATATATATACATCCAGAACCTCAGATATCAATTCAAAATTTTCAGCTGAGGTTTTGCTAGACGGAAAATTAACATTACCAGAAAGATTTAAGGATACTGCTATTTTAATGTAGCTCTCAAGGACAGCAGACAGCATTGGGATGATTGGAGGCAACAGATTCTGAGCAAGAAAATAACTCCTGTTCGTAGGCACAGATAGCACCACCCTCAAGAGTTTTAATAGATGAATTGTCACCTGGCAGGCTTCAGGTTTTGACGTATGAGAAGCAGGCAGAGCAGAAGCTATAAAATCAATTAGACCAGCTTGGCGGGAAGCCTGCAGTTCCAGCTCCTTCCCCTCCAAATACTGCATTTCAGAAAAATAAAAGCATATCAGAATCTTGCAAGTCAACATAACTATCCCAGAAAATAATAGCTTAAGGATCATCAAAACAGCAAAGACTTTTACAAGCCCACAGTAGATTCATAATTATGTTCATCTGAAGAAGGCATTTTCAGCACAATATGACAGTCACTAATTAATTGTTTAGGATCTTTTATTGAAAACATAATTTAGGTTTATATCAAGGATCACAGACCTACAAAATAATGTTTTACACAAACATAATTTATAATACGCACTCCAGTATAAGAACTTTGCAATATTTTAACCAAATACCTTAATCATTTCAGAAACTATCAAGCCAATGCTTGTAGTCCCTTCTTTTCTTGCTTGTCGAAGTTTCTGAAGCTCCTGAAGCCATCTCCCGATCTTTGCCCTTGCAGTTCCGAGTGCTGTTCTATATCCAATGCCAGCATTTTCAGCACCAACAGAAGGCTCAAAAGTTTCATATTTAAGAGACATGAGTCTCTGTCTAATTTTTTTAATCCTCCGCTTCATTGAATGTTGTGCGGTATTACTGCTTTCCACGAAAGTACAACTTCCTAGGCCTGAGAAGCTGCTCACTTGATAATCGTCACCATTGTTATTTGATGAAGATCTTCCCTGAACATCCTTGTTTAAAGTTCGACGCAATAAAGGAGAAGACTGATCCCTGAAATCCATAGAAGCTCTCTCTCGTATTTGCTCCAGGTAAAACTTACGACGTTGCTCACTTTCACTTAGTCTCTCAGCTAATTTCTGGGCCAGAAGTTCAGCCTCCTCCTGCTGGGCTTTGGCCCTTTCCTCCTTCCTCCGAAGCTGTTCCACAGCCCTTGCTTCACGTGCTGCACTTGATGCTTTACGTTCCTCTTCCCTTCTAACTTGTGCCTCTTCCTTTCTCCGCTGTGTTTCAGCAAGACGCTGCAACTTTTCAGCTTCAAGGAGTTTCCTCCGTTCTAAAACAGCTTCTTCTCGTGCCATATCCTCTTTTTGTTTAGATCTAATCACTTGAAGCTTCTCAGCTCTCCTCAGTTCTGAATCATGATGTTTCTGGCGCAAACTGAGCTTTTTGTTTTCTTCATTTAAGGAAGTTATGAACTGAACCTCTTTTACTTTAATGCTTTCGTCACCAGCTCTCTTCACTCGTTGAGCTAAATGTGCTTCATGACGAGACTCACTGCGTTGATGACGAGCATGCATTCCCTCTCGTAATTTCATGTTTTTAACAGCCTGCAATTCATTAACTCGATTCATCTTTTCAGAAGTACGATGAAGCTTCTGAGCTCTCTCATTCTCTAGCTCACTTCTGATTCTCATAGCGCGGGCATGCTTTTCTTCTGCCTCTCTCTTCAGATCCAAACTATTTTTTTTCTTCTTCTCCGGAGACATTAGTTTATCGTGCAACATTCGTGCACGATCAGCACTTTTCCTCCTCATGCCAGGCGAATGTGAAACATGAGAAGACACACGAGAAGGAGAAGAGAGAACATCCTCCCAATTTCTCTTCTCCTTCCAAGCATCCATGGAGTTCCATGGAGCTGAATTCCTCTTATCTTTATCTTTTTCCAACAATATAATTTGCTTCTTAGACTGATCAGTCAATCTAAAATTTTTCTCAACAACACCTTCTGTTGACAATTTTTCTTTCCTAACAAAAAGCTTCTCAGGTTCAGATCCAGAATGTTCTCTCTTAATCTTTCCAGCAGCAGAATTGTCCCGAAGAGGGTATCGAGATGCATTTACCCCAAAAGCAGATAAATTCTGAGAGACACACCCATTTTGTACCATTCTTACTCTGCTTGAACTGCTTGAATCAGTATTTCGATTTCTACTCACAACAGCTTCACCGAGATCTGAACCTCCACTCTGTCTTCTTGACTTTATAGTTGAATCTTTAGAATTAAATTTCCCATCATTAGATTGGTGATTTATGTACTCAATACCCATAAATTTAGCATCATTGGCTGCAGAAAAGCTAGCTCTTTCTTTCTGAATTTTCTTAAATGCCTCAAGAGATGATGATAGTATCTCTGCTTTGTGTGCAGAGGTTGTCATTCTTCTAACCTGCAGGGGACATTGACTAACAGTTTATATATTTCAATATATATAATTTTCATAAAGTTTAATAATATGATGATAAGACTTCTATCCTTTTCAGGAATTAAAAGGATCACAAGAAACCTGAAATCAACCTCATCAAAGTGACATCAGATTCCAATTTCACATCAAACTTAGTGTCATGTTGTTATGATCAGATGAAGCAACGCTTACCTCCCATGAGAGAGCATGTGGCCTCCGGTGGTCATTCTTTAAGGTAATAGGCACCCCATCAATCAACAAATCTGGTGCCTTCTTCATTTTCTCAAAATCTTCCACTCTAGAATTGAGATCTCTGAAATCAGAGCGTGCCTCTTCAAGAACAAGAATGGCCTCTTTCATCTGCTCTACATCACTCTCTAGTTCACAAAGAAGATAAAGCTCATCCACAGCCCTGTTAAGATTCTCAAAGAGAAAACACCAAAGTCGCTGCCTAAACCTTTCTTTGCTTTCACCTGTGTCACAGTCTCCAAGGGGACTCTTAGTCGAGCTGGACACATCATCAACAGATGCTGTGAAGGTAGGCTCTAAGCAATTCTCAGGGTTGATCTCGGAAGGTGGAATTAACTCTGCATCTTCTACGATATGAACTTCAGTTGAACTGCAAGTGGCAGCTGGTTCTTCGAAAATCACAGGATCACGTACCTCAGTTAAAACCACAGGTTCATGAGGTTTCTCCACGTCCCCACCCTCTTCACAAGCTAAATCACTAGCAGTTAAAGGATCCACAACAGCTGCTTCAATGTTTTGAGTATGTATATCCTTGCAATCTGAAGTATAGCTACCCACATCAACCAATTTGTCATTCAGAATTGGATCTTCAGCACTTTCAGAAGATATCATATTCACCTCCTTGCAGTTATTTTCATAAAATTGAGCCTTTTGATATAAAGAAGACATGAGATGAGAAGCAGTATTGTCATCTGCCGAGGCTGCAATCAACTTGTTTTCTTGTGAACTTGTAGAAGCCACATGAAAATTGTCATGCTCTCTAGTGACCACCAGATTTTCATCTTCAATATCACCAAACTTGATTCTGGTGCTGATAAGGTTAGCATGAGGAAGTACAAAACCATCTTCATCTAGATCCCCCCACTTAATTTTATGAACTACTTCACAGTTATCTCTCGCCGCAGTCTTCTCCATATCCTCAGTTTTACCATCAGGATTTATAATAAGCAAAGGAGGTGACTTCGGGTATTTAGCACCTTGCTTGTCCATGCCACCAGCACATGGAGCACCCTCTTTGTGCTTACTTGGCATAGGCATGGAGTTGGCACCACTTCCCAGGCTATGTACCGCACTGTTTCCCCCTACCTTTGGAAGCTGGAATCTATGCTTGCCAAAGTAGTTCCTACTGGTTTCACTTGATAAACGGTGACCACATGAAGAATTAGCATTTCTCCCAGAGCTTCTGCCAACCCAACTCTGTAGAGAGAACTTTGAGCTACTTCTTTTCTGGAGATGAAGCAAACAAATAAAAACAAACCTTTAAACACACAATCAACTAAGTTCCGGAAAAAAAAAATAACATCAACATGACAGTGACATGGAAGTGTTACAGCTAAAACTCCACAAACATATCATTCTGAAATGGCTAATCCAAACAGCACCATCAACTCAACGCCTTCAACTAGTAAAGGACTTCAAATACAAACACATATCTCATTGACAAAATTTCAACTATGAAAACAAAATATAAATGAGCGATGCTGAAATGCAAGGATGAACTCCATAATCAAAGTAACCCCTCTAATTCGTTTTACACAAATGACCAAAGCTTTACTCCATCAGCTTCAAACAAAACACAACATAAAAATATGTATGAAAGAAATTGAAGCCAATTCATATTCAGAAATTACCTCCATCAGCATCATTCAACTGAACTTGGACTTCAACTATTTCATTCCTCTAATTCATCATGTTGTAAAATGTAAATAAGGTAACATTACATTACTCGATATATTACTTTCCCAATAGAAATAAGAACAAAAAAAACACAAACCTTTTTCACTTCAAACCATCCAGAGCCATCATCATCTACTGAATCTCCACTGTTCTCCATTCCCAAGTGATCAATACCCAGATTAGTTTCACCCCAAAACAACAAACTCTGTTCATCAAAATCCCCAATATCTTTATTTTATCAGAAAAACCAGCTACACGATCATGGTGACCAAAAACGAAGTGGGCAGTCAACAGAATCTGGAATCGAAATCAAAATGAGGTAAAGTTTGAAACTTTATCTGAAACCAAACACGAAAATTGAGGTAAAGTTGGAAGCTTTAAAACTTTACCAGAGAAAATAAGAGAAATGAGAATGTGGGCTTTGAGATTGAGATTGAGAATTTAAGAGTGCAAAATATAAGAGAAAGAGAGTGATTTTGGGGAAAGGAGGGAAGAAAATGTGTGTGTTAAGGATGGTCTGTGAGTTCGGCGAACTAGAAGTCTAGAACTACTATTGATCAGTTCTTACGTTCAAAAAAGAGCAGTAAGTAGTGGTAGTACAGATTTGCCCACGCAGCTTCTGATAGTATAAATACTATTTTTCTACGCCATTACTAAACACGACTACTCATTTGGTGGAGTAGAAATGTAGAATATTGGATATTGGTTAGTGGGGTACAGTATGGTGGTATTCAAGTAGTATGTATATACCGTATATTTGACAAATTATACCTATAAAGAACAATGTCCCATTCTTTTGGTTGGGAGGTTCTCTTATGAACCGAACCGGATTCACCTTGAACCAAGGTTAAATTCCAAAATGTAGTTAGAATCTTCGATCGTTACGTTATGTGATTTAAACAGTGAAATTAACGCTAGTTCAAGATTGTTCACCCAAATCGTATCCTTTTGTGGAGCTTGGACGGAATAGTTAGAAGTACTTTTTGACTCTGCTCAAAAACAGTTTCATGGAGAAGCATCTATATATTGTACTTCAAGTCGAAGTACTAATTAATACAAGAGACATATTCAGGGGTATATTCAATCTGGATTTTAAATTTTTTGTAAGGATTCTTTATAATTTATAGATTGTTGTAGATTATTTTAATTTCACATAGATTTGAAAGAATTTTTTTGTATTGTTTTATACGAATTTAGTTGAATTTTTAAGAATTGTTCAAATAATTAAAGTCTAATAAAAAAATCAAATGTCTAAATACACTATCACATATTCAAAAATGAAATGCAATATTCTTGATCTTTCCAACATTATGATCACACTCTTGAGTCTTGAATTGGCACCGTCATCGTATTTCTAATTCACGTTCTCATTATCTTGATTCTCTTTAACATTCATTGTTCCATTATTAAGTAATATTGTCATTTCCGTAGAAAATGAAATTTTTTATTATTTGAAAACAAAAATTATAAACACTTCTGTATGAAAAAGTTTGTATGTACTATAATAGATCACTCGATATTTTAAATTAGAAGAGACCGATACATGACGAAGACATCTCATTGCTATAAAATAAGATTTTGAGAACCATTCTAATAATATTTATAAAGTCGTCGTAATTAGACCAAGGTTTATACCCTATAAAAGTTAATTATTGAAAGTATAGTAGTTGAAGTCATTAAGAAATCAAACCATGAGGAAATGGTAATGAAAGCAAAGGTTAATGACATTATCTTTGTTGTGACACCAAAGTAAATGTTTTAAAGACGTATGTAGAAAAAAATTGAGTGAGAGAAGAAGAGGGAGAGGGAGAGGGAGAGGGAGAGAGAGAGATATTCTATTTTGAAATCCATCAAAATCTCTTAGATCAGAGATCTGATTTCAAAATGTCATTTTATGTGTAAACAATCCTTCAAAATCAATTATTTAATGAAATTCTTAAAAATCCGTAGATTGTTGAATACCACAAGATTTTTATGGATTATTTAAAATACAGAATGAATACATCAAAAAATTTATGGATTATTTAAAATCTAGATTGAATACATTAAGATTTTAAAGGATTTATAAAATACAAAACAATCCTACCAAATCCGTGATTGAATACACCCCCCTCAGAATCTCATCAGATCGAAACAATTCAGAAGCTGTAGAAGTGTAGGTTTGTATTCATTTCGACATATGTAATGGAATCATTGTTTGATATACTCTGCTATGGTACCCTGTACCTTGTGCACCTATACTTTAATTTGAAAACTACAATAGCAGTGATGATCTTCAAATTTACACTATATGGATTACAAAAAAATGAAAGAAAAAAACAAGCAAGATGCTCTGAATACGAAAGTTATACTCCTGCTAGATGCTTTTCTACTGTCTCTTCCAAGTCTTCACTCGTTGTTGTGGTTGTAGCCTTCAAGTTATTTGCTAAAGAGTAGGCACTCCCAGGGACCTTTACGAAAAGCTCATCATCACTCAAATTGTCTCGCATTTCTGGATCCCCCTGGTCCTAAAATCAGGTAATGTGACATTAAATACGAAATAGCAATGTCAAACACACAGTATATAAACATAATTCATAGACCAAGGATTTAATCCATGTGCCCTTTTGGAGTGAACTTAATGACGAGTGGTCGCAATTTCTTTTATTTTCACTATCCTTCTGAGCATAAGGTTGGTTCAAACCTGTCTGAACTATTTCCTTTTAGAAAGGGGAATTCATAATTGGATGATTCAAGAGTGGTGATCTTGAAGAAATGAACATTATTGTGAT
Organism: Geum urbanum; assembly: GCA_946800695.1. Lineage (NCBI taxonomy): Eukaryota > Viridiplantae > Streptophyta > Magnoliopsida > Rosales > Rosaceae > Geum > Geum urbanum. The sequence goes on from OX327013.1 coordinate 45,564,529, forward strand.
TCACTTGGATGTTCAAGTATAACAGAACTGATGCTATGTGTTCTAGTAACATCATTAACTTTTGGATACCCAAAAGGGAATAGTATTTTCTGAACTTACCTTTAGATTAATCTCTGTGCATTTGTTTTTCAAGTCGCTCATAATTGCTTTCAGTTGTTTCTTAGCCTTGCTCCTTATTGACCGCCGATCAGCACATTGTGCTCTAGTAACATCAGAATGACAAGCCACACACAGAGTCCTCATATTTTCTAGCCTGCATTCACCTACAAATGAAAAACTGAATATTATCTACTTAGAAAACAAGTGCTATTTTTCAATGCGTGCAATACATAGAAGAGACACTATTATGTCCTGCAAAGATGAAAGCATCCTTGTCAGAATGTGCCAGCCTCCAAAGCACACAAGAATATCAACAAGAGAAGCTTAAGTATCATTACTTCAAGAACATAATTATTATAAGATGTTATCACAATAGACAGTAATCAATAATATTATGTGCTGATTGATGTATATCACTTCAAAGTTTGGCGGTTATTGGGTTACAGGCATATTTCCATGGATAACTAGTTCAAAATATTTTCTTGAATATTTTGTTAGGATACAGATTAGTACATACCTCCACCACGATAGACAGGAATTAGATGGTCCGCATGCCATGCATTTCCCTCTGTTGGATCCTTCACAAGCCTCTCAAGCCTGCATGATGTCAAAAGTAAATTACTGGCCTTACAGAAAATTGTTTGTATTTGCTGCAGCAACTAAAGTACAATGACAAAATAAAAACATTTTGACTTACGACTTCTTCAGCCTTGCTATTCTTGGTGCAAACTTTTCAATATAATGCCTCCGCTTTACATCAGATAAAGGTCTTATGTGCTCCACAAGTTGATGACAATCCAATTGACAATTTGCACATACACCACGTTCAAGTTGAAAAAGTTCCTAAGAATTATGAGGACATTGAAGTTATCAAAGAAGTTCAAACATATGTTCCCATACAAGACAATATTAACAGACAGCTATGGAAGTACAACAAAGAAAAATATATCTGAACTTAATTCTTTCAGAAAACAGAGTTTAAGCCCTTACATGACGAATAGATCTGTTACTAGTTCGGATGCGGTACTCTCCATAGCAGTCAAGACTACAGAATAGGTCTTCGAAATATTCAGGTTCCTTGGCATTGTGACCCCTGAAACCAAGTAATGTGACTCATCCACACAAACAGCAATAACGTAAAAATATATCACTCAAACACGACTTACTGGCATGGTAGTTGGCAGAGTTTACAAAGAGGTTCATCAGTCAAAGTGTAACCCTGAGTGTATTGTTTCTCTTTTTTTCCATAGCCACTACGTAGGTGAACCTTTTTCCATACAGCATCTGACGGTAAGGGTTTACTAATCTCGTCAAGAGGTGTTGAACGGCGCTTGCTTCGGCCCTTCAGTAGTCCCTGTCACAGAAAATTGAAATAATTGTTCTGTACGTCAGTACATCTGAATGTAAACTGCTGTAACTCTAAAAATTATAAGATAGCCGCTGAAATGAACTGAAAAGGCATTGGGAGATCCCAAACGAGCAATTTATTCCCACGATTTATTATCAAAGGAGTTGAACAAAGTCTTGATGACCTTATTGTCGTGGTTTGTGCCTTCACCCAGATAACACAGCTCAACAATCAAAGGAAGTTGCAGAGGCTTTCCAATTAATTTCTTTTGTTCAATGGGCCTCAGTTTCTTCCATTCTTCGTTGAATGCAAGAAGTGCATGCGTATAAGCTGGGTTATCCTTTGCTGATTTTGAAGCTGTTCCTTCAATACTTTCAGCAGCAGAAGAATTTAGAGACTCAAGTTCCTCTGGTCTAAAATTCTCAAAAAGTGGTCTTGGTCTTGATTCTTCTCCTGAGATGCAAGAATACAAGTGGATTCTACCAGTATATCGACTCACCTACATTTTGTTATAAGAAAAAAAAAGTAATGCATTTGATAATTATATATGTATTCTGAAGTAACTGTCAAAAACCAATAAAATCCGTGCATTAATATAAGAATTTTGAGACAAATTATTGCCTAAAACCAAATTCAGACCAATGGTTAACGAGACCTAACACATCTTGTTCTCACATTTAACAATTTCCACCCTTGACCAGTGTAAATTGGGAATGTGATAAGCCAGCAAAAATCTACCTCAAATCGAAGAGCATCTACTTGGTTAATACCACCTTCATCAGCTTCAATTGGCCGAACTGGTTCACCATCATCTCCATTATTGATTTGAGAATCCGTTTCATTCTGTTTCTGATTAAAAGATACTTCAATTTTAATATTAAATTGGACCAGAAAAAAGTAATTCCCTCCATAATTTAGAACAACTCAAAAGTACCTCATCCTGTCCATCTTTATCTTCACCACTCTTCTCTAACTCACAATAATTCTCTTCTCTTAGTTCAGTCTTAGGAACATTTGTTTCCAAATTCTCATCTGAACAGATACAGTTGTCCACATCCAAATCAGAGACCACATCAACCTGTTTCACCATTAAAATTAGTATAGATCATGTAATCAAAAGGTCAAATGCACATCATACATACAAGGGTGAAGAAATGAGTACAACTCAATATCATACTTAAAAGGAGTAAAACAAATACATCATGCCTATAAGGGCGAAGAAATGAATACAACTCCATATAATACTTGAAAGGAGTATAACAAATGTATCTAAAAATTACCTTAAGTATACCATCCTCGGTTTGTGATGAAATTCCGTTGGTACCACCGGGTCTTTCAGATCTCTGTAGAATGTTTGCCTCTAAGTTACCATCTGACTCAGAAAGCCTCGTAGCCTTATCCAAGAAGCCAGAACCAGGTACTTGTAAAAGCTCTGAAGAGACCTTACCATCCTCCGACTTCTGCATATCGTAATCTTCGCAACTATCAACTCCACCCAATGTATCGAAAAAAGAAACATCTTCAACCTGCAGCAACGAAAAAAAAGTATAAATTCTAAAGAAAAGATTTGCCAATAATTAAAAGCTACACAGATAAAATGCTAAGCTTTGATGGAGCATTAAGAAAGTACCACAATTTCTTGTATCGCATCATATTTTCCATTTGTTGTAGATGAGACACGGCACAAACTCCTGTTCAAGTATTGCCAATGTGACTCATCTATGGTATCCTGCAACATGTTGGATTCATCAGCTCAAAAGTAAGCGAAATGTTTCTAATGAATAAACAAAACAAACAAGCACCTTTCCAGAAAAAAAGTATATGTTGACTGCATTTGTTTGCCCTCGCCTGTGAGCTCTATCCTCAGCCTTCAATTTATTTCAGGAGAACCAAATAATCAAAGATTAATAACATACAAACTAGGGGAGAACCTGACAATTTAGTGAATTGACAATCACTATAATTCAACCTATAATATAACACATTTAAAATTCAATATATGTCAACCTGAAGCATCAATGATGGGGACTGAGGAAGCTCCAAGAAGACGACGTGTGTTGCTGATGAGAAATCAAGACCAACACCTCCAGCTGTAATACCGATTATTGCAATCTTAACCTGAACAACATTGATATTCAGTGCAACATTAAGACATAACCACACCAGCAAATAGGATAAAAGACAAGAGTGCGTGATGCATAAGTTGAAAGGCAAACATTGCGCTAAATAGCAGTTTGTAAGCACATCAAGGAGTACTAATATTTTTTTGTAAAGCTGATACAAACCTCATCTGAGAGTTGGAATCTTCTTACAGCTAACTGTCTATCTGTGGCAAGTGTGCTTCCATCAATCCGGACAAACTTGATCTCTTTATCGTGTATGAACTCCTAAAAATCAGAATACCACAAGACCTGTATTCAGAAAATTGAGTAGACAAGATCAATGCATTCAACACATGCATGTGAACTATCATATGAACTTGAGACAAGAAAGAGATATTCATGTGTAATCAAACAACACTAATATATTCATGAAAGTGATCTCGTTTTTTCTCAAACAAGCAGTTGTTTTTGAACAACACTAAAGTATTCTTAAAAAACCCTTCATTGGAGCTGTATACCCAAGATATATCGACTCGAGCACTTGTTAGGTCTGGAAAGTTGTGACTTTAAGCCACTTTCAAAGATTGAACGAGACCACCAATGATAAAGAATCTCACCTGTACTCCATCAAGTACTTTATGGTGATGTGCAAATATTATCATTTTATGAGACTTGGAATCAGCCTCCAAGCTTGGCACACCATCTGACTTTGCAATGAGTGGATGAATAGAGAGCCATTCACGAAACCCAGCTAGCTTTGCAATTCCTAATTCTTGGTTAGAAAGCTGCTTTGATCGGCAGCAACCGACACTATCTGGAGAGAGAGAGAAAAAATGAGGCATTCTTATACACTGATTAATTAACAAAGTGGCAACACAAGACGCTAGATGCTCTTTTAATATACATGTACATATGCAAAAACTACTTTCATTTACCATTAGGGGCATCACAATTTTCTGAAAATACATCTTCATCGGAACTCTTTCCCACACTGATAGCGGCCTTTGCTAAAAGTATATCTGATTTCTTCAGTACGACTTGTATAATCTGTCGGCGTTTAGGTGGTAGCTGAGACAGGACATGTTCCTTCAAACGTCTTATCTACAATGAGCCTTCAAACTGAGAATCAGATTCGAACAGAAAACAACAAATTTAGAAATTATTACAATGTCAAATTGGCAGCAACACTTTAATCCCTAGAATGACATGGAAGTCAGTTTCAAGCCAAAGAACCAAAAGACGGATTTTTATGACCTTTACAAAGTCAATCTTAAAGATAGCAAAATCTATTCATAGCTATGCTGTATTGGACTGCCTTTAAATATGACCTTAAAAAGCCAAGTGGTTCATCTTTACTAAATAAATTATCAAAAGAATGACTATCACATGAATTCAAAGGGAACAACAAAGTGGCATACACATATAAGGAAGAATAGCGCACCATAACAGTTTGCGAAAGTAACATGTTCAACTCCTCCAAACGTGTGCCCTTTGAGAAATCCTGCAACAACGACGCCATGGTTATTTCATTACTTTACTTAGAACTATTAGTCAATAGAAAATACTGGTGAAGGTATAAGATGTTAGTATGTTAGTATTAATATAAAAATGTTTAGGTACAGAAATAGATACAGCTATCCAATATCTTCTCATAGAAGTTAAACCATCTGAAACAGTCAACTACAAGGCTCTTTCGGACAAAGAAATACATTTGGACCATGACCAACAAAAACAAGCAAGAAATGAGAATCTTGCATCATGTTTAAACAAGGAAGCATTGGTGGAATGCCACTTTATAGCTTACCAAGCACACCATCATTTTTTAAGTTTTAACTACTAGACAGCACAAAAATGACACTTCTCAAGAAATCAATATGACAGTGATGAAGATATTCCATATATTACCTGAAAAACTTTCCCTTGAACACCCCGAACATATTTGGCATCACAGTATGTTTGGGCAAATTTAAACTTGTCCTGTCCCAGCAAACCAGGCCTGTAAAGAAACAATTTATGTATATAACTAGAACTAGAGATAACTAATCAACCAGGGATTGAACTGTGTGAAGAGCACTTACCATAACATATCGATCTGATGATAGATGTCAAATGGCCTACAATCACCTAGGAAGATATACAGAATGAGACGCTAAAATGTACCAAATAACAGTTAAAGGGGAAAAAAAAGCTATAGAGGTGCAATTTGAAACAAGTAAAGACCAACAAGCTTTCTAAAAGTAATCAAGTACTGCAGTGCTTTTAAAGGCAGGGGCTACAACCTTGACAAAGAGGGTGTCCCAGATAGTAAAACTATGCGCTTGACCTTTCTTGCCATATCAAGAACAGCTTTTATCTGTAAATATACATTACCGTAATTAGCATATAGTACAGCACCTTTGCAAGTTGATATAGGGAAACATGGGTAACTGTCTAGGTTGTTAGCAGTTAACCATACTACAATGAAGAGAAACATTGGTACCTCTTTAGGTTCTGATTTTTTCTTCGTACATCGTACATGGTGGGACTCATCAGCAATTAGGAGAGCCCACTCTCGTTCTAGCATGCTCTTTTGCAAATGGTGGAGCATTGTATAAGAAATCACCACAATTTTAGGCCATCTCTTTAAATTGGCAGGATTATTTTCATGACCAAACACTGGAGTCAGAGAATCATGTAAAACAATCAGTCCTGATATACAAATAATCTACAATATATGGAGAAGTAAAACAATACATGAAACAAGTATCCAAAGTCGCTGATCCTTCACAAATGGTAGTCTTTTTACCTAAATGGATGTCAGCAGGCAAGCAAAAAGGAAGCCACCGCTCTAATTCTTCTGCCCATGAGTAGCGTAAAATAGCAGGGCAAACAACAAGAATAGAACCTTCACTCATGAAGCAGCACGCAATAGCAATAGCCTGAGAGGAAAACAAAAATCTTAATTTATACTTATTGCAGTCAAAAACTCAAAATCCTAGTACCTTATATTTAAAGGCAAATACTGTCACTTGACATAGACCAACCTGTAGTGTCTTTCCAAGGCCCATTTCATCTGCAATAAGACATCGTCCACCTCTTCGCAAACCAAATCTAACACCCTCAAGCTGGAAAGGCAACAATGAATCCAATAGCTTCTTTGGTAGCTTCCCAATGTACTCATCAACCTTATCATCCGACAAGTGCTCTGGCCTGCATGGCACCCACTTCCCTGTGATATACGACTCTGAAAGTCTCTCTACAACACTGAAAGTAGCCCACAGTATCTCTTCAACATCAATGCCCTTGGCTCTCCTTAAACATTTCAACACATCTTTGTATTCACTCAACTTATAAACACCAGCTTTTCCACCACCGTGATTTTGCGTGTAGTGCGACAGCATGACCTAAGATGGAATGCACACAGCAGAACACAAGTGAATCACTCAACACTAACTAAACTCTAATTCGCGAAAAAATCATCACAATTCAACAATAATAAACTCACACAAAACATTTACTTATACCAAGATAACCAAGCTGAAATTGACTGCTATAGAACAACAATTACCGCAGTAAAAACCCAAAATTTAGGTCATTTTTCCTAATCAAAATTCACAAAACTTAAATATCCACTCACATCAGCCAAGCAATCACTCAATCTATTCAAACACTCGGCCTGTCCCGGAAACGCGAACCCTTTCACGGCAGCCGGGGTGGCCGAGAACGAGTCCGGCGAACAAATCTCAAGCCTGACCCGAAACATCTGATTCTCCGGAACCGGGCCGACCCGAGAAGTTTGGGACCTCGGGCCGGAAATGCAGAGACTTGAGCTCGGATTGAGGTCCGGAGATAGCTTTCGGCACTTGAAAAGCAACCACGGGTCGTTTTGATGATGCTGCTGACTGGATTCGGCCATCATCGCTTTGCGTTTCGCTAAGGCTGCCAATCGATTCGCTTCGGCTCGCTTTCGTTGCTCTTCTGTGATTTCCATCGGCTTTTGCATTTTGATTTAGGGATTTAGGGTTTTCAGAGAGTTTGAAGAAATTGCGCGGGGAATAATAAGAAGAGTGTGACGGATACAATGAAGAACTGAATGGGATCAAATTACTACTTTGTCCCCATGGTTTTGGTCTCTTTTCCAATATTCTGGGACTACAATCGTAATTTGCTCTATGATTAAGAATCTAAATCTATCCAACAAAAGTGAAATTCAAATACAAAGTGTAGAGGTTCGACTCTGACCAACTCGACCACTTTTCGGCTAATTTTTTAGTCACGTAAGAGGTTTGTTTCATTTCATGTTCGATTTCTAGTCGCGAGACAAGATTGTCGCTTTTTTTTTGTCATTTGGTTAAAATATTGGTCGTGACTGATGAACTCCTGCATAAATTTGGAGGGACATGGAGCCAGGGTGGGTCTGACCTCTGAATTTATATGAAAAAAAATTAGTATATTATTATTATATAATATAAATATTTTAATTTAATTTAATTATATCTAAACTTTAATAACGTGTATGTGTGTATGACTAATTCAAATTCGACGATTTTGTAAGAATATTATTATATATTATTTCAATAATGAAGTCCAAATATTAGGTCAATTAAGATTCAATCTCTTATAAGGTTTAGAATTTTATGGTCTTTTTTTCTTTATAAAAGTTCTACTATTCCTGAGATTAAAATACAATCATTTTTATTAAGTTTATTAGATACGGAGAAATACTTCAAAAAATAAAAGAAAAACTTTCTTCTTCTACTCCAACATCAGATGAGCAACCACCTACGAAAATTCAAAAGAAGAATAGTAACAATATGAGAAAGTCTCGTGCTGAATATATTACAGAAAAGTATCCATCGGATCCCGCTAAACGTCCACCAATTTCAAGTTATCATCATAACATTCAAGAAGAAGTTCGAAGATATTATCTACAACAAGCCCCTTGTCGACTTAAAAATCATACTTTTCCTTTCACGAAATTTGGGGGGAAAAAGAAGAAAATAAGGTTTATTTGTAATTGGTTTATTGAATTTCTATAATGGTTAGAGTACAGTATTAAAAAGGATACTGCATTTTGTTTATGTTGTTATCTTTTCAAATCAGCTATTGGAGAACAAGGCGACGGTGAAACTTTTGTTAGTGCTGGTCATGGATTCAGTAATTGGAAGAAGAAACAAACGCTAATATCATATGTTGGATGATCAAATATTACTCATAATCAGGCTGCGAGTAATTGTGATGCTTTATCAAACCAAAAATAACACATTGAAACTGTTTTGACAAAATATACAGATCAAGATCAAATTGACTACCCTAACAGAGACTATTTTTTAAGCATTTCATTTAGACCCCTCTTAACCGAAAATTCTGACTCCGTCCCTGTGTCGGATTACAAATGGCAGTGTTACAATTAAGGAAGTGCTAATTGTAGTAGTACGTTGGCATTAAAATCATCACAAACTCACTAGGAAGTAGGAACATCTAATTGTACCAATCAGCCAAATGCATGAAAGCCCAATAACCAAGCAAACCCAGATCCTTAATCACCTTAATTATTGCCCATGTCCAAAACTATGCAAAACCAATCACACACATCTACCATAGTTTCCAATTTTGCAAGGAATGTGATTACTTTCAGAACTAGGAAAAGTGGCCTGGATTATATAATATATTGAGCTCTTGCTTGATCTGGTGAACCATCAGAATCCATTGATGTTGTTAAGACATTGAACATTATACACTATTCTTCCTACATAGGAAATAAGGAATCAGAAAACAGTTGCACAGAATAGGAATATGGTTCTTGAAGAACACAATTACACAACTTCATATACTTTGTTTACTATGTGATACATGGTTGTATGCCAAACATGGTTTTGAACAGGAATTAATAATGGAAACAACTTGTTAGTTCAGGCTTAGTGCATGTGCATGTAGCCCTGTAGGAAGGAAAATCCTTTGCTTGCTAATTAGCTCTTCATAGAACACATAATGTGCATATGCCTATTTTTTGTCTCAGATATTTGCTCCCATCTCTGCAGATCAATTTCAGTCTCCACGGATTTCTCCACGAATCCCGGTTCCACAAATCCAGCCTCCACCGCTCACCAATACTCATGAAGAGCTCCTAGCCTTTGCGGCCGCCGAAGTTGGTCTTCATGGGAGGGACTCGGGATCCGACATGACCTCCAGTTTCTGCTGCTATCGATTCAATCGGAGAGACTCGAGATCCGACATGTTGCTCTCCGATTCCGATTCGTCGTCCACGGCGGCGGCGACTATAAGAGCTTCAAGCAAATCACCGGCGATCGTGAGTCTGCTACTCACTTTTCATTTTTATTTCACTTCAAATATGAATTTGATCATTACAGTAATTAAATTTGTGTGTGCCGTTTTGTTCAGTTATTTTTTTTTTACTGGAAATTAATGGTGATTAGTAGATGAAAGTAAATGGTAGAAGCTAGGATTTAAATAATAAAAAGTTGTAAAGAGTGAAATAATTATGGGATTGCCAATGAATATGAATTGAGCTAGCTAGCTGATTGGGATGGTGTGAGAAATTTACTTTCCCACAGATGGTTAAGCCTAAGAAATAAACGGTATTTAGTACAACAATGCGGAAGCAACAATCCAGTCGAGGCTAGCATATGATTTTTCAGATACATCGGCTTCTGTTTTTTGTTTTTTATTGAGTTAGTCAAATATGGGATTTTCATTTCACTGGCTTCATCAATCCCTCAGGTAAAGTCCATTTCATATTTGGGTTATGATCGGAGATTACACCGAAACGACAAGGTTAAATAAAATAGAGAGTTGACAAAAGCATTTTGTCGGAGTGGGCTGGAATTTCCTTATTACCATTTGATATGCATTTCAAATTGGTATAGTTATCTTGAATTTGATTATGTCTTCTCATTTTGAGTTTCTCACATTTATGTTGTTTAGGGTCTGTAATTCATTGCATGATATGAGTATGTAATTCATTGTATATGATGTGGTAATTCAAATCATTAATGACATATTTAAAGGATAAAGTTAAATTTTTATACAGAGTGTGATCCCAATTTTAACATTGTAGTTTATAGTGGTATTTTTTTGTTTGTTGGATACTGAAATGAGTGTGAGTTTGTAGTTTTATTTGTGTGAAGAAAAGGGTATGAGTTCTGAATGTGGTTACTTTAAATCGTTTATATTTTTTGATAGTTCGGGTAGATTGATGTTCGAATCAGAATCGATTCGTGAAGGCTTTGTCTTTTAGGGCTATTTCAATTGTGTCGCGATTGTCGAGCTTGATCGAGAAAGAACGACGATTAGGTCCTGCCAACTGAGTTTAGTCCTCGATTACTCAATCTGCAATGGTAAGCTCTCAGATCTCTCACATTATCACTCTATTGTTAACACTTCCTGAGTATTAGCATAATACTGCTTGATTTTGTTCACAGGTACCATTTATGCGTCCCTTTGAAAGTCTTTGATTTCAGTTGAATGAGTTTTGATTTCTGTAGGTTCGTAGGCTGAGAATACAACAGAGGAGCTTGAAATGTTAACCAAAAAGGAATAAATTGAACTTCCAGACTTTTTATCATTCATTCCATTCTTGCCTCCCTTGGTAAGTGTTATATGAATACTCGACTTTATATTGACCGATTGAAGTTAATCAAGGTTTCGTTATCTTTCCAAATGCTTAAAGGATAAAACTCTATGCATAGTGTTAATTACATGGTGGATTCATTGGTTGCAGACTTCAACAAACCTGAAGCAGTATTATGCAATGGGTTTTTCTCTTATTGCGGGGATCATCCTTTTTGGGGGCTTCCTACCACTTGTTAAAATTTATTTAATTATCAACTTACTATGATTCGTAGCCATTACATGTCGGAAAGGTTTTTGGTATGACAATATACAAAAATTTACAAGAGAAAATGAGGTGTTATATCATTCAGTTTTGTCAAATTTTTGCCACCACGGATTCATTTTTTTTTTTGATATTCAGCTAGAGTTAAGGTTGGAAACACGTCATATGAAGATTTTATAAGAAGTATGCATCTGCTAGTGCAGTTAAGATATGTGGAGCTTAACATACAATTGGTTTGGTAACATTATAGATGTTCCAGATTACCTGTCTCAATATAAATTTACAATGGAGCAAACGTCATCTTAGGAATGAATGAGGCAAACATCTATAATATCTATAATGTTACAATGGCTTCACCTAATTTTGATCACGTCCGGGATCTTGGTGAACTCCCTGCTATGGTCATCTATGCCTTTAGTTTGGGTTTGAGTTTTTTTATTTTTTATTTTATGCATGCTTGATCCAAATTTTAGGAGGTTCAGTTTTGTGTTTAATGGTTGAGATCAGCTGGGTTCTCTGAAATTCGTCAAGCAACTGTTTTCCTTCCTCTTTCAAAAAATAAACTTGAGAGTTCTTTGATTTCAGTTAAAGACTTGAAACTTAAATATCCGTTAGTTCATGAGCTTTCATGTATATGGGATATGCAAGTGTAGATTTTAATTATAACAATTATTTCATGTGCTCATAATTAGGTTATCCAACGTCATTGGCCCATGTGTGTGTCTCATTTCCTTCACTATAGTTTGGTTTTGGTATGTGTCTTTTAGAATGGATTAATGTGCTTAACTAGATAGCATTTTTGTTGTTTTTAGGGGTTGAAGTTTATATGCAACAGCAAATGTCAATTTTGAGTTTGTTATTTCTGAGTATTGGTTTCTTCATTTATTTTTGCGTCTTCTTTTTTATAGTTATAGAAACTTAGACAGACCCATTTAAAAAATTTACTAGGATTTCCTCATTAAGATTGATCTGTGACTTTAATCTTATAAAACACATACATAGAGTTTACTTTATGGGCACTAAGTTTCATTATTTTCCATTGTAAATTTATAGTGTAGTATCTCATCACATGTTGCTTTTATTTACAAATATTGTATATTGATGCCTACACCCTCTTCGATAGTTATGGTCATAGTTAGACTCTAGTCTATCAAAACATGTAATGCTCATCTAACGATCTAGTAGCAACACGACGAACGATTCAATAGCACTTCGAGAATGACTTAGTAGCAACTAGACAAAACTTCAGTAGCAGTTCCACAAACAATGCAATAGAAGATCCACAAACAATTTAGTAGCAACAACTTGAAAACGACACCATAAAAAATTCAGTATCAGCAACTTTGTAGTAGTAGTAACAGCAGCTTTAAAAACGCAATATCAGTGTCTTGAAAACATAGTAGCAGTTTGGAAAACACATCATCTTGAATCATAACAAAGGCAGTAGCAACACCATGAAAAAAAATACAGTATCAACAACTTCACAGTAGCGGCAGCTTGAAAACATAGTTGTTGTTTGAAAAACACATAATCTTGAATCGTAGCAATAACAATCATTGCAAACACAATATCAATACAATAAAAACTTCTATAGTCATGATGTTGCACCTACTAAAATTTATTCCTATATAGAGGTTATTCTTAAATAGAGGTTTACTTATAAATTAGTTCACAAATATTAGGAAAATAATATATTTGTAATTTAAATGGAAAACTTATATGATTAATAAAGGAAATTAGTCTATTTGAATTTTTCCTATTGACATTATATTTCGTAATCGTTTTACAATATTTTTTTGTCTATAAATAAAGGTGTTGTGTTAGTTGTTAGTCAAATTCAGTTAAAGTACTTGAGTCATTTTAAGTCAAATATGCCACTACGAACACAGTTAGCTGAAAAGATATGAATCGAGATGTGCAAGAAGAAGGAATCAAATTTCAGATGAACGCAAAAAGAACTTGCGAATTTGTTAGAGAAAGATTATAACATTAAAGTTTCTCAAGCAACAATATCTAAGACACTTTAATGGAGACTGCTCTCTATGAATAGTTAAAGTGCAATCAAGACCATATTGACATGAGTGGAATCTCTTGAAAGACAAATGCAACTTATTCCTAAAATCACTTTACCCTGAAGCTACCACATTTGAGTTTTTAAATAGATAGTTTGGGGAAGTTCAAACAACATCATGTTATTCAATCCTACCGACGCTTTGGAGATAGTGGTTTAGTGGATATGGATAAACTTGAAGCTAGCCTACCACCAATAAAAGAAGAACTAAACGAGTGGGCTAGGAATGACATCTACAATATGGATGAAACAGACTTATTTTACCGAATGCATGCCGATAATTCTCTTGCAACAAAACAATTAGAGGGCGAAGAGAAACAAAAAGAGGGTTACATTAGTTAATTGTTGCAATGGTGATTGATGTACGCATTTTATGCTTGATTTTTAACGTATTTCTCTCTACATTTAGTTATGTTTTGACCTTAGTATTCTCTATTCTTACTTACTTTGTTGTTTATAAGTTTTTAATAAAGGAGGTGGAAATGAGCTTAAAACATAACAAATGGAGGTTTCCTATTTCGACTAGGAAAAATAGTCTTTCCTACTTTGACTACGATTCCTACTCGAATTAGGAATGCAACTTGTTGCATACAAACTGCAAAGTATATTCCCTTTGCTTGCTTCAGAGTTTTCTGTTCATGACCTTAACTCTGTTATATATAAGCAGCAGCATCAGGATTACATCGGGAAAAAAACCAGGATACGAATTCTGGACATAGAATCAGCAGCAGATGAGGTTGCGAGGAACAAAGTTGCTATTTTAGGGATCTACTAATTACATGTACTTGGTTTTTTCTGTACAAAATCTGCTTATTTCCTGCTTCTCTGCTTCTACATATTGTTGTCAATAACGGCAGGTACGCGCAGACTTCATTAGTATCTGTCAAGGTTTGTTATATATGGACTATGAGTTCCTAGTTTTTACTAGTGGCTTGGTTAAAAATAACATGTAATTTTCTGTTCTGTGGTTGATCCAAGGAGATAGAACTAGAATGGTTGCATGAATTAATGCTCAAGAACAGTCTTGGTGATTAATTTGTTTATGTAGAGATAACAAGGGTCATCACAAACTGCTCAAGAACAGTCTTGGTGATTAATTTGTTTTTGTAGAGATAACAAGGGTCATCACAAACTGGTGAAGAAAGAAGTTAGTTTCTGAGGGAATGAATAGGGTAGTATCTTCTGATTCACAAGATAGTGAGTTTGCAACAGCGGTTGCGGCAGCAGCATTCGCCATTTACTCAATGGAAGCAGCTGAATTGCAGTTTCAAAAGGAGAGGAGGCAAAGCCTTGAAATCACAAGGACCAAAACACTGCAGGATACCATGGCTGGGAGTTCTAGTGGATTAACTCGGGGGCGAGTACCAAACAAAGGAGCAAACAGTGCTGGTAATATATATGTTAGTATTTTTAGTTCACATGCAAATTAAGGTCTTGGAGAATCAAGATTAACTAGCCAGCAGTTGTATCTAACAGGTCAAGCTTCAATAAAAAGGTCGACAACATTGGAAACTGCTTTTCCATCTAGGTATCCAAATTGCGCAAACTCTACCATGCCTTCAACTCCTGCAGAAGGTAACCAAAACCGAAGAACAAATTCAAGAGGACCTGGTAATGCAGTGGAAACTAAAGCAGACGCTTGGGAGAAAGCTCAGATGAAAAAGATTCAGTAACGGTAAGGACTAGTACTAATTGTAAACAAGACTGCTTAGATTTTTAATTAATCGGTTCCTCACTTCTGTCATTAAAAACAAACGTATGTAGGTATGAAAAAGTAAAAGCTACAATTCTTGCTTGGGAGAAGGAGAAGAGGATGCAAGAAAGAATTGACCAAATAGCAGCAGGCGCAAGGGCACAAGTGGAACAGAAAAGAAGAAACAAAGAGTCCAAGGTTAAAGAAAAAGCAAAAAGGATTAGAGCAACAGGAAAAGTTCCTGTTACATGCTTCTGCTTCACTTGTTACTAGTCCTGAAGATGGAAACAGAACAGTAAACACTGATAAACTTGTAAAATTCGTAAATAATGTACATCATTGAAGGAGCAAAAGTGCAAAACTATGTCATATATCTGTATATCTAATGCAGAAAATCTAGCTGTCTATATCATTATATGCACAAACTTGGTATTGAATTAACACGTAAATAGTCCTGTTCTATTATTTGGTTTCATGGTGTAGAAATGGAAGTATTGAAATACAACTTCTGTATAAACAAAGGAATCAAATAAAGTCTAAGATGTTGATTTGGATTTGGATGTCCAGGAAGGTCAACAAGTTTTTTCCTCATTCAGAGGACAAGGGCACAACAACTGGACCAATATGCTGGGATGATAGCAATCCACCACATACAAAAAGACATTCTAAATTGATTGCTGATACATGACAGGGAAATCAAATCACATTCAACAAGAGACAATATTGTTTGCGAAAATCGGATCATGGCAAGAAGGGAAGGCAAATATTTCAACTACATATATAAGCAATGCTCAAGCCTGACTGGAGTGGACCTGAAAATCCTTTTCATTACGTGCTGGTGCAGGCCCACGAAGATCACCATCGGTAACACCTTGACAAGCTTAAACCTTCAGCCAAAGCTCAGCAACAAGCAAGATTGAAATCACATTGTTCCTGAAGATGGAGCAAACTTACCCCAGCTTCTATGCTCTCATTTAACATTAGACAAAAGGATGACCCCTACTTTTGGCAAGGCAGTGACCATTCTAGGCTAGCTAAACACTAAACTTAAGATTTCAGACATACACTGATGGATGCTAGCTAGCTAAGCAGCAGATAGTGAGATACTACTGACATATACAATTATACATTGTACATCAACAGTGAACAATATATAATTACATATCAACTAATCTTATATGGGGTGTAATGAATCCTATACACAGCATGATATGAACTCCCACGAAATTATTAGTAGGGAGTAGTAATCTTCATCTGTTGGGATATTTCATTGCCTCCAATGGGAGTGTAGCTGTTTATAGTTGACAACTGGAGTGGTCATAGAGGACCTTACTGGTAGACATGGGTCGGGACGCAGGCCCGATAGTATCACTAATATTGTTCCCGACTTAACCAACACATTGAGTGCGGGATTTTGGACTCAAAAGGCCTCAGTGATATTAAAAGTGTAACACTTTACTTATAAGCTTTTAGCAAAATTGTATTTCTCCAATGTGGCGTTTGACAATACGCCCCCGTATGGGGGACATCGATCACGTGTGGCATGACCATCGCACGTGGGACAATCCGCTATGATACCATGAAAAGTAATATGAGGTTCCACACCAAAACTAATATAGATTATATATATACTATTTGATTATTTGGTATGGAATCAATGATATGGCTTGCTATGTGCATCAATGATCTATTGTTCAAATAATTTCAGAGTTGTCCACTTCATTCTAAGCAGACATTAATCCACTGCATCTGCAGTACATACTAGAAACATCTCTATTGCACCGCAAACATGATACGTGGACTTTTAATATAATTGATATTATTTCAACTTGAACTACTTTTAAGGTGTTGAGTTTTATCTAAAAGGTCTCGGTTAATATTAGGTATAGTTCATTCACTTATAAATCATTTTCTATTTGTCTCTTTCCAATGTGAAAACTTTTCCCTCCAACACATACACCTATTGGTCCAAGCACTCCATGCTGCACAATAGGGGTGTTTCTAGTATGTACTGCAGATGCAGTGGATTAATGTCTGCTTAGAATGAAGTGGACAACTCTGAAACTGTTTGAACGGTAGATCACTGATGCACATAGCAAGCCATATCATTGATTTCATACCAAATAATCAAACATTAAGATATATATATATATATATATATGAATATATGATCTTCAACTTCTCACATTTATGGTCTGCAAGTGGTGAGTGAGAGTGAGAGAGAGAGATGTGTCAATTGTCAATGATTAATATGCCAAGTAAATTAAACATATGTACAGTAAAATTTTGATACATTAATAATTTCGGGACTTATAAAATTTAACGAGATTAATAATTAATCGAGTATTGAATTAATACTCAAGTCTTTAAGTTGGGATCAGCAAAAAATATTATTTTAGTAAGATTATTAATTAATCGAATATTAAATTATCGAAGTTTTGCTGTATTTTAATTTTCAAACTTAATGTGTTCATAACTTGATTGCAGCATATTATTTTTTCACTGACTAGAGAGATGGTACAAAATTCCCATTAGCATGCATGTAACAATGAACTAAATTACTCACAAATGCAAAATAATACGATGTCGGTCAACCCAAAATAAATCATACCGTTCATTCTTAAAAAAGGCTACCGACTAAAGAAAAATTGGATGTGTCACCGGCATGACACATACTGCCAATTTAGAGAAAATGAAATCATAGAGATCCACAGAAATTGATTGATGTAGGGCTTGGGAATGCTAGAGGGAAAATGTTGTCAATAGAGCCAATCCATTATCCATATCTGATTCTCTTACCCCAGCTAGCTAGCTACTTCTGCTTGTATAGCCTACCACATGTTTTGTGCAGTATCTACATCACAGCAATATATGGTGACACTGACTACACAAGCCAATTAATAAGAAGGGACCAGAAGCTAGCTAGAGGAATTATAAGAGATGCCAAAATCAGCCTAAAAACTCATTCAAAAAAAAAAAAAAAACTAGATTTCAGAGCTCGAGTGTGAGTACTGTATACTGATGATCTAAGCAAGAGAATAACAAGTCGAAGAAGGACAAGAGAGAAATAGATTCTGTCAACTCTATAATATGCAGCAGCAGCAGCAGCAGCACCACCCCAACAGCTCTCATCTAGTCCCCTTGTAAGCTCAACATTCACTCGTATATATGATGCTACGTACTATATATATATGTGTACATTTCATTATCCATTGGAGTTTAATTTCGGCTCTTAGGTTTCGGTTTTGACCATCACAACCAGAGAGACCTAACTATGTGTTTCCATTGTTTCTAATCTGGGCTCTCCGTCAAGAAACTGTATGTGATCTTGATCTTCTGGAAAATAAAATGCAAAAGAACTAGCTAGCTAGTACATTAAGTGTTTCTCCTCTCATGCATCCAAAATGTTAGAATCACCAACAATGATTGCACTCATTTAAGCTTTAGAATTTCTATTTAAATTTCATCAACAGCAACAAAAAGAAAGAAACTTTCTATTTTAGACCTTCTCAATCATAAGCAAGTTGGAATAATTCAGACATTTATATATACATATTGGTTTGCACAGGTCTAATTATGATGTCACTGAGCTGAAATTGGAAAACGGCCACTTGGCAATCCATGGACTTGGTGGACTTGTTCACACTGCTAGGGCAAAGCCAACTTGGAGCAATAGGGCTTGTGATACGCTGGAGTCAGTAGTTCATCAAGCTACTTGCCACAAAGTACCTGACCCAACAAATTTAAGCTCACCGGTTGCGTCCTCCGGCGGAGCGTGGACTGAAAATTCCGGCCAGCCGCCGCTGACGGATGAATGGGCTCGATCGGATTCCGACTACCATGGCAAAAATGTTAGTAGTACTACCAGTACTACTAGCAATGTTCAAGAAGAACATGCCCGGTACCAAAGGGACGACACCACCACTATAAATACATGGGCATCTTTTGAATCTCTTATGACCAAAAGCAATGACGATGATTCTACTTGTCACGAGGGATTGGTAATTTTTTTTCTTTCTAAATGTACTCATGCATTAGTCAGTTAATATCTACAATAGCGTTACATGTATCACATTTTTGTTGTTGATCATATGTGTTGTGTTTAATAGGACAACCGAGACGAAGGACGCGAGACTACTAAAGACCACGAATCAAGCCGTTCACAGTCGAAACGACCAAGGCGAGTTGCCGCCGTTCACAATCAATCGGAAAGGGTAATTATTTACTTTTTATCCGAGCTTTCAATAATTTCCTCTGGTTAACGGACCGTCAGAACATGACGGATGTTTAACTTAACAATAAACATAATATTATGGTACTTTTGTTACAGAAACGAAGAGATCGGATCAATCAGAAGATGAAAGCTCTGCAGAGGTTGGTACCAAATGCGAGTAAGGTGAGACATGCAAATTAATTGAGAATTAATTAGCACAAAATCTATAGAAACTAATTAAGCAGTATTTGTGTGCTTCCACTTAACTGAAGCTACTTGTTATAATGTTACAGACTGATAAAGCTTCAATGCTTGACGAAGTGATAAGATACTTGGAACAGCTTCAAGTACAAGTTCAAATCATGAACAGTATGAGGAATAATATGCATCCCCATATGAATATGATGATACCTTTAGGGATGAAACAGCAACAGCAGCAGCAACATCTTCATCAGATGTCAGTCCTAGCGCGAATGGGAATGACTACCGTTGTCCCTGGCGCTCTGGGAATGGGAATGCTCGACGTAAGCAACATGGCGAGAATGGCTCCTCATCAATCTCTACAGCAACCTGTCATTCATCCTAGTTCGACATCATTTCTTCCACCCTTTATGGCAGCGCAACTGATGCAGCCGAAGCCTGATCATCCTGCAGTTGTCACTAATGCTAATTCAGAATCTATGGCTAATCCATACTGCGCCCTCTTAGCACAAGTATGTGAAACATGCATGGGTTTTTTTTTCTATAAAAGTTAATTTTTTTTCTTCATTTTTTCAACTTGAATTTGGTTGATTTTGCAGCAACAATCAATGCATATGGACTTCATTAATAAGATGGCAGCACTGTACCGTCAACAAGTCAACCATCAAACAGCAGGAAGCAGCCCATCACAGTCAAACCATTAAGAAGAACAAGAAGCTAAGTGTTTTCAAATGAAAATCTTCCAAGTTTGCCTTGGCCTAGTTGCTGCAAAACTGTGACATTTAATATTCTATCCTGTCATTACTAATAAGTCTTCCATACTGTGTGTTCTTTCCTCTGTATCATTATGTGGATTAAGTTCTTGCAAAATCAACAACGAAGAGTCCAGCACTCTACGTTAGGAAATCAGTATAAGAAATCCTTCATTCAAACAAATAAGGCCAATAGGGAACCACAATGAAGTACAATCTTTATATGGGAATGGCAATAACAGCAGGATGGTAATGAAGAATAATTGTCAAGACTCAAGCTTTGTAACTGTTCTTTGACAAGCACAAATGCCGTCTTCCATAAATAAAAACAAAATCAACAGAGCCAGAAAAATACATAGACGATATAACAATACACTCCTCTGTTTAGGGGAACCAATATATATAGTATCACACAAGAAAATGTCCCAAAATTCTCAGAGAGCCTTCTCACCTTGATTCAGTTCTGTTCATCTATGCCTCTGCACCTTCACAGTATCTTGCAACTTCTATCCCATGGGACCTCCAAACCTACTTTCTTCATAATTTTTTTTTTCTTTTTTCTTTTTCTGTTCATTTGTTTTTTTCAAACATGTACACAATACACTAGTACACTGTGTATTTGATAAAATCATCATGCAACCGTAGCAGCGACTTGTCTCTTGTCCTGAAGAGAGATCACAGTCTCGAAAGCACCAACCAAGGCCTTGACTTTACTCTTCCTCGTTTCGACAAGTTTGCTGGCAGTCTCTTCAATCACATTGTTGAACAATTTCCGGTCATCTTTCTTTCCATTAACATCTCGGTGTCTCAGCACAACTTTCTCAGTATTGCTTCTAAGGCCATTCAAAGGACCAACAATTACAGGCTTCCTCCTCGAGCTCTTCCTTGGCGAGACTTCAAAATGTTCTTGGTTTCTCAGAACAACTCTCTCGGATTTGACTTTAGCTCCATTTGACTGACCATCATTGACTTCCTTCTTCCCAGTAGAGACAACCCTTTTGATAACAACAGCATTTGACGGGCGATCACCAACGTCCTTCCTCACATTGCTTACCCTTTTGATTCGAGCAGCACCATTTGACCGTCTGTCAATGACTGCCTTCCTTAGATTGCTTGCCCTTTTGATAAAACCACCAAAAGTTGACTGGTTCTCATCGACTTCCTTCTTCCCAATGCTTTCACTTGTGTTAGTTCCTTTACTAGTTGGACTCTCCACCGCCAATCTTACACGCCTGAACTTGAGTCTCCGTGCAGTATTGTTCTCAGGCTGAAGTTCAACCACCCTACCTCTCCTGAATGTCAGCTTCCGAGATACATTGGTCTTGCTTCCAGACCCATCTATTGCCGACCGCCGAGGTGTAGTCTTGTGCTGTGCCTTCATGTTTCCTGTTGGCTTCCCAGATTTTATAGTTTTGCGTTGAGAGTTGGCACCATTTCCTTTATTCTGAGTAGACTCAATTGAAGCAACAGACATGGATGATGAGGACGGTGATGGAGATAAAGATGCTTGAGTACCATGATGAGTACGTCTCAACCCCTTGTTATCCTGATGTAGAGGACCAGTTGATTGAGAATGAGCTCCATTTACACGTTTCAAGTTCTTCTCAGAAGACGGAGAAGATCCAGCTCTACTGATTCCCTTCCTTGCATACTTCAATCTTTTGCTTTCGCCTTCAGAGGGTAAAGCCAAGGATGCCAAGGACTTAGGAACACCATCTGGAGTTAATTGCACGTTAGTATTTTCAGTACTTGATTCAATGACATATAAAACCTTTTCTGGCGTATCCTTGTCACTAATTGGCCGAGTTTCAGATTTTCCAGGATCACTTTGATCTTTCAGGTGAGACAAGCCCTTAAGATTATAAGAGTTTCCAGTACTGATGTTGGAGTCTTTCCTACTTATATGCTTGGAAGACAAAGTAACAGTTTGAATCCCCGTTGTCCTTTTCTCACCCGCTAGAGAAGTCCTCCTATTGTTGTTTTTGATACTTGTGTTTCCTGTATTGCTTGAAACGTCTGGTACTTCCTTGCTCTTTCTGGTTCCACCATGTCCTTTATTACTTGAACCTTGATCTTCAACAGACGCACCAATTTCCTTGAAGGAAGAAGTTTCATTTTTTGAAGGCTTAGGACCACCTCTTGATATCACCTTTGGATTTCTCAGGCTTGATGCTGACGCAGAGAGAGAAGATTTCTCAGGTTTCTCAGGCTTCACCTTTGAATCAATGGTAGATACATCAGTTTCCTTAAAGGAAGTTGAAGCCATTTTTGAAGAAACAGTTTCTCTCTTAGCCAGTGATAGACTTCTCTTCTCTGAGACACCAGTAATGTTGAGCTTTTTGGTTCTGGGATCTTCAGAAGGCTTAGGACTGATTGTAGATATCACTTTCGAAGTTGACAGTCTTCGGATAGGTCCTAGGGGAACAGAATGCTCTACTTGCTCACCATCCTCCTCCAAATCCATGTCTTCCATAGTAACATCATTCTCATTTTCCAAAGAGACACGTCCCTTCTTTGTCACTGACACAACATTCTTCTCTGCAACAAATGAATCTTCCATAGGAGCATCAACTTCCTTCAAGAGAGATGAAACTTTTTTTGGAGTAGGAGTTCCTTTCTTTGTCATCGGTATGATCCTTTTCTCCGTGACCAAAGAATCTGGAGATGACTTAGAGTTGATTGTTGATGTCCTCCTTTTCCTCTCAGCCGAAGGAGATGATACCAAATTCTCATCTTCACATCCTCTCCTCAATCCATATTTGCAATAGTCATGGCAGGAACCTGTTGAAGCCCTGAGGTATCGTGATTGTATATTTCTAGCAATAGACCTCCTTCTGATATCAGCACCATTGGCCTCAATTCCCACTGGGATGACCAATATAGAGTTCCTTCTGATATCACCACTCTCCTGCTCCATTTCTTGTGGGACGCCTGCAATAGTATTCCTTCTCACATCACCAACATTGGACTCCACTTCCTGTATGATCACTTGCATAGAGTTACTTTGTATATCAGCAGCATCTGTTTCCCCAATTGAGCTCCTTCTGATATCATCAGCATTAGGCTTTGATACCACTGGAATAGCATTTCCTCCAATATCATCGTCGTCATTAGTCTCCATATCATCTCCGTCTGGCCCCATCATATGGCTATTAGGGTCCATTCCTTGTTGAATCACGGGGATAGGGTTGCTAGTGATAACACCAGCCTTGGACTCCATTTCCTGCGTCAGATCAGTAGAATGGCTTCTTCTATCACTGCCGTTCGGCTCATCTTCTTGTGGGATCACCGAGATAGAGTTCCTTTTGGCATCATCACCGTTAAGCATCAAGTCTTGTAGGATCATCGGGATACCGATGTTCTCTGCTTCCATCTATGAAGAAGATGGCATGAAGTTGTTAGGCATACATGATCAGTCTCCTCTGAGGATTAGTCTCCATATAAGGTACATTTCTCCAAAACCTGAAGAACCATATGATCAAATCTCGATCAGAAATCTACACAATGAACAGACTAGAAGATACAATCAATCAATCAAAACCTCTCTGCATTTCTATCAGCAATACGATTACTCAAACAAGATAGAATATGTCCTACTTCGATTTCTACACAATTTCCCAATTCCCAAACGTAAACAATTGACAAACACTGATCCACATATATTTCCACAAAGACAAAAGATTGATCATTTGATCATTCCTCCTCATTCATCAACTATATATATCAAAACAAAGACCAACCCTTTTCCAAAGCTCAAACAAATACCAACCCTTTTCCATAGGTTCAATAGTAAATGCTCATATTAGAATCACAAACATGTATTGAGCAGCTGTTTATCAATAATACCATAACAACAGAGACTCACAAATCACAGCTACCATTCATTTAACATAAACTAGCAAAACGATCAATTCTTCGACATCCAACCATGTAATCATAAACACAAAACAGAGAAAAAACCAATTGAAAATACTGTTCAACATAAAAATCAAGGGATCAAGAACATACCTTTTTTTCTCGTGTCTCTCTTCCCACCCAAGAAGAGAAGAAACCCCCAAACAGGGAATTTATTGGTGGCTTTAGAAAGAGTGGTAACACCCAAAGTGGCCGTGGATGAGATTGTTGCTAGTTTGTTACACCCAAAATTAAACTATGATTCCCCAAAAATCAAGGACGTCGCAAACCTTTTTTTGGTGGAGGAGAGAGAAAGTTTTAGAGAGAGAGAGGGGACAAGAAGCTAGAAGAACATGGAAAGCGATCCAGATTGAGAGACAGAAGTATTTGTCAGAAAAGAACCTTTATCAGTCTAGCTGTGATTCCGCGTTAAAAACAAGCCCTACTTTATACATATAGGGGGACATGCCGTCTCTTCAATCCTCATGGTCAATTGGTCATCTATATTTTCTAGTTTCCTTTTATACTTGTGTTATTTCCCCTAATAAGAAAAAAGAATGAAAACTTGTATTTGTTCTTGTATGATACAATGTACGTACGACTTACCATGTTTAAATATGTTAATCATACACAGTATTTTGATAGATTGGTTGAATACAATGTATGCCATCAAGGTTATACGTATATCCAATTAATGGTCGAAATTTCATGTGTTGCATTTCTATTTCTTTCATTTTGAGAGCAATTTTGAGAGCAATTTATTTTTCATTTTCAAAATGCAATGTATCCATGAAAATGTTTTGAGATTGAAGATTTAGAAACTTAAACGAAGAATTCTAGAATGACCAATCAAGTGTGTGGCTTCTTCATTTTTCAATAGTGATGTACGTGTATATGCTTAAAGTGAAAGCTAATTGCTTTAGAAGGAATACAATCACATTATTAGGGTTTAATTTCTGGGTCCAGCATGCGGGTGGTAGGTGAAATTATCAATTTATTTTTTCCAAATAATTATATCAACAACTTATATATAATTGTGTTTTTGCCATTGCTCAATAGATTCTCTCTGATTAGCTAGTGTAATTATATCAACAGCTTATATATAATTATGTAACGATATCATCACAAGAGCTTATGATTCTCTTTTAGTCAATCAAGTGATTATACATAATATATAGAAGTTTTCTTCATCTTCTTTCTGAAGTGATCATTGACATTCATAGTTATTATTGTTCTCAAATCACGAAATGATTTAATAAACAGATCGAACTAGTCAAAGAAAGTTACAATTCGTGTGAGTCTAGGCCCATTTTGAGATTCTCGGCCCATATTTAAGCCCAAAATGAAGCCCATGCCAACATTTGTGTATTTTCCGATAAAATTAGGAAACTCGGAAACCCTAAAGATGCATACACAATATAGCCAGGGCTATATGATGAGATCGATCTATTTCATCGATTAGTTTGATTCAATACCTCATCCCAATGGAACTAATGGAAACACGAGGAGGAAGGAGAAAAGGACTACATCGAGGAGCAAAGGTATGTTCTATTCTTTCGCCTTGTTATATATCACACACAAATTGTTAACTTGCACATGGATTCTTGTTTTGCATTGCTCGGCAAGTAATGCTGATTCATCATGATCATGTTTTTTGGTCGAGTGCAAAAGAAACTAGATTATTGGAGATGGAAGAATAGGAAATGCAAGTGGGAATTGTCCGTACTTGAGTAGTTGAGTTGGTAACTTCATCAGGGCCACGTTTATCTGAAGCCATGCATATATTTCCCACTATGTAAAAATTATTAAGATTTGGCTCGTGACAGGTTATTTGACATTTTGGCCTAAATCCAAATCCTCCACCAACCCATATGTCTAATTCGTACAATGTTTTGTTGTTGACATTATTGTTTTTGTGTTAGAATCTCTCTTTGATGATCCAATTCATCATGCTCACTGAGTTGTTGTTGCTGCTGCTGGCTCGGGTTGCTCTTCACTATAAAAGTTGTCATCAGCAACCCCAAAATGTCGTTCACACACTCACCACGTACATCAGAGAAAACCTAGCTAGCTAGACACTTAAAGGATATATAGTACGATACCATGGCGTCCTCCGAAGGGTACCAATCCAAGAGTGTGTGTGTAATCGGGGCAGGACCCTCCGGGCTTGTCGCTGCGAGAGAGCTGAGGAAAGAAGGCCACATTGTAGTGGTGTTGGAGCAAAACCATGATGTGGGAGGCCAATGGCTTTATGATCCAAATGTGGAGGGAGAGGACCCCTTAGGAAGGAATACTAGTACTACTAGTGTTGATTCACATCATCTGAAAGTTCATAGTAGTGTTTACACCTCTATGAGGCTTACAACTCCGAGAGAGATCATGGGATTCACTGACTTCTCATTTTCGGTTAAGAAGGGTAGAGACATGAGAAGGTTTCCAAGCCATAGGGAACTTCTGTTGTACCTACAAGACTTCTGTGAGAAATTTGAGCTAAGGGATTTGATTAGGTTCGATACTAGAGTGGTTTATGTTGGTATGGTGGATCATGAAGTGGGATGCGGAGATTTGAAATGGCTTGTTAAGAGCTTGGAGAAGAAGACAGGGGTTGTTATGGAAGAGGTGTTTGATTCTGTGGTTGTGGCCACCGGCCATTATTCACAGCCTAGGTTACCTTCCATAAATGGTGCATTACTATTGATTTAAATTGTGACCATATATATAACAGTCTAAAACTAACAGTTCAATACTGCTGATGATCATGTTTGCTTTTGTTTTCAATACTGTTTGATCATGTTTAGGAATGGATTCTTGGAAGGGGAAGCTAATGCACAGTCACATTTATAGGGATCCCGAGACCTTCCTCAATGAGGTAACATTGTCCCATCCAAAAGCTCATAAAGGTTCAAGCTTTCCAATTTCAGACAATGTGGCCGGTGCCCTCAAAGTTTCCATAACACATTAGATCCGAGTCTTTTAACATTTTAAAGATCAAACAATTTGATTCTTTAGTAATATCCTTCTCAATCTTGATCTGTTCTTTATGCAGGTTGTGGTGGTGGTAGGAACATCACATAGTGGGCAAGACATATCAATGCAGCTAGTGAAAATGGCAAAGACAGTGTACCTCAGTGCAAGATCCTTGAACGACATCTCTGAGGGCTTATCCAAGGTCATTTCCAAACAAGACAACTTTCATCTTCGGCCACAGGTACTACAACCGCAAATAAGACTTGAACCTCTACAATATTTCAATCCAAACTGTATGCAATGTTAATTTGAGCAGTAATCTAATTGATAGCTAGAACTGTGCTACTTTCCATGTCATGTTGAGGCTAAATAGTAACTTGAAGACACAACTTATATGGATGCAGATAGAGTCCCTTGAAGAAGATGGGAAGGTATTATTTGTTGATGGTTCTTGGGTCATTGCAGACACTATCATCTACTGTACAGGGTAAGCTTTCGTCCCAACACATACTTAATTACTACTGAGCAGACTATATCATGAAAACTCAATCATTGTTGCTTAGGGTGCAAGATATATATCGCCCTAAAGTAGGTTTCCGATGAATTTGACCTTGACTCGGAGGTTTCTGTGCTTTTGGTTGCAGGTACTCATATTCATTTCCATTCATGGACACCAAAGGAGTAGTGACAATTGATGATGGCAGGGTTGGTCCTCTATATGAGCACACTTTCCCTCCCTCACTTGCTCCCTCTTTATCTTTTGTTGGCATTCCTAAAAAGGTAACCTTTCTTCTTGTGTCATCTTCTATCCTTTTTAGCCCCAACATGCACTTGAGTATATATGGCTTTAAAGGGTAGCTGTTTTCTTGAAATTTCACTTTCGTCGATCACAGATCATAGGGTTCCCTTTCTTTGAGTCACAAGCAAAATGGATAGCTCAACTCCTATCAGGAAAAAGAACATTGCCGGCGCAGGAGGAAATGATGCACTCCATTAGGGATTTCTATCACTCGAGGGATTTTGCTGGCATTCCAAAGCAAAAGACTCATGATATCGCAGGCATTGAGACTCATGATAAAGCAGGCTTTGAGGTACGTAACACTACCTCCGCGGCATTGGCGTAACTTGCATTGTAAGGTAGCTATGTATATATGTAGGTGTAAATTCGTTCTGCTTGTACCTTGTTGCAGTACTGTGACAAATATGGAGATCATAGTGGGTTTCCGCATTTGGAGGAATGGAGGAAAGAGCTTTGCCTTTCTGCCTTGAGAAATTCGTGGACCAACCTCGAAACATATAGAGATTTGTGGGACGATCATGACTTGCTTCAAGAGGCTCTTCAAAGTCCACATTTCACACAACAATGTGCTCAAGATTTTCCTCTTTGAAAGCCTTTACGTGTATCTGTAACTTTGTTGAAACAAGGAGAGTAACCTCTTCCCTTGAGAATTATAGGTGTCTTATTAAAACTCATCAAATAAGTCTAATCATTCAATAAAATATATGATTGAAGAAAAAGAAATCCCAACTGTCTCATATGATCATATCTATCAAGTATTGACTCTGAAGGATTGGAGAGGACATGTACAGAAACCTATCTAATTCACACAAACCTCACTTAAAAATCATCAAAAAACTGAATCTCTGTCATTCATTTCTCTATACCTATCTGGTGATCACCAACTGTATTTTCTCTGCCCTCTACGCCGCCTAGTTACCTCTCCCCAACCAATTAGGCTTCTCCCCACATTATCCAACGGACTTTCGACAACAATGTGCTTCAGCGGTGCTTCGGTAGTTTTCTCTGTTACAGTCGAAGCTGAGATGGTGCACCTTCTTCTCCCTCTTGCCAACCCGAATTTAGCTGTATGTCTAACTGACCTTGTTTTGGAGCAACCAACAGAAGCTTCAATTAGAGTTCCGATTATCTGAAGATCCTCAGTCACCTCATGCCTTGACAATGAAGCGAGGGCTGGCAGAATATCACTTTGAAAATTTTTCCTCCGCTGCCTTCCTTTTCTTGACCGAACCTTTTTTGGCTGACTTTGCATTGAGGCTGTGACTATCAGTTCTTTGTGACCATTACTTCTCCAGCTATAGCAGTCTTCCACCTTTGTTTCCGGTAGCTTCAGTGTCATGGCCTCAAAGTAGTCCATTCCATCAGGTAGAACCACCCCATGATCACCACATCCCAGCTCGTTATCTAAACTGCCTAAAACTGAAGAAGCTAAACCAGCAAACCATCGTAGCAAATCACATGAAGTTTTGGATGACTTGTATGTGCTAAATTCAGAACAAGTAGGAAATACGGACGATGAAATGGAGACCAGACATTCAGCTGCAGTCAATAAATGTTCCTCTCCCAGATACTCTTCATGTCCAGACAATGGAATATGTATCTCAGTTTGATTTTCATCAGTGTCCATTGGCTGAGAACACTCTTTGCTTTCCGAATCTTCCAGTTCCAACGATGAAATATGTGTCTCCATTTGATCTTTAATCGATTCTGATGGCTGAGAATGCTCATTGTTTGGCAGAGCTTCTTGCCCTGACAATTCAAAAGATGTCTCAATTTGTTCATTAGATTCTTCCTGAAGTGACAATGGAAAAGATTTGTCAGCTTGATTTACATCAGACTCTCCTCTTGGTGGAGAACACTCCTTGTTTTCCAGATCTTCCAGTCCTGACATTAGATCAGGTGTGTCAACTTGATTTTCATCAGATGAGACTCCCCTTGGTGGAGAACACTCCTTGTTTTCTGGACTAGCAGGTGCCTTTAAAAGACTTGTCGCCAAAGATGATGACATTGATGAAAACTCATCCTCATTTGTGGATGTGTTCAGGTCAATGTGAACTCCAAAACCTACATTGTTTATGGATGAGTTCAGGTCGATGTGAACTCCAAAACCTACATCTCTCTTCAGCATACTTTGTTCTACAGGATTTTCAGCGGTTAGTTCTATGTTCGTGAGCACCGAGTCAAATGCCACGTTTAAATCGAGTATCTCAGCTCTTTTGCTACTCATGACATTTGCAAGCTTTTCTGCTCCAATTGTTTGGAAACTCTGGGAAACTGTGGCATCCAAAGAATAGTTAGGAGGCATGAAATTCAAGTCTATTTCATTCAGAGCAGTATCCTTAGCAGAATCCTCCTGGTTTTTGGTAACGCCGTGAAGTTCAGGCACTAATAAATCTTTTCCGATCTTAATCAGATTATCAAAAGTGATGGAAGGTGGCTGAGCTTCCGGCTTCTTGGAAGATAACTGGAAGGCATTGCAGAAGCTACTTCCGTCATGTTTTGTAATAGACCTTAGATCCTTTTTTAGCTGTAACCTCTGTTCCGCAGGGTCAATCCATCCTGTTGCTAATTTACAGCTATCACTGAGTGGTACATAGGTCTTACTAACACAGGGAAGTGCTTGAACTTCTTCGGGGGCACGTGCCAACTCATGTATAGCTTTTCTTAAGGCAGCATTGCATGAGGACCCAGACATTTCCGTGTAGTCCTGAGGAATTTGTTGATATGATGTGCAAATGAAAGCTCCAGTTGGTCCAGATTGACATTCATTTTTAGGACTAGACTGACTTCTGAAGCTCTGGACACCAATCATTTCTCTTTCACTCGACAAATTTCGGTAGCTATGATGAAAGGATGGAGGTTCTTCAGCTCGCTTGAACTTCGGATCTAATGAACTAGATGATGGAGATACGTTAGCTGCATGAAATCCTTGAGGCAAAGAATACAAATTACTTGGAATTTTCCCTGCAAGATAAGAGCATATAATGTAAGAAGATTTCAAGATCATAACTATACAGACGAAAACTTAGTAATCATGGCTATTAATCTGATTGTGAACCATACTATAATAGATGCCATTCTCAAATTAGAACAGGGAAACTTGAAATGCTCACCAGCCTTGTGATTATAAGACGACCACCCTTCCTGTTTGCTTTCTGTGCCTTGCAGTATAACATTTGAGTAAGCTTCAGCACCATGTCTTGATTGAGTGCTCTGAAACAATTCACTGGACAAACCTGGATAGTATGATTTTGTCTTCTGAGACACATCATTACATAGAAGATCTCTGCCCCAAGTGTTTTTTTCACGACCTTCAGATGTAGGAGCTATTTCTTCCTCTAGCTCATACAGAAGGTTCAAGTCCACTGAACCTTTTTCTAATGATGCGCCACTTGAAGCATAATTGGAGACAGAGTTAAAGCCATTAGTGCCAAAAACTTGTTTTGCAACACCATTACTCACAATCCCCGAAATTCTGTTTATAGGATGACTTGATAATTCAGCTGGTTCAGAAGTCCTCCTGTCATCTAACAATTCATCTTCTTCACTGTCAATGTAAATCACATCAGCTGGAAGTCGAAGGTTCAAATTCTTCCTAGATCTCTTGCATTTGGACTGGAAAAATTCGCTGTTTCCTGAATGACCTTCAGTTTGTGGAGAATAAGAACATGCATGTATGTTCTTCCCTTGGGCAAAACATGAAGGTGAATGGACATTCTCGACAGCTGAAACAGATAATTGATTGAGTGAAGAGTGAAGCGAAGGCAAGCAAGGGATGTTGAATGTCTGTTGACTACAAACAGGAGAGGACTGAGACAAGATAGTCGAACTTGAAGCCACTGTGCCCAGATTATGTCTATCTAATTCACTTTTTTTTAAAACTTCCATTAATTCTTTCTGTCTTCCATAAAGGTGATGGAGGTCCTGGATCTGGATTTCACAAGACATTACAGGCATATGTAAGGTGAGAATTGTACATGCCATTAATTGAAATCAAAAAGAATTACAATAGAGTAAGTGAAACTAAGACTAACACTAGAAATCTAAAGTGAATGTTCATAAGAAGCTTTGAGGGAATAAAACCACTATCTTTAGAATAGATGTTGCAATAACTCCAGTTATTAACTTATTATGCTGAAGCAAAATATGCAGTACATTATCTTGAGTCTTGACAAGCACAGACAAAATAGTATACCTGATCCTTAAATATCATTTCTTGGTCGAGCATTGTCTGCTTGAACACTTCCTTGAAGTGCCCATGACGCTGGTCAGAAGATAATTTATGAGTACTCTCACTGCCATTAGTGCGTAAGTTATGATTCATTGTGGACAAGTATCCAGGTGAATAGCTGTTGAATGGAATATGAGCCTCCATCTTCCACACGTCTGCATAAGCACAAGTTTCATTAAGCATATCATCGATCACATTGCAAATGAGTTTTCTAACAAAAAATGAACTGAGAAACAAACTTTTGATTTAAAATTGATTCAAATAACAGAATTCATAGGCCATCGTTTGAGGAAATTGAATAGAGTTATCAACGAAAAAATAGAAAGTTCTTACATGCATGACAAGTACAAACAGAAACCTCTGAATCCAATCTTAGCACTTCTCTTGAAGCTTGAAACATGCAGATACTGAAATTCCTACATATCTAGCAGATTGCAAGCTTTGATCACAGTCGAACTAAAGCCACCAGCACACTTCGTATTATTGGAATTAAACCCAAAAAATGCCAAACAAAATAGATTATAACGGGCCACATTAATCGACCCATTTCACTAACTAGGAGCACAACAACAGACTTCCTCAAGATAAAAACAAGATTTTGGTAAACATGGCCTTCATTTTTAGCATTGGTTCATCCACCTCTAGAGAACCCAATTGCCCTCAAAACAGTGTTGGGATGATGTCAAGGCCTCGATAAACAACATAGCATATTAGCATAGATTCCAGGAGTATCCAGACTTGAAGAAAATATATAACAGCTTTCATCAAACCAAACACCCAAACAAAGAACTGAGAATATTGAAGAACAAAAGGAATCTGCTTTGGCAAAATGTAGTCATAAATGTTCATTCACAAACCAAACAGAAAAGAAAAGAGGGTAGATTAATGATAAAGTACCCTACTTTTTTCCATAGCAAACCCATAAAAGAAGCCACCTTTAATCATCAAAAACTATACCTGAATTCTGATACATGACTCCTCCTCCTCTAAAACCCACAAAGGATCATTCACTCACTCCACACCTCATGGCTTCTTGCTCTGCACCCAAAAACAACAACAGCCCGAAATCAGAAACAACACAGTAGTAAACCAAACCCAGCTCAAACCTCAAAGCCAGCATTTTCAAAAGTTTCATCAGAACAAAAAAAGTAAAATAATAATAAAGATGAAAGCTTTGGGATCCAATTGACCATTTTGTATAATACGAAGATTCAGAGAGAGAGAAGAATACCCAGAAAAATATGAAACGAAACTTACATGAAGAGACATGAGAGTTGTACTCACTCTTCACCCAGTATGTCTCAAACTCATTTTTTGTCTTTGTTTTAGGAGTTTTGAGCAAGTGGGCTCAATTGTCTTATGAGGTTCTAGATTCTCTCAAGCCATTTATGTATTTGGGGAAACACAAAGATATTGATTACATTATTCATACAGTAGTGTACCAGTACTATTCAGTAGAGTAATGTCTCTGCAGAACGGATTTTGCTGACACAACCCAGTACTAGAACACTAGTACGTACCTCTAATTTTTATTTTTATTTTCGTTAAACTTATCCAAAATTGAAATTTGAATTTTGTTTTAGTTAGGAAAATATATATGTGAATTACATTTCGCCAACGAATATATGATTCAACTATGTATTTAATGATGTTTACGTTATTCGTTATTTGGTCAATTGTGTATGACATAATAACGATTCATCGTGTTTTTGAAATTTTTATTTATTGAATTAAATTGGATATAAGAAAATTCTAAATTAAACCACTAAGAGATTTATGTTGAAAAAAATATATCAAATAACTGGTTTATTTGTTATATTTGAAAATAAATATTATCGTTAATATAATGGTCACTGAAAGTTCAGAATATCAAATTAACATGACATATACAGTGTCGGACACCATATGTAAAAATAAAATGACCTAAAAAAATTTCTTAAAAGAAAAAAAGAATCTAGATAGTAGACAAAAGAATGCACTATGAAGTAAAAAAAAATGCACTAGTGTAATAATATGCACTCTGTTTCTCTGTTTCTCTCTATGTTTCCCGGAGATTTAACACGGTAGACAAAACCTTATGGAGTAGAAAGTAATGGCCTAGCCCGCCCACTATGATTGGTTCGACATATTAGCCCACATGAAAATGACTAATTGACAATAGGCATCACTGATGAGCATCACGTTTTCATCCTTGTTCACTGTCTTGCTTCTAAACAATCCAGTCCATACAAATAATTGAAGCAGCAAATTACTAAACTTTGCCCAGAATCTTAACACCATACACAAAAATGAAAAATACCACAACATAAAAGGTCTCTTGAAACAAATGGAAACCGGAAGGGATTATTGATCATCAGTGGGGTGGTTGATCTTCAAAGCTAGCTAGTTTGTGGAATCTGAAACTGGTGGTGATGGTGGTGTTTGGTTTGGAATTGGGTACTTTCTAGCATTTTTGACAATCTTAGTGAGTGCTGCTTGTCCAATATCAAGATTGCAAGCATCCGCGAGTTGGATCAAATAGAGCCGAACATCAGAGCTCCTCTTCCAAGTGTTCTTTCTCATCTGAGCTCCAGTTTGGTAGTCCTCTTGCAACTTCACCCTTCCATTGAAAAATCTCATCTGAGCTCCTGTTAGATAGTCTGGGCCGGCAACCCCAACACCCCCCCCCCCCACGCACACACACAAATTTTTTAGCTCATTTATAGTCATCTATCCCTTCACAGAATCGGGTAATTGGATTTATTCTCCCACCAAAGTCTGAGCGGTGAATTTTGCTTTCCTGGATTTCAAGAATCATGAAATATCTTGTTTCTCTCAATATGAACATCATTTGTTGTGTATTTTTTTTCTTCTGCTATTCGAGTGCGGATAAACATGTAATCTATGCATATGTGCATATGTCTCTTATCTTATGATTTTCCGATAGAACTCCAACATATCTAGCACATTTCTTAATCTTTGGTTGATTGTTGGCACATCACATTTCCGGTAGAACTCCAACATATCTATGAACAGATGCTGAGTGAAACTGAAAATAAATTACAGCTACGTAGAATCATTTAAATCCAAACTGCATGGTTGATTGTAGGGGTTATTATTTGGCCCATAGGCGTGAAATATCCGCGGGCGGCCCGAGGCTCGTAAAACCT
This sequence comes from Geum urbanum, assembly GCA_946800695.1. Lineage (NCBI taxonomy): Eukaryota > Viridiplantae > Streptophyta > Magnoliopsida > Rosales > Rosaceae > Geum > Geum urbanum. The sequence continues at coordinate 45,599,882 of OX327013.1, forward strand.
AAACTCGGCCTGACCCGAATTTAAGTCCGAAAAAGTCTGACTCTATGGGTTTAGAGCCGGGTTTGGGCCGAGGTCCCAAGACCCAGGAGCCTAAAAAAGTCCGGCCCGACGCGTAGGGCCAAGCCCATCAATTATATATATTATAGATTATCTTATCAATATATATCTATAAACTATCTAATTTATCTTAATATCATTTATTCATATACTAAATATTATTTTTTAGACATAAATTATTTAGTATATATATATATTTATACATTGAATGATTAAACACTATTAAATCGTAAAATTTTGTATTTAACACAAAAAAGGCCGTGCCCAATTCTATGGGCTTAGCCTGGCCTGAAAAACTCGCTAAAGCCCGGGGCCAAAAAAGTCCGTGAGCTTCAAAATTTCAAAAAAAAATCTGGTCCAATCCACATTTTTAGACATAACGAAAAAATCAAGTCCAACCCAAATCTGACGGACTTGAACTTGGGCTTAGATGGCCCTGACCCGGTCCATTAATGACCCCTAGTTGATTGTTGGCACATCACATTCATGGTAAATGGTGTCTGCTATTTCATAAGTAGCAACATGTATCATGGTACTTATGAGCCCCGAGCGGAGGTCCCATCAATGTGATTCTCATTTCACAACTATTTCTTGTAGGCAGCTATATTTTCATGCACTAACTTTATATGTGATTTAGTGATGTGTTCAGTATCGTAGGCTATTTTCTTGCTCTCATTTACTTCCACCAAGTATCAAACTCAAAAATTTGTATGTATAGTTCTCTTTCTGAATTCAAATCTTCATCAAGTGCCAGACTTAAAGTTTCGCCTATTAGAGCACCTACACTGGTGTCGGAAAATAGTACGAGCAGGAAGGAAAACTAGTCAGCCCCGCACCGGATAGCACGAGCAGGCCGGAGATGAAGGTGCAGTGGCCTCCTCCGGAAAAAAAATTCAAAACTGAAAGGATTCATCTTATCGGAATCTAGAATATATGGTTGAAAACGGTGTGAGTGAACGATGAGCACCGATCTATGAATTTATAGCCAAATCTAGATATTCTGATTAGATAAGATGATGACACGTGTCGACTTTCAAGTGGTCGGAAATCTCTTCGGGAATCTTATACCAATTATTAGGATCATAACGATACGTGGACATGACACGTCTTGCCTCGTGATTGGTTGAAAATTTTATCGGAAATTTCGTACAATTATTTACCCGATAACGTTCTGTCGGTGTGACACGTGTCAACTCGCCATTCGTCAAAAATCTTACCCGAAATCTTATTCAATTATTCATACGACAACGGCACGTGTCGTTTATGGATTGGTTGAAAAAAAATTACATAAGAAATTAATTTATGAACGGTAATAGGAGGTGCTATTTTTTGGCACCGCTGTGCGAAAAACAAGAACTGCACATGCTATTTGATGAATAGTGACTGCTCCACCTCAAACAGTGTTTGCTCCTCCTCAAATAGCACAAGCAATCACAAAACACCAATACAGGTGCTCTTAGTGCGGTATAAATTTCCGAGTTGAGGAATCTCCAACTGAACTGACTTGCTCATGTAAGATTTGGAGCTTAGAATCTGTTTCTGGGGAAAAGTGAGTTGAATGATATCTGTTTACAAGAAGCACTACAGAAACTAATCTATGGAATTATATGCAACTTATGAGACATATTTGGCACTAAATATGTATATGGACATTCTCTAAGCTCAAAACTTGATGATCAATGTGTAGGAGGGGAACCATTACTAAAATCCCCTGATATGTTTGCTATCCTTATTAGCATAGCTAGAACTTCCTTCATGTTTGGTCTAGACTGTGGTGCCTCAGCTGTACATCTTATTCCAACCCTGAGCAATTCACACATTTCATCTGCCCCATCAACTAGTCCAGACCCCATAATCGCTACCGGTATCACAGACCGATTGAATCCTAGCCTTCCATTTCCCATCACCCTTCTGGCCCATTCCACTAGACACTCTTCTCCTCCATCCACTGCTCTCCTTCCAGTTGCCAATTCCATTACTAGAACTCCATAACTGTACACATCGCCTTTCGTTGTGGCTTGCCATGTCTGCCCATATTCTGGTGCAACATAGCCAACAGTCCCAGCCACCATTGTGCTCACATGAGTGTACCCTACATCAACAACTCTAGCCAGCCCAAAATCTGTGACTCTTGCCTTCCCATCCTTATCTAGCAGCACATTACTGGCCTTCACATCGCGGTGCACTATCGCAGGGTAGCATTCGTGGTGTAGAAACACCAATGCACGAGCCACATCGACTGCTACATCAATGCGTCTGCACCATCTCAGCCTTACTTTGTCACATATGATATCCTCCAAGCTCCCACCTTCCATGTACTCATAGACTAGTATTTTCTCCGAACCATCATGACACCAACCATGAAGTTGTACAAGATTTGGATGTGGCCAACCAAAGCCATTTCCTGTGAGAACTTCCATTTCAGCTCTGAATTCCCTTTCGCCTTCTAGTCCTTCTCGTTGAAGCTTCTTCACCGCTACTTCTCTCCCATCCGGCAACACTCCTCGGTACACTGTTCCAAACCCTCCCCTCCCTATGATTCTCCCTTCTGAAAAGTTGCCTGTGGCTTTCAAAATGTCAGCATGTGTGAAAGCTGTTTTGTCTAGACGAATGACCTTGACAGTGCCTGATAACCATGGCATTGAAGAATTGGAACTTGATGCTAAGTCATGCCGGTATTTGCTGCTTGACAGAAGATACCCTTGTGGCTCATCTGCTGGACTCTTCATGAATAAGCACATCATAAGTGAAAACACTCCACATACCAAGAAAGTCAGCACTAGTACTAAAAACACCAAATATGTAGCAAACTTTGCAGGCTTTTTTAGGTATCCACCTTCTTTGCTTCTTGAATGATCTGCGGAGTTGTTTATGAACTTGGGAAGAACAAGGAGAGGGTCACCTAGATAGGACTCCTTCTCAAACGTCGCCAACTGCCCGCTTGAAGGAATCACACCAGAGATGAATGGATTGTACGAAACATTGAACTTGCTCAGCTCAGTCAAGCTGTTTAAGCTTGAAGGAAATGTACCAGAAAAGTTATTGTAGGACAGATCAAGATTCTGCAGGCACTTCATTTCCCCAAGTTGCGTTGGGATTTCACCTGAGAAACTGTTCTTACTGAGGTTAAACACTACAAGAGGCATTTGTCCAATCTCTGCAGGTAGTACTCCCTCTAATTTATTGCAAGCCAAATTCAACATACTAAAATTTTGCATGCTACCAATCTCTTTAGGGACCTGACCTGAAAGCTTGTTCCCACTCAGTTGTACATAGCCAGAGATCTGCAATGTCCTCACTGTAGAACCAGCAACACATATAGGAAAAAGGCCATTTCCTTTGAGTAGCCGATCCCATATGCTTCGACAACTCTTCCTGGTGAGAATTGTGTACACAAAACTGAATGGAGGGTAGTCTGCTGGGATCCATCTCTTCATTGCCAAACACTCCCCGGATCCGGCTACAACCTGATCCTTTTCCTGATTGTTTGACTCAAAAGTTGGACCAGCATTTGTCCCAATGCTCTTCAACTCAGATGAGATTGTTCCATTGAGCTTGTTATTAGAAAGGTTGAGCCACAACAAGCTAGTACAGTTCCCTAACTCCTTAGGAATTGAACCAGTTAAGCAATTATTCGCAAGCATCAGCCACAAGAGAGATGTCAAGTTTCCTATGGTGGCTGGGATTGATCCGGTGAGGCGGTTGAAGGAAAGGTCCAGTGCTTGGAGCTGTGACCAATTCCCATACTCTGGTGGTATGGTTCCACTGAACTGATTATAGGCTAGAAACAAGTACTTCAAGCTTGTCATTTGAGCAAGTTCAAGTGGTAAAGGACCTGTAAAATTGTTGTGGCTGAGGTCTAACCCAGAAACATTAGATAGCTTGAGAATCCCAGATGTGTAGATACCACCTGTGTATGAATTTGAGTGCAGCACAAGAAACTTCACCTGTGTAAACTTGCCGAAAATCTCTTGTATTTCTCCTCCAAATTTGTTCCTGCTCAAATCCAAGAAGACCAAGTTGCTCAAACCCAAAAGACTCTCAGGGATCACTCTAGAGAAGCTGTTGTTTCCCAAGAACAAAGACTTCAGACTCGAAATGTTTCCAATCTCAGACGGTATCAACCCCGAAAACCGGTTTCCCCAAAGATTCAATGACACCAAATTCCGGCAATTTGAAATCTCTTTAGGTACTCCACCTGAAACGTTGTTCTCTGACAGGTCCAAATTTACCAAACCACAACTGCCATTAAAAATAGAAGGCCGGATTTCCCCACTGAGATAATTCTCAGAAACCGAAAACTCCCTAAGCCTTGTGAATCCAACCCAAACATCACCACTGAAATTGTTAGAGCTCAAATCCAAGTACTGCAAATTCAAGCACTCGTCAAAGTAGTGGTCAATCCTACCAGTAAAATTATTTATAGACACATTTGCAACCCTCAAGTTCTTGCAAATCCCAGGGAAGCTCATCTTCATATCCCCATACAATCTATTCACAGACAAATCAAGAACCTCAAGTCGACTCAAACCCTGCAGTCTCAGCTCACCTTCAAGAGTGTTATGTGACAAATTGAGATACTTGAGGCTCTGGCATTGACTCAAGTCCTCTGGGATAGCTCCACCCAATGTGTTCTGTGACATGTCCAAGTCCGAAAGAGCTGTCAAGGCAGAGAAGTTTCCGAAAATCTCACCGTAGATTTCGCTACCGGAGAGATCAATTCCAGTGACTCTTCTGTCACCATTGCAAGATATACTAGGCCAATCACATGGGTTTATACTCTCGTTCCAATTTGAGTACTCCCCTTGGTTTACTTTATTATGTTCTTGAAGAAAAGCTTTCAGGCTCAGCAGAACATCCATGTCTGTTTCTAAAGAATCTCCAGCTACAACTTCAATCAATGAAAACAGAGTTGGTATTAATGAAACAGAATCAACCTCGAACAAAACAATATGAACCATAAGATTTCTGACAATGCCCCACAAGGTTTTGATAAAATCCTTGATTGAAATAAAGAAAAAACAAATCTTTCTCGGGAAATGATCAACTGGGCTCGAATTAAAACTAAAAAAAAACAATAGTACCCAAATAAAGATTTAAACTTTTCAACACAAACGTGCAAGATTCTGGAGCAATTAGTACCTGTGATCATGATCATGACTGAGATAATCGAAGAGCAGAGCAAAACAGAGTAGCGCCATGAGTTAGTTTTGGAATTTGAGCAGAACATGGTTCTCTGGTCTCCAGTTTGTTGTTGATGAATGAATCACGAGCTAAATGAAAGAATGAATTATGAATTTTGGTTCTGGGTTTTGTGAAAGATTTACAATTTACAGGTCCCAGAAAAGAATGTGAAAGTTTGAAACATGTTGTGGAATGTCTTTGAAGACTCAAAACACACAGCGCGCCTGCATATACAGACTTGCTTGGATCAACGTCCTTCTCAATTTCGCTTCTTCTATTTCATTCGTACTTTAAAAAATACTACTTATTTGACTAAGTTACTGGTTTATTGGTGGAATATACTAACATCATGTATGGTGACGTTGATAAATCGAGATTGTACTAATATAGAATTAGTACCGATATCGAATTCGCTAGGAAATTAGTGGTGTTAGTATACTTCATTACATCACCTAATTAACGGCACTTAATCACTAAACAGGTCAACACCCCATTGACTAGTAACAAGACCGCAACTAGGGTTCCAACTTCACACAAGAAATCATCTTCATCCGAGCAACCACGCGCCCTTAATAAAGCACTTCAAATATTCGGATCCGAAACAGAAAATCTCACATCGAAGGACAACAGTCAACTATATGTTTAACTACCAATATAATCAACTCATTTATTACAAGTATATGGATCCCCGAGCATTCAACTCTTACTATTGTTGTTATATTCGATACATTATTTGATTTAGGCATCAGAGTGTTGAAGGCGGGCAATCCCCGTCCAAGCCTCTGACGTTTGATCGTTTTGTATTCTTTCTAACAGCGAGGAAGCGGAGCAACGTTCGGAAGCCAGGTCCGAACAAATAAATATCATCATCACCAAACTACCATATACTTGCTTTTACTAATTACCCTCTGCGAAATTCGGGTAGAAACAATTGGAGTTGTCTGTGAAAAATCAGAACGTCAAGTTCAAACCACATACAAATACCACTAAACCAAAAGTCTGAACTAGTAAAACCCTAGAGCAAGAATGGAGCACGAGGCCGGAGACACGTCCACAATGACACTGCTCCAGAGTGTGAAAACTCAACAATTTCTCTCGAGCATGGCTAGAAACGATTCCCACGACATGACCAAGGATGAGGCAGCCGACCAAGTCTTTCAGGAGTTACAAAAGGCCAAAGCAGAACACGATTAGGAGTGACATGCCCGACAAAGGTTGGAAGATAGGCTTGATGCATTCATTCGGGGGCACGAGGCCCGAAATGTGGAGGACCCACAGGTCCAGGCGAGAGGAGAAATATAACATAATGTGGAGGTTGTTTGGGTCCATCCGCATGGGGGACTCAACTCTCAGTTACCCAGAACACTCCCATTACCCAAAAGGGATCAGTAGGATGAGAAGACCCCTTCGGTCGACGAAAACTCGGCAATGCTCCGAAGGATTGAGGAGTTGGCGGTAGAAATCTCATATCTCTGAAAGGATAAGTTGCTCGGACAGGATGGGATGTTCATCCCTTGAATCAGTCCGTTATCGGTGCAGATACTAAAACACGGAAGAGACACGAATGCAAAGACTATTAAGATCAACCGGTTCAACGGGAAGGGAGATCCGAGGATCCACATCAATGAATACCAATTAGCCATCGTAGGGACCCGCTATTCGGATCCGACCCTGTGTTTCTTGTTCCACTAAACTCTAACCGAGGAAGCAAGGAATTGGTTTTACGAGATACCTTCTGGTTCAATATGATCATTCGAAGAGCTGACTGAGTGCTTCCTTAAGCGTTATCGACTTCAGGCAAAGTACAATATCGCGAACATACTCTTAAAGGTTCGACAAGGGGAGACAGAGAGCATGTCGAGTTACGTCAAACGATGGAGGGTGCTGGCTAGCACTTGCAGAAAACCTCGACAAAAAAGTAGCCAAGACGAGCCTGATGGAGAATATGATCAGAATACCATTTTTCGAGAAGTTTGTTCGGAAGGAACATCTCAACTACGACGAGGTCATGGACCTGATCATACAGAAGGAACTCATTGAGACATGAGTCTACGACACATCCCATTTACCAAGCTACCTCGCCCCGCTAAGCCAAGAAGACATCCAACCCCTCCCACAACCAACCGAACTACCATCCATCCCAATTATCACACCCCGGCCCAAGAAGCGCAACCCCGGTTCAATAATCACAAGCGTGGGAAGAATCATCACCAAGAGTAGAAGAACAATAAGTTGTTCCAATACCCCATCAACCGCCTGAATAATCAGCCAAAAAACCAAACACGACCACTGACACCACAAAACAATCAATTTTGAAACATCAATCAACCCGAAGAGAGGTCTTCTCTATCGCTCAAGCTTCGAATGAAGAGCTCCTCCGGCACAACAAAGCTCAGATCCGGCCTCCGATCCCGATAGCACCAGGCACACCTCTAATGCTCAACAACAGAAACAAGTGGTGCATGTACCATGAGTCGAACACCCATCATACCAATGACTGCGAAATACTCGCCAAGGAAATACAACAGCTACACAAGAATGGCAAGATCATCCTCCCAAAGCCGAATGAGACTCGCCAGATCGCGATTATCGAACCTAGAGGTATAATCAACACTATCTTGGGGGGAAGCGGAAGATGGAGATGACATGGGAGGAGATCGAATGCTCGACAAGGGAGGTCTATGCGATGAGTTCCAAGAAGCCCATGAAGGCAGGAAAGAAGGCCATTATCTTCTCGTTCGACGAAGAGGACATCCAACATAACAACACTTTGCCGTTCATCATTGATGGTATCGTGGATCATTACAATATTAATAGATAATGGGGCCTTAGTGAACGTCATATTCCTGGACGCATACGCGACATTGGGCTGACCCAAGCATAAGATGACACAAGATCATGAGTGCATTACCAGCTTCACAGGTGAAACATCATATCCGATCGGCAACGATTATATGCAATTCAGAATCGGGGCACACGATTCTCCACACAGCGAGATCTGAACAGATTTCGTAGTCCTGGATGTCCACTCCCCATACAACATGATCCTCAGGAGGCCAAGAATCAGCAAGCTGAGGCTCGTGATAGCAGGGTATATGCTACTAGGAAAATTCCCAACCGATCATGGAACGGGATATGTGTGGGGATATAATTTTGTGGAGACAATCTCCCACCTGAACAGAGATGACACCCAATTGGAGGTATTGACGGTTGAGGAAGCATCGCCCAAGGAAGAAATGTTGGATGACCTATGTGATGGACTGACTGCCATGCATCTAGTGGCCGAGCATGATGAGCTTCGAACCATCCAGCTTTCGGAGGAGTATCCTGAACGCACTGTGCAAATTGGTGCCTAATTGGAACACGAGCTTTCTGAGCAACTGGTCCAGATATTGAGAGAAAGGCAAGAGCTGTTCGCATGGTCCTACGCGGACATGCCCAAAATTTCTACAAACATTATATCACATAGTCTCAGTGTCACCCCGGGAACAATGCCGATCAAGCAGAAGAGGAGAGCGTACAAAGAAGAACACTATGCCACCATGCACGCGGAAGTTGATAGACTGCTGAAGATCAGGTTCACTAGGAAGGTTGACTATCCAATAGGAAGTGGCGAATGTGCATCGACTACAACAACCTAAATAAAATCTACCCTAAGGATAACTTCCCGCTACTGAGGATCGATCAGTTGGTCAACGCGATAGCTGGGCACGAATTGCTGTCAATAATGGATGCTTACTCATGGTACAGTCAGATCTTTATGAACCTCGAGGACCAAGAGGTGACTTGCTTCACGACCGACAAAGGCCTATACTGCTATGTTGTGATGTTGTTCAGCTTGAAGAATGTTAGGGCCACCTACCAACGCCTCATAAATCTCATCTTTGATGGCTTAACGGACAAGATCATTAAGGTCTACGTTGGCGGTATACTCGTGAAAAGTGTCAAGGCTGTGGATCACGCTAAAAATCTAAAAATCGTGCTCAACCTTCTCATTAAGAGCGGCATGAGGCTAAACCTGGCCAAATGCACGTTCGGTGTTACCACTAACAAGTTCCTCAGGTAAATGGCAAGTCAGAGGGGTATCGAGGCCTCACCCACAAAGGTAAAATCCATTATTAACATGAAGCCTCCCACCAAGAAAGCCAACCTTCAGAGCCTCACGGGGAAATTGGCTTTGCTGAACCACTTCATCTCCTGTTATTCTGATAAGTGTGCACCCTTCTTCAAAGCTCTCCGCACAACCAACATCAAGAAATATCTGGCCTCTATTCCCCTCATATCTAGACCCTTGAAAAGAGAGACTTTATATATATACTTGGCTATCTCGCTAGCAACCGTAAGCTCCGCCCTTGTTTGCAAGGAGGAGAGTTTGGAGTTACCTGTTTTCGTTTCAGGGAAAGGCATGACAGATGCAGAGACCCGCTATCTGACGATCAAGAAAATGGCACTCACGTTAGTCACTGCGGCCAGACGATTGAGACCGTACTTCCAAACTCACAACATCCACGTTCATATAAACGTGCCCATCAGACATATCCTTCAATCGCCCGATCATAAAGGTCATCTTACGAAATGGGAAATTTAATTGAGCGAGTTCGACGTACGCTATCTTCCCCGAACAACACTGAAAGGACAGGCAGTGGCCGACTTCATAGCCGAGTATACAAAAGCTGAAGAACCAGCCCCAACAGAAGCCAACCTCTACAGCATGATTGTCGCACCCAAAAAACCACTTATGCCCCAGTCTTGTTGGAATCTCTATTTGGACAGATTATGCACAAAGAAGACGAGTGGAGCCAGAGTTATATTAATCGGCCTGGGGGTAAACGTCGAATATGCCCTCAAGTTCGAATTCAAGGTCACGAATAACGAAACCGAGTATGAAGCCCTCATTGCTGGGTTACAATTGACCAATAACTCGGAAGCCCCGTACATCAACATCTTCAGTGACTCACAGCTCGTGGTCAACCAGGTAGAGGGGGACTTCCAAGCGAAGGGAGAGACCATGGCCGCTTACCATGGTTACGTAAATGCCTTGCTGAGAAGATTCAGATTCTTCAACATTACCCATATCCCCAGTGGAAGGAACGTCAGTCTTTAATTCAATCATTGTAGACTGAAAGAGAGAATGAGGCCGATTTCTGCGGCCCATCAATTAATAATACTCGACATTTCCTATAGAGGGAAGGATTCCCTGACGAAGCTTATCGTTAAGGTCTTAGACTTTAAGATAAGATCCAAGATGTGAGATACCGAGCGATTAGAGTGTGATCAAGAGATCATTCACCCGAAAAGAGTGTGAGCATCTTGCGATTCACGGAAGCAAAACACTGTAACCAGTGATCAAGAGATTCGTTACCCGAAGAGCGTGAGAGTCTTGAGATTCAAGGACGCAACCACCTGTGTTCTCAAAACCTTGTCAAGGAGATTACTCTTCTTTACACCAGGAGGAGTGTAGGGTATCGATTTTCATGGCTCAGCTAGAGACACGAAAATCACAAGTCCTAAAGTCATTTTGGCAAGAAGGATCCATTCAGGCGGGGTTGGTGCTCTCCCCGTCTCAATCGCTTTTAAGAAGCCAAGTAGCAGTTGGCCTACAAATCGACGATTTCATCATACGACGGTGGCACGCCAGCGCACGAAACACAAGATTGAGAAAATAGACGGTTTACAAACTTCTCAGGACCCTGAAAAATTTTAGTGTCAAACACTAGCAAAGAACACCAGTTGAAAAGCCGGAAAGGGAATATCACATGCATCTTCCATAAGTCAAAAGGGCACTCGTGATTTTTAAGTTTGTTGTCTGCGGCATAGAATGGTTGTGATTCTAGAGTGAATTGAAACTACACAGAAATTTGAGTTGGACATCCTAGCTAGTTTTTACTTTTTAATACACAAAGCTTGGAGTGCAAGGTAGCTTATTCATTATCATATTGACAATAGTATGGTGAATTTGGGTCATGGTGGTGGCTCACCAAACGAGCTACGTACAAACAGGTACCAACAATAGTGAAGTAGATTAATATGATATAGCTTGCAAGCTGTTCATCATTTAGGTCATGTCAATTTGATACACATGCACTATTTATCGATGCAACCTGAAGTTTTATTCATGGTTCGTGATTGAACACTGTATATAACTGTAGGCAGCTAGCGAGAAGATCGAATCGATCGATCACAATCAATGGCATATAAATTAGCTACATTAACAACTTAAATTCCCAACGTACAACTTCTAAGAATTGAAATGGAGCCTCACTATCAATGATGGGGTGCACATCGATCTGCTTCCTAATAGTTCGGTCTGGTCTTACATCCAACTGAGAGATCATGATGTCACATTCTTCATATATGAAGACGGGATTTGGAAAGAAAAAAAAAAACTAGTCAACAAAGGCTGTTTTACTTTTCAAACAAATCTAAAATCTTACTCGGCAACCTATAATTCAATATGAAATTTTATCACTGCGTACGTACCTCGATCAGTATAATATATATTGTGCATGAGTGCGCACTCCCATGACTCAAATGACTCAAATAAAATGACTTCATAAGGTTCGAAAAATGACTTCAAAGAAAACAGCTTGAATAACTACGCACTAATTTACTTAATTAAGGAAACTTATGGGATCGTTACTGTTAAGTATGTTATAACTCGGTCATTCTTCTTATAGTGCATGCATGTGCCGTCCTATAATGAATCAAGTCCGTACATAGAGACGAACTGACGTGAAAAATTACGTGTTCTTCTTTCTCCAAAATGTTACTAGGCAAACAGATATGTATAAATATATATACCTTTTTTTTTATAATTTTTAAGTATCGAGTATTACATCAACTTTTCGATTATAATTTACTATCTTCACCGTTCAGATCTTAAATTCTAATGTGTAGATCAAACATGTAAATTTTCAGCCAAAATAGTGATCGTTAAGGTGTTTAAAACTACAATTGAAGTTTATAAGTATGAACGGTTCAGGTTTGACAAATTTGATATATTCTTTGATTTAACCTAGTTCGATACCTTAACGATCACCATTTTGGTTAAACATTTACATGAATGATCTACTCATATAGACCTGATAATTGGACGATGGAGATGTTAATTAAAATATGATCAAAAAGTTTGTAAAATGTCCCATACCTAAAAATGTCCAAAAATAAATATACCTTAGTGGAATGACCCTCAATATATATATATATATATATATATATATATATCTTCTCCTTAAGTATTCATTTTTTTTAATCCATTTTCAGGTATTAGACACGACGTCAACTTTTAGATCATATTTTGACAACTCCACCATTTAGATTTTAGTTTCTAATATATAGATCACTTATGCAAATTTTTAGCCAAATTGATTATCGTTTTAGCATTCAAAACTGAAATTGAAATTTATAAGTATGAACGGTTCAAATTTACATGAATGATCTATAAGTATAAACTGAAATTGAAATTTATTAGTTCGATACTTTAACGATCACCATTTTAACTGAAAATTTACATGAATGATCTACTCATATAGTTCTACTAATTGGACGGTAAAGATGTCAAAATATGATCTAAAAGTTGGTGTAATACCCTATACCTAAAAATAGACAAAAAAATACATGAGTAGAAGAGTCGTATATACATATATATCTTGAAAAAATCACAACCAATGTTGGCCGTTCATATTTAATTACGTACATAATTAAGGGCCGGAATCCTTAATTATATAAATATATAGCTGAAGTATAAGTCATATATACTATCTAGGATGATAAGGATTGATATTGCATACACAAAAACAAACATGAAAGTCCTGGACAGATCAGACACAATACTAATCATGAAAATGAGAGCTCAGAGAGGGTTCTACTGCTTGCGCAGTTGCGCTGCACTTTATACTATCAATATATATGTAACTGATCGATCAGATCGAGTTGGAAATGAAAATAACAGGCCGATCAAAGCTAGGAACGTGCATGTTTGTTTGTTTGGTTTTCCTCACGGGGCCGACCAGTTCGATCTTATAAATGGGAGAGCTAGCTCGATATATAGCTAGGGTTCCAGCAGAGAGGCAAATATATATAGTTGAAGATCGTTACGTCGAGAGCCATAGAACGTACTCGTCGTGTAGAAACTAAGGGTCGGCCAACGGTCGTGATCTTGGACTTGGCATATTGCTATGCTTCACGGCAAACGTAATTAACTAGTAGTTGCTGATAATATTAATTAGCATTCATGTTACGTGTGTATATGTATATGTTTATGTACGTACGCGTACGTCGGTTGTTGTCACGTACTATTCAGGTTCATGCTGATCATTCATGCATAGTATTTAATTTGAAGTCAAATTGGAGGAGGATAGTCTTAATTTGTCAACCATCACGAGAGAGAGTGATCCTTCAATAACTATGTGGTAATTGAGAGAGACAACGTAAATACTCGATTTACATTATTATATACTGAACCGCAAATCCTGACTAGGATATGCATGCAGATGCAGTACTTTAAGAAGCATCATTTAATTTGAACTTCAATATTTCGTCCTTCACTATTTGTGCTGCTGCTGCTTTCATTTCTCAAGTTGATTTCTAGTTTTTCTACCATATATCTTTTGTTTTTTTTTCTTTCTATTTTGTTGCTTATGTAGTACTGTATATATACGTATTTTTTGAAAATGTCTATATACGTATTGTTCAGTCGCAAAATGGTTTGGATCGACTCGATCGATTTTCTATTTGGTTGAAGAGTCGTATGATCGATCGGGGACCTTTTGAACAAGCTTCCAAGGATAATAGAGTCAAGGTTTTGGATATATAATAAGCTTAATTATTATATAACTAGTTAACATAACATATGTAATTCGATCCAGCTGATAGGACTATATCGGCTAGCTCTATTAATTTACTTGTAAGGGGCTAGCGACCAAAAATTATACTGATAAAAAAATATTTAACTGTTTTGGAGTCTTGATGCATATGGCCGGCCGATATATTCTTTCTAATAATCATGGTGGTTTTTTCTGGTTTAGATGCATGATCGACTAGCTAGCTACTTGGTTCTTATATATTAGTCGTGGGATATTTATCGATCTATGTTTTTCTTTTTTTCTGGTCAAGCATGTCCAACAATTCCTAAACCACCCGTGTGCACGCAGGAGGTTGTCTGGTCAAGCAAGCTAAATGATCGATGCTTTAGTTTTAAAACTGAGAACGTATGCAGAGCTAGCTAGGGATCCATTAGCCTTGGCTTTCCTCTCACGTGTGTATATATATCCTTGACCTTTTCGGTACTTATGACCCTAGTCACAGAGACTCAAAACCATAGAACAGAGAGTATACAGTGATAACCACACATGCAATTACAAACTATATATCAACTAAGTTTGTTTTAAAATCATAGCTGATGAATAAGGCTAGCTAGAGACTGATGAGGGTTCATCGATCATGAGGCATTGGATATCGGCACAAGGGGCATTGGTGATTGATCTTTAACCACGGAACTCTGCAATCTCCATGATAAAAATGTAAGCAAGGCAAAAAAGTAGCTTCAACTCCAGGCTCAAAGTTATCCATGCAAATAGTACGTGACCCGGCATATCTTGCAGCTTCCTCACCATCGATTCTCACTTTCTCCAAGTTCTCGATCGCTGATTTATTGCCGGAATGGTTTCGGGCCGCGACGAGGTTTCCAAGGACTCCGATATAGCCCTTTCAAGGGCCATAGCATCATATGTTGCCGTGTATTCCAACGTGTCGTGAAAGAATTGATAATACATAGTTGCCAAATTGCCTTCGGCTATGTAGTAATTCAGCTCATAATTAAAATCCCTAAACCCTTGGTCGTAGAAGTTATCAAGATTCTCATACACACGACCATGGTCATCGACATGAAGAACTCTTCTTCCTTGATTGAGCCTCATCTCATCCATCTCATCCACAGAAGTATCAGACGCATATAGACGACGATCCAACTGATAAGGATTCCGAGAAAAACTCCAATCAACATGGTCATAGACGTCATGGTTATAGTCGTCCGTCGACTCATCTAGACGTTCCATCTCGTTATATTATGAAGGTCCCAGAGGGGGGGGTGAATGGGCCTTTTATAAAATTTTCGTTGTAAAGTTAATTCGAGGATAGCAGAGAGTGTTTCTATCCTCCAATAACCAGTAACGAACTTAATAAAATGCAATGAAAAGAGAAGTGATGGACAACACCTCGATATTTTGATAACGCAGAAAACCCTCCAATAGGGAAAAAACTGCGTGTCCCTAACTGAGGGACAAACCTTCCACTATGTAAAAACACTCTTACAAGACAGCATCTTCACAGGATACAAATACGCTCTCCTATCCTTGCTAGTATTCACGCAACTAGACTAAGACCTAACTATCTCCTCGCCAGAACAAGTGCTTACAATCCCTATGTAATACACGGTTCTTTACAAGACAGCAGCCCTCAGGATACAAAGACACCTATCTATCCTTACTGGTATTCACGCAACCAGATTGAAAATCCAACTATCTTCTAACAAGAAAAAGTGATTACAATTACAGTGGCTGTGAAGCTTCTCTCAGAACTTAGTACGCACCGACTAATTCTCTCTAGAATGCTTCCAACGAAATTGCACCATCATCTCACCTATGATATGCAATATGACAATATGCAAGATAGAAAGATGGTATGATAGACTTTCCTATGAAGACATAAACTGCCAGGAAAGAAGAAATCTTGTTTTATAAACTTCCTAACAAATGTAGGAACAAAAGAGAGTTTTAGACAAGTTTTGACAAACTGAAAAACCTCCTTGGAAAACAAGACTACTCTTGCACATACAAGAGATTTAAAAACTGACTTGAAAGAAGAGAAAAACACCCTAACTCTTCCTAAAATTTCAAGCACCGAATGGCTTCACACATTGTGGTATATATAGCCAATCGGTTATGCAAGCTAAGCTTCAAGGAATGATCTCAGCCCTTCATCAAAAGCTGAATCAAAGGCTCTCCTTAAATGGGGGAAAAGCATGCTGAAATTACCTACTGAAATCAGCAAGGAGCATGCTGAGCCATACCAACCGGTAAGGCAAGGAGAGTGAAAACCCTGAAAAGCTGACTCCATTTTATCAATGTGAGAGACCTACTCCAAAATGGGAAGGTGAAGCTTTTTACTTGTTTTGTCCAACCGGACATGCATGATAGTTAAGGGTGTTTGCTTTCAAGCACAAAGGAGAGATACCTACTCCTATACCAACCGGTAAGATGAGAGAAAGGGTTTGTAAAAAGGCAAAGCTTGTAGTCAAAAGACTTTACCAACTCCCATCATAAAAAGGTTTTGGATGAAAACACAAGCAATGTGTAAATGCTAATGATGCATGATTTACCTTTCATAAGGGTTAATTAGATCAAGTCCATTGCATTAGCTTGTTAATATTGTCATCCATGTTTTTGAAAGAGATTGCCAATAATATTATGCCAATATTCTCCCCCTTTGGCATTCTCTACCAAAAACATATCTTCTCATCATCAAGGCATCATAACCTGCAATAATAAACTTTTTCCAACAAGGAAAATGATGACAAGATATAATAGGTTTTCATCATAAGAAGAACCCATAAATAAGCAAGCATTAATTGTTCATACTACAACAAGCTTGAGTTCTTACAAAAACATGGGAAAATACAATACAACCATGTTGAACAAACATAATACGTAGCATTAATTGTTCATGCCAAAAACAACAAAACCTACACATGGTTCAGCAAAACCTACATTTGGTTCTCCCCCTTTGTGGTAGAGTGTGACAAAGGGTACAAAAGAGATGCAATTTCTAGATACTTGGTTCTCCCCCTCAAAAAAAAAGCATCGTTTTAGAACCAACGAGGTAATAAACACACATCCTAGAATGGATAAGTAGTATATAAACATACATAAAGTAGAAGAAACCTACTCATCATTGGACTCATTGTCCCCATTCTCGGAATAATCCTCATCCTCATCATTGAGGTGGTCAAGGCGCTCATTATCAGCATCATCATCTGCGGACTCATTGTTGACATAACCCGAGTCATCGGCCCTTGACGAACCACCAGAAACAGCCACATTTGGCTCCCCCTCAGAACCAGCAGCAGTGTCAGCGTCAGCAGAGGGATAGGAAGGATCAGAGCTATCCTCTGAAGGGACCAATCTTTTCCCAGATTTCAGAAGGTCTTCCATCCTTTTGAAAGACGCTTGCATCTCATTCCTCATGATGCAAAAAGCCTCTTTCATCTCATTTTGACCACGCTTAAGAAAGGTGATCTCAAGAGGCTCCACATACACCGTGGATTGGCCAACTGATTTGGAGATAGTTATCTTATCTACCGGGGCTGGAGGGTCAACCATAATATCAGTTGAAAGAGAGTGCACATGACAGTTTAGGCAGAGGAGGGTAATCACAGCTGGAAAGACCAACGAGGTGCCTTGCTTAGTTTGGTTATCTATGGCAGAATTCCTAATGGAATGATAGATATAGATATCAGCAGGAAGTGTAGGATTCCCTAACCTGAGACAGATTAACCTGAGGGAAGGATTTCAGGGCATCTACCCATCCTAGCTTTTCTATCATGTCATGGAAATCACTAGGTAATCCATCAAAATTGAAAGGCTTTTCTAGGATGACTGGCCTAGATATGGTCACAGCTATATAGAGGTTTCTAGCATCAATGCTCTCGAAATAATGATCCGGAGGGATAGACAAGTTTGATACCTCCATGGCGACTTTGTGAGTTCGAGGAGCATGCCTCGTTGAAGCATTCCGGGTATCCGGAGCTCTTTGTGCTTGAGCGGCAGCGGAGGTGGAGGCTTGTGATTTACCCTTCTTTGACGGAGGATTGCCCTTGCTTCCCGGAGCCTTCTTCTTGCTTGCCGGAGGTAATTTCACCGGAGAGTCCCGGCTACGTAAATGCATGGAGCATTGAGGTGACTGCCTTAAGGCTTCTAACCGTTTGGAGAGGTTTTTACTTCTCATTTCAGATACAATTTGGTGATGGTAAGAAGTGAATTCGAAATTGAAGATATGAAATGGAGAAGATGAATAAGTGATGGAGAGAGAGTGTCCAACGGGTAGAAAAAGCAAGGTGAGGAGTAGGTGGTCTTGGTTACCGGGAAGACCAGTGGAGGAAGCTAAGTAACTAGCTTGGTTCAAAGCTAATGGACTTGAGTCATGGATCCACTTAAGGGAATGACTGAGTTGGTTTAAAACCAAAAGACCCCGAGTAATGAACATAAGTTCATAAGGAAAGCCCTAAAGAAAACAAACCAGATTTGGTAGAGAAATCTACCAACTTTTCTGCTATTTTCAGTCCTCCATAATGTCACTGTTATGGAAAGGTAAACCAAAGATTTGGTTAACACACCATGAAGAATCATGATGGACAATGCTAAGCTGAAAAGAAAGATTTTCTTTTCATAACAAGTACATATGTACTTAGTTCAATCTTAACCAAACAAGGTGGTCAAGTTTCAATCTCCCTCCCATTTTCTGAAATATGCAAGGCATGGTATTTAATACCAAAGTGTTGGGTTGATTAATCCCATGATTACCTTGAAAAACAAGTTAGGCTTGTAACTTGATTTTGCTTAACAAACATAATAGACCACTTGATAATAATTATATTGAAATCAAGGTGACGATTAAGCAAAGTGATGATCTCTTCAAAAGGAAATAAGTACAAAAGTACATAATTAAAAAATAAATTCCCCTTTTTTTTGAGATGTTTTGAGTGAAAAATATAACAAGCCTATATTTGGTAAAATCGGAGAATAGACCTACTTACATAGGTATTCATAGGCATATTTTTCATCACATTATGAATGTATCACATGTGGTCCATAAAAACGTAATGGAGGATGAATGCGTGTGGCATAGTAAAGGGAAAATCATTTTTCCATGGGGTAGCAAGATTGTTCCTTGATGAGATATATTATCTCCCCCTTTTTATATTAAATTTAGCCACAAAGGATTTTTCTCCTTTTTCACATTTTTGCATAACATTTGTTTGCTCATCTGAAAAATCGTCCTCTTAGATCCATGTAGCAAGAGGGTAATCATTTACTCCAAGATCAAATGACCTCAGGCAATATGTGTAACAAGGACACTCAAAGGATTACCATCTCGGATCCATCGAATGATAGAATAAATTTCAGGGATCGTTGCTTGAGAATATGTAGCGAAGAACTTATCAGTAGCTCCCAAATCAGATGATTTTAGGGTACTAAGCATAACAAGGATGCTCCAAAGGATAAGGGACTCCAGACTCAAGCAAAGACTAGCAAAAATTAACAATATTAATTTTCCAATTTTTTGCACAAAGAAAAACTGAATTGGGCTAACTCAAGTTTTTGCTTAAAGAGGAACTCAAGCGTAAACCGTGCCACAAATAAAACAAGTTTCACTTAACCATACCACATATTGATGTATGCATGAAAAATTGGATGTTAGGACCATTTGTGATACACAAATAATATAATGCAAAATATGCATTTATGAGTACAAAGGTAAGCATATCCATAACCACTCGGTTTTACCTTGTACAGGCCAGAACATATAATAATTTTTGTGGTTTTTTTTTTGTTAAAAAAAAACTTTACAAACAGAAAATATAAATTTTCTTTTGAAGAGATGATCAGGATGCAGAACACACACCGATTGATTGCCTTAAGCTTTCAAAGCGATGATTATCAAGTGGTTTGGTAAAAATGTCTGCCAATTGTTTATCAGTGGGAATAAACACCAGTTCAAGCAAATTTTCTTCGACCAGGCTTCTAATGAAATGATAACGAATTTCTATGTGCTTGGTGCGAGAGTGTAAAACTGGATTTTTGGAGATGTTGATAGCACTAGTGTTATCACAAAATAGGGAGAGCTTACCTTGTGGGAAACCGTAGTCGTGAAGCATGTGCTTCATCCATAGCATTTGTGTACAGCAACTTCCTACTGCAATGTACTCAGCTTGAGCCGTGGAAATGGATACGCAATTTTGTTTTTTGCTGTGCCATGAAACAAGATTATTTCCCACGAAAAAGGTTCCTCCTGAAGTGCTTTTCCTATCGGTAGCATCTCCTGCCCAATCAGAATCAGAATATCCTGCAATTTCAATGCCAGAATCAAAAGAATAATAAATGCCAAAATTAGTTGTCCCAGAGATGTATCGCAAGATGCGTTTGACAGCTTTGACATGAGATTCCTTGGGGTTGGCTTGATATCGGGCACACACTCCTACACTGTAAGAAATGTCAGGCCTGCTAGCAGTTAGATAAAGGAGACTTCCAATCATACTTCTGTAATAAGTAGGATCAGTACTGACACCAGTCAGATCAACATTAATTTTGCATGAAGTTCCCATAGGATTCCGAACAGAAGAAGAGGATTCCATTCCAAATTTTTTAATTAAGTCCAATGCATATTTAGTTTGTGAAATGAAGAGTCCATCTTTTCTTTGTTGGACTTGCAACCCAAGAAAATAATTCAATTTTCCACATTGGCTCATTTGGAACACTTTTGTCATCATTGTGGTGAATTCTTTCACCAGTTCATCTGAAGTAGATCCAAAAACAATGTCGTCTACATAAACCTGTACGAGAATGACATGTTTAGCAGAACACTTGACAAACAGTGTTAGGTCAATGGAACCTCTGATATAGCCATTTTTAATCAAGTAGGAGGATAGTTTGTCATACCATGCCCGAGGAGATTGTTTAAGTCCATACACGGCCTTTTTCAGGCGGTATACATATTCTGGGTGTGTAAGACTTGGAAAACCAGGGGTTTGTTCCAGATACACTTCTTCTTTGATGTCACCATATAGGAAAGCACTTTTGACATCCATTTGATAAAGTGTAAATTTTAGATGACAAGAAATAGCTAACAATAGCCTTACTGATTCTAACCTAGCCACTGGCGCAAAGGTTTCATCAAAATCTATACCCTCAATTTGATTATAACCTTGAGCTACTAATCTAGCTTTGTTTCGGGTAATAGTTCCTGATTCATCAGTTTTGTTTTTGAAAACCCATTTGGTTCCAATTACATTCTTATCATTTGGTCTAGGGGTTAATTCCCATACCTCATTTCTTTCAAATTGATTTAATTCTTCCTGCATTGCAATAATCCAGTCAACATCACCTAAGGCTTCTTTAATATTTTTTGGTTCAACAGATGATACCAAACCAAAAGTGGTAATGGTATTTATGTTCTTTTCAGACATAGCCAAAAAAGATTTAAGAATAGAAAGATCACATACTAATCTGTGTACCTTACTCCTGGTTCTCATAGGTTCATGTACTGTTCCTATGACGTCTGAAGGAGAATGATCTTTCTTAACCTGCCTCTTTCCCGATCTGTGTGGAGGCTGTTGAATTAATGTTTCATCAACCAGATTTCCTTCCGTGTCAGGTTCAGATTCATGATTAGATAGTTCGGTGTCGGAATCTGGATTTTGTTCATCGATTGGAGTTTCCACATCAGATGGAGGGAGTTTCTCCGCATCAACCTGTTCATTAAGAATAGAAGGAGTTATATGATGACTAATAGGAGCATCGTCAATTGCAACATTTACAGTTTCCATGATTTTGCAGGTTCTCTTATTGTACACCCGATAAGCTCGACTGTTTGAGGCATATCCAAGAAAGCATCCCCGATCGCATTTTGCTTCAAATTTTGTTAGATATTGACGATCTTTGTAGATGAAACATATGCTTCCAAATGCCTTGAGATGTGAAATATTTGGCCTTCTTCCTTTCCAGAGTTCATAGGGAGTTTTGTTTGTCCCTGGTCTGAGAATGACTCAATCTTGCAGTCACCACACATGCCTTCAGACTTACATGTGAGTTTAGGAAGCCCTCTCACACAATCCTTGGAGGATAATTTGACTATGTCTTGATGATTGAGGTGACACATTATTCTATGCCATAATTCGAGGGCATTGATAGAAACTTGTGATCTGAAACAAATCTCAGAAGAGAATTTCTGGTTAGCAGAAACACAATAGCAATGATTTTTAGTTCTTTCTCCCTTCATGAGACTTTTACCTTTTCCGTCCAGAACCATGCATTTCGCATGATCAAAAATAACAGATTCATGTTCGTCAACAATTTGACTAACACTTAACAAGTTTACCTTTAGTCCTTTTACCAACAAAACATTTTTAAGATTAGGGAGTCCTGAAGTACTTACAGTTCCACATCCAATTATGTCAGCTTGAGCACCATCACCAAACACAACCTTACCTGATGGGTGTGTATCATTCATTGAAGAGAACCAATCTTTGTTCCCAGTCATGTGTTTTGAGCAACCACTGTCCATGTACCAGGAATCTGAATCTCTAGGAGCAAGAGCAGTCAAAGCGACATTGCAAATGGCAACTACGTTGTTTTTCACTTTAGATGTATTATCAATGCAAGAAAGATTTCCTACGAAGTTTTCATCATCAGAACTATTTCCACATAAATCCCAAGGCTTTTGTTGGGTGGGGTTCGAGTTCGCCTGACCTTTGGATCTATTTTTGTTGTTCCTAAAGGATCTTCTTTTATAGGGTGCAGAAGATTTGGCAGAAAGAATCTTGGCTATTTTGGAAAGATAATCAAGGGTTTTCTCAAGAGATGATTGAAAAGAAGAGAGTCTGTTTATTTGACTTGTATTCATTCTTTCCAGTTTTCTACAATTTGGTCGTATGTGACCAATGATACCACAATGGTGACAAGTTGGAACAAAAGGTTTTTTAGGTTTGAAAGAGGATACGAAGTTTTCCTTTTGACTTTTTACAAACCTAGTAGGTTTATTGGAGCTTTCTCCAGCTTCATATCCAAACCCAGTTCTGTCTTTGTCAATCTTGCCTATGCCACACATTTTGGTTAATTTTTCTGATCCGAGAGAAAACTGATTAAAGAGAGATTTTGATTTTTCCAAGGCAAGTTCAAGATCAGATTTTTCTTTTGATAAAGAAGAAACAAGATAATTTTGACAATCTAATTTTTCTTGAAGCAGCATGACATGTTCCTCTAGACAGGATTTTTCTTGCTTCCATTTCTTCTTTAAAACAAAGAATCTTTCTTCTAGACTGTCATTATCTTCATCACCCTTATAAGACTTATCAAGGTCGAGTGAAGCAATGAAAGCAATTGTGTCATCTTCTTTATCGGAAGCATTTTCAGACTCGCTATCACTCCATGAGGCTTTTAAGACCCTATGTGATTTAGACTTTCTATTTGCACAATCTGCAGCCCTATGTCCAAAACCAGAACACTCAAAACACTTTAGTTTATCATCAGGCTTTTGAGAGGAATTTGGTCTGTAATTTCTGTTATTTGAGCTCTCATCCCTTCTAAGGTTCTTTGAGTTTGGAATTCGGTTGCTAGACCCTTTAGAAAAATTCCTAGAAAAAACTTTCCTGTTTTTGAGAAATTTTCCAAATTGTTTTGTTAGAAAAGCAGATTCTTCGGAAGTGATCTCAGAAGGTTCATCATCTTGTTCTTCCTTATTTATTGAGCTAAACGCAATTGACTTCTCTTTCTTTCGACTTAGTTTTCTAGCCTCAAAGGTCTTGAGATTACCAACTAATTCGTCAAGTGAGTATGTAGACATGTCATGTGACTCTTCTATTGCAATTTGTTTAGGCTCAAAATAAGAAGTGACTGATCTAAGCATTTTTTGAACAATGACTTTCGGCACAATAGGATGACCTAGACCTTGACATTGATTAGTAATGTTAAGAAGACGGCTATGAAAATCATCAATGGTCTCTTCATCACTCATTTTCATTTGTTCAAATTCAGAAGTTAAACTTTGAAGTTTTTGATCTCTTACCCTGAGATTACCTTCATGAGTAGTGGAGAGTGAGTCCCATGCTGCTTTTGCCGTTTGACAGTGAAGAATCCTTCTTCGTTCCTTTTCTGAAAGAGCAGAATATAAGCTGTTTAAAGCTTTTGTATTCATTCTGGAGTTTGCTTTTTCGGCATCAGTCCAGGTGCTTCTTTCCTTCGGGATGCGCACTTTATCATCTTCTGGAGATGGGATAGTGGGAGGGCAGTATCCGTCCTCGACCATAGTCCATTGTCTTCCATCGTCTTGAGAGATGAGAAATGCCGACATCATAATCTTCCATTGGAAGTAATCGTTTCCTTCAAAAAACGGAGGAACGTTAATAGAAGTGGCCCTATCACGATCCATTCTAGGATACAGAGGATCTCACTAACAAAAGTTAGTGGCCGCTCTGATACCACTTGAAGGTCCCAGAGGGGGGGGTGAATGGGCCTTTTATAAAATTTTCGTTGTAAAGTTAATTCGAGGATAGCAGAGAGTGTTTCTATCCTCCAATAACCAGTAACGAACTTAATAAAATGCAATGAAAAGAGAAGTGATGGACAACACCTCGATATTTTGATAACGCAGAAAACCCTCCAATAGGGAAAAAACTGCGTGTCCCTAACTGAGGGACAAACCTTCCACTATGTAAAAACACTCTTACAAGACAGCATCTTCACAGGATACAAATACGCTCTCCTATCCTTGCTAGTATTCACGCAACTAGACTAAGACCTAACTATCTCCTCGCCAGAACAAGTGCTTACAATCCCTATGTAATACACGGTTCTTTACAAGACAGCAGCCCTCAGGATACAAAGACACCTATCTATCCTTACTGGTATTCACGCAACCAGATTGAAAATCCAACTATCTTCTAACAAGAAAAAGTGATTACAATTACAGTGGCTGTGAAGCTTCTCTCAGAACTTAGTACGCACCGACTAATTCTCTCTAGAATGCTTCCAACGAAATTGCACCATCATCTCACCTATGATATGCAATATGACAATATGCAAGATAGAAAGATGGTATGATAGACTTTCCTATGAAGACATAAACTGCCAGGAAAGAAGAAATCTTGTTTTATAAACTTCCTAACAAATGTAGGAACAAAAGAGAGTTTTAGACAAGTTTTGACAAACTGAAAAACCTCCTTGGAAAACAAGACTACTCTTGCACATACAAGAGATTTAAAAACTGACTTGAAAGAAGAGAAAAACACCCTAACTCTTCCTAAAATTTCAAGCACCGAATGGCTTCACACATTGTGGTATATATAGCCAATCGGTTATGCAAGCTAAGCTTCAAGGAATGATCTCAGCCCTTCATCAAAAGCTGAATCAAAGGCTCTCCTTAAATGGGGGAAAAGCATGCTGAAATTACCTACTGAAATCAGCAAGGAGCATGCTGAGCCATACCAACCGGTAAGGCAAGGAGAGTGAAAACCCTGAAAAGCTGACTCCATTTTATCAATGTGAGAGACCTACTCCAAAATGGGAAGGTGAAGCTTTTTACTTGTTTTGTCCAACCGGACATGCATGATAGTTAAGGGTGTTTGCTTTCAAGCACAAAGGAGAGATACCTACTCCTATACCAACCGGTAAGATGAGAGAAAGGGTTTGTAAAAAGGCAAAGCTTGTAGTCAAAAGACTTTACCAACTCCCATCATAAAAAGGTTTTGGATGAAAACACAAGCAATGTGTAAATGCTAATGATGCATGATTTACCTTTCATAAGGGTTAATTAGATCAAGTCCATTGCATTAGCTTGTTAATATTGTCATCCATGTTTTTGAAAGAGATTGCCAATAATATTATGCCAATATATTATTATTACCTCCTATCAATATTAAGTTGTAGATTTCTCTCAATATTTTTTCCTCAATGCTTTGGTTTGTTTTCTGGAACTAGATTTATAGAAACCCTAGATGGCTAGTTTAGTATAGGTTTTCTTTTGTTCCAGTCGAATTCCCCCTTAAGGGAATCGAGAAAAAGAAAACAAATGTAATTAAAAACCTAAAATTGTCTCGGCCCAATGATATCAGTCATATACTTTCTAATAGATTTGGTGAGTGCTCTTGGTGAACCCGTTGCAATAAAATCTCTCATTTGTACCGTTGTCGATCCAAGGTTGCCATTGTCAATTTTTCGTCGATTCAGATCCGGTGACCTTGCTGCTGGCCTGGTGGCTTCTTCGAGTACTTTTGTCTTCTCCGTTCTTTCCATGGGAAGCAGCAGAGGAGATCTGGCAATGACTTCTCAACGAAAACGTATCAAAAATGGTGGAGATTTGAGTTCTGAGCTTGCATCTCTGTAGATGGAAGAGGTTGATGCTAGTGCCTCTTTGGTGTTGACTCTTGCTCCGATGAGTTATGCTAGTAAACTAATTATCCCCATTAAGCATCATTCTGACACTATAATGGATGAATCAAAACTTTCAGAGACTGATTGTGTGTTCTCTGCCGGCAAATTTGGGCGTAATGTTTCTTTTTCCCATAAGGTTCATAGTAGATTGGACTTGGAATAGAGATGTGTCGTGATTGTGAAACTTATTGGGGAAGCCAAATTCTGTCAATAGTTTTGATTTTATGTCAAGGGGATTACGTCGAAAATGGAAGGTTAAGGGTGGCTGAAAGCTTATTGACTTACCCAATGATTACTTCGTTGTGAAGTTTAATTTGGAAGAGGATATGCAGAATGCACTCTGTGGTGGCCCTTGGATTCTGGCTAGACAAACCCTTGTTGTAAGAAAATGGTCATCTGGTTTTGACCCTCGCACTGAACAAATTGGGCAAATGGCATTATAGTTGAGGATTGTAGATTTGCCTGTGAAATTTTTTACACCTTTCACTCTGAAACAGATCGGGTCAACTCTTGGGGAGGTATTTAAGATTGATGAAGTGACTTTGAATCAAGCTAGGGGTAAATTTCATCGTATGTGCATGGAGATTGATCTTGGGATGCCTTTGTTACCAGTGGTAGAAGTTGAAGGTGTTTCTTATAAGGTGGTCTATGAAGGCATTTCAATGATATGTTTTAGCTGCGGATGCTATGGACATGCTAAAGAAGCTTATACAACTTCTGTAGCTGATGTTAATTCTCCTCAGGAATCTGTTAGGGAAGAACAGACTACTTTGGATACTAGTCGTGAAGTTAGACAAACCAGAAAGGATGACTGCTCTATGCAACAAGATGTTGTGATGTTAATTAGCATTGTAGTTAAAGACACTGTTGCTAAGCTTGAATTTGGGGCCTGGATGATGATTAATTATAAAGGCAAAAAGAAAAGTGGTGGAAATGTTTCTAATAAAGGGAGAGTTGCTAGCAGTTCTAGATTTCAAGCTCTACAAGAAGTTGTTAAAGAGAATATTTTAGATTCCATTGTTACTATTCCTGATCAATCTCTGGCAGGTGGAATGAATAGGTTAATCAATTAAAGGATGAGCTCAGAGGGAAAGAGTGTTAAAAGAAATGCAGTGACTGTCAATGGACTACTCGTGTTGCTGGTTTGACTAGTGTTGCTAGTGCTGGGAAGGAGGTGACAAGCTTAGGGAATATTGAAGTTTAAAAAGTTAAGAAAGTTGGTATACAAGTTTTTAAAGCAAGGAAACCAAGACATGATGTATCCAATGAGATTGGACCTTCACTTGTGTCTAAAGTTGTGCATAAATATCAAAAGAAGAACATTAAACCTGTTGCTAAGGCCAAGGTGTTGTCAAGTGCTAAGAAACTTTCCTTTGATGATGTGCCTGCTGGAACAAAGGAGGTTAGGGCCATTTTTGGACATATACCTCCTGATGAGAGTCATAGTTATAGTAGAAAAGTATCTGATGTTGATATTGCTTCCGAGCAATTTGTTGAGCAGATTTTTTCTATAAATAGTATGCTTCCTAAGGATGTTGGACCACCCTCTTTTGTTGAGGAGGGTATAGTTGATGCATAAGGGGTCATCCCCACCCTTCTTTCCTATTGCCATTATGTCAAAATTTCTGTTTTGGAATGCTCGAAGTGCAGGAAGTTTTCTATTGCAGACATGGTGAGATTACATTCTTTGGATATGTTTGCTATATGTGAGCCTCGTGTCCCTTTTTCTAGGACCTCTAAGTTTTTGTTAAACCTTGGCTTTAATGAGTTTAGAATTGTTAAGGCAAATGGTTTCTCTGGAGGTATTTGGTTATTATGGAATAAGGATAAGGTGAAGATTACTTATATTGATAGTGGTGTCTAGTTTATTGTTGTCAAAGTGGAGACTCCTGGGAAAGGTTCTTGGTTGCTTTGTGTTATTTATGGCAGTCCTATTAATTCTCATAGAAGGCAGTTATGGAGTTCCCTAGATGTTGTGATTACTACTTCACAAATCCCTTGTTGTATTACTGGTGATTTCAATGAATTAGTGGATGAGAAAGACAAATGTGGAAGTGCCCCTGTTGGCAGATTTGGAGACCTCAAGGACTAGGTGCATAACAGCCATCCGTTGGATTTAGGGTTTAAGGGGTCTTATTATACCTGGTCTAATGGTACTGTGAATGAGAGATTGGACAGAGCCTTTGTTTGCAGTGAGTAGAGGGCTATGTTTGAAGAAGCTTTTGTGCAACATTTACCTAAAACAAGATCTGATCATTGTCCCTTATTGATTTATTTTGATTATGTTGTTGCTGGTAGCAAGAGAAGAAATAACCCTTTTAAATTTCAAGCCATGTGGATGTCACATGAAACTTATTCTCAGTTTGTTCATGATAGATGGCAGCAGGCCAATGGTGACTTTCAGTAGAGAATTCATAGTTCAGCTTCTGATTTTAGCATTTGGAATAGGGAGGTTTTTGGCAATATCTTCAAGAGAAAGAAGCATTTGTTAGCCAGTATTGGAGGAGTTCAAAAAGCTAAAGACAAGGGTAGTAATCATTTCCTTGATAACCTTGAACTTGAATTAATTCATGATTATGAGCTGCTGCTTGAGCAAGAAAATTTATTCTAGAGGCAAAAATCAAGAGATCAATGGCAGCATGATGGTGACAAAAATACTAGTTTCTTTCATATCACCACCATTGTGAGGAGGAAAAGGAATAAAATTGAAGGTCTCTTTGATGAAAATGGAAACTGGACTATTATTCCTGCTGAGATAAGAAAAGTGGCTACTAATTTTTTTGCAATTCTATTCTCTCAACCTAAGATTGATGATTGTCGAATATTCATTCCCTGGATGTTTCTAAGGTTGAATTCTATTCTGGTTTCTTCATGAATAAGGCAATCTCAGTAGAGGAAGTGAAAAATGCTCCTTTTGCCATCAATGGCCTCAAAGCTCTTGGTCATGATGAATTTCCAGCTTTGTTTCGTCAAGAGCACTGAGATATATATGCTGATGATATTGTGAGAATTACTATTGAGGCTTTCTCTTTTGGTGTGCTTCCTGTTGGTATAAACCATAGTGTGATTTTCTTAATCCCTAAAATTGAGGGACCTCAACACATGGTTCACTTCAGGCCTATTGGTCTCTGTACTACAATCTATAAGACCATATCCAAATTGATTGTAGCAAGGATTAGACCTGTTATGCAACATCTCATAAGCCCTACTCAGGTCAGCTATGTGCCTGAGAGACACATCTCCGATAACATCATGATTGCTCAGGAACTTTTGTTTAAATTTAGGAAAGTTTCTGGTAAAAAAAGGTTCTTTGCTTAGAAGGTTGATCTTTTTAAAGATTATGATAGGTTGAGTTGGAGTTTTATAGCTTCTATGTTGCATGAATCTCAGTTGCCTAGTGGTTTAGTGAAACTCATAATGAACTGTATTACTTCCACTAGCTTTCAAGTGTCTGTTAATGGGGAATTGTCTGAGAGTTTTATGGCTTAAAGAGGCATTAGGCAAGTGGATCATCTTTCTCCATATATTTTTGTGTTATGCATGGAGAAGCTTTCTCATTTGATTGAGGATAATGTGGGTGATGGAAGATGGTATGTTGTTAATGTTTCTCAGTCTAGTTCCAAAGTTTCCCATTTGTTTTTTGCTAATGATCTTATGTTGTTTGCTCAGGGTTCTTATTATCAGGCCAAGATTTTGAAGGGTTGTCTTGATCTTTTCTGTAAGTTATCTGGGCAAGCTGTGAGTTATGAGAAGTCTCTTATTTTTGTCTCTCCCAATACTTGCAGGAGATTAGCTAAGAAAATTAGTAGAGTTTGCGGTTCCCCTTTAACAGATGATTTAGGTAAATACTTGGGAATGCCATTGATTCACTTCAGAATTAATAAGTATACCTATGTTAGAATTTTTGATAAAGTTCAAGGTAGATTGGCCAGCTGAAAAAGCAAGCACTTAAGTATGGCTGGAAGGTAGGGGTCGGCAAAAAGTCCGTCCCATGTATAGCCGGGCTGGGCCTCAACAACGTTTTAATATTTGCGGGCCGGGTTTTATCTTTTATATAAGGATCCGGGCCCAGCCCATTCAATCGGCCTTTGCGGGCTTTTACAGGCCGGGCCTATAGGGATTTTACGGGTCGGGCCTATCGGGCTTTAATTATTGAAAAATTAAGACATTTCAACATAAACGTAACCTTCATCCATGCACCGGGGTTTAAACGTGCTCCGACGAGTCTAAATTTTACGTACGGTATTTATCACTATAAGATGGACCGTTCTACATGTCCTCGTTTATCATTAAAACATATTTAATTCTCATACTGCTTGAATTCTCCATATGTATATTAATGTTCTTACGTTTGTTCCTTTGTTATATGGAATGAAATACCTTTATGAAACTTAATCGGTCATGTTTAATTATTTTATCAAATTGACCATCATATTGATTAGTTAGAATATTATAACCATGCCTTTAAAATTTTATAAATTTTGGACTTGATTTAGACATCGATCCATGCATTTCGCCAAATGTGACCATAGTACTCTTACAACTAAAACGAAAATTACCCCTCCCGAAAATAATTTTTTAACATCAAATTTTGGACACATATTCTTATGGAATACATATCTATCTCATAGTGTCAAAAAAATTGACATAAAAAATTGATTTATCTACTCTCCCCATAGGAAAATAAGGAAAATAAGATGAGTGTATTTTAATCTTTTCACAAATTTTGTTTAACTGTATTAACCGGAATCCAAACGTACTTCGATTAGAATAATTTTTACGTACGGTGTCTTTTATTACAAGGTGAACTATTATATATGACCTTCTTTATTGTTAACACATTTTTAATTCTTATATTGCTTGAATTCTCTATATGCACACTAATGTTCTTACATTTATTCCTTAGTTATATGGGTTGAAAGACCTTTGTGAAACGTAATCGATCATGTGTCATCATTTTACAAAATTGACTGTCAGATTGGTTGTTCATAATATTCTAAGCATGCCATTAAAATTTTATAAATTTTGGACTTGATTTAGACCTACATCTATGGGTTTCGCTAAATGTGACCGTAGTACCCTTACAACTAAAACGTAAATTACCCATCCCTAAAGAGATTTTTTAAGATCAAAATTTCAACACACATTCTTGTAAATTACATAGGGGTCATCATTTGGCCCGTGGGCCTCGTGGGCCGGTGGAGGCCCGCAAGCCCGTGGGCTAAAAGCCCGGCCCGGCCCGCAAAAGCCCGCCAAGGTGGTTGGTGGGCCGACCATGGTTTAGAGATCTAAAGCCCGGCCCGGCCCGCGGGCCCGGCCCGCCAAAAGCCCGTCAAGGCCCGTTAGGCCCGGCCCGTCAAAGCCCGTTAGGCCCGGCCCGTCAAAGCCCGCACACATATTGACATATATCATTAAATTATTTAATGAATTTTAATCATTATACAATTTATACCTAGTTAATGTTTACCTACACACATATTGACATATATATATATAATATAGTGACTAGTAGTCTAATAGACTAATACTATATAGATATATATTTTACATTTGTGTATATATATTAATATATTACATATAGATGGATAGATTGAATATTTGAATTCCATATATAATTAAATTTGTGTATCTATTTTACTATTAAGTCATTATTTAAAGTTTAGCATAAGTTGGGGTTTAGGTTTAGGGTAAATTAGGGTTTAGGAGATTAAGATTTATGGTAAGTTAAGGTTTAGGAATTTGAGGTTTAGGGTAAGTTAGGGTTCCGGTTCTAGGATTTTATTGTAATTTTTTTAGGGTTTAGGGTTTGGGGTTTAGGTTTTAAGGTTTAGGGTTTAGGTCCAAAATTTATAAAAATTAGGGACGGCCTACTTAGAATATTATGAACAACCAATCCGACATTCAATTTTTTATATATATAAGATAGTAGTACGTATATCATTATACCTACACTTATATATATAATATAGTGACTAGTACTATATATATATTTTTTATATTTGTGTATGTTTATATTAATATATTACATATACATATATTGATCAAATATTGGAATTCCATATATAGTTATATTTATGTATCTATTTTACTATTAAATCATTGTTTAAAGTTTAGGATAATTAAGTTAGGGTTTAGGTTTAAGGTAACTTAGGGTTTAGGAGATTGAGATTTAGGGTAAGTTAAGGTTTAAGAATTTTGAGGTTTAGAGTAAGTTAGATTTTAGGTTTTAGGAATTTTGAGGTTTAGAGTAAGTTAGGGTTTAGGGGTTAGGGTTTAGGGGTTAGGGTTTAGGGTTTAGGGGTTAGGGTTTAGGGTTTATGGGTTAGGGTTTAGGTTTAGGGTTTCATTGTAATTTTTTTTATCGATTTACACTGTAAAACAGTAAATATAATAGATGGTTCAGATTAGATTTTGTAATTTTTCAATGGTGAGAGTTTAATTGAGAGTGTGTGAAATGACATCAATACCCTTCTCTTATATATTGCTTATTTTTCCATGGAGAAACTTGATAAATTAAATTTTTATATCAATTTTTTTGACACTATGAGATAGATATGTAATTTACAAGAATGTGTGTTAAAATTTTTATCTTAAAAAATTCCTTTAGGGATGGGTAATTTATGTTTTAGTTGTAAGGGTACTACGGTCACATTTAGCGAAACTCATAGATGTAGGTCTAAATCAAGTCCAAAATTTATAAATTTTTAACGGCATGCTTAGAATATTATGAACAACCAATCTGACAGTCAGTTTTGTAAAATGATGATACATGATCGATTACGTTTCACAAAGGACTTTCAACCCATATAACCAAGGAATAAAGGTAAGAACATTAGTGTGCATGTAGAGAATTCAAGCAATATAGGAATTAAAAATGTTTTAATAATAAAGAAGGTCATATATAATAGTTCACCTTGTAATAAAAGACACCGTACGTAAAAATTAGCCTAATCGAAGTACGTTTGGATCCCAGTCAATACAATTAAACAAAATTTGTGAAAACACTAAAATACACTCATCTTATTTTCCTTATTTTCCTATGGGGGGAGTAGATAAATCAATTTTTTATGTCAATTTTTTTGATACTATGAGATAGATATGTATTCCATAAGAGTATGTGTCCAAAATTTGATGTTAAAAAATTATTTTCGGGAGGGGTAATTTCCGTTTTAGTTGTAAGAGTACTATTGTCACATTTGGCGAAATACATGGATCGATGTCTAAATCAAGTCCAAAATTTATAAAATTTTAAAGGCATGGTTATAATATTTTAACCAATCAATCTAATGGTCAATTTTATAAAATAATTAAACATGTCCGATTAAGTTTCACAAAAGTATTTCATTCCATATAACAAATGAACAAACGTAAGAATATTAATATACATATGAATAATTCAAGCAATATAAGAATTAAATATGTTTTAATAATAAACGAGGACATGTAGAAAACTCCATCTTATAGTGATAAACATCGTACGTAAAATTTAGACTCGTCGGAGTACGTTTAAACCCCAGTGCATGGATAAAGGTTACGTTTATTTTGAAATGTCTTAATTTTTTAATAATTAAAGCCCGATAGGCCCGGCCCGCAAAAGCCCGCAAAGGCCCGGCCCGCAAAAGCCCGCAAAAGCCCGCAAAGCCCGCTTGAATGGGCCGGGCTCGGATCCTTATATAAAAGATAAAGCCCGGCCCGGCCCGGCCCGCATATATTAAAATGTTGTTGAGGCCCGGCCCGGCCCGGCCCGTGCCGGCTATACATGGGCCGGGCCGGGCCGGGCCGGGCTTTTGCCGACCCCTAAAATTACATATCTATCTCATAGTGTCAAAAAAATTGACATAAAAATTTGATTTACCTAGTTTCTCCATGGAAAAATAAGCAATATATAAGAGAAGGGTATTGATGTCATTTTACACAATCTCAATTAACTCTCACCATTGAAAGATTACAAGATCTAATCTGAACCATCTATTATATTTACTGTTTTACTGTGTAAGGTAAATCGATAAAAAAAAATTACAATGAAACCCTAAAACCTAAACCCTAACTTATTCTAAACCTCAAAATTTATAAACCTTAACTTACCCTAAATCTCAATCCCCTAACTTACCATAAACATAAACTCTAACTTATCCTAAACTCTAAACAATGATTTAATAGTAAAATAAATACACAAATATAACTATATATGGAATTCCAATATTTGATCAATATATGTATATGTAATATATTAATATAGACATACACAAATGTAAAATATATATCTATATAGTACTAGTCACTATATCATATATATATAAGTGTAGGTATAATGATATATGTACTACTATCTTATATATAAAAAAAATTGCGGGCTTTGACGGGCCGGGCCTAACAGACTTTAATGGGCCGGGCATAACGGTCCTTGACGGGCTTTTGGCGGGCCGGGCTGAGTTTTAGACCTCTAAACCTCTAAACCAAGCCCGGCCCACCATCCACCTAAGCGGGCTTTTTTTGGGGCCGGGCCAAGCTTTTAGCGCACGGGCTTGCAGGTCTCCGCCGGCCCACGAGGCCTACGGGCCAAATGATGACCCCTACTGGAAGGTTAACTATGGTACAGTCTGTTACCTCTTCTATCCCAATCTATGCTATGAATACTATTAGGCTCCCTACTGGTTTGTGTGACAAGTTGGATAAACTTAATAGGGACTTCCTTTGGGGTGATACCAATGAAAAGAAAAAAGTCCATTTGGTTAACTAGGAGGATGTCTGCAAGCCTAAGAAGTTTGGTGGCTTAGGCATTAAGAAAACTAGTCAAATGAATCAAGCTATGTTGGCTAAATCCAGCTGGAGAATGTTTCAAAAGGATAAGGGCTTGTGGGCTACAATATATTCTGAGTAATACATGAAGAAAAAGAGTATTTTTGATAGAGATTATTTTGTGGCTGCTGAATGTTCAAGTACTTGGAGGAGTATTGTTCGTGGTGCTTCTCTCTTTAAGCAGAATTCGAAATGGAGGGTTGGTGATGGGAAGCTTATTAGATTTGGGAATGATTTTTGGATGAATAGGTCCCTTTAAGAGTGCATGTTTTACCTAATCTTATATGTATGGATGATGAAGTTGTTTCTGATTATTGGGATGAACATGGGTGAGATATTACAAAATTAAGGGAGGTGTTGCCTAATGATATTGTTCAATCTATTATTAATGCTCCAATTGGGTTTGATGGATGGGGCAGTGATGTTCAGATTTGGAATGCATCTTCCAATGGCATGTTTACTGTGAAATCAGCCTACATGTCCATTTTTAATCTTGAGACTGTGAATCCAATTTGGTCTTTCATATGGAAAATGC
Organism: Geum urbanum; assembly: GCA_946800695.1. Lineage (NCBI taxonomy): Eukaryota > Viridiplantae > Streptophyta > Magnoliopsida > Rosales > Rosaceae > Geum > Geum urbanum. Next base: position 45,635,657 of record OX327013.1, read on the forward strand.
AGATTTCACCAAAGCAGAAAACTTTCTTGTGGGTTATTATGCATGAGAAACTTCTAACTGATGCTCAGAGATTGAGAAGAAGACTCATGTTGACTCTTCTTGCCCCATTTGTCATTTGCATGAAGAAAGTTTGATTCATCTATTCAAAGAATGCCCTAGAAGTAAGATGGTTTGGAAAGAGTTGTAGCTTCCAATGGATATTCTTAACTCTTTTAGTCTAGATTGGATAGGTTGGTTATATGCTCAAATCCATAACAGTACTGTTATTCAATAGGTGAATTGGTGCATTTTATTTGTTAATGATTGCTGGTATATCCGGAATTGGAGGAACAAAAGTGTTTTTGATAGCTCTTTTGTTATGCCTTACGATCCCGCCAAGATCATTGTGCATTCTGTTATTGAGTGGATTACTGTTCAGAAAAGACACTATTCTGCTAAGGTCAGTGAAATTAGTTATTTTTCATGGAAGAAACCTCCTGCCTTGTGGTGCAGGCTTAATATTATTGGCACTCGAAGTAGTCAAAGTTTCATTGGAGTTGGAGGAGTCATAAGAAATTATTTTGGAAGTTGGATAAATGGATTTCAGATAAATTTGGAGAATAGTGAAATTTTAGATGCTGAAGCATGGGGTCTGCATTTTGGCCTAAAGCTTTTATTGAGATAGAATGTTAAGTTGGTTGAAATTGAAACGGATTCTGCAATTTTGATGAATGTGCAGTCTGAGGATTTGGCTTGTCATCCTCTTGGTTGATTGATTAATGGTTGTAAGCATGATCTTCTACTTTTTGATCAAGTGATTCTTTCTCATGTGGTTAGATAGAAGAATATGACAGTTGATGTCCTTGTCAAGAGAAGTATTGATCATGAGTTGGGGATAGTTGAGCTGTTGGAGCCTCCTATTTATGTTTTGAAGGCTTATCCAGATGATTTAGATGGAGCTTCTGTTCTGGGAAGGCTGGTGTGAACTAGCTGTTGATGTTTTTGTTTCAAGCCTTTTAGGTCTCTTATGTAACCAAAAATAAATAAAAAATTGTCTCGGCCCAAGTTTGAGTGTACACCGTCCATCTTGATCCTGTGGTTATATTTCAATCTTCGCTACACCATACTCACACACTATCATTCGTCAAATCCTTTCTCATCCTGGGATTGATTTCTAAGATATAACCAAAGCTCAAGTTAGTAACTCAGTCTCTAATTCTCTCGTCACCCATCAATTATCAACACAATCCGAAAACCGAAAATATCAAAATTAGAGATCTTAAATCATTCTCTCTAGCATGTATGTATCTATGTTCTTGTTTATTTGCTAATACCCCAATCTCAAATAATCCAGATTCGGAATCTGATCCTGGGTCTGGAATTTGATGAGGGTGAATTGTGTTACTATTAGAGTCCCCACCTCACTCAAAGAGCAAACTCAAGCTGAGATTGACGCTAAAATCAAGTACTGTTTTCCAGATTTCAGTCAAGGAGAGCAGAGAGGGATTGCAAGTTTTACTGGCCTGTGGTTGGCTGTAAGAAAAAACAAAATGCAACAAATCGATCTCGACCATAGAAATTAGATGGACGGTGTTGATTTGCAAAGACACAACGATAGATCATTTATATAAGATTCAAAAAATGACTCTTATCATGGATCGAATTAAGGTCACGGAAAATACAATAACCTTTAAGATCGATTATAAAAGTAATTTAATTAGAGAAACCAGTAGTTGGAATTAACTTAATTGCAGGTAACAGGCTAGAATTTCATGTTTAACACCATACGTAGTGGAGGATTTTCCTTCTCTACTCCATCATATGCAGGAAGGTGAAATTCTTGAGGAGCATGATATCCATATTGTTTAGGAACAGCTACCTCCCTGAGTGCATCAAGAGCAGCTTTTCTCTTTTGCCTGTGCTCTCTCTATCGCCTTATCTGATCCTCGAGTCCCGCTTTCGCTGTCTCGGCTAGATCAGCCCTTGTAACTGCTTGTTCTGCTCGGTTCCTGAATTGCCTTACTTTTTCAGTTGCAGCTTCCAACTCCTTCTTCAACCTTTCCACTTCAGACTTATGTTCCGTGGTGCTTAAGGTTGAATGTCTACTATAACTTGGTTCCTTCTCTAATGACAAAGAAATGTGATGATCAGCGTCCTTGGCTTTCTCAATCAAGTGCTCGTACTCCTTTAACGAAATTGTTATGACTCGAGTATCACTCTATTCTTTTCTCTCTTCATGATCTTCTTTCTCAATCATCTCTTCTATTTCCGAAGCTTGAGCATCCTGAAATTGTTCATTGGTTTCGTCCTCCACGTCATCTGCTTCCTGTTTCAACATTCTATTCTCCTTCTTGACAACATCTGTTTCTATTGCTAATTCTTGAATCGCAAGGTACATCCCCGACTTCATATTTGCGCTTATTGCTTTTGCCGCTTCTAATTGTGACCTTGTTCTGTGCAGTTCAGATTCCAAAAGTGCTACCTCATCTAGTGCATTGCTTTCCCTTGGCTTGATCTCATTAATCTCACTTTTTGCTTCCTGTAATTCACCGGTTATGATTTCTACATCAACCTTTAACCGATTAGCCAGTTCATTTCCATTCATCAACTCTAACTTTAACCGATTCACTTCCATTTCTAGTGACTCGATCAAACCTTCCTGATCCAAGATCTTTCTTTCCTTCACTTTCAACTCGTCTTGAACCAGCTTGAGATTATCAATACCATCCAAAGCAGCCTTCTCAGACAAAACAACTCGTTCTTTAACCTCTTTGATCTCATCCTTGAGCATTTCAATGTTTTCTGACCTGGAAAGGAGCTGTTTTTCCAACTCCTGATGAACTGTTTCTGTTGTTTTCCTCATGTTTTCTAGCTTCTCATGTGCTATTAGAGCAGCTTGTTTAGCTAACTCAATATCTTCATCTTTGTCAGATAAGATTACCAGTTTCTCATCCTCAGCCTCAATGGCAGCCTATTTTGAGATAAAGATTGCGTTGTTGAGATCGACAACTTGTCTCACAAGCTCTTCTGTCCTCTCCTGCTCCATGGTAAAAGCAGTCTCCATCAACTCCGCTTGCGATAACGCCTTGAGCTCCATTTTTCTAGCGTGTGCGATGTCATTTTCCAACCTAAACAGCTCTTCTTGCATGACCTTGAGCCCCTCAAATGCCTGCATGAGCTGCTCACTTAGCTTGGCAGAATCCAAAAGCCGATCATCCATCTCCTTCACCTTGGACTCGAGCTCATCCACCCGAGTCCTAGTCTCCTTACATTCTCGTATGTATTCATCTCTGTCAATCTCAATGGTATGGATCAGAGTGGAAAGTTCATCTGATGTGCACTAAAGGTGTTGCAGCTTAAGCAAGGCCTGCATGTAGGCAGCATCCTTTGCTTCCAATTGCACCTTGTAATTGGCCAAATCCTTTAATATCACTTCAACTTCTCTCTCTTTCTCACTCTCCTTCTACCAAACAATCAACTACATGACCAAAATCAAACAATACAACTAGCTATACAACAGCATATAATATGCTACAAGAAAGATGGCTTTTAGCTACAACCTTATTCACCAATTTTCATAAATACAGCAACGAATCGATTGCAAATGGACAATCCTAACACTGCACGTAAGATGAATCATTCCCTTTTCACTCTATCAAGACACTGAAGAGTATCCCAAGGGTATCCTAGGCCCATGGACTAATCCTCGGCGCATGTGAAACATATCATATAAGATATTGACAACTGATATTATCAAAATGGATGGATTGGAATCGGCTAGCTCATAGCCAGATTGAAATTCAAGCTTCTAGCCAGGCCTAGAAACGAAATGAAGATCATATATATCCAATACAAATTCAATTTAATTTGATTTTAGTAGACTCGATGTAGCCATAGATAATCTTCAACTAAACTTCAGGCTTATGTAACAATACAATGATGCCTAAATTCGAACACAACCAAACCACATACCAGAATCCAAACTCGAATACTAGTGAACATTACTAGTAAACAGTACTAGGTAGACAAAGAAGTGATCGATCTTACATCGGTGCCGGTAAGGCGGGGTTTCCGGTGATCAGCCATGTCTTCAAACAAGGACAAAGCAGCCTGGACTGATTCAATTGGCTTAGTATCAATCTCATCCATGTTTCCCACTCCACTAAATACCCTACAAGAAGTAAGAAGTAAAGGTCACAATGACTATTGAGTTAGCAACAAACAAACAAAAAAAGTCCTAACTTTTGTAACCTCAGAATCCATTCATGGCATCTGGAATTATTGGAACCTGAAACTGAGTGAGCCAAAGTAGTGGGGAGTGAGGAAAATGAGATGTGGAGAAAGCAAGAGACTTGAAGATCATTCATAGAATGAAGCATATATTGTTTTCTTGTGTCTTGGCTTTAGTTTACGAAGTCGGCCGGAGCTTTTCTGTGTTTGATCCGTCTATGCTTTGTGATCATCAAAATCACAAACCCACCAAGAACTTTAACTGTTTGTCTCCTAGAGAAAATGCCTTGGTTGATTTCCGACAACTCATTGACAATGAAGGAACGGGTCAAGTATCTAGCTGAGCGCCTGGGCCAACTTTTCTTTTGGACCTTTGGATAAAACCCAACTTTTCTATCTTAGATCTTAAATCTTCAAATTGATGCTGTAATTTGGTATGGTTTGTACCTTGAACCCTTAAGTTGAACTAAAATTTGGTGAAATGTGGTTCCTTATTCAACTATTGATTATATATATGTTTGTCTCTGCTGTTTTTCCTTGAAACAATTTCAGGCTTTCTCAGATGATGCGGAGGGAAAAGCAAAATGATTTTTAAACATACTAAAAGGTTTGGAGCTGTTTTGATCTTTTTGACACAACAAATATATATAAGAACTATTCGTCATATTCTTTAATCCTTTGATTTACTAATTTCTCGGGCGAAAAATTTCAGATGTTCCTCTTAGAATCTTAGTCCTAATCCTCTTAGGAGAACTCCTAAAGTTGTAGGAAATTAGGCATTGTTGTTATAACAAATGGAACAAAGTAGAAGGGGAGCAAGATATCATATATGGTACGGTGTTCAATCTAAGGCTAGCTCCTCCTCTCACTAATGTTATGGATGAAAATACTACTCACATATTTGCAAGTTGGTCTAGTAAAACTTGTCAATGTTGTTAACCAGTATTTCCCACACGGAATATGAGCTAGTTTAGATGTCTACATAATGATTCAGTTTCTCAATACACATACTCTTTCAAACTGCAAATGAAGCTGACACATAAATTGCTTACTTATTTTGCAGGGAAGCCATAGAGAACTTTGTTGAAACTTCTCAGATCATACAACATTCCACCGGGCATATTCTTCCGAAACATAAAAATGCTACGAATTGACGAATCAAAAGGGAAGTTCACCAGGCCTACATAATAAACGATTATATAAACAAATATCTTATTTTATAATATACTTCCATTATGTATTGAACGAAAAGAAAAATTCGTCTATTATGATGACTTGTTCTTATAGAACAAGCCATTATGAATGTAATCGGCTAAGAGAAAATGTAATTTTATTAGAACGAATTATCATCTTTTTATATTAATGACTTGTTCTTTGATTTCTCCAGTTCCAAAGATCTATATTATTTAGAATTAAAGCACAAAACATTTTTTTCTATCGGCGTTTTGTTGTGCGGGATATCTACTTGTAAGAAGTCAGTGAAATCTCTTATCTACAGTTGTACATTCCAAATAATTACTAGCTACGGAGTTGAAGATGAATAATTTATTGTCATACCAATATCAATTTGTGGCATTGTTTTGGTGCAATAACTTAATGAAGTTATTGGATTTGATTATGATTGTCTTTTGATTATTGGATAGGCATATCATATTTTTCCTCCTACCGAGGATATAATTCGATGGATATATCTGTGTTGACTGTGAGCTTGACACATATTTGGAGTATGTATTTAAAATCTCTACAATTTCAGGTTATTATTGAAACTTGGTAATATCTATTGACTAAAAAAAATCTCATTCTTTATTATTTTACAGGTACTTTCTGGAAAGTGAAACCACCATTCTCTTGCCAGTTTGTTAGGAGGAAAAGAGATTTCAATTTTTGCATGGTGATACTTGAAAGCATCTCTGAAGTGGATCGACTGATCAACAACTTCTGCTATGATATGACCGGATTTCTCAAGCGTGTAAGAGTTAGAACTCTATCTGTTCTCAAAAGAGGAGAATTTGTAAGGGATGGCCTATGGATGTTCGTTGCTTGCGGATCACGTAAATTATTGAAGAATGTCATGGAGATGGAAAATTGTTGAATCTTAACTTGTTCAATCTTAGAGCAAGTCTAATAGAACCTTGAAATTGTTTTATCAAATTTGAAATTTGAAGGCTGATGTGGAATTTGACATTCTAGAGTTTTTATGCTCGAGCAAAACTATTATAATGGACCATTATTATAAGAAGTCACCTGCCTTTCTTTCGATATTGTTCTCTGACAAGTGGCTTCTAATGGCTCGAGGGTCATGCGATTTGTTAGAAAATATAATGAAGATGGAAGATTGATATTGAATTATTGATCACTCAGTATTGAATCTTGACTTTTGAGTAGAGTAGAGAAGCCGAATCTTGATTACATATTAGATTATAATTTTTGAAAACCTTTTCCCCGAAAACTATCCTCGGGTTAACCCTAGCCAGTACACTATCATCTACTTTAGTCGCGGAAACCGCAAAGGAAAAATGAAGACTCTCAACCTTGTCAATGACAAATTTAAGCTATTCATAAAATTTCTCGAAGTCGTGAACGTGTATGCTTCGGGTTGTAAACCTGAATCACATCCTTTTCAACAGTTCACAAAAAAAAATTGAAGTATGCAAAGTCTGAGTTGGAAGAGGATGAGATTCAGGAGGAGGACGAGACCAATGAAGGGGATAAGCTTGGGGAGGTGGAGGAGAACTTGTATGGGGCGGGGGCCAACATCGGTGCAAGGTTTTGAGAGGACTGAACTGAAAAAGATGCGAGCATGGGTTCTTAAATAAATGTTTTAGGTTAAGTTGTGTTGTTTCAATTCAGTTTTTATATTTGTGTGTACTATGTAATTATGGAGAACACTTTTTTCTGCTGATTTTTTAATGAGACCACAAAGTTATCTAAATAAAAAAATTATTCGGGATATTATTGAATAATCTGGTAGAATGGCATGTTATCAAGATGCTCAAGATTTTTTGGAGTATCCTTTTTTATTGTATTTCCTGATGGACATATCATATCATAACAATGGTTATGGATCAATCTTGCCACTTTAGAGTTGCTTCCAAGAAAAACTTTGCAGAAATGGAAATATCTCTTTCAACTAGGGTTGGGCACCGAATAGGACGGGACAGGCCTTGACGAAGCTTGTCCTGTCCTATTTTATTTTTATGGGTTGGGACGGGACGGGCTTGCTGGTCCAAAATTCCAAACCCATAAAAGCCTGTCATGTTTAAGTTAGGGACGGAACAGGCCGTGCACGGGCTTTCCACATTCTTCTCCCTTAAAATTCAATCAAAACAATGAAACACAAAAGTTAAAACTCTACAATAGCTTTCAAACAAATATCCATTGCTTATCCATTTTCTTATCAAACAAATAAAGATTCAAATCAATTCATGATTTTGAAATAATCTAAATTTGGGACTCATTTCTCAAAACTATACAAACAGTGTACAATCAAGAACAAAAACCAAATCAGATTCTACTCAAGATTGTTATTATCTCAAATCCAAAGCACAAAGCATTAAGCACATGGGTTGAGATCGAAGAAAGTGTGCCTTCTCTACGGCGCCGAGATTAGAATGGCCTTGAACTCTTGGAGGATAAGTGATTTTAGTGCGTCAAGATTGAAGTACTAGCTTAGAAGGTCGCTCGAGTGTCTAAGGATTGAGATTGAAAGAGCTTATGTTTAGAGCTCGAATCGATCGAAACGGTGTTTTGGTTGATCGAAAATTGATAAATGAGATATGAATAACCTGATTAGTTAGGAAACAGAGATTGGGTTGAGCAATTACTGAGAGTAGCCAGAGAATAAGAGGGAAGAGAGCATTAAGGGAACAAAACTCACTAAGCTTATTTGACTTGGTGCTGCAAACAGCGGGAGAACAAGATGAGGTGGGAAAGGGAATTAGTTAGGGTTGTTTGATTGTACACGGGCCAATTAAAGAGAAGCTTATATTTAGAAAAAAAAAATATCAAACGGGCCGGGCCGGGCCTATTTGAAGAGAAATTATATAGCCTATGGCCTGTCCTGTAATTTGTATACGGGTCGGGACGGGCCAAGACCACCCAAAAGAAAATGAAGGCATGTCCTATCCTGGAACAGGCCGGTACGGGATGAGGTTGGGCCAGAATTTACGGGCCCATATGCCCTCCCCTACTTTCAACCAACAAAATGACAAAGGAATGGGGTTTAGCTTCAGTTAGTTTGTTGGTCGCTAGAAACTGCCTGTAAAATAAGAAAGAAAAAGAATAATATTAATGGTTATTATAAAGTTTCAATGGTGGCATTTTCATGAGGATGAAGTCGGTCATATCTCATGCTCGTTTGTAACATAAATTCATAATCGCCAATGCATAATATGTTTACACATCTAATATATTCGTTAAGTTGATCTCTACATTTTAGGGGTATTAATTAATGTATTTCTCTCCACATTTAACTGTGTTATTCTTAGTATCGTTAGTTTTTACTTATTTTGTTATTTTCAGGTGTTGACCAAAAGAAACAGAGTAAAAGATACTAATTACACAAGCTAGTGTACCACGTTAGCAAGAGAGTGACGGTGGTTGGAAAGAAAAGAAAAAGAAAATGAATGCATTCAAGTTCCATCAACGTGATGCATGCATTGCATTGCTTGTTATAATCAATCAAAGAATGTAGCAAGTGGAATGGGAGCAAAGAGGAAGAAACGTGAAGGTTGCTTGCATTCATGAAGAGTAATTAATTGATTGGTTAGTTGGTAAGGGAGAAAAGAAGAGCGATGGAAGAGAAAAAAACGTGTGGAGAAAGAAGAAGAGTGATGGAAGAAAAGAAAGAAAAGAAGAAAAGCATGATGCCGTGATGCTTGATTTTCCAAGCCATGTAATTGAGCTAGAAGAGATGTAGTGGTTGGTAAGAAATCATGATGGAAGAGCAACAAATGAGCCTATAAAAGGAAGCTTACAAGCTGATCAAAATATCACTTATTCTCTATACTCTCTTACTGCTAAAATATTCACAAAGCTTCCCACAACAAAGTTCTCCAAGTGCTAGGAAAACTACACCATCACCACCTCTCAAAATCTTCATCTCACCACTTCTGAATACGTTTAGTCCCTTTAGAAGGTGTGTAGCTTCTACCTAAGGATCCATCCACTCGAGATTTTGCAGGGCTTACCGGGAAACAAAAATTGTAAACATGGAACCTTTACTCCGTAGTTCTCCTTGTATTTGTATTACTTTATTTGTAAAGATAATATATTTATTTTGGTTTTATTACATATATGAATTTCAATAACTATCCATGTGTTCTAATATTCTAATTTTTGATATGCATGTGTATTTGGTTCTTAATGCTTTGATTTTAGATACAGAGGATTTGAATATATGCCAAAAGGTGTATAAGAAATCCCCCAGCACAAAATATAACAATATGCATGTTTAATCAGAAATTAGAGTTATAGAATTTCGATATGTGTTGAAATTTGCATGTGTTAATAAACGAGCTAAGTGTAGAATAAGTCGATCACATGTATATAATTAGTTAGGTTTATTTTTGTCTTAAGTATGATTTAGAATCCTTATGAGTCTTATATGTGTTGCTTGTCTATGAGTTTATACATGGTAGAATCCTAAGTTCTTTGTTTCATGTTTATGGCATTTTTTTTAGGTAGTAACTTAGGAAATTAAAATAAATTTTTACATCCCTTCTTTATTCACACAAATTTTGCATGCAACCTTCAATCCTCGGTTAGAACGATCTCTATTTACCAATGCTACATCTACACAAAATGGGTTTTAAATTGCTCGTTTAGATTAGGTATTAAGTTGTTAATTTAATGTTTGTGGCGCGAATGGTCAATTTTTGGCGTCGTTACCGGGGATTGAGAATTGTTTGTAATTTTTGTGTGTGTATATGTGAATTTACATGTTCATATATTCTTTTATACTTGAGAAAATCATTAACTTAAATTTTGCAGGAATTTCTTGTTTAAATTTTCGTTAACTATACATGCTAACTTTACTTATCATTTTTCCTTCCATTTTGTCAATATGTGCCAATCAATTCGTTGCTTTATGTGAATAATAGCTAATAAATTTCTTTTTGATTTATATGAATATTACTCGATGTTTGTATATATATATATCTAATATTTTCTTAAGCACGTTAAAGGAAAGTCTTTGATTTACATTGAGTACAAGTGCTTGGTTAAATAAGTTTCGCTCTTCTGGTATAGATGGTGCCTCTTTTTCTTGTTCATCTCCTTAACTCCTCGTGATGTGTGGATTTCATCACTGCACACCATAACCTAAGTGGAGTTATGGACATGAGGTTGAATGCGGAGTTTACAAAGGACTTGAGGGTGTGAGCTATCTCAAGATTTTGGTTGATTATCGGATATGGTGCGTAGATGGGTTATGACTGGTGAGAGATTTTGGATCTAAGAAAGAGAACACCAATAGAATATATACCATTGGCTCAATTAGTCTCGGGATGTTTCTCGAAATTAGTCTTACCTCTCGTGTTATCTCTATCCCTACTGGTCATATCACGATGTTACCTAAGTCGGATGATTAAGAGCGAGCAGACATTATCGCGTGGGTTACACGACCGAAGAGATTTACCTAAAGATCAAGCTATGTATTCTCTTTAAATCTTAGGTGAACTTAATTTAGACATTTATGCTTATAAGATGGCTTGAAATTTTGAACCTATATGAAAATAACCACGCTGCATTATTTAGCTTTCATAATTTCCCTGCGGTTTTGTGATGACCAGATTTCATCACCGGGTACCCTAACCTAAGTGAAGTTAGGGACATGATACCAAAGGAAGAGTCATTCTATTCATAATGTTCATGTAACTTGGGTGTTTTCTGCAAGTTCTAACCATTTTTCTCTTATGCATTCATACTATCATTTAAGTTTATCTTGTTTGATGCATTTAGATAAATTTTCAATTAAGTAAATGTCTTATCTATGATGAATTAAAATGTGACATTGTATGAAGCATCCTCTAAATTGTGTAAATTCCAACGTGTGAACTCTGTTTGATATGTATTCTTATGTGAATAGTTTTACTCACATTCATATGCATTGCATATTGTGTTATATACCATATTGTATTCACGTTTAAGTATGTTAAAGTATTGTATTTGGTGTGTTAAATTAATTAATTAGTTTATTAGTTATAATTTTCCTGTGTGTTATGTAAAGTTTTTATTTTTTTTGTCTTCCAATGATACTGGCAACTAATTTATTGACGATTTATGAAACTTATGAATGGTCGAGCCAGTACTTCGTCAACTTGAACTTAGATCTCGAACAGTGCCTAGACAGAACAGAGCTCAAGATAACGCAGAACTAGATCCGCCTATTTTTGAGCAAACTCCACTTGCATCGCCATTATCATCAGTACATATTTCAGACCCAGAATCAAACATCAACGGGAACGACATGGCTAAAGGAGAAAGAGAAGAACAGTCCATTCGTGAGCAAACATGTTCGAATTTGGGTAACTTTGGCCTAACTTCTATTGTTTATCCTCAGCCAACAGAATGCCAAACTGCCCCTGAGTTGAAAAGTGGTGCCATACACCATCTTCCGCGCTTTCATGGAAATTCAACTGAAGATGTCAACACACATTTAACAACATTTATGTTTGTGTGTGACTCCATATGCGTTGCCAACACCTCGAAAGAAGCATTCAGACTCAAGGCATTTCCATTCTCACTGGAAGACAAGGCAAATGTCCTGAGTCTGAATGCTTCTTTTGAGGTGTTGGCAGGGGACATAGAGTCACACACAAATAGAAATGTTGTTAAATGTGTGTTGACATCTTTAGTTGAATTTCCATGAAAGCGCGGAAGATGGTGTATGACACCACTTTTCAACTCTGGGGCAGTTTGGCATTCTGTTGGCTGAGGATAAACAATAGAAGTTAGGCCAAAATTACCCAAATTCGAACATGTTTGCTGACGAATGGATTGTTCTGCTCCTTCTCCTTCAGCAATGTCGTTCCCGTTGATGTTTGATTATGTGTCTAAAATATGTACTGATGATAATGGCGATGTAGGTGGAGTTTGCTCAAAAATAGGCGGATCTAGTTCTGCATTATCTTGAGCTCTGTTCTATCTAGGCACTGTTCAAGATCTAAGTTCAAGTTGACGAAGTACTGGCTCGACCATTCATAAGTTTCCTAAATCGTCAATAGATCAGTTGTCAGTATCATTGGAAGATAAAAGAAATAAAAACTTTACATAAAACACAGGAAAATTATAACTAATTTAAGTATTTAATTAATTAATTAATTTAACACACCAAAAACAATACTTTAACATACTTAAACGTGAATGCAATATGGTATGTAACAAAAATGCAATGCATATGAATGTGAGTAACTCTAGTCGCATAAGTATACATATCAAACAAAGTTCACACATTGGAATTTACACAATTTAGAGCATACTTCATACAATGTCACACTTCAATTCATCATGGATAACAGATTTACTTAATTAATAATCTATCTAAATTCATCAAACAAGATAAACTTAAATGATAGTATGAATGCATAAGAGAAAAATGGTTAGAACCTGCAGAAAACACCCCAAGTTACATGAACATTATGAATAGAATGACTCTTTCTTTGGTCTCATGTCCCTAACTTCACTTAGGTTAGGGTAACCGGTGATGAAATCTGGTCATCACAAAACCGCAGGGGAGTTATGAAAGCTAAATAATGCAGTGAGATTATTTGCATATAGGTTCAAAATTTCAAGCCATCTTATAAGCATAAATGTCTAAATTAAGTTTTCCTAAGATTTAAAGAGAATACATAGCTTGATCTTTAGGTAAATCTCTTCGGTCGTGCGACCCACGCGATAATGTCTGCTCGCTCTCAATCATCCGACTTAGGTAACATCGTGATATGGCCAGTAGGGATAGAGATAACGCGAGAGGTAGAACTAATTTTGAGAAACACCCCGAGGCTAATCGATCCAAAGGTATATATTCTATTGGTGTTTTCTTTTTTAGATCCAAAACCTATCACCAGTCATAACCCATTTACGCACCATATCCGACAATCAGCCAAAGTCTTAAGATAGCTCACACCCTCAAGTCCTTTGTAAACTCCGCATTCAACCTCATGTCCATAACTTCACTTAGGTTATGGTGTGCGGTGATGAAATCCACACATCACGAGGGGTTAAGGAGACGAACAAGAAAAATATGCGCCATCTATTCCAGAAGAGCGAAACTTATTTAATCAACCACTTGTACTCAATGTAAATCAAATACTTTCCTTTAACGTGCTTAACAAAATATTAGATATATATATATATACACAAACACCGAGTAATATTTACAGAAATAAAAAAAAATTTATTAGCTATTATTCACATAAAGCAAAGAATTGATTGGCACATATTGAAAAAAATGGAAGGAAAAATGATAAGTAAAGTTAGCATGTAGAGTTAATGAAAATTTAAACAAGAAATTCCTGCAAAATTTTGGTTAGTGATTTTCTCAAGTATAAAAAAATATATGAACACGTAAATTCACATATAAACACACAAAAATTATTCTCAAAAATTGACCATCCGTGCCATAAGCATTAAATTAACAACTTAATACCTAATCTAAACGCGCAATTTAAAACCCTTTTTGTGTAGATGTAGCACTGGTAAATAATGATCATTCTAACCGATGATTGAAGGGTGCATGCAAAAATTTTGTGAATAAAGGGGGAATGTAAAAATTTATTTTAATTTCCTAAGTTACTACCTAAAAAAATGTCATAAACATGAAGCAAAGAACCTAAGATTTTACCATGCATAAACTCGTAGACAAACAACACATATAAGACTCCTAAGGACTCTAAATCATACTTAAGACAAAAATAAACCTAACTAATTATATACATGTGATCGACTTATTCTACACTTAGCTCATTTATTAACACATGCAAATATCAACACATATCGAAATTCTATAACTCTAATTTCTGATGAAACATGCATATTGTTATATTTTGTGCTCGGGATCCCCTATACACCTTTTGACATAAACTCGGGATCCTCTATATCTAAAATCAAAGCATTAAGAACCAAATACACATGCATATCAAAAATTAGAATATTAGAACTCATGGATAGTTATTGAAATTCATATATGTAATAAAACCAAAATAAACATATTGTCTTTACAAATAAAGTAATACATATACAAGGAGAACTACGGAGTAAAGGTTCCATGTTTACAATTTTTGATTCCCGGTAAGCTTTGCAAAATCTCGAGTGGATGGATCCTTAGGTGGAAGCTACACACCTTCTAAAGGGATTAAGCGTATTTAGAAGTGGTGAGATGAAGATTTTGAGAGGTGGTGATGGTGTAGTTTTCCTAGCACTTGGAGAACTTTATTGTGGGAAACTTTGTGAATATTTTGGCAGCAAGAGAGGGTAGAGAATAAGTAATATTTTGAGCGGCTTGTAAGCTTCCTTTTATAGGCTCATTTGTTGCTCTTCCATCATGATTTCTTACCAACCACTACATCTCTTCTAGCTTAATTACATGGCTTGGCAAATCAAGCATCACGTCATCATGCTTTTCTTGACTTTCTTTGCTTTTCCACTTGCATTCTTTTCTTCCATCACTCTTCTTCTTTCTCCACACGTTTCCTTTTCTTCCATCACTCTTCTTTGCTCCATTACTAACTAACCAATCAATTAACTACTCTTCATGCATGCAAACAACCTTCACATTTCTTCCTCTTTGCTCCCATGTCACTTGCCACATTTTTTTTATTGATTATGGCAAGCAATGCAATGCAATGCATGCATCACGTTGATGGAACCTGAATGCATTCCATTTCATTTTATTTTCTTTCCAACCACCATAACTCTCTTGCTAACATGGTACACTAGTTTGTGTAATTAGTATCTTTTACTTCGTTTCTTTTGGTCAACACCTGAAAATAACAAAATAAGTAAAAACTAACGATAGTAAGTGAATAACACATTAAATGTGAAGAGAAATATATTAATTAATACGCCTAAAATACGTAGATCACAAGTCCACAATCTACACAGATACAGACTCCTCCATCGATGTCAATTCTCAGTAGAGCACAAATACCAAATGCCCCTTAAAGTGTGGTGCAACACTATATTGGTAATGATATGATGTTATTGCATCTCCATTGTATAACTCGGTGAAGTTCTCATCACTATTTTTCAAAAAATCAACTACACAAACAATTTAGGCCGTTTAGTTTAAGTTTTAGAGGAAAAGTTTACACAGTTTAATCAAATTACCTCTGATACAGCCGTTGGCACCGGAGTCGTACAATGAGGCATAAACTATAGCTGCAACTGCCATATTGTTGGAAGCTTCAATAGTCATATTCCCAGCGTATCTAGCAAAAAACCAACAATCTTTTTAAGAGAACCAACAACTGTAGTACCCCGAAAATTAGTATAATAGTTTAAATTATTGTATGACTCGTTAAACTTAGAAATCACCATAATTTAGTTTGACCTTAGAGCTTTTAGAAAATTCGATAAAAAAATTGTCTGGCGAAGACAATGTATAAAAACGAGTTTTAGAGAAATATTAACGGAGTAGGGCAAATGGTTCAGTGGATACTCAAGTTCAAATCAGGTACTCCCTGGTCTTGGGTTCGAGGCCAAGAGCTGGAATCGTGAAACATTCCATTTTATAGGTTAGTAAAAATAATAAAAATATTTTTACTCCAGTTAGAAACGGTAAGAAACTCTAATTCCAACTAGCCAATTTTCGGAAATGAAGTTTTAGCAAAACGACCAAATTTTCCTTGCTCGAATCTCTTCTCTGAATTGAATTTTATATTTTAAGATTGCAATTCATACTTTTAGAGGTCATGCTCATGTATCAATTTGATGCTAATTATTATTGGTTGATATATATATATATATATTACACTACATTACACTTTATTAGTAAAACCATACATTTTCACACATCACATTACGTATTGCATTCACATGCATACATAATCACATTTCAACATTTCAATCAGATTTTCAACCACATTACTATTGTTTTTACAAGTGCATTTTAACCCTAGAATTAGTAGCCCAATTATTCCATTGTCAACTTGTCTACAAAAGTCTACAAAAATGGTTATGAATTTATTTCCCATGTCTATATAAATCACCCTTGAGTTCAATCTGATTTTTTCACCACTTTAATCTTCCCATTACGTATTGATTTGAAGTCCTCCCAAAGTTGCAATGCAACTCCCCTAAAATCTCACACCAAACTACTTTTCTTCCAAGTACTTTAGTAGTTAATTCATTTGTTTCAAGATGGTCACTTGAGTTAATCAAATACCTTCATCACCTACTGAAATTCTTGAGTAAGTACATGAGTACATTCCTATACTTCTTTATCTTTAAGATTACATCAAAGTGCATGACTAAGAATAAAAGAGAAATAATGAGCCTTAGTGTAAATTTCGTTTCTGTTAAAGTTTTAATTAGTCAAATATTTTTATATAATCAGATTCTACACAAAAAGTTATTCAACTTTGCCTTTTGAATCACTTAAAAAGGTTAAGTAATGAGAAAGTTATGGCTAAAACAAGTTTTGCTAATCTTTTCCTTAATCATGTTCGAAACCTCTTAATGTGCTTTTAACTTGAAATATTCATATCTCACTCATTTCTTAACAAAATTTAGTGTTCTTTATATCAAAACGAAGAGTAGGAGTTAAACTATCAATTTAGAAAGTTTGAAAGACATTAATTAATACTTACTAACTAATTAATTCGTGTAAATGAGTTTAATAACGAGCGTAACCATTTCTGAACAGTTGCTAAACATTTTTGTTTTTGGACTTGAAAACTCCCTACCGAACTTTGTGATTATGACCATTGAATTCATCTCGAAAAACACTTCGAGATGGTATACTCACTTCCTTGTTTTGAACATAATATGGATTAATTATAAAACGGATCAAATGGAGGATTTCAGACGGACTACCGCCGAATGATACTTTTGGTCCAAGGATTAATAATTTTATTTTTTGCATTTGTACTTTATTTTTATTTACTTACTCGCATTATTTACTTCTTAAGTTTGATTTGGGACTAATGGAGGATTTCGGACGGACTACCGCCGAATGAAACTTTTGAACCAATGATAACTAATTTTTATTTCAAGTTTATCTACTTAATCACTCTATCTATTTACTCTCAAATATAATTTGGAACAAATGGAGGATTTCGAGCGGACTACCGCCGAATGAAACATTTGGACCAAAATTGTTAATTAATGAAATACGTTTAAGTTTGATCTTTCTTCCTTTACAAATTCTATTACGTATATATTCATTACAAAATTATGATGTAAATATATACTCTATGATCTATATACTTGTTGTGATCGTTATGGTTGAAGTGTGAAGTCGAGTGTATAGTACGAATTAACTCGTGCTTAAGTGAATTGCTGGTAAATTGTTTTGTTATTGTGCGAGTTAGCCAAGGGCCCTAGTCTCTTACAGATAGTGCACTATTATACTCTAAGGAATGAATTGTGTCAAATCGGGAGTATACATGCTTTGGCAGGTGGCCTTAGAATGCTGTGGCTTTATATATGTGTTGGTATTGTGAGACTAAGCACATGATTTTTTTTTTTAGTAATTACCAGTTATTCTAAAAGAATTCACTTCGGAAGTATTGGCGTGTTTGTGTGTAGATGTGAAGTTGTGCAAGTATATATATTATGTACCTAATTGTATCTATTACAAAGACGCAAGTATAAGTATGGAAGAATAACCGGTTTCAATATTTCACCTTTTTGAATTGGTTGTTCGGTTTGATGTTTCTTAGAGATAATTTAGTATATGCTTGTAAGTTGTACTTACTGGGTCAGTGTGACTCATGATACTACATCTTTCTCTTTTTCAGGTGATGAGTAGAAGAATGCTTGGGGAAAATGAGATATGTCGCCTACTAAATAAATAAATTATTTTTTACTTGTATTTTGAATTGAATAAATGTAATGACTATTATTTTCAAAAACTTCGGTATTGTAATATTAGCACTTTCTCTTTTCAATAAATGTACTATTCAGACACTTTGATTTTTTTGAAATTATTTGAGTTTCTTATTCACATCACAAATCCTTACACCATATTTCAGTATAATACTGGTTTCGGATTTAGGGGTGTGACAACAATGCAATTCAAAAAAAAGAGAAGCAAAACCATACATCAAAAACGTATCGTAAACGCAGAAACTCTTCAACAAGCTTTGGAGCATAACCATGTACAATTATATTCCCCTTGGGTACTTGAGCCAAAAGCCTACATTTTTTTGTATAGCTAAGTGTCAAAACTGCATCTTTCCCGCCAATAATCATCGTAACCATAAGCTTTGATTGTCTAACATATACATGTAAAAAAGCTCGAATTGCACATCGTCCGACATCAACTTCGAGCTTTTGCACATATCGGCATCTTCTCTTGCAGAGAAGTTTCTTGACCATGTTAAGATGCCGAAGTGGAAAAAAATAGCGTCTTCATATGTGATTAAATATATTCACGACTTCCCCTGCTCCAACTCCAATAATTTTATTCTCAATAATATCAAACCACTTTTCACAATGACCCAATTCTGTTGACATAAAAATCAACAAAATAATAAGAATATATATATATATATCAAAATAATAAATGAAAAGTGATTAGAGTGTGCATCTATAGTATATAGACCGTTAATTTCCCTCGAATCTCTTGCAATTAATTTGCTGTTGTCAATTTCGAAACAAAATACACAACTACGTTACACTATGTTCATCCATTTCCTAAAAAAATGAAATAACTATATTTAAACGTCAACAACTCTGACAAAAAGAAGTATTAGACTTAACCTTTATATCTTTCCATTTATCAATAAAAATATAAGTATTATACTTAACTTCCGAAAACAAAAAGAAGACCTTAGTTGACTTCTCAATTGTTTTACCATTACAAATATAAATTTATATTTATATACTAGTTTTTTTTGGGACTAATATTGGTTCTTTATCTCTACTGTAATAAAAGAAAATCGAGAAAAATTTTGGTGTCATCAGCTCACTTAATTTTAAGTTATCGAAATTTCTCAAAACAAAAAAAAATTAGTTAATCACAGATAAAAGATGACAAATGATAAAAAAAAAAAGATCGTACATCTTTCTTCTATCAATAATAATATCCGTAGGAATGATCTTTCTAATATGTTATGTGGCTAGGTCCCGCACTTCGTTTTTTATATAAAAAAACAAAACATATCCAAATTATTACTATTGGTATTACAATGACAAATATTTGGACTAATTTGGTGGTCAAGTGATTCACTATTGGTATTACAGTGACAAATATTTAGACTAGTTTGGTGGTCGATCAATTTATTCATGATTAATGTTTGCTTACCGTTATATCTGTATCCTATAGTTGAAATTAAGATCGATTATCATCTTCTAGCTTCTCTTATAATTTCCCATCAATAGTGGATACAATTTCAACTATGGGATAGTTATATATAGAGTGATCTGAGTTGTGTAGATCCGATAGTTGAACTTATAGGCCGGTACAAACCTCTTTTAAAAAAGAAAAGAAAAAATTACATACCACCCAAAATGAACCCATAATGATCACTTGACGCTATACTTGAGCAATTTCGTACTCAACCATATCTCCTTTGTCTTGTAAATTAAGTAGAGGTGGGGCTTGATTGCATTAGACACATTAATTTGTTGAGTATGATTTGATTTATTCCCTTTTTCAACACTTCAAAAAACAATCATTACATATACTTTCCCGTTCATCTCATCTTTAGATTTTCTTTAACCT
This sequence comes from Geum urbanum, assembly GCA_946800695.1. Lineage (NCBI taxonomy): Eukaryota > Viridiplantae > Streptophyta > Magnoliopsida > Rosales > Rosaceae > Geum > Geum urbanum. The sequence continues at coordinate 45,655,755 of OX327013.1, forward strand.
AATCATGATTATTCCTACTCTGATCTTGCTACGCTATGTTACCTTTAGATTTTGATTTTCTTTAACCTAATCGTTACAATAAGAGGTGCAATATATATATATATAAAAGAATCGTTACACTATGGTACGTACGTACGTCAAGCCGAGGTATATATGATCCGCCACTACGGTCCTTCTTCGACTAGATTATTCCAATGTTTTCTCTATAATTTTCAGTTTTTTACTGTAATTCCTTTTATTTAATTTGGTGAAATGTTTTCAAATTCCTATTGAGAGAGGGATATATTCTCATATTTGAATTTTGGCCGTTGTTTCTGTTGAGATTTCAAAATCAAGTGATGTGTAGTTGCGTACCTAGAAAAATAGCATCCATCACACGACCGTCGTCCTAATAAGATTACTTGCATGTGTTCTCTTCACAGACGGGGTTAGACAATAGGCTACTACAACGTACTACCAATTCTTTATTCTCATCGGAGTTGAGAGAGCCTTGGCCAATAAAATGGAGAAAGCTCTTTCCAAAGTCGGGAGCTATTGGATTGCTAAGAAAGCAAAGGAAGAGATAAACATCACTGACCATCTCTCTGTATGGTTTCCCATCTCTTACCTAATTTCACCTTTGTTTTGCAGTGTTACATACCAATTGGTTTCTACATGTATAGAGCTAGCTAGTTGTGATCAGAGGTGAAGAGATCGATCGAGTATAGTGATTGAGGTGTAATTTTTGGCAAACGTGTATGGAACGTACCTGTTTTCACCGAATTATGCGCGGGGGCGTAATGGGGCAGTTCGGATGGTCGGGCGCTTGCTCCTCTCTCTTCGGGTGTGCGGACTCTTCTTTCGACGGTTGCCTCTTCTTTCGGGTGGTCGGGTATGCGTGTTCGCGTGCGGCTGTTAGAAGAATACAACAATGAACACAGGCGGTCAGGGGTCAAGATGGGGTGGCCCGCCTTCAACGCTCCGATGCCTAAGTCAGATGATGTATTGGATATAACAGTCAAGCGAACGTGCGTATAAGTAGCGTGTAGCGGGGTGGATTGAATATATCCTTACCTGTAGTAAATGTCTTACCTATATAGGTGGTTGAGTTTGGAGCTTGATGGTGTTCTTCGATGTGGGACTGGTGCACTTGCTGGTGTGTATTCTGCTCATTCGGGCGTGCGCCCCAGGGGCGGGTGTGCGCTCAGATGGGGTGGGTCTTGCGAGTGAAGTTGGAGCCTCCTTGGTGGTCTTTGGGGTGGTCCGGTAGGTGTTGCTAACATGCTTAAGTGGATAAGTATATTAATCGTATAACTAATGATGCAATACTAACAGTACCCATTATTTCATAAAACCGAACTTTTTTATTAGAGCTTAAATCTTCAAATTGATGCTGTAATGAGGTTTGAACTTTGATTACTTAAGCTGAATCAAAATTTGGTACAATAGATATATGGTTCCTTATTCAACTTGATCCCCCGCGCGCGCGTGTGTATATATATATATATATCTTAACGGTAGAAGGGTGCAAAGAGCAAATTTTCACTCAGGTATACTTGAAAATAATCATTTTTAAGTATATGGTATTACGTCAACTTTTTTATTATATTTTATCATCTCCATCGTTTAGATTTTAAGTCTTAATGTGTATATCAAGCTTATAAATTTTCAATCAAAATAGTGATCGTTAAGATATTCAAAACTGTAATTGAAATATATATATATATGTTCGTTTCTGCAATAATTTCAGGCCTTCCCACATGCTGTGGAAGGGAAAGCAAAATGGGTTTTGAACAAGCTTAAAGGTATGGAGCTGTTTTGATGAACTTTTTGTCTCAATGAGCTCGATCAGTTTAGTGGAACTAATATATAGACCTGCCTGTCATATACATCTTTGATCGATCTTTTGATTTAGTTGGCATGATTTAGGGAAACTTGTACGTCACTAGTGTGGATTCTCGCATGCGAAACGCGGGTGACAATGAAAAAAATCGAAGAGGAAGAATTATAAAATTTTAGAACTGGAATTGATGCTAATGCAAATAAAATGGTTTAAAGATACAATATAAAGATATAGAATGGTTATAATATAATTGGTACCATATGAAAATAAAATCCTTCAAATAAATAACATAAGTCCATATTATATTTCAGAGTAGACATCGAAAGTTAATTACATAACCGAATTTGAAAAATAGATGTTTTCCATATGAAATAAACGATAACGTTGTCTCATCACATATTTAGAACATAAACATAATCAATAAGATTCATCTAAGTAGAGAAAAAAGTTGCAAGACTCCATAGTGGTTCCATGTAAAATAAATTGGTCTTCAACAAAATGCAACTTTTACTGATCATATTTACAACACCCATACAGAATTCTTCCTGCAAGTTTAATATATCTAATCAAGCCCAATTTTTGGTAAGGTATAAACAATAGAAAAATAATTGATATGAGAAATAAAGCATAGTAATTAAGAGACCAAACGATGACAAATAGAATCTTTCATATGCAATTGAAAATCCTATGATATGAGATCAGAAACCATTGGGGAGTGACCAAAAGATATGCAAGATTCATAAGTACATCAATAATGGAGCAGAGATTTGAAGAAAGATGAAGCCATGATTCAAGAAATATAACAGCAGCTTGGTTCCTAGAATGTGATCATATTGCCGTAAAAATATACCATTTTAGAATTTGGTCACATAACTAATCTAAAGCCTGAAAAGCTGACATAGAAAAATGGTTCTTCTCTGCAAAATTTTGCACAGAAACTGTTGTTATCCCATATAGTATTCCTATGAATCATGGTTATGCAAGAACTATGAAACATTAACGAAAACCCATATTTCAAACAAAGGATAACTTTGTAGAAAATCACAATTTTTTGTTTTGAGGCTGATTTTCTATGATATCATAGTTTCAGTTTTGATATCATATTGGATGGAATAATAAGATAATATAGTGTCTTTGTTATTTCTAAAATTCAAATATGGCATAACACTAAGTAACCATAGTTCGTTTAGATGACTAAGTAGATGGAAATTAAGAATGGCCTGGATTTGAAGCTACCTTATGGAACTGGTGGTGTGACTTTTTTGCTGCATATGCACATAAATTAAAGTTGAATAAGTTCAGAGAAAGTGCTGAAGTCCATAGAAATGATAGTGTTTATGTAACATGGAATAAGAACACTTACACTACTTCAACTCCACTGCATCCCTCAAATATGTTCTTCAATCTGTTTAACAGTTCCTTGATTTCTCTTGTTTGCTTGAGTTGTTCCACCACTACATCCCTGATACCACCAACCATCACATTAGTTTGATGCAGCCTCTTTGAAACTGTTGGCAAGTCATCTGGTTCTATCTGGTCCCATTTTAGCTGCGATCTCGGTTGTTGTCTCTTCTCTCATTGAAGCAGAGGTCTTCTCAAGTGAATGATGCCAATTGAAGTTAGTCATTGTTGGCTTCCTCTTCTTCCCTCTTTGGAAGCCTCTCTTCTTTTCTGGCGATGCTTGGTTGACCTGTAGTTGCAATTTTTTGGAAAAAGAAAAAAGAAAAAATCAATGATGTGCAAAAATCAATAAAACTTGGTGATAGAATAGCTTGGCTTAACAATCCCCAAATCGCAGCTGATTCACTTAGCCACAGTCCCTGATCAAAATCAAAAACTACAAACATTAATCCGCAATCCTACTAAAAATATTTAATTATCTAAATTGATAGTCCATGACATTGAAATATTATCATTTTGTAACAGATGATAAAACAGGAACTTGGACAATCATGCATGACTGTTCGAAGATTTACACCCCCACACTTAGTGAGTTATTAGCTAACTCATAAGTATAAGAACGATCTTCACCCGTAAGTATACGGGGACAAGTAATAGTATAGAAAGGAAATCGAGTGTCGGACCCATGAGGATTAAGCACTTAGATTCCTTAACTCAGAAATGAAAGCACAAAGATTACGACTCACTAGACACTACAATACTTGACACTAAGAAGAAAATAAAATATGGAAGTGTATCTCGCACTACCAAGTCCTTTGAAGACTTAGCATTGCGAGGGATGATGCAATTACGGTGGATGATTATACGAGTTGATTGGTTGATTAACTAACTAAATAAAGTGAAAACATAAAGTAAAGTAAATCAAAGGAAATGTTTGGTCGGCTAGAGACATCGCCACTAGCCAACTCAATGTACAAACAATGTCCAAGTTATGAGTTTAGTCCGATTCACATGCGTTTGTCTAATTCGTGATCTTTTGGAGTCACTATTGGTTGTGAACTGAATCTCCTAGGCCATTAGGGCACTAGAAGTGTTCCGGTCCAACATTTAAGTATAAAGCAAACCGAAACTAGAATGCAACTCAATTACGAATCATATCCTAATCATATCACATGCCTAATGAGTTCAATATATGTTCCTTTATGATGAATGTGAATGACTTTCCTTCCTAAGGTCCCTATTAGAGAACATGAAAATATGTTCTAATGACTTTTCTAATCCACACATTTAAGAACATGAATTAGAAGAAGTAACGATTAGCTACAAAGCCATTTCGAGTCAATCTAAGCTTGACCGAAACTCCTTGAGTCATTTGGACTTCAAGAAGGCTTCGGTCTATGCTCAATCCCAATGAAAATCAAACTTTAAGCCCAACCTTTTAAGTGTAGACCTAAGTCATGTTTATATGCTTATCTTTCTTTGGTGAGTGGCTAATTCACTTAGGTTCATTTTTAGCTTCCTTAAACACATCTCAACTTAGTCATGGTTAAGACATGAGTATGAAAACATTGAATCAAGCCCAAACATGCAAAAATACCATAATCACATCACAAGCTATCAAACTCATTCACAACATGTAGTAAACTAAACTAAACTAAACTAAATTCGAATCTATAACTCAAAGCATAGTTGTATGTACATCAAATTGGCTAGAGCTAAGCCCTAACCTTCCAAAAGACAACTACTCACTACCTATAGCTAATATAGAGTATAGATACATAAATTAGAGATAAACAGGGGAAGAGATAACTAAAGAGTCGCAAAAGCTCCAAGCTCTTCAAGCTCTCATTCCCTTCTTGCTCCAAATATGCTCCTATACTCCAAGAACTTGAGTCACCCACCTTAGGTTTAGGAGAAGATGGTGTAAATGAAAGTGTGGTGGTGGTGATAGAGGTTTTCAAACCTTTTGTGGTGCTAATAGGTGTTTGAGAGGTGGAGGAGATGGATATTTAAGTTGGGTATGGATGAAGGCTTAAGAGAGAGAGAGTAAAACTATCCAAAACTGAAAATTGAAGTGTGTTATGTTATAGTCTAAAAGGGAGCTCGACCCTAGGGGTTTTGGAGAGGTATTTTGACTTTGAAATAATTCAAAAATAAATCAAGACATGATCCACATTTTTAGGTACTTGTTGGTGGTCCAAAGATAACTCACCCAACATGTGAGTGGCACATGACTCTTCAAAATATCTTCTCCAATTGAGCTTGTGGGCTTGGACTTGAAGTCTTGGGCCTTGACACCTTCCGGTAAGGACTCGCTGGAGTTGACCGTTGACCGGCCGGAGTTGACTTTGACCGGCGGTTGACTTTTCGTCATTTTCTCGATTTTGCTCCTTCTTCTCCAAATGCTTAAGAAAGTTGTTTGTCTTCTTCAAAAAGTGATTAATGTCCATATTTTAGCTTGTTTCCTCGCAAACTCCCCATTTCCTAGCATAACAGGGAAACGTATTAAAAATGATGCTTTATTTCAAGAAGGCAAGCTTTAAGCATAAGGTTAGGTACATAATTAGAACACAATTATAGTCCTAACAATGACCACCTCCATATTTTTAGTGCCGAATATGTATCATTTACACGCATTTGATATGGAGAGACAGAGAGAGATCAACACTTTTGAGAAACAAATGTTATCTAAAATAAATTTAGACCTAAAATTGAAACCAAAATTACGCAATGAAGGAGATGATAATCTCGAAATCAACAGTGCCAATAGCAACCCACATCTCACTGACCTCGCCGTCCTCGGAATGCACCATACCTCAGTTGACTTTGTCTTCACACTAACAGTCTTCTTCTCTAAGCCTCAAGACACATTCGCATTCCACATCTCCTCTGAATAGCTGCCTATGAAATCATCATCCTTCTCCATCAAAAACACACGCTCTGTCAATTCCATCAAAACCTAATCCACACAACACTGTCAAAATCTCAATCACAAAACAACTCAGTATGCAATTGATACTTACAAAGATCATCAACCAATAGCAAAAATCAAGAAAATGAAAGCAAAAGTAATATGTAAAGTTTTCCTTATTCACACAGGCTCTCAACCTTAGCTTCAACTAATTTTTTTTCAAACCTTATAGGATACACAGACTAAACAGAGAAAAGGAGGAAATAGTAGCCTTTTTTTTTTTTCCAAAACACAACATTATAATATGTATTGTGATTGTCCATTTTGCATCGAACCATATATCAGTGAAGCAGTCAATGAATCCCAAACCTCACTGTACACCACTTTTCAACTTCAATTAATACATACCACAAAACAAAGAGAGAACAAAACTAATTGGAAACTACTCTAAGTCAATTTTTTGCTTTCAGTAAAGTTGATCACAGTAAACTATAGACATAAAACTTATACATTACCTGGTAATGGAACTTATGCAAAACTTAAATGAAATAGGATAGCATAAAGGCGAATGAATGATCCCAGCTCTATCAGTTATGTATTATAAAAAGATTGAATGATATCTTAGACCCAAGTTAATTAAAACAGATTTCTAATTTATTCTTGGCACTAGTATAAAGATAAATCAGTTCATCTGATGATCAATCATCATAAGACGACATCTTAACACTATAAGAGCTGCTAATTTGTCCAAAGCTCAAAGAGTAAAACCATTTGAGTTCCTACAACATCTATGGTGAACATAATGTTGCCAAACCAAATACTTCAATCAACTTAGATGATTTAGATCATAGGAAAAGATGTTTTCTCAAGCTCAGATTTTGGGGAATCGGTAACTAATCCTAGCACCTTTACAGACATAGAGAATTAAGCCTCAAAATTATTCTCAATCAGTTTCATAAACTCATAAAATTAAAGCTTCTTCGACCTTTGTAAAGAAAACCACCTAAGAAAGCTTTCGATATGGGGATGAGAATACAAGAGCATTGATTATATGGAGAGCCACGATTTAGAAAATAACTTAATTCACAGTAACAATAAAAAGTTAAGAAAACCATGAGCTTCACAATGCTTATATCTGATGCAATTAGGCGTCGCAAAACTATTTGAAACGAATTGAGGCTATACCTGGGATTCGTGGACATTACCGAAGCGAGCAAAAAAGGTCTCAAGTTGATGCTCTGTCACCTCCCAGGCCAAGGTCATGGCCACATTTGAGTCAGTAAAAAGACACCATGAGACCCTGGAACATAATAGCAACAAACTAAATCCTACATTTCTACACTAAATTAATGATTGAAGTAGCAACTAGAAAAGCTGAATTATGAGGCTCTACCTATAGGCAGTGACTTCAGCCTCCTTAAGTTCCCCTTGTGCAAGCAAGAGAGAGATTTGCTCTAGTTCATGCCTGTACCGCACAGCATCAAAACCTTCATCCCTGAACCATAATTACCGCTAAAAATTGAATACATTAGTTCAAGCTAAATACACCATACCTCAGTTAACTTTGTTTTCTTGCTAACATTCTTCTTCTCCCAAGCCTCAAGCACATTCTTAATCCACATCTCCTATGAGTAACTGCCAATGAAATCATCATCCTTCATCAAAGATACACACTCCACCAATTCCATCAAAACCTAATCCACACAACACTGTCAAAATCTCAATCACAAAACAGCTCAGTATGCAGTTGATACTTACAAAGATGACCAACTAATAGCAAAAATCAAGAAAATGAAAGTAAAAGCAGTATGTAAGCTACCAAAACAGCTCAATATGCAGTTGATACTTACAAAGATCATCAACTAATAGCAAAATCAAGAAAATGAAAGCAAAAGCAGTATGTAAGCTATTTATAATTGAATTTTGCTAGTTTTCCTAAAAAATCAAAATAATTTCTTATCTACAAAACGTGGAAATAAGACCAGAATTTCTTATCAAAGTAAGTTCTTATCAAAAAAATGGAAAAATAATAGCTCGTACCAAATTTCTTATCAAAATAATTTCCTTATGTACCAAATTACAAAAGGAGTTGTATCATATTGTTGATGATCTATCCATTAAGTTTAGTCCTTGGACACATCCACACTCCCTCTAAATTTATTTTGTTGACTTTTTGTTGATCACAACAATTCTTGCTTAATTATCAATCTGTGATGAAGATATATAATCAGTTACTTCAAAATGAAAATCTAACAGATTCGCCTTTCACAATCGTCTATAAAGTCTCAAACCCAGTTTTCTAAATGATGGATCAAAGAGTACCAGGGTGATCAAGAAAGTCCTTACCGTGCCTGATGTTGAATCATTAACATCTAAACCCTTATTTCTGAATTGCTGTAAATATGACTCGACCTACCGAGTCTTCTTCATGTTCTGTAGTTGGGTAGTATTAGAATGACCCTAATCCTTAACATTGGGTTTGGAGCAGCCCCAAAACCTCCATTTGGATACGACGGTGATAGAGCGAGCGTACTTGATGTTGGTAGTGAAGTGAGCGTGAGAGTGACAAAGAGAGCAAAGGGACAAAATTGAATGGATTGCAGAACAAGCCGCGGAGATGAAGGCAGCTTCAAGCAGAGCCATTTCTTTGTTGGTGACGATCTCGATTAGGATTTTCGGGCATGATTTGATGATGGAGAGAGAGAAAGAGAGAGAGAGATGCGATAGAGAGGCTCAGAGAGAGAGAGATGGGATAGAGAGGCTCGCACGCTCCACACGTGAATGGTATTGGTCATACTATTCAATGCTACAGGGCAAATGAATAGTTGAACCCAAATTTGTTATATAGTAAATTTTTGTTAACTAGTAGCTCTCTCACTAACTATGGTCAAGACTTCTCAACAGACTTGTTTCAAACTGCAAATGAAGCTGACACATAAAAATGATGTGTACGTATTTTACAGACAAGCCACATAGAACCTTACTGGAACTTCTCTGATCATACAATCTTTCACCGGACAGAGGCGGATCCAAGATTTGAAACTTTGGTGAGATGTAATTTACTGTGCAAAACACAATTTTTTTTTTGAGGTTTGTAACCCATTGGGAGGCTCATCCTCACGCCTTTATTATTATATATAAGAAAAATATACATCAACAATGTAACCAAATAACACATGCTTAACATCCCAAAGTTGATAAACAGTACTCAAACAAATAGGCTCCAAGCTATGAACATTTGAACATTCTAGGAGCTAAAACCACATTCTAGGAGCTGAATTCGATCTTAATGCACCAAATGAAATCACATTCTATGGACATTAAATCTCAATTCAATCACAAACTTTAGGAAAACTCCATAAGATTCTCCAAAGCACAAACAACCTTGAACCAATCTACGGCATCGTGGCCGTTATAGAAGATTTGACTAGACCTGCACACAGAAGCCACATTCCATATTTCACTTCAACACTCAAAACTAAAACTCACAAAAAGCATAGCTAAATGTAAAGAGCAATGCTCGGATCATATTGTCATGATAGAGGTCTTAATTACCCATATAGCTAGTTGTTTTTAGTTAGAAAAAAAAATGGTAAAAATACCATACGAGCTAGTTTTTTGATTTTAAATTAAAACAACCAATTAACTTGGATTACTTTCATGTTGATACAGAGATCTCATATTATGATAATTGTACAAGAAATTACATAGCTAGCCGGCTTGTGTTATTTGGGTGGACTGATTACGGTTTTCTTCTATATAAAGAACTAGATCGAGTGCATCCGGCTAGGGTTTACGTTGCTAAGTTGCTAACTATATATATACAAAGTAAAAACATAGACTATATTGTATTCTTGTACTAAATCGAAATTGAATTTGAACCCGATAAAAAATATCATTCATACAATGCTTTCTCTCTAATAGTCTCTAACCACTATTCCATTAATCCAACAAAATCAAATTAAAATTGGCAACAAATTAGAGAGAGAAAAAGGGAGATACCAAATGCAGGAGGGTCAGTGGGTACGGTGGTCGGTGGTCGGCAGGTTGACGGTAACTACAGAGGAGATCAAAGGAGCTGAGGGAGAGAGATCGGGAGAATGAGCGAGGTAGAGAGGTAGTGGGCTGCTATTGGCTAGTCGGCAAGAGTGAGAGAGTAATAGAGAGCTTGGGCTCCATAGCTAAATTTTTTATTTTTTTTCAACTGTCCAAAATTTGAGGTGAACTGCAGTTCATCTTGTCACTGGGCTAGGTCCGCTCCTGCCACCGAGTTTGTTCCCCGAAACATAAAATGCTACGAGTTTGACGAATCAAAAGGGAAGCTCGTCGTGTATCTGGACCCTGCTTGTGAGGTGACCTTCAAGGACTCATCTGTGGTAAGATACGGTGTTCGAGTCAAGGCAACAGTGTCAAGAGGGAAACTGGATATAATAGACGGAATGAAGACAAAGGTTCTGGTTTTCATCAAAGTCACCAGCGTAGTTGTAGAAGGTTACAAGACTGACAAAGTTTGGTTCACTGCTGGATTGAAGAGATCAAGACCAAAAGAAGCCTATGAACTGCCTCGCGACGCCTTCGATGTCGCAGAATTCTAAACCTTCTTGTTATTGCTACATGTGTTCAAGAACTTCGTATCACATTTAGTCTAATGACACAAACATTATTGCCAAGTACAAAATTTCTTTTGATTTCTTCTCATCAAATTTTCAGTATATATGTGCCTTGACATACAAGTGTCACGAATTGAGAGTGTTTCGGTGGTTGAACTCTTCCATGCATGGCAGTCAAAGTGGCCGGGTCAGACTAGTTCTGTTATATTCTGTGTATATAGAAAAAGGTCACAAATGATTAAGTGTAAGTGCGGTTCGATGATACTTCATCAGATGCTTGTACAAAGAGGGGGATAAGCTATCTACATAATTCCCATATACATATTTACTTACAACTCTGTTTAGTGGATATATATATATATAAGTTTCGATAAGCTCTTCTGATTCAAACTAATGCATATAAATATCACAGTTTGTTGGTGCTTGACCTATTCTCAAGGAGAAGACTATGAAGTAGATTGGAAAACTTAGATACGAATATATATTGAGACCTTCTGTCGCTCTCTGCACTTGCTTAAAATCCCGAGAGAGTTGTCCATCACCCTTTTCATAACTAAGCAGATCGATCGAGAGCACCTTCATTTTCAGTTGGTGATAGTGAAAGTTATTCCTTGTGATCTTGCATTAGATCTGGTTCCATTTTCAATGGGATCAATGCCCTATCAGGTTCGAATTCTTAACCAATATATTCTTTAATTTTTTTTATATATATACACTAACCAATATATACACCTGTTTAGGAATTTCTATTGGTTTAGAAATTTCTATTTGAGGAAGTATAATCACTATTCATCGAAGGATAATGTTAGGGGACTCAATGAGGTCATGACGTGTAGGCCTCAATTTGATGTGACATGACATGTCACATAAACAAATTTATTTTTTGTGAATTGTAAGAGAATATCTAACCTATAAAACCAATCCTGTCCATTTATATTTTTGTGACATGTACACCTCTCTTATAATTTTTGCCCACTAATATTCCTATTTTACCCATATTCTTCTTAATATGCACCTTTTTCTTCCCACAATCTCTATCACCAGTTCACGTTCGTTTATGTGAAGATAAGCTTGCAGATACATTAGGGAGTATTGGTTTACACTTGTACACAATCATGTTAATACATTGTCTTTGGGTAGAAGCTATTCCTATTGAGGTTTAAAAAGCCCTTTTGCCTCCCAATTATACTCTTCGATTGACAGCACAAGATTAAAAGCACCAAGTGCAAAATCTGCCCAGAAACCAAAAGGATTTGCAAAACAAGAAAAATACAAAAGGGATTAAAAACATAAGAAATTAAAAGTTGATTTTGATTAGTCTGGAGGGACGAAATTTGAGCAATGAATAAATCAGCCCATGGCTGTTCTCTATAATCGATTAGGATAGTGTTTCTTTCATATATTTTTTGTTGGAAGGGTAGATACGGATTTAAAAAGTTCCAAACAAATCAAGAGGTGTAAATTACAAATATAGAGGTGTGAATAAACGCACCCTTTATAATATTGAAAACAGAAACTTAACAAGAAAAAATTAAAAACAAAAAATATCGTGTTGATCAAGAAGGAATTCCCGTGAAATCAAACCAGAGAAACAATAGAGAAAAGAAGAACAAGATCCAGTAAAAAAAACAAAGTTCAAAGTAGGAGGAGATCTTAATCGAGCAACTAAAGTCTGTTAATAACATCTTTAATTATCCAATTATATAGTTTTTACGTACATTCGTCGTCACTATAATTTCAAATCGTTTTTTTATCACAGGTAGATAGATGAAGTCGACAAAGAGCTCAGCAACACCTATTCGATGTTAGTTCATAACTCATAAACCATAAACAATTGATTAGGCTATGACTTGCTTCACCCCAAGTATGATATATGTACTTGATTTTTGTTGTTTATGATGGTGGATCGGCTGTTGTCTAGTGAGTTAGTTATTTCAAGCTGAGTTTCATCGTTCTATAATTGATCGAGAGTTGAGAAAGGAAAGAGAATTATCGTATTGATTGATAGAATTTTCTGTATTAATTAAATTCCTTGTAGAATGGTTGTTGTATAAGGTATAGTTTTAAATAATTTTTAAAGATGAATAAATAATAGCCATTAGATGTAGCGGATATGATTGTCTTTCGGCCAATTTATGGTGTATATAATGTGGCATGACATTGATGATGTGTACGTACAAGCATAACATGCTATGTAAGATTTGAGGCCTACACATCATGGCTTTATTGAGACATGAAATCATTTATCTTCATCGAATAGGAGGTTTTATTCATGTTTTTCCAGCAGCGGTGCAAAAAAATAGGACTTCCTATTACTATTTATTAATTATAAAAATTTAATTTTTTATTTTTTTGGTAAAATATTAAATGAAAATTGTAGGGGTTATTGAAATTTTTTGTGATTTTTTTTGTAATTTTTTAGTTTTTTTAAAAAGAAAAATATTGAATTTTGACCGTTATTATCAAAAATAACCATTTTTATTGAATCTGGGCCGTCAGATTGAAATTTCAAATCAAAATAGACAGCCCAGATCGAGTTTAGCCATTAGGAAACAGCTCCCAGACAGGCGGGCTGTCATTGGCTAGTAAATCTCGCGTTAAAAAAAAATCATTGCATACAAGCGCCCAAAATTAAAAAAAAAACAAATGCCCCTGGCGTCATCCACGTGCGTGGGCTCCGCCAGAGCAAACGTTCTCTCTCGCTTCCTATTTCTGATTGTCACCGAGGACGTTCTCTCCGTCCATGGTCGGTCAACGCCCTTAAAAACCACCGGTGCGCCGAATTAAACTTGCGGACATCTAATCAGTGGCGGGACCCAGGCAAGGGACGTCCTATTTCCGACAAAATTTCTTCCTGCAACGCTCTAACTCTCATGTGATAGGAATTGGATTGATCGCCACCCCTTCTGTACTTCAAAATCTGGATAGGTAAGCCTTGGTCTCCTTCTGCTCATAGCCATGGTGACTTGCTACACTGGAATCTTGCTTACCAAATGCTTGAACACTAACGCATCAATGAAAACTTATTCCGACGTTGCTTTTCTTGCATTCGGGCAAAAAGGAAGGATATTAATCTCCATTTTCTTATACCTAGAGGTTTACTTTATCCTGTTAACCAACAGGATTGTTGATAATGGAGGCTGATAATCTAGTTAGGTTATTCCCACACCTTGGAGTCAATTAGTTAGGTGGACTTTAAATGTATGGAAAACCATTTTTCACGGTACTTGTGGGTCTGGTAATATTACCTTCAATGTGGATGAGAGACTTGAGATTGCTTTCATATATATCTCTCTATTAGGGATCATTTCAACCTTTGTTATCATCGGTGCTATTGTGTGGGTTGGTATTGATGGAGTAGGTTTCTCTGGAGAAGGAGATCAGATATTCAATTGGAAAGGGATTCCTTCTGCCTTTAGCTTATATGCATTTTGCTATGGAGCGCATGCAGTATTTCCAGTCCTATACTCTTCAATGAAACGAAAGAATCACTTCTTCAATGAAACGTTGATCTCTTATTTTTGGTTGCATACCGTGCATCTATTCATATCATTTGTCATGATTGTATATTAATATATAAATTTTACTTATTTTGTTAAAAATTTCAGGTTTTGTGCATCACATTTTTTTATGCACTATGAACAACATGTTGGTGGCGATTTTGGGCTACAAAGATGTCCGATCTCAAGTAACACTGAACATGAACACATCTAAAATTAGCTCGAAAATAGCCATATACACGGCTTTAGCCATTCCATTGGCCAAGTATGCATTGATAATTTCACCTATAGCAGATGCCATTGAGATGAACTTACCAAAGAAATGGAGCAAAAAGGCTGTTTGCATAGCCATAAGGACACTACTGTTGGCAAGCACAGTTGTAGTGGCTTTAGCTTTTCCATACTTTGAGTCACTTATTGGAGCAATACTTTGTGTTTCTGTTTCTATTTTGTTTCCCTGTGTGTGCTACTTGAAGATATTTGGGTTGTACCAGAAGCTTGATTTGGAAGTTCTGATAATCTGGATCATAATAGCTATGGCCGTAGCTGTTGGTGTACTGGGTACATATGCTTCTATTAGAGCACCTGCAGCGCGAGCTGCTCGAGCAGGTGGAGCAGCTGCTCCGACGGTGGACCCCAGGCGGCGGAAGCACGAGCAGGTCGTTGAGGACGTGCAGCGGGGGAGTTCGATCGAGCTGACCGCTCGTTGACCGGAGGCTCGAGCAGCTGCTGCTCGTCCTGCTGCTCGTGCAGGTGCTGACGTCATCCACGCGCCTGCTGCTCGTGCAGGTGCTGACGTCATCCACGCGCGTGGGTGACGTCATCCACGCGCGTGGGTGACGTCATCCACGCGCGTGGGTGACGTCATCCACGCGCGTGGGTGACGTCATCCACGCGCGTGGGTGACGTCATCCACGCGCGTGGGTGACGTCAGCAGGGTTATTTTTTTTCTACCAGGCGCGTGGATGACACGCGCCGGTAAAAAAAAAAGTAACCGGCCAATAGGATTGTGACACGTGGCACCCCGGGTTAAAAAAAAGAGTAACGGTCAGATTGATCTGGACCGTTCATTTCAAATCAAAAAATCTGATCGGACGGTCCAGATTCAACCGAAACGGTAACCTGATTTTTTTCTGATTTTTCTGATTTTTTCTGCCATTTTGCAAAATAACCCCTAAAAAATTGCAAAAAAATCCCTAAAAATTCTAAAAAATTGCAAATAACACCCTAGTATTTCTCTATAAATACTACATCAATTTCATTCACATCTCACACAAATTCATCCTCTCCTTCCTCTTCTCCTTCATCCTCTCCTTCCTCTTCTCCTTCATCCTCCTCACAAAATGTCCAATTGGCTTGCTTCTGAAGATTTGCAACTTTGTATTTCTTATTGTCGCATTAGCGTTTGCCCAATTACCGGCAACTCGCAAAAGTCCGACAAATTGTGGGAAAAAGTCTATGCCGATTATAAGGAAAATTGGTCGCTTGCGCATGGTGAATCAAGGCCGGAGCCTAGGACCCAAACCGCGGTTTCTTCTCGTTTTACAAAGTTGAAGCCGAGTTTTCGAACTTGGGGTGCCGCTCTTGCATATGCACGAAGGAATGTACAATCCGGGGAAAATTTGCAAGATGAGGTAAGTGTTAATAATTTTGTCGTAAAGCTCATCTATTACATTTATTTTAATCAATGTTGACATCTCCATTTCCTAGATATTATTTTGACATACAAATTTTTGGCACCTTAGATAAGAAAAGCTCAATCATGGTACGTGGCACAAAAAAAGAAACAGTTTACCAAGTTTGATTGTTGGGAAGTGATGAAAAACCATCCAAATTTTCGGGCCGTCGAACCTACTATACCACCTCCTTCATATTCCAACTCTGCAACTACTCCTCCTTTTACCTCAATGCCTCCCCCCGTCGACGTGGAGGATGATGAAGTCATTCCAACACCACAAAGCAATGAAGAAGAAGTGTACTCTAGTCCGGTTAGACCAATAGGAGTGAAGGCGGCCAAGGAAGCCAAAAGAAAGGGGAAAAGAGCATGCTCATCTTCAAATGAGGTAAGAGATGAGGTTTTGAAAAGCATGATGGAAAATCAAAGAATGCATCTCGCCGGGCAAAAAGAAAGTGATGCCACTGAACTAGCTTTGTACCAAAAACAACTCGCCCTTAAGGAGAAGGACTACAAATTGAGGGCCGAAGCGGAGGATTCAAGGATAATGGCAATGGATACGGATGCTATGACCCTAAAATCGAAGAGGTATTTTTCGAAGAAAAAAGAGAGTATCCTAAAGAAAATGGATGAAGAGGAAGGAGATGGTAGCGATGAAACATTTTCAAATTGTTATCGCCCACTGTTTCAGTAGTTTGGTATTTGTTTTTCCATTATGAAATTATGTACTTTAAATTTCCAATAATTCTAGGGTTTGATTGAAATTATGTACTTTAAATTTCCAAGTAATAAAAACGCACTTTTCTTATTCCATCAAAGCTCACGCACAGTACAACAACACATAATGACTTAAAATCAAACACACAAAGCTCAAACAACTAAAAGGAAAAACAAATAAAGCAAACATGTTGCAAACCAGGTTAATTAAAATTACACACCCACATCATTTAAAGTCGTTCGCCGGTCTCTAGATACCAGTTGTGCTTAACTAAGTCCTTTTGCAACTCTCCATAGATGTACACAGATTGGAGATCTACAACACGGTCGGCAAATCGTTGTTCATTTTGTGCATCCCTTCCAACAGGCTCAAAAGGAATACGATTACCTTGTTCATCTACTGGCCCATCATAAACATTGAAAGCAGTTGATGGGTTTTGAAGATCTTCTTCTTCCAACTCCTCGAACTCCTCCTCCACAAATTCTTCTTCGACAATCATGTTATGCATTATAATGCAAGCCAACATGATGCTCTTCAATGTCGATTGGTGATGACACCTAGCTGCATGCCGAATAATTCCCCAACGAGATTGCAAAATTCCAAAGCACCTCTCTACATCTTTGCGGTATGCCTCTTGTTTCTTGGCAAACAGTTTCTGTGGAAGCTCTTGGGGATTGGAGATTGTTTTCACAAACGAGGAGTACCTGGGATATATACCGTCAGCTAGATAGTAAGTATTGTGGTAAGTCATACCGTTGACTTTATAGGTCGCACTCGGACTGTTTCCGGCAAGGAGCGAATCAAATATGTTCGATTGGTGGAGCACGTTGATGTCATTTTGTGATCCGGGTACCCCAAAGAAGCTGTGCCATATCCACGTGTCATATGAGGCCACCGCCTCTAAAATAATAGTTGGACGCTTCTTTCGGCCCGAGAATGCTCCTTGCCAAGCTGTGGGGCAGTTCTTCCACTCCCAGTGCATGCAGTCAATGCTTCCGATCATACTAGGAAATCCGCGATGCCTTGCTCTCTTTAGAAGTCGGGATAAGTCTGCGGCATTTGGAGCCCAGAGATAGAGGTCACCGTAAAGCTCGTAGATATGCATACACCACTTCTGCATGCATTGTAGTGTTGTGGA
This sequence comes from Geum urbanum, assembly GCA_946800695.1. Lineage (NCBI taxonomy): Eukaryota > Viridiplantae > Streptophyta > Magnoliopsida > Rosales > Rosaceae > Geum > Geum urbanum. Next base: position 45,673,530 of record OX327013.1, read on the forward strand.
TTCACCCATCCTTGTTATTTCAGCACACTGATCTGCGGCTGCGCCGTACGCCAACATACGAAGAGCGCCTGTCATCTTTTGTTGTGGAAGAAGTCCAACCAATCCGACGGCGTCAGCTCTTTGGTGCCAAAATTGGTCGTGGTTGCAGAGATCCGTCATTATACGGTTGAATAAATTGGTACTCATTCGATACCTTCGACGAAAGGCTTGTTCGTTGAAGACGGGGCGTTCGATGAAGTAATCCTCCATCAGATTATGTCCCCTTAACTCCCTCATTCTTTCTTCATTTGGTCGGCGGCGAGGTGGTTCGTCATCGAACATTGCATCGACCACGACCGCTTCAGTGATGAAATTGTTAGCAATTTCGGCATTTCGCCGACGTTGTTGTCGCCTCCTCCGGAAAAAATTCTCAAAATTAAAAGGATTCATCTTATCGGAATGTGGAATATATGGTTGGTTTTGGTGTGAATGAACGATGAGCACCGATCAACAAATATATAGCCGAGTGTAGATGAAGTGATTAGATAAGCTGATGACACGTGTCGGCTTTCAATTGGTCGGAAATCTCTCTGAGAATCTTATACAATTATTAGAGCCGATCATGAACAGTTGACATGACACGTGTTGCCTCTTGATTGGTTGAAAATCTTATCGGAAATTTTGTAAAATTATTTACCCGATAACTTTCTGTCGGCGTGACACGTGTCAACTCGTCATTCGTCGGAAATCTTACCCGAAATCTTATTCAATTATTCATACACGACAAATTTAATTTATGTCAAATTTAAAAAAAATTAAAATTTAATTTAATTTAATTATTCATACACGACAAGTTTATGGATTGGTTGAAAAATTAAAAAAAAAAAATTTAAATTTTGTTTATGAACAGTAATAGCACGTGCTATTTTTTGACACCGCTGCGCGAAAAACAGCTTCTGCACCTCCTATTCGATGAACAGTGACTGCTCCACCTCAAACAGTGTCTGCTCCTCCTCAAATTGCTCCTCCTATCCTATTTTATCGCTGCGGGTGGTCTTAAAGAGAGAGAGTGATAATTTTCTATCACACTAGTTTTAATACCCATTCTATTGGTACTTCCTCTTAAGTCTTAACCCATTCTTAGGTTTTGTAATTGGACTTTAGTACTTTTAAGAAAAAGCTAACCAATCACAGTTAGAGAGAGAGAGAGAGAGAGATGAGTACTTCCTCATCACCTTCTCCTTCGTCGCCTCCTCGTTCTCGTAACAGTAGCAGCAGCAGCAATGGCGAAGATAGGCCCAGATTCTTCGACCCAAAAGCAAAGAGCAAGTGTTGGGCAAACGCTGACGTAGTGCCAGGTCGACATCCTGAGCGGTGGCGCAAAGACGCCGCCGGTAATATCGTCTGTAAGCGCTTCTGCAACTGCCAAGGATGCCTCTGCTTCGAGTACGATCACATAGTTCCCTTTTCTAAAGGTCCCAACTTTAATTTTTTCTCTGTTCTCTCTGATTGACATTCATGATTTTTGATCTGGGTATTTTTATATTGTCGATTTTGTTGCATATACTAGTTGTTTGAGGTCAGTATCCAAATGGGTTTTGGCGCATTGGTGCTGAAGTTAGACAATCATGTCCAAGATTTGGGTTTTGTGTGTTCAAAATTTTACTAGCTCTGTAGCAAAAGAAGTGTTCGTTTAGTTGGTTTTGTCATTTTTGGATTAGTAAAGGACTATTGGTTCTTCAAAGTTGTTGCCTTTTAGTTTCTGAGTTCATTGCATGTACACAAAAGAAGGGAGCTTTTTCTTTTCTTTATACATCAGTGTGGTGTTTGAGTTTGCTGAGATTAGTGATTGTGGATGTAGGCGGTGAATCCGTAGCAGAAAATTGCCAGATTCTTCAAACAAGAGTTAACAGATTCAAATCGAACAAAGAGCGGGTAGACGCGAACGAATTGAAAGGTTACTCTTGTGATGTCAAGTTTACAGGTAATTCTGCCGCATTCTCTACTTGACTCATGGTATTAGGTTGGATGTTCTGTTCTGTTTATTCTATAACTTCCTAGAGTAATGTCGTATTGATAGCTATTAGGAGTGCAATGTTAATTATGAGGCCATATGATTTTCCCCTTGCAAAAGGAAAATATTGCACATGATTAATCTTCTATGTCATTGGTTTTTCCTGTCCAAGTCTATATTAAGGTGCTTTGTTTTTCTGCACGGTGTTATTTTTCTCTGTGGAAGTTAAATCCTGAAGCTCATGGTCATGTTCCATATTTACTGTACACTGGTCTGATGGTATTAGCTTTATGTGTGGTATGAATAATGAAGATGTCCCAAGGGCCTGGTGGTTAGCTTTCTGAATTTGGATTATTTTTCATAGGAAAGATCTGGTTGGATTAGCTTGGCTTGTTTGATTAACATATTATACCTCCTGTCCATCTTGGAAGCCAGTATGCTATTTCATTTGTAGAATAAGTTTGAACCAAAAGGATATACCAGCCTCTTCACATTATCTGTACAACTTGAAAATAATTGAGACGTGCATCCCAACACACATGTCTTTGATTTTCAGATAAGGAGCTTGACATCATCGAAATGGCTGTTTATGGTGATGTAATCCGGCCAGGAAAAGAGTGCCGATGCAGAACTGTAGCCGAGATGCTTGGCCAGGTCAAGTCAAAAGACCGAACGGCTGCTTGCAAGTTGCCACATAGCAATGAGGCTCTATAGCAACTAATAGCAAGCTACTTGATTCCTGGATTCTCTCAGGTTTAATTGGAATGTTGTGATTTCAAGGAGGATTTGGATAATTGTTGGAAGAGAAAAATTAGATAGACTGTACTTGAAGAACTATATACAATACAGTGAAATAATAGTATTTGTGACTCTGTTACTCCCATTCATCATGATAAGTCAATGGAAACTGAACGTACTGCTTTCATATTTACTGACGAGTGAAGTTGAATCCAATCTAGCCGAGTAGCTTCCACGGACTTGTAAAGACTAAAGACTGGTGCTTTTGCTATTCTAAGTATGAATGTGATATGTGAATGAATGTGATATGTGAATGAATGTGATATGTCATATGTCATATGTGTCTTCTTGCTTGAAAGTCTGTGATTCACAGCAGCATGTGGCCAACCTGCATTTGGAATCTTGGTTGATTTAGAAAAACCATTGGTTATATGACTTATATATTCTCAAAATGTTTGAATGATTTATTTTCTCTGATAGAGCATCTTAACAAACTTACATACACATGTCGAGCTGAATTGGACCACTGTTGTGTTGGGAGCAAGACTCAGAAAACCAGGTTGTAAAAGTAGAGGATGGTGCATAATAAAGTGCATATACAGTGTACAGAACACAGGTATGCAGAATATTTGTCACAATTTTGGTCGCGTTAAGTTTAGATGAATAGTACATGCAAGAAATTAGACCGTAAATTATTTTTTTGCACATTTGTGTTCCGCGCATATTATTATGATTATTATAGAATCATAATGATAGTCAATCTAATCCAGTAGTAGTGGTAATTATAACCATGGCAATAACCCAAGCTGGAAAACATTATAGCTCCTAAAACTCCATTAGTCTTTTGACATTTTGTATTAGTTCTATAATGGCAAGGATGACTAATCATTCGCACAAGCACCACAAGAATGCACAAACACTACATTTTGGGACTTCCAATCATTCTTTTTACTGTTTGCAAATAGAATGTGCGAGAGTCTCCGATGTCAAAACTCAAAGGACAATGCACATATCTATCTACAATGGGTTTGGAGGAGGAATTGATGCTTGTTAGGTATTAGGTAGTGGTTCCTCCATCTTTGGCTAATACATGAGATATTAAATGTCACCTAAGGAGACACTATAAGTAAGTTAAGCTAATCAAAACATTGACCTAATGAGTGAGGTTGGTGGACTATCTCTTATTGTAGTGACACAAGTAGACCTAACCACAACTACATGCTATTAAAGAATGTTTAATTGGGGTTTGAATTGAACAGTTATATAACATCAAATTATAGCAAAATGTCACTTCCATATAAAAAGCTTGGTCCCTTTATGAAATTAGGTATTGGGGTATCCTCCAAATGCATTGGTCAATCCAGAAACTGCACTAATGGTGTTTGGTGGCTCAATGTTAATGTTTTACATATGTATGAGTGCTCTTGAGTAACTTTGTTCAGTAAGTGAAAGCTCTTGTATTGGATCATGGGAAGCAGCAATCATAGCTTAAGAGAGCACATCACATGCCTATAGCTATTTCCTTAGAACAATCGTACATCATTTGGATTATCTTATTTCTAAGTTTATCTGTTTTGTTAGAACAATCATGCATCATGAACTCTTTAATGTATAATCTCAAAACTGATAAACTTAGAAATAAGATATTTTCATGAAAACTAATAGCACTAAAAGCACTTTAGTTTTATAGGACACATTGTTGTTTCCCATTTGCTAATAATGTATCATTGTTTGGCAAAAAGTAATGACTTGGAGTAAAACCCTGAAGCAGAGAGAACTGTCGGCAGTTTCAGCACCATGTTCTCCTTAGCTTGCGCGCTGCTGCAAAATAATCAAGGACACGTTTGGTTCTAAACTTCTAACGATAATATTATAAATCTTGCTACAGTTACCTTTCAGTTTCTTGGTAAGTTTAAGAAGAATGATTAGCCTAACTACTCTAACAGTCTAACACAAACATATGCTATTGTAGTACTGTACTATACTGCAGAGAGCTGCATCAAGTTTACTTAAGTCAGACTTGAGCTGCCATGCTCAGTACCTTTGAGTAGCTTCTTCTGTTTTCATGACCATGGTGTTAAATTCACATGCATGTAGAGCCTTACATTCATGATCACTTTTTTCAGACTCTGAATACATGACTTCTGCACCTAACAGCTTTTTACAAAGACACATCAGTATAGCATGGCCCCAAAAGATCTATATCTACGAAGAAAAAAACCTCACCTCACCCCACACCAGATTTATTTTCAGCATCTAAAAGAGGGACTCATTTAAGAGAATGATTGCATCTGCATTTAGAAATTTCACGATCTCCGTAGTAGAGTGGGGAGGGCAGCTCCAACAAACAAACTAGGGTATATGAAGTCTCTTAACCTAAGTGATGTAGTGAAGACCAGATGTGAAAATGCCTCCAAAACTTATATAAAGTAGGAAATGTGAATTCAAACGTAGATGAATATGCTAAGTAAGTAACTATTGCCCTAATTAGGGTACCCAAGTTTTTTCCTTCGTTCATACTCTTTTGATGGAAATCAAAAGGAATTAATAATAAGGGGGAAGTTGTAAGAAAGGGAGATGAGCTATGATGGTTTTTCTCCTTTTGGCTTTTGCTTTCTCTTTTCTTGATCAACTCCCTCTCGTTTCTTCCACTCTCACCCCAATCCCCACTCCAAATACTCGAAAGAAACCCTTATCATCAGTACCACTCAAAAACAAATTACAGGAGCCTAAATTCAAAATTCCACATACTGTATTGCATTCAAACGTCGACATTAATGTAATGCAATAATGGAATTATAAATGTATTATCATATATTAACTGTTTTGACCACCGATATTACTCACCAAACACTCGCTCGCTGCGATTCAACCTGTACTAATTAGGAAAGTAGTGGATTTGATCAACAACCACCCATGGCCGACATCCTCACGGCGTCACGCGCCACCAGGACCCACCGGCCCATTTTCTCTTTCCAAACCTTCGCCATAAAATTGATAAACCTCACTATATAGTCCGTCCACACACCACTCCAGACCAAAGCGCGCACGCAAAATAGCACAACGCAAACGAACCAGAGAATAATAACAAGAACGAACCAAACGACGCCGTTCTCGTTTTGTCTTCACACACTCTCACTCTCTCTCCGTCGCCGCGCGTTAAACCCGCAATCGTCGCTTCGAAAAAAATACGAAAAGGCGACGAAGAATTTGTCGGGGAAGAGCTTGAAATGAGTCCGAGGAACAGAAAGACATTCTATCTTTGGAGTGTAATCGTATATAAACCCCCCGTTGATTTCTAGGCTCTCTCTCTCTCTCTGCATTTTTATTATTCTTTCTTTTGTTCTCGGATCCTGGCCGGCGTGTTTATGGTTTGCTTCGGGCGATGGGGTGCGTCAGCTCGAAGCAGACGGTGTCGGTCACGCCGGCGTTCGACCACTCCGGGGCGTTCAGGGACAACATCGGTAATTCGGGTCGGACTCGGGTCGGGGATTCCAAGAGACATATCGAGTTGAGTTCCAACGGTGACGGTGACCGGAATTGTTATTATAATGAGAATAATAACAAGAAGAAGAGCAGTTATTCGGAGTCGTTGAGTTTCCGATTGATCAATCTACAGAGGTACGTCGAGGGCGAGCAAGTCGCCGCCGGCTGGCCCGCCTGGCTCAGCTCCGTCGCCGCCGAAGCCATTCACGGCTGGGTCCCACTCCGCGCCGATGCATTCGAGAAACTAGAGAAGGTAATTAAGTTTCATTTTCTTTTGCTGATAATAATTGTTTTTTAATTATTATTTTTTTAATTTCACTGATTATGAGCGCGTACTTTGAATACTGTACTAGTTTTGGACTTGTGAGTGTTTAGTGATTGTGAGTTAAGCTGAGAAATGCATCCACATTGTTGTGTTGTTCTTACTCGAATGTGATTTGTGTGTTGAGTAGATTGGACAGGGAACATACAGTAGTGTGTTCCGGGCGCGTGATTTGGAAACCGGGAAGTTAGTTGCATTGAAGAAGGTGAGGTTCGACAATTTTGAGCCCGAGAGCGTGAGGTTTATGGCGCGAGAGATCATGATTCTTAGACGGCTAGACCATCCGAACCTTATAAAGTTGGAGGGGCTGATTACTTCACGGCTATCGTGTAGTATATATCTTGTGTTTGAGTACATGGAACATGACATTACTGGACTCTTGTCGAATCCTGACATTAAGTTCAGTGAGGCACAGGTTTGCTTGCCTCGCCCTTGTGAGTTGTGTGTTTGTACATTTTTGTTGCATGATGTAAAAGGCTGATGTTGGTTTTGTTTGGTTAGATTAAATGCTACATGAAGCAGCTGTTGTCTGGTCTTGAGCATTGTCACTCGCGGGGTGTTATTCATCGTGACATAAAAGGATCCAATCTTCTGGTGAACAACGAAGGAATTTTGAAGATGGCTGACTTCGGATTGGCAAATTTCTATGATTCTGGGAACCGGCAACCCCTTACCAGTCGTGTTGTCACTTTGTGGTATCGACCTCCTGAGCTTTTGCTTGGATCCACAGACTATGGAGCGTATATAGATCTTTGGAGTGTTGGCTGTGCATTTGCAGAACTAGTAGTTGGGAAACCTGTTCTTCAAGGGAGAACAGAGGTGAGTACTCATCCAAGTACATTGCTTTTTGATTATATCGAGGTCTAATTTTCTCAACCCGTGCAAGCTTATCAGAACCAGGTTGAATCTCTTATCAGGGTTGGCTTAGTAAACATGTCATATATGCATTTTGACAGATTAAGAATTGTCTGGTGGCATACTTTTCTTTGTCTTCCTTAGTTTGAATTTTTAAGGATTTTTGATTGATAGGTTGAACAATTACACAAAATTTTCAAGCTCTGTGGCACCCCACCAGAAGAATACTGGAAAAAGTCAAAACTTCCTCATGCAACTCTATTTAAACCGCAGCACCCTTATGATAGTACTCTGCGGGAGACCTTTAAAGACTTGCCAGCAGCCACTTTCAACCTAATCGAGACTCTTCTTTCTGTAGAACCACATAAGCGTGGGACTGCCTCCTCTGCTCTTGCATCCGAGGTAATCATCCGAGAAAATGTGTCTTTCTTAGTCATATCATCTAGAACTACCATTTTCTTTGCCAAATCATAGAGTTCTGAACTTTGAAGTCCTTTTTCATTTCCCAAGAGAACTTTTATCTCCAAGTGAACTTTCTGTGTTGGTTATTTTCTTTTTTACACTACTGTAGCATGAGTGTGTATATATGTTACACCAAGCATTGACTTGTCACACTGATTTTATCATGCATTTTTTTATGCCTCTTTCAGTATTTCAAAATAAAGCCTCATGCATGTGATCCATCAAGCTTGCCAATTTATCCACCTAGCAAAGAGATTGACGCAAAAAATCGGGAGGAGGCAAGGAGGTGAGGTTTGGTTCGTCTTTATGAGTATATATACTACTTGAGCAGAAGATGGAAAAATAAAGTTCTGTATCACCACTAATTTCCAGGAAAAAGACTGGTGGGAGGCTTCGTGGATGTGAAACGAGAAAGCCAACAAGAAAATCACTTGGAAATAGTAAATTGGCACCAGTCGAGGTCACTTTCTCTTGCATCATCTATGTTAGATGTAGAATTGTAGGTATATATATGTTATGGTTTTAAATAACTTGTGTTAACCTCCTCTCAGGACTTGACAACCCAAATGCAAGATTCTTATAAACTGAATGGCATTAACGGCCACATTACCAAACAAGGAAATGGTAGCATGGGGGCCGAGTTACCAAAGCCATTAGCAGAAGAGCCTCTTCATGTGAAGCATGCATCTCAAGGAGACATTCCCTTCTCTGGTCCATTAGAGGTTTCTACATCAAGTGGCTTTGCATGGGCGAAAAGACGAAGAGATGATGCTTCAAGGAGATCTCATACTCGGTCTATTTCGAAAGGCCACATATTTAACACAGTAGAACCTTCAATTCATGTGCAAACTAGAAAGACCTTTGACTCAAAGACACATGAAAATGGGGAGTACAGAGGGCGCAGCGACTCTAAGGGGTATGATTCATATGAGGTTGCGAAGCTAGCGATGCTGAATCAATGGGGAAAGCTTGAACGTCCAGAATCTTTCGATGCTTCTGATGATTATCACTCGCAGGAGTTATCATCATTAGTACTATATCAGAGAGAGGAAAGGGCAGGTGCTACTAAAAGTGATTTGGTAAGTTTGTAATATAAGTACCAGTTTTATCTATGTTACATATGTATATAAGAATTACTAAACCTCCTAACCTCATTACATTTGGTTTTGTAACAGAGCTTTCAACTTCACGATCAAGGAGACAAGGTTGAATTTTCAGGACCATTGTTATCTCAACCATATAAAGTTGATGAATTCTTAGAGAGGCATGAGCGCCACATCAGAAGGGTGACGCAGAACTCATGGTTCCATAGAGGTACAAAATACTAGTACTACCAGCTCAGTTCAGACTTTACCATGTAGCTCACCAGAACATTTTGAATTATGCCAAGTCTTTAATTAAATTAGTCAAAGCCTTTGTCTAAATACTATGACTTCTGAATTGCAGTTAAGAAGCAAGGGAAGTAAGTTATCTGATACACAACTGACTAGATCAAGAAGCAAAGAGCTCTCGACAAGAAAAACAAATATACAGAGGTTTGGCCTGGTTGTTGCGGTTTCATAGAGGCTGCCAAATCTAATAGTCAAGAAAGTTAAATATCTTCACCGCAATATTTCGGAGAGGCAGAAAGAATGGGTAAAAATGAGTACATTTTCTCTCTATCTCATCCTTCTGGTTGCCTGTTTACTTGCTTCTTGACCAAAGAGCAAATGTTCTTTGTTTCCATATCTTTTGGCAACGCCTATATTCAATGTACATACTCTAGACTAGCAGCAATGGTTTCTGAAGAACAGCCTCGCTTATTTTCCAGGATCGTAATGCATAGGTTACTCTAAATCATCTTTTCTTATTCTCAAGCTCATTAGAATGCAGTTATGGGCTTCTTTTCAATTGATCGAGACCTCCCAACTTAGCCCATGTTTCTTCCTGATTGCAACTACAGCATGGCTGCAACTACAACTGATTGCAACTAGAGCATGGCTGCAACTACAACTTGTGAGCTTTGTCCTGGACTTTCGTGTCCAAGAATCTTTGCCATTCCAATCATAGACAACAAGCGGGAAGATGTAAAACATCTTCTTCAGGAACTTCAAATCCCACTCAAATTATAACAGCAACGATTAGTGGCCGGAGAGTCTGTGTCGACTGAACGATGACAAATACAAAACTGTATTAGCTACACGGTAGCCATTGGTGTTAGAAGTTGTTTGTTTCAACACTCTAAAAGCAATGTCAGACCCGAGAGAAATACATGGCAAGAAGATTTGGATGTCTCTAGTACTGAAGGGATCATCCAAATAATGGGAAAGAGGAACAGGGAAAGGAGCCAATATGTGTCACCACCATAGAAAAATGGGGGTAATACTCGGGCACGGACCCAGAAATTTAATCTTGGGGTGCTAAATTTCTTTTGTTAGGAAGCACAATTTTTAAAAAAAAAAAATCGGTAGAGTTTACTTTATTTTGATGAAATATCTTACCTGCATAATAATTCATTCATGTTTATATCCTCAATAAGATCATACATAAAAATATAATCATCAAAATACATGTCGACATTTAAATTGAGCAATAGAAAATTGAAGCAAGTCAAAGAAAAATCAATTTAAATACAAACTAAATTATCTAAGTTGTGATATTTGATTACCTAAAGTATAAAACTCATTAATAATAGAATTGTAATTTATAGTATCAGCAATGTCTTTCTCAATATGTACTGTCATTAAATCTGCCAGAAAATAATCACTCATCTTGCTTCTAAGTCGGTTCTTAATGAGCTTCATGGCTGAAAATGCCATCTCCGTTGTAGCCGTAGAAATAGGAAGAGTCATCACTAGATGGACTAGTCTTTCAACCAAAATGAATGGTGTCCGCTTGTTAACAAACTCCTGACATAACTCAGAAATAGTGCATAAATCTTGAAATTTAGAAAGTTCAGAGAATCGATACTCAAAATGTTCCAACTCGTCTCTCGAATCATTTAATTCAGGCACATCATGAGGATAAAATTTCTTAGCCAGACTACATATGTTATCAATATCAAACAACTTATAATCAAATCGAGGATCCAATGCAGAACTAAGAATCAAGAGTTCACTTGTTTGGTCATTAAATCTACTACTGAGTTCCATCAATTGAAAATCAATCACGACATTGAATACTTCTACTCGATAATAATGCTCAATAGTGACAAAATTTTGTTGTTGGAAATCACGACCCGTACCTTCCATATGGCGAGCACCAAATTCTGGAGTATTGATTGTATGGGTATCACAAAATGATACAACAGTAGCAAGGAAATCAGTCCAACCATTTTCTCTGAACTTTTGAAGATGACTTTTCATACTAGAAACTAGATTCATGGCATTTATGACATCTTTAGACCGTTCTTGCAAAGTCTTACAAAGGACATTTGTGATTCCCATAGTTTTCTCCAATAATAATAAACAAAACACAAAGTCAAATGATCTAAGAGCTTTATAGGCACCCAAAGCTTCACCACGTATTTTTCATTTAAGGTCATTTTCTTTCATATTTTTCAAAACCGAACTAATTTAGTTAAATAATTTCCTCAAGTTCTTGATAGAAGAATACATTGAACTCCACCGAGTAGATCTAGCTCTTTGTAGATTACAAGTCTGATCAGCTCCCTTGCCAGTTTCAAGTTCCCCAATAGCAATTTACTCCACAACTTCAATTTCTTGAATAGACTTTAACTCAGAAACACATTTAGCAGATGAGTCCACAATGTTAATGATACTAGCCAGCATTTGAAAGAATAAATAGATAACACCCACATCTTTATCTGCCGCATTCAAAGCTAGCTGTAAGCGATGAGTATAACAATGTACATAATAGGCATATGGGCACTCTTGTAAAAATAGCGCATGTAATCCGTTCCACTCCCCACTCATGTTGCTAGCACCATCATATCCTTGACCACGCAAATTTTCAACTTGAAGATTGTATTTAGTGAACACATTGTCTATCTTACTCTTGAGAGTTGCAGTACAAGGATCACTAACACTTGCAACGTGAGAGAACATTTCATGAACAAACCCATGACAGTTAACAAATCTCAAGATTATAGCCATTTGTTCCTTTTTAGAATTATCAAGTGATTCATCAACAAGTAGACAAAACTTAGCCTCCTCAATCTCTTCACGAATTTTCCTTCTAACTCTATTTTCAAGAATACTTAGAATCTATCTTTTGAATTGTTGGTGACGTATAGCTAGCATTTCGAGGTGCATCTGCTAAGGTGACTTTTACTACTTCCTCATTCATTCTCCCATGAGAATCCACCAACTCTATAATATTTCCATAATTAGATGACTCAGCAGACCTCTAAATGCAAGTGCTTGCTTAGCCAACAATCTTATAGCCTCTATAGTAGCCTTGAGCCGCAACCTATTTTGTTGTATAAATTCTGGTGGTTCTGGAATCATCACTTTGCCAATATGTCTAGTCACATGCTTCAAGCTAAGCCAATCTTGCATAGACTTATAATGTGGTGAACCACTCTTTCCGACATGCTTTTTAAAGCGACATTAATTGAGCTCCACCGACCTTTCTCCAATTTTAAATCCAATAGAAGTGAACAAAGACTGATTTGAGTTATCAAAATAAAAAAGAAAACAAGGAAAACAATATGCCTTGTGATTGTGGACTGAGTACTGAAGCCAATGATACTGCTCAAACTATTTTTTATTGAATCTTCGGTCTTGTTCTCCATAGAGATGTGTTGGATACTCTTCTAATTTTGGTTGATAAGGATCATAACGTATATATTTGCGTCGAACCTCGTCATGCTCATAAATGGATATGAAGAAACTACTGGGTGTTTTGCCGAATCGCGTTCAATATGATTAACATTAAGCTCTTGAGTCTCAACTTTTGTAGAACTAGAAGGTTATTAAGTATTTAAACTTGGAATCTCACGCATAACAACATCATTTCTCTAAAAGTATGAATTTACTTTCCTTTGAACTTTTCATAGCTTAGGATTTTAAGATTGATCGATCATTGTAAATAAAACCTAAACAAAGAAAATGAATTAAATATCAATTGACAACTAAACATATAGACACCAAACCAGCCAAATAAAAAGCACACGGAGGTCAAATGAACTTAATGAAGCCACTAGACAAAAATGAAAACAAAAGCTACTAAACACCAACAAAGAGTACATGACAGTGAACAAGTTGGTTTAAAAACTAGAATATGATAAAGAACAAACAAGCTAGAATGAGTAGAATCTCACCGAATGATAAACAATCAACTATAGAAGCCTACTAGCTTATAAACAATCATTTTTTATAAGCTAGAATGATAAACAATGAACAAGTGGATTTTGATGAAATCAATTTATTTTCCAAATTCCAACACTGAAGATCTACAACAATCCAGTACTAATAAACTATGTCCCTCTCACTTCTTTGTATCTTACTTCTCTATCCCTCACATCTATATTTCTCTCAAGTTTCTAAACTCACTGAAGCGATAAAGGTCGTGAAGTACTGAAGTACCTCTGCCCCTAATCCTTATTTTCAATCAAAAGATTATTATTCTGTCACTATTCTCATTCCTATTTCCAAACATCAGTCATCATTCAATTGATCATTAGCTATTAAAGAAACAAAAAAGTTTCAAATCCTCAATTCTTAACCTAAGAAATCAGATTTATAATTGTAATTAGAGAGTTGGAGACATGAGACTGGAGAGCGAACGCCGAGAAAAGAAACTGGAGATGCAAGAGAAGAATTACGGAAGTCGAGAAAAGAGGAATTGCTTCATTTGCCTACGAGTGAAGTGCCGAGTCTCGATTTTGATTTAGGTTTATATATTCTTTTTAGTTTTATACATTGTTTTTTTTTGTGTACTAATTTTTTTTTGGGTAGAAAAGCTCGGGAGTGCTGCAGCAGCACACCACCACCCCCCAGTCATCCGTGTCCTTGGGGATGTGGGTCCTTCAATCTAATTAAGCAAGAAATTTATGAAGCAAAATTGAAATTACTTGGACTGTTACCATAATTACCTTAACAGAGACCTGTTGGTGAGATCTCACTTTCGTCATCATAATCACCTTCCTCACTCAGCTCTCTTCAACTTCTAACCAGATATAATCTTTCACTGAAATATGCCACTGGGTGTGCACATGGTATGCTCATTCATGGCTGCAATCATTTCAGAAACCTACGATTATGATCATAAATCTCTGACCCTCCATTATGTTGACTTGTTGGTACGTCTTTGCATGTAATTTAGCACATGGCATCACCTACGTACCGTCCTAATAGACTTTGTGGTCCAAACTCCTACCGAACGTGTCCTTCTCCGATATTCTAATCTCGCTAATGAAGTTTAATATTGATAATCATCTGAAGTGGTCGATTATTTAGTCTCCGATTATGATGTATCATGAATACTATCGATCAACTGGAGTCAAATTACAACAGTAAATTGTTTGTAGTGATCATAGATGAATCACAAATCTTATATTTGTTTTGGAAATACGGAGTGATTTCAATCAAAAAGGTTTAAGAACATGATCCCCTAAATAACCACAAATAAATTAACTATAAGTTCCACTTTCCTTAGGTCAAGCAAGATGTGTTGCAAGAAATGTAGCTACGTGCTTGCATTATCTTGGGGGGTTCATGAATTGCTTGTACAACACCCAATATTAACTTGCCACCGCCCATTCCGTAGACTAGATGAAAGTAAACTAATCTGACGGCTGAGAACAAGGCCTTAATTAAAGACGACCAAATCTTGCAGGTGTTTGACTTCAGCGTGCATGTAAAGCCTGATTGGCCGGCTCCAGGTTAATTTCGTGGTCTTCGATACAGAGTATTCAGGTTTTTTAGCCTAATGAAGCCACGTGAGTGAGATCACGTGATTCCGAATCGCTAGACGACGGCGTTGAGCACTCCGAAGCTGTTGTCGTACAATTGGGAGAACAAAAAGACGTGTCGGGAAACGTAGACTAGTAGAAGAAACGTTTTTGGGGATTGTCCCGATCAGGTGACGTGTCACCAGCATTAGAGGGGCAGCCAGCACCTAACCGTAAATATTACCCCAGCTAACCTACACGTAACGCCGTTTACCGTTATACAGTAATTACAGTTATGAAGTTTAGATATTTCTTGGAGGAAGTTCACTTTCATTGGGTCAACTTTATAAAGTTCGGAGATTTATTTGATATTTTCGTCAGTGATATTTCATCATTTTTTGATACACATTTACACCGTAAACTGGTGTCTGAGGTTATAATTTTACTGTTTATATTATTGTTGAAGATCGTAAAATATTTATAATTTATATCCTAACTCTTAGTTCAAATAAGTTGCTGACACCGTTGATTTTGTGGTGAACATTTGAATTCGATTTTTTTTTCGCATGGCAACCAAATAGATGTATTATTGTTAATTACAATTTTTTATTTATTTTATACACAACGTTTCAAAAGATTTTATAAAACGAGAGATTAATATGTATTAATGTTATTTTAGAATTCTTTCTTTATTCTCCGTCGACTACAATAATAGATTATGAACCTCATTAAAATGTTTTTCATTTAGAATTCACACAAACTCGACCATTATAAGTAACCTAATGGTTCTTGTTTAGGTACGTGTGCTTCTCAACCTAGATTTGAATCCTGAAATTATCAAAATGGCGAGTGTTACTGTGCATAATTTACCTTACCATGTTTCATACAGAAAATTTATCGATCAGATTTTCAAACTTCAAATTATAACCTTCCAATTTCACCACGAGTTACATTAACGTCTGACAGTGTAACAGCCGTCTCCCTAATTAATCAGTGTACAACCAATCCCACTATCGTTACCAAAACTAGTATACGCGCGTAAATGCCACGTAGACCGTTGCCCGTTCCCTCCATCTCTCTCTCTCTCTGAGCTGCCCAAACCCCAAAACTTGACAGAAAAACAAAACTGACAAAAAAAATCAAAAAAATCAAAAAAGTGAAAAACGAGGAGAGGAGAAGAAGAAGAAAGAAAGAAAGAGTTGCAGACAAAGGAGACGGGTCTTGTAGTTCTCTCCTTTTCAGTCCACTACGCTTCTCTCTCTCCTCTCTCTCATTCTCTCTCTCTAGAATTTCCCCCAATTCTCTTTTTTCTGTTTCGATTTCCCAACCCCTCACACTACAGTTGCTCTCGGAAAATTGAATTATCGCCAGCTGTTTTTTTTTTGGGTTCTCAATTGACGGATTTGACAAGCTCATTTTCGCCGGCAAGTTTTGGTCCGTTGAGACTCGTTCGGGTCGGGTCGAGATCTGGTTTAAGCTTTTTATTTGTGTAAGGCGATTCGAGGTTTTTGGTTTTTCTGAGATTTTCCATCATCGGAGCTCCGCGTAATTACCGGTTTGGATCCGATCGAGGGAGAAACAGCGCCACCGGCAGATGGCGCTGTTCCGGAGATTCTTTTACCGGAAGCCGCCGGATCGGCTTCTAGAGATTTCTGAACGGGTGTACGGTAAGTCGCCGCTTCTTTTTTGACGATTTTGCCCCCAATTTCGAGCTCGAGGTTTTGAATTATGGCTGTTATGTGCTCAATTTTTTGTTTTCGGGTCGGTTTGGGACAATGAGGGTGGAGATTGGTTGAATTGAGAGTTTCCTAGGGTTCTTGGTGTAATGTGCTAAATTTGGTGCATAAATTGGGGTCAAATTGTCTTGTGTCTTTGTGTAGAATAGTAATTTTGAATAATTCAGCTTATGCTTTGCTTAGATTGATATAAAGATAAAGGAATGTGATTGAGTTTAGCTATGTACCGTTGCCAGAAAAGTTGAGGTGATTTGAATTTTTCACTGCTTAGTTATTAAAACAACTCTGGAGCTGAATTACAACGCATTAGGTTTTTTTTTGCACTTGTAATATGAGGTCGGTGTTAAAATCAAGCTGAATCGAGAAAGAAATGTGTAGTTAGAAGCAGAAAGGATCCGTCGAAACTGAGATGTTGGATGTTTGTGTACTTTTTTTTGTTTATATAGAAGATTTAGAACTTCGTAGTGTCAATGGGATTGATTTTTGTTTTGCTTTCCATGTTATGTAGTTTTTGACTGCTGCTTCTCCACGGATGTGTTGGAAGAAGATGAGTACAAAGTGTACTTGGGTGGCATTGTAGCACAGCTACAAGACTACTTCCCAGATGCTTCTTTTATGGTGTTTAACTTCAGAGAAGGCGAAAGGCGGAGCCAAATTTCAGATGTGTTGTCCCAGTATGACATGACGGTTATGGATTACCCTCGGCAGTATGAGGGATGTCCGCTGCTGCCACTAGAGATGATTCATCATTTCCTTCGATCAAGTGAGAGTTGGTTGTCATTGGAGGGGCAACAGAATGTACTGCTGATGCACTGTGAAAGAGGAGGATGGCCTGTGCTCGCGTTTATGCTTGCAGGACTTTTGCTATACCGTAAAAATTACACTGGGGAGCAGAAGACCCTGGAAATGGTTTACAAGCAGGCTCCTAAACAGCTTCTCCATCTTTTGTCTCCTTTAAATCCACAACCTTCGCAGCATAGATATCTTCAGTACATATCACGAAGAAATCTGGGTGCGGATTGGCCTCCATCAGATACACCTCTATTTTTGGATTGTCTGATACTTAGAAACCTTCCACTTTTTAATGAGGGCAAAGGTTGCAGGCCTTTTATACGAGTTTTTGGTCAAGACCCTTCAACACCGGCTAACAGAACTTCTAAGCTTCTCTTCTCAAATTTAAAGACTAAAAACAACACTCATCATTATGTACAGGTAATGTCTACTTAAAGTACCTCAATGGGATGAATAACTTAAGTTGTGAAGCATTCTTATGAATCCTAATCGCAGGCAGAGTGTATGCTGGTGAAAATGGATATACGTTCTCGAGTTCGAGGGGATGTGGTAGTTGAGTGTATCCACCTGGATGAAGATCTGGTTCATGAGGAGATGATGTTCAGGGTTATGTTCCACACATCATTTGTACGGTCACATATATTGATCCTCAGCCGTGACGATATTGATATTCTATGGGATGCCAAGGATCAGTTTTCAAAGGACTTCAGAGCAGAGGTATGTTATTGTTATGCTTATGTGATGTCCTTTCAGAAGCTTTAGGAGTTGAATCCATGCTCAATTCTGTATCAGGTACTCTTTCTGGACGCTGATGCTGTTATGCCTGCTATCACCACAGTTGTGGCGAGCGACGAGGGAAATGAGGCAGGGGCTGCTTCACCTGAGGAATTTTATGAGGTGGAAGAAATCTTTAGCAATGTCATAGATGGGCAAGAACTGAAGTTAGCGTTTGATACTGCAATGCTTCACGACGATGCATCTGGACATATAGATAAAAAAGAAGTCTGGAAGGAGGATTTAGAGCCTCATCAATTCCAAGACTGCGCGTCAGATGATGGGAACCTTAAAAAGGACAGAAATTTGGATTCTAATACTGATGCAGTGAAGGACATTGCTGTGGACGATGTAAAGTACAAACTGGAAGAAGTGGAGTGTGATCTGGATACAGTGAAAGACATTGCTGTGGATGATGGGGATACGAAGTCCAGTTTCATCTTAATTTCTGCTGATCTTCCAAGTCATGAAGGAAGTAAGGAAGTGGCTGAACAAGTGTGTGAAAAATTGGAAGAGATGAACGATATGAGTCATATGACTGATGGAGAAGACACATCTACACAGAAGCAGGAGGCCAAGGTCTTGCAACAAAAACTGAGTACTGAGGTCTCTAGACAAAAATCTGAGAAATCACAGCCACTTACTTCTAGTAAACAGCCTATTTTGATCACAAAAACAGCTTCAGAAACAACGACAACGAAACAGAAGGCGAAACAGAAAGAAACTCAGGGCCCTACAGCAAAAATAGCGAAACCAAATGCTGTGTCTAGGTGGATTCCTCCTAACAAAGGCTCTTATTTGGATTCAAGTCACGTTTCATATCCACCATCAAGATATAATAGTGCACCGGCTGCTTTGGCCAATTCTGTTCCTTCAAAAAATACCAGTGCAAACTCCAAATCGAAAGCTTCTTCTGTTAATACTGCATTGGGGACTGCATTGAGGGATGTGGCAAGTGAACTGAAAAATAGCAATGCTGATCCTTTGAAGCACTCAGAATCTGCACCAGACAGACTTGCCTCCTGCCTGCCGTCATCTGTCAATCCAAATCAAGAGACACATGCTTCTTCAGTTTCCACGTCCAGTCTTACTCACGAGTCTTCATTACCAGCTACCCCATCCCAGGTAGCTGAACTAGCAACTACTCCATCACCTTCTCCTCCACCACCACCACCTCCCCCTTCTTCACTCTCATCTTCATTTTCGTCTCCTCCTCCCCCACCGCCTCCGCCTCCGCCTCCGCCTCCACCTCCACCTCCACCTCCACCTCCACCTCCACCTACTAGTGGGCAGAATACTGGTATACCTGTTCCACCTTCATCTCCCTCTATTAAAGCTAGTGGGAAAAATGGTGGCACCTCAATGCCTTTACAACCTTCAACACTCCTATGGAAGATGGGGTACAAAACAGCCACCCGTGTTTTGGAAAATTCTCAACCATCTTCCCCACCTACTTCTGTTCAGGATGCTCCAAATGCATTGAAAATTGATGTTGGGATTCCACCGCCGCCTCCACCACCACTACCACCACCTACTCTTGGTACATCACTACCTACTGCCACACATGGAGCTCCACCACCACCACCACCTCCACCTCCACCTCCAATGCCAGGCCTTGCATCTCCACCACCCCCACCTCCCTTACGTGGAGCTTCACCTCCTCCTCCACCTCCCCCTCCTCCTTCATATGGAGCTCAACCACCACGTCCAGTGCAGAATGCTCCATCTCCTCCGCCTCCACCACCCCCTCCTCCTTCATATGGAGTTCAACCACCACGTCCAGTGCAAGGCGCCCCATCTCCTCCGCCTCCACCACCCCCTCCTCCTTCATACGGAGCTCAACCACCACGTCCAATGCAAGGTGCTCCATCTCCTCCACCACCACCGCCCCCTCCTCCTTCATATGGGGCTCAGCCACCCCATTTAGTTCAAGGTGCTCCACCTCCACCACCAATGTATGGAGCTCCACCTCCCCCACCACCACCAATGCGTGGAGCTCCACCTCCCCCACCACCTCCAATGTATGGAGCTCCACCTCCTCCACCACCTCCAATGTATGGAGCCCCACCTCCTCCTCCACCTCCGCCCGGAGGTCGGGCACCCCCACCTCCTCCTCCACCTGGTGGAAGTCGAGCACCACCTCCTCCCCCGCCACCTGGTGGAAATCGGGCACCCCCACCTCCCCCGCCACCTGGCGGAAATCGGGCACCCCCTCCTCCCCCACCACCTGGAGGAGCTCGTGGTCCACCTCCTCCACCACCTCCAGGAGCTCGTGGTCCCGGGCCTCCCCCTCCACCTGGACCTCCAGGTGGCGGTCCACCACCACCACCTCCACTAGGTGCCAAAGGCAATGATGCGAGAGGCCTTTCTTCCGGAAGAGGGCGTGGTCTTGCACGTCCAGGAATGGGCCCTTCTGCTACAGCTCCTCGAAGATCATCCCTAAAACCACTACATTGGAGCAAGGTGACAAGGGCATTGCAAGGAAGCTTATGGGAAGAACTTCAAAGACTTGGAGGAAGTCAAATGTATGGATTTCCTGTGTTTGTGCCATTTTTCTTTTATCCCTGCCTTTTCCAGCTGTATTCCAGAGTGAACCTCCATTTTTGGAATTTGCAGACTTTCTTTTTACTGCATCCACACTATAGATCCTATACGGATGATGATTGCCAAGAGCCAAACTGTAGATATTGTGTTTGTTTGCACAATATGGACGTCTAGATGGCTCTTCCAATTGGCTAATTATGTGCATGTATGATCCTTGAAAGATGGTGCCAATTAACTAGTGTACTGCTCTGCAGTGCAAAAATGGAGGTTCACCGTGGTCTGATTGATTAAAGAACCATATCTGTCATACAAACAAATGATTTTTTTCTCATAATAAATCTATTTCAAACCACTAACGTGTACTCTTGTATTCTAGTGCGCCTGAATTTGATGTGTCAGAGATAGAGAGCCTTTTCTCTGCAACCGTCCCAAAACCTGCTAACAAATCTGCAGATCGACGCAAATCTGCTGGATCCAAACCTGAGAAAGTCAACCTGGTAAGTTTATACAACCAGAAAGTTGCTCTAATATCATTGCTTCTGTATGGGTTATGTCTTCATACAAGCCATTTTGGAAGTAATAAACTGTACTCCATTCCCTCATCACATGGGAGTTACTGTAGCCTATTGAAATTGTATTGACTAATATGATGTAATCTGATACTGCCAGTTGTCTGAAAACTTGGTTTGTATTCCTAAAAGGACATTTTTGTTAAAACTTTATTTCATGATTCCTAGTTTGAAAAGTTGTTTTTATTTATTTTATTATTCTCATTTCAAGAAATAATTATTGTTTTTGGTACTTTTTGCAATCTAGTGTGTGACCCAAACAAGTTGTTTTGTCTTTGCTGTATTCTTACTGATCTTCTTCATACATATTGTAGATTGACCTGCGAAGGGCAAACAACACTGAAATTATGCTCACAAAAGTTAAGATGCCTCTTCCAGATATGATGGTAAGCTGCTTCTCATTCAAGATTTTGATTTTGATGTAGGAATGGTGATGTTGAACTAATGATGTACTAAATTAACATTTTCAGGCTGCCGTTTTAGCAATGGATGAGTCAGTATTAGATGTTGATCAGGTTGAAAATCTGATTAAGTTTTGTCCTACTAAAGAGGAGATGGAACTTCTCAAGGTATGGCTTTTATTTTACCCTCAGTTTGCTATCCCCATTTTTGGTTTTGTTTGTTTTGCAGGGATAATTCTCTTTGTTAATTTCCTGGTCAGATTTACAGCCTTCTCTTCTTCTTCTCGTTCACTTCTTACTTAATTGGTTGTTTCTGTTGTTTCATTGTTTAGAATTATACTGGTGACAAGGAGACCCTCGGGAAGTGTGAACAGGTATAACAAACTCACCTCATTTCATCTTCATGAGATCATTATATCTCACCTGGATTTGTTAGAAATTGCAATGTTGAGGACCATTAGCTAGTGTTTCACTTGATAGATATGTAACTGAGAGTCATTAAAATGTCGCCTTAACTTGTAGTAGACGAAAGCAATGAAATATCAAGAGCTTGTCAGATATTCTTGTGAAAATGTTGTTTGTAGAAGTTGACATATGCTGGAAGCAAATGTGTCCGTAAACACTTGTTTGGCATACATTTCCAATCATTTTGGACTGTTCTAAACTGCAGAGTTTGAACTGTAATTTGAATGTCTACCTTACGGATATACTTTTGATGTATCAGTATTTCTTGGAGTTGATGAAGGTGCCTCGAGTGGAGTCAAAACTAAGAGTATTTTCTTTTAAGATCCAGTTCAGCTCTCAGGTTTGGTGGTTTCTCTTTCTCTCGCTAATTTCTTTTAAAGGGTTTATCTTTAATGTTTTATGATGTAAGTAAATAAGATTAAAATCTCATCTTCTTTGCATCATTTTTTAATTATTATCCTCTTTCTCAGGCCTCAGAATTTAAAAAAAGCTTAAACACTGTAAACTCTGCATGTGAGGAGGTATGTTGTTACTAGCGATTGATTATCATGTGGTGTTTATAGGTAATGATTTTGAGTCTAAGTATCTGTTACTGTTAACCAGGTTCGTAATTCTGAAAAGTTCAAGGAAATTATGAAGAAAATCCTTTTCCTGGGGAACACATTGAACCAAGGAACTGCAAGGGGTAAGTTAAATGAAGCTTTGTTATGTTTCTTGGTTTAGAGCTTGGTGGAAGATCTTGTGTTATAACAGCTTAAAAAATGTGTATGGTTTATTGTACATCTCCATGAGCAGCATAGTCAATGCTGCAGACTGGAAATATTTGGTTTTGAAAGCACCGGTATGGTGTCTGCATTGCTTTATAAATTGTGTACCAGACCTTAGCACTGTGTTATTCTTCTTTTCTTTTTTTGATACAAGAGAGAGTGATTAACTTATACCTCTGAACATTGCCTTTTAAAGATTTTGCTTGGTTAAGAATAGGCTTATTATATGGGGTTGGCCTATGAGAACTGTTCAGATGCATGTTCATCACACGCTGGAACAGTGATAATTCGCTAAAGTTGGGGCCACGGACTTGGTCGTGGAATTTTAAATATAGCTAGGATCTATCCTATACTGCATCCTCTCCCTTGCTTGAACAGAGGAAATATGTCATATGGCACTTTTCTATTCCACTCTGCAGTGGAATTATTTTTATTTTCTCTTTATTTAAATAAAAAATTCTCACTATCTGTGGCATAGTACTTATAATTCCGGGTGTTGCCTTTGCATTAATTTGATCATCAAGTGTTCTTAATCCGCACAGGTGCTGCTGTTGGGTTCAAGTTGGACAGTCTTCTGAAGCTATCTGATACGCGTGCTTCTACTAGTAAAATGACACTCATGCATTATCTTTGCAAGGTGTGTTAAATTTAATTTTTGTATAGATTTAGATATGCAATTCAAATCTTGTTTAGCGGCTTGCTATTAGATTCTGTTCAAGTTGATTAGTTATATTAATTCGTGAGGGAAAAAGTTAAAGTTGAATGTTATAAGTTCATAGGGTCGACTTATATATTTGTTCTGGAGGGTCTAGATACTTATTAAGTTCGCTATCTTGTGCTGCATGGTTAGATGGTTTTACTTTTGATTCTATCACCATGTTCTTGTCCAATACACAACAAGAAAAGATGCCGACTCTCTCCTTAGATAGAAGTATCAACTATAGCAGGAAACTAACGTGTAGTTTTAATTTGAAATATCTAATCTAGAGGTTAGATCGAGGTTGAAAGGAATTCTAGTAGACCTGGTAAAAAAAGTTAATTTTACAGATGGAACTTTGAGTGATTTTGGGGCATGGGAGGCAAAAGAAGACTAAGGACGATCTACTGAATTAAGTAACATGCTCATGGATATTGGGTCACGAACATTCAAAAATTGCAATTCTTTTTTATTTGGTAATGGTAATAATTTGTTAAGCAGACTTATGGGGTTTTTCAGTCTTCTTCATGAGACAGTTTAGAGATGACAAATGGCTATGTGTATGTACTTTTGGATACAAGTTTTCTTTCCGATGGGTTCTTTTATCTTTTAATTTGTATGTGGCAATTGTACTTGGTTTTTTAATCTCATATTTGGTTTCCTTGTGTCTTAGACTCTTGCTTCCAGATCCCCGGAACTTCTTGGTTTTCACCAGGATCTTGTCAACCTGGAACCTGCAACAAAGGTAACCAAATATTTCAAGTGAGTTAATCATAAACATCTTAGTTTAATTCTGTACGTGACAGATCATGCTTTCATTCAGATACAATTGAAGTCTTTAGCAGAAGAAATGCAAGCTTTAATAAAGGGATTAGAAAAGCTCAAGCAGGAGCTGGTGGCATCAGAAAATGATGGCCCTGTTTCAGAGGTTTTTCGTAAGGTATGTTGTATGTTCTCTTCTACTCCTGAATGTTCTCAATGCCACACAAAAGGTCCTACCTCTACTCTTTATGTGGTCTAACATTTTACATTTTTTTCCTTGTCTTTCCTTGTTAAAATTTCTAGACATTGAAAGAGTTCATTACTGTTGCCGAGAGTGAAGTGGCATCTGTGACGAACTTGTATTCTGTGGTGGTAATATGCTAATTATGAACTGTTTGGTTGTCCCTTGTCTTATATATCGTCATGCTTCCAGTATTTATGATGATTTCTTTTGGTTGACAGGGTAGAGCAGCTGATCAACTTGCATTGTATTTTGGTGAGGATCCAGCCCGATGCCCATTTGAACAAGGTTAGTAGTGGATGTCATCATTTTGTGTTCAATTGTGTAGATTGTAGTATATTTTGATGCTTCTATTTGGACATAGCACATATTTCTGAATATGACTTCCATTGTATTAAACCTTGTTTTGACAAATGCAGTTACTGTGACTCTCTTAAACTTTGTGAGGTTGTTTAAAAAAGCCCATGAAGAGAATTGTAAACAGGCGGACTTGGATAAGAAGAAAGCTGAGAAGGAAGCGGAAATGGAAAAGGCCAAGGGTGTTAACCTCACAAAGAAAGCAACAAAATAGTGTAAAGATTGTAGTAATTCTACCGCTTCATGGGGCATCAAACTCCTGCCATACAGAAGAGTTTGGCTGCAATATTTCTGACTACCAGTGGCATGGGGAATATTGTGTCTAGGACCCTGATCGGAATCCTTTTCAGAAGTTGTGCCAGGGAAATCCCTCCGAGTTTATTGGATGAGGAGAAAGGGGGCCAACTTGAGTCCTGCAACCTTTCAACTACGCAAGAAGCTTCACTGTACATGCTGGACAAGATGTTTGATAAGAATGGTGGTCAACTGATCAATGATGTTGAAGATTATACAGACCAGATGGTGGTGCGCTATCATTCAACAGCGCTCGACCATTAATTGAGAAGCAATGGTTTAAGCCCTACATGGGGGTTACCGCCATTGTGATGTTGGACCGAGCCCCACTGGATCCTTTTGAGTGCAATTTCTTGTAGCCCTGTTTGAACCTTGGCAACAGGATTATGGCTTTCATCACTTGAGCTGCACAGACTCCACAGCTCCAGGGAAGATGCTGTCGGGATTGTAAAGTAAAACACAGGTCCCTGCTATACCATGAACTCATGTACAAATCACTAACCCTGTCCTTAGTCTAGGATTCTATTCATTCTTCCCGTAACACAAATTAGTTCCTCACTTCCTCGTTCCGTTGGAATTTTGCCTAGGATGACCCCGTCTTGATAGATGTTGTATAGGAATCAGGCTCAGAAGAAGAGTAGTTTGGACGGGGGGAGTTTCTTTAATCTTGTTTAGTGCAACTGTAAGATTAACCAATAGGCTGACTTGGAAGCTTCTATAGGTGTAGTTTAGTCAAAAGTATACTGATGCAAGAAAGTTCAGAAAAAATGCCAGTATGGTCAACAGTGTGCTCGCAGATCTCTTTCCTCGTTGCTTATATTTTGTCACTTGTATTGTTTCTGTGCCTTTGGGAATACTTCGACACCTTACAATATTATACATGGTGCTATATATTGATCATCCAAGTTAAGCTGCTTCGTGAACAGACATGCAATTTTATACTTGGTGCTAGAGATTCTGAAGTTTAAATTTCATGAGTGGGTTCTTCTGCATTTTTTTCTTTCTATATGTAGATCATATGATATTTCCAAAGAAGTTTTGTGTTGGTCATGTAACTCATGTTACATCGTTGCTTCCCCGTTCCCGCTAGGCCACCATTACTAAAGTAAGATGTAAATTCAATCAACATTAGTTGAGAAAATAGTCATAATGATCACTGAATATTGTCATAATCGATAATTTGATCACTGAATTTTAGAAAATATAAAAAAGATCACTGAACTTTAATTTTGTTTATCAATTTGGTCATTATGCCTATTTCGAATGTTAATTTTTCTTTATCATCAGTCTTCACGCTTGTCCTGCTTATGTTATGTGCATCTCCCTCATAATCATATTAATATAAAAAAAGTATTTGACAAATTTTAATGTTTAAAATAGACAAAGTGAGCAAATTGATAGACAAAATTAAAGTTCAGTAATATTTTTAATATTTTTTAAACTTCAGTGATCAAATTATACAATATTGGATGATTATTTTAAAATAGTTAGAATAATCACGGAGGTTTTCACGTCTCTTACCATGAGAGTGTTTTTTTGCACTAATCGTTTTTTCAAATGCAAGTCGTGTCAATTAACACGTTCTACACAATTAGAAAGAGATTAAGAAGTTGTGACTTACCCAATTATTTACTATATAACAAAAGTGGGTCTGGAGGGTTTACTATTCCTAAGGTTACTGTTCAAAGGGGGCGATTTCGTCCGAAAAAAGCCACCGTGCGAGGCGTGTGAGGGTTCAGCTCAGCCTAACGTCCTCTCTCCTCACCTCTCATTCGCATCCTCTCTTCTTTCTATCTCACCGTCCTCTCTCTCTCTCTCTCATCCGTTGACTTGAGCCATGAAGATCTTTTTCTCTCTACCATCAAACGCCTCTTCTTCGAAACCAAATCCAATCAAACCCTCAACCTCTCTCGACGATGACCAATTCAATAGCGACGCCGTAGCATCCATTGAATACAATCACCAATTCACCGCCGTCGCCATTGACGTCGACCCCACTGTACCTCGCGTAATCCCTCATATCCCAAATGAATGGCAGCCCGACAGCGGCAAGAAGAAGATCATCGTCGAATCCGAGGAGGCGGTGCTGAAGGAGGAATTCAAGAGGCTGCTGAAGCATATAGGGGTTAAGGAGTTCGAGAACTATCTGGTGGAGGGATTCTGGGAAGCGCTGCTTGCTGGCCGGAACGAGGAATCGGCAAGAATGCTGAGGAGGATGTCGGTGTTGTCGAGTTCCAGGCCAATGTCGGCAGAAAAGGTTCGTGTTCTAAATTCATTGGGTACATTGGGTTATTGTTACTCTAAGGTCGTGATATTAAATTCAAATATGGGTTTGTGATTGATTATAAATGATTGCTTAATCGATCACACTCTACTGGTATATGTGTTTTTGTGATTGAGATTGTATTTCATTTTTGATGTAGACATACTATTCCATGATTTGGTTATTTGGGGATTCTGTTTAGTTTGGTTCGGTTGAGAAGTTAAGGGGTGGTGCTATAAGCTCGATTTGAAAGAGGGGCAGATTGATATGCTATGCCACATGTTTCTTAATTTAAGCTTTAATCACTTTGATCTTCATTCTTCTTCATCTTTCATTGAGCTATTTGTTTACAATTTTGCAGGACACATGGGAAGATAAGAGCCTTATTTTCTTTTTTGGTATGTTCTTTGCTGTGTAATTTTCAGTCTAATTGTGTCAATTTTCTATACCATATCTTCCTATATTTCTTTTTGTTCATGGTCTGAATTTGAGTGTGAGTTGTATTCTTTGTTTTAGTTGCTTGGATATGTTTACGTCTGCATTAAATTTTGCACTCATAATTTTAATCTCTTATGGTTAGTGTCTTATTTTGGTCTTCTGTAGAAATGATTTTCTTTTTCAAAAGCAGCAATATACCACTCATTTTTTTGTTTCATGTTTAATCGACAGAGCACTACAAGAATGGGTGATTAGAGACCCTGATTTTGTACTGGACTTTGAAGAGATTTGTGGTTGATTACTAGAGCAAAAGTGTTTGTGAGTTTTTAATTTTTATTCGTTTGGTATGCTATCTATGTTTAGGGATTTAGGCACAGTGATGTAGTGGTCGAGGTGAATGCGGGCATTGACTAGACTAGATAAGCTAAATTTACTAGGCGCTAGGATGCTTTACCTTTACTAGGGAAGTTGATGTAAGAAACTCAAAAAAGAAAGAATTCAGGGCTGATATTGTGTTGATGTTTATAGGGTATTTTTTCTATGTTTTTATTTGGCAAGGATTATTTACTTTACTTTCTTAAAAATGAATTATTGATAGTATTTATTGGATGTGAAGGAGAGAAGAGCTGAGGATTACACTGTGGGGAGACGTAGCAAAGGCATTTCTAATCCAGAAACTCATTGACTCTACTGTACTGGTCCTTGGGGTCTTCACATGAATGAAAATCACCAAGTATAAATGTACTGTGCCCAAGTAGTTGCCTATGTTTATGGTACTGTGGCCAAGTTCACGCTACGTTTATGCTTCTTATATGGTTTATGATAATTAAATGTCTTATTTTGTGATCTATGACATGACAAATGAAGAGCATATAATGTAGGACAATATGGCACTTATATGCGATTGACTGTCGATTATTCATGGTCTGAATATCCTTTTAATATCGATGCAGAAAATATAGGTGCATCCAGCGCAAATCATACTTGGCCACAGTTTTGATTTCTTAATGGTTTTACTATGTAGGAATCATTTGCATGTATGTTTTTGCGCAAGATTCATATGCATCAACATAATGGTTCAAGGACCTCCGGCAAATTAGTGTCCAAATTGTGTCCAAGATTCAAGAAATTAGTGCATGTTCTCAAAGACGCTAAATTCTTCTCAAAAACATACAAAAGGTGCAAACTTTAATTTTTGCACCTTCATTTTGTTCTTTTGCTTTATTTCTATCATTTTTTGCTGTGTGTGTTGCTGTGTGTGTTCCCCAAGTGTTGAGGATGTGTTGCTTTATTTCTATCAATTTTCAGTTCATATGTAGATGAATCCGTCGTTTTCTCATCCCCGTGGTTGACTTTCATCATTTCTGATTTCCTAGATCGTACTGTTTATAGCTCTGTTCATGTTGCATGTGTGCGATGCGTGCGGGGGTTGGTATTGGTTGGTTTGATGTTTTTCGTTCTATCATTGGTGCTTGATTTTGTGTTCTGATTGAATCATGGGTTTTGGGTTTGTTGGGTTGTTCGTTACAATTTGTTTCTGATAGATGGACTGTGTATATATGGAAGAATTTCCCTGATTGTGCTTCTTTTGTTTGGCTTTATGTGGATTTTCAGTTTGTTATTGGCTTATTGTTGTTTAGCCGTATAGTTTTGAAGGTTTGCTATGCAATGGTGATGAGATTTATGGTGTATAATGGTGCTTTTAAAAGGTTCTCTCTTTGCAGTACTGTGAAGTTCAGTGAAGGGGTTATTTCGAGTCAAGTAATTTTACAACAATGGCGAGCTATACAGAAACGGGTGGTGTCGATACCCATAAAAGAAAACAGTAACATCAACACTCCTTCGCCATCGGATTCTTGGACCTGGAGAAAGTACGGCCAGAAGCCCATCAAGGGCTCACCTTATCCCAGGTAATTGATTAATTAACTAATTCAATTTGCTTGAACTTTGCTTCTAAATTTGGAAGGGTTTAGTGTTCGCTCTCTGCTTAAGTAATATAGCTGTTTCAATGCAATTAACGCCGGACTGAATTCGTTTTGTTTTGGATGGAGGACAGAGGTAGCTCCAGGTTCTCTTTCTTTTCCATTCTTCATCGACCGGCTAAACTTTCTCTCTCTCTCGATCCAAATCCAAATCCAAATTCAAATCACAAGGGAAGCCGACATGGATGCTTTAAGGAGCCAGCCCATAAGCACAATGATTTGACATTTTAGGATATTGTGATTCTCTCGATCGTGAGGTTTCAGGATGACTTGGCAAAGGTTGAGGCTTGGAGACAGGCTCTAACTAAAGTGTACAGCTTTGCTGGATGGACTTCCAATGAAAGGTACTAATGTACTATTGTTTGTAGTCTACTTCTATCATTGATTTTGAAATGTTGTCTTAGTTAGATATACATTGTTAGCACATTTTCAAAAAGCTGATGATTTTGGGGTTTAGCTGTCAACTGTTTCCCGGTATATAAATGCCAAAAGATGTATCATAATTTTTTTCTTTTTCATGATGATAGGAATGAAGTAGAGGTTATAGAAGAAATAACAGCACTGTTGACCAAACTTAGTCATAAGAAAATGCTCCATCCTGGTCCTGTTTACAAATTGTTAGAGTCCACACAGAACTTGGTATGACAATTCGATCTATGAAGATCACATTTACAACATCCTGCCTATGTCTGCATATTATAGAGGGGATTTCTCAGCAACTTACATTATACTTCTCAACTATAATTTGACATTTGCGCGCAGGTTGCATTAACTAGCATTAGTACCAGTCAGGAGATCTGTGACCATAACTAGCTAAAGAAATTCACAAATGTAATGTTCAAAACTCAGAATCATATATAGCTAATTGACATTTCTAATGCACATGTTTGAGTAATCTCTGTACTTTTTGCAGGCTACTTCAATAGAGTGGATTTTTTAATCACTAACCTTGGCCTAGAGATTTTGTCAGCTGCTTTCAATCAGGCTTCCTCCCCGAGTAAGCCACACTATGCACTATTTGGTATGTTGTTTGCTATTGCTGCTATGTTTATTTGCATATGGCATGGGAGATCATTTACAAGGGAATCAATGAAAAAGTAGTATTGAAGAGGTTCAAAAGGCTATGGTGGTATTATTATCCACATCCCTAGATTAGAACTGGTTTGTCTCTCTATCTAGCAAACCCTCCTTCTAAAATATTTAGTATAGCAATTGTGCTAGCGCGGGAGCTATGGAGGAAGGGATGATATACTTCGAGTTGATGGAGGATGAGTATGGGGTTGTGTCAGAGGTTGAGCATTACGTAGGGGTTACTGATGTTCTTGAAAAGTTTGGTCATTTGAATAAAGAAGAGGAGTTTATTGGGAAGTTGCCGTTTGAGTCTACTGCAGAGGTTTGGGAAGCGCTTAGGAGCTCAGTGTGAATTCATGGAGATATTGAGCTTGAAGATGATGCCGAGGAAATGTTGGTGAATCTTATCCTTCTAAGGAGAATGGTGATGACTCCTGTTGCCTCCACGGAAGAGGTACTCTGAGATTAACATGCTTGAGGAGAGGGATAAGGTGAGAGAGTACCGGTGTACCAACATTTATGGGCAGGCATCAGAGCAGTCAAAAGCGTTGAAAGGGCAGATGAGGGAAGCAGGTTATTATCAAACCCAATATCAATGGAACTAGAAAAGAGAGGCTAACGGTTTCAGCAAGTGAGGCAACAACGCAGATATTTTATGTTCCTCCCCACAAGCTTAAGCAGTTCCTTGAAGAGACTTCTTCAATTTTTGGTGTTACAAGGTACTATATGTGTTTTCTTCTGCCACATATATACCCATATATATAGTAAAATCCCATATATAATCGACGAGAGGAGCCAACTGATCAAGGGAGGAAAGCTGGTATTGGCGAAGATGAGTAGGGGTTGGAGAAGAAGGGACGATAATCTCCTTATAGATTTTTTCTACTTCAAGCTTTGCTCTTGGCTATATTCCGCAAATACATATAGCTTTGCTCTTGGTAAAGAGATAGACTTAATACATATAAGTAATAAAAGCTTTTATTAATTTTAAGATTTTAAAATTAAACTGTCTATTTCGCAAATATGTTCAAGTCTGAATACAATATCAGTTTCATTGATAATATATTGTTTTCACTACACCTCTCTTTCCACTTTTGTTATCAAATAAGGTTTCTTTAACTCTGTTATTTAAGCCCCTGCAAACCATTCTCTTATGTCAGTTTATAATTCTGGATATGTGCTTCACTACATTGATCAGGAAGAAAACGAGTAGGCTTTGCAGTACCATAGTGAGTGTTTGGCAATTGCTTATGTACTAATCAGTACTCCTGCTAGGCAAACTTTGAGGATCATGAAGAATCTTAGAATCTGTGTTGACTGTGCCATAATGCAATCAGAAACATGTCGAAGATTGTAAGACTAATCAGGTGTGTTTTTTTTATTTTTATTTTTAGTTTTTTTTTCTCTGTGATAATATGGCCTTTAACTATTTACAGAAGTCACAAACTGTACAAATATAATTGTTGAAGTTCAATATGTAATTTGGCGTCTTTTTAATCCATGTAGCTAGGCAAAGAAGAAATCTGAATATATATAGTTGTTGATTTACATATCATTTATTTCTTATTCGTTGGTTTGGACAATGACATTCACTATTGTAGCAGGGGGTGGTAGTGAAACAGATGGCTTTGATAATTCTCTTCTATGAAATAATCATCTCATGCTTGACCTAATCAGTAAGACCTCGACGAAGACCATTCGGAGCTCAAAATTTCTGTTTTTCCGTCAGCTTTTCTGAAATTTTCGGGCAATTAAAGTCATTGTTGATTACATCTGAGGTATGAGACTTTATCTTCATTAATATGTTGTGTAAATTCAGCTTAGTTGGTCCTTCTTGCTCTGCATTGATAGTATTTGTTATGTCTGGCAATTCATATTAGTTCCAATGGTAGTCTGCAAGTATAAGCCATATCTCAGGTTGCTTTACTCCAATTTTATCTTCATGCTCGATTCTTTGAATGATGAATTTAGTTTTGGTATGTGCTGCTTAGTGTGATATTAGACTTTATGATTAATTGAATTTGGTTTGGTTCGGCTCTCTATCCAGTAAAGTCCCCATTTAAAATTTGGAATTTTATAAGTTTTGATTTCGTGTTATATAAGGATGATGTTTTCGATCATATTGTGGTTACCCATTTAAGAAGTTGATTTATTGTGTTGTTTTTAAGGTTGAATTGTCATTGTTTTCTTCTGGCAGTAAAGGATTGTGGATCTGTCCTTGATGTTATTGACAAGATTTTGGGCCTAATTACACAGCAGCTTGAGGAAACTGGTAATATTTTCGTTTTAAGTTTAAACTTAAGTGTAGAGCGTTACACATATGCTTGGTTCAGCTATGCTTTAGAAGCTAGAAAGTAAACCAAATTGTTATTCATAGTTTTGGTTGAAAGGTGTTAGTTTTTATTCTGAGGATTGGGTTTTGTTTGTTTTTGTGTTTTGTGGAGGTTTAGTTTGTATTTTGTTAGTTGGAAACGAGAAAAACTGAGTAGGAAGAAAGAGTTAAATTCTTTGTGATTGCTTAGCTGGCATATGGAGAACAAATTGTACAAGAATTGAAATGTGGCCGAGTTGTCGTGAATTGGTTAGGATGATTCTTTAAAACTGGAAGTTATCAAGGATAGAAATAAATGAAATTATGATAGAAGTTGAAATATTGCTGCTTATACAATCAGGTGAAATTAGGATAGAAGTTAATTGACATCTTACATTAAAATGAAATCGATATAATTTGTTTTTTTAACAGATTATGAAGAAGTCAGAGATTTTGTTGGCACTTGGTACCGATGATTTAAGATGACTCTTTTTTATTTTGAACATCCTGAATCAGACTCTACTTCATAGCGGATTTGTTTTGGGTGAATCATACCTATTATTTACCATTTTTAGTTTTTTTTTTTGGGGTGAATCATACCTGTGATTGACCAACTTCATATTCTAGATAATACGCTGATGACAGCCTAGCTTATAATTTCTTTTTTATTTATTTTCTAATTTGTGCATATGTTTTATATTATAAAGTAAGACTTCTATGATTTGTATAAATGAGAACGTACTGTAACTCCTGTCTGTTTGTAAATTGCAACTACTATCTTGGATAGTACTTGATCGATTTGTAAATGGATTTCTTTTCAACTAGTTATAATGTTCAAATCAATGAATGTGAACTTGGATGCTTCTAAAATTTCTGGTCGGATGTCACTTTGACTGTATTTTGATTTTCGTTATATCATTGCTTCAATACATTACTTTGTGAAATTTTTTTAATTTTACATTACTTTGTTTGAATCAATTATTTTGTTTTCTTTAAAATTCTCATTGTTACAAGACCGTACCTCGGCACATCTCTTTAATGCAGCTTCGATCTCTTGCATTTGTATTATAAATAGATCATTACTTTA
Source organism: Geum urbanum (assembly GCA_946800695.1). Lineage (NCBI taxonomy): Eukaryota > Viridiplantae > Streptophyta > Magnoliopsida > Rosales > Rosaceae > Geum > Geum urbanum. Next base: position 45,707,772 of record OX327013.1, read on the forward strand.
AGCATATGTACAGATTTCTCCTGCCATCTTTCAACTCCTCTGTTGTCTACATTTCGGTACTATTACTCACCGAAACAATAGTGGTAACACCGCCCCAACGGGGCGGGCAGCCACCTAGTAACCAACAGAAATGAGAAACGTGAGCTGAAAGGAAAGGAAATGGAACCCAAAAAAAAAGGAACCCGTAAGTGGTCTTTGACCAAGTTTATATGTAGTGGAACAGAGTCACCAGCTAGAAATTTCATGTATCTCAATCACTTCGATCGGGTACAATTACATTGAAGTTTCACCTAAAACTACCTAAAAAGATAATTTGGAATGTAGCCATGAGCAAATATGTGTACAAATTTTCCGTTTCCTGTTCAAGTGCTATCCCTCTACTTCATGCTTTGAAAGTTGCCTGGTGCCATTCCCCAAGCAAAAAACAAATCAAATCAACTTTGGAAGATACAAATCATACAATAATAATAATGAAAATTTGAATCTCAATTCCTTCTTCACGAGATTTCTTTGAGAGTAGAAATCTTCAAATTGCTATACCCAATTTCTTCATCTGTACATTCACCCCAGCAAGAACTACTACTACTCCTCCGTTTACAGCTTTTGAAGAACATGAAGCTGACAATTGTGTCAAGAACCACAAGAATTGAGTACAAGTAAGCAATCAAAACACCCTCCAAAACCATAGAGCGCCCAAGCTTCCCTTGAAAATGAAAAGCCCTGACAACTCTGTACTGAAACAATGCCTCAATTGCAGCCAAACCTAAACTGGCAGGCAGAGCAAGAAACAGAGCAGTTGAGGTTCTTCCTCTGATCACCAAACAAGCCTTGAGAACTGCCAAGTATCCACCTTTCTTCTCTGTACCCGACAAAACCAACGCCAAGTTGCAGACAATGAGAGCATTGGCGAGAACAATGGAGTACAGAACAGCCCCACAACCTGACAACAAGAGAAGGGCGTTGGGTGAGTCAGAGAGGCTGAAAGCCTCGAGAAAGTTGAAGGCGATGAAGAGGAGAGAGAAGACGGTGGCGTTGGCGGAGAGGATGAGGAGAGAGTTGAAGAGATAGGTTTTGAGAACTGGGGTGTAGATAGAAATTGCGGAAGAGAAAGATTGGTTCTTGGAGGAAGTGAGGGATTGGATTATGGAGGCTTTGGTGATGAGGAGGAAAGACAGAGCAAAGGGTAGTGTGAAAAGTGAGGAGGAGATTGTTTGGGAGAGTTTTTGGGTGAGGAGTGTGAAGAATTGTGAAGAGGGTGGGAAGCCTGCTGTGTTAAAAAGACTCTGGAGGCGGTTGTGGATGGTTAGGACTAGTGTTGATGATGAAGAAGAAGAAGCATAGGGAAGAATGGCTTGAGAGACTAGGACTGAAACAGAGAACGGAAATGCGATGAAGGCCGCAACTGAGGTGAAGTGTTGGTAGTTCTGAAGGAAAGTGTGGATCGATTTTCTGACGATCTTGGTTGCTTTCCCCATTGCTATTCTTGGGTTGTGTTGTTCTTCTTGCATTGAGAGAGAGAGAGAGAGAGAGAGAGAGAGAGAGAGAGAGAGGGAGGGAGGGAGGATTGGTATGAAATGTGGGAAGTTTAGGCAATTGAGGTATTATATTTGAAGTGGGTTTCTTAAACGATTTTCCCAATTATATTTTAAATGGGTCTCTTTCAAATGTCATGGTTAGTTAGATGACAGGAGGACTAGGAGGTTGAGGAGTTTTGTGTGTGCTTTGGACTGGCCAACAACTAAAACTAACCGATTTTACAGAGGTGGGGTGGAGTTTCAGCTTTGGGTAAAGCTTTGTTTTCATCAGAGGATAGATATGATCTTTGGCTTCTTTTGTGCTTCATCTTTGTAATCTCCAAAATTAATCCCCCTTGCTACGCACAATGTGTAACAAGAAACCTTTTCATGTGGCATGGCCTGTGCTGATGCAAAGAGTGTGTGTGTGCCTGCTTTTGGATTTTGCTTCTGCCTCACATTTTTGAGTTCTTTTGCTTTTGCTATATTTGTTCGTTGGTCGATGAATGATGTTGGCATTATGACTAATTATGTCTTGCAAGTAGCTTTGTGCTTCCCATGGCAAAAGTTGGGGTTCTTTTACATCCCTTGAATCTTAAGATCAAGGTATTTGCTTTCGGTTTAAATAGTGCTAGTTTGGATTCTTGACATAGTTTATTTGACATCATTTAAACTTTTGGGACTCCTCTGAGAAGGTAGTTATAGTTTGCCAAACTCGGCTCTCATACAATATCGGTGGATCTAACCAACTCTTGACCATGAGCTCCTCATATGAGAGTCATACTGGTAAACTCTAATTTTAGATATTTGGGCACAAATCTAACCAAATGTACTTGACATAGTAACCGAGGAACGGAATATAGTGTAGATGATCGAAAATCGAAATCGGTTAAAATGTCCGGCCAGCAAATTTTCATAATTAAAAAACTGAGGAAAGGAAAATTAGTGACTGAAATTTCAAGAAGAATCTTGTTTGCGATTCACGCCACTAAAAGGAGGGCCTTCCTTAGTTTGTACTTTGTAATGTTATGCAATGTTTCATGTGTTCTGTAAATGAAAATGCATATATGATCCTTAGCTTCCAAGATAGTTAATAATTATAACAATGTACGATTATGAGAGGAGAACAAGGTTAGGATATGTGGAAATTATTAAATATACGGATGGAGTAGACTAAGATGGGTTACCTTCTTATTATATCAACAGTTATTGTTTGATCCATCGAAATTTTGTTGAATTAGGTCAGATTATGACCCTCATTTTTAAATCAAACGACATCCATGGATTAATTAGGCTAGCTTCCATGCATGCATAAAGCTAGTCTCAGTAATGACTAATTTCATACTGCCTTTCTTAAGAATTATTAACAAGGAAAAGTAGGGTTAATTTGGTGCTTAACGATCGATCGATCACTGGCAGGCAGGCCGGTAGCTTGGTCAGGTAGCTTCCGGCAAACTCAACGCGTGGTGTGCACCATTTTGCTACAAGCTTAGCTTTAGGGTTCCACTCACTGCTAGAAAAATGAGTTTTAGCTACGGTACTATTGGAAACAGAAATTTGTGATTAATGGTTCTTTTGGCACTAGAGTGGCAACGGAAGGTATATATATTCGGTCACTGAGATACAAATAGTACTATTTGTGTGTGTGACTTAATTTCGAGTTTTGATATAGTTTTGGACATCAAAATTAAAGCTTAATGCTACATTTCATACGTACTACGCTACTGCAGTACTACCCAATTGCTTATTCTTCAGCTAATTACTATGCCAAACGAAGAAGAAACAGTCTGTTCTTTCTCATGTTAATTATTATCTACGTAAAAATGCAATTTCATTAGAATTGAGGCGTAGTTGAGGTACGGAACACTATTACCTAATAAGGTACACAAAAAAAGTGGATGCATATATATATATATGCATCAAAATGCATGAGTTTTTTATCATCACAATTCATATCATAGAGTTGGTGCGCACACTTTTGACCTCATGGATTAATTAATGGAGCTTTTCCTACTTGATTCTTTGATCAGAGATTAAGTAGTTCTGCATAATAATACATCATGCATGAATATGGCTTATGATCCATGTGGCATTACTAATTAACTAAACTTTTGTTCCAAGGAATACAAAATGATATTAGCTGTTTCTCTTCCCATTTGCTTCTTTTGGTGAAGTGTCTGTGTTTTGGGTGACCTTCCAACTGAAAAAGATACGAGAAATTTATACTTAATATGTATATCATATGCATGTAATCACAGATTAGGTAACTTAATCTGAGTTCCTATTTTAATCTCAGATCGAGAATAATCAATCTCCATATACTAGCTAACACCACTAATTATAGTTATCATTAATTCAATCTCACTTTACTAAACCTTAAAACCCTAAACCTTAATATCCTAAACCTCTTCAAATGATAATTAAACAACGTATTGCTTTTCGTTTTTGCAAGTGTAAAAATAGAGTAATGCTAAATCTTCAACAAGTCATTTTTAAGTATAAGTTAGGGTCATCAATTTCATGCATGTGTGCCTTGTGTGGCAGTGTAGCTGTTTAACTATTTACAATTCTATTTTGTTGATGAACGGACAAAATCATATTAATCATAGAATTGAACTTTGATTATATATATAGGAACTCTATATCTAATTAATAATTGAAGCTAGAGAAATCATTGCATATATAATATGAAGGAATCTCAATTAATCAGGAGCTACGGAGCTCATTTCATTTTCAATTTTTCGATATATATCGACCAGACCAATTAGTCACAGCACTTCCAGTTCATTATTTTCTGGGTTGCATGTCAATTTTTATTTTCTGTTTCTCAGGATGTGGGTTGTCGATCACCTTTAAACAGCGAGACAAAATTCCTCTCAACCTCATCTGTCGAGCAGCTTTGATACATAGTTTGATGCTTCAATAATGGAATCGAATGATTAAACTAGCTAAGCCTGTACATGCAAATGAGGAAGATAAATAAACAAATGGATTCCATCTGTTTCATACTCAATTTGGAACTGGAAACTTACCAAACCCTAGCTAGCTTGATCGAGTAGCAAACTAAGTACAGTTGAATGTATAATTTACGTCATCTCTTCCATATTAATTATTACCGAGAAATTGGATAGATAGAGCATTAGTTTGACTCCATAAAGTGGATGTTAATTTAATCTGTTGTGAGTAGTGACATTATATATCCAGGTATAAAGTGGAAAACGAACCACTTGAAACATGCCAATTTTTCAGTCTCTGTGGATTGCTTACGCTGTTATTGGAACCTATCTATCCAAACAACTTGATCAATATTTTGTATTGCAAAATTAAAAGTATCCAAAAAATAATTGGAGAGGATCTGTTTTAAATTAATCAAGATATAGAAGGAGGTTAGAACATGCTAAATAAATTGATTAGATCGATCAGTTCAAACATTCGTGTCAATGGGTTTAATCAACTTTGAAGTATCACCAAATTGATGTCACAGATCCAATAGTACGTATAGTACGTAGTGAAGGATCGAGATCGAATTAGGTCTCATTAAACAGTGACTATGTATATTACCGATCGCCCATGTATTTCAGGAAAATGAAAAACACATTCATATTTCTTATCGAATTTTCACTTTGACATCAATAGTGATTATAATCGGGTCGTCTCGCTAATCGATCTATGTGAAACTGATTGAGATTAACTAATGCTACACAATCATTTACACAATAACACGCATCTATACATTGACTTGATGAAGAAGTAGTTTATAGAAAGTTGCTGCATGCTGATGATCGAAGAGGCTAGGGCCATGACAGTACTGCAAGTTTTAGCTTTTGTGTGGCTTTAGGAAATCAAATGGGACCGAATAAGCAACTAGTTCTGTGTAAGCTTGTAAGTATGCAATTCTCTTGCATATGGGGAGCTTCATGCTATTGTACCTGCAATATCTGACATGGAGGTAGACTTGACCTTTAAAAATAACCAAACTGACTACACATATACATCTGCATGCAACTAACTCTATCTCTATCCACATCCCAGAAATGGGCTCGACCATTATTGTGAATTTGTGATCGATCAGAAGACAGAAGTTTGTGTAGTACGTACAACACATGAAGAATACTACTTATCATGATAAGGCACTCGATTGTTTAGACACCCTAGAGCTTGTCTTTATGTAATTCTATTAAATTTGAGACGTCCTATCAAATTAGTGTCTCTGGGCTTCTTGTGAGGAGTGGATATGGATTTATTCATTTATAGGACAATCCCTCCCATTGGTGATTGGGCCACTGTTTGTCCGAAGACCGAAGAGATGGATTGGGCCAAGACTGTCTTTGTTCTTGTCCAAATTAAAATAATTATTTATCTCCATTTCGATAAGTCTTTTTTCAGTTTTTTTAATCATTTTCCTTCTGAATCTGTTCTAAAGTTCAAGAATGAAACAAAAAATATTATCATCATTTCATAATCCACTAATCACATGGAATTTGAGCATGCTAAGACTTGAAATCAGCTATAAATTCTATAATCTAAAAAAAATGCTAAGTCACATATTCGAATATCGCAAATAAAATTATCGTAGTGTTTTAGGAAATAAGAATATGGAGAGAATAGTATGAAGCAATGAATTGTGTAACTTTATTAATGAATGAGCAACTCCTATATATAGGAGAGTACAAGAGGTACAATCAGGAAAGTAATCTTATTACAATACTGGATAAGTTATACTTGCCATATCCTGTAATCTCCACCATAACTAGGAACATCAAATATCCTACAACACTCCCCCTTTGTGCCGGTGTATGGTGGTGATGCCTCTTCATTTGCTTCATTGGTGCCTCATCAAAAACCTTGTCGAGCCAAAAACCTTTGCAGGAGAAAAATCGGTCTCGCCAAGTAAAAAGAGTGCAGATCGTCGTAGACAATGATATGACACATAGCTATGTTGCCTCATTAAAAACTTGCTAAGTAATAAAAACCCAGTGGGATAAAAACAACCTTAGTCAAGGAAAAAGAGTGCAACGTGTCCTTCACATTCAGAAACGCTCATGTGTATGCTAGACTCCCCCTGATGTCTGCATCTATCCTTGATACTAATAATCAAGGCAGCTTAGACAAGCTGAGCAACCCTATGCTCTTCACATGCTTCTGGAATGTGGATTTGGGCAATGACTTAGTAAATAAATCTGCCACATTGTTCTCAGATCGAACTTGGTTAATCTGGATCTTGAGAAACTCTTGTTGTTGCTGATTATAAAAATACTTAGGCGATATATGCTTGGTATTGTCGCCTTTGATGTAACCTTGTTTCATCTGCTTAATGCAGGCCGCATTATCCTCATAAATGCATGTAGGTTCATCAGTAGTGGATCCCAATCCACAAGTCTCACGAATATGTGTAATAATGGACCTCAGCCATATACACTCCTTAATTGCCTCATGAAGAGCAATAATCTCAGAATGATTCGTGGATGTAGCGACTAGGGTCTGCTTTGTAGACCTCCAAGATATCGCGGTATTTCCCATAGTAAAGACATATCCTGTTTGGGAACGACCTTTATGTGGATCAGAGAGAAATCCAGCATCAGCAAAACCCGTCAACACATCACAAGGATTGTTGGTATAGGGGGTAAAGGGAATGGCGTCACCATCTTCAATGGCACGTCCTTTCGATACGGTGGCTTTCCTTCTTGTCTCTCTGTAGGGATAAAACAAGCCCATATCTATCGTACCCTTCAAGTACCTGAAGATATTCTTAATGCCTGTCCAATGACGTTGCGTGGGCGCTGAGCTAAATCTAGCTAACAAGTTCACAGCAAATGAGATGTCCGGTCTTGTGCATTGAGCTAAGTACAGTAATGCACCTACTGCACTTAGATAAGGCACTTCAGCCCCTAACAGTTCCTCGTCCTCATCCCTTGGACGGAATGGATCCTTTTCTGGATCTAGGCTGCGGACTACCATGGGGGTGCTAGCAGGATGTGCCTTGTCCATGTTGAACCTTCTTAACATCTTGCGGACATAAGCAGCCTGGTGGACTAATATTCCACTACTATGGTGTTCTAGCTCAAGGCCTAGACAAAACCGTGTCTTCCCAAGGTCCTTCATCTCAAACTCGGATTTCAAGTACTTCGCAGTATCCCTTAATTCATCAAGGGTTCCGATGAGATTCATATCATTGACATAGACTGCTACTATTGCAAATCCGGAACTTGTTCTTTTAATGAACACGCAAGGGCATAGCTCGTTATTCACATATCCCTTCCCAATCAAGTATTCACTTAGGCGGTTGTACCACATACGCCCGGATTGCTTCAATCCATACAGTGACCTTCTCAATCTTATAGAGAATGCGCTCCGTGGTTTAGAGCTACTTGACTTGGGTAATTCGAACCCATCAGGGACTCTCATGTATATCTCTGAATCTAGATCCCCATAGAGATATGCAGTAACCACATCCATTAGCTGCATGTCCAGTTTTTCGGAAACTACCAAACTGATAAGGTAGCGGAATGTTATGACATCCATTACGGGAGAATACGTCTCCTCGTAGTCAATACCAGGGCGTTGTGAGAAACCTTGCGCCACAAGGCGAGCTTTGTATCTTACAACCTCATTATTCTCATTACGCTTTCTAACAAAGACCCATTTATGTCCTACAGGTTTTACACTTTGCGGGGTTAGCACTACCGGGCCAAACACCTATCTCTTTGTTAGTGAATCTATTTCAGCCTGGATTGCATCTTTCCATTTGGGCCAATCTGATCTATGTTGACACTCTTCAACAGATCGAGGTTCGATGTCATCATGTTCTATGAGTTCATGTGCAACTGAGAATGCAAATGCATCGTCAATGATCATAGATTCTCTCTCCAAAATCTCATGTATGCTAGCATAATTCATCGAAATTTCTTTATTCACTGAACTAAGATCAACCGTTGGAACTCCCTCCAAATTGGTTGTCTCAAGGACATAACTGTAGTCAGGAATAATTTCATGAGATGGATTCTGAGAGTTGATGAACAATGGATCTTGTTGTGCCGATATCCCCCTCTTCCTAGGGTGAGTATCCATCGAACCTACAGGTCTCCCCCTCTTCCTTTGGGGAACCGTGGCCTCAGCCACCACACGTCCACCATGTGTGGCGGCGCTGCTCTCTCCCATCATAGGGGTGGCGGCATGACATCCTCCCTATGGGATGTCAATCCTTGCAGGCACATTTGCAGCAGGTATATGTGATCTTGTCACTTTAGCAAGGTCAACAAACGTATCAGGCATCAAATCTGCTACGTTACCAAGCTCTATAATTCTCCTTACTTCACTATCTGCTAGTGAGGAGCGGGGATCAAGATGAGACAAGTTAGGGACTGACCATGACAATTCCTGTCGTTCATGTGTCCTTCCTCCCCCTAACGACGGGAAGTTTGTCTCATCAAAGTGACAATCCGCAAATCTTGCGGTAAATAGATCGCCTGTCAAGGGTTCTAAGTAGCGGATTATAGTTGGTGAAACAAAACCAACATATATGCCCATTCGTCTCTGAGGACCCATTTTATTGCGTAAAGGTGGTGCAATTGGCACATAGACTGCACAACCAAATATGCGTAGGTGCGAAATATTCGGCTCATATCCAGTAACCAACTGGTACGCAGAAAATGGTTGTCTAGCAGCGGGTCTAAAACGAATAAGCATTGCTGCATGTAATATTGCATAAGCCCAAGCAGAAGCGGGTAGGTTGGTACGCATGACCAAAGCCCGTCCAACCATTTGAAGTCTTTTAATGGTGGCTTCTGCGAGACCATTTTGGGTGTGTACATGGGGAACTGAGTGCTCGACATCAATCCCGATGGACATGCAATAATCATCAAATGTTTGCGATGTAAACTCCCCAGCATTGTCGAGACGGATCGACTTTATAGGATGATCGGGGTGGTGAGCCCTCAAATGAATAATCTGGGTAAGTAGTTTAGCATATGCAGCATTTCTTGTGGACAATAATGCGACATGTGACCAGCGTGTCGAAGCATCCACCAATACCATAAAGTATCTAAATGGTCCGCATGATGGGTGGATGGGTCCACAAATATCACCTTGGATACGTTGTAAGAATGGAATATTTTCTTTGGTGTCTTTAGCGTAAGAGGGTCTCGCTCCTACCTTGGCTAAAGAGCATGCTTTGCAGAACGAGCGATGAGCATTAGACATCACCAATGAGGATGCTGGCGTTTGCTCAATGTCTCCATGGACTTGGGAAGCATCATAGGGGACGAGAGCACCACTCTTGGTGTCAAGTCGTCTCCTCTTGGGTGAGGAGGCGTCGGTATGAGGCCGACCATGGATGGTGGCGCCACCCCTCTTGGTGCCCACCTCCATGTTTGTGTGAACCGCTCTTTGGTTCTTGCTTCCTTTCGCTCGAAAGAATGGATGTCCGTTTGAATTCTTCAAAATTCGGATCATCATATCACGACCTGGGTGTCCCAGCCTGTCGTGCCAAAGCATATATGTGTCTGAGTCCCATAAGTCATCTCTTATGACATGGTGTGACTCTACAACTCTCATAGTTGTAATACATAGCCCATTTGGCTGACACATGAGCTTCTCTAGTATTCGGTTTCTGCCAGAATCACTAGAAGTAATGCATATATATTCCATTCCATTCTCACAATGAGTATTGATATGAAATCCGTTGGCTCGGATGTCTCGACTACTCAGTAGGGTCCTGGGAGCCCTAGGAGCATAGAGAGCATTATCAATGATGAGTTTTGTTCCATTTGGCAACAAAAGTTGGGCTTTCCCTCGCCCTTGGATCAAATCCGAAGACCCACCCATCATTGTGGTTAGAGATGTTCGACAAGGCATACAGTCGATGAAGAGTTGTCTGTGACGAAGAATGGTATGTGTGGTTCCGCTATCAATGAGGCATTCAAGCTCTCCTGGAAACATACCTACAAGAAAACAAGTCTTGTATGAGGAAAGATCGAAAAATTAACTCAAAAATTTTTCTAGGGATATGCCTTCTACCCATCGAAGCATCTCCCTCGGGTTTTCCTCAGGTTTTGGCCTTCCTCGGGCAAACTGACCTCCGAGTACTTAAATAGGCATAACTTTGTCTAGAAAATAGCTTTGACGTTCCGGATGAAGTTCTAGAAACTAGATATCCGTAGCTTTCCGAGCATATAATACTCATATACTGGATCGTTTTGAATCAATCCCAGATTCATGTCAAAGCTAAGCAATCTGCACAGCCAAATACGTTATGTCGGTTTCAGACCTCTGTCTAGTAAAACGGGCATAACTTTTTCTAGAAAATAGATATCGACGAGATGGACATAGTTCTAAAAACTAGAAGTCCATATATTTTCAGCCATATGTCATCCATATGTTGGTTTATTCTGGAAAAATTCCAGTTTGTCGTCGATGTCAACTGATCTGCAGAGCAGATTCTGTTGTGCCCTGTTTCTGACCTTTGTCTAGTAAAACAGGTATAACTTTTTCTAGAAATTAGCTATCGACAATCCGGAGGTAGTTCTGAAAACTAGACATCCGTAACTTTTCAGCCATATGCCACTCATATGCTGAATATTTCTGGAAAATTTCCAGTTCGTTGTCGAAGCTGGCTGATAGTGCAGCAGATTCTGTTTTCTGCGATTTTGGGGATTTATAGCACTCTTAGCTATCCCAATAGATACATGGACGAATTTGTAAGTTTGCTAGGACATCTAAAGTCATTTAGGTAGCTCTTTTCACTTATGACCAGGTGAAGAGAGATCAATGTAGGTGAGACATAAAGTCCGCTCAAATACCTTTATCGAAATCTCTTGTCCTACACATCACAAGTTACTAAGGTGAGCCCTAGTAGACGATAGGTTTGTAGCAACCACAAAACATGTATATTACACAGAAAATGTAGACAAGCCTATTATTAATAAGCCAAAACAATGCCTTTATTAATAATGCCAACGAGCTACATCAAAGTTTACTAATCCAAAAATTTGACGAATTACAATGTCAATGATAAGACTTAGGCCACATGCCTTTATTAATGGAAAACATAAAGCTCTAATCAAAATCTGGTATCTCAGTAATTGAGTCTCTGCCAATTTTGAAGTTTGCCTTAATGAGATTAGCCTCTGGTCCATCTCTATCTTCTGCTTCGTTGTTTCTTTGATCCTTAAAATTCGTAAAATCTGAGCACACTTGCTTGTTGATTTTCTTCCGAATTATTGGTGTGTCAGAATGCAACTAAATTTTTCATACTCAAACTAGACACGTACATGAACACTTTTGCAAATTTTCATAATTTTTCGAGACCTGTAGCTAGGTCGAATAATTTGTACAATAGTATGCAGAAAACAGTTCCGAAAACTGATGTGTTCAAGGATCAAGTAGATTCGAGAAACATCATGTGTCTTATCTTAGACTCTCTTGGCATTGGTACCTCAGCCTCCATGGCTTCCTTGGTCACCACGGCCTCTATGGTCGGCGCTTCCTCTATCATGGTCATTGATCATGACCTTCATGCGCCAACTTATGGCGTCCTTCCTTGTGTGGGCGGTGGTGGAGACCAAAAAACTGTCTCATCAAGATTCCCTTAACTTAAGGGTTCCGCCCCTTGCGCTATTCTCTTGATGCGCTTTCATAATTCGCATAGTGAACACTCTTAGTTCCAACTTGCCTTGAATTATGATTATGTAGAGGATTTTCTCGATCAAATTTTGCTCTACAATTGCTTTCCGCATAATTGGAGCATGGATCTAAGCTTAAGCATCTCATAGTTGATTGATGCAATTTGCTTGAAGTCGGAAAACCACATGCTATTCCACTTCTCTTTTAGATCCGGGAGCATGGTGTCAATGCACTTTTGCATATCAAACACCATGAGAAAACAGAAGATGTATTAGTTTCGCAGTCGTTAGAGACTTCCTCGACAACTAATTTGTTTTTCAATAAAATATTTGGATTAGACCTTCACTTTGATGTATATGGTCTTACGAACTCTCTTTGTTCGTTTTAATCGATGCTTTTATGAACACTCTTTGTTCAATCGATTTTGTGAACGCTCTTAGTTCACTCATGAACGCTCTTAGTTCATGTGGGAACGCTCTTAGTTCCAAGAATGCCCACCTTCAAGAAAGGTGCGGTGTAGAAAGGAGGGATAGGATGTTATCCCGAAATCCCTACGGAAAAATTCAAATTTCCCAAAAGAGTAGGTTATTTTGAAAAAGACAAAGCTGAGTATATAAAACTTACTTGTTGTTTTATTACAGAACAATTCTTTTTCTTCTTCTTTTTTCTTCGGGATCACATCAGTTATTGCAGTCGGCGGTAGTGCTCAATTTTAGGGCTTCGTGCTGATAACGTGTTTTAGGAAATAAGAATATAGAGAGAATAGTATGAAGCAATGAATTGTGTAACTTTATTAATGAATGAGCAACTCCTATATATAGGAGAGTACAAGAGGTACAATCAGGAAAGTAATCTTATTACAATACTGGATAAGTTATACTTGCCATATCCTGTAATCTCCACCATAACTAGGAACATCAAATATCCTACAACAACTCTGGACTTCTTATGACGTCCAGAGCTTGTCTTTATGTAATTCTATTAAATTTGAGACGTCCTATCAAATTAGTGTCTCTGGGCTTCTTGTGAGGAGTAGATATGGATTTATTCATTTATAGGACAATCCCTCCCATTGGGCCACTGTTTGTCCGAAGACCGAAGAGATGGATTGGGCCAAGACTGTCTTTGTTCTTGTCCAAATTAAAATAATTATTTATCTCCATTTCGATAAGTCTTTTTTCAGTTTTTTTAATCATTTTCCTTCTGAATCTGTTCTAAAGTTCAAGAATGAAACAAAAAATATTAGCATCATTTCATAATCCACTAATCACATGGAATTTGAGCATGCTAAGACTTGAAATCAGCTATAAATTCTATAATCTAAAAAAAATGCTAAGTCACATATTCGAATATCGCAAATAAAATTATCGTAGCACTTTGAGTTAATATATAATAATCGGATTCATACTAGCAGTGGTAATAGTGAACAAGTGCTGGTACTCCTACCTGTGTTCGATCTGCACTACCAACAATCTTATGTTGGGTGCAAAATCTATAAATTTTCCTGCGAAAATTTATATCTATGAGCTGGTGTGATAGGTACGTACGTTTCTACATTAACATCTTCAAAATTGACGTTGTAAATTTGTTCTTACGCTAATAATATAGTGTAACCAAACTCTCACCAAACATTTTGTAACAAAAAAAAATCAGATACATCGAGAGATTGAGAGAGAACAACCCATAAGTGATGCAGACAAAGCTCATGAATTCCAAAACGATAAGGACAAACCAATCATCCAATCTCTTGCTACCCTCCATCCCCACTTTGATTCATCTTTCAATACTTACTATTCACTTCGACTATTCTAAGCTCTATTTAGCCATAGTATGCAATAAGGATTAAGAAGAGACATTACACGGATTTAGCTTATTAAACCAATGTTTAGTTGACTTGAAAACATCCCAAATGGCAACAACTCCGGCCGAAGAATCAGTGGTCGCATCTTTCTCTTACCACAATGTCAGAGAACAAAATAAAACCAATACCAAATAGACTAGATAAAAATGTGGATGTAACCAAGTCAACGTGGCCTAGCGCATCTCCTATGGTTTTTTAGTTTCCACATAAATCAAACTCACTCTTGGCCAAAAATTCCAAGTTGTTGACTCAAATTCTCTTCGACTTATATTAAAACTTAGGGTCACACACAATCACAAAGATACACACTAATATATCAATTTAGGCTTTGGACTAATCACTTGTGGAGGTTTGTGATGAGCTTTGGTGCTCTTTACCCTTTAGACGGTTGCCGTTTCCCAAACCCACCAACGGTATCAACTCGACGGCTTTCCTTATACAACAAACACAACTTGTAATCACTCCACTCTGTCTCCAACTCATTCCATCTCTCTCACATTTCTCTTCACAATGCAAAAATCACTAACCGATACTTAAATCGAAACGAGCATACATTTCTAATTGATTAATAGTTGCATCAGTGTCCTCGCTTCAACGAAGTGTAGATGACATTATCGAACCTCCCAACATCAAAAAAGAAGAAGATAACGGAACTCGTTTTTCCAAAAAGATGATGAGGGTGAGGCGGCCTGTAGTGTGGTGCCACGCGTGCAAGCAGTCAAACGTCGACCGGGTGTACGTAGAGCAGACAACAGAGGATTAGGGGGGGCGAAAATATGGGAAAAGGGTACACAATTAAAAGTGATTACGGAAAAAGTAGAAGCATCTTCAGAGAGAGAGAGAGAGGGACGTAGTGGAATGTGGTCCGTAAATGAGAGCAAGGGGTAGAGGGACGAACACGACTCATTACTAGTCAGTCTCTCTATTAGCTATAAGCAGCTTCTTCTTCCAAAGCTTCAAGCTTTGAAGTCTTCATACTCTCTTAAAGCTTCGTAAAGTTTCAATTTTGATCGGATTCGGATTCGAAAGTTTCATACTTTACTCCGCCCACCATGTCTGCCGAGTCTGAGCCGTCGTCGTCGTCGTCGTCGTCGTCGTCCACCTCGGGATTCGTATCGGACGGCCCTGATGACGTGGAAGACTACATTTCGGTGACACTCTTATCCTCTAAACCTCTAACTGAATTGTGCGTCATTACTTATTTTTATTTGTTTGATTTAATTTGCTTGAGAAAATGTGAAGAAATTGAGTGAGTTTTTATGGGTTGGAGCGTAGAAAACAATGGGGTTGTAGTTAGACGTGTGATGTATGAACAATGGTGGAGTTTTGTTGATGCATTGGAGTTTTTGTTTGTCTTTGCTGTAGTTTATTCTACAGTGTTTGTTTGCCGAGAAGAGTTTAATGTAAAAACAAGTTGAATTTGAGTTTGTTTTATTTGTTTTCCTTTGGGTTTTCACTCTGCCAGCTGTTTGTTTTTGTAAGTGAATTGATTGGTTTCTGGATACTCTGGATTTTTTATATAGCAAATTGTAGATTGGTTCATGATATCATTCGGTTGAATTTAAGAGTGTAGTAGTCTAGTAGACTAGTAAGGAATCTGAAGGGTGAGACAATGTTCGAATGCAGGATGATGCAAGAGAACCATCGCTTCCGTGGGACATATTTAGTCATGTTTTTGATCTTGTGCAGAAGGGAAACCTGGCTTTTCGAGAGAATCGATTTGAGGAGGTGACAATTTAGCTTGTATTTAATTTCAGCGTATATTTTAATTTTGGGTGTCTTTGTTGATTCAGTATTTATTCCAAGAAATGAAAGTCTATAGTCCTTTTATATTGAGTGATCAGAATGGTTATTTCTTGTCTTTCTAAGTAACTAGAACTCTGAATTTCCATTAGTTTATTAGTATTTTTTTATTCTTCAGGCAATTAATTGCTACTCAAGAGCCAATAACATTAAACCATGTGATCCTGTTATTCTTGGCAACCGAACTGCTGCTTATATCAGGTTAAGTTTCACAACTGTCTTTTTAATTTTATTTCTGTGTGCACTAGATTTTGTATTATGAATTATCCAGGGTTTTTTTTTTCTGCAAGGTTTTAACAAGGTTTTGTTACACTATGTTTGAACCTATTCTTACAGGATCAGTAAATTTCTTAAGCGCATACCAGCATCGGCTTCTGAATATAGAGCTCGAACTGGCTTGGATCCTACAACACATGCTGAAGTACATCTTAGTGGCTAATTATTTATTTATTAGGAGTAAAGAACAATTTCAACCATATACCTTTAGAAATATTCTAAAAAAATTCAATTGTTCTTTTCAGCTTGCTTTAAAGGACGTGGAGAAGCTAATCAATCTGCGAAGTAATTCCGCAAAACCGTACATGTTGAAGGCAGAAGCTCTTTGTTTGGTAAGGAAGTCCTCCTATCCTCTTGTGTATTAACATCATTAATTTTTTTAAACCTGGGTCACTATATGTTCACCATATAATTGATTGATTTCCTCCACACCTAAGCTAACCATGATTTGAATTTACAGTTGGAGAAATATGAAATGGCCCGTGATGTTATTCTTTGTGGTCTTCAGGTGGACCCTTTTAGGTATTTCACTACTGTATCCATATGTTGATTACTGAACAAAAGATAGATTCTCACTGGCTACATACTGTGCTGATTCTGAGGTTCTGATGTGCTTTATGTGCTTAATCTGTAGCAATCCTCTTCAATCATGTCTTCAGAATTTAGAGAGAATACAAGTTAGCTTGACAGGGAATGGAAGCCATAGAAAACGGGAACGCAAGCCAGAACGCAGCGATGATTTTGATTGCACTTTATGTTTCAAGTTGCTCTATGAACCTGTGACAACACCATGTGGGCATTCTTTTTGCCGGTCATGCCTATTTCAGTCAATGGATCGAGGTGAGAGTTTGGCTATTATTGAATTCTTTTAATTGTGCTTGCAATTACTGTCCTTTTCCTCATATTCTCCCCCTTGACTTCTACTAATTAATGTAGGTAACAAGTGTCCATTGTGCCGAACAGTTTTGTTCATTAGTCCTAGAACATGTGCGATCAGGTAATCTTTTCATTTTCAGAGTTCAATAGAACGGTATGCTTCGTTTGTGTTTATGAGTTTGTAATCAACTAATCTTTTACTCTTTTACCAGTGTGACTCTTAATGACATTATACAAAAGAACTTCCCAGAGGAATATGCTGAAAGGAAGTCAGAGAATGACACGATGACGAACTTTGGTGTTGATTTGATGCCACTCTTTGTAATGGATGTTGTTCTTCCCTTTCAAAAGTTTCCACTACACATTTTCGAGCCTCGGTATAGACTCATGGTAAACCGGTTAACATGTCTTATACTTGCACACATTTCACTTAGAAAGTGTGAATAGACAATGCATTTGCCAGCTGATCTATGCTGACAAAATTGTCTAGTAGTATTTTGTACCAAGTCATCTAGTAGCATTTTATGTATCGTTTGGCCACTGTAGTATATGTCATATGCTGTTCTTGAGAAATGTTTACGGATCATTTTGTTTAATATTTGAAACTTATACAACAGGTGAGGAGGGTAATGGAAGGCAACCGTCGGATGGGAATGGTAGATTATTGACACTGGTCCTTTTTCTTTCCCTTTTAACTTTTATGGTGTATCAAGGTTGACTAAAATTTGTAAATGTTGCTGATTGTGGCTTGCTATTCAATTGCTTAGGTCATCCTTGATTCCACAACAGGCTCCATAGCTGATTTTGCTTGCGAGGTGGAAATTACTGAGTGGGTCCTTCATCCTTCTTAACTCAAAATTCTAGGACGACTGGAGAATCATTTTGAGTATGAATATGTCCATAAAAGAAAACAACTGAATATATTTGGCTAATTGCTATCTATGTAGGTGTGAGCCACTTCCAGATGGGCGTTTCTATTTAGAGGTTAGACACTATTGCAGTATTGCTGATATGCTCAAATCCCTTCTTATGCACTGTGTTTTTCTTTTCAATGCATTAGAATGGCTAAAAGTTGTTTGCTTTCAAAGAGTGTAAATTTGTTTTTGAGAAAACAAAAGAAAAGGGCTTCTCCAATTGTTCATTCAGCACATTTCTGCTCAAGTTATGATTTTTATCCTTTTGAATGGTATATGATATGTTTGTTTTCACAGATTGAAAGTCGTCGAAGATTCCGCATAATTCGATCTTGGGACCAAGATGGGTGAGCTGTCGTATGATGTGTCAAGCTTTTTATTTGATTTGTTGTTACTACTCTTGTTCGATATCTTATCTTTGTAATGTATTACTCAGGTACCGAGTTGCAGAAATTGAATGGGTACAGGATATATCTCCACCGGTAGGATCTAGAGAGAGAGAAGAAGTAAGTTAATCATAATTTTGATTTGCATATTGATATTCTCCGTATGAGTGATTCATTTATGTAAATATTCTTTTGAATGAAAAATAGGATTCATGAATGCAGAATGTCGTACCACCCTGATCGATTATTTTTGTTTTTGTTTAAAAAAAGTATTATTCTCGTTATTCTTCTAACTTCGACATTACTACAGTTGCAGGAATCGACGAATAATGCAGCAGAATATGCTCGGTTATGGATAGGACGGGGTAAAAGAGCAGCAAGCCGAGGTATAACATATTTCCAATCAGACCTGTTTTAAGAGTAATGCCAGTGTACATAAGATTTCCCTATTCCAATAATGTGTCTTCCCATGTACCCTATATGTTTAATGACACTGGCCGTTTACAGATAGAAGAAGACTTGAGAAACTTCTCAGCATAGAAGCAATGATGCCATCAGTTCAAGATCCTGAGCGCTTCAGTTTCTGGGTAAGCCTATTTATACGTAATATGTTTTTTCTATTTATTTGCAAGTATACATGACTGCACCATCATCTTATTGACAGTTATTAGTTATGTTCTGATGCAGCTGGCTTCTCTTTCAAACCGACGTCCTCACGAAAGATTGGATCTCTTGCGCTTGAGAGATACAAAAGAGGTACTATCTCAAGATCTCACGAATGCCAATGCCTATTGATTTCCTACTGAACAACAGAACTTCCAGGAGAGGATTAATTTGGCTGTCCGATTACTAATATCTACTCTCTGTATTTACATACTAAGATGCTCTTGCATTTTTGGCATTGCAGAGAATACAACGGGGACTAAGATATCTCAGAGCAGAAGAACAAAGCTGTCAAGTGCAATGAGAAATGCTGCAATAGTAGGGTCAGTTCTTCACAATTCTTATCGATATATATTCTAGAATGTATACTCATACAAACAAAATTGTATACTCCAAAACTCAACATTCTTTGATCCACTGAATGTTAGCGGATCCATGTTATTTGTTGCAACTTATAGAGGTCTTAGACACTCGATACCAAATACTTATGAATTAAATAGGATATCTTTTACCAGCCAAAATCCCCTGTTTCATATATCATATCTTCTGATGCTACTAGATTAATCAGTTAAATTTCTGGAGTGTGATGAAAGAAGCTTGACACCTTTCAGTTCAAGAGTTGACTTTTAAGACTATCCCCAACCTACTCTGGCCTGCATTTGAATTTTTATAGTTTCTGGTTTATATGCCCCCCATCATCTCCATTGGCAGCTGTAATGTCTGTTAGGATATGCCTTGAATCAGCTAAATTAATCTGTTATGCTGGATTGTGGTTTTCTGTTGGGCCTACTATTCGGAGGTATATGTATCCTTTAGGTTATTAACCTAGTGTGATATTTTGTAATCTGTAATCCGTTTTCTTCAAAATGATTAATAAAACTGTTCTCCTCTGCCTGTGGACGTAGCTAACATATTGTTAGTGAACCACGTAAATCTGTGTTATTTCTTACATTCGTTATAACAATGTCTGTTACTTATCAAGCATAATCAGACTGAGAAAGTTCTGTCACAAAAATAAGAACATTCATTTTTGACTTACATCTGAATAGGATGCTATATATAACGGTATAACCCACGAACTTTGGCCAAAATGCAATAATGGACGTCTTTATTTTTTGTTATTTTTGTTTTGGATCAATATTATGCTAAAACTGAAGTCACAGATATGTATTAGCAAAAATAAACTAGATAACATTGGCTTGAAGGGCCCAACGCACAACTCGCCGTCCTTCCCCAACTTTTCGTTTTGTTTTACCAATTCCATCAAAAGAACTCAAAACTAACAAAACATACATTCATCTCTGCACGTTTTTCCTTTTGCTTGCTTCTTTCTGGTGTTTCAACCATTTCATACATAAACATCCACAAAACCCACGTTACATTTTGATCCTCCCCTAGCACCACCACAAAACCCCTTTGTCGTCGAGTCTCGAGTCCTCCTGCGTTATTGATCATAGCTTGCCGGATACCTCGCCTATGATCATTAATGCCTCTGCCACCACCGCCGCCATAGAGACCGCCTCATTAGGGTAGTGATATTAACCGCATTGTATATATGATGGGGAGAGAGACCAATGTAGCATCATACCATGCTCCTAAACACCTCTCCCCCCTCTCCTTCCATTTCCTTCTCCTATTCGCAATCTTCAACGTTCCAACAAACAATGGTGTCTCGGCCCAAGGCCTAGCCAACTCCTCATTGACATTCACACCTCCCGACAACTTCCTCATTGATTGCGGCTCTTCGCAACAGGGCTCGCCGATGGAAGGACGTTCTAATCTGACCGCGAAACGCTGACCTCTTGTCTACAAATGAAGACTTCCATGCCTCAGCTGATTCCATCACAGCGAATGCCTCTTCAAACATTGCACCGTCTTCGGAACCTCTGTTTCCCACGGCGAGGATCTTCTCGGAAGATTCCACGTACACATTTTACATTAACAAGCCCGGCCGCCATTGGATCCGCCTCTACTTCTACCCTCTCCAACACGAGACGTACAATCTCTGTGAAGCAGTTTTCACGGTGACAACAGACAAGTACGTTCTCCTGCAGGACTTCTCTGCCTCGGACAAAGCCACATTGGTGTTCAAAGAATACCTCGTCAATATATCAGACAGCAAATTCTCTCTTCATTTCCGACCAAAGAAGAAGTCTTGTGCTTTTGTCAATGCCATTGAGGTTGTCTCTGTTCCCGAGACTGTTTTCACAGACAATGCTGCCTCGGTTCCCATAGCCGCAGACTTCAGCGGCTTGCGAAACTATGCTTTCCAAGTCCGGTACCGGCTGAACATGGGAGGTCCCATGATCACGCCTCAGAATGACACATTGTCAAGGACTTGGGAGCCTGACACTGCGTACAATGCATTTCCACAAGGCTCTCAAAACGTGACGGTGGAACTGAGCATTGTCAAGTATCCCAGGAGTGGAGCTAGCTCGTTGGTTGCGCCGAATTGGGTGTACGCGTCTGCTCAACACATGCAGGATTCCATGACGAACCAACAGAATTTCAACCTCAGTTGGAAGATGAGCGTCGAGGAGGACTTTTCATACTTGATCAGGTTGCATTTCTGTGACATTGTGAGCAAAAGTCTTAGTACTTTGTACTTCAATGTCTACATCAACGGCATGATGGCTGTCTCGAATCTTGATCTCTCTTCGCTCACCGGGAAGCTTGCCACTGCTTTCTACAAAGACTTTGTGCTCAACTCCACCGCGGTGTCTGGCTCGAATAACACCATCAACATTCAAGTTAGTCCTGGTACTACTCAGTCGGGGACTCAAGATGCACTGCTCAACGGAGTTGAGGTCATGAAATTGAACAACGTAGCCAAAAGCTTGGATGGAATTTTCGGCATTGATGGGAAGTACAAATGGCTGGTGAAATCCTCACACACAATGATGATGTTGGAGCTGTTAGTGTTTGTTTCATGTTCTGTTAATAATTCCTAGTTATTAGGGAATGCTTCTATTTCATTAGCCACTTACCACGTTTCTAGTTAGTGTATAACGTGGGCTGTTTATTTCAATTCCAGTTTCAGTGTAAAGGCTATTTAAGCCGCAAGCTTGTTTGAATTCAATATGAAAGTATTCTCCCAAATTTTGAGTTCTTGCTTTGTTCTTTCTTGAGTTCTTAACAAATTTGGTATCAGAGCCCCAACAAGGGGCCTGATTGAGTGAAGTTAGGAACTGCAGTTTCCTAACGTGAGAGATGTGAGAGCAAACACAGGGTGAGAGAGAGAGAAACAGTGTTTGTGGAGAAAATGGCAGAGGGAAGTAGCAGTGGTTTCGTACAGGCCTTTATCCCAAAATTTGACGGGCACTACGATCACTGGGTGATGTTAATGGAAAATTTTATCCGCTCCAAAGAATATTGGGATGTCGTAGAGAATGAAATCTCAGAAGAGGTGACACAAGGAGCTGAAGTTGTTGAATCAAGACCCTTCTCTACGGTGGTAGCAGAACGAGCACAACCATTAGAAGCACAACGCAAATTGATCGAAAACTAGGCAGAAGCACGATGCAGATTGATCGAGGAGCAGAAGTTGAAGGACTTGAAGGCAAAGAACTTTCTTTTCTAGGCAATAGATCGTAATATCCTGGAAACAATTCTCAACAATGAGAGCTCGAAGAGCATCTGGGATTCAATGAAGCAGAAATATCAAGGATCCAATAGAGTCAAGCGTGCTCAGTTGCAGGCTCTTCGAAGGGAATTTGAGATTTTGCACATGAAGGAAGGTGAACCTGTAGATGAATACTTTGGTCGAACTCTGACCATAGCCAACAAAATGAAGGCTCATGGTGAGAGAAACATGGATGCTGTGGTGATCAATGAGAAGATACTGAGATCCATGAATGCAAAGTTTGACTATGTTGTACATTCAATTGAAGAGTCTAATAACTTAGACACCTTAATCATTGATGAACTACAAAGTAGTCTTCTTGTGCATGAGCAAAGGATGATGGTCATGGAGGAGATGAACAAGCTTTGAAAATCACTGAAGAAGAAAGGAGTGGAGGAAGAGGCCGAGGTCGTGGAGGCTTCAGAGGAAGAGGTAGAGGCAAAGGCAGACAACCATTCAACAAGGCTATTGTTGAATGTTACAAGTGCCACAAACTGGGACACTTTCAGCATGGATGTCCTAGTTGGGAGAAAGGAGCCAATTATGCTGAGCTTGATGAAGAAGAGGAAATGCTGCTTATGTCCTATGTGGAGCTTAACAACTCCAAGAGAGAATATGTGTGGTTTCTTGACTCTGGATGTAGTAATCATATGTGTGGGATCAAGGCTTGGTTTTCTGACCTGGATGAGCAATACAGACAATCGGTGAAGTTGGGGAATAACATGAAGATGACTGTTATGGGGAGAGGCAATATCAGGTTGCAAGTTAATGGGATAACTCAGGTAATCACTGAAGTTTATTATATACCTGAGTTGAAGAATAATCTACTGAGCGTTGGCCAATTGCAAGAGAAAGACCTAGCTATTTTGATTCAGTATGGAACATGTAGGATTTATCATCCAAGAAGAGGTTTGATTATGCAAACAACAATGTCTTCTAACAGAATATTTGTATTTCTTGCCAAAATACTACTTCAGTCGTCTACATGTTTCAAATTGGCTACAGAAGACAACACACACATATGGCATTGCAGATATGGCCATTTGAATTTCAAGGGACTGAGAACTCTTCAATATAAAAAGATGGTGAAAGGTCTTCCAGAACTCAAGACTCCATCCAAGTTATGCAAAGATTGCATGATAGGAAAGCTATACAGGGACTCTATTCCTAAGAAGAGTCAATGGAGAGCATCTCAGAGACTTCAATTGGTGCATGCAGACATTTGTGGACCCATCAAGCCAACATCAAACAGCAAAAAGAGGTATCTTATCAGTTTTATTGATGATTCAGCCGTAAAACCCGGATATATCCCTTATCTGAGAAGTCATAAGCGTTTACTTGCTTTAAGATCTTTAAAAGTCTTGTTGAGAAATAAATATTAGCATATGTTCGGTGGTTACGTGCTGACAGGGGGGGAGGAGTTCACTTCACGTGAGTTTAGTGAGTTCTGTAGTGCAAATGGTATTTCTAGACAACTAACAGCAGCCTACACTCCTCAACAAAATGGAGTGGCCAAAAGGAAAAATCGCACCATCATGAACATGGTTCGATGTATGTTATCTGAGAAGCAAGTTCCAAAGATCTTTTGACCAGAGGCAGTGAAGTGAATTGTTCATGTTCTCAATCACAGTCCAACATTGGCCGTGAAGGATATGACTCCGGAAGAGGCGTGGAGTGGAATAAAGCCAAATATATATTTTTTTTCGTGTGTTTGGTTGCATTGCTCATGTTCATGTACCAGATGCAAGAAGAGTCAAATTGGATGATAAAAGTTTCAAGTGTGTTCTACTTGGCGTGAGTGAGGAGTCTAAGGCATACAGACTCTATGATCCTGTTGCAAAAAAGATTGTTATGAGTAGAGATGTGGTGTTTGAAGAAGATGAGAGGTGAAGTTGGGAAAGAAGTGCTGAGGAATCAAGGCTTGATGTGCTGGAATGGAGTGATAATGATGAAGAAGCAAATGAGCCAGAAATTGAAGAAGAGGAGGCCGAAGATGATGGAAATGCAGAAGAGAGAAGGAGTTTCAATTCATCCTCAAATGATTCTCTTGAGGAAAGCTCACCAAGCTCAAATGAAGGGAGGACTAGAAGACAACCTGTTTGGATGCAAGACTATGTAAGTGGAGAGGGTTTGTCTGAGGAAGAAGATGTGAACAATTTAGCTATGTTTACTGCAGTTGTTGACCCTAGTTCATTTAAGGAAGCTGTTAGAAGTGAGAAGTGGAGAGCTGCCATGGATCAAGAGATAGATGCAATTGAGAGGAATGGTACCTGGGAATTGACAACTCTACTAGCTGGAGTAAAAACCATTGGAGTGAAATGGATATTCAAAACTAAGCTTAATGAAAATGGTGAAGTTGATAAATGCAAGGCTCGGCTTGTAGCAAAGGGGTATGCTCAACAACATGGGATAGACTATACTGAAGTCTTTGCACCTGTTGCTAGATGGGACACAATTCTAATGGTGATTGCTCTTGCTGCTCAAAAAGGCTAGAGTATTTATCAGCTTGATGTCAAAAGTGCGTTCGTGCATGGGGAGCTGAGTGAAGCAGTGTATATTGAGCAACCACAAGGATATGAGAGGAATGGCAAAGAAAACAAGGTGTACAAACTCAAGAAGGCATTATATGAATTCAAACAAGCTCCACATGCATGGTACAGTTGCATCAAAGCTTACTTTATCAAAGAAGGTTTTGAAAAGTGTCCATATGAACACACTTTGTTTGTGAAGACTGGAGAAGGAGGTAAACTTCTTATTGTTAGCTTGTATGTTGATGATCTAATCTTTATTGGAAATGATGAGGATATGTTTGATGAATTCAAGAAGTCCATGAAGCTTGAGTTTGATATGACTGATTTGGGGAGGATGAAGTATTTTCTTGGGGTTGAAGTTCTGCAGACTTCTGATGGCATTTATATTTGTCAAAAGAAGTATGCTCGAGAAATACTAGAGAGGTTTGGGATGGAGAAGAGCAATGCAGTGAAGAATCCAATTGTTGCTGGTTTCAGATTGGAGAAAGATGAGAAAGGTGCTAAGGTGGATGCTACAATGTACAAACAGGTTGTGGGAAGCCTCATGTATTTGACCGCAACTAGACCAAATATGATGTTTGTTGTAAGCTTGGTCAGCAAGTTCATGTCCAGTCCTACAGAGTTACACTTGCAAGCAGTAAAGAGGATTCTCAGGTATCTCAAAGGTACACTTGATTTGGGAGTATTCTATAGGATTGGAGGTGATGAGAAGCTAGTAGCATACACTAATAGCGACTATGCAGGAGATGTGAATGATCGAAATAGTATGTCAGGGTATGTATTTTTATTCAGCTCCGGAGCAGTGTCTTGGTCCTCGAAGAAGCAACCAGTAGTCACTCTATCTACAACAGAAGCTGAATTCATTGCAGCAACATATTGTGCTTGTCAAGGAGTATGGATGAGGATGGTGTTTGAAAAGCTTGGTCAAGTTCAGGAAAAGTGTACCACTGTGTTTTGTGACAATAGCTCAACAATCAAGCTTTCAAATAATCCAGTGATGCATGGACGCAATAAGCATATTGATGTTCGTTTTCATTTTCTGCGTGATCTTACAAGAGATAGAACCGTGGAATTAGTTCATTGCAGCTCAGAGAATCAAATTGCATATATTATGACTAAAGCACTGAAGTTAGATGTGTTTTTGAAGCTTCGGGACATGCTTGGAATGTGTTTGATGCCTCAAGTAAACTGAATGCAGTATGCAATCAGTTTAAGGGAGGATATGTTGGAGCTATTAGTGTTTGTTTCATGTTCTGTTAATAATTCCTAGTTATTAGGGAATGCTTTAGGATTTGACTATTTCATTAGCCACTTACCACGTTTCTAGTTAGTGTATAACGTGGGCTATTTATTTCAATTCCAGTTTCAGTGTAAAGGCTATTTAAGCCACAAGTTTGTTTGAATTCAATAAAAAATATTCCCCCAAATTTTGAGTTCTTGCTTTGTTCTTGAGTTGTTCTTAACAGATGATAGTTGCAGGTGTTGGAATGGGAGTGGGAGTGATGTCCATGTTTTTAGTTGGGGTAGTTTTTATAAGGTGGAAAAGGAGACCTCAAGGTTGGGAAAAGAAAGACAGCTTCTCATCGTGGTTGCTTCCTACACATTCCAGTCACTCTAGCTTGTTCTCCAAGTCAAGTAATGTTGGAATAGATTTTCAAAATATAATTGATGTATATGTTGAAGGGATATGAAGTAGTACAAACCATTGTGATTGTTTATAATCAACCAACATGCTGGTTTGTAAAGGATCCAATGATCCAAAGAATACAACCCTTGGTCATGATCTGTTTAATTGAAAGGCCTAGGTTGTATTTCAAAGTGAAAATGCTTGAATACTCCTATAAATAGGAGTGTTCCCGCCCTCCCAAATCAATTAAGATTTTTATATCATCTCTTCTATATTGTTCTAACAATCTTCCATTAGTTATTCCTAGTTTTAAATCAATAAAATCTAGAGACTATTATTCTGCAAAAATAGTTTCTAGTAACCTTGAGCCTTCTTGTAAAACTTTAATCGAGTGTTGGGTTGATCTTCGTTAATTAGTGCAAACCGACGATCAAATTGCTAGGCTTCATTGTATCCTAAAGAGTTATTTGATTATTCCCCCTTGCACACTAAGTAGTGAGGCAAATAAAGTCTAAAAAAAAAAATAAACTTTTACGTGCCTTTAAAACGTTTTTCCTTCTCTTGTCATACCTACACAAAATTTCCAACAAGTAAGAGCACTTCAAGAAGATCAAGCGGCATATTCGGCTCGCAAAAGAGCAAGAGTGGTTACTCAACCTATTTCTCTTCCACCATGTATGGCCGATCTTTCACTTTTGCCAAGATGCAAGTTGCAACTCAGAATTGGGATGAGAAGGTAGTGATTGGTGTTGGAGGGTTTGGTAAAGTGTACCTTGGGGAGTTGGAAGATGGTACTAAGCTGGCTGTCAAGCGAGGGAACCCTAACTCTGAGCAAGGCATCAATGAGTTCAGAACAGAAATGGACATTGATTGGTTTTTGTGATGAGAACAATGAAATGATTCTTGTGTACGAGTACATGTTTAATGGACCGCTTCGCGACCACCTTTATGGCTCAAATCTGCTTCCATTGTCATGGAAACAAAGACTCGAGGTGTGCATAGGTGCTGCTCGAGGTTTGCACTATCTGCATACTGGTGCAGCACAAGGCATCATACACCGTGATGTCAAGACCACGAATATCCTCCTGGATGAGAATTTCGTAGCCAAACTAGCTGATTTCGGCCTCTCAAAGGCTGCGCCGTCATTGGAGCAAACTCATGTGATCACAGCTGTGAAGGGTAGCTTTGGTTATCTTGATCCTGAGTACTTCAGGAGGCAGCAGCTTACTGAGAAATCCGACGTGTATTCTTTCGGCGTGGTTCTGTTTGAGACATTGTGTGCAAGGCCTGTTATAATCCCCTCTCTGCCAAGAGAGCAGGTGAGTTTGGCCGAGTGGGCAATGCAGTGGCACAGAAAGGGCATGATTGAGAAGATTGTTGACCCTCAAATCGCTAGCTCCATAAATGCTGGCTCGCTGAAGAAGTATGTAGAAGCGACAGAGAAATGCCTTGCGGAGTCTGGTGTCGATAGGCCTAGCATGGGAGCCTAGCATGGGAGATGTGTTGCGGAATTTGTAGTATGCTTTGCAGCTTCAAGAGACTGCCTCACAGATGGAGGCTCCAGAAGATAATACTTCGTCTCATTTCCTTGGATAAAGCAAGTGAGAAAGATGACACAAACTCGAAAGAAGGCTCTGCGCTTGGCACTGCAATGGAGGATTCTGAATCGATTATCGGTTCCCCTTTGTTTGCTGCAGGTAGAATTCATCCGGGGTTCATGTTCTACTCGCTGCAGTTGTGTGTGATTGATACAATTATGTACTAATTTCCCTCTTGTAATTAGTTTCTAGATATGTTCCTCTTGGTTTCTGGTTGAGTTTTCAATAGCATTGTTGTATTGTGTTGATAACCCTTATCATATTTCAGTATGTATCACAATTTCATGAGGCAGTAGCTAAAGAACAGAAGTTTCCAGCAAACAATAGCGACGACCAAGCATATTATACCCACTATGATAAACGAATTCCCAGCATTTTACAAGTCTAACAATAGCTGAATGCTATCAAACTATAGTGCAACTAATGCTAGCCTACAGGCACACATGAGAAGCTGAAATACAACCAAGCTACTAAGACTATGTAATGCTGACTGACAAAGATCATTGTGCATCTCAAGTCTCTCCATCACTACTAAACTCGAAAGCTTGAGTGTGAATCCTTCTGCTTCGGTTATTCATCGTCATTTCTCTACATGAATCGTTTGCAGAGATGAGAAGCGGTAATTGCAGTCCCTGGTTACATCAGCTTCAAGTTGACATTCAGATCCTGCAGAGATGGCGACTTGGGAATAGGATTCCATGACAACCAGTCTCTTTGGAACCGAGAACTCTATACCCCAGCATCCCATGGAGACCTATGCAACCTCGGTATACTGTATTATTAATATGATCTTTCCTAATTTACCAATCCACCAATTAAAATTGCCACACTTCTTCACTCAATCAGCCACTTTGGAAGCGAGAACTCTATGCCGAGCAACCAGCACTTCGCTTATTAATTTTCTGCAAAATAATCAAACCCCAGATTCAGTGTAAGAGACAACATACAAAAAGAAGACAAACTCTGCCATATCAAACATGTCACATGTGCAATGAACCCTCTCTCTGCGCATACTCCACTATTTTTAACCAAACCATTATCAACTAATTCAATTTTGCAAAATCAAGATACGAACAATGCAGCACTACTACATAAACCAAAAAGTACAATTTGATTGAGGCAATGCGTCGCACAGTTGGTGTGCAACAACAAAACAGTTCAAGAAAACCAACCTCGTCTTTCTCTTTGACAATCAACTCGTTTAATGTACGATGCCTTCGTTGCCGAGCTCTCAAGCGAAACGACCACAACATAAACACCACCGCGACAACACTCGCACCAGAACCAAAAGACCTAACTTTCTCCCACCCAAATGAGGAAACCACCCCCAAAACCTTAATCCACAGAATTCGAATCCCAACACCCACCCAGCTCCCAACTTCGCCGCCGCATTTCCCGATCTGGGTCTCCGGCTCCGTCGGCGAAAGTGGGCCCGATTCGTCGGAATCGTCCGACGGCGAAAACGACGAGAGAGACGACGAAAACGAAGAAGGGGCAGACGGTGACGAGGGGAGGTGGTGGAGGTTTTAGTGGTTGATCGGAGGGAAGACGACGACGGAGGAGGAGGAGTCTCTGATGGCCACCGTGGTCAACAATTGGATCGAATTCTTCTTCACCCACCATTTTTTTTACAGTTGGGTTTTAGTGATGGGAGAATTTGGTTGATAATTTTTGTTGTTTAAATCTGGGGTCACCGGTAAACATGTGTTTCGGCTCTATTCATAATAGCTTTGATGCAGTCAGTGTAGATGTCACTTTGGTCAATTCACATATGATTTAACGTCCCTGTAACAAACTTTAGTTTGAGTTGTAGGGCATGAAATGGATTTGGGGATTGATCGGGAAATGTGGCGTGTTAAAGCAGGGTGCAGCTTGATCTACCTTCCTCAAGATAGTACGAGCTATTTGCCTACATCTGATGGGAACCTAGTCACAGCTAGAGTCTTAGTACCTAACTAATCTAAATCAAATCTTGATGAATCTAAGATCTACAACCTTCAGTGCATTTGGCACATCTGACAGCTGATACTAAACATGATACAAGTACTAGAGGAAGAATATAAAGTGGAGATCATAAGCGAAGCTGAACTACGAAGTAAGTAAAAAGATGATCCGGCAAATGATGTTTTCAAATAGATTCGAAGATGGAAATGTACCGGCAAACCTGTTAATCAAAGTATCATAACATGCAATTGGAGAATAAAGAACAAGGACCTGATGACTATTGGAAACCAACTGAGAAATTAGTTGTTGTCCAAAATCAAATGCAATTCTGAATAAGGATGTGGATGCCACTAAGTATTGTAGATGCTCTAATGTAATCACAAAAGCTTGAATTAGATAGTCCAAAAGTGCAGCTTGTTGATTACTTCCTAGCAGTCAGAATATAGTGCAATATTCTCACCTAAAAGCCTAAAACCATTGCTACTTATATTCCAAGAATCAAAAAGAGGTCAACATTCTCCAGTACAGAAACCAAAATAAAGGAAGTTGGCAACTTTTGAATATCAAACTTCACATCAACTTCCTCTAGGATACAATAACTGTTTCTTCCGAGTCCTACCATACTAGCCAAGTTTATGAATGCAATACTTAATATATGCATATGATGCAGTTTCAAGAAACTAAAAATGTGGGAAGCAGCATATGTTGCCAAAGTTTCCAGCTCAACCGAAAACAAGAACTTAAGAAAGTGTACTGCAATCAATTAATCAAATTCCTTTAAGGATTTACTCGGACCACAATACAAAGATGATTTCAAGAGTGTGTTCAAAGAATGCTATTCTATAGTTCTTGGAAGTTCAAGACATGTTGAAAGACAACAGAACATACACAGTACAAGTAAAGATGAACTGTTATCAAATTTAAATCTGATTTTAAAGTGATGTGTTACATAATTACCTATCCAATTATCACACATTCAAGATGCTCTTTTACTCACTCACTAGCTGTGCGACCCACTGCTGGCCTGCACTGGATGCCGCCGAATATCAAACTGGTCAACAGACACCAATGGAGTAGCCGACTCATTCCTGATCCTCTTGATCTTAGGACTCAACAAGCCCCTGTGCCTAAACCCATATAGCTTAAGCACCTGATTATCCGCAAAATTAAACGCCCTCTCCATGCTGCTCAAGCACCTCTCCACAGGGTAATCCCCGTAACTCCCACAAGGCTTGCACCCCACGAAATGCGTCACAAACGGCCACCTCTCGTCCCCCAAACCGGGATGATACTTCTCGATCATCTCCTCGTACCGATCCACCAAACCCGCCCAATACCCGTGCAAGTAGTACGAATTCTCCACAAACACCTTCTCCATCCACACCTCCTTCTGCGACAGCAACAAATATATCAACGCCGACTGATCATCCGCCTCAAACGCGGGCCTCCCTTTCAAATTCGCCGTCAACACCTTCCCTGCCTCCTCCCTTATCGGCCCCTTAGGCCCCATCGGCGCCCACACATCCAACAAATCCAACGACCACTGACAATTCCTAAACAAAAAGCTCCCCGTATTCAACGCAATCCACGACTTCTGCTCGTATAACAAGTCCGGATAACCATGTATAACTAAATTGTGACTATCATATTTCGGCAATGGGATCTCAAACACCATATCAGTAAACATAGCATCACTATCCATCCACCAAATCCACTCCACCTCAGGATGCGAAAGCATGAGCTTCCGAATCAACGGCAGCTTGGCCCAGTATCCGGCCAGCTCCATATCCAAATGAGCTAAATTATACACAATCTCAATCCCATGTAGTCTACAATAATCAATCTTGTTCTTTATAGACTTTAACAAATAATGATCGCCGATGGGGTTGTCACACGGCTTAGGTGGTGAGCCGGTGACTAATAGTACACGTGGCTTACCGTTCACCGTAGTGGGGAACTCCGGGTGCGATTGGAGCCACGCGCGGCGGTCGGCTTCCCAGGTGGAGATCTTGGGGCCGAGCGTGTAAGTCACGTTGAGATCGGGACCGTTGGAGATTTCGGTGTTGTTGAGGTTGGGGAGAGGGAGGTCGTCGGGGTCGGAGTCGGATCGGATCTCCGCGAGGATGCGGTTGGTTTCTTCGATGAGGTGTTGGTTGACGGCGTCGGCGTCGGAGGAGCCGAGGTTGCCGACGCCGATGGTGCCACGTAGGACGAGGATGGTGACGAAGCCGCAGAGGATGGTGATTTTGATGTTGTTGAAGGTCTTCTGGATCTGGCGGCCACGTGGAAGGGAGGCGCGGATTCCAGAGGTGGCTGATGATGTACGGGTAGAGGCGTTGGTGGTGGTGGGGAGGCCGCCGGAGCTGGTGCGTTTCTGGGCCGTGAAATTGTCCTGCTGGCCCATTTTTGAAAAAGGAAATCAGGGCCGGCGGCGTAGTAGTTGGGAGTGTTTTGTTTAAGTTGATTAGGGAAGTAAAACCCTAAGAGGTGGTGGTGGACATGGCCAAGGGAAGGAGGGAGTCGAAATGGTGAGCTTAGAGAAGAAGGGAAGATTATTATTATTATTATTACTGTTATTATTACAAGGAACAGGAATAGAGAGAGAAGAGAGTGGTTAGGACATGTTGCCCAACACCGACTGTCGTGGGTGGGGAGGTTTATGGAGAATACTGTCATAATAACTCTATCATTATTCTAATCATTTCTGAATATATATTTATTTATTTGGACCCAAAAATAATATAGTTCAGTTTATATTATAAAAGAATAAAAAAATATACAGCAATAAAAATACGACGCGCGTGAGTCAAATACTCTTCAGGGCGGCGCTAGCTGGTCTCTCAAGTCTCAACGCGTCTTTCAATTTGTAAATTCTCGATCATATCTGTTTCCAGCAAACGCGAGCCAGCCTACCGCCACCCAAGGCTGCTTGCTGCATATATGTCCATGTTTAAACTCGCACACTGACCACTAAGCGCGTGAGAGCTAGAAATTAAGCCATTTTCCCAAGAACTAGCGAGGCCTGAACATGGGACTGTTTGTGTCTCCTGCTTCTTGTGAGGTCGGATCAGGCAAGGTGGGGGGGGGACCCACAAGATCATCTTAAGAGTCAAGTCTGTCCCTAACTATCTCATCCCATCCCATGTGTTATGTTTCTACTTTCTACTCTATGCTCCCTTTTTGTTTGTTTTTGTTTTCGAATGGTAAAATGTTGAGACACTCTCTCTACGCGCGGTGATATTTTTAGCGACACAAAAGAATAATATCTGAATTGAAATCTCGTGTATAAGTCGTAAAATACACGTATATTACGTTTACAATTATATTTAAATATCAAGAATAACTGATCAAGGCGAGTAGAAGAACAGTACTGGAAACCGAGGAGCTTGGCGTCTCGACCCTCCAAGACTTGCATTGACGTTGCCAGTAACACAGTATGTTATCTATATTTTCCGCTGAGGTTTGTGTAATTGGCTTCTTTTGAATAGTAATAAAGTGCTTGCTTCTTGTTGCTTTTGTGTTGAGACAGTTGCATGGGGCGGATGAGATTATCAGCAAGAGTAAGAAGGTTTTGGCAGCCATGACAAAGAGGATGAGCAAAAACAAATGGATCATGGCTTCACGCCTGTTCTGTATTCTGTTTGTCCTTCTGGGTCATCTTGTTGTCTTCTGGTTCATCATAGGAGATTTAACTAGAATACAAGTATGGTCTAGAACAGATAATCACTATAGTCCTCTGACTCCTATCACAACATTATCTCGAACCCTTAATAGATTGCGACAATAAGACTCAACTCCAACTGGTAAACATAAACAAGTATCTTCAGATACCAAAGCAAAGCACATAGAATAGTCTGTTTGTGCCTCTATGTTGTGGTAAGACGCGGATTATGGAGTTCCTAATGATCATAGTAAGATTGCATACAAACAAGAGAATATGGGGAAGAACTTCTGGTTTGGATTTTCATGAATAAAGGATGAATGTTTCCCATCCCACAAACCAGAATTTGTGGTGGAATAGTAGGTTAGATTGAACAGCTCTACATGGCACAAAGGAATACTTTTGAGGGATCTGATCTTCTTTGCCTTGGTAGATTCCATAACCAGAAGTACGCACCCTTGATCAAACTTGATCCCATATGATGACGATGCTCTTAGATGTTGGGACACTTCACTTGACAAATAGTGAATACCCAAAGATGCAGGAACTTCCTCAACAAACTTTCTACAACTACAAGGAAAATATTGCATTTGGGAACTAAGTATGTTCTCCCAATATCTGAGAGGGTTGAATGACTTTAATATCAAGAAGCAGCATCTTCTGGAGAGGAATCCACCTCATGCAATCTCCTCATCATCCTTCTCATCCTCGTCCTCTTCATCATCATCATGAGAAGCAGGTTGTCCATTGAGATCAACATCTACACCATTTACCTCCCTCACAAACTGTCCCCGTACGCGAGGCCTCCTTTCAGCCAGCCGTTTACGATTAACGTATCTTATCTTTTTATCAAAGTTACGCTCCATTCTTTTCTGCCGAAATTTAATCAATGCTGCCTCTCTTCTATCAACCTTGTTTAATTTCACTTCGCTAGAGGATGAGCTACCAAAGGATGATGGCCATGGATGATTGTTAGACATTTGACCAGGTTGTAAGCATATACTAAGCGGATAGTACGAGAATGAAGTCATTCCATTAGCATGTGGAGGGCAATGTGAAAGATGACTGTAATGTTGCATAATTGCTGCTGCTGCTGCATGATTTTGCATGTTATGTAGATTCTTTTGATACATTTCTGATGATGCCTGATTGACAACCCCTGGCATATAGTATGGATACGGAGCATGGCCAGGCAATCCAGAAACATCATGCTGAGCTTCATTTCTTGTATGCTCAGGCACCTGAGACGATCTGTCTTCTTCAGAACTTTTCTGATACTGAAGTTCCATTGATCCAGGTGGGGTGCAAGACCTTTCAACTGAAAGAGAATCCGGGATACTATTACTGGTTGGGAGGTCATCTTCTTGTGAATAGCTTTCCCATGCCTCTCCACTTATATCTACTTGGGGAGATTCATCAACCACTTGTTGACTGCATGC
Organism: Geum urbanum; assembly: GCA_946800695.1. Lineage (NCBI taxonomy): Eukaryota > Viridiplantae > Streptophyta > Magnoliopsida > Rosales > Rosaceae > Geum > Geum urbanum. The sequence goes on from OX327013.1 coordinate 45,743,107, forward strand.
TGCGTTTTTCTCTTCCACTCTCGACTGTTGATCACAATTTTCCTTAGCATGGACTTCGGAGTTGTTTTCGACTGTGCTCACTTTGACATAGGTGAAGAAGGCAGATGACCCTCCAATCCTCAGTTTGCTCTTTTTAGGGCCACAAAAGAACTTTCCTGATTATCACACCAATTGGAACAGATTATCTCAATTAGCAACAATGAAATATGAGCCATAGAATTTGCTTTAAATCATTTTTGTGATTTCCTCACATAGTGGGATCAAATGAATGACGCAACATAATGCCCACTGTTATAATGAAAGAAGATGACTTATTTCAAGTTACAACTAAGCTACACTCACCAGTTTGGCGGTCACTTATTTCTGGAACATCACTCTGAAACTCTAATTGATCAGCCTGTGGAGGCTCTATAGCAGCAGCAACAGCAGCCACATACTTGGAAAGAAAAATAGAGGCAATCATACAAAACACAATCAGCTAGTATGAATATCTAACTAGTTTATTATGAATATCATTAACTGTTGACCGTGAGCCTTATGTTCAGAGATTAGAGCATCTAAAAAATAGTTCAGCATGGCTTCATTCAGTATTGCATATCAAATTTCCAGTTCTGAAACTAAAGAGAAACTAAATTAACTCTAATTTTTTTTCACCCCGTTTATGTACACTAAAGTATGTAAATGCACCTACAACTGTATGAAGGTATCTTGGGTGTTACAGACTGACCTCAAGCAGACATCTTAGTCAAACTCAAACAACACATCAAGTTCAAAATGCTGAACATGAATATAATGATCCGATTTCATGAGAGCAATTTTTCCATTATTTACTTCCTTATATAGTGAGGTAGGTATAATTACAACTTTTCATATCTTACTTATCTTTCTTCTAAACAATCAGAAACAAAAACAGTAATAAAATAACTTACTATCTCTGGAGTGGCACTCTTGTGAGACTTATCTTCTGTATCATCCGAGAATGAGTTTGTATGAGGGTCACTAGGATCTGACACTACCATATCGAAGTCATAACTAAACACGTTCTTCTCTGCAAGTCCAAGCTGCCACACATATAAGAAAAATACTGTCAAACTGATACGAAAGAACAAATGGTGCCAGCAGTTGTGTACGTGAGCATATGAGTCACTCAGATATGGAGTCTAAAAAGAGGTATCCCTTACACACAACCATTAAAACATAGGTTACTAACTTAATATAGGTTCTCAAAGGAAAGACCATGAATAGTAATTGTATGTATCCATTCACATACCCAAACAGAAAACGAAATCAGCTAAGAGGCTTTACATAAATAGTACAAGCCTGAAAACAACATAAGCTCTTATATAATGGTATCTGTTGGGGAAGATTCACTGGATTAAGAGGTGGTTACAAAATCAGAGAGAAAACAAGAAACAAAAAACTAAAGGTGATGCAAACAAACCAGGTGTCTTCTTCTCCACATGTGCGTCCACAGGTTTAGAAGCTCATTAGTTCGTAAAGGCTTCACAAGATAATCCGACGCTCCAAGCCTCAAGCACTTCACAACAGTCGACACCTCATCTTGCGCCGACATCACTAACCAAAAAAAAAGCATCAACATTCACTGATCACGTTCATATCAGACCTTAAAAGACTAAAACTTGTACCATTTCCTCATTTAGAATACAATATAATGCTTACTGATCACAGGAATGCACCGCAACTCTCTATGCCGCGTTATGTACTTCAACATTCTCATTCCTTTCCTCATCGGAAGGTCAACTTCGGCAAGTATGATATCGATATCCGTTCCCTCTGCATTCAACGCATCTATCACCTGTCTCGGAGACTTGACCGAAGTCACTACAACGCAAAGATAACCAATCAGAAATCACACAACACCAGCATCATTTCAAATAAACAGAAACTAAATTTCTACTCAACCGTAACCTTAATTTTTAATTTAAACAAATAGATTAGTTGGGTAATTTATACCTTGATAAGAGCATTTGAGAAGAAGCCTGAGAATTTCACCGGAGCTAGACTCGTCGTTATCGCAGAGCAAAATCCTCACTTTGCTCCGGTCTATAAAACCCTCACCGCCGCCGCCGCCACCGCAGACTTCAGCTCCTTTGTTCAAATTGAGCTCCTTCCTCGCACCAGGCTCCATCACCAAAAACCTCCGTAATCGCTATCGATTCTCGTCCATGACTTTTCGCTTTTTCAATCGTCAATTTAGGGTTTTGGAAGTTTTCAAATTCTCCGCCGCCGTGGAGTGAGTCAGTCAAAGCCTGTCCGAACATTCACACACCGCGCTAGAGAGCGAGGAGCCACAACCAAAGATGCCACGCCATCACCATCCGCTAACTTCATGCGAACGGGAAAGGGAGAGAGAGAGAGAGAGCTGGGCAGGGTCGACTGAAGAAGAAAGAAGATGAGGACGACTGAGAGGAGCAGATGATCCAACGGCTGAGATTGCAGTTAAAGGCCAGCGGCGCACGTTAGCAAGAGAAAATCAAAAGGGGAAAGTTCTAGGTTAAGCTATTTATAGATGGAATATTTATTTAGATATAAAGGGACTGGCTAACGTGCGCTGGGGATGAGTGGAGAGGCGCAGGTTAGGAAAAGGGGGAGACGCGTGGCGTGGTGAGCGGTGAGGGACAAGAAAACGAAAAGTGCAAGTAGAAATGGTGGGGTTACAATTTCAATCAAGAACCAATTAGTGAGACAAAGACAGAGATTAAGTAATGCTTTTCTTTTTCAATAATAAAAACATACATAATATGCTTTTAATTTTTATTTCTATCGAGATCACGAGTATTACATAATGTTTTCTTATTGGAACTAAAATTTGATTTGAACATGAATTTCTCATTGAAATAGAGCCACTTAACTAGCATGGACGATCTTGGTGAGAGCCATATGATTCAGATTGAGAATCTAAAAAGCTCGATCTACCCCATGATTATACATGCTTAATTAGCATCAGGTGGAATTAGCTAGGCACATGATCAAAGATCTTCTCTTCATTTGGGTGCGTACGTTTACTTAACTTGATTGGGGACACTGTCTAAATAAGCTCGGAGAAATTGAAAGAGAAGATCTTTAATTAGTAAGGAGCTACAGATTTGAAGAAACTCGAGATATATTTAGAGCTAGAGAATAGTAAGATGCTTACTGATATGTCTGAATATCACATCGACAAATGGTCAAATATATCACAAGTAGAGGTTGTGGATGCTCTGAAGCTAGTCTGAATGCCAACCACTCAGCATTCATAGCATCCGCAACTCTACATCTGAACAAAACTGATGAAGTTTCAGCTTCGCAGCAGCTGCGTGCAAGCATCTAGTTAACGCGAGAGTGACATAGAAATGGCTGCCATTGTTGTTGATCTCCATATCTCTACTTTATGGTTCTGTATTCAGACCAACAAAGCACAGAGCTCGCTAGGATGAAAATGCCAACAAGTAGTTTGGTCTACCAAAATATATGCTGTCTGCTTGGCCAACCAAAAGTTCGGCCAGCACATGTAAGCACGGAAGAGATGAGACTAATGAATCCAACTGTGTGTACCTCACATTTCCATACTCGATCAGTTGATCTAGTTTCAAGTCCTATACCTCAACATAGTTCTTTCATGATGTTTGGGATTATTGGCCTTGGTCTAATCAGTTCCTTGTTTACAACCCCATTATAGTTTAGTGCAGAATCCAATGAATATAGATCTATCATAGTTTTGCCAATAAATTGTATTGCAAACATATATTTGCTCATCTTATTTGCCAGTTATTTCACTTCTTTGAGGACTTTTGATATGGGCCAGTTAGTTATCACATTCTCATTGAGCTCAAAATCCTCAAACGAACAAAAGGCCAATGATAGGCCTACATCTACAATGAAGTGGTGGATTATTGAAGTAACCACTATTTGTCTAGCAACATTGGGCACAGGATGGCATTGGAGAGTAATCGATTCATCGACGGAGCATGATGTTCCTTTTCCAGAGAATAACTTCATTACACTTTCAAGCACATGCCACAGATTATTTGCAATCTGGCTAATCATGCTAGTTCCTTTCTGATACACAAATTTTGCATTGAATTCTCTGGGAAATCTTCATCTGTGTCATTCAAGGAGAGGATACTGCAGCTGTTCTGTGGCAACCAGTTGAGTTCCTATATACGAAAGGAACAGGACAGAAGCACACAATTCAGTACTGTACGACTGTAAGAGTTAACTAGATGCATAGTTGCATTTGAAAGATTTGAGTAAAAGAGGTATTTGGAACCGAAGCAACAACATTTCCAGCGCTGATTTCTGGCAAAATGCCCATATGTATCTAGTACCAAATTTTAAAGTACCCTGCAAAAGCAATATAATATGTATTGCTACCTTAGGCTGCCTCAAGCTGTGCATCCACAAGTTTAGTATCCCATCGATGCATAATGGCTTGACTAGAAAATCTGTCGCCCCCCATATCTTAAGAAATTGAGAAGGAAAGAGGATTCATGGTTTGTTGAAACATATGATGCACTGGCTTACATGCTTTACAAGAATATATCTACTGTACTCAACACATGGTGAAAGGCAACAGTTGTTTTCGAAATGCCTAGTGATGTATGATGTTTCATTCTTGATGAGGAAAGGCGGAAGCTGCTTACTGATCACTGGGATGCATTTGAAATGCCTATCTTGCATGACATACTTCAGCATCTCAATACTTGAATCTATTGGGAGGTCGACTGCAGCGAGTATTATATCAATTGAGGACCACTCAGCATTGAGAGCATCCACAACCTTCACAGCTGAGCTAACTGAAATCACTGTCACACAAAGATACCTATTCTCAGTAATACTCCCGATTTCAGACAATTAATGTATCATAGCCCTGGAGGAGCCATTGATATCAACTTCAAAAGTCCTAAATTTTTTCTTAAAAAACCTGTAGAGAATAATCCATTGTTTGCCTAAAAAATCACTTCAGAGGTACAATAAACATAGTAAGAACAAACTAAGTATAATACTGAGTTCGCATCTTGACTGTATATTATACAATAGAACTACTTCAAAACTTTAAATCAGTCTGTATTATGGAGCCATTTGATGCAGAAAGAAAGGATTGCATTCAAATACCCTGATAGCAGCATGCTGTCAGTATTGTCGAAATCTCTTCACAACTCTCAGTGTTGCGGTCACACAACAAAACCTTTACTTGACTACGAATGGTGGAAGTACCATTCTTCTTGCTCTTAGCTTGGTCTGTCATCTACACTTGTCCTTTAAAAATCAAATTTACAAACACGTAGAAGGCAAAGATTAAGATGCATAATGCATGCAAATCCCATGAAGCATATATACTAAGCCACCAAGAGTTTGGTCTACAAAATAATTAGGTCTGCTTTTTGACAGAAAAAACACACATGTTCACACTGCAAATATGTCCAAGCCTCAACCAAACTGCACCCTGCTGTTTTCACATGCAGTTCTGCCAGTTCAGCTAAACGTACACTGCCTTCAAGTTTAGTATAAGGGCCAACTCCCCTTTTCTGTTACTCACAACATGCTCTTCCAACTAACTACATTTTTGGACCACTAAGTACTAATCTTTATTTCCATGTTTGGTCTTAGTTGAGAACTGAGATGAACTCGATAAAAGCAAACACAGCTTTTTCTATCAATGAACTGATCAAGTAATACCATTTTCTGCAAAACAAGAGGAATCATATATCTCGACTTAGAAGCTCCATCTGGATCTTGCTAGAAATTGGCAAACAAAAATTGCAAAGGATGCAGTCCTTACTATTCACAAGTTCATAGCACCACGTTTTAAATGTGCCCATCACATCCTTTACCAACGAATATGTCAATCACATGATACATCCAAAGATAAAAGACACTGGGATTACCTTAAAATGGAGACAGCTTTGCAAAACATGCTGCTACCAGATTAGTATCACATTCAAGTAGCTAGCATAGTCATTGTCAATAAAAACATTGCACAAGACCAAAACACATGCGACAGAAAACTAGTCTCATATTTAAACAGCTCATAAACAAGTCAAGGCCTTGGGTGTAGCTGAACTGCAGAGCTCAGCACATCGAGGCTTTTGGAAAAATCAAATTCAACAGCACTATATACATATACAGTAGATTTTCTGTAGTCTGAAATGAACCTGAATTTTAATAAAATAATTATTTAGCAATGAACATCTTTGCAGTTTAAATGTCACAACAATCAGCATTTTTTTACTCCAATTTTAGAAAGCTATTCTGTAAGTCAATCTATTTGGTGTACCTTTACATAGCAATTGGCTCTCTAAACAAATTAGAAACAACTTCATCCACTAACTGGAATGAATAATCAATTTCTTTGCCACCAATCTAATGCCTGCACTCTGCTGATAGTCATATGTATCTAAAGAGAAGAACACATCCATTAACATCCCTCTTGTAAATAAGGCACTGAGTTCTGAAGCATCAAATTTAGAGAAGACTAGCCTTTGCTCGGTACCAGAGGGTTCTTTTTTATATATCTCGGTGGCATAGATTGCAATGTCCCCACATACCGCAGTTTGTATGCTGTAATAACAAATAAAAAGAAAAATACATCAATCATAACATCACCATTGGTTAATTTGTCTCGTAGAAGATATTTCAATATCTGCAAGGGCAAATGCCTTTTTATTAAAGAGTGAGAAAATGAATATGATAAGAGTAGCACTTACTGCAATCTCACAGTAGGGTAATTATAGAATCCCTCTTTGCGAATCACAACAGGCCTCCATTCCGAGTCACTACCAAAATCCATAGACAACTTCTGAGCAACGCCATCACATGCATCAAGAACTTCACATAACTTTGGTGGTGCATCAAAGACAATATTCAGTCGTGGTCGGCCAGCATTATCAAAAAACTTTGCATTGATTCCAAAGCACAATTTCATATGCCTGCAGCAAAGCTGCAAAGACACTTCCTTGTGTAATAGCTTTATCCTTTGACTCCCATGATACATTGAAACATGTGAGGCAATGATAGAAGTAACCGAAACTTGATCGGGCTGTAAAAAGTCTATGTTGGCACTGTCGGTCACAGCAGCGTTGAAAGAGCTATTTGGAGATTCTTGTGCAGGTGTTTCTACCATGTTGATGTCCGACTGCTCTAATTCTTTCTTCACTTCATTGATAAGTGGGCTCATGTCAAAAGCATCTGGTTGAGCTGTGGTGGACTCAACAGTCTCGAGCATATCAGAGACATCTTGTGTGTTGTCAATCATAAGAGATGTTATTGGATGATTGTCTGCTGGCGTTTGATTTGGACTATTCATGTTCATGCTTGATCCCTCAGGAGATAACTTTCGACCACTTCGACTTCTTGTCGTAGCATTTGGACTAACCCAACTGTTGTCTGTGAATATTTCTGGGAGGCTTGACTCCTGCAAGTTTATCAAGCTTCTCTAAAACTCACTTGTAAGGATATCAGGCAACTACTATTTTATTATACAATCTTTTCACCTCAGTATAACCTTCTGTTTGATGTTCCATTGAGAAACTTAAAATGTAACGTCACCATATATATATGAACATATTAATGCCTAATTATAGGAAAATGAGCATGTTTAACACCAATTTAAGGATCAGATTGTTACCAAAAATAAAACTGTAGCACAATACTTGAGTACTTCAAGATTCATTCGAACATCATCCAAACTTCTGACCAATATTCCAAAGAAATATTAGCGTTTAAAATATTAAACTTAAGCAACACACGAGTGAGCTATGTAATCTAAAGTAGGGTGCCAATAATACCTGTGTGTCTGCTGTCCAAGACCAAAGTAAGTTGCAAGGGTGGCCATCTGCAGAAAACAGTATCACCGTGTATAACACTTAGAAACTGCACATAACTATTCCATCTCACGTACAAAACAATCGAAAGGGTGATAGCATACCTTCATGTTACCAGCTCTCCTTCCAAACCTTTGAGTCAACAATCCCAAGGAATCAATTGTCCCTTTGGGCTCTGGTGCAGGTCGACCAATGCCTACAAAGGCCTCCCGAATCCGAGGACAATCAAACCTCAATATGTTATGACCCGCCCATATACGTCCTGCACTAATAACATAAAATGTCTATAAATCTCAATAATTCCATCACCAAATCGGGCAAATCCACACAAAAAAATAAAAATAAAAATAAAACTTTTACAGAAAGTTTCGGGTAAGTTAATAACGTGACCATACGATTCTGATTCCTTACCTCAACCTATGAGCAACATAACACTAAATTGACTAAATCAAGCATATATTCTTGGCCGAAAACAATCAATCTTTTCGGTTACTATTAATTTCCTCAATTCCAAAGCAACAAATCCACAAATTCAACATTTTCTCACAATCTAAACTAAAAAAGGGAGAGAGCAAAACCAAACGAACCATGGAGAATGTCGAAGACTCTATCGGCGATGTCGGCGAAGGTCGGGGCGGCAATGACGGCGTCTCTGGTGATTCCGTTACACCGGATCGACAACGAGTTAATCGAATTGAGATCGGCGGGTTTGACCAGAGTGGAGTAGCTCTCGAGCTCAACCAGCTTCCTAGGGCAGACAAGAATGGACCCGAATTCAAGTAACGCAAAGCCTTCGCCGGGTCGGGTCGGCACCGTCGTCTCCACGTCGAAAAACGCGATCTCGAATCGGTCCTCGGAGCTCCGACTCATCGTAGTTTTAATTAATTTCGAGGTTATCTGTGAGTGAGGGTTTTCTAATTGCCCGCCAACACTCTATGGTCTATAAAGGGGCTGGATTGGGCTCGTGAGGGCCCTTTTGTTACGGCCCATAAGTAAGTGAAAAGGAGGGACTTGGTTTTGGCCAAGGTATCTTGTTCCTTGTTTTGGTGTTGGACCAAAGGCTTCGTATTAGGTCTACTTAGCAAGCATAGAATATGCCCAGCAGCTACGTATACCTTGGTTAAATCCCAACTCTCACGCATGCTTTGGTGAAGTTAAGACTCTAAATCTCAGTTTGAAATTGTTAGTTTCTAGAACAATAGCTTCACGTACGTCCCATGCATGCATGTCAATCGCTCGTAAATCTAAATCTACCGTGAAGATGTTATTTGTTTGGTTGGATTTTTTCCGGTCAGGTCGATGTGATGAAGAAATCACAATTTGTTTCTTTTAGTAGTCTTGTGCATGCTTGGCGTGCCACTGCCGAGGGCAGAATGCAGTTGTTGTAGTGTGCTGCGTAATCTCTGCTTCCTTGTAAGCGACTGGAGTGAGAAGAGCACCAACTTCACTCGTTGAGTTCTACTTGTCTAAGTTATTTCAAGACTTAAGTTTTATATCTATTCGCTGAGCCACAAAAGAATCGATACTTTATACGCAGTGTGAGAGCAATCTCAAGAGACGAGTGTTTGAGAACACCGGGGTAACTTCGTTAATCCTTGGAATCTCCACGCTCTGTCAAGTGAACCAGACTCCTCTGATCGCCGTTGTCGTTGGGTTGCTAGAGTGAACTTCGAATCTTCACGCTCTGTTGGGTGAACAAGATCCTGAGTTTGCAGTCGCTGAATTGTTTACTCGCTGTAAGAGAGTATGAATTGCTTGTGTGCAAATTCGTTTATGTGTATAGATCCCCTTCAATCTGCTTGAATTGGTCTATTTATAGATGTTGATGCTCTCCTCTTCCTGTATCGCTCAAGAAAACATTTCGGACTAGAAAAACAAAAATATTATCTTTATAAATCTTCCTAAGTTGCTTATTTTAGCCCAAAACATACGTATAATAAATTGTTTAAATTTATTTTGGACCCAAAATTATTTATCTGAAATGAAATTATATCTCATCAGATGAATGTTTTACCTGCAAAGTTCACAAAACCAATTCAGACATCGATTTATGGTGATTTTGTCTCATCAAATTTGGATGATTGGTTTTCTCATGCAGTAATGTAAAAATCTTTGACAGTCACAGGTAGAGCTAGTTAAGCATTAACCTTGATCACAGATTGCCGGATGGAGACGCCCGGGAATTTGCAGAAAGAGCCAGAAATTACTTTACTTCGCTACCAAAGGAATCGACTCGATCGGAAATTTCATAACAGTTTCTTGATACATGAAAAAAATTGCATGACCTTTCCTAAATTGTACTTGTCTTTTAAATTTTAGGACTTAATCACACACAATTTATTGACAAGCTAGCTAGCAACCAAATTAAGATGGTTAGCTAGCTTGCACTGCATATAAGAAAATAGAACCCTGACATTGCTAACGACTTGTAAATGCAGCTTCATCACTCACGTAATAGTGTAATACTAGTATGTCCTGCACTCACGACTAGGAGTCCACGCCTCTATTTTCTTCACTAACTTGAAAAAAGGACCTAATCGCATTCATCACTAGTAATAATTTGTGGACGTTATTTTGCACTGCATAAATGGTTCTTATTTGCTACTGATCTACCGAGTCTCCCTAATATATATATATAGCACTCTTTTGTTAAGGTATATTTATTTTTGGTCATTTTCAGGTACAGGATATTACACCAATTTTTCGATCATATTTTATCATCTCCACCGTTCATATCTTAGGTCCTAATGTGTAGATTAAACTTGTAAATTTTCAGCCAAAATGGTGATCATTAAAGTATTCAAAACTGCAATTGAAGTTTATAAATATGAACGGTTCAGGTTTGACAGATTTGGTATATTTCTTGATTTAACCTAGTTCGATACCTTAACGATAATCATTTTGGCTGAAAATTTACAGGAATTATTTACTCATATAGACCTAATAATTGGACAGTAGAGATGTTAAAATATGATCGAAAAGTTTGTGTAATGCCTTATACCTAAAAATGACCAAAAATAGGTATACCTTAGTGGAATGACCACACACACACACACACAGAGCAAGCTTCCACTCAGGTATACCTAAAAATGATCATTTTCAAGTATAAGGCATTACGCTAACTTTTTGATCATATTTTACCATCTATACCGTTCAGATTTTAGGTCATAATGTGTAGATCAAGATTGTAAATTTTCAGCCAAAATGATGATCGTTAAGGTATTCAAAACTGCAAATGAAGTTCATAAGTAAGAACGGTTCAGGTTTGACAGATTTGGTCCGTCCATTGATTTAAGCTAGTTCGATACCTTAACGATCACCGTTTTGGCTAAAAATTTACAAGAATGATGTACTCATATAAACCTAGTAGTTGGACTGTGGAGATAGTAAAATATGATCAAAAAGTTAGCGTAATATCATATATATGAAAATAATCATTTTCAGGCATACCTGAGTGGAAGCTTGTTATATATATATAAGATCACTTGCTCTCATTACTACCAAAGCATTTACAACCCAACAAACATAGCTAGCCACATATCAATATACGATGGATTACCATGTTCACTTCAACCTCATCTCTCGATTTCATGTTGGTTTCCTGCTATTGTCAACTTTAATCTCTTATTGGTGCCAAAATAGTGGGGTGGAATCATGCATGGAGGAAGAGAGAAGAACACTTCTCAGCTTCAAACATGATTTGAGTGATCATTCTAGTAGGCTTTCTTTTTGGGTCGGTGATCAATGTTGTCGATGGAGAGGAATCTCATGCAACAACCTTACCAGACGCGTTGTGAAGATTGACCTTCGAAATCCATATCCATTCACAGAACGCGATCTAGAGTGGGACTTTGAAGATGAAGTACATTATGAGATTGGAGGTAAGATAAATCTTGCCTTGTTTGCCTTGAAATATTGAGTTACTTAGACCTTAGCTCAAATAATTTTGGACGAGATAGTTATCCGATTCCCAACATCATTAGGCTACTTACAAGTTTGAGCTATCTCAATCTCTCCGATACTCAATTTTCTGGAGAGATTCTCCATTCTCTTGGTAATCTCTCAAACTTGAACTATCTTGACCTCAGTTCTACTTATACTTTTGGCTATGTTGTTTTTTCCAAGGACATCAATTGACTATCTGGTCTCTCTTCCTTAAAATACCTCAATCTTAGAAGTGTGAACCTTAGCAGCACAGAAGCAACTTTACTTCATCAGGTTAACATGCTTCCTTCACTCTTAGAGTTGCATTTGTCTTGTTGTCAAATCGATGATAGCATTCTTTCGTTGTCACCTCACACATTAATCAACTTGACTTCCCTTTTAGTCCTCAATTTGTCAGGGAATAGTCATATCTCGTCCTTTCCTAAATGAATTTTTAACCTTACTAGCCTTACAAAACTTGTTCTACGTGGGAATATTTTCAGTGGCCCCTCTCTTGATGAATTTGTCAAACATAAATCCTTAGAACACCTTGATTTAGGTAATGTAGGAATCACATGTCAAGTGCCCAAACTGGATGGAAGTTTGTGTAAGCTAAAGTCTTTGAGTTTGAGAGGCAAAAAAATTGATAGGGGATTTCAAGAGTTTACGAGTAGTGTCTGAAATTGTTCGTATACTATAATAGTCTCTATATTTGTCTAATTGTGGGCTGGTAAGTAAACTACCTAATTTTTTAGGGATGCTAAAAAGTCTGCAACATCTTGATCTCATCTTCAACTCTTTTTGGGGATCATATCCAGAATTCGTATTTGGGAACTTGACATCTTTGAAAACACTAGATTTTGGTAGTAATCATTTCAATGGTTCCATTCCTTCAAGTTTGGGCCAACAGTCTAAGCTAGTTTACCTAGATCTATCTGAGAATCAATGGAAAGGCACATTAACAGAAGCACAATTCATAAATCTCACGAGTTTAGAGACGTTTTACTTGACCATAAACCAACCTGAGCCTATCATTTTTAATTTCACAAATTCTGGATGGATTCCTCCTTTCAAGCTTCGTCAAATTTACATCAGGAATTGTCGAGTAGGCCCTAACTTCCCTCTATGGGTTCAATCACAAAATGAGCTATTTGTTGTCGCACTTATTAATACTGGAATCTCTGGTCCAATACCATATGAATGACTATATAAGATATCTTCTCAAATCACGTATTTGATCTTAGCTAACAATCAAATATGTGGAAAGCTTCCATTCCACCAATTCATCTTTCCAAAGCTTCAAAATGTAGATTTAAGAAACAACCAATTTAACGGTAATATTCCGCATTCGATTTGCAACATGCAATCGATGGGGTTATTTTCTCTGGAAAACAATTGCTTATCCGGACCATTCCCTAGAGAATGAAGTTTATGAAAATACATAATGCTTATTGATGTCTCAGACAAAAACTTCTCCGGTAATCTACCAACATCAATGGGTATTTCAAGATCTCTTTTAAGTTTAAGGATGACCAACAATCACTTTATCGGAGAAATTCCTTTGTCCTTGCAAAATTGCTCTGACATGGAAGAATTGTATCTTGGAGGTAACTAACTTACTAGAAATTTGCCTCTTTGGATGTGATCAAATGTAATGGAGTTGGAAGTGCTAAAGTTGTGATCCAATCGATTAAATGGGTATATTCCTCAACAGCTGTGCAATCTTCCCAACATTCATATCTTAGACCTTGCTCATAATAACTTTTCAGGAATCATTCCCAAGTGTGTGAATAATTTGACTTCTCTAGTTCACAACAATGTTAATAGTAATGGTGGGATTGGTTATAATGAATCAACAATCTTCACATTGAAAGGGCGAGAAATGGAATTCACTTAACGGACTACGGAACTTTTAAGCATTATCGATCTGTCGTCAAATAATCTAGAAGGTGAAATCCCTGAAGAAATTAGATACCTCACTCATTTTTCCCACTTAGACTTTGTCAATGAATCAATTAAGTGGAAACATTCCCTATGATATTGGAAAGATGCAGTTTCTCGAATCACTCGACCTTTCGCAGAACAAGCTTTCAGGAGACATTCCTCAAAGCCTCTCTACTCTGACATTGTTGTCTCACTTAAACTTTTCTCACAACAACTTGACCGGAAGAATTCCTACGGGTAACCAAATTCAGACACTCGATGACTCATCTATTTATAAGGACAAAAATCCTTCACTCTGTGGGTTTCCTCTTCCAACCAAGTGTTATGACGACACATTTCCTGCACCTTCTCTTACTCCTGCTCCTGGAGAAGATGATAGAGATCATGAAGATGTTACCGAGAATTTTGGTTTGTATATCAGTGATGTGCTTGGTTTTATCATAGGCTTTTGGTGTGTTTGCGGCTCATTGATTCTGAAGAAACCATAGAGGTATGCATACTTTAATTTCTTTGACAAAATCAAAAAGAATGTAGCACTACACATCGAACTCATGGTAGCTCGCTTGCAGAGAAGATATTGATGGGAAGAAGCAAGAGAGACTTGGCGGCATTTTGTTCATATATTCTTTTTTTCTTTTTACCTTGTGCACTTGGGTGACAAATTTGGCTTGTTTAATTGTGCTTAATAGAATGTAATAGTTTTCCTTCATGGGGTAAGGTTTTGTGTCCCCCTCTTTGCTTGTAATTTTTTTTCTATTATATCAATAAAATGGGACTTTGTTTGGGGTGGGGAGCCGAGGAGGGATGTGATGTACCTGACTTACGTAATTTGTTTTAGCCTAATACTACTTCATTAATAATTAAACAAATAGTAGCTAAATTTTACACAAATAATATGATGTGAATTTGTGAATATGATGTTTTCTGTTTTCTCTGTTTATTGTAGAACAAAGATCGAATCTCTGTCGAAAGAGTAACACGTAATTTAGGGAGAGCAAAGTAAATGTGATCCCTCCATTTGAGGTTTGTACTTGACAGAAGTGACCAATGGCAAATTGCCTATTTCTAAATACTTTGTTGGCACTTGATTGTTTTCCTACTCTTCAAAGGAAATCACGTCCAAAATGTCCATTTCGGAGCAAATGAACCATTTTCATGTCTCACATGAGCTAACAATATCTACCCATCTTTTACCAAAAGCATGACACATAAATTCTAAAAGCATAAAAAAAAAATCTGAAAGCATATAAACACACGTATAATAAAACTTGTAAAGCCCTGAGTTCAATATCGTCTCCTCCTCAATCTTCGCGACCTGATTTTGCGGCCGAGATACATGGATTGGTTGGCGCCAAAATGTACGTCAAGGCGAGGTGGTTGATAAAATACATGTTAGAACATCTCATTAGTAAAAAGAAGTCTAAAAGCTTGTGATGTAGTTTACAATGCACTATACAGCTTGAGATTCTCTGTAAACGTGTTTGGAGTTTTGATGATCGCATTGTCGGAGATGGGTTTTGTCGACGAGGCTCTGAGGGTGTACTATAAGATTGGGGTGTTGCCTCAAACGTAAGCTTGTAATGCGGTTTTGGATGGGTTGGTGAAGAATGGTAAGGTCGATTTGATGTTGGAGGTTTATGGTGAAATGGGTTCTCAAGGAATGTGGGCTAGCTCTGTTATTTATGGTGTTTTCATGGGTTATGTAGAAAAGGGGATGTGGATAATTCACGTAAGGTGTTTGATGAAATATTTGAGAGAGGGATTGAGAAAACTGTTGTGGTGTATGTTTCTACCAGATTCCGTAAGGATTCCCGAAGAGGTACGGATGGGATCAATTTTGATGATCCGGGCTGTCGTGCGTATATCGTCATTTACCTGCTGTTAAGAGTAATACACCAAACGGTCGTTAGAAGCCTTGACTGGTTGTTCCTGCATTCGACTCTCTGACGCTCAAGTTAGTGTATGAAGTGTAACAAATAGTATTGGTTGAGTAACGGGCGTGATATGACGTACCTTGTAACTGTCATAAATGTGTTGTATATATTGGCGGTTGAGTATGGGGTCTTTTGTTGTTCTTCGATGTGGGATCTTGCTTGTTTGTTCATGTTGTGTCCTGGTATCTTCCATTTGTCGTTCCGAGCGTGTGGGCTATCGGATGGTGTTGCTTCTTTGTTCAAAGTTGAAGCCTGTGTTGCTGTCTTGCGTTTGGTCTGAGCTGTGTCGATCCGTTTGGAGTGACTAAGTGTGCGATAATTGTGTTTACGGGGTCACGTACTAACAAGTTCCCAAGTCAAGGGAATCAGCTCTTGATTGGGGAGTTACAAGGCTTTGTCCAGATTTTGCACACGTGGTCACTCGAGAATGGGGGAGGGGGGGGGGGGCGGAGGGGATCCTGCTAACCCCGAGTCCCCCAACTCTCCGATAAAGAGCTGATTTTTGAGGTCGAGAGTCGAAGTGTCGTGCCGTGGGGCCTTGTTCCGCGATGATGCGGGCGTTTGTTGCTGTTCCGCTATTGGGTTGGACTCCGAAACTTGATGTTGCTGTTTGGAGCCGCTTATGTAGCGACAAGTGATGTTGCTACTCGTCCCACGATAGCGTGAACGTTGTTGTTGTTCGGCTATCGGGTTGGACTCCGAAATGTGATGTTGCTATTTGGAGCCGCTTATGTATCGGGTATAGCTCTATCGGGTGGATGCATAACGGGAGGTTCCAGACCTCAGTCGGTTAGCCCCGAACGATGGCGCAGATCATGATGGTATCAATCGAGCCCATGATAGCACAAACATAACTGCCACTTGCCTATCGGGTGGACTCCAAAAAGGTGTTGCTGTTTTCGAAGTGGGCCCCTCTTGTCTTTTCGCATTCTGACCCTTTCGTCTTCGTAATGGTTATCTGTCGCTTGGGGTGATCGTATGTCAGGCGGTTTATTTCAGTTGTTTGCTGCATGCGTGACGCGTGGCCCGCCGAATTCGAAGCGGTATGGTAATTAATTTTGGCGGGAACGCGTGGGGCGCGTGAGACACGTGTCGTAATCCTGCGGATGGAAGCGCTGAAAATAAACGGTAGGCGTTTGCCTAGGGTTAGAATTGTGGCCTATAAATAGTGGTGCTTTCACTTTCACCTTTTTACACTTTGCTTGCTTGAACTGAAACTCTGCCTAAATGTGTTCTTGAATCTGTGTGCTTTGTCAATCTTGGAATGTTGCTATCTCGTGAATTCTCGTCTCATCTCTTCAAAGGTAGTGTTCTTGTTTTTGTTGCTTTTCGAAAATTGTTTTGTGGTGTATGGCTTTTCTATTTGTTTTGGGTACTGTTTTTGGGGTAATTTCTGGGTTTGCGTTGCTTTGTGTTGTAATGTAGAGAGGATTTCTGGGCTTTTTCTAAGTATTGGGAAGAACAGCTTCAAGTTCTTGGATTTTTGTTGCTTTTTGGCTGTTTGATCGACTTTTGGGTATTGGGAAAGATTTTGTACTTGTTTTTGCTGGGGGATTGGGGTTGCGACAGTCTGCACGTTCGCCCGTTTTGGCTTATCACCCGTTTGCTTTTCTCTTAGGATCATGGAATTGGTAGCTGTATCCAGTGATGAGTCACCTCCGTCAACCCCTAGGTTCCGTGTAGGGTCCCGGGTTTCATCCCATAGTGTTCCGGACTCCTCGTTCGATAGCGTACTGAGTGTCTCCCCACTGTTCGTTAACGCTAGTAGTGCTTTACGTAGGTCGTCGGTGCCAATCATGGAGCAACCTGGGTCAAGTGTGCCGAATGCTGACGCGTCCTCCTCTTCCGGGGGATCAGATGGATACGTCGTGCTCCCACGCGGTGAGCAGGCGTCTGGGGCTTCCCTCCCCATTCTTCCTCAAGGCGGGCCCGTATTGTGGCGAATAGCGGACGACCAGGTGGTGCAGGAGCCAGAGGGGTCCCCGTCAGTGCGAGAGATTGAGCGATGATATCGAGACTACCATATCCCCCGTACGGTGAAGCTGAGGCCGCTCCGTCAGGGTGAATCGTTCACACGCCCCCCGCGTGGCTACGTGTGTGTGAGTGAATTCCAACTGAAGGCCAGGCTGAAGCTTCCCCTCCATCCGTTCTTCCAGTACGCGCTCGCGCTTTTCAACATCACGTTAGGCCGATGCGGGCCAACGTTGACGCGCGTACTGATTGTCTTCCACAATATCTGGAAGCTAAGTGGGCTGCAGTTCCCCACATGGGCGGAGATCGGACACTTCTTCCGTTTGAAGTATTCTCCCCGTATGAAGGACAAGGGTATGATGACGGTCGAGCCCCGAACGAAGTGGTGGCTAACGGAGCCCCTTCCTCCTCTACTTCCTGGCGCCAGTATCACTGCCTTGTCGGAGGCGAGTGGGAATTTGATAAGCCGGATGATGCTCTCTCGCACGGACGCGATCATATACACATCGAGTCCCCGAGTCCTTTCAACCGCTAGATGTGATAAGTGTCGATTAGCGGCGTTTGCCCTCTTTGAAGTTTGTATTTGTATTTGCTAATCCGTTTGTGTTTGTTTTTTTGCAGACCAGAGTTTGTATCCCCTCACCCATTTGGAGGAGAAGCGGTTGGCGAGAATCAAGTTTGGTTTCGACCCCCATCTAGACGCTCGAAACTTCTGGGCAGCCAACCACTGGGAGCTTGTCGAACACAGTGGTCTTTCACGCCCTTCTGGTATGTATCTTCTTGTTTATGGAATTTGAGTAATCCGTTTGTGTAGTTTGTCAGGCTGACCTTGTGTACATTGTTTGCAGCTAAGATGAAGAAGTCCAGATCCTCCACGAAGTAGGATGCTGCCCATCAGCATATGCTGGTGCTAATGGAGAGAGCCCGGCAAGCCCGCATGGTCGTCGAAGACCCGAGCGGCCAGCTGGTGCAAGGCAACACTCCTCAAGGTGTCATGCATCCCCCCAACTGCAATAAGTATCTGGACCCGGTACCAGAGGGTGATGAGGAGGTTGAAGACGTGGGCGCGGCTGTCGGAGTCCAGCCATCATCCCAGAGGGACGGGCTGAAGAAGTTGCCCCCCAAGCTCAAAGGGGAGAGGGTGAACAGGCCCGAAGGGACTGCCTCCGGCAGGAGAAGGAGACCTACAGCCGAAAGCGCGGCGAGCGTCGCGTCGAACGCTTAGATAGGCCCGTTAGCCAGGGCAAGTCTCCTTTCACCTATACGGGCTCTTCGAGGAGTTCGTTTGAGATTTTCCCCATCCGTCAGCCTGGAGAAGTGGATGGGCGCCGCTCCCAAACCTCGGCCAGGAGGCCAGATAGCCAAGGCACCTTCAGCCACCCGCAGAAGCGCCATCGTCCATCCAACGAGGCTTCCTCTGCCGTGACTGTTGCAGTGGCGGGCGAGACAGCGCTCTCGTCAGAGTTCATTGCTCGTATCCAGAGATCCATGGGTGCAGACATTGAATCCCTCCAGAAGTGGCGTCAGCTAGGGGCCGACCCGAGTGAGTCTCTCAGTGCGGCGTTTGATACCCGCACGCAGCTCCAATATTAGCTCTTCTTTATCAAAGGACTCGAGGGGTCAATGCTACAGACCACCCTGCTGTCGAAAGCGAAGGCCAAAAACCGGAAGCTTCAGGCTGACGTGGGCAAGCTGCAGCAGGCTCTAACTAAGTCCACCGATTTAGCCAATCGAAAGATCGCACGGGTAAACGAGCTTGTGCGTGAGGCCGATGAGCTAAAGAAAGACTTGGGGAAGGCGCGATCGGGGGTGGCTATCCTGGAGACCGATCTGGCTGCCCTCCGAACGACTAGCGGTGCGCGAATAACGGAGCTGGAGCGTGAGCTGGCGGAGGCCCGAGCTCATGCCGTGACAGAAGAGGTCCGTCACAGGATTGCGGAGGAGGCAGTGGCCGAGTACAAGGCCTCTTCCGAGTTTGAGAAAGTCAAGGCTGACGCGGTCCATGTTTTCAAGGATTCGGAGGAGTTCGAGGACTTGATTGCTGCTGAAGCCAATGTCCAATGTGAGGACTTCTCCTCACTCGTGCTGCTGTTTGTCAAGGTGGACAAGTTTGAGGCATGGCAGGCTGCCGAGGCGGAGAAGCTAAAGCGCTTGCTTGAGGAGCCAGAGGTGGAGGCGTCTGCTGGGGGTGACGGGCCAGTGCCTGGGGAGGGTGGAGAAGATGCTGCTGCTGGGGCTAGCTAGACTATCTTGTATTCTTTTACTTTCTTTTGCTTTTTGCCTTGTACTTTCGCGCCTGCGTGCGTTTGATGAATTGTACAATTTTTGGATAATATATCTAAGTGCCTTTTGTTCCGTTTACATTGCTTGTCTGATTGCATTTGATGTATACTTATATTGCTACTGGCACACAACAAAACGTACATATGCAAAAGTACAATCACTAGACTAACGTGCGTTTAGATTACAAAAGGTGTTTAAACGCAAGTAGATGAATACTTAGTGAAAATACTCCCTTAGGTGCTATGTATTCTAGGGATTGCCAATCCTTCTCCCAAACATGTCTTTGATGTAAAACGTACCTGGACTTGCGACTGTGTCGGCGACGTATGGGCCCTCCCATGACGGGCGTAATCCTTTGGGCTTCGTTTGAATTGCTTTCATGACCCAGTCCCCCAGTTGGAGTGAGCGCTCCTTCACACGCTGGTAGAATAGTCGGGCGACTCGCTGTTTGTTCGCAGTATTATGAAGGTGCGCCATGTCGCGCCTTTCTTCAAGGAGGTCGTTGTCGAGTCTAAGTCCTTCGCCATTGGTAGTGGGGTCGTAGCTTTCGATTCTTGGGCTTCTGTATGTGAGCTCGAGTGGTAGTACGGCCTCCGCTCTGAATGTGAGGCTAAACGGGGTTTCTCTAGTTGCTACTGTTGTCGTAGTTCAGATTGACCATAGTATTTCGGGAAGTAAAGTGGGCCATCGTTCGTACCAAACGTCTCCCTTCTGGATGAGCTCAATCTTCTTCTTGATTCCTTCCTTGATGATTTTGTTTGCTGCTTCTACTTGTTCGTTTGTTTGTGGGTGTGCTGGTGATGCGAATATCAGATTGGTACCTTGCCTTTTACAGAATGCTTTGAGCTCCTCGTTGTGGAATTGCAGCCCGTTATCAGTGATGATGTTGAGCGGGGTGCCATAGCGGCAGTAGAGGAAACGGCATAGGAATCTTTTCACCTTTTCGGTTGTGATCTTGACCATCGGTTCTGCCTTGATAAACTTGGTGTGGTAGTCAATAATGACTATGATGTATTAGTATTGGCCCTTGGATTTCGGAAGCTCTCCGATGAGATCGAGTCCCCACTGTGCAAATGGAACAGGTGAGGTGAGGATCGATAGAGGAACCGCGGGTGGGTGATTCTTGTGTGCGTAGATTTGGCACTGATGGCATGTCGTAGTGATTGCGGTTGCATCCGCGTAGATAGTGGGCCATCAGAATCCACAATGGAGTGCCTTTTGTGCTATGGATTGTGCTCTCGCATGGTGGCCGCATATGCCCGAATGGATTTTCCTGAGTATCTTGTCGCCTTGCTCCGGTATAACGCATTTGAGGTTGGCCCACGTCTTCCCTTATCTGTACAGGCTGTCGTGTCGGATGCTGAAGTTGACTGCTCGGCCTATGATGTTTCGGGCTTGGGCCCGATCTGCTGGTATTTCGCCCCTTGTCTTGTATTTGATGATTGGATCCATCCAGCTGGCTGTGTGTGGTTCGATCGTGAATATCTATTCTATTGTTTTGGTGATGCTTGGCCTCTTCAGCACTTCCACTACTCGTTGCCCCGGCTCCGTATGTACGGGCGATGTTGCTAAACGGGCAAGTGCGTCTGCCTTGGTGTTTCTTCCCCTCGGGATGTGGTTGATGTTGAAGTACTTGAGCTTGCTTAACATTGTGCATACGAGGTCATGGTATGCTTTCATCGTATCGCCATTCGTCTTGAAGTCGCCCCGGATTTGGTTGACGACTAGCTGTGAATCGCTGAAGATGTTGATGCTCGGGGCTCCTGAGTTTCAGGCCAGCTGTAAACCGGCGATAAGAGCTTCGTATTCAGCCTCGTTGTTTGTTGCTTTGAATTCGAATCTTAGTGCGTACTCGGCTCGTCCGCCCCCAGACCCGGTAAGGATGATCCCAGCCCCACTGGTGTTCTTGGTGCATGACTTTTCCACGTAAAGGTTCCATGGTGATTCGGGTGTTGGAGGTTCTTCCTTGGGAGGTTCCATGCTAACGGGCGGCGTCGCTGTTGGCCCTTCGGCCTCCGTGTATTCGGATATGAAGTCTACGATAGCCTGACCCTTTATTGATGTTCAGGGCGCGTAGTGGATGTCGTATTCGCTTAGCTCGACGGCCCATTTCACCAGTCGACCACTGTGGTCGAGCGATTGCAATACCAGTCGCAACGGAACGTTGGTGAGGACGTGGATGCTGTGGGCTTGGAAGTATGGCCTGAGTCATCTTGCAGCTGAGACGAGTGCAAATGTCACTTTCTCGATCGTGGGGTAACGGGTCTCTGGGGGCGTCATGCCCTTTCCGGTGAAGAAGACTGGTAATTCGGAAGTTGTTTCTCTTCGGACCAGGGCCGAACTGACGGCAGTTAGGGAAGCAGATAGGTACAGGTATAGAGCTTCTCCCTTCACGGGTCTGGACAAGAGGGGGATTGAGGCGAGGTATTGCTTGATTGATGTGAATGTTGTTTCACTGTCGGTTGTCCAAATGACGCTACTCTTGTTTGCCATTTGGAGGGATTTGAAGAACGGCGCACACTTGTCGGAGTAACGGGAGATGAACTGATTGAGGGACGCCAGTTTTCCCATGAGGCTTTGGAGTTCGACCTTGGTCGTAGAGGGTTGCATGTCCAGTATTGCCTTGACCTTTGTTGTCGATGTCTCGATGCCCTCCTTGCTGATGATGTATCCAAGAAACTTGCTTGTTGTTATGCCGAACGTGCATTTGGCCGGATTCAATCGCATGCCATTCTTGATTAGGAGTTCGAGCACGGATCGTAGGTGTTCGGGGTGATTTGCTGCCTTGGTGCTCTTGACCAGTATGTCATCGATGTAGACCTCTACAATTTCGCCCGTCAGCCCGTCAAATATGATGTTCATCAATCTTTGGTATGTGGAGCCCGCATTCTTCAAACCAAACGGCATGACTACGTAACAGTAGAGCCCATTGTTCGTTGTGAAGCACGTTGCCACCTGGTATTTGGGGTTCATGAGGATCTGGTTGTATCCTGAGTATGCGTCCATCATGGACAGTAGCTCGTGCCCGACAATGGCGTCTACGAGCTGATTGATCCGGGGTAACGGGAAACTATCTTTCGGACATGCCTTGTTCAAATTGCTGTAATCTATGCACATGCGCCAAGATCCGGTTTGCTTCTTGACCATAACGGCGTTGGAAATCCATTTCGGATAGTCAACCTTTCGGATGAAACCGATTTTCTGCAGTCTGTCGACCTCCGCGTGCATAGCCACATACCGTACTTGGCCATATGCGCGCCGTTTCTGCTTTACGGGCTTTGCAAGTGAGCTGATGCTGAGTTTGTGGGAGATGATGCTTGGATCAATTCCGGGAATGTCCGTGTAGGACCATGCGAATACATGTTGGCAGTCCGTCAGGACCTTGGTTAGCCGAGCCGCCATATCGGGCTCCAATTGCGCGCCGATGTGGATCGTGCGTTCCAGGTGTTCAGGGGATAATTGTATTGTTTGTTGCCCCTCTCATTCTTTGGCGGGTCGGATAGCGTTTAGTCCGTCACGCGGGTCATTAGGTTGTTGCTCCTTAGGGGAACACGCCACCACTGCGAGTACTTCCAATCGCGTGTTGTCTTTGTCTGGTCAAACAATTTTTTCCACTAAATCATACCCCCTGATTGTGCCGATTCCGTGGTTTGACGGGAACTTTGCCATGAGCATGTGGCCTACGGTGATCAACCTCAGCTTCGAGATACCCGGTCGTCCGAGGATCATGTTGTAGGATGTGTGGAGGTCTATGATAACAGAGTCTGTTCTGATTTCGCTCTGGGGGGGTTCCCGGTGCACCGATTCCGAATCGCATGTAGTCGCTACCGAGGGGGTAGGTGGTCTCACCAGAGAAGCTGGCGATGCTCTCGTGGTCCTGCGTCATCTTGCATTTCGGGCGCTTGAGGCCCTCGTAAGCCTCTCGAAAGATGATGTTGACGGAAGCTCCGTTATCGATGAGAATGCGCTTGACTAAGTATCGATCCACTATTCCGTCAATGACGAACGGAAGCGTGCTGTTCTGGTTGCCTTCTTCCTCGTAGGTGAAGGTGATTAGGGGCCAATCCTTCCTGATTGCCTTGGGTGGATTTCTGGGATGTACTGCAAACACGTCCCTAGGTCGGGGTTCTTCTCGTTCTCGTGGGCATTCGGCCTTCTGCTTTCCGCCCACGATGTTGTTGATGGTGCCCTTTGTTCGTATGTCCGTTGCCGGGCGTTCCGCGTTCGTCATTCGGAAGACCAATGTTCCCTCCGTGTGCAATTGTTCGATTTTCTTGGCTAAGATTTCGCAGTCATTAGTGTTGTGGGTATTCGAATCGTGATACATGCATCACGTTCCCCTGTTGTTCCGCATAGGGGCGATGTCGGGTGCCCTAGGCATGGGTGGGCAGATTTGTCGTTTGTTCTGCTTGAGCACTTCCTCATTTGTGCCCTGGGTGATGGAGAAGACTGTGTGTCGCTGGTGTTGATCTTTGGGTGGTGGGTTTGGCGGTGGTGTGCGCTCGCGGCGTGCCTACTGATACTGCTTGTGGTTCCTGTGCTCGCGATAGTGATCTTCGCGTTTGCGGGGCGGGGTGGGCTGTGATTTCGGTGGCGGATCCTTGGCTGTATGCGGGGATGATGAGCGATCTTGCGTGTAGCCCTGTATCTTCGGGGCCTGCGTCGCGCCTGGGCCTTGCGCTCTGTACACGTGGGTTTCTACCAGTGCCTTCTAGACAATTAGGTCGATGATCTCGTTGTACCCAAGGTAGTCCTTCCTGACCATATTTTCTACGAACGGAGTTCCCGTCAGGTTCTCTAGCAACGCTGTTTTTGCTACGTTCTTGTCGAGGTTCCTACACGTGTTCGTAAGGGCCCTCCTCCGGTTGATGAAGCCGGATAGGTTTTCGTTGTCCCCCTGACGAACCTTTAGTAGCGTGTTGGCGGTGTTGTACTTGCCCTGTAGCCGGTATCGCTTGAGGAAGCACTCCGTGAGTTCATCGAAAGAGCGGATGGATCTCGTTGGCACTTCGTAGAACTAGTTTCGTGCTTCTTCAGATAGCGTCTCCTGAAACAGGAAACAGAGGGTTGCATCCGAGTATCGGGTACCTGCGGTGGCGGACTGATACTTGTCAATGTGTGTTCGCGGGTCTCCCTTCCTGTTGAACCTGCTGATCTTTACGGTTTTGGAATATGGATCCCTGCCCTGCGCCAGAATGTCGTCTGATAAGGGGCTCACGCGGGAGTGTACATTCCTTTCGGCCCAGTGTGCGTGCTCTTCTTGAGTGACATGATTTCGGCCTCCATCTCCGCCATCCGCCAGAGCATGGCGCTCCCGGCCGTCGTGGTAGGTTCCTCGTCGTCATACCCTTGTATCCTTTCGGGCGGCGGTGGAGGTCTTGGGAGCCGGTTGTTTCGTTGTCCCCACGGTGGGTCTACCCTGATGACTTGCCCGCTGGTTCCTGGTTCCTCCGTTGGTCCGGATTCTTTTCGTTGGGTCTCTTGGCTTCGGATAAACGCGACAAGTCGATCCTCCAAGTGCTGGCGGGCTTGGCATTTCTGGTCTCTCTCGGCTCGGGCCGTTTGGAGTTCTTTCACGAGGTGGGCTGCTGCTTCGTCCTCCGTTAGGTCGTTGATGCTGCTGATCGCGTCAACGAGCGCGTCCCTCATCTTTCGGCTTTCGGGTGTAACGTGGTCTGTTGCCATCTTCACTGCTATGGTTTCGGGTGGTTTACGGTTGCTCGCTTCCCACAGACGGCGCCAATTGTTTTTACCAGATTCCGTAAGGATTCCAGCAGAGGTACAAATGTGGTCAATTCTGATGATCCGGGCTGTCACGCGTATATCGTCTTTTACCTGCTGTTAAGAGTAATACACCAAACAGTCGTTAGAAGCCTTAACGGGTTGTTCCCGCCTTCGACTCTCCGACGCTCAAGTTAGTGTATGAAGCGTAACAAATAGTATTTGTTGAGTAACGGGCGTGATATGGCATACCTTGTAACTGTCATAAATGTGTTGTATATATTGGCGGTTGAGTATGGGGTCTTTTGTTGTTCTTCTATGTGGGATCTTGCTTGTTTGTTCATGTTGTGTCCTGGTATATTCCGTTTGCTGTTCCGAGCGCGTGAGCTATCAGATGGTGTTGCTTCTTTGTTCAAAGTTGAAGCATGTGTTGCTGTCTTGCGTTTGGTATGAGCTGTGTCGATCTGTTTGGAGTGACTAAGTGTGCGATAATTGTGTTTACAGGATCACGTACTAACAGTGTATACGTCGCTGATTCGGGGGATGTGTGATGAAAGTAGGATGGTGGAAGCCAAGAGTGTTTTCAAGTCGATGAGGAGAGATAGAGTAGCACCGAATTTGTGGAGTTATAGCTGTTTGATGGATGGGTATGGCAAAGTGGGAAATGTTGAGAAAGCTCTTGTGGTTTATTGTAGTTTGCTAGGCGATGGATTAAGGCTAAATGTTGTTGTGTATGGTATTCTGGTTGATAGGTTTTGTAAAGTGGGAGAAGCGATGTCTTTACATACGCCATACTTGTTAAGGGTCTATGCTCTGTTAATAAAGTGGAATAAGCATATCAGTTGTTTCAGAAAATGAAAAAAGGTGGAGTTAAAGCTAATGCTGTGACGTACAATTCGCTGGTCGATGGGAATTGTAAAGAGCGAAATATGAAAAAGGCCTTGGAGGTGTGTTCCGAAATGACTAAAATCGGTATAGAACCTAATGTTGTCACGTTCTCTATGTTAATGGATGCTTGTTGCAAGACTGGGAAGATGGAGCTGCTATGGCTTTGTACTCTAAAATGGTTGTTAAAGGCCTTGTGCCTGATATAGTGGCTTACATAGCTTTGATCGATGGACAGGTTAAAATGGGAAAGGTAAACGAGGCTCATCGGCTGCATAAAGAGATGCTGGAGGCAGGCCTTACCCCCAATGTTTTCACTCTTAGCTGCTCGGTAGATGGTCTTGGTAAGAATGGAAAGGCTTCTAATGCAGTCAAGCTCTTTATAGAGAAAACGAGAGCTGGTTCCGATACAGGTGAAACCAAGTATATGGACAACAACTTCTGTTCCCCAAATCATGTGACATATACAGCTTTGATTCAGGGTCTAAGTGTAGACGGCTAGATTCTGGAGGCAACTTGCTTTTTCTTGGATATGAGAGTCAATGGTTTGACACCAGATGCTTTCACTTACATTGTAATGTTGAAGGGGTACTTCCAAGCGGAGCATACTCTCGGAGTGTTGATGTTGCATGCAGATATGGTGAAGATGGGCATCATTCCTTGTGAAGACATATCCGAATGTTATCTCAAGGCGTACCGAAAATCAGTGAGCTAAAAATCAACCGCCAAGGTTTCCTGAGATTAAGTGGCAGCATACGGCTGGGTCTTTGTTGTGTCACATTGCACAACAAGAGCTAAGTCTGAGCTTACAGTAGTTTAGGTCTGCAAGCTATACACATGTAACAATTCAAACTGTATCATTGTGTTATTGATAGGGGGACTGACATTGTAGAATAGTTCTATGCCATTAGTGTGAGGCAGATAAATGCAGCAAACAGAGCATGTGCTCACATACCAACGAACAATTTGCATTACCATTTCACATATATGTTTCACCTTTGTTTGCTAAATTAGTTTCAACTTATAAATCTCAGATACACACAACTTTTGCATTGGATTTTCTATAATAGTTGCAGTTCTGTGGCAACCAGTTCCTACTACAGTAGTAGAGATAAAAAATCAGTCTTGTTGTTCACATTTGAAAGAATCGAACATAATGTGGAAGAAAGATACGAGGAAAAGAGAATATAAATCTCGTTTCGAGTTTGTTGTTAAAAAACGAGATACATACTTGTCGACGCTAATGCTTCTTAAACTTAGGACATCTCCAATAAGAGGTACTAAACCTTATAATTTTGGGGTACTAACAAAAATTGGGCTCCAATGGTAGTGTTGTGAAGTCCTAAACCCTATATTTATAAGACTTGGTCTCATCCCAAGTCTTATTTTGAGACTTCATATGAGACTTGGTCTTATAATTTTGGGTTGGGGCCACTTGGTAGAGGGGAGAGAAATTGGAGGGATAAGACCCCATTATAAGACCCCTACCATTGAAGTTGTACAAAGTCTGATATGAATAGTGTTCATTTGAGGTCTCATAATAGGTATAAGACCCCATTATGAGACTTCTACATTGGAGATGCCCTTAAGGACTTATTTAATATCGGAGACTTTTTTTTTTGTATCTAAAATATTCGTATCGCATAAATCACTATAAAGAGATCCATAATTTTTACTTAAGAGAGTAATTCACGAAAATCTTAATTAATAGCTGTGTGGCGCATTGAAATTGATATGAATACATGTTTTTTTTTCACCTATCCATGCACCCATAATTAATCTCTACATCAATACAATGTTACAATGTTACATATGGTAGGAAAATATCTGAACTTAGTAAGTTTGGTCTGTGGTCCATTCAAAAATGCCACCTTTTTCTCCAAACGTCAATGTTTTCTTCATGTTGAACCGTTCCTTTCCCTTATCAAAAACCAACATTTTCTTCTTCCCTTATATTACAAGGTTGCCAAAATCAAAACACAACATTCTGTTTCTGTATAATCTGAACCCCTCACATTCTTATTCCCCAAGAATCAAAATTTCCATACAAAATTTCTCCTATAATCTAAGCTAGCTAGGGTTCATTTGTATTCAATTGACCTTCGCCTGTAGTCGATTTTTATTTTTTTGAGTGATCCGACGCCATTTTTGAGCTCTGCTATGGAGACCGGAGAGCTTCAGAGGATCGGAATCTTTCAACGTATTCCGGTGCTTGTGATCAACTTCGTGGCTGGGACTCTGGTTCTTCTTTTTGCCACCGGTAAAGTTTCAACCTTTGAAGCTTTTTTTTACTTTATTATATTACATTTCCTATCTGGGTTTTTGATATTTGAGTAATTTGATTGTTTAGAGTTTGTGGGAATTTGATTTTAGTTTCTGGGTTTTGCATGTATGTGATTCTGATGAAGTTGGTATGTGAAAATTTGATCTTTGAGCTTAAAGTTCAGAGCTTTTTGTAATTCCAGTAACAAATGAAAGTGAAAGTTTGAGTCTTTATGTACAGCAATGAGGAAAGTGTTGATATGTTGAAGCAACAAACACGAACCGCAGGCCATTTACGGGATGTGGGCTTATATTATTTGTTGTATTGCAGCTGGGTTTTTCGCAGGAGGTATTGCTGGTGCATTAGCCGGTAAGGCGTCTGACAGCGGTATTTTCCGAGGAGCTGGGTTGGGTGCTGTTGCAGGGGCTGTACTCTCTGTAGAGATTCTGGAAGCTTCACGTGAGTTATTGCGTCTGGGTCAACCTGGCTCGCGAAGATCTTCATTGATGGTTAGCTATCAGTTTCTAAAAATTGACTGACATGATTTACAACTGTGATGTAAATGATGTTTAGACCAGAAACGTTTTGTAGCTGTGAAGTGCGAACGTATGGCTGAAGCTTACATCACATTATTTCAGTTACCTATATTTTTCTGTGGTTGTTAATTATAACTGTTCATGTGAAGATTGATAATTTGTCTTTCGGATTCAGGCAGAAATTACAGAAGAGCTTATTTGTTGGAGGTTCGAAGAGGAAAACTTACCGCCGCCAGAAATGTTAACTGCTAGCCATTGGCAGGTTTATGATCTACTCGCTTCATTATTCTCTAAATAGCTATGACCTTTTGTAACAAGTATTAGAGAAATTGTGCGTATATAGAACCTGTTTGTCTGGTCATAGTAATTAGATAACCTTCCCTTTCTATCATACCATTGATTTTAACATAAACCTAGAAGCTGTTTAGTTCACAGCCTCTGACTAATTTGTAAATGGAGCCACATGGCCTCTGATTTTAACATAAACCTGTAAGCTGTTTAGAGTACTTATTATTTTTAAGATTGTTAAATACTATGATGTTCTTCACTCTATTGCTTATTATTTATTGACTGGAATCAGCAGGTCAACTTCACTAATCAAAACCCTGATGAGATTCGTGATCGAGGAATTGAAACCAAAGGGTTGTCAAGGGATTTGCTCAAGAAACTACCTTGTCATAAGATTCTGGATACCAAGCCAGCTCGAGTTTCCTGCTGTACAATATGTCTGCAGGTCACAATTTTATCTGTCTTGAATGTTTTGCAAACAAGAGCCAGTTCTTCATCAAATTTTTGATGTAACACATGTTTAGTAGTGAAGCAAGATTACAAGGAATCAAGATTTAGCTCACTTTATTTTGAATAAAGATGGCATTGTCTTAATCCTAACTTAGCAATGTGATATTTGCAGGATCTTGAAATAGGAGAAACTGCAAGGACCCTGCCACAGTGTCGGCATACATTTCACTTGGCTTGTGTGGACAAGTGGCTCGTGAGACATGGTTCGTGCCCATTATGCAGACAAGAGGCACAATAGATTTTACATGCTGGTTCTGTGTACATAGGTCTGATAGTGTTAGTCTATATGGGTTATTTGGTACTAGCGTTGCAGTTGGGGAGGTGTTTTATGATTGAAACTGTAAATCTGTATTCACAGTTCTCTGTGTATCTACCAGATGCCCCCAATTGTTGTTCCAAATGAATTGTGTTGCATAAAAGCTGTAGAGCTTTATAATTTGTAGAACAGCTTGTTTTCTCATTATTATAGGAAAGTTGATTGGTTTCTTTTGAAATTGGGAACGAAAGAAGAAAATACCAAACTTTGCGTTTGACAGGGTAGTAGAGTTTAGATAAACACTAGCACATAGAGACAAGTAGTTGCTTCATTAAGATTGAATGATCAATTACAGAGCCAAGGGCTCGAAGTTTGAATTATGGAAACCCCCTTGTAAAAAATATGGTACATAACTATCACTAGGAGCACCACATATATGATTTGTTTATTCGTTTATCTCTATTCTCTTATACAAAATATATTGCAAGAAGTGAGAGCACATCCGAGGAGAAGATGAATTGACGAGTACGGTTTGTAACTCGGCAATAAATGTCTGCAAATATGAAGAACAGGTTAGTCACAAGAGAAAGGGCCAAATTCTTTAGTATAACTTTGAATAACTCGTCATTGTACTTCAAATCCAAAATTGGTTACTAATGCTGTTGTCAATCCTAAACCTTAAAATCAACCACTGTAGAGAGATAATGTTTGGAAAATTCATTGAGAATCTATAATAAGAGGAAGGAAGGTAACACATATTATTGCCAAGAGGAAATAGGAAGCTACATAAATGGAAATGAAGATCATGAAATCACCTTTCAAAAACAATGGATCATTGGAGGTCATTTCACACTGCAACTGCTTCAGGTCGTTTGCTGGTCTTGATTCCTTGAATGGCTGTGACATTTAAATCAAATATAAGGATAAAAGTATATTAGCTCATCTGCGAATTGTTTTCTTTTAATAATCGTCTCTGTATGAACAGAAAATAAAGGTTCTGAGATTGTTGGTCCATACCGGTAGCATAATCTTTAGCTCCAAAGACAGCAGAGCCAGCAACAAGAGCATTAGCTCCAGCCTCAATAACCTGCCACCACAGAATAATATTAACAAACTGGAATAGCTGGATCAACAAAAGTTGAATCCACAAGAGGCAGATAAAGTATATGGGTGTTTCTATTGACATATTTATTATTTAACCACCAAGCTCCATTAGTATAAATGGAACAACTCTTGCTTCTCAAACCTTGTATGCATTTGCTGGAGTAACTCCACCATCCACTTCAATCCATGGGTTCACCCCCTGTCGTAACACCAACAGTATGTGAATACCTCTTCATTTCATTTAAAGTGTGAATAGACACCCAAATATAATTTAATAATAATATATATAGAGAGAGATTATACTTTCTCAACACACATTCTCCTCAAGTCTGAAATTTTCTTCACTTGGCTCTCTATGAAGCTCTGGCCACCGAAGCCAGGGTTTACAGACATAATCAAAACCAAATCAACCGCTGAAACATGCAATACAAGAGTCAAAACAATGACTGCAAATCTAATTCTTCATCATCTGTAGTTCTGTATAATAGGCACCTATCCCTAACACGACTCTTTTTTCTCAGTACAGTATTTAAGACCCATTTCTTATTGATATACAGCTTCTTCACTTTCTTATTGAAACCCCACCTAATCTTAGATTAGAAAATGCACAATATGGGGAGTGACCTTGAAAAGAAATATTTATTTCAACATATTCAATAGCATCAAGTAACCATAAGTGCTGATATATGTTCGGAAGAACTCACCATCGAGGACATACTCTATCGCACTTAGTGGGGTACCGGGGTTTAGGACAACTCCAGCTTTAGCTCCCAAACTCTTTATCTGAATTGTAAAAAAAGTATATGATCATTTGAAGAAAGTGACTAGTTACATATCTATTTATTATTTTATAATGGGACATGGTTGCATCTTAATGTTCCATGGTTTCATCTAATCATCTAAATGCTTACCTACTTTGATGGTGTCTACAGGCTTTACCTCTTTGTCAATATCAAAGTGAAAAAAAACAACTAAGTGGACATAAGCATACACCACTACACCCCAAGTTTTGGATTCACTGCCCTATGCCTAATATATATATCTTCTCTTTTAGTTAAGTGCAGACCAGATAACACAAATGTATAAGTGCTTTGACATACAATCACAAGGAAAAAGGAGAATATCTTACTTGATTAACTGCGCGGTGCAAATGGATGGTGGAAGACTGTTCACAATGAACACTGACAATGTCCGCACCAGCTTTGATAAAATCTGGCACTCGCTGATCGGGTTCCACAATCATCTACAGGACTCCAAATACACATTAGAGACTGATCTTCACTTGATATTAATCAATTCATACTTAAGAGATAAAGAAGAAAATTACCAGATGCACATCCAAAGGAAGATCTGTCACGGGGCGCAAGGCATCAACCACAAGTGCTCCAATGGTAATGTTTGGAACGAAACGACCATCCATCACATCAACATGAATCCAGTCACAGCCAGCCAACTCAACAGCTTTTACCTATAAAAGTGCAAATCGAACTCTTAACTCCAAATTGGTACGAAAGTGCCACAGATAATTTGACTGGTTACAGAACAGAATAAAACCTGTTCTCCTAACTTTGCAAAGTTTGCAGAAAGAATCGATGGAGAAACAATGATATCGCTTTTTGAACACCTATCAACTCGAGATGTAGCCTTCACCACAGTGTTACCTTTCCTCCTGAAATCAAACAATTTCAGAAGCACTTTCGTATGAGCAACTCATCAGCCATTTCCTATTACATGAACCATTTCCAATCCATTTTTACCAATCATAACTTCAAAAATGCAAAGTACAACTATCACAATTCCAGCTGATTTTTACTCAAGACCACAATATCAAGTACCTCACTACTCTCACATATGAAGTAATTTCACTAGCTACATACCCATCTCACAAACTGACAAACCAATAAACAAATCACTACCCAAGTACTCAAAAACCATAAACAGAATTAGACAATCCACAACACAAAGTACACTACCTTTTCTCATTTTCTGAACTGGGATTTCATCCAAAACACACAAAGTTACAATCTTGGTGATTAAAATCCAAAGAAAAACCAAACCCAGTAGCAATTCTAATGAGAAAAGGCTATACCTTGTGAAGGTGAGCGAATTGGGTTGAGAAAGACATGGCTTTTGAAGCTTAAGACCTCCACCAAGTCCAGTGCTCTGGGACTTGAGAGTTGAAGAACACAATGAAGCAGATGACATCTTCCTCTTGAATCTCAACGGTCGGTTAGGTAGTGACTCAAAGAGACTGAAAGAAGAAGAAGCAGAAAGCTTCGGTCTTTATGTTTCTTTCTTTCTTGTTCTAACTTACGTCCAGCAGCGGACTGAAAAAATGAAAAAAGATAAAATCTCGGGGAGAAATATGGGAGAAAGAGCGTGTGGCAGACACGTGGCGCCAATGTTTTTTGGGTTTGGAGATTTTGTTATCTGCAATGGTTGGTTGCTGTGATGATGTAGTGATGTGTGCTTTGGAGCTTGATGTTTCTAAAATGGTAAAGGAATGGCAAGAGGTAATAAAGATTGGAGTTTTGGTTACCATTTGCAATTTGCAAAACAGACTCAACAAATATTTCAGTGTTGGGATGGAAATGAAAAATAGATTTTATCATTCGGATATAAAGAAGTCATGAAGTTCGTTTAGCGAATATTTATTTGACATAAATGTGTATTGGTGCGATTGGATGGCCGGACGGTGGAGATTCAGGCGGGTCAATAAAACGGGTCGTGTCTGTGGTGACCCGGGTAGAAAAGCTCCATATATAAACTAGGTGAAAATACCACCAAATCACAGCTCCTCTTTAGTGTCAGAAACTCTCAAATCATTGGAAGCTTCACTTCGACAGTTCCACTACTACCCAAACATCCAAAATCAACCCGGATCTGAACACCCATTTCCCTCAAACTTCAACTGAGCTGGGTCTTCTTAAACCCAGATGGCCTTTTCCACAAAATGAAGAGGTTTAGTAAAAACCTGAACCACTCGGATTCGGGTACCCGGAATAATGATCTGAGAGACCTGGATAGGAACACCGGATTGGATCCAATGAGGTTGATGGGGATCTTCATTGCTTGCTTGATTGTGCTCTCGGTTTTGTTCTCGGTCAATGTAGTGCTCAGAGACCCACCTTCGGATGGTGTTCACGGAGCTTCAAAAGCTAGAGTCTTTGAAGCTGAACCCACAAAAAGTACGTCGCTTTTTTTTCCTTCATTTTTTGTATTGGGTTTTAGTGTTCGGTGTAGATCATTAAGTAGTGTTACTCCATTATTGTTATTTGGAGCATCAAGTTTTGATCTTTATGAAAAGTTTTGCTTGTGTTACTATATTATAGTTCTTTAGATTTATTGTAGTGGATTTGAGAGAGAGTTGAAGTTGGAAGTTGTACTTGGTTGCTCTAATTATGTACAAGTATATCAAACACGAACATAATTAGAATGTTTTCATTTCCAAATCTTTGCTAAATAAGTGTCATCATGTTCAAATTTTAGTTTCCTCCAATATATTCTCTCTTTATTTGTTAGTGTAGTCAAATTGTATGTCTTTTGATCTCATAAGTAGTCTATTTCAAGATCATGATCTGTCTGCTCATGAGCTACTTGATAAAAACACTTTGCGGAAGTGTCTCTTAGTGTACTGTTTATTTTTCGTGTTTGTGATTTGTAGGTTCGGATGATCAATTTTCCGACTCTGTTGAGCTGCCAAAGGATAAGCTGCTCAGCGGTCTTCTTGCCGGTGGATTCGATGAAGGATCTTGTGTCAGCAGGTACCAGTCAGCTATGTACCGGAAAGAAACGTCACACAAACCTTCTTCTTACCTTTTATCTAGATTAAGAAGTTATGAAGCACTGCATAAGCGTTGCGGACCCAATACCGAATCCTACAAGAAAGCTGTGGAGCAACTCAAGAACGGCCATGATCCGAGCTCCGTGGACTGTAACTATGTGGTATGGATTTCTTATAGTGGATTAGGAAATAGACTACTGACTCTAGCTTCAGCATTTCTTTATGCTCTCCTGACAAACCGGGTACTACTAGTGGACCCTGGAGTCGACATGGTTGATCTCTTCTGCGAACCATTTCCAGAAGTTTCATGGTTCCTCCAAATGGATTTTCCCCTTAAAAGTCAGTTTGGCAGCTTGGATCAGAAATCTTCTCACTGTTACGGAGAAATAGTGAGGAAAAGTAACCTCACAAATAACGAAGTATCAGTGCAGTCATCTTTTGTGTATCTACATCTATCCCATGATTACAATGATCAAGATAAGCTCTTCTTTTGCAACCAAGATCAAGAATTTTTGGAGAGAATACCGTGGTTGATCATGAGAACAGATAACTATTTTGTCCCATCTCTTTTCTTGATCCCATCTTTTGAGCAAGAACTGAGTAATCTCTTTCCAAGGAAAGAAACAGTTTTCCACTTTTTGGGTCGATACCTGTTCCATCCCACGAATGTGGTATGGGGACTTATTACTAGATACTACCAGACATATTTAGCTAGAGCAGATGAAAGAATGGGCATCCAGATCAGGGTCTTTGATACCGGGACAGGTCCATTTCAGCATGTGTTTGATCAGATCCTATCATGTGCATTAAAGGAGCATCTGCTACCAGAAACCAACCAGCAGGATTTCTCGAGTCCAACAGGAGCCCCAAAATCTAAAGCTGTCCTAATGACTTCTTTAAGTTCGGGGTACTCGGAGAAGCTAAAGGACATGTATTGGGAGCATCCTACTGTGACAGGAGAGGTGATTGGTATTTACCAGCCTAGTCAAGAGGAGTATCAACAAACTGAGAAGCACACACACAACCGGAAGGCATGGGCCGAAATGTATTTGCTAAGCTTGACAGATGTGCTGGTCACTAGCTCATGGTCGACTTTTGGGTATGTGGCACAGAGTCTAGGTGGACTGACACCATGGATACTCTACAAACCAGAGAATAAGACAGCCCCTGATCCTGCTTGCAGGCGAGCCATGTCAATGGAGCCTTGCTTCCACGCACCTCCCTTTTATGACTGCAAGGCCAAAACCGGAGTTGACACAGGTGAACTAGTTCCGCATGTGAGGCATTGTGAGGATATGAGCTGGGGTCTTAAATTGGTAGATCGATCCGATGAGTTGTAGGTAGCAGTCTGTATGTCTAATGTTGTTGCAGTATGATTATGAATTTCTGTTACAGTTTGATAATGTATACGTACTAGTGCATTTTTGAGTCCCATGATACAAAGTAGAATTCTACTTTCTATTGATTTTTATACAGAAACCCTGGAAAGAAAGAATTCGGAATAGAAACGGCGATATTGGAGGAACTGTACTTTAACAACTTACTGTGGATATTTCTTTACAAAAGCATGGCCAGGCTCGAAAACCTCTTCTAACATAAATACCTAGTAACATAAATTGTTCTGTTAAACGTAAGAGGAAACTAGACAAGAAGCCTGTATCTTCTGTTTGGGGATACTTGGAGCACGAATTGCCAGTGATCTCAGTCAGCATCAGTAACTGCAACGTACGGTATTAGCCAGTATTACTTTGTCTCTTCGACCTCGAAAAACTTGGTAGCATCTCTACTGATCAGAGTCCGAACCCGAAAGTGACATTTCATAAGAATCTCTGGGTTCCATATCAGTAATGGACGGAGGTAGGTCCGTGTTAAATGCTGATCCAGTGCGGTCTCTCCTTGGTCGTCTTCTGTCCTGTAAAATGGAGAGCAACTATGATAATTATGGACCAAGTGTAGGTGGTTTTTATACTGGTATGTTAATGGCAGATTATTCACATTCATGTTCCCTAGCAACCTTCTTCTTTTGTGGGTTTATGAGAAATAATAAACAAATGACTTCTATCCATTCTATGGAACAGGAAGCAGTTCTCTCTTTCTGTTTTTTTTCTCTTATTTACCTTAGAATTTGGCTGGTTTGGTAATGCAGCTGCTTGACTCCTTCGAAGCCAGATGCTACCAAAAGACATTAGTGCAGCCAGAAGCAACATTGGACCAACTCTTGGATCTTCTAAGCGATCATTTACTCCACGTAAGATGCCAAGTACCTTCTGCTTTACTGTGTTCTTTGAAGGAATAAGTTGAATACCGCTGGTCCATATTGGTTCCGAATCATCAGGAACCAGTTGAGGAGTTCTTGTTCTCTGCAATGATACAGATTTTAGACACCAGGTAAGGAAAAGAGAGAAGCGTTTTTGGAACAATATGAGCAGGGTCCAGTATAATTACATAGTGAGGGAGATCTCTACTGTCACCATCCTTGATTATTTGTGAGATCCATTTGGTAATCTGTACACAAAGGAAAAGGAAAACAAAGCTACTATCTTAGAACAGAGGTGTTGACGAC
Organism: Geum urbanum; assembly: GCA_946800695.1. NCBI lineage: Eukaryota > Viridiplantae > Streptophyta > Magnoliopsida > Rosales > Rosaceae > Geum > Geum urbanum. The sequence goes on from OX327013.1 coordinate 45,780,896, forward strand.
GATACCAGGGAAAAGCATAACACAAAGTCAATAATTCAGACGACAAGAGTTATATAAACAAAGCTACTAACTTAGAACAGAGGTGTTGACGCCCATACCAGGGAAAAGCATAACACAAAGTCAATAATTCAGACGACAAGAGTTATATAAATACCTCTGAAACTTCATCTGAACCATTGTACTTTGCCACAAGCTGTGCTGCTGGGTCTAATTCCTGCTCTTGAAGTGAATCCCATATGCTTTTTGGCTTTAACTCGGGCTTCTCACTCTCTTCCGTAACATTCCTTTTGTAGCGTATAATAAACAACTTTGGTACATCAGTCATATCTGTCCTTGGTCCACAAGTTTCATAGCTTGTTTCAGATTGGAGGAAGAAGTTGCAATATTTCTGGAATAAGAAAAAAAAAACATTTGTAAGACACAGTAAAAAGTAAGAAAATAGTGGATCAGGTCTTGCTACTGATGTGCAGCTGATCTTTTTAGATAACTGATAAAAACAATACTAATGAAGTAAAACAATTACGATAATGAAACGAGTTTCTTCTATCACAATGAAACTGAAACTATTTCCAAGTTAGATAAATATTATAGTTTACTTTTGTGGAGTGCACATTTGATGAAAATAAACCTCATGACCAGCCATAATAGTTAAAGACAAATGAACAACATATATTCACCTTTTGAGCTTCCCCATCAAGCCAAGCAAATGTCAGTCGTTTGCTTTTAAGTGCATGTGCTGCTGGTGCTATAGATTGTTCTTCATCAACTGGTATTGACTCAACATCTTTCGATAAAATCTCTAGAACCCTGCGCATGGTCTATCAAACTCATGTCATTGAAATCAATTTAGTCAGAAAAGAACTAAAAGTGAGCACCAGACACATGAATGGTCAACATTTTAGAAACAAAAAATGACAGAAAACTTACTCCACGCATTTGACTGAGATCTGGGCTATGGCGTCCTGCTACAACAGCACAGTACCAAGTAACGGTGTCAAATCCAGCACGGGAATAGCCTTGGGCATCACAACCAAATTGCATGGACGTTGTACTCCGTAACTGGGGAAGCTCTGAAAGAAAAGGCTATGAGAAATTAAGAACAGCCTCTCCACTTCACCAATCTCATAATGGAATGTTTATTATTAAAAGAAGAAACTAGACGAAGACAACAAATTTACCTTGTTCTTTATTCTGTTCCATGATATTTAAGAATCTTGAATTGTTGAAAGACCCTGCAATGCAGAACTAAAGGCATTAGCTATTTACATGACGCACACTCTTCATTCACAAAAGGGGCTTAAGGTAGAGAGTAGCGTGCCGTGGTACACAACAGGCTTGACACCAGGGTCTTTCATAAATACTATAGCAGGTGCGGACTCCACCTCAAACCTGTGTCCAATAAAAAAATCCTCTCAATCAATGATGTACAGATTTTTATCACTCAATACATGACAAAATCTTAAAATTAATTAGGTTTAGGCCTTCCTCTCGTAAAACCTAATTAAACACTCACGTGTTAAACCAAAAGGAGGATTCCTCTTCTCGCCACAGCACAAATGCAAAAGAAGCATGAGCCCAATAATTTTTAGCCGCTTGGCGTATGGCTGGAGCCGCACGCTCGCCTGTTTTTGAAAAGATAATGACTTTGACCTATGCGCCAGGAGAATTAAAAAAATTATATCGATGTATCCTGGTAAAAGATGTCGAAGAAGACTGCAAAACTGTACACAGATACTATCTATAATAGTACCTTATGAAGACTAACTTTTGCTATAAATTTCTCCCCCTGAAATAGAAGAATATACCATTCATTTTAAGGTAAAATTAAGGTTATAGAAAAGAAAGAGCAATATACACACTAAGAAAGAAAAGATAAAGGTAAATTAACAACATAGTAATTGGAGAAGCAAATAAAACAAGGAGGCAGATATAAAGCTGTTTAAATCAGTTCCTATTGCCATAGATGACATAAAACTAACAGAAACAAAGTGCAGGTTTTGGCTGTTTATGCATTTCTATACACACATCTCTCTTCCTGAAAGAATTGGTTATTAATATTCTATGGGAAAAAATCAGGCTGGTGAGCCTGTTGAGTAGATTTTGATGCAGTTTACCATATTCTGATATAAGCTCAAACTGAACCATTTTAGAAGAAATCCTCACTCCAAGATTTTTATCACAGTTCTATTGACCAATCCCTTTTTAAAACAATCTCAACTGTGAGCTATCTTATATTTAATCTGAAGCTAGTAGAAGAAGAAAGATATCCTTAGGATTACCAGTGTCTCCTTTGAGTAGTAAGGAATACGAGGTAAACCGAGTATGGTTGTTGCAAACCAATCTATAACTGAGTCAACAGAGGGCAATCCTTCGTACCTAATGCAGAAGATCAGAGTCAGAGCATCGTGTAGCTATTAAAATAAACATGCATTGTTGGAGTCTAACAAGCTACTAGCCTTGAAAAGGAACATCTCCCTTGTGCAGATGTAAACAAGTTTGGGACTGTACTAAACTGAGTTTTACAATACTGTACGTGCAGTCATGACCTTAAATTCAACCAAACCCTCACCTAATAAGGCACTCAATACTTTTACAACCCTTGGGAAAAGCCACAAATGAAGGAAGGCCTAAAAAAGAAAATGATATGTGGTCAGAAATGAGAAACAAAAGAAAACTTAAACAGCTTACAGGATATCTTCTCCACCCAAATCCAAAATCAAATTTACAATTGATTTTTTTTTTCAGCTTTTAAAGCTGGCACCAGATAACATGTTCTTAACTCTAAGATGCAAACTTTGTTTTCATCTAATTTAAAAAAAATTAATTTTAATTTCTCACACGAGAAAAATATCATCTCACGGCTAGTCTGTTCAATAAACAGCATCTAACATTGATCTATATAGTTACAGACCACTTACCGTTCCTAAAGAAGGGTTGTCCAGTGGGTTTTCTCTCAGCAAGATATGTTGCTAGCTGAATGTCTTCAAGATCCACCACAGCAGCTTTTGCCACACCATCCAACAAACCAGCTGAAAAAAATGAATTGAGAGAAAGGATCAATGTATGGATACAAATAGAGAGAGAGAGAGATGTAGAGATGTAGAGGGACAGAGGGAGAGGGAGAGTAGTTAGCTGAAGACCAAATGACATAAAGTGCTTTATGATGGAACCTTACCAATTCGTTTCCAGGCATGAGAAAATTGATCACAGCTTTTACTCTCATCTGAGCACAACTGATTCATATCACAAGGAGCTTGAATTAAGAGCCAACATACGCATAGGGTTGGAATAATAACTAGTTATCTTGATTAGAAAAGGGGACAACCAAGATGTAAGGCTATTCTAGAAATATAGAGCTCAATACTAAAATTGTGTCTGTGTGCAGAATTAGTAACTTTACCTTAATTAGCCAGGGCTTGTTTTCCTGAAACATGGTCTGGAAATCCCTAGAGGTAATAACTTGTAGCTTATCATCTTCAAAATCTAATAAAAAGAGAAAAATGTATTCATTCATCAGTTTTTGAAATTAGCTATTTGAACCACCAAGAAAAGACATAAAGTACTACGAAATACATTTTGACACAATCAACAGCTCAAACTATTCACTAACCAGAAGCAGCTGACTCTAGTAGAGGAAGTTCAATATGTGAAAAGCTTTCTCCAGCATATTGCTTTTTTAGCTTCTCAATTACATCCTATCATCACAAACGAAGGCAATCAACAAAACAGTGAGCTACACTGCAAGGTTCTTTTATGTCAATAATCCTCGGAATGGGGAAGACCAGAAGAGAACTCACAATTTGCTCCTCAAAGCCAAATATGTCATAGTTCCTTTTCCACGACAGATTTGTCAGCAACTCGTAAGCGTATCGAATCTGCAAAACGCGATATTCAACACACTGCCTAGAAATTCTCCTTTGTTGTTCACTACCTTTCTCATAGAGTAATGTAACTTCAAATTTTGATGATACAAAACTGCCTAATCCAATCACATGCTCGATCAATTCCATTTCCGATGCCGATTTTCATCTCATATCAGTATAAAACATTAAAAAATTCAGTAGCGCATAAGCCAAATAATCAACTCACCTTTATGATTTCGAGAGAACCAGCAGCTTGTACTTCCTCAACTGACCTGAAATAACGAGATTGACACACTACGATTCAAAATCATTAAACGACACACCGTATCAGAAAAAAGAGAGAAGACGGAAGATAACAATACCAAGTCGAAGAGATATTTTCGTACGCTGATTTCACTTCCTCGGCGGAGCTCTGTCGCATCAGACCGAGCACTACCACAAATAATTTTCAACCAGCAAAATCATCGTGCGGTAAAATTAAGTAATTAACAGAGGAACCGACGGTGAAAAATAGAGAGAGCGAGAGGTGCGAGAAAGTTACCGTCGTAGTGAGACGGAGGGAACGATTTGGGAATCACGGCGAGCTGGAAATACATAGCAGCGGCGAAGAGGATTATAGGAAAAGAGTAAGCTCTGATCGTCGACGTCGTGGACGAGCTCTTCTTCGCCGTGGAAGTAGCAGCAGGCGGTTCCATGGTGCTCGATCGCCGGCGAGTGAGTGAGGGTGGGAGTAGTTCTCGATGTATGTGAAAAACGACGAGTGACACGTGTAATATTTGAGTTTGTAGAAGAGATGTCGATGATCAGTAAGATGGAGTTTAGATTTGGAGTCTTGGATTCCGGGCTTGTCTTGCTAGAAGTCAGTCCGGCCCAAGTTATATGGGCTTTTTGAATAATCTTTGTCATTATTTTTGGTTGTAACGCGGTAAGTAACAAAGTAACCACGTGCGTACGTTTTTTACCCCCAACTGTTCGTGAAAACTAAAAAAACGTGCTAGTATAACAGTACCGATACAGAACCATTTTAATTCGATGTCTCACCCACTCGATCAGTCTAATAAAAAGGTTACTGACGACAGTGATCCATCTGAGCACGACGTTGATGAGGGTATGGCCCTGTCTGCACCAATGGTTCCTAACTGCATAATTAAACATTATGTGCTAGATGATAGCTGGAGCTGCGGTGCTTATATAATATATATATATATATGCTACGGTATATTACAGACTCACCACCCACGATTTCGATCAGCAGGTACGTACGTATATATCAGAAACCTGCTCCTTCTTGTACGTATATATCAGAAACCTGCTCCTTCTTGTACGTATATATCTCTATTTAATTAAGAGGTAAAATTTTCATATTTTCTTAAATAACCTTTATATTCCCTTAAGTTTGAGACATTTAAAAGTAAAGAAAAGAACAGAAAATAATTTTACGCCCAGAAAATCGACTTGCAGTTTGATTTCTTCCAACATTTGAAATAATTTTTATATTCATAACGCGCAAATCAAAAATATTGGACCTCGCCAAGAACGAACATGAGGCAAACAAGTTGATCGATGTAAAATGTATACTGTGTGGACTTGCCCAAACAACTTGATTTGGGGAAAATCAATTTTCCTCGAATTTGATCTTGCTATAGCAGCAGAGAAGAGCAGTTGATTGAAGTGCATCTCAAAAATTTGCTAATTGATCTCACAGGTAAGATATGCTAATTGATTCTCTAATTCAATTTGGTTTTATCTTTGTTTGTTCTATTTGGTTTTACATTATAGAGAAGTGAATTATGCTAATTGATTATGAGGTGTGTGTGAGGGAGTGGAGTAGAGAAGTGAATACTTGATGGGAATCCTTGATTTCTAATAAGGTGGCAAGAACATAGTCTGTGCTCTTTTATTTTTTCAGCAACAGTGAGAGTGACTCAATTTGCAAAGGGACAAAGTCACAAAGCAAAAAGATTAGAATCGAATGATGATTCTCTGAAATGTGGTCATGTAAGTATAGATGTATATGATCAGAATTCTTTGTCTTTAATCATCAACAAAGTATGCAGCAGGCTTCATGGTTGATTTACATTCTCTTAACTGTAGTAACTTCTATAGATGCTTGAGAGAAGGAGATCAAAGTAGAAGATAGAGTAGTATTCTTTAGTCCTAGAGCTTATCCAAGCCATTATTTTTGGTGAGTCTGTTATTTTAAAAACGTCAAAGGTGCAATATTACTCAATAACAGGAGGAGGGTCAGGAAACACAAAGTTAATAATTTGTTATAGGGAGACAAACGGATGTGGTTTGTCAACTTTGTTAATATTAGGTTTTGTTGATTGATTCCATTTGTTTTTGTTTGAACTGAAACATTGTCTGCGTTAGGATTTGGATATTAGGTTTTGTTGATTGATTTCATTTGTTTGGGTTTGAACTGAAACACTGTCTGTGTTAGGATTTGGACATCACGACAATTGAAGATCAGGCGGGGGGAAATGAAAATGCAACGGATTATAGTTTAGGTCCCATAGAGGCGAGAAGGAGACATGATTGCATGGTTTCTCAACATCATCTAGATAATTGACCTTTTTATGGTACTCTCATAGAATCTATATCACTTTAATGTAATTTAAACTTCTTTACTGAGGTTTGTATCAACTAATGTTGTCTACCTTCTTAAATTTTGGATTGCTTCTTCAGGCTTATTTAGACTAACAAATGAAGTACCTTGGTGAACTTTATCAAGAAAAAGACATAATTTTTTTCCCTTTTGAAATAAGGGTCTTCAATCTTTTTGTTTTGGTAAGATGAGTCTTTATTTCGGTGTTTAACCATGTTAATAGTAGTTTTGTTAATAGTGGAATTGTCCTCCTTCAATGGCATATAGGTCTCATTCTAATTTCAAGACAAGTAATATCTAAAATCCGGACATGGTTTTTATTTTATTTTTCTTTGCTGAGAAAATCCGGAAATAGTGGTACTCTAAGTCAATGTATCAAACTTGAGTAGTTGGGATGGTACTGAAATATATAAATGGAACGGTAAAATTTAGTTTTGATCCAATAGGGTGCCTTAAGGTGGATGATATTCAAACTTTGGTAATCAACCACCTAAACATAACAAACGAATGGCTACAAAATTTTTATTGGATATCTAAAAAAAAAAATTTGGCTAGATTATTTTCATAATATTTTTTTTTAATCTACAAACAATTTATTCAAACAGAGAAATTAAAACGAAAAAATAGCACTACAAGAAAACATCACTTAGACCACAGAAACAGAATTGTTCCGTGGTCCAAGTGACACTTGGACGACAGAGATAGTATTATCCGTCGTCCAGGTTCTTACCTGGACCACGGAGAAGTCTCCGTGGTCCGAGTGAGAACCTGGACGACAGAGAATACCATATCCGTCGTCCAGGTGAGGACCTGGACCACGGAGACTTCTCCGTCTCACCTGGACGACGGAGAATACTATCTCCGTCGTCCAGGTTCTCACCTGGACAACGGACCGACACGCCGTGGTCTGAGTGACGTCCACTTAGATCACGTACCGACACCTTCGTCGTCTAAGTGAAGCATTATATGCCAAACTCTCTTTCCTCTCCCGGGAATCGAAAGTTTAATTTAAAGAAGAAGAAGGAGAAGGAGAAGGCCAGGAGAAGGAGAAGGCCGGAGATCGAAGGAGAAGGATCGGATCTCCGCTCACTAGCTCTTAACTGATATCGAGAAGGCCAACAGGTACGTACGCAGTTAAAATTTTCTTAATATTTAGTTAAAACGTACATATATGCATGGATGTTAGCTACATACACATATTAAATTACTTAATTGATCGATGTAGATCGAGTACGTATAATTAATAGTTAATTAATGGACTAATATATCTGTAATAATTAATTAATTATAATATTTTGTAGCAGTATGGACAAGAGTTGGATGAAGTTGAAGAATAGATGTGATGTCCGGTATATGGATGGAATTAGCGAATTTGTGAATTTTGCGATAGAACATGGTCAGGGAAAGAAGCGTTTCAGGTGTCCGTGTCAGAAATGTCTTAATTGTCAGTATGTGGAGGTTAATGTTATGGTGCAACACCTGTACGAAAATGGTATGATGTGGAGTTACACTACATGGAGCGAGCATGGTGAAGCTATAGAGTTCAGCTCAGCAGACTTTAGCTCAGGGTACAGTTACCAGGGTGCCTCATCCAGCGGCAGTGGTGCCGGCCCCCCAGCTTGCAACCCAACTGCAGATTTGGTCCATGATGCGTTTCCGGGATTTAGTCATGGTGGACACCAACACCAAGACGGAGGTTACAGTACCACTCATGAGCATGATGACACATTCCCCGCTGCTAGCTTGGCCACTGACACTAGTGAGATGGATAAGTACAACCGGATGCTACTTGAAGCGCAGACCCCGGTGTTCCCTGGATGTCGAGAGAATGTGTTGTAATATGTGATGGAGCAAATGAAGATAAAAGTGAAGCACAAAATGTCAGTGAGTGCTTTTGAAGAAATTCAGGAGCAAATATGTAAGTTGCTTTCTGATGATCACAATCTTCCTAAATCTCATTATAAGGTTAGAAATATCTTGAGCAGCCTCGGCCTAAAGTACAGGATAATTGACGCATGTCCGAATGATTGTGTGCTATTTTACAAAGAGTATAAAGATTTGGACTACTGTCCCGTATGTGGCCAGTGCAGATTCCAGGTGAATTGGAAGAGTTCGAAAAAGAGAATTCATGTGAAAGTTGTTCGATATTTTCCCTTGATTCCCAGATTGCAGCGCCTGTACATGTCTCTACACACAGCAGAGGCGATGCGATGGTACGCAGAAAAGCGAATAGATGATGATGTCCTGCGACACGCCGCGGATGGGGAGGGTTTCAAACATTTCGACAGAGAATTTGGAGACTTTGCTGCAGAGGGTTAGAAATGTTAGACTCGGCCTATCTACAGACGGATTCAATCCTTGGGGAAGTAATAGCTCTGCCGTCAGTACTTGGCCAGTTATTCTGATGCCGTACAACTTGCCTCCGTGGATGTGCATGAACAAGGAATTTAATTTCCTTACTGTACTAATTCAAGGTCCTAAATCTCCAGGGAAGTGCTTAGATGTCTACCTCAGACCTTTGATTGACGAGCTGAAACTGTTGTGGGAAAATGGAGTCCCAACTTATGACAAATTCACTGACACGATGTTCATGATGAGGGCTGCCGTAATGTGGACGATCAGCGATTTTCCAGCGTATGGGATGTTGGCAGCCTACAGGACAAAATGATATAATGGATGTCCTATATGTTTGGACGACGTGAACTCTAGTTGGCACGCGGGGAAGGTGTTACTTGGGTCACCGTAGATGGCTTCCTCACGACCACTCATGGCGATAGGATGAAGCTTATTTCGACGGGACGGTAGAGAACAATCCTAAACCCCGTAGTTGGTCGGGCGAAGAGATTTTAGAGAGGTTGAGTTATTTCGACTTTGGTGTGTTGACCAATGACGCGGATGTAAAGAAATACAATCCAATTCCTCCACATGATCTGAGCTATTGGGATCACAAGAGTATATTCTTTGAACTCCCTTACTGGTCGAAGTTGAAGCTGAGGAATAACATGGACGCGATGCACATAGAAAAGAATGTGTGCGACAGCGTGGTGGGAACAATTCTCGGTATTAAGTTCAAGACTAAAGATACTCCTAAAGCGCGCAAAGATCTGGAATCAATGAATCTACGTCGTCCCTTGTGGTTGAGGAGGGATAGGAAATGAGTGTACAACAAGATACCAGCTGCACCTTACACAGTGAAGCCGACACTTAAACGTTCTGTATTTCACTGGTTTAAGGGTGTTCGTTATCCGGCTACGTATGCAGCTACTATAACTGGAGCAGTGGACGAGGTGCAACACAAGTTTGTTGGTCTAAAGACACATGACTATCACGTTATGCTGCAACGTCTGATTCCAGTGGTAATTCGACCATATTTGCCTCGTGACGTCGTAGAACCAATAGTGGCATTGTGCAGATGGTGGCAGAGGTTATGCGCCAGAGAATTAGAGAAGTCAGATGTGGTGGAATTGCAACAACAAATTGTGCACATCATTTGCAAACTAGAGAGGATTTTCCCCCCTGCTTTCTTTGACATCATGATTCACCTAATGATCCACCTGCCCGAGCAGGTGCTCATTTCTGGTCCGGTCCAATACACTTGGATGTATCCTCAAGAAAGGTACGTACAACTAATTAATTATACAGGTTTTTCGATTCATAATTTGTTCCACTGGAGATTACTAGGTAGCTATATGTACTTATTCTTATTGTACGTTTGATTTGTAGACAGCTTGGACAGTATAAGTCATTCGTCAAAAACAGGTCGGCCCCAGATGGCTCCATAGCAGAGATATACCTAATGCATGAGTGTGTTACTTACTGCAACAGGTACCTCAAAGATCCACCACCTCCTCCTACCTCCGATCGCAGTGCCCGCATCAATCTTTCTGTCGTCACCAATGTCGTCCGACCATTTAGAGGAGTATTAAAGGAATCGTTAACACGAGAAGAACTTATTGAGGCACATTGGGTAGTGTTGCGAGACTGTGACAAAGTTGAGCCGTACATGATGTCATACAGGGAGAGGCTTCAGGCGTTAAATCAAAACAAGAGTTCAGCGTGGATTGAGAAAATGGTTAAGAAGAAGTTTCCAGATTATTTCTTCCAATGGGTACGTACGTACGTCTCGGTATTTAGTAATTTATATACATATCGATCATGTTTGTAGAAAGCAAACCCTTATATTTGCCCATTTTCGCAGATGATTGATCTGCAAAAATTTGAAAACCACGGGGGGTGGTGGTCCTGGCCAAAGTACTTGCTAGCAGGGAAGCCGATTAAACACTATATTTATCCCGGATGTTTTGTGAACGGTGTAAAGTTCCATTCATTGGCCCGAGATGAAGGAAGAAGAACACAAAACAGTGGGGTAGCAGTTGGGAAAGACAATGATCTATATTACGGGGCTATTGTATATGTGGTTCAGCTATGTTACGGGAATGATGTCAACGTTTTCCTATTTAAGTGCAGATGGTTCAAGCGTACAAAGGAAGACCTGGGACTATTATCAATCGATACAAACTCAAGCTGGTATGAGGATGAGCCTTTCGCTCTCGCCACCTTAGTTAGGCAGGTGTTCTATCTCGACGATCCAAAAGCCGGTGAAGGGTGGAAAATAGTGAACCATATCTCTCATCGAGGAATATGGAATACAGAGACAATTGAAGGGACACCGACGACGACTGAAGATGCTGCTGAACCAGAAAGAGACATTCCTGCCTATCAAGAACCTAATATTTCTGTCATCCGCTCCGATATAATGGACCTGGTTCAAGATGGTGAACGGTTACCCATGCCTGATGGTTGTACAGATCTAACTGAAGATGAGATTATCGATGCCATTAATGAAGAAGATGAAGAAGACGAGCAGGATGAGGACGCAGACGAGGACTCAGGTTATTCGTCGGACGATGTTGAGTATGATGAGGAGGATGAGCAATCGGATACCGGGGACGAGGATGATGACGATTATGATGATGACTACTTAACTAAGACAAGAAAAATTAATTGGTAATTAATTTATGTAATTATTGTAATATATGATGCATCATCGATCAATAATTAATATAAATATTATAAGGAGGAGAATGTATATATGGACGTAGATCTTAATATTTTTGTACTTAATTAATTAATTACACGCGTCCATGCTCGATCAGATCGGATCGACCGACGTACGTAAATTAAATTAAATTAATTAATTAATCCGAATTATATATCCTGGACAACGGAGAAATTAATTCCAGATTTCGCCTTTTGGGTATTTTGGCTATCTCCCCAAATCCTCGACCCTAAATCTAGCAGATCGGATCGATTGATCATTTTTTTAATTATATTCTTGAATCAGAATAATTGAACGGACACACAAATGACCGGGGACGACCTAAACCCTAAACCCTGAGGCCCTAACCCCTGAATTCAGGGTTTGTACACTTGGACGACGGATATGGTCATTATCCGTCGTCCAGGTACTCACTAGGACGACGGAGAAGGGAATTTGCGTCGTCCAAGTGTAAAACCCTATACCCTAAACCCTAAGGCCCCTAACCCCTGAATTCAGGGTCTCTGAACCTGGACGACGGAGATGAGCTTCTCCGTCGTCCAGGTGTAGATTTTGTAATTTTTTCTAAGACAACGACCATCTAGACCATCTTTCAATGCATATTCTTTTCATCAAGACTTTAGAGTAAACAATTCTTGGTGTGTGAGCTTCGACGGTTTGAAAATCGGAGTAGCGAAATGTCTTGTATCCACGTTTCTAGTTTGTGAAATTATCAGTTATGCGGTTGACTGTGCCGATGAAATCCTTCACGAACTTATTATTTTCTGAAAATTATTGTAATTATATATTATGTTACGGCGAACGTATCCAACGGTTATTTTGTCCAAATTCAATTTCGTTAATACTCTGCTGCAAATGAGCCTATACTTATGAACACTTAAGTCGTAAAGATTAGTCGATAGTTAACAACTTTAAAGACGTAAAATTATTCGTCGTTTCAAATTTAACTGTTCATATATACGATGCGTTCATTGATATTTTACGACCATTTCATTCGAATGACAGATCGCCAAATTCCTTGCGAAATAATTTTTAAATTTTTTTTTACGTAATTTGAACCTGGACGACGGAGATGGTCATTCTCCGTCGTCCAGGTTCAAAAACCATGGCGGTTCATTTTAATTTTAATTTTTTTTTCAATGTAAATTGCACTTAGACGACAGAGATAGTCATTCTCCGTTGTCCAAGTTCAAAAATATGGCGGTTCAATGTGCCGCCTTAATTTTCGGTGCCGCTTCAAATTTCACTTAGACGACGGAGAAGTCATTCTCCGTCGTCTAAGTCCAAATTCATGGCGGTCTGAAACGTCCCGCCCATTAATTACGCGCCGCTTCGAAATTTTTAAACTGCCACCTAGACGACGGAAAAGTGCGCTCCGTCATCTAGGTGAAACTCTATAAATAGCACAGTCCCCCTCCTTCTTTTCTCATTCCATCTCCTCTCCTCTCCTCCTCTCCTCTCCTCTCCTCCGGCCTTCCTCCTCCGGCGACGCTCCGGCGACTCAAATTCTGGCGTGGTTCCCCCTCTCCGACGACTCTACTCTCCCGATATTTCGGCGACATTCCGGCGAGGTAATAATTCTATTTTTTACCTTATTAACATTTTTTTAATTTAATTTCTAAATAATTTTAAATAATTAGTTTTAAATAATTAATAGTTGTAATTATAATAATTATTTAGTTGTTATTATTAATATTTAGTAATCATTATTAGTTGTTAATTATTTGGTAATGAATAATTATTAGTTAAAATTAAATAATAGTAATAATAATTATTGTTAATAATAATTAATTATATTGGTAAATGAATAATTATTATTAAATTCATGATAAATAATAATTCATTATTGTCATTATTTATTGTTTTAATTAATTGATAATTATGTGTATTTTCTAGTAAATTGCATGGTAGTACGTCTTTGATTTAAATTTAGTACATCAGCTTGGTTTATTAAGTTCCACTCTTTGGAATAGATGACGCCTATTTTCCTAGCTTATCTCCCTAACCCCTCGTGATATGTGGATTTCATCACCGCACACCATAACCTAAGTGAAGTTATGGACACGAGGTTGAGTGCGGAGTTTGCAAAGGACTTGAGGAAGTGTAAATTTTCGAAAAATTGGCCGAATGTCGGACATGGTGTCTAGAAACGGGTTATGACTGGTGACAGGTTTTGGATCTAAGAAAGACAACACCAATAGAGTATATACCATTCGGCAGCGCCTTCTGGGGAAATTCCCGCTGCCCCATTTATCTCCAGCGGTGATGACGTCGACCCCTATTCAACTCTGACGCCCGGTACCGGTTCAACAGTAAGTACTCAGGCATCCTCGACCTCTGAATCTATCATGTACAGCGCCCGGCGTAAGCAAAGGAGGGCCCCGACTGACCCGAAACCGAAAAAGACTCGCGGTCTCGTTAAAGGGGGCAAAGCGGAGAAAATTTGCAAGGCGACCGGAAAAAATATCGACTTTCCCTACGACGAATTCACCTGTGGCCCTCCCACAGCTCAGCTAGCAAGTCTCTCGGTGCATAGCATAGGGTCAATCCTTCGTAGCCGGGTTCGTCTCACTGCCCCTACTTGGAAGGAGGTGCCGGATGATGAGAAGGCGAAACTCTTTAAAGAACTTTTGGTACGTAATACGTACAATTTTAGTTATTATATAATATTGTTAATATTAGTTATAATTTCATAATATATACGATTATAATTTTCTATTTATTTCTGATAGGAACAATTTGAGGTGGATCCGACACCGGCGATGTTGAGGCATATCAACCAAACCGCCAACTCCATCTACCGTGATTGGAAGTACAAGCTCCATCAGTACTTCGAAAATATCGGTCATGTGCCTACCCCCGTAGAGCTGCGTGGGGATAGAGAAGATGAATGGCAGTGGTTGTGTAACCACTTTCAAGATGAAGAATTTAAGGTGTTTACTTTTTTTATTTCAATTAAGATAATTGAATTATTTTAATTTTAGTTACTTATTAATTTTTTAATGATTTAATTATGTTGTCTAACAGAAATTCTCCCAAGTCAACAAAGCCAACCGGGGGAAGAAGGACAAACACCATACTTCCGGCGCCAAGCAACTCATTCAAATAGCCAAGGAGCTCAAGAATAAGGGCTTCAAACACCCTTATTTCGATGCAAGCATAAGCGCGTACGTGACGCCTGGGCTCGATAATGAAGCGAGTCAATACGGCGTAAGTGATATATATATATATGTGCTTTTAATTGTAGTAATTATTATTTAAATATTATTTCATTATAATTTTTTTATTATTCTTTTGTAGGCAAGGGTGGTAGAGCGTGCGCAGGAAGAATTGGCTAACACTCAGCTTGCGTTCCCAGATTTGCCGCCGGAAGACCTGCCTCCTCTATCCATGGAGAGCCAAATTGCAATCGCGGATGAGGTCTACGGTCATAGAGCTGGCAAGGAGGTTAGGGGGTTCAGACCTAAGGTGGTTCGAGATGTGTCGACGACCTCCGACTCATCATTTACGGGAGGTTCGGGGCGGAGAAGGACTCAGGCTGCGGCCGTTTAAACAGCCATTCAAGATGCTCGACTGGCACGAGAGGAAAATCAATCAATGCGTCAAAGACTTGATGAGCAACAAGCACAAATAACCCAACTCATCGCCCTCATGCAACAATCTCGAGGAGAATGTCAACCTCCTCCGAACCCATACCCAGATGACGACGACCCGGCTAGAGGCGGGGGACTCGGCGGCGCATCTGTTCCTCCAGTGTATTAGCTAGTAGTTTATTATCTCGTTTCTTTCCGCATTCCGAACAATATTTTAATTTTTATTCATTTTTCGATTATGTATGTACAAATTAATTTTAATTATTTAATTAAGTAATATTACAAATTTAGTTTATTTAATTAATTTTAACATTTTCATTATTTAAGTTCAATTAATTATAAATTAAATTATTAATATTTAATTAATTACAATTTAATTTTTTTAAAAAAAATTAAATAAGCACCTAGACGACCGAGATGGAATTCTCCGTCGCCCAGGTGCTTACCTGGGCCACGGAGAAGGTGACAATATCCGTGGCCCAGGTGAGCACCTAGACGACGGAGATGGAATTATCTGTTGTCCAGGTGCTTACCTGGGCCACGGAGAATGTCCGCGGTCCAAGTGAACTTGGACGACGGAGATTAAATTCTCCGTCGTCTAAGTGCTTGGGTGACAGCACTTGGAGCACGGAACTTGGAGGACGGAGGTTCCGTCGTCTAAGTACTTAGACGACGGAAAAACGCACTTAGACGACGGAAACGCTCCGCGGTCTAAGTGCGTTTTTCTTGTAGTGTAGTAGCCTAGTCGATATTACAAAAAAAATGTAAAAGAATCTATTAAATAAATACACCAACAAGTCACACGCACGAACACTGTATTTTTTTATAAATGTGTATGCGCGTGCATGAAGAATAGACAATTTATCATTTATATTTATACTTTTATATGATATGCCTGTTTTAAAATTAGTTAATTCTTAAGAAAAGCAAAGGACTTGAAGAACAATCCGTATTTGTATTTATTCTACATTATAGGGGTAATTTGCAAGTATGCGCGTGCAGAAAGGATAGTATAACATTAAGGAAATTCTAGGGTGTAGTGAATTTATTATAGATCTTATTTATTAATTTTTTTTGTTATTATTGTAAAATGAGATGATTTTTTTAGTAATTTTGTTCAATTTTTTGTAAATATTTCGATGAGCACATTTATACAAATTTGAAAACAAATCGTTGTTAATGTTGTATTTTTGTTTAATTGTTTGTAAATGATAAAAAAAATAGTCGTCATTTAATTTGTTCTAAATGTGATAATTTTTAGTTCAAAAAGTTGTAATTTTGTCAACAAATTGTCGATGAGTTGTAGTCTAGTAGTAAGGACTCATACCCTGATCTTTGAGGTCACGTGTTCAAATCTCATCCGACATTAAATTCTATCGATTTCACCTCAAAAAAATTTGTACATAAATATTTAAAGTAAATATCCCCTACCATAATCTTACCTTAAAAAATACCCGCACACAACAACAACGGAAATAGGATCTGGGAGGGTAAAAACATGTTTATAGTATTTTTTTATGAGTTTTTTTAATAAAAATTAGGACTAAGTATAGGCATTTTTTTTGGAATGAAAATACAGACAGTTTTGGAAGTTCATATTTTGGTGAGGCTAATAACACCAAAGAGAGAGCTGGACTTTATTAATAGAGATACATCGGATCTTCGTTTCCATACGAAGAGTAAAACACGAAGTAAACTAACTTAAACACAAAGTGGTTGATCTACTGGATCGTGGTGTACTGGTGTATGTGAACTCAAGGAGAAGAAGAGGAATCAAATTTATGATCAACTGTAGTGGCAGAGCCAGGATTCAATGTTGGGGAGGGGGGCAAAATTGTGCTCATAAAACTAAAACTAAAAATAATATTAATATTAAATTAAATAATTACAAAATATAAAATTGTGCTCGTAAAAGTATTAACTACTATATATGTAAAAGTCTTCGTCGAGGTTCTATACCATGAAAATATTTTTTTAACAATGTATTCCATAGTAAAAAATAACAAATTCATATGTCTTTCACCAGTTATGACTCTGACAACTCAGATACTGAATTTGAGAAAGACGATTATTTGATTAGAGAATTTACAAGTTTTTTGTTTCTTTTAAAATATCTCTCTCCATATAAAAAGTAGGATTTTAATATAAAGAAGGACGTTAGAGAAAACTAATCAATAAGCAAAATATAAATTGGCTTAATGGCCTACTTATACAAAAAATAAAAACCTTTTTTAATTAGATAAGATGGGTAATTTCTAATTTGTGTTGTCTTCCAAACCTAGATACCATATATGGTTTTATAATTACGTGTCAATTGGTTACTTGCGGATGATAGTTAAACTTGGAAAATTCTAACATTACTAGATAATAGTTTAATTGGTTAATTGTAACTGATATAATATACGTGTTTTCATGGTTTAATCGCAACAAACATAATATACTGTAAATACTGAGTTGTTTCTCTAAAATTTAGGGGGAACTATGGCTTGAACTCGTCCCAGTGTAGCTCTGCCGCTGATCAACTGCAAGTTTCTTTCTTCGTTTTATATGCAGCTTATTTGAGGGATCGGAGCTGGGCGGGTTAATCTCTTCGTTTCGATTGAAGCTCTAAGTATAATTCTTCTGAATGGCCGTTGAGGATTTCCAGGTGCTCATCAATATATGACACAAGCAAACTAAGGCCAGGGTCCTTAATTCGAAAGCAACGTTGGCATTTATTTGGAATTGAAACGCAGGACCATTTAAGAACAAATATCGCGTTGAATTTAGTTTTGAAAGGACAGAAGCAAACCAGTCAAAGTTAACCACTCTTACATGCAGTGCAAACTGATGGACCTGTATGTAATGTGATATGTACCCGAATCGGTCGTTCACATCCGAATCTATATTGTGCCCGGAATTATTGATCCTTGTCATTACGAGTGGGCAGGATATATAGCTAGATATACTTGCAGCTCCGCCCACTGACCCGAAAATTTAATCTACCGCAGAATTGCAGAATCTAGATTGTACCTTCATATATACACCAGGTTCTTTCATTAATTTACCACGCACCAGTATAGTGGTCCATATATTTACAGTGACACTGATTTACCTCAGGATACAGACTACCCCAGACTTGGAAACTGAATTGAAACTCAAATTAACAGATACTATATATGCATGTGAGATATGTATGTATATATGTATATATATTAGTGTTTCTGCATGCGTGTTATCCCTGTAACGTAAAATAAATACAAATGCGGATTGTTCTTCGAGTCTTTTGTTTTTTCTTAGGAATTAACTAATTTTAAAATAGGTGTATCATATAAAAGTATAAATATAAATGATAAATTGTCTATTCATCATGCACGCACATACGCATATGTAAAACAATGCAGCGTTCGCGAGTATGACTTGTTGGTGTATTTATTTAATAGATTCTTTTATAATTTTTTTGTAATATCGACCATGCTGCTATTTTTTAGTTTCAATTTCTATGTTTGAATAAATTGTTTGTAAATTAAATAAAAAATATTATGAAAATAATCTACCCAAAAAAAATTGAGATATCCAATAAATTGTTTGTAGCCATTCGTTTGTTATGTCCTAGGTGATTGATTACCAAAGTTTGAATATCATCACCTTAATGCACCCCTGTTGGATCAAAACTAAATTTTACCGTTCCATTTATATATTTCAGTACCATCCCAACTCCTCAAGTTTGATACATTGATTTAGAGCAACTCCAACAATATCACAAAAAGTTTGCTTATTTTGTTCAAAAATGAAGCCGAAACCTATTTTAGCTAATCACTTGTATAAATTTACTCCAACAATATCACTTAAAATATAGTTAGATTTAAACATATGCTTAGTTTTGATTGGTTGATAATAAAATATTTATTTATTAATATAATTATTAATTACATTTACAATCTAGAAGGAAAGTATTAATTACAATATTGAATGTTTCGTTACCTATAATTTATGTTTTCGATATAGGAATAGGGGATGAAAACATGAAATATAGGGAATCCCTAAATTGGCTAATAAGATAGGGGAGCTGCTGAAGTGAATTTTAAGAGAAAATCTTTATATTTTAGCTAAAAATGATTTATAGGGAATCTGCTGGAGTTGCTCTTAGAGTACCATCATCTCCGGATTTTCTCAGCCAAAAAAATAAAATAAAAACCATCTCCGGATTTTAGATATTACTGGTCTTGAAATTAGAATGAGACCTAGATGTCATTGAAGGAAGACAATTCCACTATTAACAAAAGTACTATTAACATTGTTAAACACCGAAATAAAGACCCACCTTACCAAAACAAAAAAATTGAAGACCCTTATTTCGAAAAGAAAAAAAAATTATATCTTTTTCTTGATAAAGTTCACCAACGTACTTCATTCGCTGGTCTAAATAAGCATGAAGAAACAATCCAAAATTTAAGAAGGTAGACAATATTAGTTGATACAAACTTCAGTAAAGAAGTTTAAATTACATTAAACTGATATAGATTCTATGAGAGTACCATAAAAAGGTCAATTATCTAGATGATGTTGAGAAATCATGCAGTCATGTCTCCTTCCCGCCTCTATGGGACCTAAACTATAATCCGTTGCATTTTCATTTCCCCCTGCCTGATCTTCAATTGCCGTGATGTCCAAATCCTTACACACAGACAGTGTTTTCGTTCAAACTCAAACAAATGGAATCAATCAACAAAACCTAATGTCCAATCCTAACACATACAAATGTTTCAGTTCAAACACAAATAAATGGAATCAATTAACAAAACTTAATATTAACAAAGTTGACAAACCACATCCGTTTATCTCCCTATAATAAATTATTAACTTTGTGTCTCCCGACCCTCCTCCTGTTATTGAGTAATATTGCACCTTTGATGTTTTTAAAATAACACTCACTAAAAACAATGGCTTGGATAAGCTCTAGGACTAAAGAATACTACTCTATCTTCTACTTCGATCTCCTTCTCTCAAGCATCCATGCCTTCTCTCAAGCATCTATAGAAGTTACTACAATTAAGAGAATGTAAATCAACCATGAAGCCTGCTGCATACTTTGCTTATGATTAAAGACAAAGAATTCTGATCATATACATCTATACTTACATGACCACATTTCAGAGAATCATCATTCGATTCTAATCTTTTTGCTTTGTGACTTTGTCCCTTTCCAATTTGAGTCACTCCCACTGTTGCTGAAAAAATAAAAGAGCAAAGGCTATGTTCTTGCCACCTTATCAGAAAAATCAAGGATTCCCATCAAGTATTCGCTTCTCTACCACATGCCCTCACGCACACTTCATAATCAATTAGCATAATTCACTTCTCTATAAGGTAAAACCAAACTGAACAAACAAAGATAAAACCAAATTGAATTAGATAATCAATTAGCATATCTTACCTGTAAGATCAATTAGCAAATTTCTGAGATGCACTTCGATCAACTGCTCTTCTCTACTACTATAACAAGACCAAATTTGAGGAAAATTGATTTTCCCCACATCAAGTTGTTTGCGCGATATGAATATAAAAACTGTTGCGGTCGTTGGAAGACATCACACTGCAAGTCGGTTTTCTCGGCGTAAAATTATTTTTTGCCATTTTCTTTACTTTTAAATTTTTCTCAAACTTATAAGAATATAAGGGTAATTTAAGAAAATATGAAAGCACTACTGGAGGAGAGAGCCAAGGCGACGAAGGTAAGTTCCTTCGTCGCTCCAATGTAATTGAGGCGACGAAGAATGAATTTGTAGTCTCAGAAATGACTTACGTTGCTTCAACTACACTAAGGCGACGAAGAACGATCTTCGTCGCTTTAATACACTGAGGTGACCCCTATTTTATATCTGAAGCGACGAGGAGATTCTTCGTCACCTCGAGCAATTTGAGGTGATGAAGATTGAGCAATCTTCGTCGCCCAAGTTTTTTAAGCTAATTGATATACACTGCATATGCATCCAATTAATCAGCTAATGTATGCACACTACATGCAAGTATGCAACTCATCTTTTCCTCGAGGATATATTATAGAAGTATTTTTACATATCACTTCAAGAATCACTAATCTTTTGGAACACATAAATACTGACTATTTTTTTCTTCTTCGAAAAGATATATTATAGGAGTGGTTTTACATAATACTTCAAGAATCACCAATCTTTCTAGCTACATACACACATCTTTGGAACACATATCTACATATTTTTTTATTTATTTGTAAAATATATACTAACTCGATCGTCTGACGGGTTTGGAAGCAATCTGCAACCTTGTCACACAATTTTACGCCTTTAGTTTCAAGAAATAAACCCTAATGCATAAGCCGGCCTACTACAAACTTATACATTTATTCTCAATAACGATTCTCAGCTGAGATCATACCCAAAACCACGGTTGACATGGAGTTAAGTATCTAGTCTCATCTTTGTAGGTAACGTTGTTGACATTTGCATTTGAAGCATCTAATATATATTCTTTTATAAAGGAGCATCAAATCTTAAATATATTAGTCCAAAGTACTTGAAATTTGAGGTGTAGAACTAACTAGCTGCTTGAAATTAGTTACATTACATAGTATCGAAGTGGACAAAACTCTATTAGGATCGAAACATTATTAGGATCTTGTTATTTGTCGGTTTGGCCAACTCCATAAAGCACTGTGCAATGGCTTTTTCGCTCATACATCCTAAATTTTTTGTTTAATATAGTATGAATGATGATAGAAACCTCTATTTGAAACCCAATTTAATGTTGTAGCAATTTTAGGTTGACCTTGAAGCGATGAAGATATCAATCTTCGTCGCTTCGGTTAGGATTATTAGTCAATGAGGCGACCAAGTATGGATCCCCAAGGTAACCCTATGGACAAAACCTTCGTCACTCCATATCCTTTGAAGCGACGAAGAAAGCAATATTAGTCGCTTCAATACGTTGCAGCGACGAAGTAATCAATCTTCATCGCTTCAAAGAACATGAAGTGACGAAGGTTGACGAAGGTTGCAATCTGCGTCGCGTCAACGTATTTAAGCGACGAAGGAATCAATTTTAGTCGCGTCAGTGTATTGAAGCGACGAATATTGATATCTTCGTTGCTTCAAGTCTATTATAATTCCAGAACACAAACTTTTTCTTTCATTCACGATTGCTTTCTTCTTCGTTTCTCCTCCACCTCCACCCCCAAATCGCATCATCGAATCCCTAAGGCATAATTCCCCTCCCCTAAGCCCTAATTTACCTCCCCCTAAACCCTAATCCAACCCTCCCCGTCGTGAAAATCTCATCATCTCCCTCGGTCACTTCGAGACCCGAGACCAAATCACTTCAAATCTCCTGGCGGCAAGTTCTACGGCAGCGGCGACGGTCACTTCAAATCCCCTAAACTCTAATTTCCCTCCCCTTAAACCCTAATCCAACCCTCCCCGAAGCCCCAAATCTCGTCATCTCCCTCGGTCACTTCGAGACCCGAGACCAACTATCCCGGTGAAATTCGAGCGACCGTCCGGCAGAGGTCACTTCAACTCCGGGAATCCTTGTCCTCGTCCTTCCTTCATTTTCATTCTATTGCATCGAGGTAGTACATCATTTATAGTCCGGCAGTCCGGAAATCAACTTCGGCCGTGCATGCTAATTTTGGGGTTTTACTGTTTTTATGTATTGTGATACTTATGTGATGCAAATATGCTTATGTGATGCAAATATGCTTGTTGGTTTGAATTTGTGATGCATAATGAGGTAAATATTGGTATCGACCTAAGTTTGTATACTCATTCGTGTGACAATGTGAGCTATGGATTAGGTATTATTTGATTAGTGTGGTGGTTATGAATTTCGAGTGCGAACATATTCTATGTAGTATGATTAGTGTTGCGGAGTACAAATATTCGAGCATGGTTGTGATGTTGAAATAGATATGCATGTTTGATATGTGTTGCTTTGATTTCGATATAAATACGGATTTCGGTATGTCTTTGGAATACGTTGCTTTGATTTTGGTATATATACGACTTTCGGTATGTCTTTGGAATACGTTGCTTTGTTTTTGGTATATGTACATTTCGGTATTACATGAACATTTTTTTAATGTTTTAACATAATGACTCCTGGAAGTACAAGTCACCAAAAGAGGAAAGCGGCGCTCCAGAGTCGTGAAGCAGCAATGGTAGCGACGGAGGCGGGCCAAGCAACGAGTGGAGCAGGTCCTTCCGTGTCAGGCTGCCCCACGGGACAATCCGAGACCCTGTCGCTGCATCATTCGGAGGGTTTAGGGGATTTCACGCCGGCCCCAATGCTTGAGGACATCATTTCATTAGTGGAAAACAACGATGCCACTACCGCTTCAGAGCGCCCTCCCGCCCTCAGCATCCGGTGCAAGAAGACCAAACTCCCAAGCATGGTGGACATGGCAACCGAAAACGCGACGACGATGCAGCGCGGGGTCGTTGTTGGGATAAAGACTGAGTACCTCGCCCGGCTGAACAATAATAAGCGACTACAGGTGGCTTACTCTATGAGGCATCAGGGGCGTGCGACAATAGAGTTTAGAAGTCTGATGTCCCAAGACATTGGTAGCATCATACGCGGCAAAGTTCCAATGCTTTTGCCTATCTTTTTGTCACTTAGCGATGTGCAACGTGGCATCGTCAATACCGGTATTGAGGTATACTTACTGTGCTTAACTTAGTTTGTTACTTTATGATTTATGTAATTATAACTTTTAATTAACACATTTAAATTTTTTGTGCTAGACGAACTATGACATCCCGGCGACCGATGTGGAGATGTGGAACTTTATAGATGCGATGGTGCAAACAATCTACAAGGACTGGAAGTATGATTGCCATCAGCATTATCTCTACATCAGCCAGAAGACTCCTGCCGAGTTCCTAGGGAGGGAAGAAGAATGGACGTGGTTAAAAGGCCACTTCGAAGACCCTGCTTACCTGGTAAGCTTCATAAACTATCCGCACAGTTTTTTGCCAACGATTTAAAATTTACATGTTTATCTATTCTTATTTTTAAATAATTATTTTGTATGGCAGAAACTGTGCGAATGGAATCGAAGAAACAAAAACAAGCACAATGAGCAGCTCAACCACCATTCGAGATCCCTCGCACTCTTATACCGAAGCGAGGTGTTGGAGAATGAGGGTCATAAAGCGCCGGCTGTCCAGACTTGGATTGGCGTATATCAGCCGGACAAGATTGCAGCTGAGAAAGTGGTGAGCAAAAATATGTTACGTTACGTTATTACAATTATTTTTGTTTACCATATTGTAATATTATTTAATTAATATATTTTAATTGAGCAGGTGACAGTGAAGCGAAGTCTCGACGAAGTCTTGTTGCAACAAGATAATGCAGCGGATGACGATGACGGCGATGTGGTTTCCCGAGACCATCATCTTCCTCTTGATACACAAATAAATATCATAGAAGAAGATGTGGGTTTAAGGTCCTAGACCTCTATAAGAGGTAATACTATAAAACCTGTGGTCGTTTATCTCGATTTACGTTTTGCTCGTTTTTCGTGTACTATTTAAACATATTTATTTGTTCTTGTTCGACGTGACAGTGGTGGGGCGTGCAGTCACACGCGACCCCAAACCCAGAGGAGGGGCCCGGGTGACTGACAATGTAGAGGAAACCCAATCCCTAAAAATGGAGGTCGCTGAAGCCAAAGAGGAGGCGCGCAAATCCAGAGAGGATTATAATGCGCCCGCCCAAAGGGTGCAGCAAATGGAGGCCTTCATGTGATCGATCCAAGCTGGGAGTCAACAAGCTCCAGTTCCTCTACCCGCTCCTGGCACGTACTGCAACTGCAACGCCGTCCCCCACCATGAGTCTACTTTGTTAACAATAGTAGTTATGGTTTGTATAAACTGTGTACGTTTTAATTTGTGGTTTATTTTTCTGTATGACTTGATTTGTGGTTTATTTTTCTGTATGACTTGATCTGTGGTTGAATGAGTTCGTTTATCATATATTATGCGTTGAAATTGTGAACTGTCGTAACTTGGTACGTCAATATATTTGTTTTCCTGTCACCCATTGGAGCGACGAAGATTGATCAATATTCGTCGCTTCGGTTAAAATGAGGCGACGAAGATTGATCAATCTTCGTCTCCTTTGGTAGCTGCCTTTGCTCGCCCCAATTTGACCAATGTTGGCCGCTCAAACGAATGAGCGACAACTCCTATCTTCGCGGAACTAATACAAAGTGACGAAGATTGCATTTGTCGCGTCAGATGAATGCGGCGAAGTTTTATTAGCCTTCGTCGCCCCAAGATTGAAGAGACCAATCTGAGGCGACGAAGATTTGGCGACGAAGGCTTGGTCACCTCTCATCGAGACGACCATAAAGTTTCTGAGGCGACCATAAGACTTCGTTGCCTCGGATCTCTTCTCCAACAGTGAAGTTCTACCTCTCTAACTCTCTAACGGTCGTAAGGAGGAGAGTTCTCTTAATTAATAGCGATATATGTGAGCACCAGCTGTTGCATGCATGGTAAACCCGTAAAAGTGTACACCAGCCAAGTGAAAGTTTGAAACCAAGGCCAGTATATATGACACGAACGGATTGATCGAGAGCTAGCATTGAATAAGTTTACACTGAACATATGTACGCGGCGGTTAAAGATCGAAGAGTCTACACATGCACTGCTTTAACTTCATCCTGTATTTATGCCCTATAACTGACTCCAGCATTAATGTTTATTTACTATCTATTTCATATCATCGAAGAAAAATCTTATATTTGCCATGCATGTAGCTCCACGGTAAAAACTGTAGTTTGGATCGGAAAGGAAATAAAAATGATGAACGTATAAGCTGTTCTTGGAACTTAGGTCTTTTTATATCTCAAACTCAATGAAGCGGCAATCAGGAAACGGGGAGATTAATGTACAATACTACATAAGATGGATCAGAAATAGTGATTTAATAGTAATTAAGCCTAGCCATGGCCACCTCCACTTAATCCTAGCCTCGATCTACCCTTTATTATATATTGATCGAGCTGGCAGGTGTAAGCTTAATCTAAGAGCTTAGTAGCTAGCTAGGTTACCATAGCACAACATGTCTGTTAACCCCTCACTCATCCTCATAATTTGATCTTCTCCGATGATGTTAATCATGTTATTACATTGTTCCAATGTCCAAGCATCCTCAGTGTCAAACCCTGTAGTATTCTTGTAGCCCTGCTGCAGTAGAAGTGCCTCCAGCAGTTCACCGTCTTCATTGAACTCCGGAAATGATGGCATGGTCACTGTTGGACCCTCAGTCTGCTCGTTATTCCCAACTACGCAATTACCGAATGAACAAACTTCTTGAAGAGCATTAGTGGCACCACCATCGTCACCGCCAACTCCACCGCCTGCAGCCGACGTTATTGACATCTGAAGGGTTTCCCATGCTCTCACGTTAACGTCGAAGAACTGCGGTGGTGCTGGTGGTGTAGATTTTAGTAGGTTGGACTGTTTCACAAATCTAGCTTCTGCTTGAAGCCTGGCACTTTCCCACTGAGCGATGTGGCTGAGGTTTGATAAGTTCTTTGGGTCACCATTAGCAGAGCCGAGGATGGTGGTCTTGGGCTTGTGGGTTACAGGGTCAAACCCTATTTTGGCTAACCTCTTCTTCAGATGTGTGTTCCAGTAGTTCTTGACCTCATTGTCAGTTCTCCTTGGTAAGTTAGCAGCTATGGCAGACCACCTTCAATCATACAGAATCAAGATGGTAATTAATTAAAGAACACATTATTAGTCAGTTAATACATATTTACCCACATAAAATATAACTCAGAACTGTGGCTATACATTTCTTTTATATTTATACTATATACAAAAAAACTGGCACTCTTTAATACTCAATAAGTATCATTTAAGGCTACGGAACCGAGATACACTACCACTGTAATAACTATAGTCGATGATTTTTTTAAAATTATAGCCGACGAGAAAAAAATCTCGTCGGCTATAGTGAAAAAAATGAATTCTTTTTAATTTTTTTTAAAAAAAACTCGTCGGCTTAGTACTATAGCCGACGAAAATGGATAAAAAACTCGTCGGCTATACTATTACTGACGAGTTTTAGCCAGCTATAATTTTAAAAAAATCGTCGGCTATAGTTATTACGTACGGTGGTAGTGATGTAATATTAGGGGGCATAAATATTTTTTATAGGAAATTTGAAAAATAACAAAAAACAGAGAAAAAAACATGCTATATATTCTTGTTGGTGAAAAATTAAAATAAACAAAATAATAGAAGAAAAAAAGATGTCAATGGTAAAAAAAAATTAAAAAATATATGCTGGTTAACAAACTGAAAAAAATATAAAAAAAAATACAAATTTACATGTCAAGTTGAACCCACTCCGAACAATTTATTAGGGGGGCCCTGGTTATATGCATGTGTTTGTATAAATAGCAACACGTTTAATTATTAAAGTTCCAATATACAGCATGGGTAGTGCTGCAAATTCATGTCCACGCGACAGCACATCGATCTACAATACTAGACCAGTTTTTTCTCTATACAAACTCAGATTCTCTCCAAATCTAGTACTGTGTTATTAATACAAAACAGTTAAACAGAACAGTGATGCATTTGTAGCTATCTGGAAGTCAAATTAGGGCATAATATTAGATAGTACGTACGTATATCTGCATCAGGTACGTAGTATATATATGTGTTTATGATCATCTCTCCACTAATTAATTAAACATTTCCAATTAACATGTTCTCTGGATGAGTTGTGCGGACACTAATTTGGCGAAACATGGAAGCATTTAAGTTGTCGAGATTAATATTGAGTTAGATTCGAGTCACATCAACAGCTACAAGTTTTGTGAAACTCCCTAGCCCTGCATATATCACATTCTATACGTACGTATATAGATACCTGTTGCCTAAAAGAGCATGAAGCTGAATGATGGTTTGGTCTTCCTGCAAACTGAAATTTCCTCTCTTGATATCAGGTCTTAGATAATTTCTCCATCTAAGCCTGCAGCTCTTTCCACATCTCTGTAAACCTATAAGACAGAAACCAGACAAATGAATCAGAAAATAAGTTACGAAAAAAGATATCGATGTGCGTATAGATCCAGCTAGAAAGCAAAAGTTCCAAACCAGCTTTCTGGGGCAAAGAGCGCCAGCGTCCATGGCCATGTTGTTGAATGAAAGCAAAGAGCTTCTTGTCCTCTTGAGGAGTCCATGGTCCTCTTTTTAGCTCCGAAGTGGAGACTGCGCTTTTTCTCATGATGATCTAAAGCTATATATGGTACCTAGCTTTATTCCTTTCCCTTTCTGGTTTGAGTAATCAGATTGAGAATTAGGACACTAAAGAACTACCCAAGACTGGCCACAATACGATACTATTTATACTGGCCGACTTATTCTGTCTGTGGAAGAACTTGAGACCACACTACCCTTTCTTTATCATGTTGGATTGGTACGTTGGAGCCGTTATAATTGCTGATAGCCTGATACTGTAGTTTTACGTTGCTGTAGCGAGCTTGAAATAATTAGGGAAAGAACGATTTTTGTGACCTTACTAGCTACTTCGTGGTCCTCTACCGGTATGAAATAAATACGTATCTAAATGCATTACCTTTGTTTGTACGTTTACCAACAGATCTGTTGATCGAATAGACGCTAGTTTCAAAACTGAACAAGTGACTAGCTAGGGGTTTAATTTGAGTATATAATCGGTTGTTCTGCATTTTGTATTCATTAGCTGTTGTGGAATAATATATGTACCTAAGTTGCCAATGACGTGGTGGCCGCTTGTGAATCATATTGCACCAATCACATGCATGAATTACAAAAACTTTGCTGCATGCCTCCCCTACGAATGTGGTGTATGGGTGGCCGGAGTAACAGCTTCGATCACCTCATCTTTTAATATGAAAGGGAAATGACCTAGAATTAATAGTAATTATGAGGAAGCGGGTCCCACGTTCAGGAGTCAAAGTTACTAGCATATATGTATGAAAAGAAGAAGAAAACGGAGGCCAATATTATAGAAAGAGTAATGCAGCCATTGCAATATATAGACACATAACGCAAATGCTTTGTTCGAATCCGAAGTACTCAATGATTGATCATTTTCTAAAGGCATAATTGTGAATTTATTACCATAGGAATGATTATTGTATCAATTTGTTATCATATAAATTTTTTTTTTCCAATTTGTTGCTTATACATAAAATTAGACAAAATATTTAGCCAATTTGTTATCATTGGTTTAAATTTTTTTGATAGTTTTTCATTTTTTTTCGTTCGAATCAATATAATAGAGGATTTAGAATATCAAAATATTTTTAAAGGTTTATAATTTGATAAATAAATTGATAAAATTCAAGTAATTAGACAACAAGATAGAAAATTGACAAATTTATAAATTTTAGGATAACAAATTGGCAAAAAAAATTCCTAAGGTAGTAAATTGACACTGAGGTGATTCCTACAATAACAAATTGACAATTAAGACTTTTTTTAAAGATCATCATCCATATATTTTGCCTCTCTCTTTTTGGTCGAATATGTATGCATGTATGTATATATATATATATAGCTTTTTGAATTTTGAGTACGTATCCTGGTTCGACGCTTGCCTATCTATATAGCAAACTTGAGTCGATGATCATTTGGAAGTGAAGTTAAAGCAGGCTATAGCTGTTTCACCTAAAAAGGGCAGGCTTAATAGATCATTAGTAGGGTAAAAGGCAAGGAGGCTTCGAGAGTTCGGGAGCTCAAAATTTATTAAGATCTCTCTCTCTATATATATATATCAATTTTCATCAAGAGCAAAATTTTGCACTAAAATTTCGGTGTGAAGTTACATTTTACACAAAATTGAAAACGTAATTCGATCATTGAAGTCAATCATCTTTTAGATACCCATCAGGCATGCAAAATTTCAGCTCAATCGAAAATTGTTTAACAATGCACACAAATTGTTTAAGTAAGGGCCATATACATATATAGAGATCACGCTTGATCACCAACTGTACTTCAGGTCCAATATTGATTCTAGACTTCTTAATGAGGATGAACGTATCAGATAGTTAAGTTGTTACACAACAAAGAACACCAACTCGAAGACTTTCATAACACAAGCTAGAGAGTTGCTCTAAGCTTGCAAATAATTTTTATGTAATCAACTTCTACCTCTCAGGCTTGCAAAGCATCCAATATATAAGAAGTTTAAAGACTAATACAGAAAGGAATCAAGACAAAATCATATACTAGTACAGAAAGAAAACTAAAAGGAAAAAAGGATTCCTAATAAACAACATAATCCTTCAATGCAGAAGGAACCTTAGAATCACGCTTTGGTCTTTCCTCTGCACCAAGGTTTCCTTGAATAGCTTGGAAAGTTGTTGTGTGTGTTGGCATGGAAAAGGTGTCGAAGGATGCACCTGCATCAAGCCCCCCACGTTGGAAATAACTCGTCCTCGAGTTCAAAGAATCATTTTCACTTATATAAGGAGTCAAGTCTGCAACATTAACCGTGTCAGAACCACCAATGTCTTTAGAGAGATCAAGAATATAAGCATTAGAACCAACCCGCTTGAGAACCTGATATAGACCGCCTCCTTTGTCCAAAATTTTAACGAACTTGCCTCTGGGAAACCTATCTTTACTGAGGTTTAGCCAAACAAAGTCTCCTTCCTGAAATTCAATGTACTTCTTATGCTTGTCATCTTATTCCTTGTACTTTTTGTTACTGATCTCTATAGACTTCTGAATGGCAGCGTGCTTGGACTGAATATAATCAACTATAGCTGCAGCATCACCACTAAAACAATCGGAATGGGTAGAGACACGAAATCTAAAGGTCCCTGAGGTTTGATGTCATAGACAACTTCAAAACGGCTGGAATGAATGATGCGATGGTATGAAATGTTATATAGAAACTCAGCCTATGGTAAATACTCCTACCAACTTGCTTTGTTTTTGCCAACTAAAGATTGTAGCAGATTTCCTAAGCTACGATTCACTACTTCTGTTGGTCCATCATTTTATGGATGATGAGACGTTCTGAATTGTAATTGTGTACCTAATTTATGCCACAAAGTACGCCAAAAGTGGCCAACAAATTTGGGATCTTGATCAGAAGTTATAGTGCTATGAATACCATGCAGCCGAACAATCTCCTTGAAATACAGTTGTGCAATATTGCTTACATCCATGGTCTTCGTACATGGTAAGAAATGCCTCATTTTTTGAAAATCGATCAACCACCACCATTATTGAATCAGAGTCCTGCTATGTTCTTGGTACCCTATAACAAAGTCCATGCTAACATCAAGCCAATGAGCCTTTGGGGTAGGAAGAGGAGTATACGGACCGTGATTATGGCTACGACTTTTAGCAACGTGGCATTGTTGACAGCGCTTGATGAACTGCTCAACATCCTTTGTTAACTTTGGCCAATAGAACTATCTTTGACTAAAGCAACAGTTTTATCACGACCAAAGTGTCTTCCAAGCCAACGTACCATTATGTTGTTCTTCAATGATAGGAAGTCTTAACGATCTGGTTGTTATGCATAAGTGACTACCTTTGAATAGATACCCTTCTTTGATGTGGTAATCACCTTGGGCTATGGTATTATCCTTACAACTTTCCCAAAGCACATGGAAGTCTTGTTCTTCTTCATATGAATATCTAATTCTTTCAAAGCCTATTACTTGCACACTCATTACAGTGAGCAAATATGTCTTCTGAATAAGTGCATCAACCACTTTGTTTTGCATACCAGCCTTATGCTTGATCACGAACTCAAATTTATGTAACTCTGTAACCCATTGAGCATGTCGTCAGTTGAGCTTATGTTGTCCGTTGATGAACTTAAGAGCTTCATGATCTGAGTAAAGAACAAATTCTTTGCATTTTAGATATTGCCTCCATTGACGTAAACCATGAATGATTGAGTAAAACTCGACATCATAAGTCGAGTACCGCTTCCTTGTGTCATTAAGTTTTTCACTAAAGAAAGCAATAGTTATGTGTTCTTGGCTCAAAACCGCTCTAATCCCGACTTTAGAGGCGTCACACTCTACTTCAAATACCTTTGAAAAATCTGGTAACACAAGCAATAGAGTCTGCGTTATGGCTTGCTGAATCATTCTAAAGCTCTTATCGACCTCTTTGGTCCAAAGAAATTCCTTTCCCTTGAAAGTCTCTATTAGAGGTGCCGTTATGGTGCAAAATCCTTGGATAAACTGGCGTTAAAAGGATGCTAAACCCAAGAAACTCCTCACATCATGTATGCTTTGCGATACATACCAGTTTAGAATGGTCTCCACTTTCTTTGGATCCACCTTAAGTCCTTCAGAAGAAACTATGTCTAAGAAAAATGAGACTCTTGGTAACAAACTCACACTTCTTCAAATTGGCATAGAATTGTTGCTCCTTCAAAACTTCAAAGATTTGTCAAAGGTGGCTTAAGTGTTCCTCCAAGCTTTGACTATAAATCAAAATATCACCGAAGTAGACGACGACAAACTTACCAATGTAGGCTCGAAAAGTATGATTCATAGAACGCATAAAGGTGTTGCGCATTAGTTTGCAGAAAGACATAAAAAGCCACTCAAAGATTCATCACGAGTTTTAAAGACAGTCTTCCACTCATCCCCAGGTCTAATCCGTATTTGATATCCACTCCTGAGATCTATCTTAGAAAATACTCATGCTCCGACCAATTGATCAAACACATCATCCAATCGAGGAATAGGAAATCGATAACGAACAGTTATCTTATTAATTACTCTACTGTCAACACACATTCACCACGATCCATCTTTCTTAGGAGTGAGCAAAACTGGCACTGTGCAAAGGCTCTTGCTTTCTCTAATCAACCTTTTGCGTAATAACTCTGACACTTATTTGTTTAGTTCCTCATATTCTTGTGGACTCATTTTGTAATGAGCTTTGTTGGGAATGCTTGCACCAGGGACTAAGTCAATACAATGTTGTATGTCTCTTAAAGGTGGTAAACCTACAGGAATCTCGTCAGCTACTACATCTTAAAGTTCCTCCAAAAGTGATGCAAGCTCAGCGATTTCAAGAGGTTTAGGGGACTGATTGGCGGTGTCTTTGATAAGGACTAAGAAAAATATGTTGTCATTATCACTGTCTCTAACTTTCTTGAGGAATTGGTGTTTGGATAAGAAACACTCAGCTTTTGGTTCTTGTTTAGCCTCTTTAGACATCCTATCTTGTCGAGATGGGCCTAAGACAAATTTGGTTCCGTCTTTCACAAAGCTATAAGTGTTCTTAAAACCATCATGCACTACCTTTCAATCAAATTTCCATCGTTGTCCCAACAGTAGGTGGTAAGCATCCATTGAAACAACATCACACCATTGTTCATCTTGATACTTGTTTTCGATGGAGAGCAGAACAAAACAACGTTGAGTAACGCTTACTTTGTTGTCATTCTTAAACCATGATAACTTGTACTGTTCCTCCTTTTTCTTAGTCTTTAAACACAACTTTTTCACCTTGTCTTGTGAGACTACATTCTCACAACTGCCACCGTAGATGATGACCTGAAAAACTTTTCCTTTGGTTGTCCAACGTGCATGGAAAATGTTGTGAGTAACTAATTAGGTTCATTCTCTATCTCGGCGACATCCATAACCCTTCTTATCACAAGAGATTCACCTTGATCACTCCACTTAATATCTTCATCAACTTCATATTTTTCTATCTCTGCTTCTTTATCCCTTTTGATGCTGCTTTCTTCAATTAAGGCCAGAACTTTGCGTTTTGGATATTCAAAGGCAATATGTCTAAGTATAGAGCATTTATAGCATTTTACAATCCTCCTTCCCCCTTCTTGAGTGCCTTTTGTTTCCTTAGCTATTGATTTGGAGACTTCTGCGGGTTTCTCTACGCCTATAATGGTCTTAGGAGTTGTTCTCCTCAGCTCGGTCTCTTCTGGATATCTCCTAAAGCGAGATTTTTGTTGTCTCTCATTCTGAGTTGCTAGCTTAAATACATCATTGTAAGAGCAGTATTGGTGGTGTACTAAAGTGTCGTAGATTTTCTTCCTTAGACCACCAAGGTATCTAGCAATCCTTTGTTCCTCTGCTTCTACTACACCGGTCCTCATAATGAGGAGATCAAAATATTCTGTGTATTCCTCAACTATACGTAAATCTTGTTTCAAATTATGCATTTGTAGATAAGTAGTTTGGACATATTCCTCAGGCAGGAATTTCTCCTTCAAAGCTTTCTTCATCTTTTCCTATGATTTGATTTTTGGTTTGCCCGATTTTTCTCTCTTTGTCTTCAGACCTTCCTACCAACCGGAAGCCTTCTCTACAAGCTTAACGGCAATTAATTTAACTTTTTCTTCATCCGGTATCTCCTTGTATTACAGATATGATCACATAGTAATGAAATCTGTGTTTGAGTGCAACTAGGCTTCTTTTATGGGCAAGACCTTGTTGCGTCTCTATATATTTGTATGTGAGACTTGTCCCTGTTCTCTCTACAATTAGCATACAGCTCTAATCCCATACAAAAGGCTTAAGGAGTGAAGAACAGAAGACATAAGCTCAAGAGAAGATTGGCAGTCTCAGTGAATGCAGCTGGTAAGCTTCTGATCTTCTTCAGCTCATGATTGATGTGTTTACATGTTTTGGTTGATCTTCAGCACTATGTTTTCAATTGGTATCAGAGCTTTGCTCAAAATCTCGCATGTAAATCGCTTAAGAAAAATCAAAATGAAAATCCTATGATTTTTTGGTTATGACTCAAGCAACAACAAAAAAATTCGGAATAGGGCCAGATTTTCGTTCAGGAGTTCTTGGCCCATTCAGAAACTTACCTGGGCCTGCCGGGCTGCGTGACTCGAGCTGAGACCCATTCGGAGGAATACCTAAGTTTTGGTCTTTGGTCAATAACTGACCGTTGCGATAACGGACTGATTTTGGGATTCTGGGTTTTGGAGATCGAGGATACAACACGCACAGATTCGTCTCATGAATCTGGTTTCAAGGATTCAATCCTTACTGCTCACCAGGTACGTTTAGGAATGCAATAGAGAACCCTAGAAGCACATCCCGGCGTGCACATAGGATATGATTATTTGCTGTTTGCTAGATGGGGCCAGATGGGATTCAAATTCGATTCTTTGTGTATTCTGATGTATTGCTTGATCATGATTATGTGCTGCATATCTATGATTATTTTCCGCTAACCTTGCAGTGCTGTGAGCAGAGGCTAAGGTATGTCGATTGATTCAGCTTGTGATAAGGCATAATCTAAGGCCATCTGTTCAAACTATAAATTGATAAAGAATCATGGAATGATTGTTTTGCATCTCCCATAAACAACTACAATACAATTTACAGTGAAAGGAATCTGGTTTTAAATTTTTCAGGGATTTCTTAAAAGTCTTGAGTTCTACAGACTTGGATTAGCATGTTGCACATAGCAAAACCTTTTCCATGTTTACAGAATAATCATAAGTAGGGGTGGGATTCGGGCGGTTTGGTTCGGTTTTTGCTAAAAACCATAACCAAACCGTAATATTTTTTTCGGTTCGGTTCGGTTCGGTTTTTCAATTTTTTAAAAAAAAACCGTGACTATTCGGTTCGGTTTGGTTCGGTTTTTTCTTTCGGATTTTTTCGGTTTCTTTCGGTTTTTTACATAATGTATAAAAAATAACTTTTGAATAAATAACTAAAAAATTGTCTATAAAATTTCTTTTTTTGAGTTGTCTAACATTTTAATTAGATTCTATGAGAGAAATTGAGAAGAATTGTGCATAAAGAAATTAGGATTTTAGGAGTTTAAGGTTTTTGTTTTGCATATATTTATATAATATATTACAAAATTTCTAAAATGATATCTATTTGTACATACTTCGGTTTTTCGGTTCGGTTCGGTTTTTATAAATTAAAAACCATAACCGAACCAAATATTTCGGTTTTTTTCGGTTTCGGTTTTTTTTTGTTTGGTTTTTTTCGGGTACGGTTTTTTTCGGTCGCGGCTCGGTTTGGATCGGTTTTTTTTTCGATTTTCGGTTCGAATGTCCCACCCCTAATCATAAGGTGTAAAAGACTTAAAACGGGTGTTATTGATTTTAAAATTTTGTGCCTTATGGCTTCCATAGAAGCATCTGTATGAAATCTTTAGAATCAAAATAGATACATACATAGTTTCTAAACTCATATTTGGTTATTTTAGAAGTTTTTCTTCTGCCATTAGGTGATGACTATTTCTCTTATAAAACATGAGATTAATTACTGTGGTTTGTATTTCAGACAATTAGTATTGTCCGATCTACTGCTATATAAGTGTAGTTGGATAATGAACTTCAGTTTTAGGATTTTTTGGTATATATATGTGTTAGATTTGTGTGATGATTGGTGTTATCTGTGGCTTTTGTGATTCCAGTAGTACACACATAAAACACAGAAATCTCACAAACTTAACAAACAAGAACTAATTTTGTGATTTGTTGATTGCTCTCTAGGTGTCCAAGTAGTCACTCTTAATCAGACTGAACTTTTAACGGGGTCAAACTATTCCACCTGGAGAAGACAAATTGACATGTATTTTTCAATAAATAGGGAATTGGATGATTGTCTTATAGGACACATACCAGAAGCTATAGAGGAAGATGAGAAAGATCAGTACAGGGCTCAGTATGATTACTATGTTCTTTGGCATAGGAAGAACACCACCTGTAGAAATATTATCAAGGCCACCATATCAGATACCATAGCTGGAACCTTACTTGAAATGGATTATGCTTATGATTACCTTGAGCTAATTCATGAAAAGTTTAAGAAAACTGACAAAGCAGAAGCATATAACCTTTCAGTACAGCTTAACTCTCTTAAGTATAATGGAGTCGGGGGTGTTAGAGATCACATAATGAAGTTGGAAACCCTATGTGCAAAACTTAAGAACCTCAATGTATGGCTTCCTGATGAATAAGTGGTACACATTGTTCTACATTCTCTTCCATCATGTTTTAATCAGCTAAAGATTAGTTATAATACCCAGTCTGAAAAATGGACAATCAATCAATTGATTTCCATAGCTGCTGAGGAAGAGAGTAAGATCAAGAAGGAGGATCCAAACTATGGTATTGTCAAGGCTTCAACCACTGAGGCAACTGTGAACTTCGTAGGCAGGAATAAGTGGAAAAAGAAGTTAGGTGTCAAGAAAGCCAGTTTTAAACCTCACTCAACTAAAGCAGCAACAGGACCATCCAGCAACTCGAGCACTTCAAAATTTAAGTTCAAGTGCTAGTTTTGTAAGAAAACTGGACACATTAAGAAAGAATGTCCAGGGTTAAAGGCCTGGATGATTAAGAAGGGTATGCCTTTATCCTTATCTGAAACTCTTTCTATTCCGTCTCTTTTCTTTTTGGAAGTTGATTTAATTAATATAGAGCCAAATACGTTTTGGCTTGATTCAGGCTCTCCCTTACACATTGTTAACTCCTTACAGGGCTTCACAAAGAGGAGGAAACCAAAAACTGAAGAATCACACATTCGAGTAGGAAATGGCATGAGAGTTGTTGTCAAGGCTGTAGGCAGTCTTAGACTTGATTTAGGCTTAGGGAATTTTCTTTTTCTGGATAGTGTTTATTTTGTACCCTCTATGAAGAGGAATTTGATTTCTTGGGATCTTTTGATTCAGACTGGCTGTAGTTTTCTTTATGACATAAATGGAATAAAGATTTTTAGAGATTCATTACATATTGGTTCTGCTACACGTTTGAATGGTTACTTACAATTACAATGTAGCTTATCTCCTTCTCAACCTTCTGTGTATAATGTTGAGCACTTATCAGATGATTCAAATGTGTTAAATACCAATGTAGGTATTAACAGACCCCTATTTAATGATAAATCAGCACAACTATGACATAGGAGGCTAGGTCACATCTCAAAAGAAAGACTGAAATCATTGGTTAAGTCTAAAATGCTACCAGAATTAGATTTCTCTGACATGAATGAATGTGTGGAATGCTGTAAAGGGAAAATGACAAATAAAAATAGAAAAGGTGCATACAGATCAAAAGAGTTACTAAAGTTGATACACACAGATATTTGTGGACCCTTAAGACATCAAACCATATGTGGAAACATCTATTTCATAACATTCATAGATGATTTCTCACGTTTCTGTCACATCCAATTATTATCTGAAAAATCACAATCTTTAGACGCATTTAAAATCTTCAAAACTGAAGTAGAGCTTCAGCTTGAGAAGAAGATTAAAACTATCAGATCAGATAGGGGAGGAGAGTTTTATGGGAGGTACACTGAGAATAGTCAGCAATTGGGTCCATTTGCCCTGTTCCTACAAGAACATGGTATTAAAGCTCAGTATACAACACCTTATAATCCCCAACAGAATGGAGTAGCAGAAAGGAAGAACAAAACTCTTTTGAACATGGTTAGGAGTATGATGTGTACATTAGGCTTACCTAAATGGCTTTGGGGTGAATCTTTAAGAACAACAAATTATATTTGCAATAGGGCTCCAAGCAAATCTGTACAGAACACTCCTTATGAACTATGGCATGGTAAAAAGCCAAGCCTGCACCATATGCATGTTTGTGGCTGTAAAGCTGAGGCTAGGCTTTATAACCCGGATTTAGGAAAACTTGAGTCCAAATTAGTGTCTTGTCATTTTGTAGGTTACTGTGAAAAGTCTAAAGGATACAAATTGTATTCTCCAAACTACTCTCCAAGAGTTTTTGAAACTCATCAAGTAAATTTTTTAGGAGAAACAGTCTGCAATACTGCTTACATTGATCTAACAGCAAATTTTGAAGAAATTTCAGACAATCCAGAAGACTTAAATCACTTAAAAAGTATCTTTGTTCTACCAATAGGTTTAGATACAGCTTCAGAACACTTAGAAGAATTTGAAACTATGACTTTGGGGGAAGGAACAAACAAAACACAATTAAATCAACATTCAGCTGAGAACATAAACACTGAGATTCTGCAGGGACCTTCAGAAAACATAAGACCTGAAAATAATTTTGGAGTTCCCAATTTTGCAGAACCTACAGTAACTTTACCTTATTAGCCAAATCCAACTCCAGACCCTGAACCAAGAAAATCCTCCAGGGAAAGAATTCCAACATTTGCAGGTCAAAGTGATTACTATGTGTTTTCTCAAGAAATTGAGGACTCATTAAATTATGACTGTGATCCTGTAAATTTTAGTCAAGCCATGAACAGTGAGGACTCCACTAAGTGGTATGAAGCTATGAATGCAGAAATTGAGTCTATGAAAGATAATGCAGTATGTGATTTGGTTAAAACTGATGATAAACAGAAGCCTATAGGTTCTAAATGGGTTTTCAAAACAAAAAGGGATGCTAAAGGAAATATAGAAAGGTTTAAAGCTAGGTTAGTGGCTAAAGGTTTTACACAAAAGGAAGGTATTGATTTTACAGAAACTTTCTCTCCTGTCTCTACTAAGGATTCATTTAGGATAGTCATGGCACTTGTAGCTCATTTTGACATGGAATTACATCAAATGGATGTCAAAACAGCTTTCCTAAATGGAGAACTTGAATAGACCATATACATGAAACAACCAGAAGGTTTCATTGCTAAAGGGAAGGAACAGTTGGTTTGTAAGCTTAAGAAATCAATATATGGGTTAAAACAAGCCTCTAGACAATGGTATAGGAAATTTGATTAAGTAATTTCAAAATTTGGATTTACAGAAAATATTGTTGATGAATGTGTGTATCTTAAGACAGTAGGAAATGCTTTCATTTTCCTTATTCTGTATGTTGATGACATTCTCCTAACTAGTAGCAATCTCAAACTACTTAAAGACACTAAAATCTTTCTATCAAAACAGTTTGACATGAAAGATTTGAGGGAAGCATCATTTGTCTTAGGAATTGAGATTAAAAGGAACAGAAAATGTGGCCTTTTGGGTTTGTCACAAGCAAGTTACATTACAAAAATTCTGAAACGTTTTGGAATGGAAGCTTGTGCTGCAAGAGAGATTTCAATGTCCAAAGGGAATAAATTGAGTAAAAACAAACTTCCTAAAACTGAAGCTCAAAAAGCAGGGATGGATTCAAAACCTTATGCTTGGTTGGTAGGCAGCTTAATGTATGCACAAGTGTGCATTAGGCCAGACTTAGCATTTTCAGTAGGCATGCTTTCTAGGTTTCAAAGTGATCCTGAAATTCAACACTGGAATGCAGGGAAGAAAGTCCTTAGATATCTTCAAAGGACTAAAAATCATTTGCTTGTTTATAAAAGAGTTAAAACCTTAACCTTAGAGGGGTATACTGATTCTGATTTTGTTAGTAACTATCCACACTCAAAGAAATCTATCCGTGGTTATGTTTTCATGCTTGTTGGTGGAGCTATAGCATGGAAAACTCAGAAACAGTCCCTGATAACAACTTCTACTATGCAAGCAGAAGTAATTGCACTGTATGAAGGGGTATGTGAGGGTCTTTGGATAAAGAATTTTCTGGTAGAAACTAAAGTGCTTAAAGATATAATTTCTAGAAAATTAACCATATACTGTGATAATGAAGCTGCTGTGTTTTTTGTAAAGAACAGCAAGAGGTCTATTCATTCCAAACACCTTGATCTAAAGTACTACAATATGAAGAAAAGAGTTAAGGATGGTGAAATTCACATTTTAAACATTGGGACCGACAATCAACTTGCTGATCCTTTTACAAAGGCTTTAGCAGTTGGTGTTTTTAAGAAGCACTGTGAAAATTTGGGTGTGCTTAGTGAGTTAAATTCTGGTGTTTAGTGGGAGCATTTGGTTTTCTAGTTAGAGTTTACTTCATTGTTCTGGTTCTTGTAATTTTGTTTTTGTTCTGAGTACAACTCAGAATCATGTAATCTTGATTCTATTAATGATAAGGTGAAATTTTACTTTCTGGTTGGTTTGTACATTTGCTGCAGCATATTGTGTATGAATTTTGATTTTCTGTTACAGTTTATTTGCATCAAGAAATTAATTTCTGAT
Source organism: Geum urbanum (assembly GCA_946800695.1). Lineage (NCBI taxonomy): Eukaryota > Viridiplantae > Streptophyta > Magnoliopsida > Rosales > Rosaceae > Geum > Geum urbanum. The sequence goes on from OX327013.1 coordinate 45,822,043, forward strand.
GGATAGTGATGTATGGAGTTGTTCTATACATTGGTTGCCTTTTCAGTTTTCAGTTAACAAGCACAATTTCATCGGTGTTCCAGTGCGTTTGTATTTTTGGAGTTTTTTTGTGTAAAAACCATTTGGTGGACTTGAGGTTTTTGACAAAATGCAGATTGTTGGTGTATATGTTGTCATTAAACTTCACTTTAGTCATATCTGAGTTCATGTGTTTTGCAGTTGTTATTGCAGTGGCTTTTTAACTTACAAGTTTAGTTAAATCTGTTAGAGTTCTAGATTCTGCAGTAATAATTGTATAATGACAGAGCTGTGGTTATGGATTTCAACTCGTTGTGATTCTAGCATGCCTTTAGTTTTCATTGCTTGTTTTGAAGTGGTTCATTTGCTCCATATAAGTATTGTACAGTTCAGTGGGAGATTGAAAGAGTGAACATTGTACAATTGTGTTGATATAATGTTGGCATTATGTTTGAATCTTGGACAATGTAATGAGAGTCACAATTGTGTAGTTAATCCTAGTGTACATGTAAGCAACATATACTGATTACGTTGTATTAGGAATCCTTATGTATTACAGATATGATCATATAGTAATGAAATCTGTGTTTGAGTGCAACTAGGCTTCTTCTATGGGCAAGACCTTGTTGCATCTCTATATATATGTATGTGAGACTTGTCCCTGTTCTCTCTACAATTAGCATACAGCTCTAATCCCATACAAAAGGCTTAAGGAGAGAAGAACAGAAGACATAAGCTCAAGAGAAGATGATAGTCTCGGTGAATGGAACTGGTAAGCTTCTGATCTTCTTCAGCTCATGATTAATGTATTTACATGTTTTGGTTGATGTTCAGCACTATGTTTTCATAATACGGAAAGGAATCAAGACCAAATCCTATACTAGTACAGAAAGCAAACTAATAGGAGAAAAGGATTCCTAATAAACAACATAATCCTTCAATGCAGAAGGAACCTTGGAATCACGCTTTGGTTTTTTCTCTGCGACAAGGTTTCCTTGAGTAGCTTGGAAAGCTGCTGTGTGTGCTGGCATGTGAGAGGTGTTGAAGGATGCACCTGCATCACTTCTGGATTGAAAAAAAAAAAATGTTACCCTAATTGATTGCAGATGCCAAAAATTAGCCTGGGAATTGCGTTACTCTCATATATATACAACAGCAAATTAGAACATGCAGTTAGCCAGGGATTAAAGTGGAATGCATGTGCATGTTGATATAGTCACGACGAAAACCAAGTGGCTATAGCACGAGATTCAAATATAAACTAGTGAGAACAAAATGATGGTGAATGCATGCGAAAACAGAAGCTTTGCTTGTCTTGCCATATCTCGTGCTTTGTCACGTACGACATGAATGTCCTCTAGCTAGTCTTTGTTAAAGAAGGTGAAATCCCCTGAAATCGCATGTATGTTTTCGAATGATGAAGGTGGGAAGTTCTAGGGGAAGAAGTTGGACTTAAGGTACTCGTAAATAGTTGCAATTTGTCCAAAGCGATCATTACATATATACTGTACGTACTTAGAAGTCGGCACCATATATGCCTGAGTTATCAAGTATGTTCTTGCATGTTTTCAGTGCAAATTTAAAACGAAGTTATGCTTCAACTAATTTGCAGGGCATGCATCACTAATATTAGAACACTAGAACATCACCTATACAGAGAGTACGTATCGATCTGAAACAAGAGATGCAGAGTATCTAAGTTACTGATCGAGTATATGATGATCGATCTTACATAGTACTCGTTTTGTCAAATCTGGAATAGCTGCTCGATGATGCTGAAATCTTTTTCGGATACATTCCATGCAAACAGAACCAGGAAGAATAGTCAGTCTAAAAATGATCGACTTCAAGTACTAGCGCTGGCACAGGCACAGGCACACAGCCATATGCATGCATGTGCATGTCAGCGTTCTTTTTTTATTTTTTTTATATCTGAATAATAAGCTCGAAATGATGTTCGCTTTATTCAAAATAATACTGAAAAAGTTGAGTTCAGGCTGGCATGGTACGTAATTCTCCTTGAAAATTTTGGTATAGTCAAATCAAGCTATTTTAATTCAAACTTCTACAATTACACGTGCTTTATTCGAAGATAAGAGTAGTTCTTTGATAATGCATATATTCTCTTTTCTTTAACCACTTGGAAAAAAATTACCGGTATTAATTAATCTGATTCAATTACATCCCGTCTCAGAAATTTCTTACAATCAAATTAAGAACGGTTATTTGATTTCTTGGTGTGATCATTATAGTTCTAATCTAAGTCATATTTTTCGAACAATCAGTTCTCTAACCAATTGCTGGTAATGCAGTGGCTAACCACCGAGATGTTACTCTCATAAGTTGAGAAGTCAAACGTTCAATTCTTCATAAAAATTGATTTCCGGGCGAATTAAATTGAAAAAAAAAATAGAGTTCTCTAAACTAAAATTACCATTCAGCTGGGTTGGTCAAATATTTGGGTACATATTTCTAGATTTTATATGAGATACTTAGAAATCCAATCATACTAGCTAGAGCTCATGAAGAAGTACTTGGTACGTATTACAAACTACTTGACCTGAACGGACATACCTAAAACCGCTGATCGATGTTCTCGATTCGTTTTGGTTCCTCTTAGTAATCCAGCATGAATTTGATCATTTCACTTTGGAGTTCTGGTTCGATTAAAAATTAGAGTGGAATGATCGCATTGCAATTTCAGATTGTGTATATTTTCATGATGATCATCGAGAACAGTAAGCAGTGGAGTGAAATGTCAAAATCTTACAGTAGCTATACCTACCTACTTACTCTGTTCCATGCCAGTGTCCCTCAGTAACATTCAATTCTGACGGACTACAATTACTAGCTAGATATGTAATTAAGTCCAATTTCAGGCCAGAATTCATAACAAAACTAACTACGTATACGTACATTAATACATGCAGGTTGATCGAATTTTCAATCGAGATCTCATCCAAAACCCTAGCTCGATCGCTAGAACTTTATGTAGCGCATATTTACTACTTAGATATTAAAGCACAGCAGCTACTCCGATTCTCATTTCATGAGGCAGATTTGATACTGAATGATGGCCTGGCTTTGTTGAATAAGTTTACTGGTGTTTACGTACTCTACAGCCAGCTGATCGATCGATGAAGGCCACACATGCAGCTTCTTTAATTTATTTCTTCACTTACACAGCCTCGTCATTACTCTCTCTCTCTTTCTCTGGGGAAAGCATAATCTCTTACCTCTATTGACGCCGTTCAACTCGTGAATCTCGATATGAGATATCCTTGTCTTGCTTATACACATCGACATACGCGTTTTTCAAATTAGTTTTGCACACAAAGTTTCCTCAGTAAATTACCAAATATAGTTCATTCTGTGCTGCCTGTGCAGCAGGCTAGTTGATCCATCGAATTATCAAGTTAGTTTGACTAGCTCTCGAATTCTTCATAAGAAATATATATGCGTCCATTATTCTTGGGCTGATTTTCAAATCACCAATTTGAGGTCGGCTAATAATTTTCGAAAGCTGTTCAACTCAGAGAGAAATAAAGGAAAGGTTGGTCGTACCATTAATGCTTACACTGATCTATACAGTGCTTACATTCTTCCCGGCTTAATTGAGACGTAAAATAATTTATAGATACCGACTCGAGCATACCAACCCGTATTAAGGCTCACAGTTAGTAGTGTCACCCTCGTGCACAGCACCATATAAATTCATAGGCTATTTTATGTTTCTTGAGAGCTTTAAAAAATAAAAAACCTGTAGTTTTGCCGTTTGTCCAGCTAGATCTGGTCATCTGGCGCCGTACCGATGTAATTGTATAGTAATTTTTAACCGAAAATCTGGGCTCTGAGAAGGAATATATATATATATATATATATGCTGCTAAAAATTACTCAAATTAGAACGAAGTATAAGAGCATCCCCACTCGCAGCGGTTTGCTCGTGCACAAGGTAGGGGTCGGCTGGGTTTTAGGCGAGCAAAGGAAATCGGAGCGTGCAATGAAGATGGAGGGGATCGATTTGCTCGAGCAAATCGGTGCTCGATCAATTGCTCGAGCTATTTTTGCTTGGCTGGTTGCTTCGCCGCCTGGCGGAGCCCATCTCACGTGAGTGACATCACGCCGGCCTGTTTCTTTTTTAATTTAGGCGTGTGCAGCCAATAAAAGTAATTTCTTAAACCCATATACGCTCCAATTGAAGCACGCCACGTGGCACCAGTTCCAAAATTACTTTCGTTAACGGGGCTTTAATCTGGGCTCTTCATTTTGAATGTCAGAAGCCCATCCGACGGCCAGAATTCATATAAAACAGTCATTTTTCAAAATTAACGGGCATAATCAAATTATTTGCCAAAAAATCTCCAAAAATTGCAAAAAAATCCCCTAAAAAATTGCAGAAAACTCCCAATTTTTCTCCTATAAATACTACTTCATTTCATTCACAACTCACACCAATTTGTGCACAACAAATTTCACATCTCTTTCCATCTTTCCTCTCATTTCCTTTAGCGATTTAAAAAAAAAATGGGCTCCCATTGGCTTCCTTCCAAAGATATACAAATGTGCATCTCTTTTGTACATCATAGCGTTGATGAATACAACAGAAATAAACAAAAGATGGACAAATTGTGGGCGACAATTCATGCCGATTATGTGACAAATTTGAAGCCAACACAAAGTGAAAATCCTCCGAATGTTCCGAGGACCCGAATTGCGCTCTCATCTCACTACAACAAGTTCAAACTACTATTGCAAAAATGGGGCAAATGTTTGTACGTGGCACGACAACGTATAGCTAGCGGCACTTCGCTAATGGATGAAGTAAGTTTATATTATTGTAGCATAAATTATATAAATTTTATTTCATTATATGAATTAAATTATGTAATTTATATATTTCATTCGTTTAAATATGTAGCATAGTGAAATAGCTAATATAAATTTTTTCATAACTCAAGCAAGCTCAATCATGTTACTATAAGGAAATGAAGAAGGTGTTCACACACTTTGAATGTTGGGAAGTGGTTAAAGATCATCCATCTTTCCTTGAGGTGCTACCAACTACTCCTTCTCCATATGGAAGTAGTTACCAACCTACTCCTTCCGCCTCCGAATCATCTCCAACTATCAATTTGGATGACGAAGAAGTGAATGAGACACCTCAAAGGCACGTGACCGCTCCTTCGAGTCCGCCTAGACCAATGGGAACCAAGGCGGCAAAGGAAGTGAGGCAGCAAAAGAAACAAGGTAAGACTTCTATTGAGCAACGAGTTAAGGTTTTGCATTCCATTGCAAGTGACCAAACATCGTGACAATCCAAGAGGATAGCGCATAATGAAAGTGAGCTTAATTATTACGCGGAGTACATAGAAATTCAAAAGCGGAATGAAGCAAGGGCGAACGAAGAGTTACGGTAGAAGAAACAAGAGGAGAAAACAAGGATCATGACAATGGACTTGGAGGCAATGATCCCAATCTCAAAATTGTATTTTACTAAGAGGAAATTAGCCATCCTTAATGAAGGAGAACCTAGTCAAGATCAACCTAGCAATGAAACATATTCAGATTGTTATCACCCAAGTCACGTGCTCTTTCCATAGTAGTTATAGTATTGTATTAAGAATAAATATGGGCTTGGCTCGTCATTTTATGTAATTTAAATTTTAAAAAAATAAAAATAAAATTTATTTATTGAGATGAAATTGAAATACATGTTAAATTAAAACACATACTAAATCTTCAAATGAAATTAAACACAAACTTATTGAAAACACATAATAAAACTAAACACACATATTTAGGATAATATTTAGAGTATCTCACCGGTTTTCAACATCCAATTGTGCTTCACCAAGTCCTTCTGGAGCTCTCTATGGATGTAATCGGATTCAAGATCGACAACACGGTTGTGAAACCATTGTATATTGGCTCCATCTCTACTAATTGGCTCAAAAGGAATTCGATTCCCTTGTGCATCTACCGGCCCATCATAAACCTGGAAAGCCCTCGATGGGTTTTGCACGTCACCTTCTTCCTCATCCTCATCCTCTACGTACTCTTCCTCAACAATCATGTTATGCAATATGATGCAAGCTAACATGATGGTAATCATTACCGATTTGTGGTGCAATGTACAACTATGACGAATAATTGCCCATCGAGATTGCAAGATGCCAAAGGCCCTCTCCACATCTTTCTGGTATGCCTCTTGTTTATTTGCAAAGAGTTTATCTTGCGGCGTATGTGGATTGGAAATTGTTTTGACGAATGTAGAGTACCTCAGATATATTTTATCAGGCAAATAGTAAGCGTGGTTGTACCTCTCTTCATGGACTTCATAGACGACAATTGGGTTTCTTCCTGCAAAGATCTCTGAGAACACATTCGATAGGTGGAGCACGTTAATGTCATTTTTGGCTCCAGGACACCCGAAGAAACTGTTCCATATCCACGTACCATACAAGGCCACCACCTCCAGGATAATAGTTGGGCGACCCTTTGGACCCGAGTATGCCCCTCGATAAGTGGTTGGACAGTTCTTCCACTCCCAGTGCATGCAATCATACCTGGAAAGTATCGGCATTGGCCTTTAGCTTGGAGTCGAGTCAGGTTTGTCGGTATTGGATTGCGGAGGTATTTTGGACCATAAATTTGATACACTCGGCTGGAAAAATCCTTCATACATTCTAGGGTAGTCGATTTTCCCATCCTTGTAATTTCAGTGCACTGATCCGCGGCTGCCCCGTTCGCCAACGTTCGCAGAGCACCAGTCAGCTTTTGTTCGGGAAGAAGCCCTAGCAATTCAGTGGCGTCTGCTCTTTGATGCCAAGATTGGTCGTGGTTACAGAGATTCATCATGATAGTGTTGAATCGGTTTCTGCTCATCCTATACCGCCGGTAAAATTCTACCGCATCGAAGTTGGGATGTTCAATGAAGTAATCATCCATGAGATTGTGTCCCTTAGATAGCCTCTGTAATGGATGATTCGGTTTTTTACCGCAACGTGAACCGCTTGGTCATGGTGGTTCATCCTCGTCTTGTGCTTTCGCCATGACCACCTGATTGATGAATGATTGCTCCATATCGTCATCCTCTTTTTGTTGACGTTGTCTCTGCCTGAAAAAATTGTGGAATTTGAAAACATCCATCAGAGTGATGAACAATGAAATGTTGCTAAGTGTTTAGAGAGATAAGTTATCTGCTCGGATTCTTGTAGATGGTGTGAGTATAGAATAAGTGATAGATGAACGTTTTCTAACCAATTGTAGATAATCCAATCGTTAAAGATGAATACACGTGTCGCATCGTCATTGGACGAAAATTAAACCGGAAATCTGGTTCAATTATTTTATCGACGATGTTATCTCGTAGCGACACATGTCGGATCAGCATTAGTCGAAAACGCCACCGAAAATCTAGTCCAATAATTCTACCGACAATGACACGTGACGATGACACGTGTCAATTTTTAATTAGTCGGAAATCTTTTTGAAAATCTTGTATAATTACTACCGATAAAGACACGTGTCACATTATTATTGTTGGTAAATCTATCCGATAAATAATTTTTAAACATTTCACAACATGACAAAGCTGATTTGCTTGAAGCAAATAATGAATTGGTGTGTGCAAAACTTGATTTGCTTGGGTAAATTATACATGTATTTTGCTTGAAGTAAAATACACTCTTATTTTACTTCTTGGCCTGCTCATCAGTGCGAATGCTCTAAGAGTTATGAGTAAAATGGGAATGCATCACACGGCCATCAATTTAAGCAACGTTGTTGATCGTACACTTTACATGGAAACAAAGTAATAGGATTGTATTAGGAATCGAGTCTTTGTAGCTCATTGTGCATCGCACACAATGGATGTTAAGATCTCATTCGTTGTTGTCAAAGGACACTATACACGTGATATGTATCAGGAAATAAATCTATGGAGGTTAACTTTAATTAGATTCTCTCTATGGGAGAGATATTAAGTTAAGTCCTCTATATATAAGCTAAGGTACGTCTCTGCTCTCAGTCCTCTCACCCAGGGCTGATCATATATACGTACATCATATACGTACAGATATTGTTTTGATGAAGTGTTGAGTATAAGGGCATACATCTATATCAACATCGATCTGTATACATCTATATTGTTAAGTACATAGGAGAGCGACCTTGACATTTTTTTTATTGGAGACCTTGAGATTATTGAGGTGATTCCAAATCGTGGGCCTTGGTGTGTACGTACATGCACTTAAATACTAAACTCTTACTAAAAATCAAATTTCACTTAACTTGTGCACCTAAATTGTGGGTCTAGCTCATACTCAGTACGTATATGTGATCGAAGAAATCAAAATCAAATGCGAATATACATGCTTATTAATGCTCCATTTTTCAAACAATAATATTACAGCCGATGCATTCTTGTCGTACGTGCAGGATCCATCTTTTTCTTTTTTTGAGGAAAGCTATCTTCAAAAGGAGCCGGACTATAATTTTATTAAATAGTACGATAAGAGTTATAATGTCGGGCATCCAAAATAAGTTCTGGAACGAAGGTGAACCATTCGCGATGAATGTCACGGTCATGAATAACATGCAGTGCTACACTATTACAGATACTAGCACTAAATTTTAATTCTATAAATATCGACAAATGTAAGCTTACTTTCATCTTATCAGAATTACGAGAATCAAGAATGTTTATAGTTGATAATACCCATGAGCACGCAATTGTGGTAGGTATAACAATCCTAATGAAACTCGCAATCCTAAAAAAATGCAAATAAGCCATAAACTATAAAACCATTAATATCACAGGCCCAGAAGCCTTTGCAAGAGCAGCAAGCTTTTTAGGCCCAGCAGACGACCCATCGAGCACAGCCGGAGGATAGAGCCGATGAACCAAATCAGCCCAGAGACGTCGCCGTCGAATAGTTGGTCCATCATCACCGAACAAACACCAGTCCAAACTTTGACCACCAAGCCTCCGTCAAGTAACTTGACTCCGTCCAGCCCCACCAAAAGCAAACCTCGATGAAAAAAAAACCCCCCCTCCCCCTCGATCTATAACACCTCATGGCGACAGTCGCCACCCCAAGACCGAGATCTAAGATCTTCATGCATGCTCGAGATGGACTTAATCTGTGTGGCCCAAAAATCTCGTTCACAGAGAGAAGTGTTGCCTATCGCTTATCCCACTGCCCATTCGCCGTCCATACATGCCAGAAAGGAGACCTAAACTGAAGTAGATTAGAAAGTTGAGATTAGACGTCTAAAGAAGACGCCCTGGAGATGCCGTACTTAAAGACCAGCACCAATTGACACTTGCGACGACGCTTTTTGATGCGAGAAAACCCTAAAAGCATCTTTTTTGGATTTTGTGCAGGATCCATCTGTTGTGTATGTATACAATATATAATAAGATAAACATTGAGCTAAATCAATGCTTAATTAGATATTGCACATCGGTCCGACTTAATTTTTGAATCACACTTTGCTTATATATCACATATGAGCTTGCTAGCCAGATTGAAAAGGTTGCAAATAGATTATTATTCAAGAACGAAAATATGAACGAGACTGCTTGTAGATCGATATAGATAGTGGTCATTTAGATTTTAGCTAACTGTTAAGAATTTTAAGCTATTTTTAGTATATAATGTATATTAATGTGATGTATGACACCCCTCAATTCTTAAACCAAAGAAAAATATATATGGGTAATATCTATTACTTATACGGTTATTATCTGTTGGACTTGGACTCTAACATGATTTATCGAAGTAATTAATCAACTATTTGACAAAATTATCAATCCCGTAACTATAGTTAACCAAAAAATTATTGTAGTTTTTTTTATTAATTAAAATCATCTCCCCAAATGTCTCCATTTTAAACCTATACATTGTCACCTTTTGTTTTCTTACAATTCTTCTTAATTTTCTGTTAATTTTTAGTACTATAATTTAAGTCTCGTTAGCGTATCTAAAATTAGTTTTGACATTGTATCGGAAAAAAATATTAAATTTTGACACGGTTAACCCAAAATTCTAGCTATGCCACTAGATATAGATAAATAAAATTAAATAAAAAAACCTAGCTCCACCGTGATCCTTCTCTTAGATACGATACAACTTGACTTGTTTAAAAAGAAACTTGTAGTATGAGCAAAGGCGTAGCTACACACGAGATATGGTGGGTTACAACTCCTCTTAACTTTTGAAAAAACAGCACTTGGTACCAAAATTTTAGTTCAAAAAATCAAATTTTAAAAATTACTCCCCCTAAATTTTTATTCTCAGCCATGTATAAAAAAAAATTAGCCACATATTATTAGAATTTGGGCAATTTAAAATTTTCCTTTTCCAATTATGATTTGGTCGATCCATATTAAATATAGATAGTTATTACCTTCATTCTATTTTTTACTATGCTAAGATTCCTAAGAGGCATTGAGAATTTGAGAATAGTCCACGTTTTGGTATGTTAGGTCAAATTGTCAAAATCTGTTCATCTTATTATTCTTATGCTTCTGACTTTTCTTATTGGTTGTAAGTTCTCTGAAGTCGCCGACCAGAGTCTCACTCTCCAGGACTCCAACCAAAATCTTCTTGTTGGAATCAACGCAATGAGCCTCTAATCTTCTTTCTTCTTCAATTGTATATATTAGTCATATTATATATGGTTTGATTCTGGGCTGTGAATTAGGATTGAATCATGTTGCTGCCGAGTTTTTATTAGGGGGTTAACTTTTGATTTTATAATAGATAGTTAAAACCTAATTCTATTGTTGATTTGCCATTGTGATGGTTAGTTTATACATTATGTCTGATTCTAAACGGGCAATCAAGAAAATAAAAACTCTTCATTTACTGTTCAAGAAAGTTAGAGAAGATCAGAGTAGCAATGTGCCGCCTCTTGCGTCTATTCAGCATCATCATGACACTTCTCCAATAGCCGAGAATAGAGAGTTTGTTCCTATTGTTGATTCAAAACCCAGTGATTCTATTCCTGCTCCTCCTTCATCTTTTATTGGCAGTACAATACCGAATGAGCAGCCTCATGCCACTTCTCAAATTCTTGAAGATGTAAATTTTGTTGTCGGTAACTAGGAACGAGGTCCTGCGAAACGAATTCAAATGTATGAACATCCTGTTAATCAGCGTGACCAGATTCGACGTGCTTATGTAAACTTGGGGTCATACCAGCCTAAACTTTTTGAGTATCCAAGAGTTCGTTCAGGAAGCCAATATCGTCGGTTCAATGATTCTTGGTTTACAGATTGGCCATGGTTAGAGTACTCTCCTTCTATCCACAAAGCGTTATGCTTCCCATGCTTTCTTTTTGCAAATGGTCCAAAAGTGAATCAATAACTTGTTTCTGGTGTATTTAATGACTGAAAAAGAGTTAAAGATGGAGATGATTGTGTATTTCTAAAGCACATTGAGCTTCGATGCTCTCCACGTAATAAATCTGTGAGATGCGTTGAGGACTTGATGAAAGCACCGCAACATGTTGACATTATTATGATCCGTCAAAACAGAGAGAAATTTTGAAGAATAGGTTGAGATTGAAGATAACTATTGAAGCTCTTCATTTTCTTGCATATTAAGGATGTGCTTATCGAGGTCATGATGAATCTTTAGACTAAAAATATTGTGGCAATTGTATCAAACTTATAAAACATACTTCGAAGTTCAGTGATGAAGTTGCTAGAGTTGTGTTGCAAAATGCCCCAAAAAATGCAACTTACACCTCACCTACAATCCAAAAGCAACTTCTTAATATCCTTGCAAACAAGGTGAGAAAGCATATTCATGAAGAAGTTGAGGATTCTTATTTTTGTATACTTGTTGACGAAGCATGAGACACGTCTCATAAGGAGCAAATGGCTATTATTTTGAGATTTGTTGACAAAGAGTGTTAGTATAGCAGCATTAGTTCGTTAATTAAACATACTTACCCAATTAAGCAGGTGATCAACACCTACCCAACCACTCGAAAGACCACCAGGCAGGCTACAACTTCGCCCACAAGACCGACCTAATCCGAGCGCGCACGCGCCCGACATGCGCACATCCGAATGCTCGGAACGCATGACAGCAAAGCAGCCCCATCCCACATCGAAGAGCACAAGTAAGCAACGATCTCACCCACCTATATAGGTAAGGCATTTACTACAGGTAAGGAAAATTAATTCAATTCGAGCATTAAACACTCCAACCTACTTTCTTACACGTTCGCTTGACTGTTATATCCAATACATATTCTAACTTAGGCATCGGAGCGTTGAAGGCAGGCCGCCCCTGTCTCGACCATCTGACCGTCCGTTTGTCGTTGTATTCTTTTAACAGTGGGAGCCGAACATCTGATTACCCGAACACCCGAAGAGCGGAAAGGCACCCGATCGCCCGAACAGCCCGAGCGTTCGGACGTGAGAGGAGAGCTCGTACTTGCTTCTGCTAGATTGCATCCTGCGTAATCCGATAGAAACAGTTTGCGTCGTCTGTGGGGTAGCGCTCCAGATCCAGGAACGGGGACACGGCCTCCTGGAACTCAGCCACCTGCCCCTCGGCTTCAACAGCCACCAACTCCAAGAAATCCAAAAACTCCTTGAAGGCGGCAACCGCCTCCGCTTGGGCCTGCTTGACCCGTTCCGCAGAGCAGGCCCGGTGCTCAGCCTCCATCAAGCGAGACTCCATCTCCGCCAGCTTGTTGGCTGCCTCCGCGCGCGCATCCTCCACAGCAGCGAGGGCGCTGTCCCGCTCGGCCTTCAGCACAGCCTCACGTTCCGCAGCCTCCTGGAGTAGCCGGACCTGGCGATCCGCCAGCTCGTTGGCCTGGGCAAGACCATGCTGCACCTTCTTGTGCGACAGGGCAGCCTCGCGCGCTTCCGCCTTCAGCATCGCCACCTCGCGCTCGGCAGCCCCCCACACGCACAGAACGAAGAGCTTGTGCTGCAGCATCGTACAGGCGTTGAAGGCCCTGTCCAAGACATCCACGGGACGAGGGCCCGGCGGCAGCAGCGCAGTGGCGGACTTCACACCCTTGCCCAGGGCGGCAATGAGGGGCTCGCAGAAAGAGAGCGCACCCCACCGGCATCCGTCCGTGTGTGCTTCAATAGATGCTCGGCACCACCCTCTGACTCAGGCACGCCGAGAGAGAGATCTACACCACTATGAGGCCGGTTCCGCCCACCCGAACTCTGGGAGGCCTCCCGCCTATCCCCCTGCTCGACGCGGCGCTGGTCACGCTACACCTGCCGCTGCTCCTTCTCATGGGAGAGGCGTTCACGCTCGGCCCGATCTTGGCCCCTAGCAGCAGAGGCAGGATTTGGATACTGGCGGGGGACGGCCGCCTGGGACGAGCGGATGGCCGGGGCGCAATCAGCAACGTTCGGGATCGGGATCTTCGCCTGAACGCTGCTCCCCACAACGAGACCTCCGCGCCCGTCATCCGCGACCTTGCACACGTTCTCAGCCATAGACAGCAGGGTAGCCATGTGGCGCTTAAAGACCTCATCCTTTTCGGTTGCCTTCGACTTGGTCATCTTGGCTGCAAAATACACAAACGAAAGGTTAGCAACAGTCGGAGCGCGTGTCGAGTGATGGGCGACTCGGGAGTGGCCCCATTTCTTTCGAGGGCGTAACGTTAACATTCGCCGGGTTAGGCGGCACGATAGTGGCAAGAACCTATCGGGGCGCGCGCTAAAATCGATGAGCGGCACAGACATGTGGTCCGTCCTCTCCGTGCGCGCTGCAACACATGTACGTAACGGTAGGGGCCCCACCATTGACGCTACGTTAGGTTGGCGCCGATGAGTTGAGGATCTACCTCTCGGGCACCTAAGCTCGTTCGTTCCGAGGCCTATTCTTGGCGGGCTCCGAACAGCAAGATTCGTTCGGGAGTAGCGCGCAAGTGGCTCGGAACCATCATGCATCAAGAATGGCCGCTCCGAGGCCCATCCTTGGCGGACTCCGGACAGCAACATTCGTCGCGGGGCCGGGTAAGCGGCTCGGAACCATCCATGCATCCAAGAAAGGCCGTTCCGAGGCCCATCCTTGGCGGACTCCGGACAGCACGATTCGTCGCGGGGCCGGATAAGCGGGTCGGAACCATCCATGCATCCGCATACACGCATACATCCACAATCACGCATACATCAACACCCATATCATCATACATACACATAAACATCCGCATACTCACTCACTCATACATACACCCGCATACTCATTCACCCATACATACTTGTATCTGTACCATAAACATCTGCAGGATTTCTTCTACATACTAACACGCATCCGCATACACACATTTGCACTCATTCACCCCATGACTTACATCCGCATCCATATTCACCCGAACAGCTCCACAAGGCGCGCGGCTCCAAACAGCAAGATTCGTTTGGGAGGTCGGGCCCCAGGTACACGACCGCACGAACAGGTACACAGTCAGCCACAAGACACACACCCGAACAGGCCCACAGGTACCCACTCCGTCAAGCGAGCCCTTTCTTGACCGGAGAGTTGGGGGACTTGGGGGTTATAGGACCACGCATCACTGCTCAATCGGATAAGTATTTTGTTTAATCGAACGAACCCTTTTTCAACTCCCCAATCAAGAAAGATCTCTTTGACTTGGGGACTTGGGGGACTTGTTAGTATAGCAGCATTAGTTCATTAATTAAACATACTTACCCAATTAAGCAGGTGATCAACACCTACACAACCACTCGAAAAACCACCAGGCAGGCTACAACTTCGCCCACAAGATCGACCTCATCCGAGCGTGCACGCGCCCGACAGGCGCACATCCAAATTCTCGGAACTCATGACAACAAAACAGCCACATCCCACATCGAAGAGCACAAGTAAGCAACGATCTCACCCACCTATATAGGTAAGGCATTTACTACAGGTAAGGACAATCAATTCAATTCGAGCATTAAACACTCCAACCTACTTTCTTACACGTTCGCTTGACTGTTATATCCAATACATCTTCTAACTTAGACATCGGAGCGTTGAAGGCAGGCTGCCCCTGTCTCGACCATCTGACCGTCCATTTGTCGTTGTATTCTTCTAATAGTGGGAGCCGAACGTCCAAACACCTGAACACCCAAAGAGCGGAAAAGCACCCGATCGCCCGAACAGCCCGAGCGTTCGGACGCGAGAGGAGAGCTCGTACTTGCTTCTGCTAGATTGCGTCCTGCGTAATCCGGTAGAAACAAATAGGGCTTTCTAAAAGAACGCTTTTTTGATATTGTGATGGTCGAAGACACTACTGCATAGACACTTCATCAAGATATATGTAAAGTTCTCCTCCATCATAATTTGCAAGTTGAAGGAATGCGTGGTCAAGGGTACGATGGTTCTAGTAATATGAGAGGTCAATGGAACGGGCTACATGCATTGTTTATGATGGATTGTTCATATGCATATTATGTACACTGTTTTGTTCATCAACTACAATTAGCCTTGGTTGCAGCTTCCAAGAAAGTTGATCCTATTTAGAGTTTCTTCTCTTCCTTGGGTACAATAATCAATGTTATTTGTGCTTCTCCAAAACGAACCCATGAATTTCATGTCGCTCAAGTAATGCATTTTACAAAACTGGTGTTAGCTGGAGATCAAGAAACTGACAGAGGACTCAACCAAATAGGTACCTTGCATCGACCTGGGGCTACTCGTTAGGGTTCTCATTATAATTCTGTTTGTGACTTGATTGATAAGTATGATGCTTCATGTACAACCCTTGAATCCGTTATGGATGATACTTCAACAGTCTTTACGAGCAGAAGCTGATAGTGCTTATAGTGCAATCAGGTTATTCAAATTCATATTCATCTTGCATTTGTTGAAAGAATTTATGGGATTTACTGATGTCTTATGTCAAGAACTGCAGCATAAATCGCAGGATATCTTAAATGTAATGTAGTGGAAGTTACAGTGAGTTCTCTTCAGAAATTGAGAGAAGATGGTTGGGAAGATTTTCTTCAAAAAGTGGAGTCTTTTTGCAAGCAACATGATATTGATATTGGTCAATATAGTGTGAGTACACATCGCCGTTTCTGTCAGCAAAAAAGCATAACAACTGAGCATCATTACCGTGTCGACATATTCTATGCAGCAATAGATTTTCAATTGATGGAGTTAAATGCTAGGTTCAGTGAAAAAATAATGGAACTTCTTATTCTGAACTCACCGTTGGACCCTGCAAATGGTTTTAAGGCATTTAAGATTGATAATATTTGCAAGCTTGCAGAAAAGTTTTATCCTCAAGATTTTACAACACAAGAGTTACATAGTTTGAGAAGTGAGTTGATGATCTATTAGTCTGATGTCCCTCATCATGAGGTGTTAAAGAATGTGACTACTCTTGTTGAGTTATGTTGATGATTTGTTGAAACAAAAATATCTCAGAGATATAGGATGATTGATAAGTTGATTATGTCTATATTGAAAAAGAATTGGTTGAGAATTATGATGCAGATTCTATCACTAAAGAATTTGCTTATATTCAACAGCGTAGGGTAAAATTTGAGTATGCATGTTCTTTTAATTTGTATTGGATTTATGTTTTTCAATGAGCTAGTTTATTTTTTTGGTATTGTTTGATATGTTTTTTTGTGGTTACTGTTTCATATATTTATGTTGTTAATTTAAGTAGTGTTTGTAAGGAAAAAAAAAGTAAACTTGAATGAATTTTTTTTACCCCCCCCCCCCCCCCCCAAATTTCAAAATCCTCGCTCCGCCCTTGAGTGTGAGCATGATTTATTATATATATGCGTTCATGTGAATCTATATATTGTCCATTTTACACCGACCTTCCATAATTTTAGTGAATGTCAACCCAGAAATTATGTATTGATATCTGATTTCTCCCTCTTTGTTGAGTTTTTTGTTGACTTACGAAGCAGAAATTTGAAAAATTAAAAGTTTCCTTCTAAAAAAAACCCTAATGTGGTTTTCTCAAGAAACGCAAACATTCTAGCCCGGCGGTCGGTCCTGGTGGCGGTGTTGGCTTCTGGCCTCGCCTGCACGCTTTGGGTGTGGCCGGACGAGGCTGTTATACGCTTGTGGTTGGTGAGTCCGCTTATGGACGAGTGTTGCCGCTAAAATTTAAGGGAGAGCGAGGGTTTTCAATCTGTTCTGATATGTTGTAGGTTGAAACAAGGAACATATTGGCTCGCTTGGGGATAGAGTTGGACTTCCGTGAAGAAGGATCTGAATGACGTTTGGTCAGGTTGGGTACAGGCTGATCCGCTGGGATCCATAAGCAGTGCAGAAGGAGGTCGGCTGTAACGTATTGAACTAATCGTCGTTAGTTGTGTTAACTAACGAGTTAAGCATCAAATGTCACGTTTATTGAGGTTTTCGTTAGTCGTGAATTAAAAAATTAATATTTTATTGGTTACGTCTTTGGCTTCAGCTTTCTCTTCGAAATCATGGAGTTGATCAAGTTGGCTTCGAGACCACTTCAAGCTTAGAAATTGGAGTCGAGATGAATAAATTATGATTATCGGAAGTTTATCGAGATTCTTCTCGACTAAATTTTGACATTTTCATAAATTATAAATTTTGAATCATTCCCTTCACGGAAGTTATTGAGAATTTTATAACGACCATGTCGATATTTTATTTGTAATTTCTGGAGGTACAAGTAATTTTTTAGGAATTTTTGTTTGGGGACCGTTTGCTTATGTTTTTGGATGTGGGTGGTTTTTATTTGGGCTGGTTATGTTGGCCCAACCCAACCTCCATCTCCCTCTTTCTCTCTCCTCCCTCCTGTGTTCACTTTCTCCCTCTCCTTCGGTCACCGGCGACCCACCACCAACCGACCACCTTAGCCATCCAGGCTAGTCTCAAATCTACCACCACGGTCTTCTTTTCCCTTCCCCCAACACCACAGCTCCTAATTCTCCTTATCGACGTTGGACAATCGACGGGAAAATGTTGGGATTTCGGTCTCCGGCACCAGCGACACCACCGACATTAAACCATCCCAACTCTTGGGGGCTTTT
This sequence comes from Geum urbanum, assembly GCA_946800695.1. Taxonomy (NCBI): domain Eukaryota; kingdom Viridiplantae; phylum Streptophyta; class Magnoliopsida; order Rosales; family Rosaceae; genus Geum; species Geum urbanum. The sequence continues at coordinate 45,840,092 of OX327013.1, forward strand.
GAAGCCCAACCTCTGAGGAGTCGAACGCCACCCATGTCGTGACCCACCGTGGCCGCCAGACGTCTTACGATAGTTTCCGGAATCCGTGGGATTCTAAATTTTCTTTGGTAATTTCTGGCCTAATTGCTCGGAATTTTCTATGTTGTTTTGTTGAAAGTTGTTGGGCTTGAGTCGATCTATCTTTTGGTGTATTTGTTGCAGGCATCGGTGACGTTTGACTTCTGGTTGCCGTTGGTAGCAGCGTGTGGGCCCCACGCGTCGCCGTGCGCGGCGGAGCTCTGGTGATCGGAAAACCAGAATCTTCACGGGGAGTTTTCTGGACCTTTTCGCGACCATCTTTGCGTAATATTGAATCGTTCGGACATTTTTTGTAATATTTTAGCTATTTTCAAGATTCGGGCCAACTCGACAGTTCCACATTAGGTGACGTGTGTCGAGCCGGGGCTCATCTTCAAATAAGCGTTATTTTTGAGATACGATGATTAGGATGATGTGGGGTCTAGTCGATTACACGGACAATTAAGAGTAACAATTCACAAACTTTGGAAGATAATTTCTCCGATCTAAATTATGTTTCGGAATGCGTTATCCATTCTAGCAACACAATGAAAATATTATGAATTAATCTAGATTTCATTTTATTAGGGGCATTAAGTACGTTTATCAAATTAGTGGATCAACTTACGTTTTTGGCGATCCAAGTGAGTGGACCTTTTATATTTCACTGTCGATTAGCGAGTCTAGGCTTTATGTTTATAAAGTTTTATTTTCGTTTATGCATATGATTTTAGTTACGATTATTTCGATAATCATTTTCTCACATGTGACTTAAAATACGTTGACGATTATGCATATGAATCCCATTTGATACGCATACCTACATATATGTAATATGTTATGATATGAGTATGTTTATGCACAGAGGCTATATGTTATGATTTCTTGTCACACACACATGCACACTTATTTATGTATGAATGCATCGATGCATTGCATTGGCTGCTCGGCTGATCACTGAGTACGCGCTTGTGGAGACACGACAACACCTGACCAGATGACTATATTATGCACGCCTCCACACACGACTATGATATGATTTTAATTTGACTTGCTATGTTTTTAATATATGATTTCGGTGAAAGGCATACATACATATTCTAATATTTTTCTTATGAGACTTTATTTTTCGTCCACTCACTCTAACGGTTTTCCTATTTTATATGCCTTTCCCCTAAACCCTTTGGTTTCCAATGCCTAGGTTGCAGAGTCAGTTGTGGTCGGGCGTGTATGCAAATTGAGGCATAGCAGTATCAGCCATAGGATCTAGAGTTAATCCTACGAGTCAGCCACTTAGCCAGTATATGGAGTTTCAAGAGTCTTGCAGTCTAGAAGTCAGAAATGGTTTAAGATTTGGTTTCTATGAGTTGTTTTCGAAATTCAGTTTGTCAATTTCTGATTTTCAGCTTACTAATTTCCCTTATATATTCTTTCGGACTAGCATGTATAGATCTATTGGTCTCTGAGAGCCTAATCATGGTTTAGGAATCTAAATCGGAGTTGGGTTCTCACATCGGCGATATGGGGTGATGTGCTTGGTGTGTTGGGTGGCGCGACTCAATCAAAAAGGGATAAAGACCTGTTATTTTTTTGGCCTTCAGTGGAGTTAGGCTTGGGTTTTCACCCTAGGCCCAGGTCATTTTCTTGTTTTAAGTCTTTTAGTTTCCTGTTTTTCATTAATTATGCAGCAATAACCCCTATGCTATATGGGTAGGGCTAGTCAGGCGTTCGAGTTGGTCTCTATGTGTGTGCACTCTAAGTGTCTTGTCTACTTTAATGTGGATGAGTCCGATCAAATGGACACATCTTGCTAGTGGCAGGATAAAATGTAGTGTCGACGACTCGATTGTTGTTCGGCAACATACTAGGAAAGTTGTTCAACTTAGGGTATTAATGGAATGCTTTCGGGGGAAGCAAAAATTCGTTTTTTACGGTGTGTTGCCATATTTGTGAAGCGGATAGAATAACATATATGATATTCTCTGCTAATTGGTACACGTTTGATTACATAATTATCATAAGATGTTCTGTGATTATCCAGGACGTTCTATTTAGGGTTCAGGTCTTATGTCGTCATAGTTAACTCTGCATTAGTCAAATCACTTTGTTTTTATATCTTGCATTATATTATAGTACTGCTTCTTCTGTTCTTATGCTCATCTAGTTTAAGTACTCTCTAAAGTCAAACTTATGCCAAGTTTTTCTTATAGCTACAATGTTGGCAAGTGTATAAATCGGAGACGAAACAAAAATGATGTATAGTACCACTATTCACACCAGAAATTGACCTTGATCGATAACATCATATATTAGTGTCAGATATATTCAAGCCCAACAAAAGTCCAAGAACAACAGTGTGAAAATAATCACAAATTCTCCCTCTAGTAAGGTATACTAAGACACAGAGTTGAACCAAGTATAGTATATTTTTGTGGAGAGTGAGAAATTGTTATTTAAATAAGGTATACCTAGACACGGAATTGACTTAAGATGAAGCTAGAAAACCACATGCATGTGGTAAGAAAATAGAGTCATCCAATAACATTTTTAGTTTGTGCTTTCAAAAATCTACATCCATTCTTTACCAGGGGATATCAAATTACCAACGAAACGTGACGCGACGGTGGCCTAAACCAAGATATGCCCATGACACGAGGGAAGGAGATAGAGAATGTCAACACTCGAACAACATAATTGGATGACTTCCTCTCCACTACTAGAAATTGAAAATTCCTAAAGAAAACGACACAAAACAATATAGAATGAAACTGATCGATCATACCCCCAAGTGATGTCACTAAAATTTTCATTATAAATCTCTAGATGACTAATAAGCTGCAAGATCTCAAACGAGTAGAATATACAATACAAAATAAAATCATTATACCACCAACTGAATCCCATTGTATGAAGTCATCTGGTTTGTATTGGAGCACCTTCACCTTAACAAGATTTATAAATACAAAAACGTACAGTTTCACATCACAATAATGTCTCACACTACTACATAACATATGCTTCACTTTCATCAAATTCCATTTCTAATCCGGAAAATCTATACAAACAGACCCACTGCAATTCAAATCAAATACGATCATAGAACATCAAACAATTATTTATAAGCTAGTAATTAATTAAGTAGCCGAAGAAGCTAGCTCTTCTTCTTTCTTTTACTACACATTATAACACGTACAACAGATTTCGATCACATCCAAAAGCTGTCTTGATCATCAAATGGCCTCCTACCCATTTCAGGGTTTACCATCACGGAAGAGATTTCAGGGTTCACATCAGTTGTGAGACCTGTTTCTTGTGACACACTGATCATGTCTCTCTCTGTTTTGAAACTCTGCTGCCTCATGAACGAGACATTGTTTTCAAGCAAGGCCCTCAGATGGTCTTGCATTATAACCGAGCCCGGAAACTGGAAATTTGTCGATGACAATGGAGCAGAGGCCTGAGGAGAGTAGAGATTGTTCGGAAACTGGAACCGCGGGAAAGTGTTGTTGTTGTTGTTGAATGGAGGATGGTTGTTGATGTAATCAACAACGATTCCTTGGTTGTTTCTTTGAGCGTCAATGGACTCAAGGTTGGAGAAGCAGGACACGTAATTGGACTCTGAAGCAGGTCTGGTCTTGGCGCCATTGTAAGGCGCAGAGTCCAACAGCTGTGGTAAACCAGAAGAACCCAATTCATTTCCACGAGAACCCAAATTCACAGGTCCTGAAATATGAATCTTTTTGCCACCGGCGCATTTCTCAAAGACCCTACAAATCACCCATTCATTCTGCAGTAATAAGAATTTAAATTAGGGTAACAAAACAGAGTACAATCAGAGGAGGACAGAGTAAAAAACAGAGGAAAATTGGGATACCTTGGCAGTTTTGGGTAGGTTTTGGACAGAGAATTTACCCTCTAATCTGTATTCATGCATAACCCAATCAGACTTTTCACCTTTTGGAGCTCTACCCCTGTAGAAAACAAGAGTCTTCTTCATGCCAACCAAGAATTTCCCTTTGTAAATCTCCTTGTCTTTCCCAGTAGCTTTCCAATACCCAGCTTCAGTTGCTCTGTTTGTTCTCAGACCAGTTGGGTACTTTCTGTCCCTCACACAGAAAAAATACCATTCCTTTTCTCCCATTTTAGCTTTACCTTCATCGACAAAACCCAAAAGATTCAATTTCAAACCAAAACCGCAAAATCAACATAACAAACACTAAAACAGATTGTTAATGAGAGCTAGCTTTGTTTTTCAGAAATTACTCACATGGCAAATCCCAAGGCTCCGACTTGTTCAAGTCCACATCCCCAATCGCTTTACAGCCGAAGCTGGAATCGATAACCTTCTTGTGAAGGTAGTGAGAGATGAGTTCTTCGTCGGTTGGATGAAATCGAAACCCCGGTGGCAAATCAATCTGATCATTGTCCCTGACAACAAAGTTGTCCATTTCTAGAGCCTCACTTCTAGTTTTCTGGTCCAAAACTCTATTCAGAATCTACTTTCTGATCAACACCGCATAATTCTCACAATCACAACTAAATGAAAGAAAAAAAACAGCAGTCCTCTGGCTTTCTCAAACCTCTATAGGGTTCGGACCAACTTTCAGCTCACAGATTTGAATACCAGAAACAGAAGCGAGAAATATCTGAAGTGAAAAAGTATGTTGTCAAGGAGCAAAGTGGAAAAGGGGGAGGAAAATAAGAGAAGCCATGGAACAGGTTGAGAGAGATGGGATGAGATTTTAAGAGAAAGGAAAGCACTATGAGAAACAGAAGCCCCTAAATACTGGGTGTGTTTTTTTCTGGGAGAGAAAGAAACGTGGTATGTAAGGCAACTCAACTAAGGTTGGGTAGGTCGTTTTAGCTTCTCTTTAACATTTCAAATTTTTTTTTTTTGGTGGGTTTCTTTTTCTACTCTCCTCAATTTGACCAAAGACAAAATTAACAAATTCGAGTACTATGCATGTTGTTTTCTTTGATTCATTACAAATTTAATATGTTTCAGTTTTGTCAATGCCCAAATTTCAATTGATAACTTTAATTTTCCTACAAACTAAATTATTTTCGTTTGAACTATTTAAACATTAGAAGATATATATATATATATATAATTCGAGACATTCATGTATTCGTGATCGAATTGTAAAGCCTTTATACTCTGAATTTTTAGTTCAAGCGTTTAACTTCTGAAATTGATAACATACACGGATAGCACATGTCTATTCAGTTGATTGTATCTAGCTATAAGATGGAATAAGTTCATGAAGATGAAAGAATTGAGGACTTTAACCCCTCATATATACATGAAAAATATGTTCAGTTTCTGCCAAAACTATATGTATGATGATTAGATATAACAAATATAATAGATGAACGCAGTTGGACCTACGCATATCATTTGATTTCATTTGATACGACTTTTGTGTTATTTGATGTTATTTGTTTTATCGATCTGTATATGCAAGAATGATAGCATACATCGTAGTAGATTCTTTTGTATTTGTTAATTTATATCTTTTTTGGTAATAACCAGCAAGTTAAAAATAATACTTATATATCTTCTCGTAATTTAATTTGGTTTTTTCTATTGAACATTATGCTAAATGATCATTGATAACAGCTGGGTGAATGTGAAAATTTGAGCACACTTTATTCACACAAATGCGGAAATGGCGATTGGCCGACAACTACTGCATATACATGTTGTTAATGTACAGAAAATTCAACCCAAAACAAATTGATGATTCTTTTTTCTTTTTAGTTTTTATTTTGTTGGTATCAGTTGAAATTGAGATTTGCATATGTATATCTATACCCTTACGAATTAAGGTTATCACTTGCAAGTTTTTTCCTGTACATTATGTCATTTAAAATTTCGTATAATATCATAATTAGCTTACACGTATGTTTATTTTATTGTTGTGCTAGAAAATGGTCGTTCTTAACTATCAACGCCTAATTATTTTTTAGCGTCGATCGATAGTGCTAATATGATCGTAACAAATATGCTATGAAGGACCACACAAGATATGATCTCATTCACCATGCCATGTCAAAGCTGCTTTGGTGATTAAAGCCATTAAGTGGTTATTGGTTAGGTGAAAGAAAGTTTGTTAATGCATCTAAGCTAATTTGTCCAATCTGTTTGAGAGGATTAGGGGCAATTTCAACAATTTGAACTTGTAACGTTTGTTGTTTTTCATTTATGGTTAATTTTAGGTTCTTAAATATTGCTCTATGGAATTCATATTTGACTTAAATCTTAATAATCTCATATTGCTCGATATCTCAATGTATGATACATGGAGAGCCGGTCGATCAGTACATGACAAGCTCAAAGACAAATATGAAATTCTCTACCGCCCACTAGCTAGCCTAATTGCGTATATTTATACGAAAAATTGGTAAGTGAGAGCTTCCTGTTAATTTTTTGAAATCGATGGTTGAATTGTTGACGTAGTAAAAATATAAATAAAATTTAAAGTTAAACATATTCATCAAACCGATCATTTGAAAGTCGTTCAAAAATAAAATAAAAATTATACAAACGATATATCTTGTTGGAAATGTAAGACATCCACTAGGTATTAGGAACGCTTATATTTTGCATATGCTTGGTCAATAAAAAACAAACATAAAAAACAAATCGAAGATTTTTTCCGATACAATTTTAAAGTCTCTCCACCACACAAATGATCTCCGGTACACGAATGATCGCAAAATCTACATTTTTGACTCCAAAAGGGAAGACCCATATACAATAACATGTCATTTTCACATTTTGTCACAGTTATTTGTGATTTTCAATTAACAAATAATGATTTTAATTACTGTTGTCCGTGGAAAGTTCTGAGAGTACACGGCTACTCTTTACTAATTATAGGTTGTGCAACAGAAACAAACCTCTCCTTCTTTAGGAAACAAATCCAATCACCTCTCGACGCGTGGGCTATAGTTTTGAATTTGTCCGAGGAATTTCAACGCGCTCGGTAATCTCAAGAGAAATGGACGCAATCTCCGACGTCCTTATCGTGCCACGTACGTATCAGGATATCCGGGAACGACAGAACAGCCGCACCAGATCACGATCGTAATCACCACACGTGTACGGCCATGTATCGCTCAGTTCTCGATTAACCAGATTGGGGTTTAGTGATAACACCACGGTTAGCAAACTCTTAATGTTTCCCGCCATCCCAAGCGGCTGAGTGGGTCCTGTTTCCTCGGTTCCAACATGTGGCTTATAATGGAGCAGACACTTGGGAAACCAGTACTCGGAATATTGGCATGTGATTAAGCTACGCCAAGGTCAAGCTTTCGAGCTCACACATCCTCCTTGAAATTGAGTTTTCAGCTGTTCGAATTTTTAAACTCGTCTTTCAAAAAATATCAGACGAATAAGAAGGTATATCAGAAAAGAAAAAAAGAGATTATGAATTATGAAGAAGACAGATTTTAATTTTGTTTGTTGGTCCTTTTGAACTCGACTTCATGGAACTATCTTCGATTTCGTATTGTGTAACTAACAAATTACGACTCATATCTTTATGGAGGAATATTATGATCTTAGTGACATTTATTATGGACGTTTACTATTTTGTTTTCTTTTTTATGATAATGATGAATGAGTGTGATTGACTTGTTTTGATGTGCTGCCTAACACGGGATGTGATTGCAGTACGTGATGGAACAGTATGTCCTATATATACTTCTGGTCTTATAGAAGTCGACTGTATTTGTACGTGGCTTAATTGCAATCACATTAGTATATGTACGTATACACTAATTGTTCCTAATTAACATGTGGTTGAGACCTATTAAGCTCTATTCTCGTGGGATATTCTCTTGTTTTATGTGGACGACTCAGATTGACAAAAAAAACACGTACATTCGTGCCAATTAGCCAATACAACTACACACTCACATTTTGGGGGGATGACGCACTAATCACTATGCTAGTTCATATTCTCTATCTTTCGGTGATTTAGATTAGGACGTATATATACATTGGGGTCTTAATTTCTCAGAATTCCTCGTATAAAGTGGTGGCGATCGTTGACAATACAACATGGAAATTAAGAAAGAATGAAAAGGTTAATTAATATAGTCGTGGCTAAACTGGCTATACTTGTTTATAGTCAAAGATTAGCAATTTGAGCTAGCTAGCTAATTAGGGAAAAGATAAGATAATTAATCGCTTTATATAGTTCCTTCAACAAAATAGAGCCAGAAATGTTTGATATGGAGCAAGACGGTGGGCGTGTTCGTATGAAAGAGGGGAAGAAAATGATGAAGAAGAAGATCGAAGAAGGATGCACGCCGTATATACCCCTATAATATTGTAATATCGTACCATCATGTTATAGTGTTGGCCTTTATTTTAATTACACATTTAAACTAGCTAGCTAGATCGATGTTTGCAATTGTTTATTTCAAAGAGAGGGGTTGAGAAGGTGGTTGAGATTGGGATGGCGAGGAAAGAGACATGTAAGACAAATGGGTTTACAACTTAATTTTGTAATTGACAGATAATAGGGAGCATACTTTGTGAAGACAAAAAAGAAGAAGATATATCCGGACATAATCCGGCCCCTCTATTATTCGTATAAAGTTTCAGGGAATTCGATCACCTTATGAATCTAATTACACATTTATTTTTGATATATTTTAAAACTCCGACTTCAAGTTCTACATGTACACGGGCTCATTTTAGACTCGTTTTGGGAGCTTAATTTATATATTTCTCTAATTGTTGATTATTAATTGTATCCCGATTATAATTTTTTTTAGGTGTGACTTCATTAAGAGGTATATACTAATTAGTATAACAACTCACAAGCTAGGAGATAATTAGCAACATTGGGGGCACAGTGACCTAAAGAACAACTAAACTAGCTAGCAAAGCTTTGCACGCAGTGACAGAGCCAAGTTTTAGAGTGAGGGGGGACAAAACAAAAAAAATTAAACTAAAAATTAAAAAAGAACCAAAAATATTGAGGGAAGTGATGTCTGAAAACCGAACCCACTCCTTTGAAAAACTTGTGATCTACTTACCACTAAATCATACTAATATTATATATTCTAGCTAAACTAAAACATAAATCATACTAATATTATATATTCTAGCTAAACTAAAACATATTTATCCAGATTTTATGGGAGGTCTGGGGCTGAACTGGCATCAACGTGGCTGCACCCTTGTTTGCACGTACATTCGATTGTTTACATATAAGATCTCTAGGTCAACAAAATCAAATCATTTGAAGCCGCACGAGTTTAGGCAGTCAATAAGTTGACCATTAATTGGGTACAACTAACTGAGCAAATATGATCGATAATGTCCGAGAAAGTATTATTTATGTCATCATACTTTACACTTTGTTTAATCCAGATTTTTGAAGTTTAAACTACTCCCATGGCCTTACATCCAAAGGATTGACAACATCGATATCAATTCCCTAATAATTGAATTGGCATGGTTGGGACAATGTGGCCTATTGAAAGAGACTGTGACAACTAAAGTGGTTTTGATTATGTAATATTGATCCATATATGTATGATCTATGTAAAGAGCTATTGATTCACCTAACCATGCAACGTTAACGTAAATTAATTGTTATCTAATTCGTTTATCGAGTCGGTTGGAAACTATGCATGCAACGTACTCGAGCCTAACGTAGCTTGAAATAAATAAAAGAGAAAAAGTCAGTAACAGTGCCCTAACTTTCAGTCACATATAAGTACCTTAATTTTTAAAATACTGATAGTAGTACTTGAATTTTCGAAGCTTTACTAGCTTTGGTACCTCTAGTTACATGCACCATTTGTCAAATGTCATTATGATAATAATGAAAGATATATCTGTATTTTTAGTCCTCCATGTCCTTGTTTTCACCCGACCATCTCATCCAACACTTGAATCTCTGCCAAAAGAAGAGATGTTTGGGTTCGGAGAATGAGTGACAGAGAAAGAAAGGAACTTCGTCTATGACTTTGGGGTTTTAGAGAGTGAGAGAGCATGGTCATTCACAACGAGAGAGTGGTTAGCTTCTCTCTAGGCGAGATCGGTTGTCCCACTTTCTTCAAGTCTCTGTAAATCTTCCAACGCTTTTGAATTTCATCGTAACAAACCCGTTATCCTGTTTGCAGCTTTTGATAAACATGAGTACTTTCGGGTCGGGTCGTTGTCTGAATGGCGCGATGAGTTTGGGGCTTTGGCCTTTGGGCCTCTAGCATGACGACCTCGATGTCCCATACATGCAGTCCAACTCCGACGAAGAAAAGGTGCTCAAATTCGAAGAGCTGGAGAGACATGATCTCCTCCTCAACTGCTTTGGTGGTGCCGTGAGAGTCAACATCAGTAGAAGTAGTGTTCTGTTTCTACCTCATAGTTTTGCCTTGTCGATTGAGCGGTAGATAAACTGATAAAGTCGAAGAGAAAGAAGGGTTTTCTCTGGGATGCTTATTGTTGTGTTGTCGAGTACTTTCTCTTTGTCCTTTGTGATCCCTACTACATATATTTATAGAAACTGATAATAAGATACAGATCAAGAGTGTGATCAAGTAGAACTAGTGAGGAGGTGTGTCAATTAAGATTGTGCGAACTTAAAAGAGGAAAACAACAAAACAAAGCAATTAAGTAGGCATGAGAGTTATGTATTATGCCTCAAAAGAAAGGGAGAGACCATGGCTGCTCCTTAAGATTCCAAGCAGAGAGAGAGATGTTTGATGCTTGGATTATGGAGCTCCAAAAATATAGGGGGGAGAGACCGAGAGAGTATGATTTGAAAATAAAACAATGATATGGTAGGGTCAACAGCATAAAATAGAGGGGGTCACTAAACAGACGAATTTGTCCTTGTTTTTGTGTCAGAAGAGACGACGTTAGTCGTTGGAGATACCTAAGTTAGTAGGACTTAAAAAGTTCGGGTACTAATCTTAGAATTTTAAAAGTTGAGCTACTTATGTCAGTGACTTTTTCCCTAAATAAAATCAAGGGCAGGGGTCTAATAGTGATTGATGAGGACGTAAAAAGCGACATCAGTCATCATTAGGCAGGTTAAACTACACAAAACTTGAACAAGTTCGATCATCGAGGCATCCATCACCATTGTTGAAGTTGGATGCAGATATTTTTCCGTGATAGGTCGCCCATTATAGCATTCAAGAAAGTGCAATCACAGCTAGGGTTTATTGGTACAGCCTGATCTCTCGTACAATCACAGCCAGGGTTTCTAGAAATGCAAAAGCTAGCTCTTTTAATTGCTTCTTCTACTCACACTAGCCAGACTGAAAGTTGAAACTCATAAAACCTAAAAAGCCAACAGCAGAAAATGACCTATATATGATTGAGTGGCTCTGTACGTGACTGATCGACGTCGCTTTTCTCGATCAGTTTCTATGAGCACAGCCGGTGATCAAACGTGAGACATCTGCGGCGTCCGAGGCCAACTTTGTTTGGAACGTTACCCTAAAAGAGAAGCTGTCAATTTGTTAGTTACCGTCCGGGTCTGTGCGCCGTGCATATCCAGCTGCAAAGCCATGTGAGAAACTAAATGCAGGGCATGATTGAGGGTCGTGATATAGTTCAGAAAAACCAAACGCACTCAATGTTTCCGAATATGAAATCGAATGCAACCCGAACCATACAACAAATCTGCAGGTTGAAATTTTGCTGATGCTTAAACTTTATTTATAGTCCACTCCAAAAGCATTCATCCAAACAAGGAAAAAAGTAAATCCAAAGTAACCGTCCACAATGGCAAAAGGAATCAAAAGATCGAATCCACATTAGCACCATGTATAGTGTATTGATATACGAACTCATAATTCAGACTTTTGCTTCCATTAAGCATGTCTGATCTCTTAATCAATATCATACTGTACATAAAGAAGTCATCAAGAAGTGAACCACTACACCACACGTGGTCAAATTGGTAGTGTACAGTGTACCCGAACGTGGACATCTGACGTAACTTTTTACGGCCGGACTACAACTCACAGACTACATGATTTGATTTGATATCGGCTCTCACAAAAATCTCTGAGAAGCAGGGGTTGAACACCATAATATTACTCATATTACGCAGGGGTCCAATTCACCTTAAAAATGATTCCCGGGACGAAGTGATTTTTTTTTTTCAAAAAAAAGAAGGAAAATGATCAACTATGATGGGCTAAAGAATCAAAAGAAATCGAAATAACAAATTAAGGTCCGGCCCAAATAACAAAAAGGACAATACTGTATATATATATTCCGATGAACCGCCTTTAGGCGCCAAAATCAATTTCCGACCAAAACCAAATGCTCCGATTTCAAACAACCCAAGAGTCATGTCTCTTTTCAAACAATGCACCACCATGAAAGAGCTCAAGCAGCTCCACGCCCACATAACCCACACCGGCCTCGACCAAAACCTCTGCGTCCTCGGCCACGTCATCTCCTTCTGCGCCGTCTCGGACCTCGGTGGCGACATGGACTACGCGGTCTCTGTTTTTAACAGCGTCGAAAACCCAGATGGGTTTCCATGGAACACAATGATCAGAGGGTCTGGGAGGATTGATAGGGCTGATATGGCATTTGGGTTTTACAAGTGAATGAGAGAGAGTGGAAATAGTAATGGCGACAATTACACGTTCTCGTTCTTGATTAAGTTTTGTGGGAAATTTGGGTTGAATGTTTTGAGGAAGCAGATACATTGTAACAGTGTGAAAGTTGGGTTTGAGTCGAATCTATTTGTGAGGAACACTCTTGTTCATATGTATGGTTTGTTTGGGGATTTAGAAGGTGCATTACAACTGTTCGATGCATTGTCTAGCCCAGATTTAGTGGCGTGGAATGCGATCATTGATAGTCATGTCTGTAATGGGAAGTTGAAGGAAGCATTGGAGTTGTTCTTGAGGATGTTGAGGGGTGGTGTGGAGCCTGATGAGGCTACATTGGTTGTGATCCTCTCGGCGTGTTCTGATTTGGGCGCATCGTGTTGCGTTGATGGTGTGGATATTGGGGATGTTGTGACGGCGTGTAATGCGTTGATGGACATGTATGCAAAGAGTGGAGCTTTGGAGGAAGCGTTGGAGATTTTTGACGGAATGAAGGGGAAGAAGAACACAGTGTCGTGGGGTCATGGGGGCGAGTCTCTGGATTTGTTCTCGAAAATGTTGGAGCAGAAGGTGGAGAGACCCGACGGAGTTACCTTCTTGGGAGTTCTGTGTGCTTGTAGTCATGGAGGGATGGTTGATGAAGGAAGAAGATACTTTGAAATGATGAGCAAAGACTATAGGATTCAACCAACGATGAAGCATTATGGCTGCATGGTTGATATGTTGGGGAGAGCCGGGTTTGTGAAGGAGGCTTATAGGCTGATAAGGAGCATGCTAGTGAAGCGTAATGCCGTTGTGTGGAGGACATTGTTGGCTGGCGTGTCGAGTGCATGGTGAGGTTGAGCGCGGAGAGAAGGTCAGGAGTCATCTCATGGAGTTGGAACCAGAACATAGCAGCGATTACGTTCTTTTGGCTAACATGTATGCAAGTTCAGGCCAGTGGAATGAAGCTACGGGAGTGAGAAGAACAATGCAGGAGAAAGGAGTTCTGAAACCAGAGGCTGGCAATAGCTTAATTGCTGCAGAAAATGGCCTCAGCTCAGCTCTAGTTTAAGAAGATAAAAGCAGCAATGCTCTAATTCTTACTTCTAGAACCATATCTGAAAATTGCTGGCTGTGTGACGATCTTTTTCAGAATGCATGACTTGCAAATTGTATGACATGTTTCTCATATTCAAGAATTCAAAGTCTGAAGACAGACCAATATTGTACTTTACTAGCAAATATGGACACAATCCAATACATTCATACAATTCATATCATTCATTACACACAGTTTCCCAGAACTGGCCTCTGAGCCATCTAACCTTAAGTATGTTTCTTTTGTTTCTCTTCTTGCCACTCTTTGATGTTGGCTTCTATCTTTTGCTTCACACTTGTATGAAACCCTGGATAAGGTTCATAATGAAATGCCATTTGAAGGACCTGCACAATTGCAGAAACAACATGTTTAAGACATCATCACTTAACACAGAAAACATTTCTGATATGATTTGAGGAATTACCTCAAGCAACACAAAGAAGGGAGCCATCAGGAATGCTTGGACAAGGTTGTCCAGAAGAGCTGGTGCGCGTTTCTGAGAATAGTATGGTTAGATGAACAATATGTGAGGACTCGAGAACATTAAAGCAACAAATAATTAATAATCACAAACATTAGTCACCTCAAACACCCCATGGCCTATGAACTGTCCAATCCAGCAGAACAGTTGAGCTGCTAACACAACCTGCATAAGTAATTCACCAAACAGTTAGGACTTTAACTATTAATATCTAACTTAACATTGCAAAGTTCTCCACACAAAGACCATTACTGATGTTGCCCAAAAATTTTGAGATAAGAAATGTGTTGTTCATCAGTTTTCCATGTAATGATTATTAATGTTTCCAGCATCAGCAAGGAATCAAAAACATATCTGGTTGCTATAATGCTACTCATTACTCATATAGTCCAAACTTCATGGCCAACAAATATGGTCTGTGCATATGTATCACCATTGCATGCAAAAAACTAATCCAACTACTGAGATGGACCTCATAGTTGAACTAAGCATATTTACTTGGTTTCCAATTCTATATAACTAGAATTTAGACTTGGCACCATTTCCTGTAAAATACAAGAACAATATAATTCTTCTCCATAGACACAATCAAAAGATCAGGCATAGCACAACGAAGTGTGATCAAGATGAAAAAAGAGAGTCAATGATCACTCCAACAACAGTTTCCAGTTTCCAGTCTTCATTAATAGTTCAATACAATACCTCGAATTAACAACTTATATATAACTTCAGCATTGGAAATAACGCAGTGGTCAGTGGTCACAATACTTCTGGACAGAACCATGTTATTGAATTGCAAAACCAAAACAAAGTCACCATTTCTCTAAGTCAAACTGATCAAACCTCACGACCCTTGCTATGGATTATACACATCCTCAACAAAGATACAATCTTTCATGACCAAAAACAGTATAAAGACTAATCTAATATCAAACCCAACAAAATCCCAAGCTCAAACACAAGTCCTTTCTTCCTTACCTTCCACGCCAAAGAAAACCCAAGTCGACTAGCAACAAAACTGGATCCAACCCAGCACGAAAAGCAGAGCAAAGCAGCCAAGGACCCAGCTTTCTTATCCAATCCCACATAATACAAAGCATAGATGACAGTGGTCACAAACCCAAGATTGAAGAGAAACCCACCAGCTGGGAAAGTGTAAAAGGAAGGAGTGAAGTAGAGAAGAACAAGAGTGGTGAAGAGAATCGGCCACACGAACAGAGTGTGTATCAAAATGTTTACTGGGTTGCTGTGATATGCGCCGTAAAAGGCAAAGTGTTCTTCAAGATCAAACAGTCCACTACTCTTCCCCATCAAAACTAGTTTAGTTTTCTCTTGTGGATATTGAATTGTGTTTGATACAATTTGGTAAAGAAAATTTAACAAAGTGGGTTTGGAAGAGATGAAAAGAAGCAGATTGAGCTGTAAAGAGACGAAGTCTGATGGAACATTCCTGCAAATTCAACTCCTGAAGTGTCATGGATGTTATCGAAAAATAATATTTAAAAGTCCACTACTCTTCCCATCAAAACAAGTTTTGTTTTTTCTTGTGGAAATCGAAAAGGAACAAAGTTTTGGCTCATGAACGTCTCGAACCTGCGACCTTCGCGTTATTAGCTAATAGGCCAATTTGGTAGTCAATCTCTAAAGAAATTTAATTATACGAGGGGCCTGAATATGGGAAAGAAAGGTGGATGCAAATGGTTCTCTGATCCACTTTCCCTCCAACACAAACAGAAGTATACAACTCAAAACTGCTTCCTACACACACATTCCTAGTACTACTTCATCTGCTTTGTTTGATTGAATCATCAATCATGGGATTCACCATTAGTAGTCCCCATATTCACAGCTTCACTTTCCAACCAACAAAAGTGGACATTACTAGCATAACCTCACCTACATGATTGGTAACACTTCCAAACCTCCCTTACTAATTTGCTATACACTTTTTATGCTTTGGGTTACTGAATTGCATTTACAGATCGAAGAAAGACTACCTTTCTTTTGCAGCTCAGGCAGTGTTCAAGTTCTGAACTTTTCAGTGGCTGCAAGCAGGTATGAGCGTATTAGCCAAAAAAGAAAGAAAATTTTGAGTATACAGAACCCATTTTCTTATGTAATTCTTAAAATTTATTTTTGTAGCTTGAAATGGGGCAAAAGAGCTGTTAATACCCGATACCGATATAGATATCGGATATTGAACAATAATGTATGTTGATGACAGTTGCCTATAGGTAATTATTAAGATGTTGCTGTCGCGTTGCTTTCAATATCGCTCTCTGCTTTCTCCAAATATAACTCGTTCTCGCTGCTAAGAATAATAACGGTTAAGGAGAGACAGGAGTAACCCGCCTTCAACCCTCCAATGCCCAAGTTAGAAGCAATATACAAATTTTATAGGATAATGGCGTAATTGAGTATTGAATGCTAAGTTGACCGGTATATATTGGTAGTTGGGGCTTGGGCTCCTATCGTTTCTTCGACGTGGGACTAGTGTGTGTACTCTTTTTGTTGAGGTGTTGTCCGATTGATCTCTTGTTCGGCGCATTGGCGCTATCCTTATCGAGATGCGGGTGATGCTGGTCGTCGGAGTTGGAGCTTTCCCGTCGGTGATCCCTGTCACCGTAGCGGTGAGATATATTTGTAATTTATAATTAGGCCGTTAAGTACGTACTAAGAGGTGATAAGCTAGGTATATGTACAAGAGCAAAAGAGCCCCTTTAAGCAGAACCAATGCTTTCCCGGATTGGCCACTGATGGCAGTTCTGGTGGAACATCTTGAAGGCAGAGACTTTATAACACACAAGTCCATTGTCCATCTCAGTGATGACAGCATAAAAAGTGTCTGTAAGTGCTTGAAATGTTCTATTTCATCACTAGTGATATTGCTCAATTTGTTTTTTTTATTTAATCACTTGCATTTCTATTTGTAGATACTGCTTACATCATGTTCACTGTTTGGGGATGCTTATTCTTTGGTTCCATGAAGGTAAGGATATAGTGGTCTCTCACTTCATTGTTTTGTTTGAGAACTTAGCTAACATTATAGTTAGTTAGTTACAATATCAAAATGATAACTGAGACAATGTTGTTCTAGGATCCATATTATGACTCGGAGGAGTACAGAGGAGAGGGTGGAGATGGTACTGGACACTGGGTTTATGAGAAGGTTGTTACTTATCTCACTGCTTTCATGAACAACATAACTTTTCTTAGTAGATGCCAGAAGCTAGCCTCAGCTTTAACTTTTAACATGGTTTACCTAAGTTATGAAGAGGTTTTCTGCTTATTTTGGTGTATAAAAAGCTGTGATTGATGTGGAATGAATGGTGACATGTATATGCAGCAAGAAGACGTTGAAGAATCTGCAAGATCAGAGTTGTGGAGGGAGGAGCTGATTGAGGAAATAGAGCAGAAAGTTGGAAGTCTCAGAGAGCTGGAAGAGTCTGTTAAGAAGGAGGAGCAGCTTGTTAAGTAGCTACTGATCAGATTCTTATGCACTTGCTGATGGACGTTGTTGTATATACTGTACTATTTTGAATGTTGCTCTCTTTGATGAGTTGATAGGTAACAACCACGAGTACTGTGACACCAGGTATTAAACAGAAGTTGAAGTTAAAATTCACCTGCATATAATGACAGAAGTTTTACATTTACAGTGACATAGAATGAGTAGGTACCAGTTTTCTTCTTGATCTAGGCATTTCATTTCATAGAATCACGGGTGACTAGTGCCAAATATTACTAGCTACCTTAGTTGGATTAATTAAGGTCAAATCTGCTCTCATCTTATAAGCCAAGCTTGAACTGTGGCATATGAGTAGTCTGGCTAATCTCATACTGATAATGATTGCCGACAGAGAAAGAAAGATATAGGATTTTATAACTTCATTAAACCTATATATTTTCAAAATCCATTTGTCCTGTGAGTAATGAACTCCATGTTGGCTTTGCAGCAAAAAGCCAATAGAACTATAAGTATTAAAACAAAGGGATTATTGTGCATCAATTGGAGGAAGTTATGGAGAACACTGTCCATGTGTTCCCAGAAACTAATAATGAACTTGTTTCTAGATATGCATTTGGCAATTGGTTTTGGCCAAACCAGCAACCCTCCAAAATTCCACATAACGGGCTAATTTCTGATGACAAAAAATTCTCGATAACCTGTGGGCAAACTTATATGAAATCAAATCCAAACTCTTTTAATAGCAATCAGAGAATCCCAAAGGGGTTGAACTGAAACAAACAGATCATGTGTAGTGGAGGTAGCTTCATCTTCTAGCAACCACCCTTTGTGCTCTCACTGTCGTACAATCATACACTCCATAATACTATATAACCAACTAAAAATATCTAGAGCTAACTCAGCTAAGCTAAAGCGACTTTCAGGCGTGACCCTCCATATTTAAACATGAAATCCAACCATATTTTAAAGGTGGCCTGAAAGGATAGTTTGGTCAGTTTCTGTGAGCAATATACGATCTACGAAATTCAACTATCACATTTATATATTGGAAGAGTGACCACCAAGCGACTCGAGGCTCCAAAATGTACCAAAAAATCACTCTAATTTTTATTTTGATCCAAAAGTCACATTAATCTAGAATTCGCGAAAATTGTCCTAAAAAAAATAACAAATTACAACTATTATCATTGACCTAATTCAGTCTACTATCGAGCCCAAACAAACCAAACCCAAACTCACTCACTCTCTCTCTCTCTCTCTCTCTCGATCGATCGATCGATCGAAACCTAACCCGCGCCTCTCTCTCACCGAAAACCCCAATCCCAGCCGCGCCTCTCTCTCGCCAGAAATCCCAAACCAAACTACGCCTCACTCACTCGCCATTCACTGTCCCCGCTCTTTGTCTCTTGACAGAGCAAAGTTGCGCCTCTCTCCCTCGCCGATCCGAGTTGTTCTCTCTCCCTCTCGCCGAAAAAATAAAGAGAATCGAGCCTCTCACTCTCACCGACAATCTGAGCCGCTCTCTCTCCCTCTCACTGGAAACTTCAAGCAGAGCCTCACTCTCTCTCGTTGGTCGCCGAAAACCATGACTCAATTCGTGCCTCTCGCTCGCCAGAGCCGGAAGATTGCTTCCTCGCTTATTGGTATTTTCTTATGATTTCTAGTGTTAGTAAATTTTTTCAGTTGAGATGGTATACTTGTCTGTAAGCAATGGTATATTTGTTTGAATGTGATGGTATATCTGTTTGGGTAGTGTTGGTACATTTATTCACGTGAGATGGTATACTTTTCTGTGAGCAACGGTATACCTGTTTGAATGTGATGGTATGTCTGTTTGGCTAGTGCTAATACAATTCTTCAGTTGGTATACTTGTTTGTAAGCAATGGTATATTTGTTTGAATGTGATGGTATATCTGTTTGGTAATGTTGGTACATTTATTCACGTGAGATGGTATACTTGTCTGTGAGCAATGGTATATCTGTTTGAATGTGATGGTATGTCTGTTTAGGTAGTGCTGGTACATTTATTCAGTTGTGATGGTATACTTGTTTGTGAGCAATGATATATTTGTTTGAATGTGATGGTATGTTTGTTTGGGTATTGTTGTTTATGCATGTTAGTATTCTTTTGCAGAAAGTGTCATCATTTCGTGCAAACCTTGTCACATTCAGCAGAAAATGTCATCATTTCGCGTAAGCCTTGTGCAAAAGGTGATCACGGATTTAGGTGCCGAGAAGGAAAAGGAGGAGTCGAAGAAGAAGAAGGGGAAGGAGAAGGAAGAGCCGAAGAAGAAGAATGAGGAGCCGAAGAAGCAAAAGAGGAAGACAAAAATATAGGAACTTGGTAGTTTTATGTTGTTTAGTGTAATGTAGTATGACAGTTGTGTTTGGATGTCTATTCTTTTAAATTATTTGTACAAGTAAGTTATTTTTTGGATGATTTCTCATCTTAAATGTTGCTCTTAAACCAAATTAAAATGATGTTATGTTCTATTTTTATATGTTGAATAATACCAAGTCCCTTGCATAAATGTACCAAGTCCCCAATGTAAATGTACCAAGTCCCTTGTGTAAATGGACCACGTCTATCATGTAAATATACAACCACCAAGTCTACTACGTAAATGTACCAAGTCCCCAATGTAAAGTACTAAGTCCCTTGTGTAAATGTACCATGTCTATCATATAAATATACCATCAAGTCTACTATGTAAAGGAACCAAGTCTCTCGCATAAAGGTACCAAGTCCCCTATGTAAATGTACTAAGTCCCTTGTGTAAAGGTACCAAGTCCTTTGTGTAAAGGAACCACGTCTATCATGTAAATGTATCATCAAGTCTACTATGTAAAGGAACCAAGGCCCTTGCATCAAGGTACCAAGTCCCCAAAGTAAATGTACCAAGTCCCTTGTGTAATTGTACCAAGCATCCAATCAGGATTAAACCAAGCAGCTTTTCTTGTTACGGTACACCTGGACAAAAATGTGGGCCATAACGTTGCAAGGAAGATAAGCATACCATCACAGACCGACAAAGGTAGACACCTAGGTTTGTAAAGGTACTAACAGAACAATTCAATGTTGAAATAAGAAATCAACCAAAAACAACATTAAAAGCCATCGATTATCTTCAATTGAAACTCAAAATCAACAACACAATAACTCAAAACGATATATTCACTTAGCTAGCTTCAATGGATCATCAATCCAAATTCAAAACCATAAACTCAAATTCAAAACTCAAAACAATGTTCCACAACAAAGTTAGCCTAATTCGAATCCTTAGAACTTATAATCAACAACAAGCTCCACAATAAAGCTAACCTAATTTGATTTCAAAAGTGAATTCAAATTCACACATTGCCGGAGATATCAAATTACCTCAATTCAAATTCAAATGGTGCCGGAGACAAGCAAATAAGTCCATCTCTCTCTCTCTCTCTCTCTCTCTCTCTCTCTCTCTCTCTCTCTCTCTCTCTCTCTCTCTCTCTCTCTCTCTCTCTCTCTCTCTCTCTCTCTCTCTCTCTCTGATTTGATAAAGAAGTTAGTCTGAGTTGTGAGATGTAAGGCGGGTATGCATTTTGAGAAGAAGAATTTTGAATTTGGGGAAAAATTATAAAAAAGGTATTTTCGTCTGTGCAGAAAAAGTGTTAAAATTTCAATTTTAGACTAAAAAGTAATTTTTTTGTCACTCAACCCATAGTTTGATGACTTATTGATAATTTGTAAAAAATAAGGTGACTTTTGAGACACATGATGGTTTAAAGTGATTTTAGGCAATTTATCTTTATATAATTTCTCTTCCAATCCTATTTAAAATTAGAAGTTCCTTACTCTAACTGTAGCTGTCAGAGATGCAATCTCAATTGAGTAAAGGATAGGGTTTGAACTCTTTGGAGTTGGTAATACCAAGAAATATAATTTAGAGGCAACTTGTTTTTTGGTGGAAAAGAACAAAGAAAAAAACAAAACGTACAGAAAACAGATAAAAAAAACCTCATTTGGATTAGGGTTTAGAGGAGAGACAGCATCAGAGAACAAGATGGGAAGGAGCGGGGACGAGGGGTTTAGAGGCAACTTGGTCTTTCTCCTTTGCTTCATTCGGATTAGGGTTGGACACCTTTGTATCAGGACGAATCAGCAGCACATGATTGTTAAGAGTAAAAGATAATTAGGCAATATGCCCCGTCTGATCTGGTTCCAAACTCTAAACAAGTCCTAATCCATGACCATGTGGTGATTATATGCTGTGAATTTTCAAGATCTATCATTTTTAAGCAGCACCGAGCACAAAGCATCTCCTGTAGCCTAGTTTCTGTTTCCAGAGCAAGATAAAATAGGAATAGAAGCTGTAGACATTAAACAAACCGTCATGTTTAGTGGTTCTGTATGGACTTAAAACTTTCACATAATACTTTGTTCATTCACAAGAGTCACTGGCGAGTGGAGATGAAAATTTCTTTACACTTCATTATATAATTCCGTCCTGGATTTACAATCCTTGCTTCGAAACTTATTTTAATAATAATAATTGGTATACTGATTTATATATTAACCATTACATGTTTAAAAAAAGCAAACTATTTTTGGAAAACTTGCATATGTGCTAAATTGATATCAAGACTAAACATATACTATTTTCTCGCCGAGCGCTGAAATAGTTTTTTATGAATAGTTAATGACCTCCTAAACTTACGAGACTAACAAAATATGAAAATAACAACGATATTTTTCTGTTAAATTATTGTGTAATTTCAACCAGTAAATTAAAAAAAAATATCTCGTACTCTTCAAATAGAATTTATCCATAGCTTTGTTGGTTTGACAGAAAACACATAACATTTTGACAACAAAATAGATTTGCGTTACCAAAATAGCATCTTCCAAATAATTAAGACAAAGTCAATTGATAAGGAATAGAAATAAGGGCAATATATCCCCCAGTTTTACTGATTCTTCAGTAAGAGAAGAGTCGGCTTATCCCAATTATCCAAAGTTTGACACAGTCAGCCTCGCGTTTTTCCATATTTTCATGCCGGAATATCACATTATCACCAGCCACAGACATTTTTCCGGCAATAGCTCAGTGTGCAATTTAACTAATTTTATCCAATTTATGCAAATTGAATAAAATTGCGGATAAGGTAAAATCCAAATCAGAAAGACCCCACCTACCCTTTTTGACCTTTTTCTTTATAAACAGCTTCTATCTATTTCTTCTTCCTTTTCCTTCCTCCATATTCCAAATTTTCCAAACAAACACAGCTCCTCTTCTCCTCTCTCTCTCTCGATCTGTCTCTCTGCCTATCCCAGCCTTAAATACTACTCAAAAACCCAAAAAGGTCTCACCTTTCTGATCAAAGCTTCCCCCTTTTTTTTTTGTTTGCTGAGGAAAAGCACGTCTTGATCGAGGTTGTTTTTTGATCAAAGGGGGGTTTTTGATTCGAGAAATTTGGGGTTTTGTTTGCAAAAGGTGAAGTGGGTTCTTGTGTAAGAGAATAGGGGATTCAGATTTGAACATTATACATAGCCATGGCGATTTCGGCAAAGTGTGGTCTTTATGTTTCTGGGGTTCATGAGATGAGTCTGCGCTCCAAATCCAAAGCATCAATTTCAAGGGGGTTTCCTGTTTTGGGTGTTGGTTTTAAGGGAAAACCCATCTCAGATCACAAGGGTTTGAACAATTTGAGATTCAAGGCTCCAAGGAATCTCTCTGTTCATGTATGTCTAAAGTTTCTTGCTTTCTCTCTTTTGGGCTTTTGAATTTAGTCATGTTTTGTGCTTGTAGCTTACATTTTGGGTTTGCATTACTGATGGTCTTTTGTTTCATGCATCTGATTTTTTTAGGCACAAGCAATGTGTGTGAGCAAAGCTATGAAATGGTGGGAGAAAACCCTGAAACCCAACATGGTGGAGATCCATTCTGCTCAAGAACTCATTGATTCTTTGCATAATGCTGGTGATAGATTGGTTGTGGTGGATTTTTACTCACCTGGTTGTGGAGGTTGTAGAACTCTCCATCCCAAGGTAGACATTTGATTTTTTTTGTAGTCCCACATAGAAATGCTTCTTTTTCTAATTTAAGCAATTAAATGTGAAGTTTGGTAAATTTGTTTTAACATTGGTTTGTGTATTTGATCAGATCTGTCAACTAGCTGAACAGAACCCGGATGCGATATTTCTTAAAGTTAACTATGAAGAGCTCAAGACTATGTGCCATGGCCTCCACATTCATGTGTTACCATTCTTTAGATTTTATAGAGGCGCACAAGGGCGAGTATGTAGCTTCAGCTGCACCAATGCCACGGTAAATATTGCAATTCATGTCAATGTTTGGTTTATAATTTTTGGTAGAAAAGGATTAGAGTTTCATTGTGGTTCGAATTGCTAAAGTTGGATTCTTTGTTTTACAGATAAAGAAATTCAAGGATGCATTGGTTAAGTATGGAGCCGAGGGTTGTAGTCTTGGCCCAGCAAAAGGCTTAGATGAGTCCGAGATATTAAACTTGGCAGAGATAGGTGAAATATCAGCAAGGTCTTCTTCATCATCACCAACCAAAGAAGAGAGAGTGGAGGAGGATCTGGTCATGAATAGCATAGATTTGTCTGGTGTTTGGAGTAATGTGATTCATAACCATGACACAGGACTTGAAGCAGAAGATAATGCCTTAGTGAAGGCTTGAAGATTATAGAATGTAGGCATGTTGGAGTAGAGCAGCTCCAATTTTGTCAGATCAATTTTTACTTCTGCTTGGAGTGCTTGGTGTTGTATATATATCTGTATTATTAGGTTTTCCATA
Organism: Geum urbanum; assembly: GCA_946800695.1. Classification (NCBI taxonomy): domain Eukaryota; kingdom Viridiplantae; phylum Streptophyta; class Magnoliopsida; order Rosales; family Rosaceae; genus Geum; species Geum urbanum. The sequence goes on from OX327013.1 coordinate 45,864,582, forward strand.
AGCAGGGTTCTCATCTTTTTTACATAGAACCATTGCAAGTTTGGTTAATCTGTTGTTATCGGAGATTGTAGGTCTGAATGAGAGCTTAATACAGATCTAGATTATTACCTATACTCTAAAAGATGTTTTCTTAGTGAATCTTTGGTCCTTGCAATTATCTATTTCCAAGTCTCAAACTTCTTTGTCAATAATTCCAGCTATGAGACTAAGACTCGATCGACAACTCATTCAACATGTTTTGTTTTGTCATTTGTGGGCAGCCTTGAATTATTGAATACGCAGATCAATATATGCTTGATTGTTTATGAAATGATTAGCTAAAACATCTTATTGGTGTTGCATTTTGGTTTTGAGAAAGAAACCAAAGGTGGATATGAGTAAATTTGGCTTTTCTTTGGAGGGTAGGATCTACACAGACTAGGGATTTGTCTATCATGTATGTTGGATTGAGGCCGACAAACTCCTTTTTCCATGTAATTTTCCTCTCTATAATCTCATTACTAAAGTTTGATGAGCATTTCACGTGAAAACTTCACAAGCAACATGGAAAGTTACATGTGACTGATGTGAGGTCGTGTTTGTCTTTTTGAGAAACATAGGAAGGTAGAGAACAAAATTAGAACATCTTCAATGATACTCCATATATTTTTAATAGATTTGTTGAAAATATAGTTAAAACTTATATTTTTAAGGAACAAAGAAATTTGTGCTCCAATCATATTAGCGAAATAAAGAATAAGAATATCATGGTAAGTTTATTACAAAAAAAAATTAATATAAATTTAATTAATACATTAGATGTCTCTAAGAGTTCTTTAGATTTATGAACTCCAAGCATCATTCTTATCTTAAAAACTTAATAAAGAGTGTGAGTATAATTTTTTTTTTAATTTTTCTTTAAAATTTGATCAAAAAATTCCAACAAGACCCATTAAAAGATGCAGAATAAATAAGTAATCAAACATTGAATTTGAGTTACTTTGAGAAAATGTGATACACATCTCGAAACAAACAAGTCCAACACGTGCTAGGAAACAATCTCCGACTCTCAAAAACAAATAGGTCCAAAAAGACTTTTTTGTTTTATGGGTCAATTATTCCGGCACCTACGTGGATAATCCAAAATCCGACTCATCATGGATTGAGGCAGCATCTTCATCATTTGCAGTATTAGGAAATGCAGTACAGAATTCAATCCAATCCAGCACACAGCTTTCGGTTTTCATTTTCCTCCGGGAGCTGTATATGTCTGTCTCTTTCTTCTTCACATGGATAATTGGCTTGGGCACATTCACTACGGTAAATCGGCTAGACATGCATGTGATTTACTACGTTAACTGCATATATTTCACTTCCTTCGACATAATTCACCTTCTTTGATTCGAGTTGCAAACATGAACATGTCCTCAATGGGATCTAGGTCTCCCATTAGATGGAAACATTTATAAATGTTGATCGATTACATAATTTATAGAACTTCTTAGAACTCATGCTTCTCTAGCTAGAACTTACTTAGAACCTAGCCACTCATCACCCTGCATAAAATTCTTGACCGAATTGTTAGTTGAATCTTGATGTTTACTGACTGTTCCTTCTTGTACAGCAGCAATGCTTGTAATCTAGCTGATACAATCTGATTGGATGACTATGTAAAAACGTGATAAACACAAACGTAATAAAGACAATAAGCAGTTACAGAATTTTGAATTTGAATTCAAAATTGGGATGTTGACAGACGGTTTTCTTTGTGGAAGAAACTGTTATGATCAAAGCACAATCTACAAATGTATATATCTGATCGAAATCCTTCTGTTGCTTCATGCTCAACTGATATAGTTCCACTGCTATAGAGCAATAGAGGAAAACAGAAGAACAATCGATGCAAGGGCAGAACAATCCAAGTAAGCAATCTGAATCAAGAACATAACAAACACATAAGACTATAGAAATCAATACAGAAACATGCATATGATCCATGTTAGTTATAGCACAGTAGAATACAGGTTACAGATATAACTTACAATTGGTATCAGAGCTTACTATCATTGATCATAATGCTGTAAATCAAGTTGTTGCTGCATGTAATTCTGAGAAGTTTTAGTGTATTCCGCATCAAGATATTGATTGATATTTAGGATTATATCATAATTATATGTTCTGAAGTTTCATACAGATTACAGAACTTCAAGTTTTCTGCAATATATTATCATGTTTTCAGTTAATTTTGAAGAACAAATATAGTCATTCGTGATTGTAGTACTGCAAAATGAATCATTCAAGTCTCATAAAGTGTTACCAAAATAACCAGATGAAAAAGAATTCATAGTAGTTGAACAATTCAGACTAAAAGATTTTCATCAGTTTAATTTTGTAAAGTACTTCATGCTGTCAAAATAGCCAAGTATAACAAAATTAAACATAAGGATTGATTGAATCAACAATCGATTAAAATCATTATGGGATAAATTTCCAAAGGAATTTGTTTCACACTGATAGAAATCAAGTTTTCTGTGAAAACGGACAGAAGAACTTAAGGATTTATATAAGATTAACACTCCCAAAGGATGTCAATATCTTGATTATGAGTCTAGTTCTTACATAGTCGAAATACATACCATGATTATTCTTATGAATTTTCATATTCTGAAATTTTTAGAACTGTCCTGATATTTATTGAATCATACAATTTTAAACTAAATGATCAGTTATACCTGCAGGCATGCACTTTCCAATGAGTATAAGTAATATTGAGTTACTGAATGGCTCAAACTACAACAAATGGAAAAGTGACATTGAGTTGAATCTTGGCATACTGGATTATGATCATGTTCTTTCTGAGGATCCTCCAGAACCTTTGACACCAAATGCCACTAGAGACAAGAAAGAAGCTTCGACAAATGGCATAAACACAATAAGATGGCACTGATCTGCATTAAGAAGAGTATGACTGAAAGTGTTAGAGGAGGAGTGAAAGATTCAAACAATGCCAAAGAATTTTTCAAAGCTATTGGGGACAAATATAAGCAATCTGGAAATGCTGAAACTGGGATGTTGATGAATAAACTTATCAGGATGCAGTTTGATGGAAAGGGAAGTGTTAGGGAATACATTCTAAGAGGTTCCAACACTGCTGAAAAACTCAGAGATCTGAGCATGTCTGTGGAGGAGCCATTTCTGGTTTATATGATCTTGAATTCTTTACCTGAAAAATATGATCATCTGAAGGCCTTATATAAGACTCAGCATGAAAAATGGAGCATAAATGAACTGATTTCACTTTGTGTGGCAGTAGAGGAGGACTCTGAAAAGAAAGGCAAAGAAATTGAAGTCAATCTGCTGGAAAAAGAAAATTTTCTCAAAAGAAAATTCAAAGACAGCAAGACACAGAAGGGGAGCTCTTCCAATTCAGGTAATCACCACCATAAATTTTCTGTCAAAAATGATAACAACAAAAGTAAATATGCTAAGTCTGCAGAAAACAAGAAATGTTTCTTTTGTGAGAAAACAGGCCATTTTAAAAAGGATTGTGAAGGTTTCAAGGCTTGGCTGAAAAAGAAAGGTAACTTCATGACAAAACCTGTTTTCAACGTTTTTATTAAAGAAATGGTTTCAAATGATTCATGGTGGTTTGACACTGGTTCACCTATTCATATTGTAAACTCATTACAGGGATTAATAAGGATATCAATCCCAGCAAGAAATGAGACAAGGGTTTGTACAGCAAATGGCCATCAGGTTGTTGTCAAAGCAGTGGGAGTAGTCCACCTAGTTTTTGAAAATGGCTATGTATTGATATTAAACAATGTTTATTGTATTCTTGAAATAAAGAGAAACCTTATCAGTGGTTCTCAATTTGTAAAAGATGGTTATGGTTTTGGTACAAATGATAAAACCTTATATTTGTATTTTAAATCTGTGTGTTTTGGGAAAGCCTTGCTTATAGATGATTATTGGTTAGTTCATACAGGAAATTTACCAACTGATTCCATCATTGATAGAAAGGTTTTTCAGATAGAAAGCTCTCCTACAAAGAAAAGAAAACTAAGTTCTGATAACTCATCCTTTTTATGGCACCAAAGATTGGGTCACATTTCGAAAAATAGGTTAAAAGAACTGGAAAAACAGGAGATTTTACCAAGACTGAACTATTCTGATTATGGAACATGCATTGACTGTCTTAAGGGTAAAATGACTAACAAAAGGAGTTTTGATTCAAAAAGGAGCAAGGAATTACTGGAACTCATACACACTGACATTTGTGGTCCTTTTCCTGTGTCAACTATATGTGGAAAAACCTTTTTCATCACATTTATAGATGATTTTTCAAGATACTGTTTTGTTTATATGCTTTCTGAAAAATCTCAAGCTTTGGAATTTTTCAAAATTTTTAAAACTGAAGTAGAAAAACAGACTGGAAAATGCATTAAGGTTGTAAGATCTGACAGAGGTGGTGAGTTTTATGGAAAATATACAGAAAAAGGGTCAACACAAAGGGCCTTTTGCTTTATTTCTGCAGGACTGTGGGATTGTGGCACAATACACTACTCCCTATAATCCCCAGCAAAATGGTGTTTCATAACGCAGAAATAGAACCTTGCTGAGTATGGTAAGGAGTATGATCATTAGATCAGGATTACCAAATTTTCTATGAGGAGAAGCCTTGAAGACTGCAAATTACATCTGCAATAGAACTCCAAGCAAAGCTGTTTCAAAGACCCCTTTTGAGATTTGGTGTGGCTATAAACCTAGCTTAAATCATTTTCACGTGTGGGGATGCAGATCAGAAGCAAGATTGCATGTTACAACAGACTCAAAGCTGGATTCCAGGTCTGTCAGTTCCTTTTTCATTGGATATTGTGAAAAGTCTAAAGGTTTTAGATTTTACTGTCCAAATAGAGGAACTAGAATCATAGAGACACATAGAGCTACATTTTATGATGAAACAGTTTCATCAAATGAATCAGTTATAGATAATTCAGAACTTGATTCTGTGTCTGATTCTATAGAACAATGGCTTGTTTATTCATCTCTTACAGAAAACATTGTTCAGAATGACAGGCCTGATACATCTGTTCCAGTTTATCAATCCTTAGATGGTCAAAATGTTCTCTTTCCACTTGAAGATAATTTTGTACAGAATGAGGAACCTGAAGTACATCTTGCTGCAGTAGATGCTGTTGAGGAAATTAATGTTGTCCAAAATAATGTTAATCATGACCAGAATGAAGTAGCAGCTTTAAGATCTGTCAGAGCAAGAAAATCAGCCATTCCAAGTGATTATCATGTGTATCAAATATTAACAGATGAAGACATGAATCTACAAGATGATCCTGTGACTGTTTCAGAAGCACTAACATCTGTCAATTCTGAAAAATGGAAATTGGCTATGGAAGATGAATTACAAAGCATGCAATTGAACAAAGTGTGGACACTTGTTGAAAGACAAGATGAAGTAAAACCTATAGGATGCAAATGGGTTTTCAAAACTAAAAAGGATGCAGATGGGAAGATTGAGAGACATAAAGCCAGGTTGGTGGCCAAAGGTTACAATCAAAGGGAGGGTCTAGATTACACTGAGACTTTTTCTCCTGTTTCTACAAAGGACAGTTTTCGCATTATAATGGCATTAGTTGCTCATTTTAATCTTGAACTTCATCAGATGGATGTTAAAAAAGCCTTCTTGAATGGAGAGTTGGTTGAAGAAATCTACATGTTGCAGCCAGAAGGTTTTGTCATCAATGAAAATCAGGTTTGCAAGCTTAACAGATCCATTTATGGACTAAAGCAGGCTTTCAGACAATGGTACCTTAAGTTTCACACCATTATTGGTACTTTTGGTTTTCTGAAAAATAAGTTAGATGAATGCATCTACATGAAGACCAGTGGGAGAAATTTCATTATATTGGTCTTGTATGTAGATGATATTTTGCTTGCAAGCAGCAACATCAAACTGCTTACAGAAACAAAAGCTTTTTTGATGGCACATTTTGACATGAAAGATATGGAGAAGCTCATTATGTATTAGGCATTGAGATCATCAGAGACAGACAACAATACATCCTGGGAATTTCACAAAGAGCTTATCTAGAGAAGATTCTACAGCGTTTCAATATGTTGAATTGCAAAAGTGGACAATGCCCTATCTCAAAAGGTGACAAACTACACAGAGGTCAGTGTCCTAACAATTTGCTAGAGAAAAAGAACATGGAAAAAGTGCCATATGCAAGTTTAGTTGGTAGTGTGATGTATGCACAAGTATGCACAAGGCCGGATATAGCTTTTGTTGTAAATATGCTTTCCCGTTTTCAGTCAAATGCAGGTCATGAGCATTGGATTGCAGGAAAGAAAGTGCTTAGATATTTGAAAAGAACTAAAGATTTCATATTGGTTTACAGAAGATTGCAAAATGAAGAACTTGAACTGAAAGGTTATACAGATGCGTCATACAAATCAGATATTGATGATCTAAAATCTACATCTGGTTTCATTTTTAAGATGGCAGGAGGGGCAATATCCTGGAAAACATCCAAGCAAGGAATCACTGCAACTTCTACTTTCCAGGCAGAATATATAGCTGTTTTTGAGGCTACTGGACAAGCACTATGGTTGAGAAATTTCATATCAAGACTGCAGTTAATAGAATCCATTACAAGACCAGTGCAGATATTCTGTGACAATGCATCAGCTGTATTTTTTGCAAAGAACAACAAAAGGTCTACAGGATCCAGGAACATTGATGTGAAGTACTATGCAGTTAGAGAGAGTGTCAATGAAGGAGAAATTGAAGTAGTCAAAATTGGAACAAAAGAACAACTTGCAGATCCATTCACCAAGGCATTACCAGTTTCCGAATTCATTAAACATGTTGTAAACATGGGAGTTGTAGAATCTATGTACTGAGCAGACTTATAATAATCTGCATAAGAGATGTACTGATGTTTTTTATGAATAAAGTCAGTTGATCATATCGAACAAAACTTCATAAATATTTTAGCATTTCTAGATGTTAAAATAAGGTCACATTCTTATACAGAATCGATTATAAAGGACAAGAATGCATAGACTGCTGGAAATTCATGTGATTATATCTTACAACAGTGTGATAACAGAATACTGATGTATTTCTAATTCATCAATTATTCTGTTATTCTTATTGTATTGATCTGATTGACAGGATGATACAGAAAAGTCATTTATACAGTGCACATTTTGGTTTCAGATTGTACAAATACATCTTTACAAGTATTGATCGAAGGATCAGTAAATATCAAGGTTCAGTGGGAGATTGTTAGTTGAATCTTGATGTTTACAGATTGTTCCTTCTTGTACAGCAACAATGCTTGTAATCTAGCTGATACAATCTGATTGGATGACTATGTAAAAACGTGATAAACACAAACGTAATAAAGACAATAAGCAGTTACAGAATTTTGAATTTGAATTCAAAATTGGGATGTTGACAGAAGGTTTTCTTTGTGGAAGAAACTGTCATGATCAAAGCACAATCTACAAATGTATATATCTGATCGAAATCCTTCTGTTGCTTCATGCTCAACTGATATAGTTCCACTGCTATAGAGCAATAGAGGAAAACAGAAGAACAATCGATGCAAGGGCAGAACAATCCAAGTAAGCAATCTGAATCAAGAACATAACAAACACATAAGACTATAGAAATCAATACAGAAACATGCATATGATCCATGTTAGTTATAGCACAGTAGAATACAGGTTACAGATATAACTTACACGAATATGCACCAACATGCTCCGCCGGAATCCGGCTACTCCGGGCCCCGGTCCGGAGTTCCCAAACTCACCATAGTAAAGCGTCTTGAGAGCAAACTCACCATCAAGTTCTTCCATGCTACAATTTATAAACACTACCTCACGGCCTACCTAGATAGTTCTTATGCACTAAAGGCTTACTCTTGTACAACTTCACGTACTCTTTGGTCTCGTTGACGATGCAGTTTCGGAACACGAACACGGTCGCCTGGGCCGGGTACGTTCTTTGGTAGGCCGTCACGGCGTTGTTCTTGCCCTTCTCAAGGCTCAGCTGCCGCGGAGCAACGAGAAGGGTGCAGTCCTCGAAGACGGAGGCTGACATTCCGAAGATGAAATCTATGTTGCCTTGGATGGTGCACGACTTATAGAGCTGGTGGTTGCTGTGGGCGTAGAGGGTGTCTTGGTGTCCGAGAAACTAGCAGTTTTCTATGACGGAGAGGTCGCTGTCTGACCGGATCGGAACGCCACAGCCTGGTGAGCGTTGGGGCCATCGGTGTTTTGTATCGTGAGACTACTCGCCATGAAGCCGTCACCGAGGACTCCGCCCGTGGCAGAGTTGTAGGTTGACACACCGGGTTGACCTACGTTCAATGATCCCGTAATTATCGTTTTACCCATACCCTCCCCTAAAAACACAATATTTCTCCTCTCGAGGGACCCTAAAAATCTCTTCGTACACACCGACCTTTATTAGAATCACAAATGATTTCTTCTCGGAATTTTCCAGCGCCGCTTCCACCGCCTCCTGTATGGTCCGGCTACATTTCGCTCCCTCGTCTTTACAAATGGTCACGTCCGCCTTCAGATCTTTCGGAATGTACATGTCCGAAAGTGTTGAGGCAGGCTCAAGCGTGGCGGTTACCCAGAACCCGTCGCGCTCGGTCTTGGGTGGGGCCCATGAGTTGGTATCGTTGCCAGGGGCAATCTTGAAGGAGGAGGGCGACCGCCTAGGGCCCATACTTCTGAGGGTCCAATTTTTATTCGCTGCTAGTAATATATAAAAGAGTAAAAGTAAAAAAAAATATCCATTACATACGATTAGGAAGCAAAACCGTCAATTATCCAAAGAGAAGAAGAAGAATGAAGCAACACCGTCCTCTTCGACTCCTTGCGTTTTCTCATCTTCTCCTTTTTAAATATTCAATCCTCCTAATTTCTCAAGTCCCATCATCGATCATGGAAAAAATAACTTATACTATATCCCTCAATCTCTCTATAAATAGGACAACAATTCCTCTGAGTTTACCTCATCTCTAAATCGGCTAGATCTTTGGGATGCAAGTGCAGTTTCTAAAAAATTAAGTAACTTCACTAGTTCAGTTTGTGAGTTGATCAATTAGTCTTACTATCGTTATTGCAGTTGTAATTTACAAAATTAGAATCATTTGTCTTTTTTCTTCTAATTCCTTGGCAACATTTTAGCTTACTCGTGAGTTGAAGCAAATGAGATGCCCACCAAGTGCTTGATATAATGCCTCTAAGGCTCCAACTCATAAGGAGAAGAATATGAAAAGACGATGAAATGTGTTGAGAATGTCCATCTTTTGAGTGATTTAACTTGAACAAGTCAGCAATATTTGATAGAGAAATAGTATTTTTCGTTGAGGAGTGCTGGATTTGATATATCTCATTTATACATTATATTGATATAGGTTGTCTTCTTGTATTCTTGATATACCGATGGTATTTGTCTCTTTGTATTCTTATATATTTGAACTTTTTGCATTTATGACGTTATTAGTTGTTATTGTCAAGTTATCTTAATAGCTCAGCTAAAAGTTTTTCTTGCAGAAAATTATATTAAATGTTGCTTAATGGCATAATATTACTTGATAGTTGATACTAATGTATATTTAAGTTGTTTAAAGCCATTCTATTTCATTTTTTTTGTTCCGTAAGGGACCCAACTTTATTTTTTGCCTCGAACCTAAAATTTTTTAGGACCGGCCCTGATCGTTGCCGAAGTTTTCATACGAGAGCATCATGCTCAAGGCGTTGCTGGAGTCGACGGACAAGGTGTTGTTGAGGAACGACATGGTGGCGTTGACCATCTGAGAGTCGTTGGCGTACTTGATTCTGGATAAGCAGTCGTATTGATAAAGCAAGGCAGCGTTCATGGTGGCGCTTGTAGTCTTGGCTTGGTCGAGCACAATAGGAAGGATACTATATCTTCCTATTTATAACACGAAACTTTCTTTAGTTATCAAAACCAACAAGAAATTGTTTATACCTGATTAATGAGAATGACCTGTTAGAATAAGAATACTAAAATAAATTAGATTTATTGTCTAATTGGGAAAATACAAGAGAATAATGTAATTACAGTAAAACTTTGATAAATTAATAGTTTTGAGACTGACAAAAATTATTAATTTAACGAGATTATTAATTAATCGAATATTAAATTAATACTCAAGTTCTCAAATTAAGACCGACAAAAAATATTATTTTATCAAAATTATTAATTAATTAATTAATTATTAAATTATTAAAGTTTTACTTTAGTTAATTACTTTTCGATAAATAATATGGTCAAGGTGGCTAATTGGGAAATTAGGAGAGACTTTCTGACTTTGGATGCATGATAATTACATTTCTATAAATGATATGGTCCAGGTTTTGGATGGATACAGTTTATAGTTTAAACTGTATTTTTCAAGGTTTTGAGCTTTATATGGAAATGATATTCTTACAAAATGAATCATTTACAAAAGAGAACGGCTTAAGAAAGATGCATCATACATGTGTAGTGAACCGTTTTGGTGTACCCTGATTACCGTGAACCTAAGTTCATCATCTACAACTCTACATCCCACGGCCAGTTCAGGCAGCTTAGTCAACTCACCATACTCTTTGATAGTCATAAATCATAACAACATCAGGGCGCTTAATTACAATGGATCACTATCAAGACAAGAACATCAAGGCCCAAATGATGCAACCAATCTGCTTATTTGCTCGTTCTGCTTATATTTTAATATTTTATGATTTTGTGGTCCAAAAAGTTCGTATAACCAGTTCAAATGACACGGAGGTCATTCACAGGAAAATCACATATATTTGTCAAAGACAATTTGATCGTTAAAATTTAAAAATATTAAAAAAATTATTGAATTTTTAATAAACAAAATCTCAAATTCAAAATATTATGCCTAATATAAAAAATAATTAATAGACTAAATAATAAAATTAATAAATAAAATTAAAATTTAATGACATTTTAAATATTTTTTAAAATTCAAGAATCAATGAATAATCATTTTAATTATTATCTCTTCGGTTAAATTCTGTTCCCAATTATCTGTGATAGAGTTTCTTCGGTTTTCTCAATTTTAAAGTTCTGACACTGGTAATGATCAAGAAATATTAATTCCAGTTCATCCATCAGTTCAGGTTATACTCATCCGGGAGAGATTTCAATTCATTCCTCGTTTTTTAAAGATTAATTAACAAATAAATCTGTAATCCACTATCATTGGAGCACAACTCAATGGTTACGATAAGAAGGCTCAAGCAGAGAGGATTTCATTTTGATGTATGCACAAATAAAATCCTGGAAACTTCTTCCGAGTTTTCCAAGAAGAACTATGTGCAGCGATACACAGGATCATGTTTGTAACATTCGACGATTAACTTTTTGGTTCATCAAAAACGACATAACTAGGATATAGAAAACAGCCTTCATATACTATCCAGCGGTGTGAATATAATTTCATGGTGCTTCTGGAGCCAGAACTCACTCAGTCTAGCTTCTACATAAGCACCTTTCAAATCTCCGTTCTTTGATTCAATCATCAGGCATTTTCCAACCCAAAATCATGTTCCAAAAAAAGAGGTTATAAAAAAGCAAATAAATAAAACAGAGGTTTATATTGCCTCAGAGGTAGTGACAACAATGACATTTCATCATATTTTAATTTCTGGTAATACGTGCATATAAGCATCATTGGCAAACTCAACCTCTGCACCATCACATTCAAATCAGAATTTTGTTTTGAAAAAGATACAAAATTTATCAGTAACTAAAAAGCATCAGAGAGATTCCCATTAGAACAAGTCTTCAAATCTCCAACGGAGATCAGATGTCCCTGTCTGTTTTCTCATCAGTTGCAATCCAATAGCCACAAACATAGCATAAAACACAAGTAACATAGATAGAAAAGACAGATGCCTCAGAATGAAGTTTTTTTCATAGAAGTTAATCTGCAAAGTATATTTAACACCATCATTGGCATCGACAAAACTTTAGTAGATCAAAACAGAGCATGTAAGAGAACTAAAGAAATCAAGTAGTAAAATAGCAAAGTAGTCGACCAAGGACAAGTTTCACTATGAAAATTAAGAACTGGGTTTTGGGCAGCGGGGATCAGAAGCCTTGAGAAAGAAGACTTTCGCAGAGCAGGAAGGGCGTACAAGTAGATAAGAGAGAGCTGCGGTTCAGGGTTTAGGGTTTAGAGTGATAGTGGTTGTGGTTGTGGTTGTGGTTGTATATATAGTGAAAGACATGGGAATTAGGGTAGATTAACATAAGGCCCAGTTACAATATGCTCCATCTTATAAGACCCAATTGGACCTGTCAATGACAATAAGAAGAATGGACCGTTGATTTAGATATATATAATTGCAAATAATGAAACAGGCCCAGAGCTTCAGACTCCCTTTCATTTTTATATTATGAGGCTTTTATGAGCCTATGAGAGGTGATGTTGTCCTTGCACCTCGTATTTAAAAAGGTATAGTCACTATTTATCAAATAAGAGGTGTAATTTATTATTTTTTGTACGGCGGTGCAAAAATACAGCACCTCCTATTACTATTCATTGATTATATATATATTTTTTAGTTAGGTTTCAAACCAATAACTAGACGACAAATGTCATTATCGTATGAATAATTCAATAATATTTTCGGTAAAATTTTTGACAAATTACGAGATGACACGTGTCATTCCCACAGTTCGTTATCGTCTAAATAATTGAACCAAATTTTCGATCAGATTTTCGATCAATTATGATACGACACGTGTCACTATCGTCTGAATAATTGAAGAAGATTTCCAATGAGATTTTCGACCAATCATGATGTGACATGTGTCATCATATTCAAATCTTAGATAATCTGAAATTGGCTATAAAAAAATCATCCATGGCTCCTTGTATGCTCACACCATCTACAAATCAATTGTTATTTTACCCATAAACACATTTCTTCACTATTTATCAAATAAAGATAAATAAGAGGTGTAATTTATTGTTTTTTGTACGGCGGTGCAAAAATACAGTACCTCCTATTACTATTCATTGATTATATATATATTTTTTAGTTAGGTTTCAAACCAATAACTAGACAACAAATGTCATCATCGTATGAATAATTCAATAATATTTTCGGTAAAATTTTTGACAAATTACGAGATGACACGTGTCATTCCCACAGTTCGTTATCGTCTAAATAATTGAACCAAATTTTCGATCAGATTTTTGATCAATTATGATACGACACGTGTCACTATCGTCTGAATAATTAAAGAAGATTTCCAATGAGATTTTCGACCAATCATGATGTGACATGTGTCATCATATTCAAATCTTAGATAATCTGAAATTGGCTATAAAAAAATCATCCATGGCTCCTTGTATGCTCACACCATCTACAAATCAATTGTTATTTTACCCATAAACACATTTCTTCAAATATTTTTTTACATTCCCACATTAATAAGATGAATCCTTTCGATTTGAATAATTTTTTCACAAGGAGGCGATAACAACATCGACAAAATGTAGAAATTGCTAACGCCTTCGTCATTGACGCGGTCATGGTAGCTACAATGTTTAATGATGAACAACCTCGTCGCTGTCAAAATGAAGAAAGGCTAAGGGAGTCAAGGAAACATAATATGATGGAAGATTACTTCATCGAACAACCAATCTTCAATGAGCAAGCATTTTGTCAAAGGTACCGAATGAGTTCAAACTTATTCATTCGTATAATGACGGATCTCTGTAACCATGACCAATTTTGGCATCAAATAGCTGATGCTACGGGATTGCAAGGACTTCTTCCACAACAAAAGATGACCGGTGCTCTTCGAATATTAGCGTAAGGCTCAGCCACAGATCAGCGTGCTAAATGCACAAGGATAAGTGAATCAACAACACTAGACTACCTGAAAAAGTGGTGCATCCAAGTGTACGAGCTTTACGGTGACCTTTACCTCCGCACTCCAAATGCAGAAAACATCACTCGACTTCTAAGGAGGGCCAGGCATCAGAGATTTCCTGGTATGATTGGAAGCATCGGCTGCATGCACTAGGAATTGAAGAACTTTCCAACAGCTTGGCAATGGGCATACTCAGGCTGGAAGAGGCGTCCCACTATTATCTTGGAGGCGGTGGCCTCATATGACACGTGGATATGACACAACTTCTTTGGGGTATCTAGAGCACAAAATGATATCAACGTGCTCCACCAATCGGATATCTTCGATTCACTCCTTGGTGGAAGAAGCCCGCAACAGAGTTATAAAGTCAACGATATGATATAATACAACACTTATTATCTAGCTGACAAAATTTATTCGAGGTACTCCTCATTTGTCAAAATAATTTTCAATCTCATACGCCACCACATAAGTTATTCTCAAAGAAACAAGAGGCATATCACAAAGATGTGGAAATGTGTTCTGGCATCTTGCAATCTCATTGGGTAATGATTCGTCACGCAACTCGGTCTCACCACACAAAGGTAATAAAAATGATCATGTTGGCTTGTATCATAATGCATAACATGATAATTGAGGGAGAATTTGAGAATGACGAATTTGAGTCGAACGAAGAAGAAGATCTACGAAATCCATCAAGTGCTTTCACAAATTATGATGGGCCAAAGGATGAACAAGGTAATCAGATTCCTTTTAAGCAAGTAAGAAGAGATGGATTGGATGAACAACGGTTTCGTGACCAGGTTGACGATCTTCAATATGCTAATATCCATTGAGAGCTTTAGAAGGACTTAGTGAAGCACAACTAGTTTCTTGAAACCGCTGAACGTATCTAAATATGTTATTTGAATGATATGTTTTTGCATTATGTGTGTTTGAATTTGATGTGTTTGCATTTCATTTAATGTTATTTAATATCATTACTAAATAAAAAAAGTGCTTTTTTATTTCTTGAAAATTTAAATTACATAATGACAAACTAAACCTAGATTTATTACGAAAACAAAATTATTGAAAAAATGGGCGATAACAATTTGAAAATGTTTCCTCGCTATCTTCTCCTTCATTGTCACCTCCTTATTTAAGGATTTCCACTTTCCTCTTCATGAAATAGCTTTTTGAATTTATGGTCATAGTCTACATATTCATGGTCATGATCCTTATTTCTTTGGCTTGCAATCTCAATTTGTAGTCTTTTTCTTGAAGGATGAGTTGCGCTTTATATAAAGCAAAATCGTTATCCTCACACGCTTGTTGCCCGGTGACCAATTTTTTTTGATTTGTTGCAATGCTTTTCAATGCCTCATCGCATAGCTCATTTGTAGGAGTCACGACTTTTTCTCCTTTTTTTCTTGCTTCTTTGGCCGCCTTCACTCCAATTAGTCTAATCGGACTCGAGGGACGTTGACGGATTCTTTGTGGTGTTGCAATCACTTCATCCTCCTCCAATTAACGGTGGGAGGCATTTTGTTAACGGGAGGAGTTGCTTCGAAGTTGGAATGTTAAGAAGGTGGACTAGTAGTTTTGACGGACCTAAAATACGGATGAATTTTCACCAGTTCCCAACATTTAAACTTCGTAAACTCTTTATTCTTCTTTGACACATACCATGATTGACCTTTTCTTAACTACAAAAGATAATGAATTTCAATGTCACAATATTATCAAATATAATGGAGATGACAACATTTATTTCATAAAAGCAAATATAGTAGAGATGAAAAAATTACAAAGGACTAACTTGATCTTAAAAATTTGTGCCCGATAGTGGATTCCTTTGTGCATAACTAAGAGCATCACGCCAAGTTTTCAAAATTGGCCGGAACTTAGTAAAATGAGAGAAAATTGCGGTTTGGGTCGTAGCTTCCTTGTTTGATTCACCAAGAGAAATCTCTCAATTTTCTGAATAATCAGCATATATTTTTTTCAATAATTTTTCGGTATTTTGCTTGTTACCGGTGAGAAAATCAATGCTATGATGAACATAACAAATGCACAATTGCAAATCTTCGGAAGGAAGACAATTGAACATTTTTTTGGCAAAAAAAATACAAAAGAATAAGAGATGAGTAGGAGGGAGATGATAATTTGTTGTGCACAAATTGGTGTGAGAGGTTAAGGAAATTATTGTGATATTTATAGGGAAAATGTAATTTCTGTTGTTGTTATTAATAGTTACTGACTAAAACTATCTGTTTGATTTAAATGTAGGTCATCAGATCAATTTTTAAAACAAATCGGATAGCCCATGTCAACTTACCCATTGGGGCTGTGATGCCAAACTGGTTAGCCACGTGACAAGCTCCTATTGGGCCGTTATTCCACCGTAAAAGAAATTACTCTTTTACTGGCGTGTGAAGGAAATAAAAAAGCCGTTGCTTGGCGTCACCCACGTGTGTAGGTTCCACCAGGTAGCAGCTGCTCTCCACCGAGCAATTGCTGCTCATGCTCGTACTCACCAGCTCCGTCAACATGCGGTCGTCGATCGACTTCATCAGCGCTGCACCGAAAAAAGCCACAGCTCGTGCTCTTTTCCGTTCTGGCCCACCGATAGCAGCTGGCATTGAACCACCACTGCAGATGCTCTTTGCTGCATCAATTGTGAACACTTCTCGACAAACCTGGTTTACAATAAAACAACTATTTGGTGTGGCGGCTTGAGAGAATTTGATTCACTTTGAACCAACCTTATTCTCCATGGCAGCATATCAGGCATTCACCAATCAAGCACGCTAGAATAGTTCTAAATCAAACTCAAAGTAACTGGTCTGGAGTGTAGTTCATCACAGAAATAAGCAACTAGCTAGAGGCCGTTCTAAATCAAACGAAGTTACTGGTTTGGAGGGTATAGTACATCGCAACAACCAACAAGGTTCACATAATGCTTGATGCCAAGAAGCATATCATGTCTTACAATAAATAGTCATGCTTCTGTTTATCAATGTCTCATATGCTATGTAATCTTGTTTGCTCCAAATCCTCCAATAGACTAATATGCAAAAAGGCCCTCTCAAAATCGAAATTTATCAATAGCTTAACACACCTATCAAGGTCGATCTGTCTAACGTTGCCTCGACATGTACTACCTAGCTAATAAATATGAAGAACCTTACAGTCACAACAACTACTCTCACATTGTTGCATATATTCCAATGCTAAAATTGTTCAATTGCATCACATAACATTAACAATTTCAACCGCACTATGTCTACGCTAAACCGCAACAGCTATGCATAATTATCAATAGCAAACAGTGAACAAAGCACGCAATTGAAATCTAAAAAACAATCACATAACTCAAATCCAGTCTCAGATTCATAACATAAGTTGTCAACAAACACCGAAAAACTCAATTTCCGCAACTACAACAAGAAACCAGTCTTCGTTACCTGATCAAACTCCGACAGACATAAATAACATAAGTAAAAACATAACTCAGAACATAGCTGCTTCTTCTTGTTGTTGTTTCTCCAAACCGGTTGAAGGACGAGACCAGAGACAGAGCCTTTCAACGCAACCTCCTGGCTTCTCTCTCGGACTCGAGAAGTGTGAGAATGTCTCCCTCCCTGACTGGTCCCTTGACGTTCCTCATGATGAAACGGTTCTGGTCGTCGAGAAACTTGACCCGGACTTGTGTCACCTGTCCTCGAGATCCGGTCCGGCCCATCACTTTCACCACCAGAGCGTGCTTCACTGCAGATTCCATAGCTAGCTGCTCAAGGTTCACACGAGAGAGGCGGCTTTGGGTTTTGGGAGCTAAGATTTTATGGAATTAGGGTTTTGGTTTTGGGTTGGCGTGGGGTATTATATAGTAGGGTCGGTGGGGAATCAATCAGGACCGTGTATCGGCGAGAGGTGTGTATTCTCTATTTCGTATTGGGCCATTTGGCTTTTGGGCTTGTCCCGTATTGGGCCATGATGCTCTTTTAGGCTCTTATGTGTTTGTAGAATAGAAAAATGATTATGGGCCTCAAGAAAGGCCTGATCATAATCTTAGGTGGCATGACACCCTCATATTCACTCCTTAATTTATCCTAAATGTCTATTACATCCTCTTCTATTCACTACATATTTTCAATAACAAACCCAACCCTTTCAAAAAAAAATCCAACAAGGTATTCTATCGTATTTTTGAAGAAAAAAAACCGCAGACAAAAATAATAATTATGCAGATCGATTAGAACTATAGAAAATTATGCAGATTGATTAGAGCTATATATAGAGATATAAATAAGGATTAGAGAACATGTTGATCGATTAGAGCCAACTAGGTGAGCCAATTAGTTGATACTTAATACCAAATTGCAAAGGGTTGATTCCAACACCATCCATGGAAGAGGAACTGAGATATAAATAAGGATTTGAGGATATAACGACATGACATGCAGTAGATACTATATATTTTCATTGATTAAATCATGACCATTTTTTCAGAAATCACTTAACAACAAGAACAAAACATTTGCGATCTTAGATAGAGTTTTTCTAGGGTTCATCAGTTCACCCTTTTAGGTTATACGAATTTAACTTAATTTTTGTTATTGTTTTTCAAATCAGGTTGCCATATAAGAATTAAGATTAATAGAAGAAAAGTAGTTTTTTCATTAAATTAACAAAGGATAAAATAGACTTCGAAAGCCAAGTCTAATGGAATAGCCAAAATCCTAGCCATCCATTTAACTGAAAACTTTGACAGAAAAATAAATAAATTTGGGGTCTCTAATGGTGATGCCAAAAATAGGTGGATAACCTATCAAAATAAATTTGTCAAGTTTGACAGCGTCCTTCAAATCCTCTCTTTCATTCATTTCTTTCTCTTTTTCCCTTTGTTCCTTTTTCTCTACCCTCCCGTCGTCTTCATAAGTTCAACAAAGAAATCCCCATTTCAACCTACAAAATTGTGTTCGATTGAAACCTGAACATGTTAGAGTTTGATTGAATGAGTCTGTTTGAATCGATTCAAACAAGATCTCCCTGAGTAGCAACCAATTCGATTTGGGAACTTACCAGGTTAGATTCTTCGATTGTAATCAGATGTCAATATTTTTTTTACATTGAATGACCTCAAAATATATACTCACTCATCGCATCCTTGAGCTGTATCTAATGTCTGTTGTGTGGCTTCAAATTTAGATTCAAACCGACCTGAGTTAACTGTTTTACGGTTTGGTTGCAGGCATGCATGGGAGGATTTCCATTTAGTGGAATTCTTAGCAACATGTAGTGGAATTCTCAGATTTTCAATTAGTGGAATTCGTACGAACTTGGTGAATGCAATACAATAATACACTGATGTGCTCTTATCTTCTATCTGCTACAACAGTTCAATTATATTTGAAATCAGTTGTATGCATCCAAAGTTGGTATCCCTTGTGACAGATGAAACCTTGAACTAACTTGTAACAGAAAAGAAGTTTCGCTTGAAAATTCTCTAACTCATATTAGCTCGTTGTCTCACTTTTAACCACCAAGAAGAGTACTTTGTAATCTCATATTGTTTGATGGAGGCTGCCATTGTTATCTGTTAAGGAAAAAAATCGTGTAGGCCTATGTTCTATGGAAACTCTGAACTATGAAGAAGATGAACCAACCGAGATGGAAAGAAACAAAAGAAAAAAAAAACAAGATTTTGAATTTTTGACATGTCCATTAGAGAGAAAATTTGTCAAAATAACCATATGCCTAGTCAGCCTTTAAATTCAAATATGACAGTTTTTTGGTTTGACAAAACCATTAGACTTGCCCTAAATAAAATGATGTGGCAATGAAAGATGACATGAAATTGCCATGTCAAATTAAGGCCACAAAATTAGGTCATCCTTATGGCCTCATAGCATTTCTCTTGTAGAATACAGAAGACTCCTAAGTAAGGTCGGGTTGGACCTTTAACCCCTAAGTAAGTCTAATGCTTATGCCAAAATTCACTACGGCAAGATATT
This sequence comes from Geum urbanum, assembly GCA_946800695.1. Lineage (NCBI taxonomy): Eukaryota > Viridiplantae > Streptophyta > Magnoliopsida > Rosales > Rosaceae > Geum > Geum urbanum. The sequence goes on from OX327013.1 coordinate 45,884,532, forward strand.
GGTAATTTTTTACCATTTTTTTTTTATATTTTAGTCTTTCTAACAGATATGTCAAATCCACGTAAATGACATATCTAGCCAAAAATGTCAAATTTGAAATAAAAAACAAATATGTCAAACTCTCTTTCTATCTCTCTTTCATTGATAATTAATATCTTTATTTTAACATCGACGTCTTTTTATTTTGACATAACCATCAAACTTAAAACTTGACAAAATAATGTGTTGTCTAATCAACCTTCAAATTTAAATTGAACAAATTAATTAATCTATTATACTTGCTGTAATGCCACCTTTTGGCGGTCTTAATTTCCTTTACAAATTAACACAGTGATTGTTTCATTTAGTGATATAGATAATGGCATATGCATCACGGCACCGTCTTTGACAAATTGTCCGCACCTAGTACAGTATATTGTGCTAATTGAGTGATGGTAACCTCTACTTACTGCTAATTAATACTAACAAAATTTTAATGTGATTGATTGAGAGATCGACACATGTATTATCATAATTATCGTTTCGTTGCGAGTTGATTTAAATGATAATGATGCTTCATTCATCGGGCCACCTTCAAATCCCAGGATTAACTATTAACTACGATACTGATTTAATGAGTAACGTTGTTATATATGTAGATTACTTACCATCAAATTTAAGCAAGAGAAATTAACCAGACTCGATCTCACTCATATAGTAATTTTGGTTGATCAGTACTTCTTCCAAGCTAGGTAGCTTCGTTGTGGATGCATATATATACGGTTCACTCACTCAATAGTAATCTTGGTTGATCAGTACTTCTTCCAAGCTAGGTAGCTTCGTTGTGGATGCATATATATACGGTTCACTCACTCAATAGTAATTTTGGTTGATCAGTACTTCTTCCAAGCTAGGTAGCTTCGTTGTGGATATATATATATTCGGTTAACTCAAATTTGTGCACTGACTACTACTCTGCCACCCACAAAATAATATGGTAACCGTGAACAACAACTGGGAGATCCAGCAAGCTGCAAGCAGAAATAATATACAAGCCTCCATATTGCTTCTTATTTTTTTACGTATGAGAGCCATGCCAATGAATATACAATTTGAAGGTGGTTCTGAACCCACTTGTAGAGTCGCAAATTACACAAATGGAGGCACGAAGGAGCCTGAAAAGCTGCATTACATGCACAAAGAATTGTCATCATACATATATGAACCGTGCAAGTGTCAACTTTCTCCAGGTTCTGTTTTGTTGTGATAGATATTTTTCGTGGGATTCTGTACGTGCGTGGAAATATAATTATCAGAGTCCGTGATGGAAAAACGAAATGACATGAGAAAAAAAAGGAAATATGAGTTTTCGACAGACCGAGAGATCGAGAAGAAAATCAGGACAAAAGTTTTGTGTATGTTTGTACGGAGAAATTACGTTGAAGTTGATCTTTCAAAACATATATTTGAGAAACCATACGTTTCTATCTCTCAAAGAGACCTATGTTGTGTGCATGTCATCGATTTGGTTTTAGCCAATATATGGCATTACCAATCGATTTCCACTACATCGATCTTTTTGTTTACACTCTTTCGCCACATTTCCTCCAGAATAATTATGTAGTTACAAGCTTTAGTATTGAACCATAAGCTAAAATCTGTATATGTATTCATATGTTCGATCTTGTAAGCATATATTTTGTGAATCAGTTGCTTCATGTATCATCGCATTTCCTCTAGAAACATTAAATGCAAAAAGAACACCTAGTCACTGCCTGACTAGCTACATCGACATATAGACAAATCTACTTCGATCAGCTCTGATTTTAATTAGATAGTATATAGAATACCATAATTTTTATATCAAACTGCACATGCATATACATATATAATATCGATCAAAACTGAAGAAAATAATCCTACGATAAGATCCCTTGCTCCATGCGCATATATATATATATATATATATATATATGCATGGGTGTGTAACCACGTTACCTTTCTATTCAGGTATATTTTTTGGGGTCATTTTTAGGTATAGGGCATTACACTAACTTTTCGATCATATTTTATCATTTTTACTGTTCATATCTTAAATCTTAATGTGTAGAACAAACATTAAATTTTCAGCCAAAATAGTGATCGTTAATGTATTCAAAACTGCAATTGAAGTTTAGAAGTATGAACGGTTAAGGTTTGACATATTCAGTCCGTCCATTGATTTAACATAATTCGATACCTTAACGATCATCATTTTTGCTGAAAATTTACAGAAATGATCTACTTATATAAACCTAATAATTGGACAGTGGAAATGTTAAAATATGATTGAAAAGTTTGTGTAATGCCCTATACCTGAAAATGACCAAAAATAAGTATAACTTAAGAGAATCTCTCTCTCTCTCTCTCTCTCTCTCTATATATATATATATATATATATATTTGCAAGCTTTCACTGTATAACTTTTTGATCATATTTTACCATCTCCACCGTTCAACTACTAAGTTTATATGAGTAGTTCATTATTGTAGATTTTCGGCCAAAATGGTGATCTAAGGTATCGAACTAGTTTAAATCAATGGACGAACCAAATCTGTCAAACTTTAATTGTAATTTTGAATACCTTAACCATTCATTATTTTGGCTGAAAATTTACAAGCTTAATCTACATTATGACCTAAAATCTGGACGATAGAGATGATAAAATATGATGAATTAGGCTATTTTCGATCATCTACTGTACACCTCTAGATATAGCGCTTTTTAATTAATCTCCTTGGTCTCTATGCATATCAACTAGCCAAGCTGATGGATCATGAGGAAGGGGACTTGGGATACCTGATTTGTTAATTTGGAAACTTAATTGATCGATCAAATAGACGTACATCAGTACATGCAAGTCTGAAATGATTTATGAGATGGCAGCTTTTGGAGAATCATATCAGTTGGATAGGTTGATCCATCAATTTTAGAAGAAACACGATCGAGTAAATGAGCTGATTGAGTTGTTGCCGTTCTTGTTGCCATTGGGTCAGTTTTCTGATCCACCACCATGTAACCTAGCTCACTCTCTTCCCTCCTCACCCTTAACGAGCTAACGGCTTAAAGTTGTTACATATGTAACACTGGAGCTGATGACCGCTAGCAGCTTAGTATCGCAGGTTTCTTACCAAAGTTTCATGTGATCGATCACCGTCACCCACGTTAAGAGCTAACGGACATGGAGAAATCGAGAGTGTATTGCATTGCATGCATCACTCCCATGTGCATGATCATGAGCTTTCTAACTCCTTCTCTGGCAGGTTTTTCATGTTTGGCTAACTGCCAAACCGATAACATTAAATGACAATTTGCAAGCAGCTAGCTGTAACATATTTTGAGATTTAATTAACTAGCTTTTATGAAACCGGGCATATATATGAATTGGGTCAAAGAAAACGTTGCTACCTAAGTTTGATCATTCAACACATGAACACAACTACATATATTGGTCAAGAAATTCAACAGACATGCAACATGGTTTTGTTTAAAGATCGATATAGATATATGAGAAATATATGTCTATAGAGAAATGATTTTGGGCCATTTGGATGGTTATAAATTTATGTGGCAACTCACATGAATATATCAGGTATATTTTTTAATTTATATATCAGAATAATAAAAAGTCAATCATAACTTAATTTTTATGATCAAATTGTTTAGAAAATTTCTTAAAATTTCTTAATTTTCAAGTTAGATTAAACAACAACAAAAAGAGAGGAGGAAATGAACGAACGAACGAAGAAGAAAACGACTAAGAACAAGAAGATGAAGAAGAGGAAGACGACTAAGAACAAGAAGATGAGGAAAGAAATGGAAGAAGAAGTTGAATTAATGGTGTATTGTGCTCGGGCATAAGATTATTATAAAAGATCTATGTTAATAGGTTTATCAATTGCACGGACCTTGAACTAAGGTCCCAAATTGACCAAAACCAAATTGACAAATAGCTTAAATATTTCTAAACAAGAAATATTGTAAAAGGTTTCTATGCTTGTTTGACGTGTTATGACAAGATCACATCCATAATGAAAAAAAAAAAACTTATCGGCAAACGAGAATGGATGTACCTTGGTCCGGCTTCGATTTTCTTAATCACGTTGCTTGATGTGTGGGTGTCGTACGTATTTGCTTCTTCTCCTAGCAGTTGAGGCACCGATCTTCTTAATCACCTTGCTTTATGTAGGTCACGTACGTGTTTGCTTCTCCTAGCAGTTGAGGTGTTTACTTCTCCTAGTAGTTGAGGCACGACTTTACATTGTTGTGGCAGGAATATAATTCTCATAGACTAGTTGCAAAGTAACATGATCGATGGTGTATCGATCTTCAAATTGTCCTAGTCTAGCTTAGATCTTGTCAACCACCTTGCTGGGTGTTCGTATTTCAGCTTTTGAGTTTTGTTCCAATAACGTGGTCTTCTATCTAAGGTTTATCTATAATTTTGAGTATAATAAATTGATTGTAGATTTTTAATATAACAAAATAATAAAATTAAAATAAGAAAGAATAAAATTAATATCGTGTGACATGATATTTCAAATATACAAAATATTACTAATATAATAGCATGTAATTCCACATAAATATAAGCGCATAAATTATGCCCATCCGAATGGCCACATAGACATATATTTACCACATGCATATATACACACACGTATTTATGATGGAGTTAATTAAATGCAATCATTTTCAGCTCTATATAATGAATATATATATACACCAATCAAAATTTACAAGCACATATATTTGACCAGCAAACACCACAAGGAAGGAAATCAATTACAAAAGAAAAGAAAAGACTTTGATCTTGATCGACCAGTACGTGCTATACTGTTTAGGGTTTGACATCAGGCATGGGCATACGTTCTGGAAGTGAAATTAGTCAAGGGAGTACAAATAATATTGCGTGCGAGTTAGTCTTCCATGTTTAAAATGACCATATTGATCTTGTGGAATAAACTGGTATGGTGGATGAGAAGAGTAAAGCTACTCTGGTAGTTAATTTCCACATGCATGCTTACCAGTACGTTTCTCATAAGCAGGGCATAGAAGTTTGGAGTTTGTTGGAAATGAACTAAAGTAGTTAATGGATCCATGCGTTGAGCACAGGCCGAAATGTACGCCTCTTCAAACCCTAGCTAGGTAGCATATATAATCCTTACATAATTAGTTAATTAATTAACCACCAACTATGAAGTAGAATGTACTTTGAACCGGAATATTGTACTAGATCGTCTTCGATCTTTACCTTTCTTGACTATGTACATACCCAATTAACTGAATTAGCTAGGGGCAGGGACCATGTGAAACTACCTTGCAGTTTTCCCTAGTTGAAGGCTAGCTTGCAGCACAGAAATTAAGAACCAGTTGCTATACATGCATTGAAACTAGTAAATGGTATCCATTCTAGAAACGAAGACTCGGATCAGTTGCATGCGCACTGGCCAGTACTAGTGGGCATGCACATATGCAACTGGGCATTGCCTGCAGTAGATGATTTAGTAGCTAAGATGGCCACATGCAATCTTCAGGAACTGCAGAATCAAGTGGCAATATACCACTTTGAGGTGTTGAAAGTTAAAGCCCTAGTTGAGTTCTTTGAATCTACACAGTACACAAAGACTGTTGTGTTAGAAGCCACGTACGTGGTTTTGCAACAGAGGCAGCTTGTTGGTTTTGGACTTTTGGTTCCAGAGTGACTACTGCCAACTCTATATGTAAATATTTGCAAATGTAAAACCGTTTGCACTGGGCGGTTTCAGGTTCCCACACCTCAAAACGAAAGAAAAGTGTCAGTTAGTTCCGAGGTGAAGTTGCCTAATCAAGCAAGGCTAACTTAGCTCCCAGTTTCCACACTGTTTCTTCTTCAAAACTCTTCTATATATTCCCCATCTCACACCCTCCATTTTACTCACACAGCCCCAAGCCTAGCTCCCCTCTTTTGCTCTAGCTAACTCCATCACTCTCGTATCAGCTGTCTCTCTTCTGCTCACCCAAGAGGTATTTAGTCCTTTACTTTTTTCTTAGTTCACTCACCAATCTTTACTAGTAGTGGAAGGAGTAGCGTTGGTTTTCATCATACTCTAAAGTGTAAACTAGCTATGTGATTTTGCAGGAACGAAAATGGCAACAGCAGCTGTTGTTGGGCAGCTTCTCTTGCTGGGGCTTCTCGCTCTGACACCATTATTTGCTTATGCTTATGGTGATGAAGGTTGGGTAGATGCCCATGCCACTTTCTATGGCGGAGGTGATGCTTCTGGTACTATGGGTAAGTATAATCCACCACACTAAAACATTTTTCTTTACTCTGTTTCACTTGCTAGAAGCACCACTAAAGAAAGCAAAGCCAATTAGTAGTGCCCAAATTCTTAATTTTTAAGGGGATGAGTCATGAGTACACACAAACTTAAGTTGAAAGTGTATGTTGATATGTGCAGGCGGGGCATGTGGGTATGGTAACTTATACAGCCAAGGCTACGGAACAAACACTGCAGCTCTGAGCACAGCCTTGTTCAACAATGGCTTGAGCTGCGGTGCTTGCTTTGAGATCAGGTGTAGAGATGACCCAAAGTGGTGCCGTTCCGGGTCTATTTTGGTCACGGCCACCAACTTCTGCCCACCAAATAATGCACTCCCTAACAACAACGGCGGCTGGTGCAACCCTCCTCAGCAACATTTCGATCTCGCCCAACCCGTCTTCCAGCAGATCGCTCAGTACCGAGCTGGGATCGTCCCTGTCTCCTACCGAAGGTATACACGACCATTAACATATTTAAAGGCATAACAATTTCGAGTAATTATTTCTAATGAACTAAATTATTATGAAAAAAAAAATCTTTACAAGCTGGTGTGAGGACCCATTGTTTTTGTATTTAAGTTGATGCATGTATTTAAGTTGACATGTAACATAGACGTTTAATTTATAAACAATTTTTGTAGTTTTGTGCTACGAAACTTCACGACTATAATTCTTTGGTGGTGTTATGTATAGGGTACCTTGTCAAAAGAAGGGTGGCATCAGATTCACGATCAACGGTCACACATACTTCAACCTAGTGCTAATAACGAATGTCGGAGGTGCCGGCGACGTTCGATCTGTTTCGATCAAGGGTTCGAGAACTAACTGGCAACCCATGTCTAGGAACTGGGGTCAGAATTGGCAGAGCAACTCCAACCTCGACGGACAAAGCCTCTCCTTCAGTGTCACAACTAGTAACGGCCGCACCGTCGTCTCTAACAATGCCGTTCCGGCCGGCTGGTCTTTCGGTCAGACTTTCTCCGGCCTCCAGTTCTAAATAAACCAAACAAAACGAACATGACTGATCGACGCAGACGATAAGAAGATGAAGCTACGAGCTTTGTTTAGGTTTTAGAGTCATTTTAGAGTCGTCGACTTGCATTATATGAGAAGGGCTTATATTAAATGGTCCTTTATCATATTAATCAACTAGATCGAAATTACGAGGGTTGATTCTGATCTGCTCTTTTTTGGAAAAGGGCAGAAAGAAATTAAATCGAATTTGGCAGCGGTGGGCGTGAGAGTTATCACCCGCCACTTTTGTTTTGTTTTGTTTTTGTCAGGTTCGTTAAGTTAGTGTTATTGTCGATCTGCTTTGGTTTGTTTTAAGTTTTGGGTCAAAATCTCATTGTAGTACTTGTACGTAATGCTAGCTTCACATCCTTTACTGGGATTATAATAATACTATGCCTATGAGTGTAATCGGATTTTGTTGCTGCAATATTGTAGTTGCATTTCAAGAACTTCTTCTTCTTCGTGTAGAAATTTTAAATGATAGAATCAAAAGAATTTATAAGAAATTGAAAGAACTATTTTCGAGAAATTTTGAAGGGGTGAGACTAATTAAAATCATAATATTATATATTATTCATATGTTTATTCGTAACAATAGAACTGAATCAGAACACTGCTTAAGATAGAACAACTCCCAGATCAAATGAATTTTATATCATGATCGATCGACACCAAACAATTTTGGATTAACGGAGACTTCTTAGCAATTCCATTTCCGTTTATTGTTCTTTCTTGCGTGTATAGAAAATATACATATTAGAGCGATCCTAATCCTCGTAAGAAATAATAATGATATTTGATAAATTCTGAAAATACTAATTACATAATTAGTAAATGTAAAACAAATTATGAAGATTAAAATCTGAAAATTTGTTACCAAATAGTTGAAGGTTGAAGTTGATGAACTAAATTGAGTCAAGTGTACCACACGTTTTCTTAAGAATTTTCACGTCACCCACAATCTTATATGACGTTATCCACTCAGGATAAAACAACTTCTGAGTTTTGTACCACAACACAAGCACTCTTCGAAGAACTAGAGAGTGCCTTACTCTATCATTGAACTTGAGAGGGGGAGAAGAGATCAGAAGATGAATTTGTTTTTCTTTTTGATTGTGCGTAGAATGAGGAGAAAAATGTCACTATTTATAGATGGGAAATTTGATGGTTGGCTACTGAAAGGTTTTCCCATTACAAAACTCAATGGATCCATCCTTAATTCAATCATAACCCAAAGTATATGAAAAGGCAAAGATTTTTCCATTTAATTCAATAACTTATTCCAAGAATATGAAAGGCCAAAAGTCTTTCTACTTAATTAAGTAACTACTCGGGAAACTGTTTTTCTTATGTTTCAAGTAGTCATCTATCTATCTTTGGGTGAAAATTTCTCATTCACCCCTATAACCAACTTGAAAAAATAATTAAATATATTAATTTAATTATCTCAAAATGGTTAATTTAAATAGTGTTAAACATTTATTTTTTCAACAATTCCCCCACATGAATGAAATTGGCGACCAAACACTCGATAGACTTGATGATAGATTATGCGGTTGAAAACCTGCATATGATAGGTAGGGGTTAACCCTTTGAGCATTTTCTTGTGAAAGTATGCTTACTTTACTAACTATGCAGTAGACGTGATGATTTTGAATTGTTCGTGATTTATGTAAACGTTGGCATACCCAATACATGTATCTTCTCGATACTTCTGGTTCTCACTATTGTGTCCGTTTTGGCCTTGGTCACGCGTCTGGTACTGTAAGAGCTTAACAAGAATGGAACCCTGAACAATTCACTTAGAAGCTGCCTCACTTCTCTTTTACATATGTGATTTCTTAATTAAGAGTAATCCGCATTACTTCACTCCTATTACCGACACATAAGAATCATTAAAAACTTTTAGCTTAACCTCATTTATGAACATCACTGTTTTCACCATAGGAATGAACATGAGGAACATCTCCACAGTGATCCGGCACAATCTCTATAGTATAGTTGTCCCTTTTGAATCTAGATATTGGGATCTTCATTCAGTTATATTGGGTATCCACTATAAAACTTTAATTCATAGGCTTAGTCTCATTCCTCTTGATGATTCATCAACTAACTCTTTGTTTAATCCTTTGGTTAACGGATCCACTTTATTATCTTTTGACTTTACATAGTCAATAGAGATAACGCCAGTAGAAAGTAGTTATCTAATAATATTATATCATTGACGAAAGATCATGTTGTTAGGTACATGTTATAAACTCTACGTTAGAGCATATGCACCGGTTGGGGAGGAGCATGAACAGCGAGGGGCTAGGCAACAAGGAGGACAAGCAAACAAAATCCGGCAATCAGCGGCAAAAACCTGACAGACGACTGTGTCATGCCCCGACTTTTGGAATAAATTTAAATATAATTTCACCCCAAAAACTGATATGTGAGTAAAAAGAAAATTTGACAAAAACTAGAAATCAAACCTTTCTATTTTCATAAATAGTAAATTTAAATTGTATAAAAGAGGTTTACACTGAGTTTTTCTCTAAAGTTCGATCTGTTGGTACAATTCTAACTACTCTGTATTTGGTTCTACGGATATCTTCACTCATTGACTACCTGCAAGTAATGGTGTAGCTAGGAATATTAATCGGTCGTATCAAAATTCTTATGAATGACATCAATTTTTTATTAAATAATACAAAAAGTAATATAAAATATCTTATACATAATTTCTCTTATACATAATTTCTCGTGCAAAATTGATTGCCTCTGATGATTATTTATGTATTTGAAACTTCAAGCCCATTTCGTTTACATGTAGTGCTTTATTTCATAAAGCATAATCTTGCTTGTATATATATTTGATAAGAAATTTGCTAATAATATGGAACATAATTTTATTCTGTACTACTGGTAATTGAACACAACAGTTTAAGTTCAAAGATCTTCCTTTGTGTTTCAAAGATATACGTTGTCCTTGTAAACACGTACGTAAGATTGATCCTCCATCTCTAAATGATTTTACAAATCCATATCTAACCATTATTTTTTTTTTTGAAATTTTCATCAAACTATACTGAAATTATCATAAACGTTCACACAAAAAATCAACTGTATCGCAATAGATTCTCTATCCCAATTACTAATAAAAAACAGAGGAAACGTACGTATAGCCCAGGGAAATATATACTCTAACAAAACCAACGATCTAAAAATTTATTTTATGATCAACTAACCATTAGAATTTCATGAAATTTTGAAGAAAAGTTACATATATGCTCATAAACAGACGCACAAAAATTGGATGAAATCATAATAGATTTGTTATCCCAAATATACATACCATAATGAATCGTAACATAAAATTAGAAAGTACAACAATTTTATAATATTATTGAAATAATAATGAATGCATACACCAAATTTTACTCGAATTAGATTTGATTTTTTATGCCAAATACAAAAGTGAAATCATATACTAAACATAAAACTGAAATCAGTAAAGACTAACGATCAATTTAACTGATGATCTAAATTTTTGGGGTAAACAATGACATTTTTTCTTCTTCCCCCCTATAAAACACAATTTTATCAATACATACCTTGCTTTTAGTGATTGAATTGAATTAGAACACTTTAATAGCTACCGATTCTTCTTCAGAGAGGCATATACAATGAACAGGTGACATGAATAAGAATAGATGTCATTGTTCTTCTAGGTTTCTGTTCATCGTCTTCTATTTCACGTCTTCAATATTTTTTTCTTTCCAGTAATTCACACGTAAGTATTATTGTCAAATTGAAGATTGAACATAAAACTAACAAAAGGAAAAAAATTAGGGAACAAATTACAAAAAAAAATTGGATACAAAGTCACTCAAGTCTTGAGAAACTTAAGAATTATATGATCATATGCATTTCTGTTTGTTGATATGTTGCACTTTTATTTTGAAAAAAAGAAAGTTTCGACAAAGATTTACATCTTGCATGATGTTGAGATGAATCTCACTACATTGTTCACGTGGGGAGGGTGCAAATTAAGGGAGATAACTACCTTCGGATCATCAAACAATCACTACGCGTACATACAAAATGAGTGTGATTCTTTCTAGCAACATTTTTCAGATTGATCAAATCATATAAAATGGGATGTTAAACCACGAATTTTGCCATCGTAAAAGTAATTAATATTTTATTTTTCTTTGATCAGTAATGTTCTTTGGATGCCTCAAAACCGTTAAATTAATTACCACAATTTTTTATTTATATACACAACAAAATTTGAGTTTGAATTTGTGTGTCACACAAACGAGATAGATTAATTAGCACTATTTTCAATCTATACCTATATATATAAATTGTTATGAGATGTTGGTAAAAGTAATATTGACAATGGAGTAAACTAAGTTAGCTGATGTAGGAGCTAGCCAATTTCAGCTAAAAGGTTACCATACATATTAAACATATTGTGAGCCTCAAAGCGTTAACATCTGAAATGGTTGAGAAAAGCAAGTAACAAAAGAAGGCAGGGTCAATGCTAATTGCATTTCTAGAAGCATTAGCTAGCTCAAATAATCTCTACTACTTTAGTTCATTGCCAGACCTGAGAATTGAGACATGAGTGATTATCGAAAATGGTGCTTTACTGAAAATAAAAAAATGATGACTATAAAAAATGATGTCATACATGTATCTAAACCAATCTATTCTCACATTTTTTTTCGTATCTACAAGAACAAATCTAACCTATAGGCACACCAATATTTATGTTTAATTTGTCAATCACAAGCCAAATACAAACTTATAAATCAAGTATTTATAAACCAAACTAACTCTTGTATGATGTGGTCTTCTGCTTCGCCTACATCTACGCTCTCTGCTTTCTATTTTGATTTGGCATATGGAGAGTTAGTTTTTCTTTTTTTACAGCAAATATCAAATTCATGCACCTTATGTATAACATTTATAATTTCATGCATCACATTGATAACATTAAGAGTTTAGACACCAATTTCACTGGGCACACAAGTTCAAGTATGATTGGTGCTAAAAAAAACTCTTATGCATACGTTTGCGATAATAAAAAATCAAATTTATCTTTGATTCGAGTGGAAGTATTTCATTATCTTCTACGATTACAAAAGTAATTCAAACTCTTCTCTACAAAGTATTAATCTAGCTACGATGAAGTCTCTGTGCTGCCAGTTGGAAGAATTTCTTATCAGGCTTGTTACATTGGACACTCACATCAGTAACGTTATCATGAACAAGAATATAAGGAGTATCTTACCAGGAGATCTCTCACCAAGGGATATCTAGAAAATAGTAAACCTCTACACCACCTGTTTCACCTTGCATTGTAGTTAAAAGCAAGAGATTAATTGATCCTTCAGTGAACCAGCAACCTTCCAAGAGATCTTTTAAGATCAGGTACGTACAATTTCATACTTGATGCATGTTGTCACTATAATGCACCCTCTTGACAAATGAATTCCCATGTTTGGGAAGAAACTATCAATGTAGGAAAGTGAGTGGGGAAGCAACACTACTTGTGGAGATGAAGGGTTAGTTAGCGGTAGTTCCCGTAATTTTTCTTTTTATCTATCGAAAAAAGTATTTATAAAACCAAACTCGACATAGTACATAAAAAAATAAATACATTGATAATATTCCAACACTATACATAAAAAGAAAACCGATATTCATAATCATACTGATAAAAAAGAAAAGAAAACAATCCACAGGTTATAACTTTTTCCATCAAAGACATGACAAATCATTATCTTCTCTACCATTAATTTTGCGTATATTATTGATGCTCTACGAGGCAGATTGTTATTAGACGTATTGGTTAAGGACCCACTACACAACGAGTCTTCTATTCTTGTCTCTTCTCTTTCTTTGTTCAAGAAAAACAAACAAAAGATTGAAGACCAGTAGAGGTAGACCAGAGTGAAATAGACTGAGCGATGTTGCTGAGAGAACTCTCTACGATTTTAACTCTGTTGGCGCCCCTCCCCTTTCTCGCCGCCTGGGACACTCCAAGTCGTCAACAAGCCCGTTTACTTAAAATTTCTCATAAAAGGAAAAAGAAAAAAAGAAAGAAAAAAAAGAGTACTAGAAGAGAGAAGAGGGCGTTGGTGAAGCAAAACGTCGATTTGAGCTATTTATATCTTGTGGGGTTTTCATGTCATATGCTCCACTACACACTATAATTTGAATAAGTTTTTGGACTATAGTTTATATGATATGCAAATTACTTCTAGGGTCGGAGTCCGTGGACACATGTTTTTACACATATTTTGACACACCTTGTGAGCCTTTAGATTTAAAGAATTTTAATGGCCGAGATTTAGTGTTGAAATTAGTTATAATATATTTTTATTTTCAATTCATATTTCTTTTTACAAAACATAATTATAAAGAAAATCAATTTGCTTTCACAAGATTAAACTTGAATTGAGCGACTACAATCGAACCCAACCGACGATCATCTTCTCTGATCTACCGACAAACTCATATCTTCTTCTCTCAACAGTGGTGAATCAAAACTCACTAAAATGGATTGTATGTCATCCATGTGAATCACGTCCCCGACACATCATCTTCCCCGCCAATCTACTACTATGTTACTCTCCAAGTTGATGCTCTCTAACCATAAGTTCAAAGCAAATCCAGCAAAAATGAGATAAAGGTTCAGGGGGATTAGATGTTGTAAAACAAAAAGAAGAACAATCTACTTGTGGCACAACAAATGTGGGAACTAATTGTTGCCCTTAAAATTCCATTTTCAAAGTCTGCAACGGCATCATATGATTCATCTCCAAATTGATCTCCACCAACACCGGCCGGAGAACCAAACTTTCTCCAAATTAATCTTATTCACTAGAAGTGTAAGTAACGAATCCAAAGCCACTAGATCAACCAGTTTCAATTCATGGTCTATTATGATTCTTATATCAACAACTTCACCATATTTGGTACATTTGACCACGGAGAGAGTTATAGGTTTATAGGTTCGACTACAGTCAGTCTCCTACTGCAAGTTTAATTTGATTTGTAAAAATAGATTGCTATTGTTTAGTTATGTTTAGCAAAAATAAAATATGAATTAAAAATAAGTCTATTATAAAAGCTAATGTCAACACTAAATCTCAACCATTAAAAGTCTTTAAATCTAAAAGATCACAAGGTATGTCAAAATATGTGTAAAAACATGTGTCTACGGATTCGGACCTTAATTCTATTATGATGTAGGCATTGTCAGTCCAACATTATTAATAATCTTGTTTTATATAATTTTAGATACCACTTATACATGAAACATCAATATTGTGTATTTATGTATTTATGTAGGCTTGGATAGTTGCGCGGTTGCGCCATTCAACGTGATCAAGTTTACCGAGCTATCGATGGGTGAAGAGCTATTTTGTTAGTTTTAATTATAATTAAGTTGTGCAGGTTATCATTTCCATTGAATAACTAAGGTTCTCTAGTTGAGTTCCAATTGGGTTGATATTGATCAAAGTTAAATCCAAATAGGTGTGACAAACATACTTTTAAGGAACAAGACTTAACCTAAGGTGCCGGTTCTCTCTCCTAAATCGAAACGTCGCAACACCTTTTGCCATGGACAATGGAGAAAGTAGATCCTTCGCCTCTGCCTTAGCCGTCTTGGAGCACGGGAAGACAACCTTTGGCGTCATCGACATCCGTAACTCGAGGTCCTATGTAGTTGGACGCCTTCTCTCCTTGAAACAGGAGACCAATATGAGAACTTTTCACGACACTATCACTGGAATATGAGATTTGAAATGCAAGCTCTCTATTTGAGCCGATGGGGATCGACACATCTTTTGCTTTGATGTGGAAGTTAACCGTGATCGGATCCTCAAGGAAGGACCTTGGTTTTATAGGAAGTCAAATCTCGTTCTGAACACTTACGACAACGTCGGCAACGTGCAACAGGTTCCCTTGCAACGACTGTCGGTATTGAGTCTATATGATGGGGTTGCAGCCGTGCCTCCAAACCGAACACTCTGTTGGGTATATCGCCGCTATTCTCAGCGAGATAATCCACCTGGACGAGTCCAAAATACGTAGTGGGAAGCAGATCCGAGCTCGAATCTGGCATGACATCAAAAATCCGGTCAAGAAGGCCTATCCGCTGGAGGTTTTGGAATTGGACGGGATCTGTACACCGGTCCGCTTTTGCGATGACAGAATGGTCAGTTTTTGCAGGGTCTGTGGTATGTTAGAGCATGAGACTTACGGTAGCTCGTCGGACATGTCTGCTACCGAGGAAGCAATGGCGGCTCTAAACCTCCCGAACCCTAAGTCGCGACGTACACAGGGAGTTGGGGGGCTGAGAGCGGAGTTAAGTCAATCAGGGAGTATTGATCAATCAAAGAGTCCTGGTCTTTCGGGGATCCCTAGTTTGACTGGGAATCCTGTTCAAACTGGGAGTCTTTCCCTTACTGCACCAAGCTTCTCCTTTTCTTTTCCCGGCATCTCTGCCACCGAGCTTGTCAGGCAACTGAGAGCTTTCTCTTTCCGGACCCCAGAGCAGCTCACCCCAGGCGTTCGATTCACGGGCCAGAGCCGACCGACGGTTGGAACAAAACAGAAAGTTGTCGAGGGGTCTTCCTCTGATCTACCTAGGGCACAGAAGGCCTTTCAACGAGCAACAATTACCCCAGCCCCATCTATCCCATCCGAAGGTGAGAAACTTCATTCTGCTTTGTGTTCTTCTCTTACTAATGATTTTGGCAACATTAGGGTTTCACTTATGAAAAAGAAAATAGGACGTCGAGTTGGTTCTAAAAACAAGCCAAAGGAAGTGGATGGGACTAACCAGGCTGTAGGTTCTCCGAAGGTAAGGAAGAGGAAGATTGTTGGGAAGAAACTCACACTGAGGGTCAAGTGTCAGAGTCTGTGGCACTAGTGATTGAGGAATCTGATGATCGTGGTAACAGTGCAAACCTAACCAATATGGCTGTGGAGAGCACTGAGGATTCATCGGCTTAGAGTTTTTGGAGAAAAAGCGAGTTGCAAGCATTTTCTTGGTCTACTGGTGTTGGTGCTCGCCTTATGAGAGGAATTGCCCTTGTTACCGGTTACTTTATTTTGGTTTTATTGTCTAAAATATATGTTCATGTACTAGTTTAGGTCACCTAAATTAGTGAGACAATAGTTCATTTTTCTAGAGTCCTGTAGATGTTCTACTGTGTAATGTATATATATTTTTTTGTTTAATACAATGTCGCTCATTATCTGTTGATAAAAAAAATATAAAAAGAAAGTTGTGCAGGTTATGATTAAAAGTTGACTTTGTCAAGTGATGAAATAAGAGATGTTTTACGTTTCAATAATAGTCGTGCATTACTTTGCCAATGACATCTTTTTTGGATAAGAGATACAATAGTCTCAAATTGTATAAGTTCTATTTAGAGAAGAAATAACCAAATCAACAAACTAAAGTTAGTGATCACAAAACCTCGATCAATGGGCATTACCATCGTGTCACGTTTCGTTGAACTTTTTAAGGTGAGGAAGAGTGGTTTTGGTAATTTGATAAAGAATGGTTGTAGAATTTTGACAGCAGAACTAAAATTGTTATTGGATGGATGACTATTTCCTTACCATACGCATATGCATGTGATTGTCTTCGTCGTCTTAAATCAATCATGTTATACCTTACTTAAATAAGAAACTCTCACTCTCCCCATTATGTTTCGAAGATGTACATTGTCATTGTAAACACGTAGGATCGATCCTCCATCTCTATCTTTGAGCTGTATAATTCACCATTATCGTAGGTTCATGCATATGGTTTTGACATTTAGAGATCGAGTGACTAAAATAAACAAGTATCTATATATACAATGATGCTATATATGAACGTTAGCAATACTATGGCGCTAAAACTATATATAGTACCTCTTTTGGGTTTCCTAAACGATATTACTTACAACCTCTGTTCTGCCTCTTCCATGGAATTGAATGTGCTGATATAAAAGCAACCTTCGTTAGCAAACTAAAGCCGAAGAAACTGGTCGTGATCCAGTCTACGGTGTCGTCGACGTGGTTGCCGACGGGAAGGATCCACACACTTGTCATGCAATGATAGGACTCATGGAATTCCACGTGGAATGAGATTCTAATCTTCATATCCAATTCCAGTTCAGTTCTTAAACCACGTGGAAAAAGAGGACCCCGCAACATCTATTTCTACCAACAGAAACAAGTTAATAGATTTGTGGATACAACCCTAAGATAAAATGATAAGGCACATAGATTTCCATTGGCCAATCCAAACCCCCACAACCACATTCTCACCGTCGAATCCAAAAAATCAGGCAATCCAACGGTCGAGTTTCAGCAAAGAACCACCGCCACAACACTCTCATTGACTCATTGATAATAAAAAGCCATGCACCCCCACATTACATATTGTACAAGTTCATCTGGCCACACTACCACCATCACAACATCCTTGCTCTACTCTACCTGAAAGAACCATTTTCTATACTCAAATTCAGGTAGAGAAAATATGGCAACCGTCACAACTCAGGCCTCCGCCGTCTACCGGCCACAAATTACGAAATCCAGGTTCCTTACCGGCTCCGGCAAGTTAACTAGGGAAGTGGCTTTTCGGCCTGTGACATCTGCTTCATTTAAAGTTGAGGCCAAGAAGGGTCAGTGGCTACCAGGCTTGCCATCACCAGCTTACCTAACTGGCAGGTACTTACTTAAACATGATCAAACTATATAGGCTCCAAAGTTAACTACATGTCATTCATAATTTGTGACCATACTCATTAATGTTATGTCTTGGTGTGTTTTTGTGCGGTCAGTCTTCCTGGTGACAATGGATTTGATCCTTTGGCACTTGCTGAGGACCCAGAGAACCTGAAGTGGTTTGTCCAAGCTGAGCTTGTGAACGGTCGCTGGGCAATGTTGGGTGTAGCTGGTATGCTATTGCCTGAAGTCTTGACAAGCATTGGAATCCTTAACGTTCCCAAGTGGTACGATGCAGGGAAACAAGAGTACTTTGCATCTTCGTCTACCCTCTTCGTGATCGAGTTCATTCTATTCCACTATGTCGAGATCAGAAGATGGCAAGACATCAAGAACCCAGGAAGTGTGAACCAAGACCCCATCTTTAAGCAATACAGCTTGCCTCCAAATGAGGTAGGATACCCTGGAGGTATCTTCAACCCTCTTAACTTTGCGCCAACCGAGGAAGCCAAGGAGAAGGAAATCGCCAACGGTAAGTCTACGAGAAAGTACTTAGAGCTTGAGTTCTGATCCGAGTGTTTTTCTGGGGCTTTAACTGACTTGTATGAACTGTATATATGCAGGGAGACTGGCAATGTTGGCATTCCTGGGATTTGTGGTTCAACACAATGTGACTGGCAAAGGACCATTTGACAACCTACTGCAGCATCTTTCAGACCCATGGCACAACACCATTGTCCAAACTTTTAAGTGATAGATCTATCAAAACCAAGAAGAAATGGAAAAACCTGATTTCATTTGTTTTGTAACAATGATTGGATATGGCCTTTGAGTGATGAACAAGTGAGCAAACATCTATGTAGACAAGGTTTTACCAGTGTACAGGAACAACCATGGCAATATGGCTTTATATCATTACTATCATTCTCATGACAATTCACTAACTGTCAAAATTCATTTTTCCTAACAAACTCTCAAGACATCATGTTGCTTTCATTTTCTATAAGTAATAATTTACATTTTACAATGTGGGATGCTCTTAGGGAACCAAACTAAAGGAGTTCATATACAGATGAACTATGATCCTTAGATGAACCAAACCAAAGTGCTATTACATTTTACAATTTGCTTTCATTGTTACAATATTTATATACATGTTCAGACTAAACCTCAATGAACATAGAAATATCTCTTAGATACATCTTGATGTTTATCTTCATTCGGTTGGTGTCTGAGACCCGTAAAACTCTCTTCCATGATTTTCTCAGCTACAATTGCATATTTGGTTGCTGCAAGAGAACAAAAGCAAACATTCAACAAATCCAAAATGCCTCATTAAGACCATAAAGGAAAACCACAAATATGAGATATTTCTCAATTATGAAAACAGAACAAAGAGCTGACCTGCTGGTAAGTATTCTCGTTGTATACAGCAGTGCTGCTAGGCCCAGATGATGAAAGCCATGAAGGATGCTCATCACCATACAAAGATCGAGACAGTTCAAAGCTGCTACTTGCTTGATAATCCACTGGATTCATTTCCAAACCAGACTTCAATTTTTTATCATCTGGCAGATTAGAACTACAGTATGATGGATACGTATACTGATCACCAAGTTCTGTACTTAAACAAGCATTTATGTCATACTCATTCAATCCACAACCTCCTTCCAATGCAGGCATTTGCCCCATATTATCAAGTTGTTGTCCTGGATCACCAACCTCAGATTGTTTAGCAGTGCTATTACTAGTGCTAGTACCATTACCAAAGTAACTAGTAAATCGTGCTACTGAGGCATTTGTAGAGCATTCCACATCTCTGTAAAAGTAAGAGTAAAAAAAAAATTAGATCCACTGAGAAAAAAACATCTGCCTTTTGTCAATAAGAATAATAGGATACATAAAATCACATCTCAGGCACTGGTTCTTCATAGAAGCAGTAGACTACCTATGTGGAAGAAAGTTTGCCTCGTTGGGTAACATCAAATGTTGATTATCACTATTCAAAAGCCAAGGTAAAGGTTGAGTTTCTTGCACACCACCCACAATTAATGGTGAAGGCATCCCATTTTGAAACTGATGCAACAGAAGTCATCGTGAGTTTGTGCTATATGTTAGAGAGGCAAAAGCTATTGTGTGCATTACCTGCGCTGTGCAATTCAGTGAAGCTAGTTGATGTTTTCCAAGGTTTTCCTGACAATAGAAGTATCCAGCATATTAGTATCAAATCAAGCTACTCATAAGGATCTGCAATTGCGAATAAGCTGTCACCCTCTGGCTCAACAATCCTAGCTAGGTGGTTTGGGACATTGGTTTTGTCCCCAAGGTAACAAGAAGCAATATAAGTTAACTAAGAAAACAATATCTTTTATAACCATCATTCTTTTATGGTTTGAAAATAAGCAGAACCCATAATTGTTCTTTCACTGTACAAATGTTAACAATTATTGGTCAACTCCTGTAATATGGAAAACAAAGTGATACCTTGTGCATACGTGTTCGACTAATTGATTCCTTAAGCATGTCTTCCATCTGCCTCAGCTGTTCTAGATTCTCAACCTTCTCTGGATTACTCCAAAAACTGAAGGGGCAAAACTAGCTTATATGTCATATGATCCCAAATTTGCATATCTCTCAGTGACAAATACATAGTTTCCAACAAATTGTAAAGTCAATTTTCTATACATTTTCCCAGATTCTGTTTAGTGTTCAAAAAATCAGATCATCTCTCAAGACGAGCCAATTTGTCTACATTTTATATGTTCAGTACTAAAGTCAGCTATAGCACAGAGGAAATTTACAGATGTTCATTGCACAACATTTCCAAAAAGATAAGACGCAATAATGATGAACAAGAAATAAATTTCTCTCTACCCAAGGGAAGGAAGAGGTAAATGAATTTGTTTGCAAATGACTTGATATATAGTAGAGATTTTCTGAACAAAACAATGGTGTAACCAATACATTATTCATTCAATATTTATGAGTCTTATTTTAATCTAGCAATATGACCATCAAGACCAAAAAGAAAAGGCAACACATTAACAATCAAAAGCTAAAAAGGTGCACCTCAGTCTCCTATGAAGTTCTGTAAGTTGGGTTTGCAATGCCCTTGCATGATTTGTCAGATCCTGCATATATGAGAGTTACCACAATACATTATCATCATGAATAACAATGAAAAATGCAATTATAATAATGCTGGCAAATCAATTTATACCTCAACTGTTTGACTGCTGCAAGAAACAACAGAGGGGAAATAGTTAAGATCAAAAATCAATCAGAGTAGAATAGAAGGAAAAAAGCTTTTGATAAGGTAGTCACATACCTGGAACCCACAAAGTCTTGAACATTTACGTCATGGTCCAACTTCTTAAAAGTTTTCTTCAATACCTATATCCCAAGAACACCAAAATGCAAGCATGTTTGGGTAAGTGAAAAGTGGCTTTAATGCAACAAAACACAGTGAAAAGAACATTCTTACTTCAAGGCTCTCCAATTTCCTGTAACAGTGAAAAGAAGACACAGTTAGCCATAATGCATTTAAACACAATCCAGCTAGAAGAAAGTCGAAAATCAATGCAGGTATTTCAGTACCTTTTTGCCCTCTCTTGTGGAGTTAAGTGCGCAAACTTTGCAATAATCTCTTCAAAATTGCTGAGAAAATTGAGAAATAACAAAACTCTATGAGCATATGATGTATCAACCATATCTTTCCCGCCTCATTTAGTTATGCTATCTTGAGCTCACATGAAAACATAGGTAAAAGGTCAAAGCATGACCTCAACACTGAACACTTCAGTACCAACTAATCACCATCAGAATCGGAACAATGTATGGAAAGTATAAAATCTCGGTCAGCATAAGTCAATACCTGCGCTCCCCTTGGAACAATGTAGGCCTTCCAGTAGGAGAAAACATGAGAAGTGTAATGTCCACATCACATAAGATTGATAATTCCTTGGCCTTCTTCAAGATACCATTTCTTCGTTTCGAATATGTAACCTGCCGATTACCACTGCTCTCCAATTTCTTTATCTTTAACTTCACCCTTCCCATCCTACAAATCATTAACAAAAAGGGCTTATGATTTTACAAAACACACAGCTATTGAAATCCCTCAATGCCATGTAAATGCAGATTAACTCACTTTAGCTACGTAACAAAAAAACACTCCCAAATGAAGCTTTCATCCCAATTGCACCAGAGCTTGACAACCAAAAATTCTTTCAACAACATAAACTTCCAACCCCAGATCGTCAATTATGCCTAAAATCCCAGAAAGACAATAACCGCATAATAACAAGCACAATTGAACAAGGCCCAGATAGGAAAAAACACAAAAGAAAGAAAATTTACAAACACCCAGAAAGGAAAGATCGAAACTTTAAAGATTGAAATTAATAGAAACCAAAGAGGAATGATCAGAGAAAATTGGTTATGAGCTTTGAGCTTACAAAATTGAGCACGACGGGTCAAGCTGTGATTTCGGTCGTGAAAATGAGCAAAACCAACCACCAGAAATTTACCGCGCCAGAGAGAGAGAGAGAGCAGTGTAATGTTTGAACGGTGCGATTTGTGAGCTTGTGCAGAGTGTTGGACATGAATGGCTTTTAGCACCCAACACAAAATCTTGGGCTCCCATTTTCAAGAGCTTCTCCACCAAGAAAGCCTACATGGCCTTCTTTGCGGTAATATTACCAAGTCCAGTCAGATCATTCCTACTAGTTCTTTTTTACTTTATTCAATCAACTATGTCCGATATTATGTCACACATTAATATACAAAAAATTATTCATATCCAAAAAATACAAGAGTTGTTTGGATTGGAAGAATGAATTACAGGTTTGATTACTGAATTACATCTTTATGAGAATCATGAGTTTCACATTTCATTACAAGGACAATGATTGGGAGGGACGGCTAGCTTTCTGCTTGTGAAACTAGTGATGCTTCTTCCAACTCCTGCGCTGTCAATAGTTTGGTCGAAGGCACGAAGTTTGAGTTGGTTTCCCGAGTCTTCAGATTTCACTGTGAATTGGGTACTGATTGCATCGATAGTTCTGTCAATGAAAACTGATCTTGGCATGTAGTCCTTCATGCGGCATATAAATTCCAAATGATCTCTTGCCTGCAGAGAAAATGATGCAACAGAAATAAAAATTCTAGCAAAAAGAATGGCTTTATCCTTGTTTGTTGATATTAGAGCGAAAAAACAAAACAAAAAATCCTTCTTGCTTGATCAAGATAAGTCTACCTTGCAAATTAGCAATTCATAACACACCATACATCAATACGTGTTCAATGAGTAAAGTTAACAATCAATTCTATCGGAGAGGCGTCCCAAACCTTCATTCTCAAGACTCAAAACAGCATAGAAATTAACAAAGAAAAAATTTGGAGTACTAAAAACTCATGACCTGAGTCTAGTTAATAGCTTACCAATCGATATTTTGGAATTCGTTTTGGAAGCTTCAGGTACGCCATGTTCCTAACCTCGTAGTCCCATAGGAAGGATGTGTTGTGGATCTACCGGTTTTTCATAATAGATTGAGCGTTCCCACCAAACTTGCGGTTACAAAATACATAATCTACAAAATATAATGGAACCAAGATGCTGTTAGCTCATGTTTCCATTCCTCAAGAACAACATAAGAGCATAGATGAAGTAAGAGTATCTATATCACCTATATGCCAGCAACAAAACTTGGTACATAAAGTGTAATGAGCCAAGCGTAAGAAAGATTAAGTTACGAATTTCAAGTATATCCACAAATGCAAGCCAAACAAACAAGAGACAATGAGAGATGAACAAACATACATAAACAGCTGATGAACACAAAGAATTATCATTAATAGTGTTAGAGAAAGGGTTCTTTAGAGTACCATTTTCACAAAGGTGGAAATCACCAAATCCTTGAAATACTCTGCTGTATAATTCACTACTCCAGGACATTATAGATCGCGGATATAGTTGCAAGCCACGAACAACATCCATGTTGCATATGAAAGTGACAAATATTGTTCCATGATCAACAGTAACGGTGCCACCTCCAGTAAACCTCTTAATGACAGGAACCTGATCTCGTAAAACCGGATCAACTTCAAGCAGCTCTGCAAGTTTTCTATGTAGAATATGGAACCCTTTATAAATTCCAAATACAAAACAGTAAATAGATAAATAAATTCACAATCAACAAAACGATTTGATCTACGAATACTCAAATAAGATACACACCAAATCAATAATCAGATTGAACATGAAGCTCATCTTACTCTGAAATTTCCATGACAATATTAGGATTATTGGTTATATGATTAATAATGCACCAATTATCAGACGAGGTTCGGAGCAGTTGCTCCTCTAAATGAAGCTGCTGCAGGATGAAAATTCCTTTTAATCAATGGAAGCCCACTATTTCTAGCTTGTGGAATAGTCATTGAAACCATCTTAAGAAAATCAACACATTACATCCAAAAAGAAACTAAAGTCATCAAATAGTAAACCAAAAATATGAGTTTTACTCTACCAATTCATCGTTCTCATTGAAAGCAGATTCATCATCAACAAAGTTTGTAACTTTCTATTAGGATATGTATACTTGTGAATTGTGATACCAAATGAGAAGTAAATACCCGTAAAAGACACAAACTTTGAAATCCCCAAAGAAGTTTGCGTCATCTTCTTTGCCAGCGGCGGACCAGAGTGGTTGAAAACTCGACAATGGGGCGAAGATTTGGTTGGGTTTGATTGGTGGTTGCAGACTGAGTTGAGTCCAGTGGTCACTGGTGGTTTGGAATAGATGGGTTTGGAATCTTGTTCTCTTTGTCCGTCTTCGTGGTATTTGGGCATGCTGATTTATTTTGTGAATGACAATTGAGAATAACTATATAGACTCCCAGAACTATATAATTCTGACGAATTTAATCTTTCTAATTTTAAAAAAATAATTATTAGATTTTAATCTTATTCATATAATGAGCGGAACCGAGGACCTATAGTCTAACGAATTCAATCAACTTGTTCTCGAATACAAAGCAAATTCTTGAGCACGTATGATTATCGGAAATTTTTTAAGTACTTCTCGTATGTACCAATTAGAGTTATGTATCAAATTGAGAGATATTATGTATATACCGATGGATTCTTATCTATTTATATCTATACTATTATAAAAAGGGAACACTCTTTGTTTTCTGCTTTTGTAAAATTTTCCTTTTATGCCCTTTTTTGATAAAAATTTAATTATTCAAGGTAAAAAAATTAAAAAAACCATATTTTCTCTCCCACACGTACATTCTCCATTTCAAAGTAAGAAATTGTAATCAGTAATCTATACTAATTTTCTTGCACGCGCCTACGGAAGAGGATCACGCTCGTGCGTGCGAATTACTCCTATAACGTAGAATAAATACAAATGCAAACTGTTCTTCGAGTCCTTTATTTTTTCTTATGAATTAACTAATTTTAAAACAAGTGTATCATATAAAAGTATAAATATAAATGATAAATTGTCTATTCGTTATGCACGTTCATACGCATATGTAAAAAAATGCAGTGTTTGCATGTGTGACTTGTTGGTGTATTTATTTAATATATTTTTTACAATTTTTTTGTAATATCGACCAGGTTGCTATTTTTTTGTTTCAATTTCTATGTTTGAATAAATTGTTTGTAGATTAAATAAAAAATATTATGAAAATAATCTGCCCAATTTTTTTTTGAGATATCCAATAAATTGTTTGTAGCCATTCGTTTGTTATGTCGTAGGTGGTTGATTACCAAAGTTTGAATATCATCCACCTTAATGCGCCCTGTTGGATCAATACTAAATTTTACCGTTCCATTTATATATTTCAGTACCATTCCAACTACTCAAGTTTTTTTTTTGGAAATTAAAAAAAAATTAAAAACATCTCAGGATTTTAGATATTACTTGTCTTGAAATTAGAATGAGACCTATATGCCATTGAAGGAAGACAATTCCACTATTAACAAAAGTACTATTAACATGGTTAAACACCGAAATAAAGACCCATCTTACCAAAACAAAAAAAATTGGAGATCCTTATTTGAAAAGGAAAAAAAAATATATCTTTTCTTTGA
Source organism: Geum urbanum (assembly GCA_946800695.1). Lineage (NCBI taxonomy): Eukaryota > Viridiplantae > Streptophyta > Magnoliopsida > Rosales > Rosaceae > Geum > Geum urbanum. Next base: position 45,910,710 of record OX327013.1, read on the forward strand.
TAAAGTTCACCAACTTACTTCATTCGCTCGTCTAGATAAGCATGAAGAAGCAATCCAAAATTTGAGAAGGTAGACAACATTAGTTGATACGAACTTTAGTAAAGAAGTTTAAATTACATTAAAGTGATATAGATTCTATGAGAGTACCATTAAAAGATTAATTAGCTAGACGATGTTGAGAAACCATACAGTTATGTCTCATTCTGGTCCTCCATGGAGGACCTAACTATAATCCTGATTATGTTGAGAAACCATACAGTTATGTCTCCTTCTCGTCCTCCATGGGACCTAACTATAATCCGCTGCCGCAATTCCCACCCCCCCCCCCCAATTGTGGAGATGTCCAAATCTTAACACACAGACAGTGTTTCAGTTCAAACTCAAACAAATGGAATCAATCAACAAAACTTAATATCCAAATCCTAACACACACAATGTTTCGGTTCAAACACAAATAAATAGAATCAATTAACAAAACTTAATATTAACAAAGTTGACAAACCACATTCGTTTGTCTCCCTATAACAAATTATTAACTTTGTGTCCCCCGACTCTCCTCCTGTTATTGAGTAATATTGCACCTTTGATGTTTTTAAAATAACACTCACCAAAAACAATGGCCTGGATAAGCTCTAGGACTAAAGAATACTACTCTATCTTCTACTTTGATCTCCTTCTCTCAAGCATCTATAGAAGTTACTACAGTTAAGAGAATGTAAATCAACCATGAAGCCTGATGCATACTCTGTTGATGATTAAAGACAAAGAATTTTGATCATATACATATGTACTTACATGACCACATTTTAGAGAATCATCATTCGATTCTAATCTTTTTCCTTTGTGACTTTGTCCATTTGAATTGAGTCTGCAAATTGAGTCTGCATAGGTTATGTTCTTGCCACCTTATCAGAAATTAAGGATTCCCATCAAATATTTGCTTCTCTACCCCACGCCCTCACACACACCTCATAATCAATTAGCATAATTCACTTCTCTAAAAGGTAAAACCAAAATGAACAAACAAAGTGAAGGCATACTTATGTTGGCAATCCCTTGTATTGGACAAAACACAATAGACTGAAGGAACATCAATGAAGAGACTGAAGATGTTGACATTGCTTATCTATCTCAATGGAAAAACAAGTTGATCATTCATATTGCATAACACGTTTTCATTTAGGATAACACTCTAGGCATGCATCCCTGATATTCTGGAACGTTTTCATGTGTGATATTTAGCACCTAAGGTTGTCCCTAAATTCAGAATACATGTGCTTGTTTTGTACGGAAGTTGACCTTGCAAAAGTTGTTTTTGAATTATGGAAGAACTTTTGGTGAAAGTTGTTTTTAGGTTCACAAGTGATTTTTTGGTTTTAGTGTGCTGAATATCTGTTTTGCTTTACAGCTGGAACTGCTTTTTGCCTTCTCCAAAGTCTGTCTTTGTAAACAAAACGTGCCTACTTGTTGAATCTGTTTAGCCATTTATGGTATGATAGTTGAAAAGCTTTTCTATCCCAAAACACACTTTGCCTAAAATGAAAACCCTAAAGTTGACTTTGTATGTTGTCCCATAAGCATGCTTTTGTCATTTAAACTGATAACAACTGGTTGGTCTGCTCTGAGTCAGTTTTTAGTCTGCTATAGGGTAGCTTTTGAGCTGTTTAGCATGTTACTCTTTGTTGTGTGAAGCTACTGATCTGTGTTGTCTATATAAAGGATTCCAAGGCAGTTTTGACTCCTTGGTTGAGTGAAACTATTTGTTGAGAGATATTCTTTTCGGGTGATTATTTGAGAACACAAAAACTGTGTTGCTCCTTACTGTGCATATAAGTCATGGATTTTCAATCATAAAAACTGTTTTCAAAACCCATATGCATCATTGCATAAGTGCATTCTATTGAGATAGGTATGGAGATGCTCAACCCAAAGAAGTAGATCAAGCAGATTTAACTGACAAGTAGTTAAGATCTGAGTTGATATTTCTAGATATTTTTCAAGGTGTAAACACATAAGTCAAGTAGTGTAACTCTGTTTAGAACTGGTAGTCAGACTAGTTAGGATAGCATATGGGCTATGCATCCCCAGAGTACAAGAGTCTTGTAATTGTGTGTGTTACTTGATAGTGGAAAAGTTTGTTCCTCAAGAGTTAGGGGCACGCAGTTTTAATCCTGGTTGTAGGATTTTTGCGTTAACAAAAACATTCTTGTGTTATTCTTTACTTACTGTTTTTACAGTTCAAACACTCGTATCCTGTAATTCGGGATATGTTACAATTTTTCTATCCCCGAGTACAATTTAAGTGAAAAAGTGGTAAAAAGCCTATTCACACCCCCCCCCCCGGACTTTCACAAAGATAAAACCAAATTGAATTAGAGAATCAATTAGCATATCTTACCTGTGAGATCAATTAGCAAATTTCTGAGATGCACTTCGATCAACTGCTCTTCTTTGTTGCTACAGCAAGACCAAATTCAAGGAAAATTGATTTTCCCCACATCAAGTTGTTTGGGCAAGTCCACACCGTATCTGTTTCACATCAACTTGTTTACCTCATGTTCGTTCTCAGCGAGGTCCAGTGTTTTTGGTCTGCGCAATATGAATATAAAAATTGCTGCAAGTCAATTTTCTCGGCGTAAAATTATTTTCTGCCATTTTCTTTACTTTTAAATTTGTCTCAGACTTATGAGAATATAAGGGTATTTTAAGGAAATACGAAAGTTCTACCTCTCTAAGTGTCGTAAAGAGAGTTCTTTAATTAATAGAGATTAGTAAAAACTGATTTCTGCTGCTTATATATATATATAAACTGTTTTAATTTGTTTTTCAAACCCAGGGACTTTTGCATTTATTTATTTTTAAATTTATTTTGTTACACACACAAAGTGTGTGTACTTCATCTAGTTATGTTTTAAATGAAACGGAATTTACACCACTCCCTTTTTGTTTCAATTAAGAGCCTTAGATATTTACAAGAAGACAAAGTCTAGTTCACTTTAACACATTCAAACTTCTTTTCTTTTCTTTTCTTTCTTTGAATGCGTTTAATGCGAAAAGCAAAACACATTCAAACTTCAGAGTACAAAATTAGAAGCAATGAAGGAAACAAACCAGAACATCCGGGAAGCTGTGAACTTTGAAACTAGTGCTATGCCACGCTTCCAAAAATGTGTTTTGATGACTTTAGATTATTTGATGATCTAGCAACAGCTATCCTCCATGAGCTTAACAAATTCCATGAAGTCTATGCGTCCATCTCCATTGTTATCAAAGGCCTTGATCATTTTTGCGCATTCTGATTCTGAAGCTTTGGTAAAACCAAGTCCATTGAGAACCTTCTTGACCTCCCCTACATCAATGAACCCGTCGGCGTTTTCATCGAACATGTTGAAGGCTTCTTCCACTTCTTCCAAGCTGAGTTCCTCCTCAAACAAGCCAGCAAAAGTCTCATTTGACCCATGATCACATAGATTTCCTAGTTCCTCCATCACTGATCCTAATTCTCCTATTCTCAGTTTCTTGTCACCCGAGTCGTCGTTCGTGTTTGCTTCCTTGGCCACTAGTCTCTTGTAATTGCAAGCTTTGTGAGAATTGTGGGTTGTTGTGATCTTGGTCTGGTTAACAATTTGTTGCTGACCAGAATTAAGGATGAAGCTTATAGAGAATTGAAATGCATACCTTAGACTTGACATGTGTAGCATGAACTGGACAACGAGGCACTTAAGAATCATTAGAGAAAACAGAACTCCAACAAGTGCAATGGAGCTGGAGGCAACTAGTTCATCCATTAACGTCATCTCCATCTTAAGCAGCAGAATTGAGACCTACTTAAATACCAGATGAGTGAGCTGAGGAAAACTGGCCACTCTTTGGTGTTATATATAGAATTATAGATACGGAACTACGAGTTCAGACTTCATGCAGAGACCTCAAGTAATAAATAAAGTCATTTTCTGTGCTAAAAGATGTGGAAATTACAGTCCCGAGTGACCAAGACTTTGACTTTGAAGTTTCCATGGAAGTAACTTAAGAGATTCGTCACTTTTAGTGTTAATCAAACAGGGAAACTTCCATGGAGTCACTACTGAATTCTCAGGGAGCTAGAGAGAGACTGAGATAGAGGGACAGCCGGACAAGGGAATCAATATTAAGAAATGAGTGTAGAGCTACAGAGAAGTTTCATATGTAAATGTCCAAGTCTTCTGTATCGTCAGGACTCTTATATATTAAAGTGCAACAAGGATTTTCTATTTGCATGTTGATGTAATTAAAGACAAAAACAAAGTTAACATCGATACTATATATATGACTTACGGATTTTGTTCATGTTCATGTTGTTTTGATTTTATACTATATATGACAAAGTTTAATTTATAGCTTATAATGTTTTATTTTTAAGTTGGTTTGTTTTTTTGTCCCTCAACTTTGTACTTTTTAGCCTTTGATTTGGCTGTATGAATAAAATTTTGAGTTGGAACGTGAATTTAGTCTCAATCTTGCTTTTTTTTAAAAGGAAGATAATCTCAAATAATTTACATTAAGTTATGAAGACCTTAGTTTATAGAACATAAGTGAGAAACGGATAAATCATGTAGGCCAAAAAGTCGAAAACACTACCTCTAAGTTCCAACTAAGAGTTACAAATTTTTCAATAAACTAATAATAAACTCGTGGCACTCGACTAAGTTTTAAACCTCGCTAGCTTTAAAAGAAAAGTAACAAACTCGAAAATAATTATCATTTCAACGGTTGAGACTTCTGGGTCCTACATACAACCGAAGTTGTTTATTTGGGCTTCAACGACCCGGAACCATGGGCTTTCACTTCAAGGTTTTGTACTTTTCTAAGGGCCCGTTAAGTAATTGACAACACTGAATCGTGTCGACCCGAATCCAACTGAGCTCTTAAGCTGCGCTCCGAGAAACTGAGAAAGATGAGGCCTTCAACTTCAACCACCACCACAAAACCACCAAAAAGGCGGAGCCGGCCTTCATCTCCGCCGCGAGCAGCAGCAGTCTCCGTCATCGATGACGTCACCAACGACGTCGGCGCCGAGTTTTCCTACTACAACAACCCACGAAGCTTCCCGCACAGCGTGAAGAAGCAATGCTGGGAGAAGGCGGAGAAGATAAAAGGGCGGGACCCAGATCGGTGGCGGCGGGACTATCTTGGAAACACCGTGTTCCGGAAGCTTGTGGGATGCTCCGGTTGCTTATGTCACGATTACGATCACATTGTGCCGTACTCTAAGGTTAGATTAAAGTCACTGTCTTTTAATGTGTTTTTGTGTTTCTGTGAAGTGGGTTTGTGTTAGTTTTGGAAATTGAGGCTCTGTTTGTGATGCATTTGGGTTTATATAAGGTGAAAGGTTTTCGCTTTAATCTTTGTTCTGCATTTTGGAAATGCTTGTGTTTTTGAACTTTGGCATTGCTTAGAATATTGTTCAGTTGCTTTAAATTTATGTTCGGAACCCAGAAATGGTTTTTTCTGAGGCTTTGACTGATTTAGGTGTTCAGTGAAAAGTGTATGAAGGATTGTGTTAGCATGGAGCTGGTTTATTAGTAGATTATTTTGTCATGAATGCGTAAAGGTTTGGGGAGTCTGTGAACTGTGTTGAGTTAGTGCTAATTAGGCAGTGGGATCGATAGGATCTCTAAATACATAAGCGAGTAATGAGTATGCACTGGCTGAGAGATTAGTAGCCGAAGAGGAGTTACATTGTGTGTTCTAGGAAGGAGCTCCGGATTCAGTCTCTAATATAGGTACTAGGTAGGGAGAAGTCATGATTCTACTTGGCTTAGTGTGGCCGTTTTGTGATTGAGTCTGAAAAAAATCATCGTGGATGAGGGTTTCGAATGGTTTCTGCGCGTTCCTGGTTAGTGAAAACTCATCATACTACCCATTTTTGCATTTTCAGTAAATACTCAACTCATTGAGTCAGATCCGTCCTATTTCAGTTCATTTTTGTAAATCAGATTCATGTTCAATAACCTTACGCTGACCCCTGAAATGGAGGCTGATCTTTTGACTTTTCTCATTTCAGGGTGGAGAAAGTACACTGGATAATTGTCAGGTTTTACAGGTATGGACTACTTCTCTTCTTGGGAGCTTGGTTTATTACGTAATGTTATATGCTCTAAAAGTAATGGCTATCCTTATTCTGTATAATAAAGCAGTCAGGTTATTCTCATTCCCTAAATCTCAACCAATGTTGCACAGTATATCTCCATCTTGGTTCATTTATGTGAACTGTGCCACTCATGAGTCTACAAATCCTTATTGAAACTGGAGTTCACCTTGGTTTTATACTTTTCATATGCTGTCTTAAAGAATCAGAATTTTTTTTTATCCATATGTTTCTTCTGTCACATACTGTAGGCAAAAGTGAATAGATCAAAAGGAAATCGTACAGAGTTTTCTAGAGCTGAGCTCATTCAGAAAAGTTCTTACTGTCAGGTTTCAGGTATCCCATGAAACTCTAGAACTCTAGAACTTGTGGGACAATTTTATAGCAGATGACAGACTTTCAAGTCATTTAATAACAGATGACAGAATGTCTTTGAAATGCAGGTCGTGATATGGATCTACTAGAACTTTCAGCCTATGGCAATGTCCGTCCTGCGCAAGAAGATTCATATTGTCGGGTTCCAGGTAATCCCAAGAAAACCCAAAGACATGTGAATGCATGCAACTACTTGTAACATGTGACAGATATGCTTTGAATTGCAGGTCGTGATATTGATCTGATTGGCCTCGCCAAAGGCAATTTCCACCATGCACAAGAATCTAGGGGATGTACAATCCAATAAGCTGTTGTGTAAGCTGGAACTTCTAACATGGAGACTGGAAAAACTAGCTCAGTCAAAATTGTACGAAGCTGCATAGAATGTCATCAGTGATTGTAAGAGGAGCTGTATGTGACAAATGGACAATCCATTTGCTAATCCTCGCTCACAAGGTAAGCTATCTGTAAAATGAAAACCGTAGCAGGTGTAGCTTGTTGACTACACTTGTGATGACTGTATGCATGATCACGATATAAGAAAATTCTTTCTTGGCAAACGTTGACTTCTCACTGCAAATTTATTCTTATGCTTAAGACTAGCTTTAACTGTGTCTTCAGACACAACTTATTGCAAATAGCCGCATCAGCTTGTTGAACTTATTATTTGTTGAACTTATGATAGATGTTGAATGTGTGCTGTGAACATAGGTTGATGATATTACCAAACTAAACATTCATCATTTAGGTCCTTTACGGAAAGATAGAAAGTTGACCTGATATATTCATATATATCAGAAAACCTTACGAATATATGACTCCCTAAAAAGAAATTTAGAGAGGGAAATTTGGTTATAAGACAGGCAAATCAATCCAACATTATAAACTCCAAATGTGCTGCTCCTCCTGTAGAGGAAAAACAAAAGATTAAAGAAAACGTTGGAAGTTGGTTTTCTTTTATTGGCTTCTGTGGGAAAGTGTAACCTCACATCCGACTTTCTATTTAGTGTTTTTTTTGTGTTGTTTTCTTTTTCTGAAGATGCACATCAAATGTTAGAAAAAGCTAAAGAAAATAGACACACCCGAAGAATTTTCTGTTATTCTGATTGAATGCTACACTGTGTAGTGTCTGATACACGTCTTCCACTCCAATTGAGCTCCTGCAATGGATATGAAAATGGCCCAAATGTGTATTGATCATGATGCATTTGCTTGGATGACAGTCTGCAACACTACACATCTATTTCTATCGTAATTTCAAACTAACGCAGGAGAGTAGGTCTTAACTGCATTTCTTGATTTCTAGTACCTTAGTATGAAGTTAGTCTATTTCTATTAGTATCCTTAACAAGAGCCTCCCTGACTAATATTATTCGATGAGAATGACCAACTCATCATCATATGGTACTTGTAGCGTTGCTTAACACAATTATTGATGGTCACATTATTCAGGACCAATAATTGTTCACACTAATAAAAAATTATCACATTTTTTATTCTCTTTTTGAGCATTTGGTTTTTGATGCAGATGTGTTTGAACTTTGAATAAGAGCACTAGACTAAGGGAATAAGATAATAGTGGGAGGTTGACTCTGACTCATAATGACAAGAGCTGCATTTCCACAAACATTTTAGAGTCAAATTTTAATTTATAAGGCACTTGAAATTAAAAGTTATTTGATCATAGAGAAAGTTATGCAGCAGTCGAAATCAGGACCAAACTGATAAAGTGTCCACTTGGTTCTCTAATCTTCCAGCATTCACATGTTGGGATGGCTTTTTAAGGATCACCAGTTTTAATTTGTCCCATAGGCCCATACCTAAACTGTGTTAGGTGTTTGTCTTATAAACAGAGATCAAATACTAGGAACTAATTGCTAATTGAGTTTTTGCTCAACATCATGCACCGATCATAGTTAGTCTCAGGCCTAATCTGTGGTAGGTTATTTTTCTTATAAACGGAGACCATATACTCGAATCTAATTCATTGCTGATCGAGTAATTTGGGCTAGCGTAAGCTTGGCCTTCAGTACTTCGGTCAGCTTTTTTGTGCTGCGGTGTTTAGTGTGGTTTCTAGAAGAATGAAAATTAGGGAAAACATACTCATTAGCTATTTGATCTAGTGGTACTTTTCCATGATTCACGTTCAAAGAAAAAGAGGGAGTCTTCTCTTTCCTTTTGCTTGTTTCTCTGGTGAAATTTGCCAATAATGTAAAGGCTCATGTTAGAGCTGAAATGACATAACTTAACAAACATTTTCCTTTCTTTGATAGCTTTACAAGGTGACTTTCTATGGCTCATTTGTTATAGAGAAGTGTCAATTCCTTCTGGGGTAGGGTTATATCATTAGCATTGCTGCATTAGGCATCAGGTGCCTGTGCTCCACAAAAAGTTGAGCATGTAAGGTCCTATTTCCAGGTCTAGTTTTTCCATCTTACTATGGATAGTCTGGTATAAAAATCTAATGGATATGAAATGGTGATACAGATATTGAACAAACCCTGCCATTATTGTCCTTTGTTTCCCAGAAACTTGAAAATTAGGCATATGGATGAAATGAGATGGGCAGTTGCTTTCATAAAGAAAAAAGGAAAAGAGCAAAAAGAAAAGAAATATAAAAGCAGGAGAGTGCCAAAAGAATTCATGGCATTATATGCAACTTGGGTCCCCTAACAACTCATCTTTACATAAAATGTGGCCTGAATTGCTTGGTTGCACCAAAATATCTGTGTATTTTTAATTTCTTTATTTGGCTTGAAACACTCGTGTCTGATGTATCTACCTTGGTGCTTTACAATGAAATTAGGTATAAGATAAGTTCATTCCACTAAGGTAATCCATATGTTCTTATCAGTGTAGCTGAGTTGGGACTCAGTACACTATCATAGCTTTCAATTGCTCAAATTAATATATGTCCATCTTATCTTTGATGGTGAGCTGAGGTCTGTTGATAAATTGTAAATCCAACATCATCATGTGTTGGATTCTTATTGGCATATGTAAGAGTTTGGTCATTTAAAGATTTTTTTTAAAATTATCTTATCATTGCCTAAGAATTTACTCCCTCTTGTGCTCATTCTTACAGTTGGAGAAGAAAACAAGAGCAAGAAAATATCAGGCGGTCTGCAACTACTTATCTGCAAGTTGCTTAAGGTCCTTTGCAGGTGAAAAGGATAGCAATATTGGACATTATGGAATTTATATTCAAGTTTATCTTAATCCTGGGAGGAGCTGAAAAGATCAATTTTGTTGGATTATCTCCAACTACATTACAACTCTACTTAGATATGAACTTTTTTTGATCTAGAGGTCAGTTTTAGAGCTAGATCAAGTACTTCAGCTCAAAGATCCTTCTTGTCTTGGGACTATAGATCAAAAGGAAGAGAATTTAGAAATGGTGATGTTAAATTTCACAGCTATGTATTTCACATATAGAGATCTGTACATGAACAACAGGAAACTTGGAAAACTAGAGTACATCAGAAGGAATCTGTGCATGCTCTTTGTTACAGGAAGGCAAAAATTAGTTTCCAAACTAGAGCTTCATCCTACATTAGTTCCCCTATCCTACTTAGGAACCACCTAGAGTTGAGACTTGCCTGATGGGGTTGGCTGTCAAAACTCATACGAGACAGGGTGAATCCAACCTCACTATTCCAGCTTTTATGTGAAAATGTTACGTCATAGCCTAAGCAAACCACTTCAGGTGCTCTCGTGGAAGTTGAATGATCTAGACAAGGCTGCTGGGTTGGCTAGCATTGCCGGAGATGTCTCCGGGGCATGTTTCTTTTGATCACCCTTTGCTTGTGATTGGAAGGCCTTAAATAGCCCTTTCCCGCTGCTGATGGCATCGTTCTTTATCCCTAGTGTTGTCCATATTGAACTCTTTGCTGCTTCGTTAGGATCATCAATCCTTAATGTTTTAGGAACCAAAACACAGCCATTTTTCTGTTTGGATGCCTCATCTGTCTCCAAATCCCTCGAATGCTTCCCAAGTGTTGGAGAACATGATGTTGAGTTTGGAGACTTTTGGTTCGGAGAGGTGGGCTGTGGGCTGAACCAAGGAACAGGCACTTGGAAAGGGACAACACAGTTCCAATAAGGTAAAGGAAAGACCGGTACAGGCATCCCCGGAGGGCCAAAAGCCGGTGGAGGAACTGCTGAATTCCATTGATAAGGCCATGGAACACCGGGAAGACATGGAACTTGTGAAGAGAAGCCATTAGCGTTCTGAACTTGTGGTTTCGAAGCTGTTACAGGACTTGGTTCATCTTCAGTCTTGTGAAGACCATTTCGAGTACTAGTACCATTCAGAACCTTTTTATCTGCAAGGTTCAAACCGGAGGCGATGGAATCACTAATTGGCACATCCACGCCAAAGCTGAGAACTCTGCCATTGCTTTTCAATCCAGAGTGATGAGCTCCATTAGGTGCTTCAATTCTAGCTACTTGGAGTGCCTCGGATATCTGGTGGTAATGCGAGGCAGAGTTCTTGTTTTTTCGACGTCCAGCTCCGACTGGCACATTCCTCATCGTACCGCCTGCAGTCCAGTATCTTTGGCAGGCCTTGCAGAAATGGCGAGGTTGATTCACGTTGTAATTGTTGTAGTAACAAAATTTAGTGTCCATGCTATTGCAGCGAGGGCACGGTAGAATGTTGTCCGGCTTCTTCAAGGTTTTATTGGCTGCATCGTTCTCTGTCTTTGCAGCTTTTGATTTTGAGCTCTCTTCATCTATGGAGGGTGTCTTTGGATTCACACTACAATCCGGTAACATTTCTCGGCTTGTCGGATCTTCACTTTTCGGAGGTGAACAGCCATCTTGTTCCGTGCTCTCAGATGCTTTTGTTGATGGTGAATCCTGAAATTCCCTTATTCCCATATGCTTTAGGAACAAGTATTGAAGATTTAACTTCAATCAGAAAGTGTTCTTCTTTCTAAGCAAAACTTGAGTAACCCAATTTCCAAAAAAAAGTTTCAGTATTTTTCAATCTAAACACCAAAATAAGATTAAAACAGAAGTACTGAGGTAACATAGTATCTTAGAACTGAAACAGAACCTCAAAATTGATAAGCACGAAACTCAATTAATTGTGACCAAAATTAAAGAAACTGAGATTGACCCTCAAAAGCTCTCGGCATTTTAAGTAAAAGGTCCTCCTAATTGCGGTCTCTGATGTCGAAAATATTATGGGGCTCTAGGTTAAGTAAAAATATAGTACCCAAATACATATATAGTGCATACTTAGATTCAATTTTAGGGCCTCTTGTTAGTGGAGGCTTTAGGCGCAGGTCTATGAGCATACTTGGATCCAATTTTGGAACCTCTTCTAAGCGGAGGCTCTAGATGCAGGTCTATAAGGCCAGTCCTGGTCCTCCTCAAATTTCAAACACGAACTAAAAAAATAACCTCCACTCTCAGATTCACAGACACAGCTCTCAAGTGTACGTAAACAGAGTAGCTAGAGCTCAAGTGTACCTTCTCTGTCTTTCTCTCCTCGGACTCTTCTTCTTCTTGTTCTTCTTCCTCCACAGGCCTGGTGGGCCCCAACTCCTCGTTTCCGTCAACATCGCCGGCCGGAAGAGGAATCTTCATCCCGAAAAGCTTGATCGCCGGGTCCTTGGTTTGCTGAAGCATCATTATTTGTTCTCCCGTAAAAAAACGCGCGCCTTTTTTCCCGAAGGTGTGGTCTTTACTTTGATGGCGGTCCTTAAAAATGACGAGAGGTGGCCGCCACGTCAGCGAAAGAGTTTGATTCTGAGCCACAAGTTCATGTGGCCTCCAGATTTTCTTTTCTCTAATTTTCCTTATTATGATTCTCTCTCTTTCTCTCTTGCTGTTGTTGCTGCATTTACCCAACGTTCACATTTTCCGACATGGAGTTTCTTTTATCCATCTCTATTATTATGGATAATTTTTGAACCTAAGAAGTCTTTGCAATATCTTGACACTGAATTAAAATCATATAACGTGTTTCGTGGCATGAGCACGAAAAAAAAATTGTATAATATAGACGCGACTCATGCGAGAGATAGCCCTTCTGTCCCTTTTCAATTGCCCAAGCTTTGTTTTCAAAAATAAAAATGCAACAAATTAGAAATGTATTTGATCATTAAATTCTTAATTATCTCGAGTGATTATAGCTATCTAATGAATTAAGTCCTAATCACTTTTGGTGATGATTTTGAACCATTTTTTTGGTATTTCGTTCCCTAATTTTCCCTTCTATCAGTTCCATGTTCAATCTTCAAACTTCAGTTTGATCATGGAAGAAGACTATAGACACGAGTAAAACGAAGCTTTGCCTTATCCCACTTCGAGATATCCAACTTCGTAAGTGCAGGACACGTGTAATAGCATCCCCTATTTTCCTTTATGGCCTTATCATAGTCACTCTGACCTTGAAATTAATCTCTTTCATAAAAAAGCTCCAGGAGGGCGACACGCGTCCAGTAAATATACGTAGGATATAAAAAGCCTTCCTAGAGCTTGAAATGGTCGGATGGTATTTGCAGTTTTGCATTAGTTTAATCACCTTGAAATTATATGTGGATTAAAACGTTGATTAAACAAGGGGGACATAACTTGGGACAAAGTTTGTTTATTAAGCTTGATTTGTTAAATGTAATGAACAACTCCGTGGGCGGTTTAAGGATATTGTAAACTTTCTTTAATATAGACTTGCATCCACCATGCCTCGTTTGGCAATAAAAAAGATTAAGAAAGTGATTAGGCTGGAAATGAGAATAAAATATTTACTAATAATTATTATTTTTTCGAATAAAAAAGAGTTCGTTAAAACTTTCACGGTCGGAAAAGTTTACAAAGACAAGTAACTCTGACTTGAAGATGAAACAAATCAGAAGCAAGAACAATTCTTTAAATCAATAAGCTTAAACTAAACGTCGAACTCACTTGTTCCTTACGTAGACTACGTAAATTATGTATCATAGAATTAAACATACTCCTAAGCACTCAATTGTGGTAGGTATGTTTAAAATCCGTGATAATACAATCCACGAAGGAAGCAAGTAAACCGACACCAAGAGGTGTCTAGATCTCCTTCCCATTGCCCTCATCAATCGAACAAGGAGTCTTGACAGAGTACGTCGGTCGAAGCAAAGCCTCTACACCATTTCCTTTCTTCTTCTGTGCCTCAGATAGACTTGCAAAAGACTATACATTCTCATGAACATAAACTAGTTTAGACGTATTCTTTGACCCCAACGAACGCCCCAGCCTTTTCTTCCTCTGAATTACCTTCTCGTCAGGTATCTCCATAAGATTCAATGATGACGCATTAAACCTATCAGGAAAAGATGGTATTTTCAGGCGCTTTGTTCCCCATTCACAAACAATTTAGCAACAAGGTTTATTTTTAACTTCTTTGGAGAAATCTTGGATCCTGTAGCTCGACATCTTTTCTTTCCAGCTACTTCCTTCTGAACCTCAGATACCTCCATATTACCTCCCTTTAGATGCCTGATAATAATCGAGCTTGCTTTGTGCTTCCTCGGCGCGTCCTCAATAGCAGGAGAGATGATATGATCCTTCTATCTAGGAGCAGAGTTAACACTAAATCTGAAGTCACCATCCAAGTTGCCTAAACCAAAAGCCTTACGAAATCCAAAATCGATATTAATCTTCGGTACAAGATGTATAATCAAAGCCTTTGACGTTTCAATAAACTTCTCATACGAGAACACTGATGTCCCACTCTTACTAGTTGATGACTTTGTCACGGATGCTCCACTACTAGCCACCACCCTCAAACTGGGTTCTCTAAACGTCCTCATAGAAGCTTTTAAACACTTATCGGAGGCATGAAAACCCACATCTTGCACAATGACCTTTCATATTTTCATAGAAAAAAATCAATGTCCACCACAATGCCTGGAGCCAACTTCATAGCTTTCTTGAAGATCACGGGTTTGTCGATAAGATGTGCAATATTCTCACTTGCCTCCTCAACAAATATTGCAATATTCTCATCTTTGTTAAATAAAGGAGGGATGTTCGATATACGTACCCAATAATAGAGAATATTGAAGTTCAAATATGAGAGTGAGGACACTCCATCATATGCCAAGACCACCAGAGGTGCTTCACTACAAGAAAATGAGTCATCACCGGCGAGATTCCGGCCAACAAGGCCGGCGACCGGAAAAGTCGCCGGTAATGTCCATCATTACCGGCGACTTACTCCGTCGCCGGTAATGTTGCCGGAATCTCGCCGGTAATGTGGCCTAGACATTGCCGGCGACTCCAACCGTCGCCGGCAATGTCTAGGCACACATTACCGGCGAGATTCCGGCCGGAAAATCGCCGGTAATGTGCCCTAGACATTACCGGCGACTCCAACCGTCGCCGGCAATGTCTAGGGCACATTACCGGCGATTTTCCGGCCGGAATCACGCCGGAAATGTGCCCTAGACATTGCCGGCGACGGTTGGAGTCGCCGGTAATGTCTAGGGCACATTTCCGGCGAGATTCCGGCGTAAAGTCGCCGGTAATGTGTTCATTTCCGGCGACTTACTCCGTCGCCGGCAATGTGTCTTATATTAGATGCCGGATCGGGCAGCTCGATCATTCAATCATTTTGAGCGAAAAAAATCCAGAGAAATCGAAAGAAGGAAAACGTACGCTCTGAAATCGATCATTATTCGGTATATTGTCAAAATTAAGGCGGGCGTCGAAAACTCGATCAGTCGGGAAGCTATTTATATAGGTACGTAGGTGTATATATACGTATATGTGGTATATATATATGTGTGTGTGTGTGTGTGTTGATCAAATCCAATTCGTGAGATATATATATATATATATATATATGAAATGTTGTTGATGTACGGTCACCGAAACGAGAAAACAGCTTGTAGTTAATCTTGTGTCTGAATCAATGACTGGTATTATCGTATTGTTATCGGAGCCAGACTTAACAGAGATTAGATCGATATATCATTGAGTACTATCATCGAGTACTGAATACGTACTATCATCGAGTACTGAATCGAATTCAGAGATTAGATCGATATATATACATATGCATGTGTTGATTTAATTAGAGTTGAATTGAGAGATCACGTCGATTATTAGTAGTGAATGTGTGTGTATATATATAATTAATACGTAAAATTGTTAGAATTTTCAGGATGGACAAGAGTTGGATGAGCCTCGAAAGATGGGATGTCAGATATCACGAGGGAATTAGGAGTTTTGTGGATTTTGTGAAGGCTAATTGTGGAGACACTACACTTCATTATTGCCCGTGTAAAGAATGTAAGTGTTTCAGCGATCGATTTCGATTTCCCATTGATAAAGTGCAGAGGCACCTGAGTAAATACGGGTTTTGGGATAAGTACACTTGTTGGATTTATCACGGTGAAACATCGGTAGCGGGTCCGCATGATCATGGACAATTTGGTGAGAGGGCCAGTCCACGCTATGATTATGGACATTTTGCTGAGAGGGGCAGTTCATCCTATGATCCAACATCGATGTTAATCAATGATATGTTTCCTCACGAGAGCGGTGTATTTGCTGATGAAGCACCAAATGTCCCTCCCGTCGTTGAGGGTTTCCCCCATATCGAGCCAGTCGAACCATTACCTGGAGGTCATGCCAACACAAGCGGTATGGACAAGTACAACAACCTGATTGCATTGCAACAGACTCCGTTGTACGACGGTTGTAGTAAGACTGTTCTTGAAAGTGTGATGGGAGTGATGCAGCTAAAAATGGAGAACAAAATGTCTGTCAAAGCTGTTGATTCTTGGTTGAAGTGGACTGCTTCGCTACTGCCACCCGGTCATCGTCTTCCTACCACTCATCATAAGGTGCGACATATCCTGAAAGATCTTGGGCTTTCCTACATCAAAATCCATGCATGCAGATATGATTGTATTCTCTTCTGGGGAAAAGATCTCGAAGACCTTGAAGCCTGCCCGGTATGTTTTACAGAAAGGTATAAGTTGACTCCTGCAGGCAACAAGAAAGCTGTGAAGATACTTCGATATTTCCCGCTTATTGATAGGCTGGAGCGGTTGTTCATGTGTGCTTTCACGGCCGAGGCAATGAGATGGTGGGCTGAGAGGAACTTGCCTGACGATGACACCCTTATACACCCTTCCGACGGAGAGGCTTGGAAGCACATGGTCAGGGAGTTTGATCATTTTGCAGCAGAGGTCCGAAATGTTTGGCTAGGGCTCTCATCTGACGGATTCAACCCTTTTGGCAACATGAGTCTTCAATACAGTATATGGCCAGTTATTTTGGTACCGTACAACCTTCCACCATGGATGTGCATGAAGAAGGAATACAATATGCTCACTCTGTTAATTCCGGGCCCGGGTTATCCAGGAAAGTGTCTCGATGTGTATTTGAGGCCTTTGATTGAGGAGCTTAAGTACCTGAGTGAGTGTGGCCACCCCACTTACGATAGGTTCAAAAAGGAGATGTTCCAGATGCATGCCATGCTTGTTGGCACCATCAGTGATTTTCCTGCCCGCGGTATGTTGTCGGGCAACGTTACCAGGGGTTACAGGGCTTGTTCAGAGTGCATGACGGTTGATTGTTGCAGTCCTCATTGCAGTAAAATTGTCTCGATGCGTCACCGTTGTTGGCTTCCATATGATCACCCATTTAGGCAGGATCCAGACGCGTTTGATGGGACTGTTGAAACTGGTGTGGCACCCAGGCGATGGACAGGGGACGAAATTTTGGAAGTGTTGAATGAATACGATTTTGGCCAGCTGAGCAATCATCCTGACATAGTGGCGTCAATTCCAGAAAAGCCCGAAAGGTATAAGTTTTGGACACACAAGAGCATATTCTGGGAACTCTCCTACTGGCCCAGGTTGCCTATCAGACATTACCTAGATGTCATGCACATAGAGAAGAATGTGTGTGAAAGTGTGGTGGGCACAGTTCTTAACTTGGAGGGGAAAACAAAAGACATCCCTAAGGCACGCATTGATCTTAAAGCAATGGGTGTGCGGAAACATTTGTGGTTAAGAGATGGTAAGAGAAAAATGCCGCAAGCTCCGTACACCGTAAAGCCGAAGCATAAGCATGAAATTTTTCGGTGGCTGAGTAATGTCAGGTATATATTCGATCTTATGGCTATGTATGAATTTGTCCTTAAATTTTTAGCGGAGTATATATGGTTATATGCGAGAAATATAATTGGTCCATATATATGGCTTCATCTATATATATATGCAGGTATCCTTATGGCTATGCAGGAAATATAAGCAGGTGTGTTAACTTCCGGGACAATAAGATGTACGGATTAAAGAGTCATGACTGCCATGTACTGCTTCAACGCCTTTTCCCTATTTTCATTCGAGGGTACATGCCCAAAGAGGTGGTGGAGCCGTTGGTGGCCTTGTCAAGATTCTTTCAGAAGTTATGCACCAGGGAAGTTAAAAAAGCAGACCTCAGGGAGATGCAAGATGACATCATTTTTATCATGTGCAAGCTTGAGAGGATATTTCCCCCAAATTTTTTCGACATAATGCCGCACCTGATGATCCATCTTCCCGAACAATTGTTGCTTACCGGTCCCGTACACTACACTTGGATGTATCCCATGGAAAGGTACAAATGATTCATAAATTTGGTTTGCCTATGGTTTTTATATGTAATGACTTCTGGTTAAGTAAGTTAACATGTACTTGTTAACTTGTAGACAATTGGGAGCCTACAAGGACTATGTGAAGAATAAATATGCACCTGAAGGGTGTATCGCTGAAGCATATCTTGCGCACGAGTGTGTAACGTACACCAAAGTGTACCTCGAAAATGTAGAGGACCCCCAACAACATATGCCGATAGATGAACCCCAGTTCAACCTTTCTATCATCTCCAGTGACGTGGTAGTACAGGGAAGCTTGCCAAAGTCGTACAAGTTGGATGGAAATGAGGTAGCCATTGCCCACTGGTCGGTACTGATTAACTGTCAAGAAGTACAATATTGGAAAAACTATCATCTTCACTGCCCTGCTATTGCCGGAAATGTTGATTACCACAACAAGACGTTTGCAAACTACTTTGGTCAATGGGTAAGTATATGTGTATATGTCTATTTTTATATATATATCCTTACATAGCATGTATGTATGTACGTGCTTTTGTGGTTTCAAGATGACATAATTTCTTCTGTACGTATTAATATATGGACGTTTTCAGATGAACCATGTAGCAGATGATGGTTGCCCAGAGTGGTCAAACGAATTGAGGGTCCTGGCGATGAAACCGATAGCTTCAAAAGTTTACTCGATGTGTCAGGTCAATGGCGTGAAATTTATATGTGAAAATCGAGACGACCGACTGAAAACACAGAATTGTGGGGTGATGGTCCATGGTGGGCAGGATGGCGTTGACTATTACGGTGTCCTTCATTCAGTTGTTGAACTAATTTATGGGAACCGCATGAAAGTGCACTTGTTCAAATGTAGATGGTTTGATACTAGCCCGGAGAACACAAGGACCGATCAGTACGGAACATTTTCGGTGAATACTGCTACTACCTGGTATGAAGATGACCCTTTCGTTCTTGCCTCATCAGTAAAACAAGTGTTTTACCTGGACGATCTTCTTAACAAAGTCCCATGGAAGGTGGTTAACCATGTTGCTCATAGAAACATATACAGTGCTGCCACACTTGGTGATACCGCAGATGATGAGGAAGTTACTGCATACCAAGAGCCGAACGCTTTTGACATTCCGGAATCATCTACGATTCGCCTTAATAATGTGAGATCTGGGAGTGTGGTTCGAATTACTGGAGCAGAACTTCTCGATGTTAATCTATATGAAGTTGACGCTGATTCAGATGACGAGGAGCGGCACATATTGCCAGAGGTTACCTATGAAACCGAGTCAGACTCAAGTGATGAAGATGATTACGATTATCATCCTTAGTAGAGATGGAAATTGTAGTCGGAAAATGTGCATAGCTGGAAATGGTACGTACGTATACGGAAAATGTAGTCGTTAATCGTACGTATACGAAAATTGATAATCGAAAATGTAGTCGAAAAATGTAGTCGTTAATCGTACGTATACGGAAATTGATAATCGAAATTGTAGTCGGAAAATGTAGCCGGATATCGTAGACGGAAAATGTAGTCGTTAATCGTACGTATACGGAAATCATTAATCGTACGTATACGGAAATCATAGTCGTTAATCGTACGTATACGGAAATCGTAGTCGTTAATCGTACGTATACGGAAATCATTAATCGTTAATCGGACGTATACGGAAAATGTAGTCGTTAATCGGACGTATACGGAAAATGTAGTCGTTAATCGTACGTATACGGAAATCATTAATCGAAAATGTAGACGGAAAATGTAGTCATTAATCGTACGTATACGGAAATTGATAATCGAAATTGTAGTCGGAAAATGTAGTCGTTAATCGTACGTATACGGAAATTGATAATCGAAATTGTAGTCGGAAAATGTAGCCGGATATCGTAGACGGAAAATGTAGTCGTTAATCGTACGTATACGGAAATCATTAATCGTACGTATACGGAAATCATAGTCGTTAATCGTACGTATACGGAAATCGTAGTCGTTAATCGTACGTATACGGAAATCATTAATCGTTAATCGGACGTATACGGAAAATGTAGTCGTTAATCGGACGTATACGGAAAATGTAGTCGTTAATCGTACGTATACGGAAATCATTAATCGAAAATGTAGACGGAAAATGTAGTCGTTAATCGTACGTATACGAAAATTGATAATCGAAAATGTAGTCGAAAAATGTAGTCGTTAATCGTACGTATACGGAAATTGATAATCGAAATTGTAGTCGGAAAATGTAGCCGGATATCGTAGACGGAAAATGTAGTCGTTAATCGTACGTATACGGAAATCATTAATCGTACGTATACGGAAATCATAGTCGTTAATCGTACGTATACGGAAATCGTAGTCGTTAATCGTACGTATACGGAAATCATTAATCGTTAATCGGACGTATACGGAAAATGTAGTCGTTAATCGGACGTATACGGAAAATGTAGTCGTTAATCGTACGTATACGGAAATCATTAATCGAAAATGTAGACGGAAAATGTAGTCATTAATCGTACGTATACGGAAATTGATAATCGAAATTGTAGTCGGAAAATGTAGTCGTTAATCGTACGTATACGGAAAATGTAGTCGTTAATCGGACGTATACGGAAAATGTAGTCGTTAATCGTACGTATACGGAAATCATTAATCGAAAATGTAGACGGAAAATGTAGTCATTAATCGTACGTATACGGAAATTGATAATCGAAATTGTAGTCGGAAAATGTAGCCGGATATCGTAGACGGAAAATGTAGTCGTTAATCGGACGTATACGGAAAATGTAGTCGTTAATCATACGTATACGGAAATCGTAGTCGTTAATCGTAGTCGTTAATCGTACGTATACGGAAAATGTAGTCGTTAATCGGACGTATACGGAAAATGTAGTCGTTAATCGGACGTATACGGAAAATGTAGTCGTTAATCGTACGTATACGGAAATCATTAATCGAAAATGTAGACGGAAAATGTAGTCATTAATCGTACGGATACGGAAATTGATAATCGAAAATGTAGTCGGAAAATGTAGCCGGAAATCGTAGACGGAAAATGTTGTCGGATATTCTTCGGGAAATAATGACATTACCAACGAGTTGACTCGTCGTTGGTAATGACATTACCAACGAGTTATAAGCAACTCGTTGGTAATGACATTACCCACGAGTTAACTCGTCGTTGGTAATGTCATTACCAACGAGTTGCTTATAACTCGTTGGTAATGTCATTACCAACGAGTTGAAGTCGTTGGTAATGACATTACCAACGAGTTATAAGCAACTCGCCGGTAATGTCTTCTGGTTTGTGATTTTATCCAGCCCGAGCCTTTCATTTCTCCTCCTCTCCCTCTCCTCCTCCTCTCCCTCTCCTCCTCCCAAATCGGTCCGGTGAGTGTCCTCCTCCTCCTCTCCCACTCCTCCTCCTTATCCTCTACTCCTCCTCTCCCTCTCCTCCTCTCCACCGATCCCCTCTCCTCTCCTCCTCCGAAAATCTCCTCCTCCCCTCCTCCCCTCCTCCCCTCCTCTCCTCCCCTCACCATTGTAGGTGGAAGAAAATGGCAGGTCCGATCCTCTCTCTCTCCCTCTCTCTCTCTCTCTCAATTTTTAATTATTTTTTTGCATGTGTATGTGTATGTGTATGTGTATGTGTATGTGTATGTGTATGTGTATGTGTATGTGTAAATTAATTAGGGTGCTAAGTTGGAAATTAGGGTGATAAGATCTAAATTAGCATGTATGTATATATGTGATGTATATATATATTTAGGTATGTGAATATGAAGTGATGTATATATATATGTGAAAATTATGTATAAATGTGGTTTGGATGAATATGTGATGTATATATATATACGGAAATTAA
The DNA here is from genome assembly GCA_946800695.1 of Geum urbanum. NCBI lineage: Eukaryota > Viridiplantae > Streptophyta > Magnoliopsida > Rosales > Rosaceae > Geum > Geum urbanum. The sequence goes on from OX327013.1 coordinate 45,932,671, forward strand.
ACCTAATTAAGATGCATGATATATATATGTGTGAAAAATGTGGAAAATTAATTAGGGTTTGTGATTTGGATGAATATGTGATGGATAAATTTAATTAAGATGCATGATGTATATATATATACACATCGAATATGTATAGTCGTTAATTTAGGTGATATAGTTGTTAATTAATCGTATAAATGAAGGTGGAAATCGGGATCGGGACGGTTTGGAACCGGAACGGTTTGGAACCGGAACGGTTTGGAACCGGAACTTATTGTAACTGGAACCGTTATGTTACAAACGGTTCCGGTTACAAACAGTTCCGGTTTCAAACGGTTCCGGTTCCACACCGTTCCGGTTCCGATTTGTTATAGAACCGGAACGGTGTGGAACCGAAACTGTTTGTAACCGGAACCGTTATGTTACAAACGGTTCCGGTTACAAACAGTTCCGGTTTCAAACGGTTCCGATTCCACACCGTTCCGGTTCCGATTTGTTATAGAACCGGAACGGTTTGGAACCGGAACTGTTTGTAACCGGAACCGTTATGTTACAAACGGTTCCGGTTACAAACAGTTTCGGTTTCAAACGGTTCCGGTTCCACACCGTTCAAACGGTTCCGATTTGTTATTGAACCGAATCCATGACTATTACGATGTCCAGGAGGTTTTGCGGCTAATTGGCTTCGGAGAGGTTCCCGAAATAGTGGAGGGAACAGTAGTCAAGCTTCCTCCTCGGCCGCAGTTAGCAACACGCCCAGTGGGCCAATGATGACTGCTCGCACGAGAGCCTTGCTAGAGGCGCGAGCTGAGGAGGAAGCTGCACGATCAAGAGCCGTCGAACCGGAATTCGAGGCTCGAGCCTCAGTCTCTAGACGCTCAATCAGCAGACGTCCCTCCGGTGGCAGAGCCTCAGACGAGCGACAGTCAACGGGGGCATCAGAAACTCCCTCAATCCGAATGCCCCATATTCGGATGGTGCCTACTCCCGTTTCACGGGAATCATCTGAGGCACATGGTGGTGCTGACGCCTCATCGTCCAGGCCTCGTCTATCTCCGCCGTCCGGTCTCTTCCTACCCGACGAGATTCCTGTCATCCCTGAATTCGATGATAGGGGGATGCCTGTTTATATTGAAGGACGGCCGGATTTCCTGACCGTGGAGGAAGCGTATAACTTCCTCCCGTTCGACCCCGTGTATCTTTGGAGTGTGAGGTGCACCAACCAACAAACGGACGATGCAGGTAAATTTTATTTAACATCAGATTGATTACTTAATTATTACTTAAGACTTGCGATTGGTTCAATTAATGATATCAATTTGTTGACATTGTTTTATTAGGCAATTTCGTTAATGGGACTGGAAAACGGAAAGGGGCTAGAGGCACCTGCACCGGGAAGAGACTTGAGCAGGCCACCGGCGGAAGGAAAACGCCCATAAGGGCCAATGAGGATGGCGAGGTGATCGAGGCATTCGACACCACGCGCAAATATGTCAGCATGGCCGGTGCGATCGTGCGGGACAAGGTCCCAATGCTTTGGCCAGATTGGGAATCTGTGCCTATCTACGTGAAGATGCAAGTGCATAATGCACTCAGTGTGAGTAAAATCGTATTTTCATTACGTAAATTTTACATTTATTAATTAAGTCCACTTAAATATATAATTTTACCTTTTATATATTCATATTGCAGGTGTGGTTTGACGTGGATGAAGTTCTTATTCACACGTGGGTAGAGCGTCAACTACATAATCGGTGATGTGCTTCCACTTATTTGAATATATATCGAGTTAGATTTTTGTTTATCAACTGTTTTAATATCTCTAACTTTTTTTCCTTGTTTTAATATAGGTATAAAGAGTGGAAGAACGAGCTTTCTTCCCATTACACTGTATACAAGGAGCTAGGCCGAGGTTCTACTCCTAGCGAATTCCGGTTTAGGGAGTACGAGTGGCTGTGGCTGATAGCCCACTTCGAGCACCCCAAAGCTCAGGTATGCATCCTTAATATATCTTACAAGCCTAATGTATCGTATCAGATTGAAATAGTTAGTTACTAATTTTTTTCCATATGTTTATCAAACAAGGCGATTTCGAAGACGAACCGGGCGAATAGATTGAAAAACACCAGGGCCCATCATGCAGGTTCACTCAACTACATGGGTTGGTCGACTAAGGCGCAGCAACAACAAGAAGTGAACCCCTTGGTGTATATTCATCAGAAGTTCTATCCGCAATGCCCTGAAGAAGCGGTAAGTCTTTCGCCTCTCCATGTGTTAATAAAACTATTTTTCGATATTAATAGATGTTGTTAGTTAATACGTTGTTCATTTTCGCTTTTCAATTAGGCGAGAGTGGAGGAGGCGACGACAGAAGTGACCATGAGTATAGCTCGGACTAACCATCCTGACTGCTCCGAGGAAGAAGTCACCCAGTATGCCTCTCAGATCGATCCGCTTGATCCCCCGATAGCGGCTCAGATCATGGCAAAAGCGTGCGGGACTGGAAAGAATACCTACTACTGTAGGGGAATGGGCTCGGCGGGCGAAGGAGTATTGAAAACCACTTCACAATACTCTACCGGGTCAAGAAGTTCAACTTCTAGTCGTAACCTCGCAGCGGAGCTTCATAGGACGCAGAGGGAGTTGGAGGAGCAAAAGAGGCAGATGGCCGAGTACCAAATGCAGCAGACACAGGTGCAGGCTCAGATGTACACATGGATGCGGACGATGTACGAGGCTCAGACTACCGGACAACCGTTCCCCACACCTCCCCCAGACCCGGTCCCTCCGTTCCCTAGCTATCCACCACCACCACCGCACCAGTCAACGCCAGAGCAAGACCAAGGTAGCCACCGGAATTCAAATGAGTACTTTGATTACTTCGACCCTGACCCGCAAGTTCCTCGACCCTGACCTGTAGTTGTAGTTAATTTTCGTATCGTCGTTGCTATTTGTACTGTACGTTGGACATTTATGTGTACTGTTGAACTTGTATGATTGTACGGTTTATGTCTTTCAATGCAGGTTCTGGAATTGGGCCCAATCCAGAACCGCGTTTTTTTTTCAAAATTTTTTCTGACATTGCCGGCGACATGGACCTCAGTCGCCGGCAATGTCACAAATTCCGGCCACGGCGGCGGAACCATTGCCGGCGACGGTGTCGCCGGCAATGTCGGAGACATTGCCGGCGACTTGAGTCGCCGGTAATGTCTCCGACATTGCCGGCGACACCGTTTCCCGTCGCCGGCAATGTTAACACCGGCGGGAGATTTCCGGCGACGTCATTGCCGGCGACTCGTCGCCGGGAATGACATTTCCGGCGAAAAAAATAGACAAGGCCGGCGACCTCCCGTCGCCGGTAATGTCTCCTTTTCTTGTAGTGCTTTCTGATAATGCCATGAACTACCTCGCAAGACTTTTTTCATGTCCCAAACTGAGTCCAAAATGAGCAACAGGATTCCGTTAGGTTTTTCTTGCACACAAAAGTTACCATCTAAGAGCCAAACATGACAAAATTGTTGTCGAAACTCTTTTAAATCCACCATTTCGCCAAGTACTTTGCCCGCGATGAAAACTTGTAATTCCTGAGAAGAAGAGACGATCAAACGACAACTTACGTACACAGTCCCCGTGTCGAGAGCCAAGGCGAAGGAAAAGGAGGTTGAGACCTGATCAATGGTGTTAGACATGTTCTTGAACAAAGGCATCGATGAGTGCGGCCCTGATTTTCTCGACTTAGAGAGAAACTAGGGTTTTTCTGCCTATTTTTAGTCTTGTTGTTTTATATATTTACTAATCATCGTTGTTAACTGTTAAGCCATGATTAATTGATTATAATGCATTATAGTGTGAGATGGGCTTCATCATAGTTAAAGAGTAAAGACACAACCTAACCCTAGCCCGTCTGTTGTGCATGTGAGACCATATTCTCATTTTGTGTCCACATTTCTGGCCCAATATAAACGGAGAAAAGAACTCTTTGTCAGTTGGTCCCAAATGAAATAAAAAGGAAGGGAAACTGGTCGGAAGAAAGATCTTTGTATTTTTTATTGATAAATTTGAATCTAATGACAATTAAACACAACCGAGTATAACTCAATTGATCATCGGTTTGTAAGAAAACATACCACTAAGATCACGGATAAGAAATGACGTTTTCTTGTGCCTCTCATGTGTTTACATGTAAAAGACCTGCGAAGATGTTCAATGTTATGAACGCATCCGAAAGAGTCGACTAAAGTTAGTGTGATGATGAAACATCCATGCATATAACTAAATAGCAGAGATTATATGAGTTAGCTAGTGCTTTTGGAAATGCAGTTGGCATGGCCCTGCCTTTAGCTTTTGTTACTTGCTTTTCTCAACCATTTCGGATGTTAAGGCTTTAAGGTTCACATTTTGTTTACTTAATCAGTATGTATTGTAACCTTTTAGCTGGAATTGGCTGGCTCTTACATCAGCTAACTCAGTTGACTTCATTGTCAATACTACTTTTACCGACATCTCATAATTCGTTAAACATAATGTTAGCTAGTGTGAAATGTGCCACCCATAATTTGGAACTATGTCCCTGATATATGTATACGAAGTCAAACATGCATGATCTCCAAAAACCAAAACAGATCACTAATTTGTCTGCTGAGATAGTCAAGAAGAGTGTCTAATGAGCTATACCGATGATCATCACAACCAAGTTAGACGTCCGATTAAGTCGACTTATTTAAACTACATAAGTCACGAAGTCGATTTCGTCTAGCTAGCCTGGACCTTCTAATAGGTTTTTAAACAACTTTTTCTTGCACTATCATAGAAGTGTTGTGCTTTGTGAGTGTGAACCACTCCCAACTTTTCAAAGCAAGCATTTGCGCAATTGGGAATTGCCAAACAGTTGCAAACCATCTAAAACAGATCTTCTTTTAGCTAGTGATCGACCCAAAACACCCATGAGCTATATGTGTTAGCTCTACATGCAATATCATCCAATTAACCAGATCATGTTGCAAGCTTTTCTTGCTAACCATGCCAAGACATTAGTCAACCAAGTCATACTTCATTCCCAAACCTGCCACCACATTTGGTGGCCGTTGTTTGTTGACATGCCACTAAAATGGAATGACAGAAACAAGAAGAAGGTTCATACCTTGCTTTTTTTTTTCACTGAAACTTCCTCTTCAATTTCATGAGCTCCAATTATGATTCCCACTAGCTGATTTACGAAATCCAACTCAGTGCATGAGCTCACCCAAGTCTAGCCACCACAACATTTTTGTGTCACGCTCCACTTATTTTGCAGCCACATTATATTGTGTTTGTGCAGTTGTGCTCCCTAACTAGTCTTCCCCTCTTCTTAAAAAAATATCAAACTCCATGTTCATTCCACCTTTTTGACTTTAAACAGTATAATTGCTTTCCCCGCAACACAAACAAGGTCCATATAGGAAACCCTCGTTGTAATTCTATGTATAAATTGAGTGCTACTGCTTTTCTGAGCCTCCACATTCATCAACACAAACCTAGCTAGCTTGTTCAATCTGCAACTTCGTTCAGCAGCCATGGCAAGCACAACTCTCCTTCATCTACTTGTGATCTTTTTAGGGTTTTCTCATCTTCTATGCCTCAATTCTGTCCCAGCTACAAGTAAGGATCTTAATCAGGACCTCAATCTCAGTTTCCAACTCATTAAGTTTCTTGCTCTCAAGCTACTTGGATCTTTCTTCTGACATGTTACTTTTGGTTTCAGGAATCGGAGGCCTAATGCATGTCGAGCCTGAAGTTCATCAAAGCACTGCAGAAGATAACAAACTGGTACTTATCAAACCCATTGGTGACGTATAGTTATTCTATAGTTCTATACAATCCTTGTTTGCCATGGTGTTTTCAGTCACGTACTGATGCATTTGGTTTGGTCTATGTGATCTGCAGATGCCAACAGAAATGAAGGTTAATGAAGAAAGTATGAGCGGGAGAATGGTTGTGGAGCTGAATGACTACCCTGGATCGGGGGCCAACAACCGCCACACGCCGAAGCCGCAATACGGAAGATGTGTTGATTGCTAATTCGATCAGCAAGATTTCCAGCTTGATCTAATTAAGTATAGATTTTTGTTCTATATATATGCACGTGGATTAGATTATCGATCTATCAAGCGCTTAACTATTACAGATTTAGTTTGTTTAGGAGGAGCATATGCATGCATGACTGTAACTGTAGAACTAGATGCACAAATGCATTATATTTATGTGTGTATCGATCGAGAGGTGTCTGCAATATATATATTTTGAAATACGTTTTTTATATAGATGTGGACGTATGATCGAATATGTATCAGTACTAAAATGAATGGGAGGAACTACTTTTTTATGTACGTAGCTGATAAACGTAGTGGCCAGTGTTTATATGCATGCATATACTAGTTTCTAACTATCATACATGCATGATATTGGTATTGTATTTTTTTTTACTAGAATGGGGTAAGTAAAACTGAAATCAACAGTAGAAAAGATCACTGCTATACTCAGTAAAACACACAACATGATTGGAAAGATCCTCAAAGGACGAATATATAGAAGCTAATTATTGCTATATATCCTCTTTGGTAAACAACACGCATCAGACCGAGTTGGTGTAAATATCTCAAAGCAATATCGGTCTCAAAGCAAGTGCTAATTGGTTTGGTGTAAGATTTCCACTCTGATTGCTAACTTGGACAGTATATGCTGCAAAGCTGCTGCGAGCACTAAGATGTAATTAATGGGTATATAGATGATAATATGAATCATTTAACTAGTGAAACGTATCTATCCAAATCCTACTTATAATAAGGCAATGATGGTGATCTGGAATCTGGATGTTGGAGCTAGCAGTATAAACACACTATTTAAGCACATGATCTTTCTAACATGGTCGATCTCGTAACAGTGGCAACACCCATATCTCAGTCTGCAGTCCGTAACACTTCTTTCTTGAAGTCCAAATATTGCTCTCTTTATCCTAGCCTTGCTTCACTAGCTTAGCTTAATTTCAACATGCAAATTGCCAATACAATATCTCCCTATGCGCGCGTACATACCTTGTTGTGACTCAAGTTACACTAATCGAGGATATCTACCGCAATGGATTTGTGGAACATTTATACCATCATGTTGAATATGAGCGATTATAAAATTTTGATAAGAGAATTGGGCGGTTATATTTCCTCATCAGTGATATCACTAAACACCAAAGTCCCTCCAAGAATCCCAAGTTAAAAAATTATTAGGCGGGTTTTGGTTGTGCATATGTGGAAGCTTCTCATTGGATTACTGAAGTACAAGAAACAAAACAAAAGCCTTTTTCCATTCAAAAAAAAACCCTAATAAAAAATTATTAGGCGGGTTTTGGTTGTGAATATGTGGAAGCTTCTCATTGGATTACGCAACGACGACGTCCGCGGTCCCAACTATCCCTAAAATTCGAAATTGACCCCAATTCTGTTTCCTGTGAAATCAAAATCACTCAAGAGAGAGAGTTAGAGTCGAGATCAAAATCCACAATCGACACAACAAGGCCATACCCTAAGTGTTTTATTGAGGTAAATAATCGCTCTTTGTCTGTTAAATAATTCTGGTAGTTCGTTTCCAGGCTAATACTGAAGAACCCTAGCTTCACCGATTTGGGGATTTTCTGATTTCTGCTGTTTCTCTCAATTTTCCGACACAAGATCGCAAATTTAGCCGGAAATGACCAACACCAAGAGAACCCAGATCGATTTCGACGTCGACGGTGATAATGACGTCACCAAAGTCCAGAAACTCTGCAATAATGGGGATCCATCGCCGTCCTCCCCCGCCGTTGACCAAGCCTGCCCGGAGTCATGGGCCTTCTTCTCTCCGCGGACGGTGGTCCTGACCCCTGATCAGTACAAGCACTGCTCCCAGGCCCTTAAGATCTTCAAAGACAAGCTCGAAAACCCGCGCCAGATTGCCCAGGAGTTTGACGAGCTCTACGAGCAAGCTGCCGTCGAAAAGAGCTGCTATGTGGGTCTCAGCAGCGCTAATTGGAGAAAGAATCGGTACGACGATAGTGCCTTTCTACGAGAACAGGGTTATTCTGAAGGGCAGCCGGAGTGGTGGTGACTACATCAATGCCAGCTTCATCACCACGAGTATGACAAGGTTTATTGCGACGCAGGGTCCGCTGCCGAATACATACGAGGATTTCTGGGAGATGGTGATCCAGTATCGCTGCCCTGTTGTGATCATGCTCACTAGCCTGGACATGGGCAAATGCGGAGACTATTTTCAAGCAGAAGGCGAAAGAGAGATCGGCAACGTGTGTATTGTGACCAAGTGGATGTCAAATGACACTAATTCTTCGCTAGTGTTGCGGCTTTTGGAGGTGAGGCGTAAGGACAAGGAGGAGGAGGAGCTGGCTGTATCGGTGTTGCACGTGCATTATCCCCAACGGCCTGACCATGGAGTTCCCTTAGACACGACTGATGTACGCCAGATCTTGAGAGGGTTGATATACCGAGTTGCGCCGTAGGAGGTTGAGGTTGGGCCTATCGCGGTGCATTGTAGTGCAGGTATTGGGAGAACCGGGACGTACTGCACAATCCATGATACAGTGAAGAGAATTCTTTCGGGGGACATGTTTGCATTGGATATTGTTGGTACTATAGCCACAATGAGGTCTCAACGGGATGGGATGGTCGAGACGCTGAAGCAATATCGGTTCTGTTATTCGGCCATTGTCGATGAATTGGAAGACATCATCTCAAATCATCGTGGAGATGAACATATAGTTGAATGATATCAGCTTTTACCGTCGGCAGCTGCTTTGATAAATATCTCATTGTGAATTGTGAATTCTTTCTTGGAGGCTCTTTGCCGTGGCGAATTATTTGTAGATTGAAGTGGTTTTTTTTTCTTATCACAAGTTGTTCCACTTGAAATGCTATGCTGCTTTGTTTTGGTTGCAAATTCAAGCAGACTAATGAGCCTAATCACGGATGTATTTATTGTTGTTGACTTTTTATCATATTAGTTTATTTAGTTAATAGTTATGCCACATGCCTACTTCGATAATCATATTAGTTATACAAAATAGTTACGTTGAAAAATAGTAAAGCACAATGAATATGAAAAATTTAACCATAACTTAAACGGCTCGTAAACTATAACTAAATATAATAAAAGAGCTCTAGGTCTGTCAAGGGGCAGATCCGAAACGGATCAATTTAAATTCAAATTTGTTTAAAGTGAAAAAAAGTTAGACTCGATCCGACTTGTTTATCAACGGAACAAATTCGAACGTGTTTATAAACATACTTTTTTTATATTACAAATTGACCCGTGATTTATACAGTACCTATGAGGGTTAAGACAAACACCTAACTTGAACGTTCCTGTGGCTTGAAGGTAATTAACTCAAGTTACTGTCTCCACACATAGTACCTAGGAGAGTTGGGACAAACACCTGACCTGAGCATGTACATTTTTAGACTCGCATCAGTTTTTGCATATTTTATAATGGAAGGCATAATAGTTATGTTTTTCAATTTATTATGAACATTTACTTTTCATCCACCCACTATAACAGTTTTATTATTTTATATTCCTTCCTTAAGCCTTTCGTTTTCAATCGCCCAGATTGTAGAGTTTCAGCTGAGGTCGGACGTGTACGCAGTTCATGGGATAACAGTATTTTCCGTAGGATCCAAGGTTGATTCTGCGAGTTAGTAATTAGTTTGCGTAGTCAGCTTAAATTGTATAGCTGCACTGATGTCGAAAACAGTTGTCTATTTTTTTAATATTTTTGTAGTGAACCATTTTGTTAAAAATTTCTTTATTTCGTGACTTTTGAGTTTTGGATCCCCACTTGAATTTTCAAATTTTTGAGTAGTAATTAAAGTTAGCAGAGTCTTTAGAGCTTAATTAATTCCGGTTTAGGTAACTAAATAGGAGTCAGGTCTTTTCAGAGGTATAACTAAAATTCCTTGAAATCAACAACACAAAAAAACATAAAAAGTATGCAAGCATAAGTATTTGACCTCATATTGAGGCAAACATATTTTATTTCTACTATTTATGCAAACATACTTGTTTAACCTCATCAATATATAGATATGAGGACACATGTTTAACCTCAAGTATAGGTATGCGAGCGTAAATGTTTAACCTCAAACATAAGTACGTATGCATATCTATGTCGAAAAGAAAGGTACAACTTCAAATGCAAGAAATGTACCTTTATGCCTAAAAGAAAGATAAAGAAATGTATGATTAACCTCAAATATAAGACAATTACTCGAGTCTAAAATAAAGAAAAAATTTATGCACGTATAGTACTTTCATCGGCATGTATATATATGAACGAAAATGAAACTTCATCCATAAATAACCAAACACCAATCAATAAAGCTCGTTATGCACGAAAAAGATACAAAAATAAAGATAAATTGAGAATACAAAGTGAAAGGTTTTATATATGTACATATGATATATAGTATAAAAAGAATGAGAAAAAAAATGTAACAATACTTCATGATCAAGAGGAACAAGAAAACACTTCAAAAAATACCTACACATGATAGTTTACGTAAAGAAAAAAATTTGTAACAGTACATTCGTGAAAAGAAGAAGAAGAAGAGTAAGAGAAATAAGAAGAAGAACTATTCTAATCGTAATGGCCATATTTTTTTGTGTTTATAAATTCATTGTTGTCTTGAATCAATCAAGAAATTAATTGCATATATATATATATATTGAAGCAAGGGAGTCTTGATTGATTAAATGGAGGAGGGAACATAAAGTCCAAACCTCATAAAAAGATAAACACCTAAAATATTATCAAGAGACTCGACTAATACATTGTATTATAACCTAGCTACATCATTTAGCAAAGAGTGTGACAAATGCTACTCTATTTGCTTTACAATAAAATTGTCATAGTACTGGAAAGACAATGCGACTAAGGCAAAGAGTGTGACATTGGCTACTCTATTTACTTTACAATAAAATTGTCATAGTACTGGAAAGACAATGCGACTAAGGCGATGCATCAATTCACTTTTAACAGCTTTCCAACTATGCTGCCTACAAGAAATATTGTCTGCACTACATCTTATCCTGCCATTAGGAGGGTGCGTCCATGCGATGAACCAACAAACGTCATGACCTAGAGAAGACAAGGCACCAAAAGTGCACAGCCCGAGACAAAGTCCACTTCTGTTTACCGCATACATGTGTAGGTTTATTTTCGACAAAAGGAATAAAGACAAAAAATAAAAATAACTAAGTTTAAATTAATAGGGTCTGGGCCAAACCCAAACATTGAACCCAAACTCAAACCATTATTAGGGCAAACCAGAGAAGAACTTGGTCCAGACACTAGGCCAAACAATGGCTAAAGCCTCTGCCACTGCGTCGTCGTCCCTGCCGCAACCGAGCAGCCCACAGATACCACCAACCACGCGTTGCCTAGAAGCAATGAATATGTTCAAAACCATAGGGAGATACAAATCATTGACGACCAGCCCGTCACACCAAATCCGCATCAACCCACCACTCAGATCGTGGGATCGATATGAAAACTCCATCATTAGCGCTCCGTCGCCCACGCCACTACCCACCTCGATCATTGTCACGGGAACCGACCCACATAACAAAACCACAACACCAGTCTCGTACCTGATGCAAAGTACCGAACCTCCTCAGTTAGCCCAACACCTCAGATCGAAGCTTTTCGAGAGAGAAAGTTTCTCTATCGCGCGTGAGGCGCCTTAAAACCAACTTGGTGATCAATTGCGTATATTTAAAGTCTACTATATTTACATAAATGAAATTACATTAAAGTCAATCAAAAAATTAATTTCATTAATGTGTTGATTGTTACTATTTGTTTTTTTGAATGGTGATTGTTACTATTTGTATGCAAAGGACAAATTTGAGAAGACAAAAATTCAGCGAGATAAAAAAGAAAAGTGATGGGACTGCAATTAAAAATAAAAAAAATCTGTCATGAATAAATCTAATATAAGGTATGATTTTAGGAATAATATAAAATTTTGTCTTTGAAAAAATATAACTTTTGTCTATTCGATTTGTTGGAGGAGATGCCATAATACGTACGTATATTCTGTATGCACACAGTCAAAAGAAATGGAAAAGGAAATGGACGAGAAGCCTCCATCCGCTACTTCGTAAACAAATCGAGATAATCACTCGTACGCGTCTGGTGTTATGATCTTTATGAATATGCATAAGTATCTTTGCGATTATATGATCTTAATTGGTTCCAGTTTTCAGTGTAATTTTTGTTATCAATTTTTTTAACTAATTATGTAGTTATTCAATTTCAAACTTGAATTTATCCACTTCTATTCTCCATATATACTTGACCTATAAAGATGGTGACTTTGCTCGACTTTGTATAAGTTGCTTGCAATATGCATAAAAGGCTTAATTAGTTTCTATCCCTCCTCTATGTATCGAGAACAGTTGAACACTAATTTGAATTGCAAACCGTAGAAACTATAGGATCGGAAAAACTATGGAATCATTTCCAAGCAAGAACCTGCTATATCAAATAAGCAGTACATGTAACGAAGTGGGCAGACACAGCTAGCACACTAGCTGTCTTCGAATTTAAGTATACTCATTCGGTCTATTAATCCTGATCTGGTGAAGGAGCAGTAGCGGGAGCTGAGGAAGGAGCATTGCCTTGATCGACACGCGTGAAACCAAATTTCTTGATGAGTTCATTGGCAATCATCTGGTTAGCGCTATCCGAAGGGTGGTACTCATCCCAGAACACATATTTGCTTCTGTCTTTGCACAACACTGATGCAGGCACACATGTTAGAGCTGGCCTTATTCTTCCAAATGAGCAGCATGGTGAGTCTGCGTTACTGAAACCTACAAAAGTTTGAGTTAGAACGTCAGAAATTCGTTCTTAATTATCAGAATAGTAAGCACATAATTAAGAATACCATATTGGCCTGGATTTGAGATGACGTTGTTGACAACATCATAAGCATCACCAAATCTATAGCTAGAGTTGGGAAGTTTTGTGTTCAAATCGTTCATGAGTTTGCTTCCAGCTTTGTTGAAGCTGAGAGCTAACTTGTTCGCTTTTTCTACACATTCCCCACTTGTACTTAGAACCCTTTGCAGTGGAATACAACCCATTGGTCCCAACCCAAACACCATCAGCTGCCTTGCGCCTAAAGTATGCAATAGCTATATTGTCAAAAACACATAAACACAAGTTAGTAACATTCATCACTTTGGAGAAACAAGTAGCTAGCTTTGGTGATTATTCAATGTAGCTAGTTAACCTGAAGCTGAGCCTTGAGTGTTTCCATCAAGTAGTCGACGAAGCTTTCGTCGTTGTAATTCCACGAATCGCTGTAGACAGGCATCAAGTAGTTGTTAATGAAGTCGTTGCTGCCCAAAGCGACCACGTAACGAGCTCCTTGGAAGAACTTGTCCGCTGCCTCTTCTCCAATCTTGTTCCTTATCAATGTTTGTGTCCCCATAAAAAGCTCGATCTGCTTGTAAAGTGAAAATCTTTGGATCTGCAAGAGCTTACATATAAGCAAGAGAGCTAGGAAGACATATGCAAAATGGATGTCTAGCTGCTTGGTTAGAATATCAACTTACAAACAAGCCACCAGTTTCATTCAAGATTCCACCACCTCCAGAAGCATAGTTCACTCCATTATCGAGTATCACGTCTTCGGTTAAAGACGGGTCTAGAAATGCAGGTGGCCTTGGGAGACCCATGTTATCACCTAAGTATATAAACATATATAACAAGTTACTTATATATATCTAGCTAACTGCCTCGATTGAGCACAACTTGTTTAGGGTTAGAACTTAGAACTTGGAACAAGGTGTTACGTACCTATAATATCAGCAACGGTTCGGCCATTAGAGAACCTCCCATTAGGCAATCCATTACCAAAATCAATACCGTACCAGGGCAAGCTTGCTTGAGCGAGACTCTTGCTCAAGTACTTGTTGTTTCCAGCATCCGAGAGGGAGTCGCCGAATATAAACTGCACCATTTTGCAGCTGTAACCATCGATTAGGATGCCGAAGATGGTCACAAACGTCGCTGCAATTCCCACCTTGAGCTTCATGGTTGAAAACTGATCAAACTAGTAGAGGGAAGATCAGTTTATTTTGTGTTGGATTTGAATACATGTGGAGGGGATTATAAATATGAGTAGGGAATGTTTCTGATTTTAGGAGAGGGTGGTTTAGCTTGTTGGATAAACCAACTCAACTACCTTCTAATTTGGTTACAAGTTATGTACAAATTTACAACGGAATCAGTCTGAAAGTGCCATATGCAAGTTAATTAATCATATATAGTCATGTGAAAATATAAAGGGATTCCTGTGGGTTCACCTACCCATCTATATTTTTCTTGAACTAAGATCATTATCATACACTAGCTTGTACTTCTCTTTCAACATATTTGGCAAACCATATATATGCCTACGCAATAGAATTCTGTACTTTGGAAGTTTGAGTGATTCTTTTCTTCAAGTAAGGTTGAGCATTCACAATATTTTCCTCTTTTCTTATCATCTAACAGATACACTTAAATTCGGTTTAATATTATAATTTTTTTTGTTTAATTTTTTAACGTTTAAAACAAAATAAGTATGAATTAAATTCATTTATAAAATTAGTAATTCTAAACACGAAACAACGACAACATAGACGTCATTCCATTCAAAATAATTCCTACCTATGATGTATGAATGTGACAATGTCACAAATTGTCACTTCTGTACCAAAATGATACAGATTCACCGTGTCAATTATTACAGAGCTGTTAAACTAGTCCCGAACAAAAGTTAACCAAAGAAATATTAACAAACTTCTGACGTGTCGCATTTCTAATGGTTGCATGTTTGATCCTGTCGACCCCACCCAGAACCAAACGTATCCTTTGCAAAAGTACACAACGTGGCATCAAGAAACCTCCAAAATAAACACCCAACCCAAAAAAATCTATCCAAAATATCCCAATAAAACCTCGACCCTCCGATCCCCCCAATCCAA
Organism: Geum urbanum; assembly: GCA_946800695.1. NCBI lineage: Eukaryota > Viridiplantae > Streptophyta > Magnoliopsida > Rosales > Rosaceae > Geum > Geum urbanum. The sequence continues at coordinate 45,947,713 of OX327013.1, forward strand.
CGGTCACCTCCCCTCCTCATATCCCAAACCATAACCACCAAAAATAAAAACACTCTCAGAGCTTCTCACTCTCACTCCAAAGCAAAAATGGCCGCCTCCATAGCTCTGAAATCGTTCGTCGGACTCCGCCAAACCGCCGTAGAGAAGCCCAACTTCGCCTCCCAGGCCAAGCCCGCGGCCTCAGCGCCGAGAAAATTCCGAGTTCTGGCAGCGAAGACCAGCCCCAAAGTCGCCGGACGCGCCCTCCGCGTCGCCGTCATCGGCGGCGGACCGGCTGGAGGCGCCGCCGCCGAGACTCTGGCCAAAGGCGGAGTGGAGACGTTCCTGATCGAGCGTAAGATGGACAACTGCAAGCCCTGCGGCGGCGCGATCCCGCTCTGCATGGTCGGTGAGTTTGACCTCCCCTTGGATATCATTGACCGGCGCGTGACGAAGATGAAGATGATCTCGCCGTCCAATGTGGCGGTGGACATCGGACAGACGCTGAAGCCGCACGAGTATATTGGTATGGTGCGGCGCGAAGTGCTGGATAACTATCTCCGGAACCGGGCCAGTGAGAACGGGGCGAATGTGATTAATGGGCTTTTTTTGAAGATGGATAAGCCCAGTAAGGGCGACCCGACTTCACCGTACGTGTTGCATTACACCGAGTACGACGGGAAAGCCGGCGGGGTTGGCGTGAAGAAGAGCTTGGAGGTTGACGCCGTTATCGGAGCTGATGGGGCCAACTCGAGAGTCGCTAAGTCTATTGATGCTGGTGACTATGAGTATGCTATTGCATTTCAGGTACTTCAATTATTAGATGAACTGGTTTTTTTTTTTAATGTAGTGAAATTGCTGTGTTTGTCTGTTTAATTACTCAAGTTTTCTGGTCTTGAAATTGGTATAATCGATTAAAAGTGCTTCTAAGATAAGCACTTTCTTAGCGTTGAATCGAGAAACCTGAGCTCATGTGACTTGTAACTTATAATGAGCTCTTGTGACTTGTAACTTATGATGGGCAGGCCTGTACCTAAGGTGAGGCAAAGAAGGCGGCCGTCTCAGGCATCAAAATTCTGTATAGCACAATTATTTTTAGAATATACATATCTCTATTAATTATGCAAATAGTGTTTAAGGTTAAATTTTTAAAATGCCCAAATTTGTCCTCCATCATACATACTCGCAATGTTAGAATCTGAAAAATAAAAGGGCTAAAAAGTAAAAACAATAGAGGAGCGATTTGTCGCTGCAGTTTATCCCGTATTCACTGTGGTCGCTCTCAGATTGGAAATTCTCTATTCCTCTCAATCCTGACAAAAGTGATAAGATTTGGTTATAGATGGTTTTGTTGATGGTGTAGGGGAGAGAGAAACAATCTCTATTAATTATGCAAATAGTGCTTAAGATTAAATTTTTAAAATGCCCAAATTTGTTCTCCATCATACATACTCGCAATGTTAGAATCTGAAAAATAAAAGGGCTAAAAAGTAAAAACAATAGAGGAGCGATTTGTCGCTGCAGTTTATCCCGTATTCACTGTGGTCGCTCTCAGATTGGAAATTCTCTATTCCTCTCAATCCTGACAAAAGTGATAAGATTTGGTTATAGATGGTTTTGTTGATGGTGTAGGAGACAGAGAAACAATATGGGAGTGGAATTAGAGATGAGTTGGGGTTGGGTGGTTATGGGTTATCGAGGTAGCGGGGGCAAATTCGAGTTGTGGCATACTTGGTCACCCGACCACATACGAGGAGATTTAGTGAGACCAACCAACGCACCACAGACCCCTAACTAACGAAGCTCATTGGCAGCCATTGATAACAAATGAAGCAATATAGAAGAGAGACGATGAATAGAGACCTATTCGAAGAAAATCAGCAACAAATGAGAAGTTTTAACTTTTACTGTTTTACATGGTTCTAAATGGTTTATTTCTCCTCCATTAAATAATTCTATCTCCTTCTTTCTTCACCCCTTTCATTGTTCGTTCTATTTTACTTGTTTTCAATTTATGGGTTTATTTGTTATTCATTTTGTCTATCATATTTACACACCCTCAATAAACACTCACATTTCGTACGCGTGAGCACAACGCTCTTCTGCACGCGGGTATGCGTGTGCATGAAGGCTAGTATAAATTATAAGAAAAATTATGCATATAAATTTTTTCAAAAAACTACAAGACGAAAATATTTAAGTAATCGTTTTTGAGGAAAGAAATTATGACTAAAAATTGTTTTTTTTATTAATATCATTATGAATATTAGTTTTTTTTATGTACCATATTAGATATTATTAATTTTATTAATTTATTTATGTACTATGTTAGAGCATCAATTTATATTAGTTTGGTGTATATTAGTTTCTGCCTCATACACCAAACTTTGGAGAGCTTAATTTTTTTTTGAATATACGTATATATATTATAAGAAAAATTATGCATGTAAAAATATTTTAAGAAACTCTAAGACTAAAAAATTTAAGTAATTTTGTGATGACGTTTTTAAGGAAATAAGTTATGACTAAAGATTATTTTTTTTTATTAGTATCATTATGAATGTCAGTTTTCTTTTTATGTACCGTGTTGGATATTGTTAATTTTATTTATTTGTATGTACTATGTTGGAGCATCAATTTATATTAGTTTGGTGTATAAGTACTTGATTATAATGTTATATTTAGCTTATGATTAACAAATCAAACATAAATATTAATGTACATATAATTCGAATTTGTTCTTGTAGATCTGAGAAAAATGTGAGAGTGGATTGGTTGAATACCTATATAACATAATTTTGTATATTTGTCGGTTTTTTTTTGTATAGCTATTAGAGAGTACTATTTTCGATTCTCGCCTCAGGTTTCAAATTCTCAAGTCCGGCTCTAATGACGGGTTCTTTTTAATGAAAATTCTTATGGCTAAGATGCTTTCTTTAGATGAAATGAGCTTGTTTGGGACTGAGAGGTCGAAAATTTAAGATATATTTAGTTCATTGTTTGATTTCATTGTTGTTGAAATTCTACTTTATTGGTTTGTTTTTCAGGAGAGGATTAAGATCCCTGATGACAAGATGGTGTACTATGAGAATTTGGCGGAGATGTATGTAGGTGACGATGTGTCACCAGATTTCTACGGTTGGGTTTTCCCCAAATGTGACCATGTAGCAGTGGGAACAGGCACTGTGACACACAAGGGGGACATAAAGAAGTTCCAGCTCGCGACAAGGAACCGAGCCAAGGACAAGATTCTAGGCGGAAAGATTCTACGAGTGGAGGCACATCCGATCCCTGAACACCCTCGCCCACGAAGACTAGCAGATAGAGTAGCCCTGGTGGGCGATGCAGCAGGGTATGTCACGAAATGCTCTGGCGAAGGCATCTACTTTGCGGCCAAGAGTGGGAGGATGTGCGCCGAGGCAATAGTTGAAGGTTCCGAGAATGGTAAGAGGATGATAAACGAAACGGACTTGAGGAGCTATTTGGAGAAGTGGGACAAGACTTATTGGCCGACTTACAAGGTGCTGGATATATTGCAGAAGGTGTTTTACAGGTCTAATCCGGCGAGGGAGGCGTTTGTGGAGATGTGTGCTGATGAGTATGTGCAGAAGATGACCTTTGATAGCTACTTGTATAAGAGAGTGGTGCCTGGGAACCCATGGCAGGATATCAAGTTGGCTGTGAATACCATTGGAAGCTTGGTTAGAGCTAATGCACTTAAGCAGGAGATGGAGAAAATTAGTGCTTAGAAAGAAAGCATTGTAATTTGTCTTTCCTAGTCTATGTAATATCAAGTACAATCTCAATTGGAACCTAGAGTTTGAAGTGTAATTGCGTATTCGATTACAGAGAGACTCAAGAGAGCCTGTAGTTACAATGTACTCATGTATGTGTCAATGAAGAAGAAGAAATGGTTTTATGACACTGTAGTTTTTACTTTTAATTTGTTTTCTTGCACAAACTAATGGTGACCGCTAATCTTGATGACGAAATGAAAGGGACCACCAAATATGGTAGATTCCGTTGCTTATTGGTTTTAAAGATTAAAAAAGTGTTGGTGGTAGGTGTTGAAAAAAGCGATGTGGATTCGACCGAGGCCCATTGACGGAGTTTCTCACAAAATCTTTACACAAACAAAAACCCAACAAAACTCCAAAAGGCAAATATAACCCAAACACTTCCTTCTTCCTCTTCCTCAATTCGCTTCTCAATCTCGTCTCTGAGCTCTCTGACTCTCTCTATCTATCTGGTTGTTGTGTCCGTTCAACAACTCCAAAGGTTAGTTTCCTCGGCTTCTCTGACTCTATATGTCATTTCATTTCCGACCCTTTATGTCATTAACCAATATATCTGTCATGTTCGCCGATCTGTGAGCTTGTGTTTCAGATCCGGTAATGTTTGTTCATCGTAAAAATCGATGCTTTCTTATGATAGTTGAATTGGGTATTTCTCTAAAGTTTAGTTTAGGTGTAATAAGTGTAAAGATTTGTGCTTTTTGTGGTATTGGATTCTGGGTGTTGAAAAGTTTTGATTTTTACAGAGTGTGAGAGATGGCAGCAACAGCAGCAGCGACTTTTTCCGTCGGAACTGCCACGTGTTCCGTCGGCCGGAAAGGAGTGTTATCCTCACAGTCAAAGCCTTGTGCTTTGAGGTTCAGCTCCCAAAACGCTCTCAAGAGTTTCACTGGGCTTAAGGCAACGAGTGGCTCTTTGGCGTGTCAATCTGAGCCTTCGTTTTTCGGCGCTGAGACCACTGCGGTTATTCGAGCTTCGTATGCTTTGAAAGCGCATAAGGATGCCCGAGTGGCGGTCCAGCAGCCGCAGGCGTCTTACAAAGTGGCTGTACTTGGAGCTGCTGGTGGGATTGGTCAGCCGTTGGCTCTTCTCATCAAGATGTCGCCGTTGGTGTCTTCCCTGCATTTGTACGATATTGCAAATGTCAAGGGTGTTGCGGCTGATCTCAGTCACTGCAACACTCCCTCGCAGGTTCTGGATTTCACGGGGGCCGATGAGTTGGCAGACTCTTTGAAAGGGGTTGATGTGGTTGTTATACCTGCCGGAGTTCCAAGGAAGCCTGGCATGACCCGTGATGACCTGTTTAACATCAATGCCGGCATTGTGAAGACCTTGATTGAGGCTGTTGCAGATAACTGTCCCGATGCTTTCATTCACATCATCAGTAACCCAGTTAACTCTACCGTGCCTATTGCAGCTGAAGTTCTGAAGAAGAAGGGTGTTTATAACCCAAAGAAGCTATTTGGTGTGTCTACTTTGGATGTGGTGAGGGCCAACACATTTGTTGCTCAGAAGAAGAATCTGAAGTTGATTGATGTCGATGTCCCAGTTGTTGGAGGACATGCTGGCATAACCATATTGCCCTTGTTGTCGAAGACAAAACCCTCTGTCAGCCTCAGTGATGAAGAAGTCGCAGAGCTGACTGTTAGGATCCAGAATGCTGGGACTGAAGTTGTAGAGGCAAAGGCTGGTGCAGGGTCTGCAACATTGTCAATGGCATACGCAGCAGCTAGATTTGTTGAGTCGTCTCTCCGTGCACTGGATGGAGATACGGATGTCTATGAGTGCTCTTATGTGGATTCAAACCTGACTGAGCTTCCATTCTTTGCATCAAGGGTTAAGATCGGAAAGGAAGGAGTTGAAGCGTTGATACCATCTGACCTCCAGGGTCTCACCGAGTATGAGCAGAAGGCTCTAGAAGCACTCAAGCCAGAACTGAAAGCCAGCATTGAAAAGGGTATTGCATTTGCCAACAAGCAAGCTGTGGCTGCTTAAATTGCTGACATCTGAAGTTCCTCCCCATTCGCAGAGGGATGTGAGGAATTCAAGTTATTTTTCTCTTCGGAATTAGCTTTGCATAAGCACTTTCATTTTTGGTAGAATTAAGTTTATATCTTTGCATTTTTCTATGTCGAAGCACGTGGGAGGAAAAATATAGAGTTGCTTCTGTTGTTGTAGATGAAGGAAGACAATTTTGAAATAACTTGGCTAGGAATACCATGTATTCTCCTCCCTTTGGCATTGTATGCAAGACTTGTGCAGTTCTGCTAGTCTGTGATGCAACAAATAAATCTAAAAACATCTGAATTCCTACTTTGATGACAATGTTGGCTTTATTTTGTGAGCATGAAAGAAGATGTCTCATTTTGAATTGTATTGTTCACTAACTGAAAGAAATAACAATGCTACAATGGTACATATTTTGAATTGAGCATAATGAGTACAAATTTTGTTTCACAAGGTAGCTTTACACTACCATCTATACCCTAAACTTTACTAAAACCAAGCCATTTCAGCTCTTGAATATACCTACCAATAGCCATTGCACGAGCAGCTTCCATTCCGAAAATGATGAAACCGGTTGCGGTCCCTGACGATTATCATCCTGTTATAAACCCCTGAAAGAATCATCGCTAAGTTGTGGCAATCAACACAAGTACGAAGATTCTTGGCCACCCTAATGGACGTGCCTGGTGGGGTTGCCAATACTCCGAAAACTATAGCTAATTTCTCACTGTGATAAGAGAGTGCATATCCCTTCTCGTGTCCCCAAGTTATGCAGTTCAGACGATACATCAGCTACATAACAAGCGATCTTCAGTTGACTATTGATCTCATCCAGCATTTTGTAGATTTCGTCCTTCCTCGGATGCGAAGCATCATCCACCAGAAACTCATGGACTTTTCCTTTAAGTATGATTGTGCTGCAGCCTGGTGTAGTTTGAATTGCGTTTTCCTTCACAAACTTCCTCACTTCTGCTAACTTCTCCCAGTTTTCAGCTGAAGAGTAAATATTCATCAACAGAACATAGTCCCCTGCCTCTTGAGCCTTGAGTTCAATCAAATGACTCACCACACGTTCCCCAAGTGTTTCATAGCTATGAATCTTGCAAGCTGCAAGTAAGGTCCTCCATATTTTCGCATCTGGTTTGACATCCATCGACATTATAAGCTGATATGCTCGATCAAGCTGACTAGCACGACCGAACAGATCAACCAAGCACCCATAGTGATGGACATTAGGCATCACTCCGAACTCTTTGCTCATGCTATCAAATATACTCATTGCTTTATCGACCAACCCACAATGACTGCAAGCACAAAGGACACCAGTAAAAGTCTGCTCATCAGGCAAAACGCCCAATCTCTGCACCTCTCGAAATGCATCAACAGCTTCTCTACCGTATCCATTCAACGCAAGCCCCAAAATCATTGCACTCCACGAAACCACATTCTTACCCAACATTCCCTTGAAAACCTCATAAGCCTTATCCAAACACCCATACCGTGAGTACATAGTTATAAGAGCATTACACAGATTAGTAGCGCCACCATAACCGCGTCTCCCCATGTACTCATGAACCCGTTCGCCAAACTCCAACACATTCAAGTCAGCGCTGCTTGCAGCATAAGTAAACATGTAACACCATCCGGGTCACAACAGTACTTCTCACTCTGCATAATGTCAAACAAACTCAAAGCATCCCTACTGCGGCTGTTACGCACAGAACAAGAAATCAGCACATTCCACGCGATGGTATCTCTATGAGGAATTTCGTCAAATACCTTACATGCATCAATGTCATGTCCACAAACAGAGTACAGCACCATCAAATTTGTCAGCAAATGACTATCCGATTGGTACCCATCTCTCACAACTCTAGCCTGCACTTGAATCCCAATCAACAAACACTTTACTCAAACACAACACTTGATCTCGAAAGACGAAGTAAAAGCTTTGCCGCGGAAGCCAATCCGTCTCGAATCTCGATACATTTCGATCCCCTGTTCCGGTCAATCGCTCAACGAGTAGGCTCTGATGATCGTGTTGTAGTGAATGGCATTGGGGTTGGGGATTTGGGTTAGAAATTGGTATTTCAAGTTTTTGAAATGTGGGGAGAGTGAAATGAGGGACATCAAGAAGTGGAAGCAGATTGTGGAGTCTAGAAGGAGAGAGGGTTGGATAGTAATGCGGGCGTGGATTTGGAGGAGATGGGTTTTGTGTGTGCATGATTTGATGAGGGAGAGAAGGGACTCAAGGGGTTCAAGAGGGTTTAAGGTTTTGGGGTTTTGGAGTGGTGAGGTTTGGGAAGTGGTGAAGAGTAGTGAGGGAAAGTTCAAAGTTGTGATCTTTGAGATGGGCGGAACAGGTTGAGCGCAGGGTCCGTGAGATTGCTGCGATCATTTTCATCTGCTTCATTTCAAAGATTGGCAATTTATAGTTGCCGCTATTTTCCATTTCTCACCCAAAAAAGAAAGAAGGTGAAATAACATATAGAAATAAAATGTAAGATGAGATTACACATTGAAGTTCATAATTAAGTACAAGAAAAATTGTAGTATAAATCCACCATCAAAACATGATGGGAGAAGCTAGTAAAGAGAGCGTAAACAAAATTGAACATAAAATATTAGCTTTGTATACATTAACATCGTTTATCTAATTCAAAGGCCATATATGATTCATCACGTATTTCTCCCATTTACAGAATTATTTATTTATAATCTCATTACATTCATGGCATACCATATACAGTAAAATTTTGATAAGTAAATATTCGATAAAGTAATAATCTCGTTAAAATAATTTTTTTTTCTGATCCCAACTCGGAACCAGTTCATATTACTAGCAACATCGCTAAATGCATAAAATAATAACTTTTTTCTAATTCTCTTAGGTCCATTCGAATATATGAAATAATAATTCATTGCAAAATATATTTAAAATATTATTATAATTTAAAGAGTTACATAAAAATTACAATTTTCAGTTGCAAATTTCAATTTTCTCTATCAATTAAGCTATTTCTTAAAAGAAGACTCTATTGTAGTCTGTTTCTTCTTCACATCTAGACCAAATTTAACTTCGTCCTTGATTTTTTACAATGCGTGCACCATATTTAGTAATTTTTTATCATATTGTAGCAAAAAATTATTCAAGGTAGTGAACTTGGAGTTTAAGTAAAGAGTACATAAACTGATCGACGAGGAATAAGAGATCTAAACAAATCTTATTAATAAATATAATTTAACTAGAAAATGTAAAAAATTCTCGATAAAATAATAAATTATTTATTTATCGATAAATTAATAAATTATTTATTTATCGATAAAATAATAATCTCGTTAAAGTAATAATTTTTTTCTACCCCGAGTTTATTCATTTATAAAGGTTGTATTGTAATGTAAAGAAGTTGTAATACATAATAAGCCGTAAATTTGTTGTTTCCAAGTGATATTTGAATTGAGATCTATTTATAGAACTACATATATTTTCATCTACTAAGTCAAATAGTGGCGTAGGTAGAAATTTTACTCAGCCGTGTTACATTATATTTACTCTCTAAAAAAATAAGTACAATACATTTAACAAACAAGCTCACCTCCCTACAAAAAAAAATAGTACGAGAGTCAGAATGAATACAAAAAATAAGTTTATATTTATCAATCACATAAACTAATAAAGTTTTAATTGAAGATTAAGCAAAAATATTTTGTTTTTCTTAATGAGTTTAGGAATAATTATATTGATTAATAGCATAAAACAGACTAATATCTTCAATTTTTTGGCAGTGTCAAAATTAGCTCTATTTTGTTAAATCACTACCAATTAATAAAAATATTTATACACAAGATGAATATCCAAAAATTAAAAAGTGTTATTTGACACCCCTCATCATATGCTAGCTACACCCATGAAGTCAAATTAAGAAGCTAAAGCAAGAAAATTGATCAAGCATCTACTATTTAACATATGGTAGAGACTTGCTAAAATAAAGAAACTATGTTTACAACTGTAGAGCTTGTGATCTCTTAAGAATTTAGATCCCACACTGCTCAAATGAAGTACTATAGTCTAAAACCATGCATGTGTGTGACCGTGAGCAAGGTCACAAAACCAAACCTAAAAAACAATGCCATCAAAATAAAACTACACGGGCTAAATAAGATCGATCGAGCTAGCTAGCTAGCTCTGGCCATGGGACACGATAGTCTCTTTTATATCATCTTGCCAGAAGAAAATGAAAATGAGTCCGACAAGAGAGACTTAATCTCTTCGTCTTCCTCGTCATCTCCTCCATCGTCATTATCATCAACAGGGGCAGAGCCAAAAAGTTTATCAAGGTAGATTTTTAGAGGTTCATAATTAATATAAAATTATTCATTCAAGAAAAAATTAATAAAATTCAATAAAAATAATATTCATACATAACATACCTCATAATGAATGATCAAAATCTTCTTTGAAGATGTTTTATATCTTGAAACCATTTCATATATTCTCGTCATCTACGTTATCAAAAATTTTCTTTTCAATAAATGCAGTCAAACACCCATTAATAAACTCATCATCCATCTAGATGTCCAGTCGATTTTTCACAATATTCATAACAAAAAATCCTTTCTCAACACTAGTTTGCTATTGGTAGCAGTAATGCCAATGTCAAGCAAGTAGACTAATGCATAAGTCTTATCTTTTTTTTTCTGCCTCAAACATCTTCAATGTTAGATCATCAATCCCATTCAAATTCACAAACTTAACATTAGAGCGCATCTCAATAATATAATTTTCAAGCTGTTATGGAGTACTTCAAGTTGCAGTTCAGAAAAATCACGTGGGCAAAATGCAGCAAGTTGTATCAACTTTTCTTTATCAAAGGAAGATAATGCATCACTTGGATTTAAACATGCAACACAAAGGAGCAACTGTGTATTCTTCTCAATAAAGCGATTGTTTAACTCTTGCATCTGCCTATCGATGACAGAATAAACCAATCGAACACGACAATGGTGCAAGTTTGTAATTACCTCAGTCTTTCGACTTGGTCGCTCTCCAGCTTGATACATATCATCCATCTCAAGACACTTAATCTGATACTTGTCACAAGAAGAAGAAACTTAAGTCAAGAAAATGTCTCAACCAGTCCCCCTCATATTCTGCAATCGTGTCTTACAAATTGAAACAAGGTTCATGGCATTGACAATATTTTGATATTTTCTTTGTAATGCTTGTGACAAATCATTTGTGAATCATAGTACATTCTTCATTAAATGTAGACAAAATATAAAATCAAAGGACTGAGTATAATTCAGTAAAAATTTTGCTTCAAACTTTTGTTGAACAGGGGACCCATCTTCTCTTACGATTTCCAATACATATAACTCAAATAATTTGATCAAGCTGATAATAGTATTAAAATGGGATCTCCATAATGTATCACAAGATCATTGAAGATTAGTGTTTTGGTTTAGGTCTTTCCCACTTATCAATTCATTGTTACTGAGTGCCTCTAAAAGTACATCTGCATGTTTCTCTCGAAGAAGTTCAAGGCGAATAGTTGATCCTCCAATGACATTCACAACATTACAAACCAAGGTAAAAAAATTTGAGACATCTTTGTGCTTCTTAGTCACTGCTACAAGAGCTAATTGCAGTTGATGAACAAAATAATGCACATAAAAAGCACACTCATTGTCATTCAGAATGAGTGTTTTATGGCCATTAAACTCACCACACATTTTTCTTGCTCCATCATAACCTTGCCCTCGTAGCCTAGATATGCTCAAACTATTTCTGGAAAAGAATTTCATTAATGTCACTCTTTAATACAATAGCTTCAGTACAGCCAACATGTTCGATACATACAAAATGCTCAATGACACGACCATCAACCACATAACGTAATACAAATGCCATTTGCTCTTTTAAAGATATATCTCGTGATTCATCCACAAGAATAAAAAATAATGAGTCACCAATTTCACTAGTAATTGCAATGATGATTTCTGTCGAAATAGCACTTGCAATATATTTTTGAATATCTGGTGAAATCAGCTTCAAATTCTCAGGAGCATTCTTTAATGTGACAGCTTTATTACATTCATTATAATCACACAACCATTTCAAAAATTCCAGAAAATTTCTCTGATTATCTGAGTCTTCTGATTCATTATGTCCACGAAAAGGAAGTCTCTGATGTAAAAGAAACCTAATGACACCAATTAAAGCACTCAAACGAGTCTTATAGTCACTACGATCTTGATCGGTGTGTTGTTGAACAACTATAGCAATGTGTTCCTTCTAATTCAATAAATCTTCACCCATTTTCCATGCAGTATAATGTGAGATGTTGTGTTATAATGTGAGATGTTGTGTTTTCTAATGTGTTCATACAACTTAGCTTTATTTTTCCAATCATCAAATTTTTTACCAACAAAAGTATCACCACTTGATTTGTCTCCATTATCAAGTTTAAAAAGATAACAATAAAGACAATATGCTCTCTGTCTTTTAACATTGTACTCTAGCCAAGTAGGAAATTCATCAAAGCAAGACTTACAAAACCGTCTTAACGTCTTTACAAATAGCGTCCGAGGAAAATTGTGAATTTCCAATTGAGGTTGGCAAGGACCTCCTAATAAATAGGTTCTTCAAACTTGATCTCTTACATTATGATGATAACTTGAAATAGGAGGATGTAAATCGAGATCAGCTGGGGGGTTATCCAAATCAAGTTCTCCACAATATTTCTTTGATGAATTCTCAAATTCTTTTCGAACCTTTGGAGACACTTGTTCTGACGAATCAGGGTTTGACGATGTTGTCACGTTTCTCTTCTTTGGTTCTAATGCACATTCTCTTAGCTTTCCTCTCTTCAACCTAATCTTCTCCATTAGCACCATTTTGATCTTTTTCATTGCTACACAGAAGTAACAACGGTTGCTGTATTTGTTGTTGTTGTTGTTGTTGTTACTGCCGCTGTTGCTGTCGATGAAGATTAGGGCACTCAAACTCAGAAGGAAACAAGTCATTGTGAGCCCCAATCTCATTTGCATCACCAAACAAAATATCCTCTCGTACATTTACAGAAACTTAGTTACACGTATATACATAAACAAACCTTGAAATGAAAGGCTTATGTGTAGAGATATATGATGGATGGATCATAACCTTGAAAAACACTTCGGATGGGATGAACATCAAGCGAAGCGTAAAGAGGGTCATGTTGAAGGAGGCAGTTTTCCATGAAAGGAAGAGACTCCACAAAGTTGTAATCTTCTTGGACTTCATATTGACAATCTAGTAAAGGAGCATATGCACTTCTCCACCAATCAATAATCTTAAGATTAATATCGAAGTATATATACCGTTATTAAAACAAATGCAGTAAGCTAGATATAACATTAAACCACTATTACCTGAAATCAACAGGAGAAAATTGATGCCGGAACGAAAAAGGGTTGTCGAAATTAGTAATATTGCTCGTCGGGGAATGGTTCTGGTGATGACTCTTCATCGTCATTGCACCCAAATCGAGAGAGATTAATGGCTGACTGCAGTGAAATGACAATGGAGTTGATGATCGAGGAAGATGAAGGAGAAGAGGCTAGGCATATAGTGAGAATATGTGTAGGCAGCTATCTACATATATATGTATGAATGAGATCGAGCACACACACTACTGCCTAGTACGTGTTGCAATGAATCATTGTGTTACTGGTGCATACTATGCGCGTATAAATGCACAGTGACAAGAAGGTGATATGCATGGTATTAATTACTTGCTAAACACGTCTTTAAATTTCATTAATTAGATTTTGAGGGAGGGGATTCATGATCTTCATCATTAGCTATTACATGAACGTGCGCCGCCACAGCTCCTCATTCTTGGAGAATTGGAGTGGTAGTTTTTCTCTATCTACATCATTGTTCCTTCTTTCAATTTCTCTTTCTCGATTTGGGTTATTGGAGTTGACGTTAATTGGATGGATTAGGGTTTAGTGATCGAGTACATGAGGTTCCCTCACTACAAGAAAAACCATTTTTACGGCGCGAAATTTACGGTACACTTTGAAGTATGTCGTAATTTATATATATTTACGATATATTTTTTAAGTGCACACCATAAAAGATATATTAATTATGATGCACGTTGAGCGTACTTCGTGAATGACTATTTTCTTTTATGACACACATTTAAAGTACACCATAAATGACCTTATTTACGACACACATCAAAAATACGCCGTGAATGACTATTCTCTTTTACGACACACATTCAAAACACCTCGTAAATGACCTTATTTACGACACGCATAAAAAATACACTGTGAATGACTATCATCTTTTACGACACACATTCAAAATACACCATAAATGACCTTATGTATGACACAAATAAAAAGCACGTCGTGAATGTTTATTCTCTTTTACAGCGCATTCAAAAGACATGCGTAAATTACCTTAATCACAACATGCAGAAAATGCACGTTGTATTTTTCAAATACGGCGAACTTATGTTGCACGCCTTAAATGGATAGTTTTGCAAAGGTGCTCATCTGTATTTTGTAATTGTATTATTTATAACAAGCTCAAAAAACACGCCATAAATGGGTGGGGGTGGGAGATTTATGGCGTGCTCTAAAAACACGATGTAAATGGGTTTGGGGGTGGGGGATTGGCGCGTATAATTAAACTCTCCTTTGTACTCATAACATGTTCTAACAAGCAACGCCTACAACAAGTACTCAAGTCCAATCGTTTCACATCTCTCACCATCAAATAGAACGAGCTCTCTCTAAACCCTAGATTTTCACATCCTCGACGGCGGCGTTCACCGCCACTGCCACCGCCAATATCAAGTGCCTCACCTCTGATTCTTCGGAGGCCTATAAGCTCCGTGATTCTGAATCCCGAATCCAATCTCAATTCGTCTTAGAATCACTCAAATTCCAATGACGAATTGCAGAGTTTAAGGATATCAATTTAGTTTCTTCTAGCCGCTAAAAATGGAATCGATGACCGTGTTTGAAACTGTGACGGAGTCGATGTTGGGCGAGCCGAAGGCGAAGATGGAAGTACCAACATGGCTGAGGTCAACAACTTCGATTCACATCGTTTCACAGTAGCTCTGATTCTCAAAGATCAACGAAGCATCAAACTGATTGGGTGTGAGACATGAATCCTTGAAGGTTAGTTCGTTTATGAAATAGAGTTCAATTTCGTCTCGATAAACTACAATTACAACATTATCGATCATATATACCTTATCGTGTTTAAAGAATTAATAATGCATGTTTAACTCTGCACATAGAGCACTAGTTGAGTAAGAAATAGTGTTAGTAGTATAGATTATGGTTTGATTTTAGTGTTAGTCTGTTGGCTGGCTTGATCATTCTGGATTACTGCCTGAACCTTCAATTTCATGCTCTATGACCTGATGTGATGTTTTTTCCGAAAGGAAACCAAGGAAGATTTAAGGGAGTGGCTAGTTTGATTATCATTATTCTATGTATGGTCATCTTAGGTGTGTTAAACAAGGCTATATGTCATCTTCTGTGGTTGACATCTACATTAGCAAATAATATTTCTAACTTTGAACTGTTTCCAGATGTGTATTGCCACATTTTGAGGTGTTCTGGCTGTTGCTTTTGCTTTTGGTCCTTGAATGGTATATTCGTTTTGGTTATCAGGGTGCTGACTTGAATTTGTTTTTGCATGTTTAGTTGAAGATGCAAGATGTTGATGAAGACGGGGAGGCCAAGGATGATTTGGATTTGATACTGACCTTGTACCTTATGCAATTAAATTATGCGCTTCTTTTCATACGTAAATGGTATTAACATTTTATGTCTTCATGCACCTGTTTCCACTGTAGGATCTTATGGTGAGTTCTATCATGGAGATGGACATGAAACTATTTTTCTTGTTACTAGATAAGAGGAGATACAACTCACTATGATATTGTTGCTAATTCATCAGCATTTGGAGTACTTTCAGCTGGTTTAAAATCAGGTTGGTCTGGTTTTTACTCGTTGCGAATTAGTTTTATCTTTGAGTTTGTACTCAACAACTCAAGTGTTCGGATGGAATTGCATGAGTAATTATATCTGGTTTGTAACTTTGAGCACTTCTCATCTATCTTTCTAGGTGTTGCATGCATATTTGGTGTCCTGACTTGTGATAATATGGAGCAAGTAAATTTTCAATTGAATTATCCAAATGTAGCACTTTTTACTCTAGTTATTTTCGTATTACCGAAGAGAGAATGATATTATGGTGCCTTTCATTACTATTACAGGCTTTAAATCAAGTTGGTGGTAAATCTTAAGGGTGCAGAGACTGCCTTGAAAGCTGTAAGTTTGAACCAGCTAGTTTCTATGCTTTCTTCTGGCTAGTTTGGACTAAAGGCTTGTCCTTAAATTTTTCCTAGATTTCCTCGACAAGTACTTGTAGCGTTAGGTCAAAATTTGCATGTGAGTATATACCTAAATGATGTGTGATAGTAATGTAAAATTTACCTATTAAGAATTTCATCCAGACAATGTATCTCAGTTTTGATATTTATATGAAACAAACATATATCAAGTAGCTGTGTGCTGAGAAGCTAGAAAGCTTTTTTATTCCATGAATTGTTATCAGATTAGCTTTGTACAGCCATTTTACTTTTAATTTGATTTTTATTGTAGATTGAGATGGCATCATTGTTTGCGCATCATTTGAAGTAATACTTTTTCTACTGAGGTGAGGAGGGGCAAATTATTTGTGATTAGACTAGCATTTTTCTTTGATAGATGTTCTTGGTCTTGTTGTTCCTTTTATGTGTGGAAGATGATCATCTATTGTTACTATATGATTTGCAAGTTAAGTGTGATCTTTATATTAGATTGCTAGATTATCTTAATGGCAAGATTGATGATGGTGCTGCATTTTGCAGTATGATAAAGCCAGCAATCCAGACAGCCTCAGATTGGAAGCTGAAAAGAAAGGTGATGTTGTTTGCATATCTACTCTGAGTAGTGAGGGCTTAAATGATTTTTGTAGCATAATCCAGGATAAATTAAAGGCGTTTGTGTGCTTGTTTTTCTATTACATCAGGGTGATTTCACCTATATGATTATATAAAGATGTTTGCATAATATAAGAATCACTTAAATGTCTAAGCGAGTCTGTTAAGTAGAATGTGTTTAGGATCTTGATCTTTATGCTTTGAGTGAGATTAGTTGTCAATGCCTCCATCTTGAGATATAAGGATGGTACCATATGTTCTTTTTCCTCTATTTGAATTCATAAATTCATTGTATGATTTGAAGAGAAGAGATTTTTATTGGAACATGATGCCCTTCTAATAGCATACTTATCATGGAAGTTGTTAGTTTCTTCAACTAGGTCTTGGAACGTGATCCTCTCCTTTGGAGGTAGGTATATATCTGTATCAAGAGGTAAAGTATCCTTACCTTGAGATGGAATTGTTTGACCTGGATGTCTCATGAAGTATAAGATTACAACAACTAGAAACACCAAATAGGGTAAAATCTAAGTTAACCAACTTGAGTCAGTTGTCAGGTCAGTTGGAAAAAATATATTTTTCTTTCTTGTCAGTCTGAGTCTGTGTCTCCGCACTCGATACTAATCAGTGAGTGCATAGTACTAGTCAGTGTGCTTTCTTAGTGTGCTTTCATGACCAAATCACTTAAATTCATTATTTAATATCCTTGTAGCTCTCAATCTTTATGGATTTTTTTATATTTGGACAAGTGACTGATATGTAACCATATATTATTTTTCTGCAAATTAGTTCAGAATTGTGTTGCTAGTTTTATTGTTTGCTTTGCTCCTATTTTTGGGCTGTCATAATGGTCTTTTTCAAGTGAAGTTGTGCCTGTGTTTTGCTTTTGATTCTAAAGATTAACTTGGACAGAGAAATATTTTGATGGATGACATAGTTTGGATACTTTGATGGTGTAAGAGGATATAGGAGTGTGAAGGGAATGGTATGATTTTGGTATGGGAGTATCTTTTTTATTTCAACCAGGGCAGTATGGTCAGGAAGAAGCATGATGGATTAAAAAATGAATTTGTATTTTGTATTTTGAATCATGTGTAGATGCTATAAAATGTTGACTTATGACATTGTTGCTTCAGTTTCTTAAGTATGGATAGATGTATTGTATTGTGAGTTTATTTTGCAAATATTGTATTTTTCTTTTTGTAAAATAGTATTTACGACACACATCTAATGCATGTTATTAATGACATGTCTTTTACGACATGCATTGAAGTCTTTTATAACATGCATTTGTGTCGTGTATGGATTCTTTCACGGCGTGTATTGGATGTGCGTCGTGAATGCATTTGTCTCTTACGACATGTATTGAAGTCTTTTACGGCGTGCATTTGTGTCGTGAATGACATTCTTTTACGACGTACAAAAAATATGTCATATAGGGTGACTCTTTTACGACATGGACATTCACGACACAAAAATGTGTATCGTAAATATACATTTACGATGCACATCGCGTGTCGTGAAAGGCCATTTTCCTTGTAATGGCCTGTGTGGTTTTCCTTCCCATTTTTGCACAGAGAAACTTGGACTTCCTAGCTAGCTATCATTTTGTTGCCTACATAGTTTGCTTTGCTTGTTCGATCTTATTTTTTATGATTACGGTAGTAATTATGATGAGGTTTTTATTTGAAAGAAATAAGATTAAAGGGAGGAAACTTTTTATCTTCTTCCTTCCCAAAGTTTGATAAAGATATGGGCGTGTTCAATATGTATTTTCAGATGCATGCATTGATATTTCAAAAGAAGAAGAAAAAACAGAGATAAAATTTCCCAAAAATATATAGATACATGTAACGTACTGATAATGATTCAATATTAAGTGCTGACTAATCATTTTCTGCGTTACTAAGATTGAAGGGAACTTAGTGGGGAGGAAGAGCTAGTTACTGGTATATAGTGCCATTACTGTCCCTCTCATTGTTCATTTAGTATCTGCAATCAGTTAAAAATATACTGCACACTGAGTGTAGTGGTGGCCTATTAATTACCATGCCAATAACCGGCTATAAAATTTTCCAATAATTTTTGTTTTTGATGAGAGTTCAAAGAAGTAATGAGTGATTATACAGGCTTCATTCAACTTCAGGCTTCACTGGATAAGCAGTTCAGTAGTGTTAACACTCAACAGTGAAGTCGAGACGAGAGATTCAAAGGCTAACCAACCAAAGAATAGGTCACTTGGCAGATCTTCTGAATTCTGAATTCTCTTCAAATGAAGGTCTTCTCGGTCTCTTTCCTCTTCTAACTAGGCCTACTCTATGTCTTTCCTGTTCTAAGTTCTAACTGTTTGCCCCATTCAAAAATAAAAGTTCTAACTGTTTGTGTTTGTGTGCGCGTGTTTCCTTTTAACACTTGTACCTTACTACGTAAATTTCAAGAGCATAAAGATAATCAAAATGATCACCAAACAATAATTCATTAAGACGATCAAAATTTGGATAATACAACAGTTGTAGCTATGACAAACTAGAAGGGAAATAAGCCAGTTCAAGACCACTATTCTTCAGACCACTGCTAAACTCGAACTCCGGAGAAGGCGAACGGGAGACAATGATTCAGTTTCTTGACCTGCCACCCCTTCCACGGCCACGCCACCTTCCTCTTCCCCCACCACCCTTGCCGCCGCCCAGGGCTTTGTTGACATCAGCATGTGCCTTCATGTTTTCTGGCAAGGGAAGGATATTATCCACACACTTACGGAAGCTGAAATCATCGGTAGCTCCATCTTCCCTGATGAGGTAGTAGCACCTACTCTTGTGCAATGGATGAAAGCGGACTTGGAAAGCCTGGATACCTCCCCCAATTTTTTTATCAGGCTCAGCATGACCCTTCTTGAGCAAGTTCAGCAAAACCAGATATTCATACTGCATGACAATAGAACAAGAGCTTCAGTCAAATGTATGAAATAATATAAGAAGCAAAGCAATCATATATTTCAACCAACTGTAGACACCTCACGACAAGCATTTTGTGAGACTTCTCTGTGTGTTTACATCTGCTATTATCAGCATAGGATACAATATAAGAAGACAAAAGCAATGAAAACTTTCACCCAATATAAATATAAATCAAATCATGACTCTAATCATACAAGCAAGCAGCACACATAACATAAGAATCTATAGACACCTTCCAACATGCATTTCACGAGACTTCTAAGAGACACGGAGAGATACATATTCTGTATGTGTGAACAAGTTTCAATTAAACAACATAGTGAAGCCAACATAAACGTATTCGTTCACCATGAAGGTGAGGGAACATATGTATTCATGTATGTAACTATGTATCATTGAAAATCTACTCCCTGAATCATAATCACAATAATGATCTATGAACGTTGAGAGCATCGAAACGACCACATTGTTCAACTCTTACGAACAAACGTCACATTCTTCCCTATAAAACCAAGCCTAATGTTCCAAACTACACACCCTATACAACATAAAACCCTTCGTTCCCTGTAACCAATTTCACCAAAACCGCAACTCTCAAACTTTCACTAATAAAATCAAGCTTCAATTTTTATCATCAAAATTCCAAACTTGAACCACAAAACAATTAAAATTAAACTTCTTTTTGTTACCTTATTAATATTGAGATCAGTGGGCCAGTAATGGAGCAGCTTATAGAAATAATCAAACATCTCAACAGCCGAACCGAAGCTCTTCGGACCCAACTCGACCCGACCCGACTCATCCCCATGCTTCTCCAGCCGTTCCTCATCCGCCGACTTCTCTTCCACCTTCGTCTTCTTCCCCGCGTCGTCGCCGCCGCCCTCCGCCTCCTCCCTGGCCCGCTTGCCGTTCGCGGGCTCGGACTCGGGTTCTTGGGCCGGGGCGGGCCCAGAGGTCTCGAGGTCCATGTCCTTGGCTGCCGCGGCGGTGGTCTCGGCGATTTCAGGGAGTGTCGTCTCTGCCATGATTGAGTGTGTGGGAGTTTTTTTTTTGGGTACAGAGATTTTGTGTGGAGTGTGGAGCTAAAACCCTAGGATTTTGTCTTCATTAATATATAGACCCAATAGTAACGAGCTTTTTCGTAAAATGGTCGAATCTGCTTCACCCAATAATTTCCATATTTATATAAAATTAATTGTCTTTCTTATCAAAAATAAATACATAAATTTCCTATTGAATGTAAGAGATCTAAATACCACATTGAGAGAAGAGTATTGATGTCATTTCACACACTCTTAATTAAACTCTCACCATTGAAAAATTACAAGATCTAATATGAACCATCTATTATATTTACTGTTTTACTGTGTAAATCGATTAAAAAAATTACAATGAAACCATAAACCCTAAACATAAACCCTAAACCCTAACTCCTAAACCCTAACTTACTCTAAACCTCAAAATTCCTAAAACCTAAAATCTAACTTACTCTAAACCTCAAAATTCCTAAACTTTAACTTACCCTAAATCTCAATCCCTTAAACCCTAACTTACCTTAAACTTAAACTCTAACTTATCCTAAACTCTAAACAATGATTTAATAGTAAAATAGATACACAAATATAACTATATATAGAATTCCAATATTTGATCAATATATGTATATGTAATATATTAATATAGACATACACAAATATAAAAAATATATATATATAGTACTAGTCACTATATTATATATAAGTGTAGGTATAATGATATATGTACTACTATCTTATATATAAAAAAAATTGACTGTCGGATTGGTTGTTCATAATATTCTAAGTAGGCCGTCCCTGATTTTTATAAATTTTGGACCTAAACCCTAAACCCTAAACCCCAAACCCTAAACCCTAAAAAAATTACAATAAAATCCTAGAACCGGAACCCTAACTTACCCTAAACCTCAAATTCCTAAACATTAACTTACCATAAATCTTAATCTCCTAAACCCTAATTTACCCTAAACCTAAACCCTAACTTATGCTAAACTTTAAATAATGACTTAATAGTAAAATAGATACACAAATTTAATTATATATGGAATTCGAATATTCAATCTATACATGTATATGTAATATATTAATATATATACACAAATATAAAATATATATCTATATAGTATTAGTCTATTAGACTACTAGTCACTATATCATATATATATATATATGTCAATATGTGTGTAGGTAAACTTTAACTAGGTATAAATTGTAGGGCTATAATTCAGCGTGTTAACGTAATATACAATAAAACACATGTTTATAAAATAACCATAAACTAGTAAACTAAGTTATTTCTTTAAGGTTGTAATATCAAATCTAGTTTTCCTATAAGAAGTGGTACCAGACCTTAACAAGTAACCTTTGATTGAAAATTTGTAATTTAATCTTGACCTTTCATTTTTTTTATAAATTTGATCTAACGGTTGTGTTATATCTGAAATTATTACCTGCTATTTGTTAACTATAAAACATTATGGAACAGCAACGATGGATATAGACTTCGAATTCCTTCTAAAATGTCCCAATTCAATTTTGATTTTGATTTCCATTTTGATTTCAATTTTAATACTGTGTCCTTGAACTACTCAATCAATGAAGCTTTTATGGTGTGCATAGACAGAGATTTTGTTTCAAGTCTTTGCCTCCCCCTTCCAACTTGGTTTCTACAACACCACCCCTAATGCCTTCATCCTTCATCGGCGGTGACCTCAACAGCATCGAGTCCTCCCGCTCCTCCAAGCTCGAATCGATTGTCGATGACGACGACGACTCCAGCACCGTCGTCAATGAAGGGTACAAATTGTACTCCGAGCTCCCACTGGTACAAACTCACTCTCTCTCTCTCTCTCTCTCTCTCTCTCTCTCTCTCCCTCCCTCTCTCTCTCTCTCATGATCAAGCTTTCTCATGACAATAGATTTTCAATTTCGTATAGGTATACTGATTTTGAGAGATTGTACTAAATTGATGCAGTTTGAGGTTTGATTTTGATTTTGTCATGCGCTCCCTTTGCTTCGATTAAAGACAAATCGAACAGTTGTCGATTAACTCCAAGTTCTTCTTCGACATTTTTTAATGGTGGTGCCTCACGGGGAGACAGCCTGGAACTCCGAGCAGAGAATCCAAGCAACTTAGTTTTTCTCTATATTTGTTCAATTCTGTTTTGTCTTCACTCCAAAGCCTATTTGTCTCTTCTCGTCAATTAGGGCGAATAATCATTTATACAGGTATAATTTTTACGACTACCCATTTCTCTGTTTCCCAAGTACAAGTGATTTGAGCTGTACCCAGTTCATAATTCCAATCAAAATTCATTTTTTTTTGAATTGTTTCCATTCAATTTTGGAGAATTAAATGTCGAATAGCTAACTGGTTTCAGCTTTGGATTTCTGCTAAGTTTGTTGTTGTTGTTGTTTGTGAATTTCAGGCTGTGATAAAGCAGTTTGCTGGGACTGGTTATGAAAGCTCAGATGTAATGGTGATAGATGAGGTTGAGATGCAAAGACATCAGAACCTTGATAAACTTTACAGGTCTACTCGTGCAGGAAAGGTACACATGTCACCCAGAGCCTTATTGCATTATGCATTTACTTGGTTAAAACTAGTTTACGATAACAAAAAACGGTTAAGTTTCGACTTCAAAGTGTGGTTAAGGAATTTGTATTACATAATAGTTATGAGTGGGAATGATAGATTGAACAAAGCTTGAGTTTATGTTAGTGCCTTGTCAATTTTTCTATGAATGTATCTCACTTCCTTCAGTTGACTGGTCTGGAGTTGTCTCAATAGGTCGAACTCTTAGATTCCTTAAACTCTATGCTATATGGTGCTATGTTTGACAAGGTGCGGAATAAGAAAGAAGTTAGAGGTGGAAGATAAGATTGTTGTCAGTTACTGAATAATTTTTACAATGAAACTGCTAGGCATTACTATATGTGAGTCCTTGTTTTGGTATTCGAGTTCTATTTTGTCATACTTTTCTAAAATGTTTTGAGTTTATTGAAGTAGAGTCTTTCTTTCTGGTACACAACTTTGATCTGTAAGATTCAATTTTCGCAATTTTTGTTTGCAGGAATTTCAGAAAGAAATTGTAAAAGCAGCAGAGTCGTTTACAGCCATAGGATACAAGCATATTGAAGCAGGTGGAAGTCTATTAGATTTGGTGACATTTTATGATACAATGGGAATTGTATGGTGAAATTTAACATGTAAGACCTTTGTCATTGGACTTATTACTATATGTACTCGTTTCATGCTAGTCAGGGACCAAGTTGTTTGAAGATTGTAGCCAATATGGTGCTGAAAACGTCAGTGATAAAATCTTAGCCAAAGGTGCATCTATATATGGCGATGCTCGTAAGCATGTAGAAAAGGAACAAGAAAACTTGAACAAGCTATTATCTTCACAGGTAGACTTCTATATATGATTGTATACATGTTGCGTTAATAAAATCATAATTTATAATTTCTGTTATGTATATAATAGAGTTAAGTACAATCATCATATGCAGACATATCATTTTATGTAACCTTTTCCATGTCTAACTTCTGTGTTGTTATTATTTCTTTCCTTTGGTTGAACTAATAGCATCCAAAGGTGAACATGAAACTTTCCTATCCAAAATTAGTGCTTAATGATGGTATTGATTCAGTTAGTTGATGTCTATAACTAGTATGCTTGAAACTATAGCTTGCACCTTTAGATGGCGTCTAAGAAGAAGAATCAGGTCATATTTGTAAAAGTTTATCACTGTGTTATTTTCTTGTTTTAGATTTTGGATCCGTTAAGAGCAATAATACTTGGTTCTCCTTTGGAAGAAGCCTGTCATCTCGCTCAACGTTATAGTCGCATGCGACAGGAAGCAGAGACACAGGTAATGACAATTCCATCTTAAATTGCTTTATAACTATCTGTCCTGTGATTACTCACCACAAGATGCAAACAGGCTGTAGAGGTTTCCAGAAGGCAAGCACGAGTAAAAGAAATTCCAAATCCTGAAAATGTTGGAAAGCTACATGCGGCGGAAACAAAGATGAAAGAAATTAAAGCAAATATGGCAGTTCTGGGAATAGAAGCTTCAGCTGCATTGGCTGCTGTGGAAGCACAGAAGCAAAGACTAACTTTCCAGAGGCTTGTTGCACTGGTGTGAATACGCTTTTGAAGATATGAGTTCTATGAAAACCTGTTGAATCCCAACTTTTACTCTTAACTAGTTTCCTATAGATACGTGAAAGTTGAAACATCAGTTGCATTATGCACTCTCCACCACCATTGTTGGTGCTATGCTATAATGTGATTGTGGCAGTATGGTTGTGCTACATTGTTCGTAAAGTTTATGCATGTTTCTGTTTCATGGTTTCAGATAACAGATGTTTGCTCAGCTTGTTTTGAGCAGCGCACAGTTTTCACACAGCACGTCTTAGCAAAGGCCTTGAATCAGATGGTATGTATGTGTATCTTATAAATTATGGTCCTGTGTGTATCAGTTCATTCATGTAACAGATTAATATTTCAGGTTGATCAAAATCCTATTCCTCTTCTCTTTATGAGAACAGTTCAGGCAATTGATGCTTTTCCATCATTGGTAGCTTCGTTGCTCCTTCCAGTTCCGTCTCATTTTTATCAGTTTTATTTGTTTCCACATAGAAGTCTTGATTTTATGCCACATGTTTATTTGTTCTATGTCAGGTTGATTTTGTCATGGAAATACTTTCTAAACTTGTAAGGAGACAGGTATGGACACTTTTACAATAGGCTTTTCTGTGTGTTATTTATGTCATGTGTGATCATCCAGTTTGACCAGTATGTATTGCTGCTTATTAGCATGATATGGCTAGTGGGGGGCAAGTGGACAACTGATATTTATTATCTTATTTCAGGTTTGGAGAATGCCAAAACTTTGGGTTGGGTTCTTGAAATGTGCTTCTCAAACTCAGCCACATTCTTTCCCTGTATTGTTACAGGTATTACATCATTTGCTTTTGTGTGGAACTTCCCTGGCCTCTTATTGGTGATATTGGTTACATCTTTCTCAATCTTTTTTTCCCTTGCAGTTACCAGCCGTGCAACTCAAAAGTGCTTTGAACAAATATGCAAATGTCAAAGGCCCACTTGCTACATATGCTTGCCAGTCTAGTATAAAAGCTTCGCTCTCTAGGTATAATATTTTGCATCTGTTTGGATCACCCACTTTAATCCACAGAAATTACCTTATCTGCTTTTATGTTCTGAGCTATTTATTGTTTGCGTGCATAGTGTTGTCACCACGATGACAGTTCCTTTCTGTTTGATAATTGGTTTAAGTAGCAGTAATTCTCTTAAACTCAACATAAACTATGAACTGATTCTCTGTTAAGGATAAGCTATAGAAGCTTTCTACAGTGTGGGGATTTGTCCTTAATTAGATGTAGGAAATAGCTAAGTATCTCTAAATCTGTGATATGTATTCGAAAAAGAGCACATGAAGTATATATTCTCCCCTGGGTGTTTGGACTTGCAAATGCTTCCAGCTGACATATTGTGGGTTTTGGCAGACCAACACTTGCAGTTCTTGGTCTTACAAATGAAACACATCTGCACCAATCACATTAGCCGCTGCCACCATTTCAGCCTTCAGATGCAACATCATCAGTTCATGGAGCAACTCCAACATGAAAACTATAGAGCGTTGGAAGGCGCAAACTTATCAGCAATGTACAGAAGAAATTTTGAGACAACAGGTCTCTTTGAGAGCCATTTGGGGAAGGAAGACACAAACTAACCACATTAAAATGATGGCTGAGCACTGGTTTTTTTGTTTTTTGTTTTACTGCCTGACCAGGGCACCTTGGGAAAAATCTTCAGGGAAGCCATCAAAGATAGAAGAGATGTACCAGCGTCAGGCAACGCCTCCTCACAGCTGCTCTGTTAATTTTAACATATTTATTTTGATTGATGTTTGTACTATAATCGCATGCTCCTGTATATGGATTCACACTCAAAACAGAAAAGCTTCGAATAATTCTGTAATTGTCAAACTATCTTTTATGTAGAACCGAACACTCCAATGCTTCTGTTCGTATAACTTATATGAGGCATATTCACTCGAGTGTTTAGGATTCATGACGGTCGTAGCCAACCATGTTGTGGAGTGTGGTGTAGTAACTGTTCTTAGGAATAAAAAGTCTTCAAAATAAAGCCTTAAAAAGCAGACATCAAGAACGAGAACTCTACGACAATAACAAAATTTTGCTTATGTGAAAGAATATATATTATGCAGGAATATTTCTACAAACACAAAAAAACCACACATTTCTTTCTGTATGTTTGTCAATGCCGGCCGATCTTTCTGGGGCTGATTAATCCCTGAATCCCCCAAATTCCGCCATGGTCCATTCAAGAGTAGAGAACAAACCACACTTAAGAACTGTCAAGTAAAGAACAGAAAGAACATCTCCAAACGGTTAGATCATCTTTTAAATAGTTTGACGTTCAACAAATAAAAACTTCTAATACAAACTCTGCCCACATGAGAAATACACTATGAAGAAAACATACAAGGAAGATCAGGCAAGGAAATCTGCAATGTCTTTTCTTTTTCTTTTTCTTGTCTATAAATTAGAATTCAACTCAATAGTGTAAAAGACAATACATATTGAAGTGCTTAAAGAACAAGTTCATACCTTCTTCAGCTAATATGAGTCAAAATTGCATTGTTGCTGAGTTATATCACTCGATAGGGAAGGTGATGATGTGCAGAAGTTGGCAAATTTCGCTATTAGTGAACTTGGTTCTATAGACATCTGGGTAAGCTATGGAGATTTGATGCTTCATCCTGAAGAATGTTCTGATTATATCCAATAACTATCTTTTGTACCATATCTACATCTAACTTGTAATTATTTAGCATTTTAACCAACTAACTTGTGCCTTTTGACAGATAAACAATGCTGGAGCAAACAAAGGATTCAGACCGTTGCTTCAGTTTAGTGATGAAGACATTAAGCAGGTATAACCACATGTTACTAACTGCAACAATATACAATTGGGTCATATCGATAGACAGACAAGTGAAACCTCTACTTCCTGTGTTCACCAATATGATATACTAATGAAGTTACCATCACAGCTGTTCATTCCTTTAATCAATTTATCCAAACATGGTGAAAGAAAGTAATGTTTTGGACCATACATACCATAAGGGTATTCAAATGAGTGAATTGGGGATGAGTCTATTCTACATTTCTACAGCACCAAAGGTGTTATAGCCAGAAAAAAATAATGAGATAATGCTTCTCCCATTTTTACCTGCCATCATATTTCTTAAGGATTGTGTTTTTGGTGCTCAAGTACAGTGGCCACTTTTTGGAAAATGCCATCAACATAGAAGAGTGAGCAAAAGCTCGGATGGACTGACAAGTTAGACAAGAGTATATTAGCATACTTGATCAACCTAATATCAACAAAAAGGTTTGGCTTGTGCATGCTGAATGAAATAAGACAAACCTCATCAACATTATACATAGCAAGGGCCACACCAGGACCTTTGAAATCGTAGACATCAAGCTCCATAGGGGTGTCTCCTCCTTCTGGGACTGAACAGTAGAAACATAGAGATAATCAACGTTGACTTCATGAGCCTCAACCACATGAGAAAGAATGTTGACATTTACTTACTGAAAACCATTTTCAGCTTTCCTGGCCCTTTAATAACTGTATCAGTGGCTCGATACTGATCACCAAAAGCATGCCTACCAATGCATATGGGTTTCTTCCAACCTGTAAATTCAACAAGCATTAAGCAGTTTCCAGAGTCTTCACATATGTTCATGCCATGGAAAGAAAGTCCAACTCTTACCGGGAACTAGTTTAGGAATGTTTCGGCATAGGATAGGTTCACGAAAGACGGTACCTACAAAATAAAGCATTACCACGACTTGTAAACATTAGGTGATTCACTTTGCAAAACTTTTGCAGAGTTTCCAACGTAAACTTGGTATAAACTGTAGCCACAATCATCGAGCACTACAAAGCTACCAATCATCAGAGCATTTACACAAAGTTTGTAACTTTCCAACCATGAGAGGAATATATCTAGGAAATGAATGAAACATAAAACTACTAATTTATCGAACTAGAAAGTTTATTCAATACACACCGTCTAGAATGTTTGTAATTGTGCCATTGGGACTCCTCCACATTGATTTCAGCCCGAACTCCTTCACTCTGGTCTCATCTACAATGTATCACTAACAGGTACATTAGATACATTAAACTTCTCTCCGCATAAGACAGACTGTCCAGGATTCAATAAGGCAAAAAGTAAACAAACTAACCAGGTGTTATAGTAGCACATTTCACGGCAACATTGTACCTGCAGACCATAATCAACAAAAACAACACAAGAAGAAAATTGCAGTCAAATAAATTACATCAATTTCGTTTCTTTTTAACAATGTGCAACAAATCAAAGCTCCGAATCATACATACTTAAGAGTAGCTTCAGCACTCTCCACCGTAATTTTGTCATCCGTTGCATCTCGGTTCAATATCCCCAAATCGTAGTACTTTATGTCCAAATCCACATACGGAAGAATAAGCTGCATTGTCAAAAGAAATGAAACATATCAACACAAATTTCTAAAGCAAGTTTAAAAAAAAAATGAAATTCACAGTCGAAAATGAATGAATCTTTCGTACTTTTTCTTTGATTGCTGTCCATATAATCCTCGTCATTTCATCACCTAATTGAATAAAATTAAACAAAAACAATTAAGCTGAGAAAAAGATTGAAGCCTCTTATCATACAATTAAGCTTTGTTTGGTATTACAAGTTATTACGAGGACTCAAATTAACATAATTGAGATAATTTAAGCAAAACCAAACAAGGCTCAGTTTAAAAATACTGACCGTCCATTTCGACGATCGGATTCTGAACCTGAACTTTCTCGAATCCACTAGAAGAAGCGAAGCACCGGAGCGACGTCCGATTAGAGCTAGCGGCGAACGAGACGCGGCTGACGGCTCCGTTGAACAACTTCGGCGACGAAGAGAAGGAGAACTGAAATCTTAGGCCATTTCATA
This sequence comes from Geum urbanum, assembly GCA_946800695.1. Classification (NCBI taxonomy): domain Eukaryota; kingdom Viridiplantae; phylum Streptophyta; class Magnoliopsida; order Rosales; family Rosaceae; genus Geum; species Geum urbanum. Next base: position 45,977,553 of record OX327013.1, read on the forward strand.
ACAACTTCTAATCCTAAACCGGAGCTATATTCATTAACATGGACCTTAAACATGAACCTTAACGGGTATTCCTAACAAAATCACAGAGTTGCTTGCACAGCTAATGACCAACTCAATCATACCCTTTAAACTTTAACTGCTTATTCTTTCAAAATCACTGGAAAATATTTAGTAAATAAATACCTGACCCAGTACGGCTGTATGTGCACCCCCCCTTCCCGAGCGAAGGTCTGCCGGCTTTTGGAAGAGGAATGGAACCGGAGTAGTCGGTTTTTGTAGCCGATCGGAGCCACCGCTGTCGGGCCCTCCATCGCCACGATCATTACCATGCCACTTCATGCATGGATCGTCGATTGGATTGGATTGGCTCCTCGTCAATCAATCGACTTCCTAATTCCCAAAAATTCTACAAAATCACAAAAATACCAAAACTTTACAGAAACCCAGTTCAGAAACAGCCCAAAACGCAAGAAGAAGACGATTTCAGGAAGGGCAATGACGAAGAAGCTGTGGATCAGGAGATATTGGATAGAGGAATTGACATGGGTTTTTAGTCGTGTAGAGTTTGTATACGGTAAATTTATAAAAGTACTGAATATGGTTGTTGTAGTTACCTTTTAAGATGTTTATTGAACCATAAAACTACAAATTTGATTTTTATGTTGTAAATTTCTTGTTTAGGTTCATTCTCAACCTTAAACTTGTAACTTTAACAAGTTACCAAAACATGGTCTTACATTTACTTATTTAGGTTTACATACCACCTTAACTTAAAACATATGTTTACCGATTAATGGTTAACCTGTAATATCAGGTCACTTTTATAACATGTATTTTAATGCATACTACGTTAACACACTGAAGTACACCCCTAAATTGTATAATGATTAAAATTCATTAAATGATTTAATGATATATGTCAATATGTGTGCGGGGTTTAACGGGCCGGGCCTAACGGGCTCTGACGGGCTGGGTCTAACGGGCCTTGCCGGGCTTTAGATCTCTAAACCATGGTCGGCCCACCAACCACCTTGGCGGGCTTTTTACGGGCCAGGCCGGGCTTTTAGCCCACGAGCTTGCGGACCTCCACCGGCCCACGAGGCCCACGGACCAAATGATGACCCCTACATACATTTGTGATTTGTCCAATTGGTGTACTAAGTAATATTCTTGTGTCAAACTTGAAGACTTTAGAGAATAGGTCATGATGAATTTAAATAGAGTGATGTTTTCTCAAATTGAGGAATGAAAACCTTAAATAAAAAGTCATGAAGTTCAAAGAAGTTGGAGTGTATACTGTATAATTTTACTTCAATGAGCAAGAGTGCGTGTCCGCCAATGATCATGTGTTAAGTCGTACATCTAAAGTCGTGTGCGGATCGTACATGAGCATTGTGATATATATTACCTTGTTTATATTAATCTATACAAAATTGAGGTTATAGTTCTGTTATGGACTTATGGTAATAATTTATGACATGGTATTTTTTTTCTTTCTAAAGCTGTCATAAAATTAGGATGAATTTTAGGTGTCAGATTCACCGTAAACTAAGACAAACATTAAAAAAATGACAAAAGATATCAATCATCGCAACGGTGAATTTAGTTCACCATGAACTAATTTTTAACGGTGAAAAAAGAGCTTAATACATTTCCAATACCAATAACAGCTCCGGCACTTATTGATTTTGCTCCTTCTAACATCTTGACTTTTTCATTCTCGTCTCGTGCTTGTCATTATAAAGTTTCTTTTTTATTTATTATATATATATATTTTTAATCTAGTTCATCCAACTGTATAGCAGAATTTGAAAAAGGAAAATATTTTTTCCAAGAAAAATAGATTAAAAAGGAAAATGACTTTTATTTTTGTTATGACCCCACGTACTTTAACTATCGGGACAAGACTGGAATCCCTCTCCACCCACCCTCACGACCTCCGTCAATAGACGCGCTAAACGAGAATCTTAAGAAACGCGCGCCACATTCACACCCCTCTCGACCTTCCGTACGTGGACGGTTCAGAATCCATCCCCAAACCCACCACACACAACCGCAAACACATACGATACAAGCTCCAGCTTCGGCAGGGCGGGGTTTACCGAGCCTAGCCAAGTCTTTATCCGAGGCTGGTGTTGGTCGGGTACTTGGGTTGTCTTCGTCAAAATTAATTTACATTTCCTCTCGAGCTAACAAAAGTTGAACAACAAAACCGAAGAAGAAGAAGAAAGAAGACTTTTTTAACAAAAGCGAAAAATTTCGAAGAGGTATTTTTGTCCCCAGGTACTTTTTTTGATTCGCTTGAATTCGTGTGTTCATCTTATCTTAAAATTTAGCTCCTTTTGATTTAGTGTGTAATATAATTTCTATGAGAAATTTACGTTGTACGTTAGATGTAGAAATCACCAAAGCTTCTGTATTTTGATCGCGTTTTGTGGATTATTTAGGGTTTAATTTTATCGCCGATTGAATCGTTGTGGTAAATTTCGTGATTTTTTGTTGCAATTTACGATTTGGCCGGAGAAATTTGAGTTGGAGATCGAAAATATAGTTAACTTTTATTTGTTTGTGCTTGTTTTTATTGCTTGGGAAATTTGAGTTTTTACTGATCTGAATGTGTGAATCAGTTAGGGTTTGATGTATGTTCAGATAAATTGTTTTGGTTATTATGTGGTTTAGATAGAGACACAGCTGGAAATGGTTTGAAATGCAGGGTTTCAAGGTTTTTGACTGCCCGTGTTTAGCATCGAATAGGAGTTTAGTAGCTATAGATTACATAGAAATCTTTGCGTTTCCGGAGGGAATCGCGATTTATGCTGCGTAGTTTCCCTGCATCGGAATGCAGGACTGTTTTTTTTTTTCTTTTTCAAAACTATGTTGTGATAAGTGCATTTTTGTATCTATGTTGTTTATGCAGGAGCTTTGATTTTGAGTGAGAATGAGTGATCACCTGGTGCTGTGTGTGGACCGCTTCACGAAACCTGAAAGTTTACAATCAGTGCAAGGGGCCTCATCCTCCCAATCGGCTGAAGTACTCAGCTGTGTGATTGATATTAAGGGAACTGGGGAGAGTGCAGTATCTGAAGAAGAAGAGCCACTGATTCAGACTGTTGAGTGTCGCATCTGCCAGGAAGAGGATGGTGTTAGTAATCTGGAAGTACCCTGTGCTTGCAGTGGCAGCTTAAAGGTATAATCTAATTCTAAGATTCTCGTAATCCAAAACAATGATTATATTCTTCAGGAAATAATTTCAGGGTCATGTCTTTAATCCAACATAGTGGTTTTATATTAATTGTTTATTCTATCGCTGACTTTGTTCTATACAATCCAGTATGCTCATAGAAAATGTGTCCAGAGGTGGTGCAATGAGAAGGGAGATATCATCTGTGAAATCTGCCATACGGTAATTTCTAGAATCCCTTGCAATTCTTGCTTGATTGATTGTTTTTATAATCTGTTTGTTACAACTATTAAGGCTATACGTATCTTCTCTTCATTGAGAAGCTATCATTGTCATGTACTCAATCATGCATTAGCAGATATTTGTGTTTGATCAATCATGCATTACATCCTCATGTAATCTATCAGAGGATGTAAGCATTCTCATGTAAGCTAATTGTTTCAAATGGTTGGTTTATGATGAAAATTCTCCTGAAATGCAGCCTTACCAACCTGGGTATACTGCCCCAGCACCTCCCCCACAATCTGATGAGACGACGATTGACATTAGGCAAGCATATTTGTGATAGAGAAATTTCACAGGTTTAGGGCTGAAGGTCCATAATGTTCTTTGTATAACAACCTTCATGTTTTGACCTTTCTATTCGCTTGCTTCTTGAATTTGAATGACAGTGATGGCTGGACAATATCTGGTACTCCCTTGGATTTGCGTGATCCTCGGCTATTGGCAATGGCAGCCGCAGAACGTCACTTTCTAGAGTCTGAGTATGATGAGTATGCTGATACAAGTGCTAATGGAGCTGCTTTTTGCCGCTCTGCTGCGTTAATTGTAAGCCACTGATTCATAAGAATATGGGTGACATTTTGCAGTAGGATGTGGAGGAATGAAGTATATTTTCATCTTAGCATCTTCATCAATATTTGACAATGACCGAAATCTAGTTCATGCTTTTAATCTGGTGGTCTTGAAGAGTATCGCACTACACTTCAAAAGTGTTCGTTCGCCTGTTCATTTTATTCTCTTACTCCATTAACGTTCAATTTGGTGTAATTAGTTTACTGCGAAAGACCCTTCTAGTCATGCAACATGTTGAAATGGTTTTTATCTCATTTCTTTTTGTTTGAAATGTTTTGTCATATTGATTCACCTTTCTCTTGTTTCTTGGGCAGTTAATGGCTCTTCTACTCCTGAGGCATGCTTTGACTCTCCCCAATGGTGATGGGGATGATGATGATGCCTCCACCTTTTTCTCTGTAAGTGGGATGTGAATGTTTCATCTATCTTCAAACGTTCAGTAATCTTGCTGTCTAGCTCATTGATTAATTCTTAACAGCTTTTCTTGCTCCGAGCTGCTGGTTTTCTTCTCCCCTGCTACATTATGGCCTGGGCCATCAGCATATTACAACGTCGAAGGCAAAGACAGGTAACTTCTAGGTTCTGCTCTTTTAGAACATCTGATACTTCAGTCGCTCTTTTGATCCAAAAACATCACATTGATCACATAAGGAAGCTTGACCATGCTTCTTGCACTGTAAGGCATGTAGAAATCGTTATGCGAACAACTTTAATTTGTCATCTTTAAGAAGTTTTCCTCTTTTGGTGGATAATTAGATGCTGTATGATTATATCTTCTTGTAGACCTTTTAGCTCTCAGTGGTGTCATATGGCTAGATAGTCAGATGGGGCTTGAGTTTTTATATTTTTTTTTATCTGTGTTGGTGCATCTGATTCACTGTAGCACACAATTTCAGTAGAGTGAATGCAATCTCTTTCTGTTTTTGTTGCCACCCTCATTTTAACCTGTTTGTATATTACTGTTTATTCAGGAAGCGGCAGCATTAGCGGCAACTGCTGAGGTTGCATTTATGCTGCAGGCAGGGCAACGTCGAGGATTGCAATTCACAATAGCTTCAGGACCTACTGTGACTCCCCATCAAGAGCCAGTTCAATAATATCGATGTTCCTAAATGCTGGTGTGTTCTTTGTTGGTGAAGAAAGTACATTGGAACCAAGATTTGAGCGTATTTGCCTCTTTATATTTATGCTTAACTTTTACAGATGAAAATCAGCAGGCTATTCTTTAACGAGTGCTATGTATCCGTAATCAAATTTTTTATTATTATAACAACTCTCTTTCACTCCCATGCTATGTCTATATAATTCAAAGTGCTATCACATATTATGAATGCAAACTATGTTTTTTATTGTACGTTGTCTCATTTATATATTTTTCTTAGTACCTGTGGTGATGGGGTATTCTAACTGCACAATGTGCATCAGCCTTCTATTTCTTATATTCGTTTCATTTCTGAAGTTTGAAACAAATATTTCCGTACACCATTGCTTTCTTTGAATTGAGTTGGAACAGGATTCCGTAACACTGATGTAGTTAAAGTTAAATGTGATGTTGAAGGAAGATATTGAATTGAAACAGTACATCCAGTTCTTTAACTTTAATACAGCTCTCAAAGCAGAGATCAAGGAGTATCTTGGAGCTCATGTCCTCCAGCTTGGACCATGACCAGTCCAAGTCCTCCAAATGTTTTGGTAACTTCTTGAAGATGAAAAGAACAGGAATATAAAGGGAAAATGAAGCTAGAGAAAGATGGTCTTCATGGATAGATGAGTTGAATATAAAGAAGAAAAAGAAGAAGATGAGAGGCCAGATATGCATGCCAAAATTGGTTTCTTTGAAACTTTGATTCTTTGAATGAGGGTAACTTAAGGAGGGAGAGTTAGAGAGGGAGGCCAAAGAAAAGCATAAAGGAATTCCATTTAGCACAAGAAACCGAGACTGTGATACTTGCTGCATGGATAGAAGAGCTTGGAATTTTAAAGCTAGCTAGATTGTTTGCTTAAAAGGAAAGTGTGTGCAAACATAAAGCTATTGCTTGGTTGGTTTGTTTGGGTTTTTCGCGTGGGAGAGGTTACTGTTCCCCACCATTACTCCAATTTATCTACTTTTCATGGCTTTTCAATTGCAGTAGCTATCTTCTGGTAAGCACTAAGCTGATCAAGATCACACAGTACTCTCAAACAATTTTTAGGTCCAAAACTAATATGTGAGGGTGCTCATGTTATGACGCTTTCTCCTATGGCTATCAGGAACACATTAAAATTTAATTCTATCAACATGGTTGGATTTTGAATCCAAGTATGGAAGTTGGAGGTGGTCGCTTAGTTTCTAAATACTACCTTTGGTTTCACTTTATTACTTCGTGCTTTGCCATGTTAAGTAACTAGAACCTGGCTCTTTTCAACGACTGTAATTTAACTCTGCAGTAAGCATATGCTTTAGGACAAAAGAATCATACAACATCAGCATGGTTATGGTGACATGGCGAGTCAGGATTGTACACTAGAGGTTGATACTGGTCTCTCTTTGTTTGGTAAGGAAAAGAGCTAGGCAGATGCTAAACCAAATGAAAGAAGATATACTTGGCTTCCCAATGATAGTGTTCTAAGTTAATTTTATGTTCAAACCTGTCAGAGTCTTCTACAACAGCCTTATATTGCTTCTATGGCAGGCTTATGATTGATGTGAATCTAGAACATCCCCACATATTATGGCCATCTGGGGCCTCCCTTGTGCTTTATGCTTTTAGGCTTCCAAATCCCATAAAAAGACATAACCTTGGCTTATTCCCTCAGGAAATGAACCATAAGAAGGAAACAGTGTCTCAGCCACACTACTCTCATTCCCCTAGCATTGCTTGAAACATAGATACCTACACACTAGTTCACCTCAGAGAAAATCAAGCATGGGTCTTTTGGCTTATAAGGGGGCCATTCTTCTTGTTTGTATTGGATTCTTAACTCTACAGCCGGAGAAGGTTTCCGGATTAAGAAGCATGGACTTGGCTCTGAGATGGGATAAAGGCTTCTCATTTCTTAACAGTTTGCATGTTGTGAAGGCTGTTGCTGTCGAAGACTCGCAAGCGGAGCTCAGTTTGGCACCTGGACCTGCAATGACATTTGATCCAAGCCAATCAAACAAACGAAAAGTTCGTAAAGGATCAGACCCGATTCACAACAGATGTTGACATGCTGATGCAGTTTCCGAATGGAGGAGAATGTTTCAGGCAAAAGAAGCTGCGGAGGCTGTAACCAATATGAAAATGCAGAATAGGGTGGTGGGCAATATCCTTTGCTTTCTCCGTAGATTATCAGCCAGTCGGTTAGAATTCTATATTTTCGTTGTTTTAGTCCAACTTTCTTCTTGTTGAGTTGAAGAACTGCAACTGAAACCAGTCATCCATGGAGCCAGCATCATCTCTATATTATATAAACATAGGTCCTAACCAATAGATGAATACTTCTGAGAATGATGATCCTGGCCCTCACGGATTACATGCATTTCTGAGTTTCTTTCTATTAAACAAAGGAATAATATTTCTGTTTTGTGATTGAATTTACATTATACTGCCACAACAGTGAGTGTTTCACACGTATTGTAACCCAAGTTTCTGAGTTTCCTCTACACAGAAGTGTTATAAGATGCAAGTAGTGAAACACAAGTCATGAGCTTGAAAGCCTGGTATTTCTCTTTGCATAAGTAACAGTTTTATTCTGAGGGTGAAGAGATTCCACCTACTGTTACGAAAGTACAATGCAGTCAAAATCTCTCAGACTAAAAAGGAATCACTTTTCACTGATAGTTTCCAAGAATAAAAGATTGAGCTTGATATATTATCTACATTTCAAAATGGGAAAATAAAGAAAATTCGCTTACATATTTCAACATGCATTTGAGAACTATAATGTTTCATAGATGGTGCATCATCGCTTTCAAATGTGAAGATGCCTTTTGTTCTATAGTCGAGAACTGTCATATCTCTTCTTCCTGTGAACTTTTAGTTGTACAGAGGGCACCTTGCGAGACACTGCCTGCCATATCATATCAACAGCATCACCAGGCAGTGACGGGTACTGATATTCGAAATGATGTACAATTTCCTTCAACCTATTCCACATCTTGGTCCATTTGTCTTCGCTTATCCCTCGCAGAAGCTTCAGTAGGTAACCCTTCTTTACTGCATCAGTCCCGCTTACAAATATGCAAAACTGTGAGTAGTCTAAGACATCTTCAAATGGTAGCTCAATCTCATCACTCACTATGACAGGAACACAATGAGAAGCAATGGCATCGAATAAACGATTTGAGGAAGGGGTATCGCCAGCTGTATGTAGGCAAAACTTTGATGAGGTCATTCCTCGGCTTGCCTTATTAACACCACCTCCTTGAATGGTACCAAAATTGAAGTCTACATCATTCTCATCTTTAAGAAGATAGTACAATTCTTGACGAATTATCCCTCCCTGGATTGATGTAAAAGTAAACATAAGGTAAGATATTATCTATGTCTTTAAGCACGAGCATGGCTCATCAGAATAGTGTATGATGCAAAAGGGAAAGGGAACAACATAAAAAAACAGCTACTTTTCAATAACGAGAGAATTGAGATCAGTGCACCAGGATTTCAGAAATCAGATTAAACGAAGTACGAGACAATAAGAACAAATTGAGAACATCCTAATTGCCAGGAATTTCATTGTAGGATCAAATTCAGTGTTATCATAACAAATTCATCATATATATAATACTGTTATCCAGAGCATATAGAATGTAAAGCATCATTAACTTAAATATTGAAAGAATTATATCATAAAGCAATATGAAACCACAGCATAAACAGTTGAATAAATAATGAAAACAAGAGGGAGAGCTTACATCTTTTCTGTATATTTCTCCTCGGAAATATATTAGTATAGGGCGCTCCTTGAATGTGGCCGATTTGCTGTTGGGAACAGTCTTCACCAAATGTCTGTAAGGAGCGATTATATCCTTCTCAATATTTGCGATTTCAGGGGGGTATCTTCCAAAATCTGCAACCACAAATATGGCGGACCCCAATTTCTTTCTTGCATCTAACATACTATTTGGATGATGGGCAACTATCAAATGATCCTTCCCAAAGTTTCTTTTCCATTCCTTCTGGCCTACCAAAAACTTCACCAACTTGTCTTGCAACTTCTTGTTGACACTGACTTTCTCCTTTCCAAGAGGCTTGGAATGCCGGTTGTAACTCAGAGATGCAAAGAATGGCACAAAAACAACGTCAGCTTCACTTGAAGTTTGCACCCTGACTACACTACAAGGTCTGATCACATTTGGCATATCCGATGATAGAAGATCAAGAGTGAGCCAGTATTCTACACTGTGCTGTAAATTGAGCCCGCCCGGATAAGGTGGAAAGCTCCTTGGCCATGTTTCATTCTCCATTCCCTTCCAACCCAACAACCGAAAGTGAAACTCTGGAGGCAAATTATACATAAATACCCTCAATAGAGCCTGGTTTGCATCACAGACTGTTAATATCTTACTTCCAACAGATCCCAATTTTTTTGAGGATTTTACAGAAATTTGGGGAACCTCAGCAGAGATCAAAGGAACTTTTATCGGTTCCTTTATCGCATGGGGCTCAAAATGCATTGATGTCCCATTAACAAGAATGAGCTTAAATACTGATCTAGGAAGGAAAGATTTGCTAGATTGAAGAAGGAATGCAGAAGAAAGGACTAAAAGGAACACAGAAACTGTTATCAAGTAGAAGATTAACTTAGAGGGAATCCTACTCTTTTCTGACATTGATGAATCTCAATGTGCACCGAACTCAACTAAGTTTTGCAAAGTGACCAAAACAAGAACATAATCAATGAAACTCTCATACAGATAAAACCATATCATTGTTGCTCCCCATCAACTCAGTTTCTTAACACAACAGCTCAACTCCCATAACCATCCAACTGAAACACCCAATTGAAATTGGAGGCCAAAATTTCCTTAAACCCCAAAAGGGTTTTAACAAGGATTCAAAACTGGTTTCTTCAAGAACTCAATGCCAATCTAAACTGCCTATCTCTACAACCATGAATTCAACAAGTACATTCACAAACGATAGAACCTTGAATATCTGACGAAACCAAAGCCTCTGACTTGAAATCACTAATCAATCTGCAAAGAGTGAACAAACGCTTATAAAGCAATAGTACTTCATGAATTGGATCTCGAGTAGCTGAGCTACATGAACTGGGTATCAAAGTTATAAACTTTTAACTAAATTTGCCACACCCAGAAAGCCAATACTAAAGAACAAAACTTTCTACTCATCTGGGCATCAAAGATATAAACTTTCGTGAACTGGGTCGAATTTCATATTAGAAGAACGAAGAAGAGCAATACCTGATCGACTATGACGACATGCATCACAGAGAGAGACAGAGGTGCAACTAAGGATGGAAGACTCGTCCAACACAGAGAGAGGCTTTGAAGCAAAGTCCATTATTATCTCAGGATTTTAAGCTCAATCAATCTGCAAAACCTTTCATGTGGACTGTGACATGTGATTTATATGGTCTAAATTAATAGCTTGATGTCGATTCCTTTTTGGGTTTCATGAAACGGACAACAGAAAAAGAGCAGCATGACTTTGTGAACCTTTATCGTGTCCAATTGCTTGGCTATATGTCCTCAATTTCTCTCATGCCTATATTATTCGAGGTCTAGTCAAAGAATGAAGTGTCCGAGTGGTGAAGCACTCATCCAGTTAATATTGTGGGCGTCAGATTTAAACCAGCAGCTCTCACAAATATGAAATATATCATGATTATCATCTCTGTAAATTTAATAAAAAAATGATTATGCTTGGGTAAGTAAATGTGAAATATGAAATTCTATTTTATGACAATAACTATGATACCAAGTTAGAACAACGATAAATGTGATACGTAGAGTGCATCATTGTACCGATATTGTCATAACTTAATCACTTTTAAGGTATATATTGAGTTTTATCCACAAAATATTTCGGTTCAATTAGAAATAATTTACATTCATTTAAGTTATATTTCATCTTACCTTATTTCGATGTAGAATCTCTAATCCAACAATATTCATCAATGTTTAATATTTGAGTGCCTAACAAATTTTGGTACAATTTTTTTGTGGGAACTAATCTTTATGCATGTTCTTAGATCTCATATTTTGATATTTACGTAATTACATATCACAATTGATCGAATGGATGGTTTCCAACAGATACCCTAAATAGGGAAAAGAAAGAAGAAATCATCCCACGAAAATTTCACAATCTAGCTCTGCTAGGGTTTAGAGAGCGGTCACCCTCTGGGGCTCGTGTGCTTCTCCGGCGGGCCGACTTTACTCCATCCGGGGTCGAGGGTGTCATGCAAACATTTTCTAGATGGAGGCAATGAATCTTTTCCTTTATGTGGCAATGGATTTCGAGTCATGCGCAGGGAAGGTGGGCTCTTGTTCAAGAAAGAAGTGACGTCAGTTGATGCGGTTGAGGGCTCCATGCGAGTGAGTGTGAAGAACCAGAGTCATGAGATATGCAGGCTAGGTTTTCGACGGGGCGGTGAGAGGTTGAGCGAGATGACATGGTGCCCGGAGATGGAGGGGTAGCCTTGGGTATGGGTTGTGCAACAATGATCTATCACCTGGCCGATTTTGTGGCGGGGAGTGGCCAAGAAGTCGGGGTAGAGAATCCTAGCGGCGAAGAGATGAGGATTGTAGCATGGGGTTGGGCTATGTTTTGGTCCTTGGAGTTGTTTGGATCCTTATGGGTCTTGATAAGTCCATGGGCTGAAGTTGTAGGCTTAAGGCTCCTATGTTATGCTTGGGCTATAAAGATCTTGGAGGTCCCTGATTTAGAGATGATTAATTTGAAGAAATTTTTAGTGGTTGGCCCATTGAGATTGACATATCTAGCGACAAAAGAAACAGGCTCTGCCAAAGAAGGCAAAGTGAAAAAGAAATAGTTTGAGTTTGAATTTGAGGTCTAGTTTCATCTACAATACTCTTATAGATTATACCTAGTTTATTTGTGCTCTAAATATCTATGGATACATTATTACCTAGTTTAGTTTTTGTCTCTCTTAACAAAAATAAGAAACATTATGACAAATTCTCCAGCATGAATTTAATTCGTGTATAAGAAAAGTTTGAGGATAGATAATAGACGAAGAGGACCTTATTAACCTAACCTCGTTGCATGTCTCTATGATGATGAACATCCTTTTCATTCCCTATGGAGGATCACGAAGGTGGGTGTTTATTGGACAAGTTTAGGTTACATACTTGCATGTTCTGTCCAATAATTGTTAATTAGTGGTGGTAGTTTATATATATCTTCTAAAATTCTAAAGCAACTCTTATTTTATTTGGCCCTACACCTTCATATTCTACCTACCTTCTCGATTCGAATAGTTGTTCATTGCGATTAGTACTTGGGGGATCTATTCTTTATTTAACCAAACAACAACAGAGAGAATATATGCCATGTACACCTTGCTGAGCTAGGCATATAATTGACCTTAATTTGCTCGGCTCTGAGATTAACTCCTCACGCCCCAACTGAGTTCCGTCCCTGAAGACTAGAATGTAAGACAGTAGTACTGCTTAGAGTCGATCACGAAACTTTCCCACAAAGCACATACATATAGAACAAATCTCATTAACAGTAGTACTGTCAGACTCTCTCTTTTGCTGTTTTCTTAAAATAGCTAGAGGAGCGAGTAATAGAGTACATGCATGGCATTATCAATGGATTAATTTGCTCATCAATTTTGTTTTTTTAATAAGGGGTTTAGTATCGGCCTAAAGGTTTCAGAGGCTGTTCCTCACGTCCGTTTTGATTAAACATAGAAACAATAGAAACTCTGGGACAAGTTACAATCATCTTCGACGAGTACATCTTGAATAATCACAATGTACTCATCTAACCATAACTCATATAAGAAATACACCCTAGCTAGATGCATGGCATTATCAATGGATTAATTTGCTCATCAATTTTGTTTTTTTAGTAAGGGGATTAGTATTGGCCTAAAGGTTCAGAGGCTCTTCCCCACGTCCGTTTTGATTAAACATAGAAACAATAGAAACTCCGAGACAAGTTACAATCATCTTCGACGAGTACATCTTGGATAATCAGAGGGTACTCATCTAAGAAATACACCCTAGCTAGATGTGCCAATCTATAGGCAACACCATTAACTTCATGATAAACATGACACAGAACAATATAATCAATTAAGGTCATGTAAGCTTTGCAATCCTTAATAATGCAACCAATGTCAGATCGATCGATCTCTAACCTTTGAAAGAAGGGCAGCAACAATTTCTTTACTATCACACTCTAATTTATGACCCCCGATTAAGTCGAGAACTTAGAAGTAATACGGAGCCATGCGTTGAACACATAGCGAACTTAATTGGAATTAATACTAGTGAAAATTAAGACCATATTACGAATTGGTAGCTAGGGTGTAATTAATCAACCCGGCCTTTAAGAAATAGTAGTGTGTTGAATCACTTGAATTAAGGGTTGTTTGATCAAGGGCATTTGGGACCTCCTTCCTTGGTCTTCCAGTTGTTGTAGCAAGGGCACACAGCTTTGTTCCCATAGAAGCCCGGAGGAACACACAGACACTTAGCACAGCACTTGTTGCAGAAGAAGATGCATGGCTTGTGGTACTGTGTCTGGCTACATCTCCTACTACACTGTGTTGGGCACTCTGGTAATTCCACCACAAAACATCATCATCAGTCATACTCCATCGGACTACTTATCTTTGAGACTAATACAAACAGGTAAGGGATATTATAGACACTTACGCGAACTCCGGAGACTCCCAGGTCCATACCTTGCCTGAAATCAATTAAACATAGAATTTAGGGTAAGGTTTGTCAGCAAATAACCATTCTACACATAATGAGGTTGAAATGAAGAGAAGGGAAGGAAGAACTAGCTAGCTACTTACACTGTCCAAGTGATACTGAGTTTCTGCTGCCATGGAAATCCCAAGGAGAGCAAGAAGAAGAACACAGAGAAGCTTAGCCACTGCCATTGCTATTCGATGGGAGTTGGATTGGTTCAAGTTAATTGGCTATTTGAATGTGGTGTGTAGGGCTTGAAGTATTTAGGTTTGCAGAATGAGCGAGTATGATTGGCTATTTATAGAGATTTGAAGGGTGCCCAACAAAGATCACGTTACTGCCTAATCCGGTGATGATTTCATTCTGTGGTTACTTATTGTTTCGAATATTAAAGTACCTGGTTTGATCTATGTTGGGGTCACATTCCCAAAATGTCCCATCCATATCAGAAACATAAAATCAAATTATGCTTATTTCTTACCACCAAATTTTAATGTATCCATCCGTGGTTGCACCCAAATTGTCTCAGCTAAATAGCTAGTATAATCGCCACATTATATAAGAGAACTAAAACGTGACAGAGATACCATATACTAACACTGTTATAGACACTGTTCTGGGAGTGAGCAACATTGGAAATTTGGACGCTTAGAGCTCGCATAGGCCGTCTAGAACCCACCCAAACGCTCGAAGGTATCCTCACCTTATATAACCATGGTTATATATGAGTTACAATATTGAAGGACAGAGAGACGATGTAATCCAACAAAGGCTCTTGAGGTAATTGTGCAAAGTAGCTATCAGAATCGGTTATCCAAGTAACATGGGAAGTCCTTTTGGTGCAAACAAGAACAGTGATCGTCGATAAATGAGATGACGACGTTTACACATTACTTTAACACCGAGTGGAATCACCCCGCATGCACCCACACAGAGACTCACATGAGTCATATCCGATCCTACGCATCACTTCGTAGACATCAGTCCATCTCTGACTCGACATGTGACGTGGCAAGATCTTAGGGTGAGTGTGCAGGGTATAATATGGTGGGGCGGTGTAGGGGATTATGGGATCCGGCCATGTTCGGCGGTGCATGATTGAACGGTGGTGGGCCTTCCACCATGTGAGGCTACTCTGGCCATCCGGATCGAGCGCATGTGAAGACCTGAAACTAACGAAGACGTGTGCCAAAAACGACAGCGGTATACCCCATCCTCTGCTGTCGTCTAACTTTGTTGTTTTTGTTGGAATGGGCCTTTGTATGGGCTCCTGATACTAACCAGATGATGGGCCTTTAACGAAACTACATTGTGTTGGGCCTGAGCTGTTGAGCATGTGCATGGCCCATCAAAACTGCGTACACTCTCTTGTACGATAAAGCGGTTAAACTAGGAATTTAGTTCCAAAATTGGTAGGATTGGCTTCGGTGAGATGTCACTTTACAAAGTACAAGACTCACGTTTTTCCTCTTTCATTTCTATGGGAGAAGCCAGAGGAGATGTGACATTAGGTCATGTGTGTTAATACCCGACACCGATATGGATATCGGATATTGAACAAGATCGTTTATCGGAGAAGGTTATCGATAGGTTGCTGCTTAGATATCGTTGTCGCATTGCTTTCAATACCGCTCTTTGCTTTCTCCAAATCCAATTCACTCTCACTGCTAAGATCAACAACGGTCAAGGAGAGACGGAAGTGGCCCACCTTCAACCCTTCGATACCTAAGTCAGAAGCGATATGCAAGTTTTATAGAATAACGGTGTGATTGAGTATTGAATGCGTACCATTTAATGTTGAGTTGACAAGTATGTATTGGTAGTTAGGGCTTGGGTTCCTACCGTTTCTTCGATGTGGGACCAGTGCGCATACTCCTTTCGTTGAGGTGCTGTCTGATTGGTTTCCGGTTCGGCGCGTGGGCGCTATTCTTATCGAGGTGCGGATGATGTTGGTCATCGGAGTTGGAGCTTTCCCGGCGGTGGTTTCTGTCATGGTAGCGGTGAGACATATTTATAATTTATAATTTAAGCCGTTAAGTACGTACCAATAGGTGATAAGCTAGGTATATGACAAAGGTCTAAAGAATTTTATGACAAAGGTCTGAAGAATTTAAGCCGTTAAGTACGTACTATGCTTCTTGGATTTTACAAGTATTGTGGCCCAATGGCGTTTTGTTTTTATGACAGAGGTCTGAAGAATTTTTGTTTCATTGGTGGCGATACCGCTTGTTTGGGTGAGGCTAGTCCCCGGTATGATGTGGAATTTTTTTTTTAACGCCTTAATTACCACAATACTTAGAACCTGTTTTACTGGTGGCAATATCAGAGGTGCTCTATGTTCCATGTGCGAGGCGTTCTGAGGCCGTTTTTGTCTTCGAGGATGAACGTTCTTGGTGTGACGCTCTCGATGATTCTAAAAGGTCCCTCCCAAATTGGTGCTAGCCCCTTGGGTTTCGGAATGACTTCCCTCCAGACCATGTCGCCGACGTGGAGCTTTCGCGCCCTGACCCTTCTATTGTAGTGCCGTGCGACTACCTGCTTGTTTGCCATGAGTGCGATATTGGTGTCGTATTGTCCTTCCTCTCAGAGTACGTTGGCCATGTTTAGACCGTCTTCGTTTGCGTCTTCGTCGTATCCTTCTAATCTCGGGTTTCGGTGCGTGATTTCCAATGGTAGGACTGCCTCTGCTCCGTAGACTAGCGAGAATGGTGAGGCTCCTGTTGCTTTTATCGGTGTCGTCCGTATTGACCAGAGTACTTCATACAGGCTTTCTGCCCACTTGTGGTTGTAGTCTTCCATTCTTCTTTTGAGCCCAGCTTTTTTCTTTTTGTTTGCCACTTCTACCTGTCTGTTCGTTTGAGGGTAGTATACCGATGAAAACATTAATCGGGTTCCCAAGTCGCTGGTGAATTTCTTCATTTCATCGTTATTGAATTGTTTTTCGTTGTCGGTGACTATTGTGAGCGGGGCCCCGTACCGGCAATATATGTCCTTCTAGAGGAAGTTGAATACTTTTTTTGTTGTGATGAGCACGAACGGCTTTGCTTTGATGTATTTTGTGTGATAATCTATGCAGACGATGATGTATTTGAACTGGCAGGATGATGCTTTTAGTGGCCCGATTAGGTCGAGTCCCCATTGTGCGAAAGTTATGGGGCTGATGATGATGGACATTGGTGCTGCTTGGGCGTCTATCCTGTAAGCTTATTGAGCGCATGTTTGGCACTGATCTACGATATCCCTTGCGTCTTGCTGCATTCCCTTGTAGTAGAAACCGTAGCGGAAGTGTATTATGTTATTTGGCCCGCCGTGGTTGCCATACCTACAGCCGTGGACGTCTTTTAGTATTTTGTGACATTCCAACTGTGTGACACATTTGAGCATAGGGAAGCCCCTTTTGCTTATGTATAGTTGGCCATTTTGTAAGCTGTAGTATGCTGCCCATTGAGCGAGTTTTCTTGCCTCTACACGGTCAGTTGGTACCGTTCCTTCTATTAGATAGTTGATCATGCTTGTTCTCCAATCTTCCTTTGGTGCTGCCGACGACGCCGTTATCGTTAGTGCAAATACTTCTTGGAAATTTTTGGATATGCTTGGCTTTTCCAGCGTTTCTACCATTGTGTGTCCTCTTGCCGTGATCGATGGGGTCGTTGCTAGTCTTGCTAGGGCGTCAGCCCTTTTGTTATGCTCTCTCGGGATATGCGTTATGTTGTAGAAAGAGAATTTCCCAATAGTGCTTTTACGTATCCCAGGTATGCCGACATCTGCGTTCCTCGTGCCTCGAAGTCCCCAATTACGTGATTTACCATTAGCTAGGAGTCGCTAAATATGTTGACGTCTTTGGCCCCTGTGTCGAGGGCGAGTTACAATCCGGCAATCAAAGCTTCATATTCGGCCTCGTTGTTAGATGCTGGGAACGTGAATCGCAGGGCGTACTCGGCGTAGGTTCTGCCGGGGCCAGTTAGGATTGCTCCTGCTTTTGCCGCGATTGCCGTTCTTGATCCGTCTACGTATAGGTTCTAGCGCGATAACGCTATTCGTTGGGGGTGGAGGTGCTGGTATTGTAGGGGGCGATGCGCAGGCTGTTGGATGTGGCTGGTCGTTTGACGCCGGTGTGAGTTTTGCTATGAAGTCCGCTATCGCCTGTCCCTTTATCGCGCCCCTTGGTTGGTATTTGATGTCGAACTCGCTTAATTCTATCGCCCACTTGGTTAATCTTCCTGAGTGGTCAGGGCTTGCTAGAACTTGACGAAGTGGCTAGTCTGTTAGAACGTGAATAGTGTGTGATTGGAAGTATGGTCTCAAGCGCCTTGCTGATACTATGAGTGCTAAGGCCAATTGTTCTAGCATTGGGTACTTCGTTTCTGCCTTGTTCAGTCCTTTTCCTGCGAAAAAGACTGGCATTTCTGTGTCAGTCTCCCGTCTGACTAGGGCGGAGTTAACGGCGGTTAGCGAGATGGCAAAGTAGATGTATAAGATTTCTCCCAGCACTGGGGCAGAGAGAAATGGAATGTGGGCGAGATACTGTTTGATGGCAGACAGTGCCATCTCGCATTCGTCAGTCCATTCGACCGCTTTCTTCTTCGTGACTCGTATCGCTTTAAAGAACGGGTTGCATTTATCGATGTATCGCGAGATGAATCGAGCTAGTGACGCCAGCTTTCCCGTTAGCGCCTGGAGTTCTTTCTTTGTTACCGGTCGTGTTGTGTCTACGATGGTCTGGACCTTCCCTGGGTTGGCCTCTATGCCCCTTTGGCTTACCATGTACCCCAAGAACTTGGCTGCCATTACTCCAAAGATACATTTCGCCGGGTTAAGCCACATACCGCTATTGATGAGCGTATCTAGTACTGCTTTGAGATTTTAAACGTAATTTTCCCGGTGTCTGCTTTTGACTATTAGATCGTTGACGTAAATCGCAACAGTGTCGCTGTCAAGTGGGACGAGTAGTTCTGTCATGAATCTCTGGTATGTTGCTCCCACGTTCTTCATTCTGAACGACATGACATTGTAGCAGTATAGTCCCCGGTCGATGATAAAACATGTTGCTTCGGCATCTGCTGGGTTCATTTTGATTTGGTTGTATCCGGAGTAGCAGTCCATTGTTGATAGGAGTTCGTGGCCACAAGTGGCGTCTGTGAGTTGGTAGATTCTTGGTAGCGGGAAGAAGTCTTTTGGGCAGGCTTTGTTGACGTCGGTGTAGTCCACACACATCTTCCACTTGTTGTTGCTTTTCTTGACCATGACGACATTTGAGACCCATGTCGGGTAGTGGACCTTTCTGATGAATCCTATGTCGAGAAGCTTGGTTACTTCTTCCTGCATCATGGTGTACTGCTTTTCATTGTAAAGTCTGTGCTTTTGTTTTTTAGGCATGATGTCTGGCGAGATTCCTAACTTGTGTGAGACGATGTTCGTTGATACTCCTGGCATGTCGGCGTAAGACCATGCGAATACGGTACCGCATTCTCTGAGAATGTTGATGAGGGCGGTTTTGGTTGCTAAGTCCAGGTTGGTTCCTACCCTGATCGTTCTTTCAGGGTGCTCATCCGATATTGGGACGAGTTTCGTTGATTCCTCTCCTACGGGGCGAGGCGTGAGCGGTTCTCCTCTTGGGTCATCTGGAGTTTCTTTCGATCTGTTGCTTTTGAGTACGCATACCTCTCGTGCTAGGTAGTTGGCGTTTGCTTGTGATTTTGGTAATGTGGGCGTCGTCCCCCTGATGGTGCATACACCGTTGGGCGTTGGAAATTTTATCGTTAACATCCGTTGTGATATGATAGCGTTGATTCTGTTTAGGGTATTGCATCCGATGATGGCGTTGTAGAATGATGGGGCGTCGATGACTAGGAATTCGATGTGTGTTTCGGCACTGCAACCTTCCTGTCCTAAAGCGATTTTAGGGTAGTCGCTTCCCAGAGGTTGGATCTGATCGTCGGAAAAGCTTACTAATGGGTGGTGGTCCTTCTTGAGTTTGGATGGAAGTCGCTCGAGTGCTTCGTATGTCGGGCGAAATATGACGTTGACCGATGATCCTGTGTCTATGAGGCATCGTCTGACGCTGCATAGGTCGATGACGGCATTGATTAGGAAGGGGTAGTCTTCTGACACCGGTGGTCGCTCATATCCTATTCCTCGGATTCGTAGAATGTGATGGATCCCCAACCGGTCTTGGCGGCCTTGGCCGGGCCCTGCCATAGGTTGCATACCGCTCGCTCGTTTCTTCGTTCTGTTTTGGACTTGTCGCTCATGATGGCGTTGATCCTCCTGATGCTGTCGATGTTTGCTACCACTTTCGTAGATAAGACGTGGTTCCCTACTCTGAATGTTGATAGGTTCCCTTTTCTAATTGTGCTTCTACCACCTTTTTTATGCCGTGACACTTTTCCGTATCATGAGACTCGTTTTGATGGAAGCTACACAATTTCCCCGTGTTTCTATACTCTGTTGCTCGATATGATTTTTTTGGTAAGGTGAACAGTTCCGGGTGTACTATTAGGATGTCGACGTATTTGGTGTTTAGTATGCTAAAAACTGGTTGCGGCAGTGGCGCCACATGGTCGATCCTTTCGTCTCATGGCCGCTTTCCGTAGGTGCTGTCGGCATAGTTGTTGTAGTTGTTCCTGCCACCGTTATGCCTCTGACTTCCTTCAATTCTTTGACTGCTTTGCTTCCACCCTTGTTGGTCCCGGTTGCGTGGTCCGTTTCTATGTCTTGGTGGCGTCGCCCATGATGGTTCTTGTGCGAGAGGCACACTCTGTACATTGGTTATTGTGGTGTTAATGAATGTGTTTACCTGTTGTGTCGGCGTCGGGTTAGAGCCGAAAGTTTGTAATTCTAGTTGGGCGTGCGACGTCACTCGGTCGAGTATGTCGCCGTACGTGATTGCCGGGTTCTCGTTGAGCTTCCAAGTTAGCGGCCCGGGTTGTAGGGCGTTCCTGAGCAAGCAGAAGGCCGAATTGTCGGAGATGCCTCTATAGTTAGCGATGGCGGTGTTCCATCGTGAGATGAACGTGGACAGCCCATCCGAGGGTTCCTGCCGGATAGCCTGCCATTGATTGTAAGTTAGTGAGCAACTGGCCGATGTTATATATCGCTTTAGAAAGGCTCTAATAAGTTCTGGGAAAGATTTTATGGATTTTGGCGGTAGGCTGAAGAGCCAGCTGAGTGCTTTGCCCGTGAGACTTTCCATGAATAGGTAACAGTTTGTAGCGTCGTCATATCCTCTGCCGGTTGTTGTTGAGGTGAAGATGTCGATGTGGAGGGAGGGGTCCGTTTTTCCTTTGTATCGTTTCAATTTGACCTTGGCCAGCGGGTGTCGCCCTCGGTGCATGATATCGGTTGAAAACGGTTCAACGCGTACTGCCGGAAGTGTTCGGTTGAGGTAGCTTGCTTCGGGTTGTGATAATTGTCGTATCATTGCTTCGAGGTCTACAATTCGTGTCGCCATACCTATGCCGACCTGGTTATTTGTTGCCGAGATGATTTCGCATCGTGGAGGTGGTAGTGCTGGGAAGTGTGCGACGTCGTTTAGTTCTGGCTCAAGATTGCGTTGTAGCCTACCCGTTCTCGGGGGTGATTCTGCTTCTCGGTGGTGGGGTCGAGGTGGTGATAGGATTCTCGTTTCCCGATGTCGGGCTACCCCGTGGTCTTCCCTGTACTCTGAATCAGCCGTTGATTCTGGATTGAGTCGGCGATTCTCCGCGGATCTCAGTCTTTCTTTGGCCCTGACATATCGTTGGTGCTCGAATTCTCAGGCTTTTTCGAGCTCGAGGCATTTTCCCATGGCCATTTCGTACCGATGTTCCATATCGCCGATATAATCATGTGTGTTACCGGTAGTATCCTGATTTTGTATGGCATGCCGCTTTCCTGGCCGTTGTGCTGCCAAGGGTTGACCGTCGTGCTCGTTTGTGATCGGCGTTTAGTGATGGAATCCCTGCATGACACCAGGCGTTATGCCTAGTGTTAGGCTGGTGTCCATGCTCGTCGCTTGCTGTAAGCTTTGTGGTTGGGAAAACAATTTCCGGTGTGCAATTCCCACAGACGGCGCCAATGTTAATACCTGACACCGATATGGATATCGGATATTGAACAAGATCGTTTATCGAAGAAGGTTATCGATAGGTTGCTGCTTAGATATCATTGTCGCGTTGCTTTCAATACCGCTCTTTGCTTTCTCCCAATCCAATTCGCTCTCGCTGCTAAGATCAACAACGGTCAAGGAGAGACGGGAGTGACCCGCCTTCAACCCTCCGATGCCTAAGTCAGAAGCGATATGCAAGTTTTATAGAATAACGGTGTGATTGAGTATTGAATGCGTACCATTTAATGCTGAGTTGACCGGTATATATTAGTAGTTGGGGCTTGAGTTCCTACCGTTTCTTCAATGTGGGACTAGTGCGCATACTCCTTTCGTTGAGGTGCTGTCCGATTGGTTTCCGGTTCGGCGCGTGGGCGCTATCTTTATCGAGGTGCGAGTGATGTTGGTCATCAGAGTTGGAGATTTTTCGGCGGTGGTTCCTGTCATGGTAGCGGTGAGACATATTTATAATTTAAGCCGTTAAGTATGTACCAAGAGGTGATAAGCTAGGTATATGTACAATGTGGTTAAGGTACGTAAGAGGTGCATTCTTGTAGCTAGTACATAAGGCGACATGAAGTTCTCGAACCAGGTTCACCTTGAACCAAAATAAAATTTTGAAAAATAACTAGAATCATCCACCATCTATGCAATCTGGACAGTGAGATTAATGGTGGTTCAAAGTAAACCATGTTCACTCAAGTGGTACTGATTTCTCTTCTCGGAAACACATTTTTTTTTCATTTCTTTCGCTGAAATAAGGAAATAGTCATTATGAATAATATATAGTAAGATTACAATGAATATAAGGATACACATCCTCGTGCAAAATCCAAAAACCTACTAGTTAGGTTGCTGGGCTAACTAGCTAGCGACCTAACTAGCTAACTGTAGACAATCACAACATACTTAAGTGTATGCTATTCAAATAATAAGGCTTTATCCTTGAGTGTATTACGTTTCTCCACTTTGTGCTCAAGTGTAGTTTGTTATACTTATAAACCAAATAATGAAAGAAGTGGGAAAACGTCTTCTTGCACGTCTTCGATCTCAAACCTAACCTAGATAGCTAGAGGTGGCCTCATCACTTCCACAAACTAGTAGCTAGGTACGTACTGTTCGATGAGCAAAACTGATGAAGGGTCTCGTACAGGTATCCCATCAGTATCTAATTCCTCAGATAAGAGATTCATGCAGAGACAGGAAGTATTGGTCCAGCTCATGTACGTCAAGCTTTAGGTGGTGTGGCCACCCAATTGAAGGTAGAAATTTTTTAGCTTCCCTGTCTTCTCTGGTTGTCAATATGTCATTGGATCGAAAACAACTAGGCCTTTGATATCCACGGCCAGCCCCCCAGGGCATGCGTATTGTTAAACTAAAGTTTTCTGGCCTACACAAAGCTTGGTTTTAATGATTGGTCGAATGAGATCGATTCCGATGCTGTACCAACACATGCATCTTCACTGGTCATTGCTCCGGACTCGAGCGTGAAGAGAGATAGAGGACAGACGTATATTTTCAGCAGCTTCGAACTTGGTTATACTAGGCCAGACCATGCATGTTGCTAAACTTGAGAGAGAGAGAGAGAGAGAGAGAGAGAGAGAGAGAGAGAGAGAGAGAGAGAGAGAGAGAGAGAGAGAGAGAGAGAGAGAGAGAGAGAGAGAGAGAGAGAGAGAGAGAGAGAGAGCGCTTCAATTGGTGTGATGAGTTGAGTTCAATTCCGAGTGTGTTGGATCCCCAATATCTAACTTTTGGTTGGAGAAAGCTAGCCAGCATGCATCAATAGTTTTAACATCAAACTGATCTGTATATGCTAGAGAGCGAGCCTTATGGGTTATACAATATTTCATACTCAGACTAATTATAAAAGGTGTGTGCAACAGTGCATGGTTGGAATCTTCATAACAGTATCTGTCTAAGCTATCTAGCTAGACCGATCATGGTAGAGCAGGTGGGTCGTCACCGGTCCAATTATATCTACACTAGATTAAGTAGTCTAGGTTCATATATATAATCGAGATGGGATAGCTTTGCTTGCACTGTCCATTTTGCTTTTTGTTAATCATAAGAAAAGTGCACAACATAGGACGACATCCTGAATTAAAGAATATCGGGAAAGGGATAGAGAGAAAGCAAGATAACAAAAAATATTAGATCGGGTTTATTTATAACATATGCTTCATCAAACCATCGGTCTTCAATGGAGGACGTGACCCAACCAATATCTAATAATCCAACACACTTTGAACGCTACAGCGTAATGATTCTATTGCTGTACGTAGCAGGTTTGGATGACAAGTGATAACAGGATCATTCTAGCTTCTGGTACTTTGGACATATTTACAATCATCCATAACCAATTCGGTACTGAATGTCTAGCACCAGCAATACACCATTTGTACTCAATACTGTTCTGTCTATGGAGAGAGAGAGAGAGAGGGAGAGAGAGAGAGAGAGAGAGGGAGAGAGAGAGAGAGAGCTATGAATCATGCATGATGATACCAATATGAGGAATTTCAAACTGTATTAAGCCTTATTATTAGATAAGTTTCTTCATAATTCTCATCTACATATGAATCTTATCAAACATGGTATACGTACTATTATATATTGTGGATTCTAAAGTGATATGCATATCATACACATCTAATTAACATGTTCCATATATCTAAGACTTTTAACGGCATATGCATGCGTGCAATCTTAAAATGTGTCCATGTATAGCATGAAGCATGCTAAAGTACTAGTACTCAAGTAGAGCTTCTCATAAAACCATGAATTATTACACAAAATTAGCGCAAAATGCGTGGGTAGAAATCAAATAAGGTACAAAAGAAGCAAATTAACCTTGTACATATATATATATGTTTATCGATTACTTGCATAATTAGTAGGCCTATTTGTGTATATGATAGTGCAATATCATTTTGTGCACAGCTAGTTATGCAGTTGTGCAAGTTCCATAAATAAAAGAGATCGAGTACGTACAATATATATTATCTTCTACATATTTGGTCCCAATAAACAAACTAATTAAGTAATTCCACTGACCACCGAAAAGTAGAGGGAGGAGGGACACTTCACAAGTTCACAGTACTATATAGTTTCTGCTTTTGTTTCTGCAAGGTTAGGCGGCTTGAACAAACATTTTAAGTGTGTTGATCGATATAGAGCATGATTGGATATGTGGGCCTTTCTCTCAAATATGTATAGGTGGCTTATTCTCTGTGTTGCAAGAATTCATGAAGAATTTTCAAGTTACTGTTCTGATCAGTATTTCTGGTTAGTACCAAATTAAAGGTGAGCTGGAGAGGTTATATATGCTGCATCATCATGATCATACCAACTTAAACGTTCCCAGGAGCTAGAAAGCATTTGTACCAAAAGAAACAATGAAAGTAAACACTATATATGCTTCTGCACTAGTAGAATATATATATATATATATATATATATATGTACGTGTAGAACTAGGAGTACTTGTAGACCATAATTATCACTATTGAACTTGCTTGCTTCTGATTCGATGTTTTTGGATGTTGAACTTGAATTTCGAAATTAAGAGAAAAGGAGAGAAGAAATCCATGATCTGCTAGAATAATGAAGAGAAATCACTATAATTAAATAAGAAATACGACCTCGATAGATATAGAGAAACTTATAATTTTCCTTTCGCAATCAAATCAAAGTTTGATTATTATCTTCAAATCATATACATATAGGTTGGTACAAATCACTTCACAATCTTTGGCATCAATCTGTTAAGAAGACCAGTTCCTTCATCAGTCCTATACACGCGGCTTCAATAATGAAAAGGGAGGCACTATTACTGCTGATAAGAATTATTAGGTGGAGTATACTCACAAACAACCTCCGTTTCCACTTCCCTCAGATGAAAGTTCCGGTGGCAGCCGCAGGCGGCGCACGTCAGAGCCTCCGCCGTCCCTTCTGCCCCACTTGCCATGAATTCTCTGCATCCATCCACCGCATATCCACCCATATTGGCGGCGTGATTCTTCTGGCATTCTCCATACCTCACTGTTCTAACCATCGAAGATGAAGTGCTACTGTTTGAGCCGCTCCTCCGCGATGATCCATCTCTTCTCACCACCACTTGCTGTTTCTTCATTGCTTTCTTCAGATCAAACCCTAAGAATCCTGGATTAATTGAACGCTGGAGGCAACTTTGTAGTTCTTACAAGCTAGCTAACTATATGCTCTCTCTCTCTCTCTATATATATATACATCGGAACAGCTAGCTCAATCACTAATTCATTATAGACCAGGAAAAAAGAAAGAAAAAGGAAATAGAAAAAGGTTGTGTCCGTATTTGGTTGGTGCCTAACCCTAACCCTAGCAGCTAGCTATATATATACACATTTACATTTACATATATATTGGTCGAGCTTAGTGTGCATAGTGGAATACCACTAGCTCGGGAAGATAGGTTAATTAATGGAAAAGAGAGCATAATGCCCTTGTTTTTACCAGACACTACCAAATTTTCTGGACCTTTGGCTTTGAATTGATACAGGAGCCAGAGCCAAGAACAACAGTCATCGATGTCGTCTTGTCGACTAACAACTGGGTAGGCGGGTAGCACATCACTGATGTAATATACTTGTCCAAAGTTGAAAGTTAAAACTTTGCTCCATGCTGTAAACGTGGCGCACTAACTGGTTTGATTCCAGTTCAAAACTAATTTATGGCTTTAGAAATCGGAAACCCTAGAAGCATTTTTCCTTTTGGTGAAGCACCAGCTTAGACCAGCTAGCTAGGTGTTAAGAAATTTGGAAATGATATCGCAACTGCAATTTCTGTCCATCGTAGTTGACAGAAGAACTCGGTCCGGATCGATTATGACCGGAATGGAGCGCTGAGAACTGTTGGCCTCTGTTCATGCATGAGAGCGTAGGATGACCAACTCTAATCCAAGATTCTAATCTGTGATTTATGCGGGTCCAAATGGATACTTAAGTCTTGTTGTCTAGGACCCTTTAATACTGTTTACAAAAGCTCGTGTAAGTATAGCAATATACCTAAGATCCAATTATTATTGATAGCTATTTCCTCACTCCACTTTATACAATTGAAATAAAGTAACCATAACGTACTATTTTCCAAATAGTAAAACTCTATACAATATCAACATCAACTAGATGTTCTTCATGTCGAATCTACTAGCTTTCAACTAAATAATACCTTGTGGAGAAAGATTTCCTACATTACTATAGTGATATGATAGATATGTTTTTGGCTACAATTATTGTATTATAATCTGGATTCTCCCTAACAGTTTCTAATCTTTGACACATTCAAACCATTCCTATTTACCAATTAATCTAATTCAAAGTGAGTTTTAATTCAACTATTTGTTTTGAGGATCCACAGTTTCACAAACACTACGGTAGCTTGAGAATAGAATCCAACCACGGCCAAAGTAGTATAGAGGGATAAAATGTACGTAAGACACTAACGAGTCCATGAATTGCTTAAAGTAATTAATCAATATATGTGGGGGTTTGAAGAGATATATTGATTTGATGAATTGAAGTATAAGTAATGGATGTTAACAGGCATGACGAGCCACCACCATATCATATCACAATATCATATCAAAGTGAGCAACAAGCACAGGAGGGGATGGAGTTACGACTAGAAATTTAAAGTGATCGATCGAGGACGGACAAAGACACATGTACTTGTCAATCAGAAAAAAAAAATCTACATATATAAATGGTCGATCGATTACTCACTAGCTCTCTCGAGTCTCGACCAGACCACCACTCCTCATTTGATCCATCAATCAAATATTAAAACTAACATATCATTACGAAATAAAAAAATTGAGTAGTGTTATTGGAGAAAGTAGAATAGATAGAAAGTAGTTACTTTTATCATTGATAGAATGTCTTAAATATAGGCTGATACAATCTGTTACAATAAATATCCCAACATAACAGAGATTCTCTGTATCTATCTAATCAATATCTGTATTTAACTAGGACAAGACACATACCGAGATTAATGGAAAATAAATATCTTTAAACACCCCTCCCCCTTGTGTCGATGCTCATAAGAATAATGCATGACTTGTTGTCTCATTAAAAACCTCGTCAAGCAAACAAAAACCTCATAAGTAAAACAAAAGTTTGGTGTAAGGAAAAAAGAGTAGAACACACCAACTACTAAAACTATTACATGTGATTTAGACTCCCCCTGATGTCTACTGAAATGGAACTCTCCCTGACTATAAAATTAGTCTAGGAGTTTAGATAATCTTCGCATAACAATGCCTCTCACATATTTCTCAAAAGTAGATTTAGGAAGAGACTTGATAAACAAGTTCGCAACATTATCAACAGAACCAAATCGGTTCACATGGATAATCAATAACCACTGCTATTGCTGATCGTAGGAATACTTTGGCGAAAAGAACTAAGTATAACACCCTTAATCCTTAATGTAAACAAACTTCATTTAGTCAATGCAAATCGCATTATCCTAAAAGATACAAGTTGGTGTTGTCATAGTAGATAATAATCCACTAGACCCTCGAATGTGGTGTACTATTGTTTTATACCAGACACACCTATCAACAACTTTATAGAAAGCTTCAATCTTTAGAATAATTCGAGGTAATAGCAACACGGGTTTACTTAGTTGTTCTCCAAGGAACTGCAATGTTTGCCAATGTTAATAACATGTATAGGAACATCCTGTATATGGGTCAGAGAAGTACCCAATATCAGCAAATCCAACCAACACATCAACCAGTGTTTCAGAATAGAGGATTGCATGAAAAACTGTCCAAAACAGGACGAATTTTTGACGAGTCGAGAGACTCCCTCAACGGATTGAGGGCATCACTCTGGTTGATTTAGGGTGCAGGTTTTGACGGGTCGAGAAAAATCATCGATGGATCGAAATCCCCAGAATGCGTTTCAACATTCTCTTTTTCGAGAATTTCATGCTTCTCTCTGTATTCTTTGTAAAGGAAGAATAGGCCCAAGTCAGTAGATCACTTCAAGTATCTGAAAATTTGTTTTACTCCATTCCAATGACTTTACGTTGGCATACACTAAAAATGCATACATGTCTGGATATGTATACTGAGCTAAATTCAGTCAAGCTCTAATCGTACTAAGATATAGAATCTCAGCTCCAAAAGTTCCTCATCATCATCATCTTTTCAGATGAAATTGATCATTTTGGTTTCCAGACTGCAAACAACCATTGGTGTATTAATAGGGTCTGATTTGTCCATAACCTGATTAGACATAAGCAAATTGGTGAATAAGAATTCAACCAACTCGATGTACCGTCTCTAAACCAAGACTTAATCAAGTCCTACCAAGATCTATCGTCTCAAACAATTTGTTCATAAATTGAACACGCACTGGCATAACTTTTCATTCTTATATCTCTTCCCAATCAAGTAGTCACTAAGACGTGTATACCACATCCAACCGGATTATTCTAATCCTTCTAGTGAACGTCTTATTCCAATCACATGAGCACTCCGTGGTTTAGAGTTACTTGATTTGGGTAGAACTATGTCATTCGGCACTGTCATGTATATCTCTGAATTAAGATCCCCAATGAGATATACAGTATCCACATCTATAAGCTGCATACTCAGTATTTTGGACACTACCAAACTGATAAGGTAGCATAAAATAATGATGTCCATGACCAAAGAATACATCTCTTCATAATCAATACTAGGGCATTAAGAGAATACTTGCACCACAATTTCTTCTCATCTTGCTTCCAAACATAGACTCATTTGTGTCTAACCGGCATACTATTCAATGGTTATATTACTACCATATCGAGAACTTGTCATTTGTAAGAGAGTTTAGTTCAGCCTAGATTGCAACTTTCCATATCGATCAATTTGCTCTATATTAACCATTGACAATCTGCAACAGAGCAATGTTCCACTTCATCGTCGTCAATTACTGAGCAATGGAATAAGTAAACACATCATCAATGAAAATGGGATTAACTATCCATAATAACGCTAGCATTTGTTTCACTTTGTGAGATTTCTTTGTTTACAGATATCGTCATCGACTCTGAGGCGTCCCTCAGTGTATGTCAATGTCGAATTTTAGACACAATTGCAGTCAGAAATAATTTCATGTGTTGATGATGAACGATTGTGCATTGATCGTTTGTCTTTTAACCGACAACTCATCAGTGAATTTTGATCGATGTTACACCTCCACTATGGGTAGGAGAAAACACTACATTGCCTGGGTGTTGCGTTTAACTTGCCCAATATCAGGGACTTTCAACCTTGCAGGATTTGCAGCATGTATAAACGATCTCGTCACTCTTATGTTATCAGTAAAGAAGTCAGACAGTGAATCTGCTACTTTCTAAAGATCAAGAATACATTGCACTTCAATCTCAAACTAAGATGTGTAGGGATCATGATGAGAAATAGTGGGGATATACCACGTTAATTTTTGACGTTAATTTAGAATGAAACCATTCCTATCTCCTCTTAACGGCGGAAAGTATGTTTCATCACAGTGACTATCTGCAAAACTAGCAGTAAAGAAATCTTCTGCTAATGATTCATAATAGTGGACAAATGTTGGTGAACCAATATAGATGCGTAATCAACATTGATGACCCATTTGCATACGCAATGGAAGGGTAGTAGGCACATGTATCGCGCAACCAGAGATGTGTAGATGTGAGATATTAGGCTCATATCCAATTACCAACTGGTAAACACAAAATGGTTGGCATTTTTATGGGTATCACGCAAATAAGCATAGCTGGATATAACATTGCATATCCCCAAGAAGATACTGGTAAATTAACATACATTACCATAGATCTGGCAATAAGCTTGAACTACTTGATTTGTGCCTCTGCTTAACTCGTTCTTATGAAAGAACGTGGGGAACCAGGATATTCAACAACAATCCCAATTAATACGCAATAATCAACAAGGTATGCCAATGTAAACTCTCCTATGTTAAACCAATCTGAATGACTAGATTGAAACGTTCGGGTGGTGAGCCCGAAGCTGAATAATATGTGCTAGAAGTTTTGAAATGCAACGTAGCATGTGGATTGCAAAAACGTGTGACCGGTGCATCAATCAGCAATCAAAACCATAGATAAATAGTCTGTATTTTGGTTTGATTGATCCAAAAATAGATTCTTGGAATCTATAGAGAAAGAAAGATGTGTCTTCAACAAAAGATTGTCATGCATGTAAGCAGCATTACAGACATAATCAAGCTTTAAAAAATGAGCAATTTGCATCATAGATTACAACATATGAATCTTGTAGGATAACGTACAACGCCTCACCAGTATTTTGCTGGGATGGTGCTGCACTAGTCTTGGAGACCGAGCCTGAACCTAGTGGAGTAATCTCAGTTCCCTCATCTAAAACGATGGTTTTAAACATTCCAACATGCTTCTTTACTCTTAAGAATAGATGACCATGAGAATTTCTCAATAGGTTAATCATCAAAGTGCAAAACCTTATATGAGGCTAAGTTACACATAGTAATATAAGTGAGTACATTGGATTCAAGGATCCAAATCGTAATAAGATATAAACAACTACCATGCCTCATAAACTTCTCCAGATTGCGTCGTTGGCAGCAGTCTACGGATATTAGACACAAAACTCTCTTTCATTCTCACAATGTTAAGTGAAAAATGTTGGGTAGCCGAGAAGAGATGATGCAGAAGGTCTAAGCATGACGAAGACGACGATGGGTAGCCGAGAGACGCGCCAGCGATGCAAAGTGTGTGAGGTTTGAATCTGGAAGTGGCGTCGCGATGCAACGGTGAGAAGCGATGTCGGTGCGAGGCTTGGGGCTCGGGTAGAGGCGCTGCTGCTGCAATTTCTGAAGAGTGCGAGGTGACGCATAGGTGATCTTGAGGCCAATGGAGGACGGCGGCGCGCGCTGATCTTTGATGCTGATGGAATGGCGTGAGTCAAGCTTGAGGCTGAGGGAGGCTCCGAGAGGAAAAGCCGAGCCTGAGAGGGGCAGTGCGAGGCGGAGTCGAGATCTAGGGTGGACGACGGGGACGAGGAATGATCTCCGATCTCTGCTACTGCATATTTATGTCGAGAGTTTTTGGAGAGAGAAAAATATGGTTGCTACTTTGTTTATGATCCAGAGTTTGTTTTGGGGGAAAATGACTCAAATGATCACTCAAGTTTGTCATAATCAACAATTTGATCACTGAAGTTTAGAAAATATCAAAAATGTCACTGAGCTTTAACTTTGTCTATCAAATTGTTCACTTTGCCCATATTGGATGTCAATTTTTCTTATTTCATTGTGGTTTTCATATTTCTTCCACTTATTCTATATGCATTTCTCTCATAATCTCATATATATAAGCAAAATATTTGACAAATTAGAATGTTTAAAGTAGACAAAGTGATCAAATTGATAGACAAAGTTAAAGTTCAGTGACATTTTTGATATATTCCAAAGTTCAGTGATCAAATTGTCGATTATGACAAACTTGAGTGGTCATTTTGGTCTTTTTGCCTTTGTTTTATATATAGAAGGGTAAAGTCATAAATTTGTTATGCTTAACGGATTGTGTTTGGTTGTTATTACGTTTGTGCTTGAGGCCCTATCCGTTTTTGTCTAAATTAGATTACAATTGAATTTTTTTATATTATTGATACTATAACTGTTCTTGACTGTCGTTTTCTTCTAAGTTCTTTTCTTTATTAGATTTGATTTATTTGTTCAATGGGCTAAGCATATTGTCGGTATGGGTTTTCCTTGGGCTAGAAGCAAGTGGTCGTGATCAACCCTTTTTTCTTTTGAAGACGAACAGCCCAATTTAGAAGAGATCATAAAATTGGGCCTGGCTACAAAAATTTTGGTATATCTCAAAAGTGCAAATTGATTCATGCACTAACACGTACGTATAGCAGGGGAAGTTTAATTTTTTCTTCAACATATATTTAAGAAAAACATGAACCTATGTAGTATTCAACTTTTTAAACTTATTAATATAATACCTAAATGAGAGATTGTCTTATCAATATAGTATTCAATTTTTTAAAATTATTAATATAATACTTAAATTTTTAAATTTTTATTAATGTGATACTTACGCTAATATTTTCATCGATGGTCTATTTGTTAATGTGGCATATTTTTTTTATACAAATTTAGATTGAAAGACCAGAATGTCCTTTTTTCTTTTCTTTTCTTTTTTTCCCCTTTTATTTTTGATTATTTTGTTGTGCTGCCCTATTTCCCTCAAAATAATGTCCGACCCGGTTATACACCCTTCGGGTTCACACCTTCGACTGACCCAACATCCAACAGTGGCTCAATGTCGGCCTCCGCAAATGCCCTAATCGCGGCGCTGACTTCGCCGGCGTCAACGATCGAGTTCAAGCTCGCGTCTAACAACCTCAGCCACCTTTCGAAGTGCGACGATGCGTTCCTGTCCCAGCTCTCCGAATCTGAAGCCGTCTTCGCCGTGCTGAAGTTCGTCGACTCCGACCAGCTGAGCTTACAGGAGAAGGCCCAGAATTTGCTGCTCAACGTCAGCCTCGATAGCGACTACAACATTGTCGTGAGAGTCGTAGCAGTGCTGCGGTCCGGGTCGCCGAGCAGCCGAGTCGTGGTGGCGATAATGCTGAATATCCAACCTTCGATGTCCCTTCTCTTCCTCCTTCGCCGACCTACTCGCCTCCATCGATGAATCCTGCGTCGTCGAAGCTGTGCGGTTTAGAGCATATGTTCCTGGACAGCTTGTGCTTTTCTGGGTTGTTGAATATCCATGTTTACCAATTCGTGTATAATCTAGTATACTTCATCTGTATTTGGATTTGGTTTTTGTTTGTTTTTCTTCGGGGCTTTGGTACTTGGATCTGTACTGCAATGCTGAGTTGATTTCTCTTAGTTTAAGCTAATGTAAATTAAGAGATGGTAATGTACAATAAATTTCAGACATCAGGGAGTTTGGGTTTTGTTCTGTTATACGAATTTGCCTTTAATTTGCTAGGTATTGTGGTTACGATTGGAATTTAGAATAGGAGTGAGGATTGAGGAAGAAGAGGAGGTCTGTAGTGCCCAAAGTATAATCTCAAAGAGAGGGGTCTGTAGTGCCCAAAGGTATTGTAAATGAGAGATTGAGAAGAAAATGAGAAGGGAGGAAGTGGGGAATGAATTCAAACAAAAAGATTCCAGTGGCCAGATTAGATTTTCTTCCTTATGATGGGTGAGAATGTAAATGCCGACCAGGTTTTGGTCGGGTAAGGAAGAGATAAGCGGCTTTGTAAATTTTGATTCAAGAGTTTAAAATGACCATCGTACCCCTAAAATAAAACATAAAAATATGTCACTGAAAGTTGCATAAATGTGCAACTTTCTTATGTATAATTGTGTGAAAATATTTAGCTTAATTGTTTAGTTTTCGGTATTTATTTATGTAGGTCATTTGGAGAAATTTACGAAATGAGCAATAAAAGAAAAATTATATTGGCAATTGGATTAAGAATTTCGAAGCCCATATGGGAAGAACTCTAAGCCTTGTTTGAAAAGGAAAAAGCCCAAGAGTCTATCCCTATATAAAGAAATTTAGAGGAAATAATCAAGGTTGGAGATTTCAGAGAAAACACACCCAAAAGAGAGAGACGCGCAGCTTTGGAGGAAGAGTCAGTCAAACGGTTTTAACGGGTCGAATCCACTATGCTGAGTTTTCTAGGGTTCTTGGTTCTTATTCTCTTTCCCATCATGTTTTGCTATTGTATAATTTCGACTATGAGTAGCTAAACTCATTTAATTAGGGGTTGATCGAAGCCCTAAATATGCTTACTATTTTGAACCCCTTTTTATTTTAATAATTATTTGGATGAGTTTTGTTTCACTGTTCTTCACATCGATGATTTCTATGTCCATATTTCTTTGAGTGTACGCTTAGATGCATGGCTTAGGATCTAGAGTCTTGATTATGTACATGACCATCTTATCATTGCATATTCATTAGAGACAAATATGTACTTGTGTGAAACATTCTTTAGTGACGTAAGGGTGACCACCGAATTAACCCTTGAAGCTTTGTAATTCTTCAAATATTCTTAAAATATAATGACTTCAGTTTTCTAGGCTTACATCACCATATGTATAAGTCGGTTAATTGGGGATTAAGATTGAGCGGATTGTAACTCCCTCTTTCATGCCAAGTAAGAGAGTGTAATATGCAAGATGACTTAACCATAACTCTTGTATGGGGAATATCCATCCATGGTTAGTTCAATTGAATCGGGGAATCGTAAGTAGTCTAGAATGGAGAGAAGTCCTTAACATTCATCTTTCATTGTTAAGTTCAACTATTTACTTTCTGGAATTTACATATTTCTACAGTAGTTGTAGTTTAGCCGATTTAGTTAGGTAAATAAAACATCTCCGAATACCCTCAAGTTTTATGTGATAGTCTGCCACTGTGTCTAGATTATTGTGTTAAAATTTCGTGTCATTTGAGTCTGTTTAGAGTAGGGTCGTAGTGTCGTTAGTGTACTGTGGTAGAGTCTATCAACATTGTAATATAGTGTTAGGATTTAGTTTCACCAATTCCTTGTGTTAGATAACCCATATAATTTATTATTATAATGAAATATTGAATTGAGAATATGGTATCTTTGAGAGGTGGTTTTTCACTCATAAAATGTTTGCGTCGTTGCCGAAAATTGCTTAATTCTAAGTTCTAATAGATTCTTTAAATTTTAGTTTTCTTTTCTTTTCTTTTTCCTTTGAGTCTTATTGATTCTATTGTGTGTAGAACATTGTGTATGTGTACTAGGCACACTACAAGTGAGGAGCCATTATTACTTGATCTGGAAATTGAACGCTTGGCAGGGCAGAACCGAAGACAGCAAAGACAACAGTCTATGAACGTGAACACTAGTGGTGGTGAGCAACCTGAACCTGAAAAACAGTCTAATACAGAATTTGAATTTGAGGAGCAGGAAGAACAACACATACCATCACCACCATCGTTTCCCATGGCAAACCACACTCGACCCAGAGAGTCTTTTATTCCAAGCGCGGGTGCTGATGATTCATCAATCGTGTTACCAGCCAATTTGGGAAACTATGTCATTCCCCCTTTACTCATCTCAAATCTTCCACACTTCAGAGGCACTCTTTCTGAAGATCCCCAAGATCATCTCAATGAGTTTGCATCCCTGTGCAGAATTCAGAGGTCTATAAATGTGGATGCAGATACTGTGAAGCTCATTTTGTTCTATTTTTCATTGAAGGAGCAAGCAAAAGCATGGTTTAATTCTCTAGATCCTCAATCGATGGACACTTGGGAGAAGATGAGTAATGTTTTTATGAAGGAATTTTACTCATCTTCCAAGACCAAGAATTTGAAGAAGCAGATTAGCATTCCGGCATAAGGATAAGGATGAACTACATGAGTCATGGAGTCAATTCAAGAGTCTTCTTAGACAATGTCATCACCACAAGTTTGAGTTAAATGCTCAAATGAAGTTCTTTTATGAAGGATTTGATTTCTTCAACAGATCCAAACTTGATTAAGCTTGTGGGAAAAATTGGTGAAATATGACTGGACCTCAAGCAAAGGAAATTATTGAAAATCAAGCTGAAAATTCAAGAAAATTTCAGTCCAGGGATAGAACATTAGGAACCAGTAAGAGATCTGTGAATGGTGTTACTATTGATGGAGCCATGAAGAAGAGATTGAGTTTCATGAAAAATGACATTGCTCTGATTGCTAGTAGTCTGAAGGTAGCCGAGAAGACAACAGTTGTTGCAGTTCAGGTTGTTTGCACTCTATGTTCAGCATCAAGCCACTTAGCGGAAGATTGTCCTCAGTTTAGAGCGGATAAGGAGGTTAATCAAGAAAATTACTTCCAAATGCAGTCCAACATATATGGTAGGAATAGAGATCACTCACCCCTGAGTTACAAAAGAAACAATGTGCTCAATCCCCCAATGGTTCCACTTGGTTTTCAGTAAAGACAAACCACTAGGGAGGGAACCAATTTGGCCATAGGTGGGTCCCTCAACAACAACAAGCTCTAGCTCAAACATCAACTGGGAAATTCTACCTTGGAAGCTATGATTCAGCAAATGATGTTTGACAACAAGAAAGAGAGAAAAGAACAGTGCTTCTTGCCAAGAGATGAACACTTTTTATCAAGAAATCAAGGCCACAACTCAGCACCAAAGGAAGATAATTGACTTGTTAAAGAGATAAATGAGACAAATGCAACAAACACTCGCTCAAGTTAACATAGGCGGTCTCCCTACCAACACTCTTCCCAACCCCAAGGGGCAATATGAGGCCCATGCCATGACTTTGAAGAGTGGGAAGGTGTTACACGAAGTTTCCAAGTCAAAAAGCCAAAAAAATGGGAAGAACCGGTGACCGAACCGGCAACATCAAGAAAACAATCGAAGGATAGCCTAAGAACCACAATTCGTCAAGTCGAAAATGCACCTGAGACTAACTCCTTGAAAATGCCTAATGCAGCCCAAGTACCCTTTACTCCCTCTCCTTCGATTATTCCTAATGTGTCTTTTCCTAGTAGGTTGAAGAAGCAGGTGAAGGTTAACAAAGAGAAGGAGATTCTGGAGGTGTTCAAGAAAGTAGGAATGAATATCCATTTGTT
The DNA here is from genome assembly GCA_946800695.1 of Geum urbanum. Classification (NCBI taxonomy): domain Eukaryota; kingdom Viridiplantae; phylum Streptophyta; class Magnoliopsida; order Rosales; family Rosaceae; genus Geum; species Geum urbanum. The sequence continues at coordinate 46,015,219 of OX327013.1, forward strand.
GGATGAGATCAAGCAGATATCAAAGTATGCAAAGTTTCTCAAAGATTTGTGTACTAAAAAGAGAAAGTTTTATAGAACCGAGACTGTAGCTTTAGGAGCAAGAGTATCGGCAGTTCTTCAAAGAAACATTCCACCTAAGTTACCCAATCCAAGACGTTTTACGATCCCATGCACTATTGGTGATCACAAGATTGCAGGTGCTCTAATTAATTTAGGTGCATCCTTAAACTTAATGCCATACACTATTTATGACAGGTTAAAAATGGGAGAACTTATTCCCACAGGTGTTACCATTAAATTTGTTGACCAGTCTAACTGTTACCCTCGGGGTATTATTGAGGATATTTTAGTGCAGATAGGAGACTTGATATTCCCAGCAGATTTCTTTGTGCTGGAGATGGAACATGAGCCAATGCCATCAGAAATACCATTGATTATTGGAAGACCATTCATGAGAACAACGCACACAAAGATTAATTGATCGTTATGATGGTTCATTGAGCATGGAAGTAGCTGAGGAGAAAATTCACTTCAATATTTATGAATCTCTCAAACACCCAAATAGTGATGATAATTATTCATGTTGTTCAATTGACAATTCTGAGAGTTTTTTGCAGGAGTTCATTTAATACTCATTGGAGGAGGACCTTCTACGGAAAGTCATTGAAGTGGCTGGAAAAAAATGTGTCTCAAGTCAGAGAATTCGACCTGTCGAGGATCACTCCCAGGAATAGGCAGTGGCATACATTTGACCTGTCGAGGTCAACCCTCGACCCGTCGAGGACCTTTTCCAGGACGAGCTCGTTTCGGACAGTAGCTTCTATTCGACCCGTCAAATGTGAGCCTGTGTTTGAGATTGCTTCAACTAAAGACCTTGAAATGGAGGAGGAGTATTGTGCAATGGCAGGAAATTATATTGACAATTGGATTAAGGATTTGGAAGTCCACATGGGAAGAAGTCCAAGCCTTATTTGGAGAGAAAGTGCCCAAGAGTTCATCCCCATATAAAGGAATTTTCAGAAAATAATTAGGGTTGGAGATTTTAGAGAAAAAAACACCCAAAAGAGAGAGAGAGACACGCAACCTTGGAGGAAGAGTCAGTCAGACGATTTCGACGGGTCGAATCCACTATGCTGAGTTTTCTAGGATTCTTGATTCTTCTTCTCTTTCCCATCATGTTTTGCTATTGTATAATTTTGACTATGAGTAGCTAAACTCCTTTAGTTAGGAGCCGATCGAATCCCAAGATATGCTTACAATTTTGAAACCTTTTTATTTTAATAACTATTTGGATGAGTTTTGTTTCACTGTTCTTCACATCGATGATTTCTATGTTCATATTTCTTTGAGTGTACGCTTAGATGCATGGCTTAGGATCTAGAGTCTTGAATGTGTACATGACCACCTTATCATTGCATATTCATTAGAGACAAACATGTATTTGTGTGAAACGTTCCTTACTGACGTAAGGGTGACCACCGAATTAATCCTTGAAGCTTTGTTATTCTTCAAACATTCTTAAAATATAATGACTTCAGTTTTCTAGGCTTACATCACCATATGTATAAGTCAGTTACTTGGGGATCAAGATTGAGCGGACTGTAACTCTCTCTTTCATGCCAAGTAAGATAGTGTAATATGCAAGATGACTTAACTATAGCTCTTGTATGAGGAATATTCATCCATGGTTAGTTCAATTGAATTGGAGGGTCATAAGTAGTGTAGGGTGGAGAGAAGTCCTTAACATTCATCTCTCATTATTAAATTTAACTATTTACTTTCTGGAATTTACATATTTTTGTAGTAGCTGCAGCTTAGCCGATTTAGTTCGGCACCCAAAATATCTCCAAATACCCTCAAATTATGTGTGGTAGTCTACCACTGTGTCTAGATTATTGTGTTAAAATTTCATGTAATTTGAGTCTGTTTAGAGTATGATTGTGGTGTAGTTAGTGTACTGTGGTCGAGTCTATCTGCATTGTGATTTAGTGTTAGGATTTAGTTTCACTAATTTCCTGTGTTCGATAACCCCTATAATTAATTATTACAATGATATATTTGAATTGAGAATAAAATATCTTTGAGATGTGGTTTTCCACTCATCAACCACGTTCGATTGATTGACGGAAATATTGATTTAGGTATCACATTAATAGAAATTTAAAAGTTTAGATACTATATTGATAATTTTAAAAAGTTGGATACCATATTAATAGGGCCGGAAGATGTCAAGTACCATACATATATTTTTTTCCTATATTTAATGTTGACATATATCTTCTTCTCTATTGATGAAGTCAAGTATGCCCACAAGCCTATAAAAGTAACTTGCATGATCCATAAGTTTGTTTCTTTCGAATATAATATTTATAAGTCAATTTGTTGGCTATATTTCATTACGTGGTAATGTGATATTGAAATGGTATAGGAACAATTTGAAAGCTCAACATTTCGACCCTAGAAATACATAAGAATTCTGTGAGATAGAGAGTGGCATTCTGGTATTACAGTAAATATGGTCCCTGGGAGAGAGTCTCTACGGGACCAATTCGATTCACCTTTCTGCTGTCTTCTTTGTGCTAGCTACGAACTCGCACCACATGATTTGCTTAATTATATATCTTGAAGTATTTTAGGTCACAAGTCGCACATGCTTTTGTCCAATTTAATTGTGGTTCTGTTAGTGACTTGTTTCTTAAGACGTCCCTACCCTTTTGCTAATTGATTAGCAGAGTCTTGTTTATCTTTCTCTTTCGTTTACGGTTTACCAAATCAATTAGCTAGCGATAATCTTATGATAGAGAGTCCTTGATCAAATGATTAACTTCCCCAAAGTTACTTATGATTATATTCGTGTCCTAGCTAGGTAAGCTTAAGATATCGAATCCAATTCGTATATATGTTGAAACCCTAAGCTTGATGGCCTTAACGATCCATGACCAAATGATCGAGATAGAGTAATGATCGAGTTGGTGCATATTAAAAGGGGGAAAAGCTAATCTTAGCTAGGATGTCATTCTGGCGAGGAACATGGGTTCTCACGGCTCTGGCTTGAAACCCATTACTACATAACTACTCTATCACAGTCCACGGCATCTATTATATATACAGCACTTTAATACCGTTGTCCCTCAAAGCTTCTTGTTCTTCTTCTTCTTCTTCTTCAGCTAGCTACGTAGCAGCTGGAAGTCGAAGCTTCCTTCCAACTCCAAAGGTAGTAGGGTTTCGATTTATTATGAACATGGACTTTCTCTGTAAAAAACAACACTATAAGGCTAGTAATTTGTCTGCCTCGAGCAGCCTGTGAGGCTGTGAATATAACGGAGGAGGGAAAAGTACTGTGCGTGCATGTGTTTCAATCAATTATTTCTGCTTCATTTGCGTTATGAACTTATGACATGCGCCAAAAATTTCAAATGGGAGATGAGGATTAGGTAAGGATTGTTCATGACCATGAGCAGTGTATCTGTACCATCGCAATGCAAAGTCTTCTTCAGTAGTAACTCGAAAGTTGCATGTTAGTCTTTAAATTCTTCCGATTATAAATCTTTTTGGATCTTGTTTCGAAAGAAAAGAAGTCCTCTTGGATCAACCAATTGTCCAATTCAATTAGAAGTTTACTTGACAACCGTTTCATGTCCACCTATATAATGTATCTTATGTCAAAATAGAAAGTAGAAAAAAAAAGTCGTCAATTGGTCTGTTGGATAATTTTCGTAGTTGATAATGTGGAGACCACATGTTTAAATTACACTATCGTATATCAAAATGAAGAGTGTGTGTCCGTGTATTATCCTCATGTAAGCAAATTGTGTGAACTTAATTAATATGTAAAACTTTATTGTTATTATTAAATTTGAAAATTTTATCTCCAGCTCATTTCGATCATAAGAGAGGAAGAGAACCTCCCATCACTTTCTCTTGTTTCACAAGTTCATAGCTCTGAGCTCTCCCTCTCTCTCTTTCTCTCTGGAAAATTAGATCATTTCCATTCTAGAACAATGAAACATCTGTCGATTTAATTGAGGAGGAATTGGTCAATGAATTTTTTTCTTATCAAGTCAAACACGTACTGCACACGCCGTGGACTTAAGAGACTCATTTGCAATTTGCACATTCCCAAGGCAACTCCCTCCTGATCAAATCCTGAATACCATGATCGATGTCTCTTTTAGACTAAAGATTCTCTATGTCGTCTCACATTCTCACTAAATTTGATTAATGTAGGGAATAATAGTTCGAAAATGATAGACAAACCCATTCTAAAAAAATATCCCTAAAGAAATCACAGTAGTCATCCTCAATAGTCGATACTAAATCAACCAACCAATAGAGGTGCAATTACCAACACCACATTATACATCACTTTCAATTTTTTTTTCCAACTTTGTGAAAGTAACTCAAAAACTTCCCAAGTGCATGATAAATCATTGGACGCATGTGAAATGCTCCAACAATTCTGATATATAGTGCTATGATCGAGTAGTCCAGGCACGGATCACTTATGCCTTAATATGCAACATATGCATAATTAGAAAACGGAACATATATATGTCTAAGTGTCTAACCCTTTTATACTTGAGCACCTTATATGTCTTTTTTTTCGTTGATGAAAACACAAACTTTATTAATCAAACTCAAGGTAGAGCATCCTTGAAGATAACGTCAGAAATAAAATGCGGAGCAGATTCTGCAGACTCTACTCCATTACAAAAATTAGAATTTAATAAATGAAAAGTAGCTGAATCATGAGTCACAAAATTAGTTTCACTATAAGCATAAGTGAAATAAGAACTATGCAACTAAGAAAGAAGCATGATAATGTCATCATATACACGTCCACAAGAGGACATATGGAGAATGACACTCTGCTTGATAGCATTAACACATAACAAAGAATCCATCTCAAAAATAACTGGGGACTAGCCTTGGTGAATAGCAAGACAGACCGCTGCTCTCCCCGTTAAGAGCATCTGCACCGCTGAGCAAAATGGGGTGTTTTGCTCGAGCAGTTGATGGGGCCGATCGAGTTTTTCTCTTCCAAACGAAATCGGCAATGCTGCGGTGAAAAAAATGGAGGCGACTGCTCGTTGGTTTTTGGCTCGAGCGAAGTTTGCTCGTCCGGCTGCTCGACTGCCTGGTAGAGCCCACTGGACGTGGGTGATATCACGTGCGTTGCCTTTTTTCTTCTTTAAGGCGCGTGTAATACACGTGCCAGTCAAAAGTTAAAAAGGAAAAATGACGCACGAATTGGGGCCTAACACGTGGCTTACCGAGCAGTGGATGCCTCTCCAACGGTCCAATTTTTCTGGGCCATCCATTTTGAATCAAAAATCTCAATCCAACGGCCTGGATTCAAAAGTAACGGGTACTGAATTTTTTCAGAACGAAAATATACTTAAAAAGCTCCCAAATATAGTAAAAAATTCCAAAAATTCCCAAACTTTCCCAAAAATTTGCCTATAAATACTACTTCAATTTTTGATCAATGCACACCAATTTGTGCACAACAAATTTCACTTCTCCCTCCATCTCCTCTCTCATTTCGTTTAGCATTTGTTCCAAAAAAATGGGCACACATTGGTTTCCTTCCGAATATTTACAAATGTGCATCTCTTTTGTGCTTCATAGTATTGATGAATGCGACGACAACAAACAAAAGAGGGAGAAATTATAGGAGACAATTCATGCTAATTATGTGAAAAATTGGAAGCCAACACAAGATGAAAATCCTCCGAAGGAGCCGAGGACCCGAATCGCGCTCACATCTCACTACAACAAGTTCAAGGTACTCTTGAAAAAATGGGGAGAATGTTTGTACATGGTACGACAATGTATAGCTAGCGGCACTTCGCTAATGGATGAAGTAAGTTTATATTGTTGTAGCATAAATTATATAAATTTGATTTCATTATATGAATTAAATTATGTAATTTATATATCTAATTTGTTTAAATATGTAGCATAGTGAAATAGCTAATATAAATTTTTTATTAGGTCAAACAAGCTCAATCATGTTACTATAAGAAAAAGAAGAAAGTGTTTACACACTTTGAATGTTGGGAAGTAGTTAAGAATCATCCATCTCTCATTGCGGTGCTACCAACTATTCCATCTCCATATCCAAGTAGTTACAACCTACTCGTTTTGCCACCGAATCATCTCCAACCATCAATTTGGATGACGAAGAAGTGAATGAGACACCTCAAAACCACGTGGCCGGTCTCTCGAATCCGCCTAGACCAATGGGAACCAAGGCGGAAAATGAAGCGAGGCGGCAAAAGAAACAAAGTAAGACTCCTATTGAGCAAGGAGTTGAGGTTTGCATACCATTGCAAGTAACCAAGCATCGTGAAAATCCAAGAGGATAGCGCATAATGAAAGTGAGCTTAATTATTACATGGAGTACATAGAAATTCAAAAGCGGAATGAAGCAAGGGCGGACGAAGAGTTACGATTGAAGAAACAAGAGGAGGAAATAATGATTATGATAATGAATTTTGAGGCAATGACCCCAATCTCAAAAAAGTATTTTACTAAGCAGAAATTAACCATCCTTAATGAAGAAGAACCTAGTCAACATCAACCTACCGATGAAACATATTCGGATTGTTATCACCCAAGTCGCGTGCTCTTTCCATAGTAGTTATAGTATTGTACTAAGAATAAATCTGGGATTGACTCGTCATTTTATGTAATTTAAATTTTGGGAAAATAAAAATGTAATATATTTATTAAGATGAAATTGAAATACATATTAAATTAAAACACAAGCTTAATAATTAAACACACATACTAAAATTAAACAACAAGCTTAATAATTAAACACGAGCTTAATGAAAACACATAATAAAATTGGGACGTTCGATGAAGTAATCATCCATGAGATTGCGTCCCCTAGATAGCCTCTGTCGTGGATGATTCGGTTTTTTACCGCGACATGAACCGCTTGGTCGTGGTGGTTCATCGTCGTATTGTGCTTCCACCATGACCACTTGATTGATGAATGATTGCTCCATATCGTCATCCTCCTCTTGTTGACGTTTTCTCCGCCTGAAAAAATTGTGGAAGCTGAAAGGATTCATCAGAGTAATGAACAAGGAAATGTTGCTAAGTGTTTAGAGGGATGAGTTATCTGCTTGGATTCTTGTAGATGGTGTAAGTATAGAATGAGTGATAGATGAACGTTTTAAAGCCAATTGTAGATAATCTGATTGTTGAAGATGAACACACGTGTCACATCGTCATTGGATAAAAATCAAACCGAAAATCTGGTTCAATTATTTTTTTCGACAGCGCTATCTCGTAGTGACACGTGTCGCTTCGTCATTGGGTGAAAATCTTACCAGAAATCTGGTTCAATTATTTTGTCGGCAACGCTATCTCGCATTGACACGTGTCATCGTAATTAGTCGAAAATCTTACCGGAAATCTGGTTCAATTATTTTGTCGACGATGCTAACTCATAGGGACACATGTCGGATCGGCATTGGTCGAAAATCTCGCCGAAAATCTAGTCCAATTATTTTACCGACAATGACACGTGGCAGTGACACGCTTCAATTTTTAATTGGTCGAAAATCTTTTCGGAAATCTTGTATAATTACTACCGATAAAGACACGTGTCACATTATTATTGGTGGTAAATCTATCCGATAAATAGTTTTAAACATTTCACAACATGATAAAATGGATTTGCTTGAAGCAAATAGTGAATGAGTGTGTGTAAAAATTGATTTGTTTGAGAAAATTTTGAATGTATTTTACTTGAAACAAAATACGCTCTTACTTTGCTCATAGATGCAGATGCTTTAATGACTCAGCCTCTACGTGCTATGCAGATAGAGCACTCTCAATTATCATATAGCAACCTCCCTGCCACGTACCCTCGTGATCTCTAAACACCACGTACTTCAATACTACCGGACTCTACCGGAAGACTTGTGAAAGCATCCATCACTGTTCACTTTAAGCTGATGAAGGATTCTTCCATTTCAAACAACAAATGGGCTTGGAACTAATACTTTTGTTATGATAACGAAAATCCACTAACTGGGCATTCAAATATATACTATTATTAAGGGAACCGTGTTTGTTTCCCTAATTTGGCATTTTTTTCCTCAAAAGCCCGTTTTACTTATGAGACATTTAATTATTTAAGGGTTGTTGATGGAGAAAATAGATACGTAAAAGTTATGATCTAAAACTATATTTTATTTATTGATATATGACTTTAAATAGGCATTGCAATCTGATACAATCAATATCCCTATAAATTAGGGATTGAGAGAATATTTACTTTTGTTCTAATCAAGACAACATACTGAGATACCATAAATATTTCTCCTGAAATACTACCCCTTGTGTCGCGATCTTGATGTATGATGCATAAATTGTTGTCTCACTAAAAACCTTGCCAAACAAACAAAAAATCTCTTAGGTAAAAAAAACTTGGTCTAAGGAAAAAAGAGTATAATGTATCAACTACAAATGCGACTGCATATGATATAGACTCCCTCTAATGTCTACGAAATGAACTCCTCCTGATCAGTAATTCAATCTTAGAGTTCAGACAACATTTGCATTCTAATGCGTCTCACGTCTTTACAAATATAGATTTGGGAAATGACGTGGTAAACATGTTTGCAACATTATCTGACGAACAAATATGATTCACATAAATGTTTAATAATTGCTGATGTTGTTGATTAAAAAAGAACTTAGGCGATATGTGATTTGTATAATCACCCTTGATGTATCCCAACTTCATTTGTTTTATGCAAGTCACATTGTCCTCAAAGATACAAGTTAGTGTTGTAGTAGTGGATGATAATCCACTAGATCCTTGAATGTGGTGTATGATTGACCTAAGCTAGACACACTCCTTAACCACTTCATGCAAAGCTATAATCTTAGAATGATTCGAGGACATAGCAACAAGGGTCTGCTTTGTTGATCTCCAAGAAATCGTCGTGTTCCCCATTGTGAATACATAACCTGTTTGTGAATGTCCTTTGTGTGGGTCAGAGAGATATTCGGCATCAGAAAAATCAACTAAGACATCACAAGGTGTCTCTAAGTAGGGAACCACACTAAACTGAGGTTCAGTGCTTGCAGCAGGGTCACTGTTCGACGGGTCGAATGAATGGTTCTGATCCATCCAGGGTGCAATCTTCGAAGGGTCGAAATTCCTGGGACCTGCATGCTGCTATTCAACCATCTTTTTAAAAAAAATTCAAGGTTCTCTCTGTATTCTTTGTAGAGAAAGAACAATCCCAAATCAATGGAACCCTTAAAGTACCTGAAGATATATTTTACACTCGTTCAATGACGTTGTGTTGGCGCAGAATTAAACCAAGCTAATAAGTTCACATAGAATGCAATATCTGGTCTTGTGCAATGAGCTAAATACAACAAAACTCCAATAGCACTAATGTATGGTACCTCAGCTCCCAAAAGTTCATTATCATCATATTTCAGACAGTACAAATCCTTATTGAGTTCCAGACTGCGAACAACCATTGATGTGCTAAAAGGGTGTACTTTATCTATTTAAAATCGCATGAGTATCTTTTGGACATAAGCAGACTGGTGAGTAAGTATTCCACCAACTCGATGTTCCATCTCTAAACCAAGACAAAATTGAGTCCTACTAAGGTCTTTCATCTCAAACTCGGATTTCAAGCAGCCAACCGTCTCATTGGTTTCATCAAGAGACCCAATGATGTTCATATCATCAACATAGACTGCTACTATGGCAAATCCTGAACTTGTTCTCTTAATGAACACACATGGGAATAAATCATCGTTTTTGTATCCCTTTTCAATTAAGTAGTCACTTATATGTGTATACCACATCCTACTGGATTGTTTCAATCTAATCACATGAGCACTATATGGTGTAGAATTACTTGAATTGAGTATGACTACGTCTTCCGACACTTTCATTTATATCTCTGAATCCAGGTTTCCATAGAGATATGTTGTCACCACATCCACCAGTTGCATGTTCAGTTTTTGGACACTGCCAAACAGACAAGGTAGCAAAAAGTAATGATATCCATGACCAGAGAATATATCTCCTTATAATCAATGCCAGAGCATTGAGATAATCCTTACGTCACAAGTCTAACTTTATACCACATGATTTCATTCTTCCCATTATACTTTTGAACAAAAATCTATTTATGTCCTACCGACTTCACATTCGGTGGGCATAGCACTACTAGACCGAAAACATGCATTTTCTTCAAGGAGTCTTGTTCAACCTACATTGTATCTTTCCATTTCGGTCAATCCGCTCTCCGCTGACATTCAGCAACCGAGCGAAGTTCCACTTCATCGTTGTTAATGATTTCCTGAGTGACGGAATAAGAAAAAGTATCATCAACTACTTTGGATGATTTATCCATAACAATGCCCGCATCATTGTTAGTTAGTGAGATTTTTCTATTCTCTAATATCACATATGGATCTGAAACGTCATCCAAAGATGTCATTTGTGATTCTAGAATATAACTGTAGTTAGAAACAATATCATGTGTGGGATTCACAACGTTGATGATGAAATGATTATTTTGTGCTTGGATGGCCTGCATTTTCTTTGGTGGCTCATCTTTGGATTTTTTTGTCTCCTCTTTTTCCTGGTGGGAGCCGAGGCCGATACTACTCTATTCATATGGGTAAGAGGCACGTTACTTTGCCCTGAAGTTGCATTATACCACAATTTAGGGACTTCCAACCTTGCAGGAACATTTGCAACAGAATGTCTGATCTCGTCACCTTGGCAATATCAATAAAGAAGTCCAGCATCGAGTCTGCTACCTTTTGAAGATTAAGAATACGCCACACTTCAATCTCACTTTGAGATGTGCGTGGATCTTCCTGAAACATAATGGGAGCACTATTCCACATCAATTCCTGACGTTCAACTGGAATGGTGGCATTCATATCTCCCCCTAATGTCAGGAAGTATGTTTCTTCAAAGTGACAATATGAAAATCTTGCAATAAAGAGATCTCATGTCGAAGGTTATAAGTAACGGATAATAGTTGAAGATTCATAACCAACATATATGCATAATCGACGTTGATGACCCATTTTAGTGCACTATGGACGTGCAATTGGCACATACACTACACAACCAAAGATACGTAGATGTGAAATGTCAGGCTCATACGCAGTTACCAACTGGTATACATTGAATGGTTGGCATGCTTCAAGTCTCAAGGGAAGAAACATTGTTGCATGTAATACTACATATTCTCAACCAGATACTGATAAATTAGTATGCATAAACATTGCTCTTGCCACAAGCTGTAACCGCTTGATTTGTACAACTGCTAAACCATTTTTAGAATGAACATGAGTGATGGGATATTCAACTTCAATCTCAATTTACATACAGTAGTCATCAAAATTCTTTGATGTTCATTCTCCTGCATTATCTAATCTAATCAACCTGGTTGAGTTGTCCAGGTGGTGAGCTCGAAGCTTAATAATTTGTGCTACGAGTTTTGTGAATGCAACACTCCTTGTGGATAGCAAGGCAACGTGTGACCATCATGTTGATGCATCTACCAAAATCATAAAATATTTAAATGGTCTGCATTTCTGTTTGATGGGCCCATAAATATCACCATAGATTCTTTGTAAGAATGATATATTTTCAATATTATCAAACGCAAAGGAAGGCCAAGCCTGCAACTTTGCTAATGAACACGTTTTGCAAAATGAGCAGTAAGCATCAGAGATTGCCACAAAGGAATCTAGTGGACCAACAATAGGTGTTGTAGTTGGCTTAGAGGCCGAAACCGGATTTATTGTGTTAATCTCATCTACACCTTCAAAACCAATAGGTATTTCCACATGCTTTTTTTTCTCTGACAAACGGATGACCATGAAAGTTTTTCAAGATTTCGATCATAATATCCCGACCAGGATGTCCCAGTTTGTAGTGCTAAAGCTGATATAAGACCGAGTCACACACAGTGGTGAGAGTAACTATATTGGATTCAATAATATGAACCATAATAAGATATAATCCACTACAAATTGCTTCTAACTTTTCCAAAGTGTGCTTTCTACCGCACTCCTATGAAGTTATACATAAGATTTCTTTTCCATCATCACAATGAGTTTCTAAGTGTCAACCGTTGACTCTAATGTCCTTAACACTTAGCAAAGTTTGATTGGCCTTAGGCATGTACAATGCATCAGTGATATAAGTTCTTATTCCATGTGGTAGAAAAAATTGTGTTGAACCAATCATAGTTGTCACTGATAATGTGTATGACACACGATATATAAATAATTGCTTATTCCGCAGTATAGTATGAGTAATACCACTATCTGCTAGACACTCGATCTCGCCTTTCAATATCTACAAGAAAATATGATTTAATTAGTCATCAAGACTTTATTGAACACTTTAAGTAAAGACTTAAAGATTTTCCAAAGGGTTGTAACCCTTAAAGAGTGTTGATATGGCATAAGCAAACCGATTTAAAGTATATCAAAGACACCAATTTCGGGTACAACATTCGACGTACAGGTCGAGATAACCCACTCGATAGGTCGAAATAACCCAAAAACGAAATTGAATTTCCGATACCATTTTTGACGGGTCAAAAACATGTCTAGGGAGCCTATTCAACATGTCGAGACCCTTGGTTTGACATATCGAAGAAAAAGAACCAATATCGATTTTTCGACATCTTTTTCGACGGGTCAAAAATTGGACGATGTCGTAGCTGAGGACCATCTTTCGACGTGTCGAAAAAAATATAGGCAAAATTTTTGACGTGTCAAAATATGCAAGAAACTGATCCAGAGAAGTCTCTCGACATGTCGAGAAATATGCTCAACGTGTCAAAAATTCCCAGAATCAACCATCCTCATTAGTTTGTCTCGTTTCATGGGATTTTGGTGTCATAATGCCATAAAATTTTGTAGAATTTGAACCATGTAATCCATATGTATAAACATAACCATTCTTAACACTTTCAAATACCGAAATAAAGAACTTTTATTACTTTGCCAACATCAAAACTTACATTAAAATATTGTTCTTATTCAATAACCATGACTAAAAATAAAGTCAAACACAAATTCAAATTTGATTACATAACAGAATCATAAGCCTAAATACATAGATTAAGCAAAATCCGTGGTCTTTAGGCTTACTTTAGGGATATCTGCTACAATTAGATTGGCTTCACCGTCATCTTCCATCTCATAGTCAACATAGTGTGTGTCTCTTTGCTTTGTTTGGTATTGTTGACAAATCTTGTAGGCATTTTGAATATCCTTTGGAGCTTTGCATTGCTTATGCATATGATTAGTCGCACTACACTTATAGCAAGGTGTCAAGCGAGAAGTAGGAACAGAATGTGAAGAATTTCCATCATTACTAGAACAAGAATTTGGGTGATTCTTGTTGGAGTTATTGTGCCAAGTCAAATTTCAACTATTTTCTCCTCTACCACGACCTCTACCACGTCATCCTTTACCACCATGAGTTTGATAAGGTTTAGAACATTGTTTGCCCTTATCTTTTAGTGTCTTCCCACCAGTGTTGTAGGTCTCATAGACTTTCTTTGTATCGGCTGACCTAGCATTGTTATAGAGAAGAATCTCATGATGGCTCTCTTTTTTGGTCAGCACACTCATAAGATCACTGAATTATCGACGTCTTCCTTGCTTATAATCACTGCAATACTGATGTGCAAGAGTGTTCATTGAAGTATGAAATGTGTTCAAAGACTTCTCGACCATTGCTTGGTCGGTCTTTACAACACCACAAATGGCAAGCTCAGACTGTAGCTCCAGCATATCTTGAGAAAATTCATTTATTTTAGGATAATCCAATAACTGGATTCTATCCCATCTTTCTATGCGTTCTGGAAGTTGTGCGTCATACACATTGTTGAACAATTCTTGCAAAGTTGCCCACAAATTCGTGGGGTCATCTTTAACAAGTACTGTTTCCTCAGAGCAAGATGAATACATCTCCTGAGAAACATAAGAGCTTGAGCTTTTCGAGTTACGGTGTCCTTGTTGGCTTCAGTGCCAGGTGGTAGTGGTTGGATGGTATCATTGAGACATTTACCAAGAAGTGTATTCTTAACGTCTAATACCCATCTTTGGTATTCTGCTTCTTAAATGTCAAGGATATCGAATTATGGTCTTGCCGGCTTAGTCATCTACAAAAGACAAGAGATGTAATTAGTTTACCAATCAAAAAATCACAATTACTAATGTCAAGTTTAGGGAATAAGAAACATGATCCATGATGTATGGTCACAAAAATCGATGCAAAACTGGTGGCTTCATACCACTCTCCAGAAAACCGTGACTGTCAAATAGTCACAAAGATTGACTTCCATTTTTTCAATGTGAAATCATAATAACCGTGATATTTACCAATAACCGTGACACCCCCAAAAGCGTAACTAATATTCAACTTTTTATAACATGTATTAATCTATAGGAACTAGGGTCAAGTTTAGGGAATAAGAAACATGATTCATGATGTATGGTTACAAAAATTGATGCAAAACTGGTGGCTTCATACCACTCTCCAGAAAATCGTGACTGTCAAATAGTCACAAAAATTGACTTCCATTTTTTCAATGTGAAATCACAATTAACCGTGACACCCCCAAAAGTGTCACTAATATTCAACTTTTTATAACATGTATTGATCTATATGAACTAGGGCATAAAAAATAAGTTACGGTATGAAAATTCAACATAAATTAAATCTAGACCTAAATCTAGGGTGTTGCGATAATTATGTTTTGCAATCAAATTCTAAATCGAAGAGAGTTAGTTGATTTACCTTGAGGGTGTTATGCTTGGTATGAAAACGTTGTTGAAAAGAAGTTTGAAGCAAAAAACAAAATCCGGCGACGACGATGCTCTAGCGGTGGAAGTGTTTCAGGCGGTGGGGGTTTAGATGTTTAGGGTTTAGGGTATTTTTCTTTTGGTGATGATGACTATCAACTCAAGAGCTGTTGATAATGTGTTGAAAGAGAAAATAGATACGTAGAAGATATGATCTGAAACTGTACTTTATTCATTGATAGATGACCTTAAATAAACATTATAATCTGATACAATTAATATCTCTATATATCAGAGATTGAGAGAATATCTACTTCTATTATAATCCAGACAAGATACACACTGAAATACTAAAAATATTTATCCTAAAAAAAAGGGAATTACTATAACCAACAAAATAAATACAAAAAAGAAATTATCTAATCCTATTTTCTCTCGATCTCCACCATCCACTGCAGTTGCCTTTGTCATTTTACTTTTCCTTACTTTTATGGTGGAGTAACCGGTGATTCCGGTAATACTAAAAAGATAACTGCAACATTTAATCTTTTTTTATCCATAAGATAAAAAAGTTCATTTCATCAAGTCAAACACACACACGTGGTGTGTACCTCCTCCAGTTTAAAGTAAAGAAAAGATCACACACACCTGTTCTCTTATCATTCCATAACCTTTCATTTCTCTCCTTCCGGTCTCCACACAACAAATCGATAAATAAATAAAACCCATTTATTTTCTGTCCAAGTGAGAAGCACAAAATAGTAAACACTCAAATAGGTCCATATCCGCACACTCAGACGCATAACATACCTCAACTCCTTAATCATATACGTAGTTTATAATTTATGTACTACGTACGGCTATGGAAGACTATTTAAGCTAAATCAATGCGATTATGAATAGAGAACCCACCAATGAAGGAGCAAACTTTAATTTCTCGTGCCGACAGTACTTTGTAGTAATTCTTGATATAACGGTGACGCCCTACATCAATTAATCCTTATCATAAATACCTTATCTTACATCACCATCTTCGAAAGCTTAGTCGAGCTTTGCCTAGTATAAATTGTATAATTATGCATGTTGACTCAATTAGTGTTTTCCAAGTCAATCAAGCCGCAACAGGTGAAATATATAGTAAATTTTTTACTACAGTATTGAGTTATTTTGTTAATTAGTTTTTCTTGGTAGAGATTTTTTTTCTTCTAAAAAAGATAGATACATGGAAACAGTTGAGCAATTTGACCCAGTTTTTCATTATTTTGCAATATATAGATCGAAATATATATGGGATATACTTTTAATTTACATTTTCTTTCTTCATTGAAGGCGTGTCATCTTTCTCAGCTGCATTGCAATAAGGACACTGAAGCTTAACTTAAGAAAATTAAAACAAAGTAAAAAAAAAACTAATTGATTAAACTTGGAGATGGGGATGAGCGGCTTTAATTTTGGTTGATCTCTTTTTCAAAAGATAAGGTCTTGAGCTTGATGTGCAGTAGCATCATCAAAGAGCCACTTCTCCAGCAACGTGAGAGGAACCTGATCTACAGCTGCTGCTGATCCTACGGCGGCCTCCAATTCCGGCTTGCTTTCGTCTTGAAACATGGACATGACACTAGTATTATTAGCGGTAGCACTAGCTTGATGGTTACATTCTGCTGATAACTGCGACGCATTGTCGGATAATGCGGACGAGTTGAAGCTACTGAACAAGGAATCGAAGCCCGGTTGGTCATTGTTGTCCGTGGTAGTCGTCGTGCTATTTGCCCCTTCAGTAGTACTAGAACACGAACCATTGTGGACCATGATGTGATGATTATGATCGTCCGGTGAGGCTTTCGGCGAGCTTTTCATCCAGTTCTCGAGCAATCGAGCAATGTTTTCGGTGTTGGAAGCATATGTGGATGCTTGTTGGTGAGGTCTAGTAGTAGTAGTACCACTACCAGTAGTAGTAGTAGTAGAAGTAGTAGTAGTGGCGCCATTAATAGTGGAGATGGAGGGCTTTAAGTCTTGCACATGACTTGGTTTGTCAAGGGAGAGAGCCTCACAGAGGGCTGCTTTGGCCATGTGGATATCTGTCTGGAGCCTCCTCTCCCATTGACCCTTTGAGATCGGCTGCTGTGAATTATTACCCGAAAAGCCATCTTCGGTTTCACTACCTGCCTGGAGCTTCTTGAGCATCTTCTTCAGGTGGGTGTTCCAGTAATTCTTTATATCGTTGTCTGTTCTCTGAGGAAGGTATGAAGCTATGGCAGCCCACCTGCAACCATCAACAATCAAATTTTATTTCAGAAATCCCAGCACGTACTCTAGAAATAAACCATAGTCAAAAGAACAAAACAGGGAATCTGACTATTGGGGAGTGGGAGTATCTAGCTAACCCCCATATCCAACAACATTTTTATTGATTCCAATAATCTAATCAAGTCAAAAAAACATAAAATTTACAGCTAATAAACATGCATAAAATAATGAAATTTGCACACCCAAGAATTAAAAACACTAATTAGGTTTATGTGACATGTATAGATATGTTACCTATTGCCCAAAAGAGCTTGGAGGTGGATGATCATCTTCTCCTCATGGTCGGAAAAGTTACCGCGTTTGATGCCTGGCCGGAGATAGTTAGTCCATCGAAGCCGGCAGCTCTTACTGCATCTCATCAAACCTGATCGATCATCAAAGAACGAACGTACGGTCCAATTAGTTCATATACATATGAACTAAATTAACTATATGTAGTTTAATTAGTGCTAATTAACATAATTTACTCAAGATAAATTAGCCATATATGGAACAAATTTCAAGATAACGAAAGTGATATATGAGAAAGGAAATGATAACTAAATTAACAGGGACTGAAGACTGTGTCCACGGCCAGAACTACAAGAGATGATCGAGTTTAATGCTTGAACCAACCCCAGCCCCCATTAAAATCCTCACCAGAGAAATACGAAGTGCAAATATAGAAAATGGATGGTGACATATATAACTCAAACAATTCTCCAAATAAAGAAACAAGAGTAATTTGTATAGCTACTCAAATTGAATGGAAATGAAATTAGGTTGTTCGGTTGATCAAAGTATTCAATTATGATATAGTACCTGTGTTGGTAGGAACTGATCTCCAATTTCCAGGTCCGTGTTCTTGAATGTAAGAAACCAAGATGATATCTTCCTCTGGTGTCCATGGCCCTTTTTTCACTCCAACTTTGTCACAGCAAGGTGGTCTTCCCATTTTATGTAGCTGAATTAAATCAAACTCGATCGAGGTGATCGATCTGTTTTTAAGCAAAAAAGGATGAGGATGAGGATGAATATGAAGAGGTGTGAACTCCAGAATCTATCTGGTGATAGATGTTGATCGATCTTAACAGGGGAGGAGGTATATATATAACGGAAGCATCAAGCAAACGTCCAAGGCAGTGGTTTGGCCTTGTCTTGCGGGTATTTATAGAGAAGAAGACTGTGCTGACTATAGGAAGAGGTAAAAGGGTTTGTGCAGTAGTAGCTTTTGATCACTAGTTCCGAAACATATGAGTCAAAACGGGACAGTAAAACAGCATTTACTCACATTGCAGGGAAGCAATTGCAAAAAGTCAGCTATGCTTAGACTCATCGCTAACTTCATCTCGGCCTGAAAAAACCGCGTGGCATTCAATGGGGCTATTGGGTTGACAGCACCGAAATGCCACCCTAATTTACTCTCTCTCTCTCTCTCTCTCTCTCTCTCTCTCTCTCTCTCTTCAATGAGGGCTTTCTATAATGCAAGTATTATTGTTTCAAGCTACATGTAGCTAGATCCCTCCAAATAGCTCATGATCGATCGGAGTAGTTTGTTAATGAAAATCAAACCCTAATATCCCTAATCGTCGTGGCCGGCTAACCCTAACCCTTATACAGATAAAATATATATATGTACTTATACATCATACATGCATGTACGTATCGTCATATTGTTCTTGAAATTATCTATAAAATCACTCATAACAAACACGATTCTTCAATTACTGATCAATTCTCGATTGAATCTTTGGCTCACGACACGACTTAACCCTTGAAAATTCTATATGATTGGTGGATGGAAGAGCTTGAGCACGTTCTAAACCAGGACAAAGTGTAAAACGGAATTAAGATGATCGAAGACGCGTTAGCTAGAGGTTAGATCTAATACCAACACCGAAGTAACTTAATAATCCGATGTATATATAAGCTTAGGCTTCTGCTTGTGTGACAATCATACATAGAATATATGGTATGTATAATCCGATGAAAGTCAGTTTGTGGGGATCATATCTGCAGGCCCAATCAATACTCCATAAACACACTGATTGGTTTATTTTTTCATTTTTTGAGAGCCAGGTAATGGATGTGTTCTTCATTACGTAGGGACCATATAATCTTGATACTTCAGATCGAGGGTAGAGCGCTACGTGTACTCTAATACAGTAATACTCGCCCTAATTCAATGTTACTTTCTACATATATGATATACCATCCATGTATATATACCAATTAATGGGTACTACTACGGAGTAGGATGTCGACGTATTGTCGTATTCACATCGTTAAGTCTCCAATGATATCGATATGTAATATGTAGAATATAAAGCGTATGCATTATAGAAATATAAGTGAGTGTTCATCAAATTTAGAGCAAATAATTCCGATTTTGAATTCTTTGCATCTGTTGCTAATCTCAAGTTATATATGTGTTCGAGTTACTAATCAATTAAGCAAAAGTTATATAAGCTATGATGAAATTAACTACCCACTACATAATCTTCCAAATATATATATATATATATAGGAATAGGTCATGCATATGACATCTTATCATCAAAGAGAACCCTAGACTAATAAGTTAGTTATAACCTAGGGTTTGTTCACGCTCTCCCTGATAAGGACGATAGAAGATACAAGCAAGCATTAACTTCTGCGAGATGTATTTATCCGGAAGAGAAATAAATTTATAAATTATAATCATCGTGCGGTATAAGTTAAGTTATATTTTAGCTAATTTCGGCTAGCTATATAACATGCATTACATAGTGATGATACTTTCCGGCAAACTAATCATGCATCAAGCTAGCATGCACATCAGCAACTTAATTAATTCAATCCCATAGATGCCAATCAACGAATATTTAAACTAGATTTAACAATTTGGTCTATCTTCTTTTTTTGTATAATTTGGTTTCCCAAAACTGTTATATATGTACATGCATATTGTAGAGCCTATGTTGATCGGGTTTACACAAACTTGGTACGTTGTTCGTTTTATCATACATATATATCTTACTCCAATATATATTTTGGGTGTTGACGTACATCTCATTCACTTGAAGGCATGATATGGTTCGTTTGAGGCCAACAATGCCATTGCAATAGCCAGAACCTAATAGATCAAATATAGAAATACAAGTTAGCTAGACAAAGAGCAGTGAAGAACAATGCCCGCAAGAAAGAGAAATGGTGGTCGAATATGTAGAATACTTGTTGCTGCATGAAGAAGAAGCAATTATATGGATTACATATATACGTATGCTGAAGGACGTTGATATTATCACTGTTTAATTGCGCCTTTGCTCGAGCTATATTGAAGAAAGCGAAAAATGTGTGATTTCAGACCTGAAAGCTCTTATCATCCGCAGCTAGGATGTACAAGTGATCGACTGGTTTTCATAAAATACAGTACAAGTCTTATTTGATTATAATGAAAATTTTGAGGAACTGACATGAATCTCATCATGAAATAATATAATGAAATCACAAGTTGATGAGTTGATGGTACATATGTGTGTTGGTTTGCAAATTATAAGCACAACTTGTGTTTGATAATAGTCTGGTCGGATAAAGTTTATGTGACATGAACGTTTCACTACGTACTAATAACTATCTAATTAATATGTAAATGGAGATCGAATCAGAGATGTCAAATATAAATATCTACAAATGGCACTAAAAGTTTCTGAAAATAATGGACAGACACAGAATATACAATAGCGCGCTATCTCACGTAATATGGTCAACATAATGTAGTTGGTACTTGATCGAGGCGACTACTGTAAAATATGGTTTCCATCCTATCAGTTCAAACTCATACTGCTTGAAATAGATAATCACAGCTCATGACACCCTTCTCGACATGTCATAACTCAACTAATCATCGAAAACAAAATAAAACAATAGAAATATCGGAAAAATCAACCTTGCAAATATGAACAAAATTTGTGCCAGCGATGTACGATGCTGTCGATGCATGCTCATACAAAGTTAGTATGCACTATGCAACCATCTACTATAAATAAACCTACGTACATAGTTTTGGCATCATTCCTGACCAAGATACGACTAGGATGACACGCAGAAGATACATTTATACGAACTTACATGGACCGTACGTACATATATTCTTGAAGACTTGAAGTATATATTTATACGTAGGAGGACTGAATCAAGACTCAGAATTTGACTAGGAAGGTCGCTTTGCAAGTACCTCATTCAAGATAGCCAATATAGGGTTTCAATTGATCTTGGGCTTGAAAATAGTTGAATAAAACGACCCACGTACGTAATATTCGTGTATAAAGTTCACCTTGACAATGTCTTTCCTCGATCTTTACCATAAAAAGACAGATTAATTCCATGGCGATATCGATATCGATATCGATGATATCAGAATATGGATCGAGTCTGTTTGTTTGTTTGATGATTTTGGACAAGAAACATGCAGAGGCACATGGACGCATCACGCAATAGATATCATGCAAGTCCAGTCTTCATTAATACCGTAAGACATACACAATTACCAAACGATAGAATTCGAAGTTAATTAAGCAGCTTCTATCATCTTCTATTAAGAAGGATTGTACTGATCGATGGAGCAAACAGTACTATATATATCCAATTACGTGCCCAGTTTGATAAGTTTGCCTCAGAGAATTGGCATTGTTAGTACGTAGTGTTGGCCACGTTTAATATGAGATTAGAACAGTAATAGGATTTGGGGCTTGCAATTCAGAACGTGTATTCGTCACCATGTCTTTGTGCAGCTAACTAGGGTTGCACTGCAACTCGATCTTCTTATGTTTCCATTGAATAGACGTAGTATTTGTGAGAAGGAGTCCAGGACGAGACCTCTCACTTGTTTTGTACCTGCGTTCCTCTAATTGTTGACTGCTTCGGCTAGACCACGTAAACTAAGCAATCGAAAGAAATGAAGAAATTATCAACAACGATGAAAAATATATAACGAAACCATCTAGCTAGTCCGAAAAACTCATACATCCACCGACAAATATACAATTTTGTGACGATTGCTGAAAGAAACCAGATGAATTAGAAGGCAGAGTCCACACTCAAAGTGCCTGTTTGTAAAACTGTTAATTGTGTTCGAGCACGCATTTCCAACAAGTTTCGTAAAAATTCTCTATTATACAAGATAAAAACACAAATTTTGTAAAAATATATGACCTTAACTCTGACAGCTCTTCTATTATACCATACAAAATTAAATGTTTTTTTATATAATTTAATGAATTTATTTAAATATTATATTTCAAACTCAAAATTCTATGTTAAAACTTGCTCTTTTGAGGAGAGAGTGAATTATAGTTGATGAGTAATAAATTTTAGAGGTTTTGTGATAAATATATAAGTTTTGAGAATTCTATATATAGAGATTCTTTATCCATTTTTTTTCTTCCATTTTCTATAAGATATAAGATAATTTACGAGAGCTATTAGAGCTAAAAGGATGTGTTTTTTTCCTGCTAAAATAACAATTTTTGTGATTTTATAAGAGTTGTTAAAGATGCTCTTAGTTAGACTCATTGCTCCAATGAGCTCTTTATTTGAACTCTATAGAAAAATTCTATGGATTCTAGGAACTTGATCTTTAGACTAAGGAGAATTCTAATTAGAGCTCCGATCCTAAGTTTGAGGAGAGAGATAAATGATCGAGCTCATATAGAGACTTCGACATTAATTACTTTAACTAGCTTTTCGTTTTGTTCTACGAAAAAATTACCATAACCATGAAGTTTTTGCTCCTTACTTCTTGAACTTACTTCTTGAACATGGTTGGAGTAAGTACTTGTAACTCTCTACTAGTTGAAAACATAGAGAGCATATGCTTAATTATAATGCACCAATTAATATGGAGCATGCATTAATTTAAAATATATTCTAATCAACCAAGTTATGTTAAGCTTCGGTTTATTATTATTACCTCAATGGCTCAATGACTCAATTCTCATTCAAATCAGAGGTAATCAAATGTGAATGTCCTACAAATTAATGGCCACCCTAGTTATATATCGATCAAATCATTCGAAACTGCATGCATGATTAGTCCAAACATCGTGGAGTCACTTCAATATGGTTATACCTAAAAACTAGATTAGTATTCTTGACTTCTTATAAAGTGTATTCGTAAACTTCTTTGATTGAGTACTCAATTTTCGATCATATACATCTATATATATAGTTGATAGCTTGTCGAATTGAATTGACGTTTGTTGAATTGAATTGCCACATATATAGATAGTTGATGGTCACCAGAGGCCTTTGGCCAACTATATATAGTATATAGTTAAAAGTTGATCAATATTGTAATTAAACTCAAATGCAAGCAAAGCAAAGGCAAAATTAAAGAATTGAATAGCCGAAATGCCAATTTGTAGCTCACGTTCTACCTATTGTCCAAACCGATTCAACAAACACTGTACTACACACGTTACAGCTACAACTCAACCATGCTTGTAGTTGTAAAGTTGTAATCCTTTAAAGCCTTGAACATAAACTCTATTGGCCAAGGTTTACATTGTACTGCATGCATGTTGTATATTCATGCAACTTTATTGTGTTTAATTAATTTATATTATTTAGTTCAATTATTTTGGTCTCAGAAATATTAACTTGTTTTATGATTTTATAGGTATATTGAGTAAATAAAGAGAAAAGAAGTAAAAATAAGGATTTTAAGCTTAATTAGGAAATCTGCCTATATATGCAGATCAATCAACTTCGACAGAGAACTCGAAACAAGTCGGGATTAACTAGATGATGATCTTTATATGTATGGAAATTTCCGGATGTCTAGTTTCCAGAACATCTTCAAGATCGTGATTTAAATGTCTCTAGAAGAAGTTGTGACCGATTTAGTACAGTGAGGTCAATCTGCTAGGGAATCTGTCTTTAGATGAAAATTCATGTTTTGAGGTCCAAATCTCACCAAGAAATCCGTGGACAAATTTTTTCTTGATATTACTATTTAATATGGATGTGGCTGGTGAAAATAAGTCCAAAAATTTAAGAGCCAATAGAAAAATCAAGAATATGACTTTTCTTCTAAGACAAGGAGTCTCAAACTTACAAGGAAAGAAGATTCAATGAGCAATATAAAAAATTCTATGAAAGATCTCTTTGGTCTTCTTCTCTTTTCTCCTTTTCTTCCCGTCTTTTCTTCTCTTTGGTCTTCTTCTCTTTTCTCCTCTTCTTCCTGTCTCTTCTTCTTCTTCTTCTTCTTCTTCTTCTTCTTCTTCTCCGTCATGTTTAGTTAGGTTTTCTTATAGTTAGAGGTTGATCAAAACCCTAGATATGTTTTCGATTTCGAACCTCTTGTGATTTATTTAACTATTTAGATGTGTTTTATTTCACTATTATGTCATTGAAGATTTCTATATTCATATTTTTTTGAATGCACACTTGGTTGCATGACTTAGGATCTAGAGTCTAGGATGTGTGATTGACCACTATATCAATGCAAATTCAATAGAGACAAGTAAGCCCGTTGTGATAATTTGTGTGAAAAAATTCCTTAGTGATGTTAAGACGACCAATATATCGACCTTAGAAGCTATGTTACTTCTCAAACACTCTTAGATTATAAAGACTTTAGTTGACTAGATTAGAATGCTGACATGTACTAATCTACCAAGTAGAGATCAAGCTAAGACAGTACCGACATTCTGCTTAGTACGACAAGTAAGTGAGTGTAATACAATTAGTGTCCTACTGACATTGACCCGATTGTGGGATTTAGTCATTCATGGTTATTTAGATTATGTTGGGGTAATCGAGACTATCTAAGGTAGATAGAGGTTCCTAGCTTTCTTCTCCATTGATTTCTTCTTTATCTTTAATTCACTATATCAATGAAATCCAAAATTCCTGTAAATTTACGTAGTTGTCCACCACTGAATCTAGTTTTTGTGTCTGTTTTTCTGTAATTTTAGGTCCAGTATAGCTATTTTAATAAATTAATTCTTTATTTGTAGATCGAGTCTGTCAAATTTTTAACATTAGTGTAATCAAGTATTTTAAAGCTTTTAATCTCATTATTCTTATGTGGATAATAACTTCTATTTCTATTACATGACATTAACATCTTTAAATATAAAATAAGATTATCTTTAATAACTAATTTTCTTCCTATTACATATTTTCCCAACTCACAAGTATATATATGCAAGTAGCAATTAGTTCCACGTCTAAATAATGCGTTTTTGTATGACATGAACACTCAAGAGTACATACGTACGTGTAGGATCCATAATCCATTATGCCATGATTTATATATATCATATCGATCCTTCTCTCTCAAACGTATGGACTGGCCGACAAGGGGGTACTGGGCATCAGAGGCATGCACCGATATGGAAGATGTATGGGTAAGTATGGCATTGCGCAGGGGCGGTGGAGCTAGCTGTGCAAGTATGTGTGTATATTTATATATACACACACACGTACGTACTCACTTGGAGGACAGAGATCAAGGAAACGTGCAACACGAGTACGTTGCATTAGCCAACAACTTTGATTCATGAGTTTCTGTAAGTCGATCATACACGTACATTGTTAGTTAATCTGTTGTACGGACTTACTTAACAAACATTACATTACATTAACAACCAAAAATATGACTGTCAGCAGATTTAGGTGTTCTAATCGAGGTTTCGTTTTTTGTCCGAAGGCTCTAAATCTCTAATCTAGGTTTCAATCCTGTATCTTTCAAAAAATTGCATAATCAAACCAAAAAACTTTTACTCACGTAAACCTAGCTTGGAATCCTCGGATGCTAAGGTTTAGGGAAATCAAGGTTGTCCTACTCACATAAGAATTTTCCTTCCACCATCAAGAATTGTGGACCTATTTTGATTATGTTCTCTCCAATTTATGCAAGGACGGAGCCAAAATGTAATATTAAGGAATGCCTAAATATTTTTTATAGGAAATTTGAAAAATAACAAAAAATAGAGAAAAAAAACATGCTATATATTCTTGTTGGTGAAAAATTGAAATAAACAAAATAACGGAAGAAAAAAATAAGAAAAAAAATGTCAATTATGGTAAAAAAAATTTTGAAAAGCATATGCAACTTTTGATCAATAAACTGAAAAGAATATAAAAAAAAACTACAAATTTAATACTTGACATGATGAGAAGTTGAACCCACTCTCTCATGCATGTGAACAATTCATTATCTTCACCACTGAACCACTCAAACATTTATACTCATATATGACACTGTAAATATTTATTAAAAAATGAGAGGAGGCATGGGACCATGTTGGTCCCTTAGTAAATTTACGTCAACAAGATTTGAGTGAAATGGTTACACACATTTTTTTATACCAATATTATTCGATCAAACTCAAATACTCAATCACGCTAGCTTGAATGATTAGTTAATTACCGACTTAAAGAGGAATAATTCTACAATTAATGTAGAGATTACAAATGCATAATGAGTCATTTATGGTGTAATTTTTTTCATGTACTATTTATCTAAATTTAATACGGTTAAAATTGTAACAAATGGTTCGTACACTAATACATTTAAAGACTATATATTATTTATATATTTATATTTAGTGTGACACGAGTGCACATTTTAGAGTGATTATTTATATTATTTACAAACTAGGCGTTCACTATCGTTGGGCCTGGTTACATACAAAAATGGAGCCCGCCATCTGGAAAAAGGCAATTTAAAATTTGTGTAAATTAAGCTGTTGGGCTGCTCAACTCACAGAAAAGTCTACATCAAGTGCACGTACGTGTCAAAAACATAGCGTTCCGGGCGAAATGAGTACCCAGATTATAATAACATGCCGCATTGCTACTTCTGAAAGAAAGAAGACACTAAAGTGCTACCAAATATAGGAATATGACATGTCGGTGAAGGAGCTTACCCACGTGAAGCCTCGACACATGGCCAAATTCCAGATAAAACCATATATTTCTTAGCTTAATTAGCTAAGCTTATACAATGACTTCATCGATAATAATGGTTATAATGTTGCTAATTAAGATATGATGGTTAATTAGTTATAACTTATAACCTTTATAACCTTATGTGTTATGAGCAGAGAAGAGCCCCCAAATTTGAGTCATCGCCTCCACGCATATAAATTCATTCTCGGATTGATGCTTCCCTAGTTGTATATATGTTTGGGCGGCTGCGCTTCCGTAGTCTGCTTGGGAATGATAAAGGGAAGTTATATATATACATGTATATATGTATGTAGGTAATGAATTCATTCTCTGATTGATCCATCCTCTAGCAGCCGACGCCGAGGTGATGGCTCTCTAATTTGAGAGTGATTGTACGTGTTGAAGCTGCGAGTGTGATCAATTGAGATAATTTGAGAGGCGGCACACTTTCAATTTTTTCAAACACGTGATTTCAATGATCATTGTATGAGCCCTTACGTCATTAACAATATCTATTAGAGTATTGGGAAGGATATGATGAGTTAACACATGTTATGCATCAAACAATTTGTAAATTTATTTAAAAAAATGTGTAAAATAAGTATTTTTCTTATAATTTTAGTTCATTAACATTTGTTTGGCTTCGATTTTTCTCCAGTCAGGTTGTTGCGAATGGAGTAATCGCAAACTATCTTTTTTTGTATCCGCGGTTGTTGTTATGCTGTGTGCGGGGCGTGCCACTGCCAATGGCAGAATGTTGTTGTGTAATGCGCCGCGAAATCTCTGCTTCTTGTCAAGCGATTGGAGCGAGGAGAGCACCAACCTCGCTCATTGAGTCATACTTGTCTAGATACAAGACGTAAGCTTTGTGTCTCTCTGCCGAGCTACAAATAATCGATACTTTACACCCTCGAGCAAGTATAAAGCATAGCAATTCTAAGAATGTAGTGTTGAGAACACCGGATCGTGTGACTTCGTATATCTTAAGAATCCTCATGTTCTGTCGGGTGGCCTGGACTCCTCTGATTGCCGTTGTCTTAGCTCGAGTGAATCTTCAAATTCTCATGCTCTGTCGAGTGACCTAGATCCTGAATTCACTGTTGCCGGTTAGTTAGCTTGGGTGAACCTTCAAAACCCCATGCTCTTTTGGTTGCCTAGATCCTGAGCTCGCTATTCGCTGGTTGTCTACTTGCAATGGAGTAAGATTTACTGATGCACAAATTGTGTATGAGTGCAGAGATCCGCAAATCTGCTTCGCTTCACCTATTTATAGAGATAGGCACTCTGATCCTCCT
The DNA here is from genome assembly GCA_946800695.1 of Geum urbanum. NCBI lineage: Eukaryota > Viridiplantae > Streptophyta > Magnoliopsida > Rosales > Rosaceae > Geum > Geum urbanum. The sequence continues at coordinate 46,043,586 of OX327013.1, forward strand.
CGCTTGACAATGTAACATTCGTTGATTAAGAATAATATCTTGCCCTTAGATTCCTCTAGATTATCTAGGAATCGCATAGATATCTTTTCCCAATTCACAGCTTTAATCAAGCCATACGTGGCTAGCCCGTTTTATTTCTGTGACCCCAAAAGTATCAGAATAAATGTTATTTTGGGCCCAAACATTGCCTCCCAAACCTCGAGATTAACCCGTGGGCAATCGAATGGGTCTTGATGTGACGTGTCGTGTTTTAGTCAGCGGTTTTGAAATAGCCTCGCACTAGGCTACTCAAGTGTTTTCCTTCAAAAGTTTCGCCACCTATTTTCAACCCTTTTAAGCCTCTTCAGTCGCTTTTCCATTTTCACATTCTCTGTGAAGTTTCCTCGATCCAAGATTTTAAATTTTAAATTACTTCCTGAACTCTGATTTTCATCCTTCTTCTTGCAAATGGCTCCTTATCAAAAGTTCTGTCCAGACGTTTTCGAGAAGTATGTGGAAGCCTTTCGCAACCATATGGACCAACACTTTCATCGAGATCAAGATACTCCTTATTCGTGGGTCGTTCTAACAGAGGGGGATGCGGTTATACTGGGTCCAACTACTAATACAACGAAAGCCTATTCTATCCTTGATTCGTCTATGCCCCAAAAATTGAAGCCAAACATTTTGGCACTTGGCAGAAAAAATAAAGAAAATCACCTACATGTACTCCAAATTTCCTTGAAATTTTGTAATATTTTGGCCACATGAATTAACTTTGGACATACGGGTTAATTGGCAAATGATATCCTCGTATGGGAACTGCCTAATCGCGGCGGCAAAGGCCACTTTCAAAGGCTTCGCTTCTACCCACTTAGTGAAGAAATTTGTGGCAACAATGATCAACTTGTGTTGCATGGAAGAATGAGGATGTATTAGATCGATCAGATCCAATGCACATCCTCGTGATAGCCACGGCTTGATGATTGACTACATAGGAATGTTTGGGATATGGTTGACTAGTCCATGAGCCTGACAATCCTCGCACCCTTTTGCAAAACTGATTCAATCTTTTAACATTGAAAGCCAGAAATATCCGTGCCTCCGCAAGAGCCATCTCATCTTCGGGCCAGATTGGTGAGCTCCGCAGACACCGAGATGTACTTCACGCAGTAGTCGCTTGGCCTCGGTCCCGAAGACATAAACCAAGTCCACTCCCTCTTCGCCACGTCTGAATAACTCATCGCCCCAGCGAATGTAATTTGAAGAAAAGTACATGATCCTCTTGTCTACCATAGAGTTATGATCCTTTAAGTATGTGATAATTGGCTGCCTCCAATCATCATCGATGGTTCCCAGAGCTGGGACATAGCATTCATCTTTTTCTTCCTTTCTAGTCATGAAGGAAAGGAGCATACGAACTTCTACCTTCATAAGTTGCTCATGTACATCATCGACCAACTCTATCCCTGTAGCAAGTTGAGCTAAATTATTTGCCGCAAAGTTCTCTCATCATGGGATATGAGTCAGGGTGACCTCTGTGAATAATGCCAACAACTCGCTAGCCCTTTTCACATACAGCTCGAGGATTACACCTGTTTTGAACATGACTTGAAGCTGTATGATCACAAGCAGTGAGTCTCCCCAAACTTTTATATCTATAGCACCCAGGTCCCATAAAAGTTATAGTCCGATGATTAAAGCTTCTTATTCCGCTGCATTGTTGAAACAATTATATACGAGATGGAAGGAATAGGCCAATGTTTCACCTTGCGGGTTGACCAACGCTATCCCTCCTCCTGTGAAAGCACCCGTATTGGATCCATAAAAGTAGAGTTTCCAAGGAGCCAACGAGATGTGTGACAAATTTAACTCCTTCTGCTCTGAGATGTCCTCCATAGGGTGATGTGCGAGGAAATCGGCCACTGCTTGACCCTTGACTGCTTTTTGCGGGACATATTGTAATGAAAACTCTGATAGTGTGAGAATCCACTTCCTAATTTGTCCTCGAAGTATAGGTCGGGATAACATATATCGAACCAGATCTGTCTGTGCAATGACTCACATTGTGAAGGACAACATATAATGCCTTAATTTACAACCAAAGAAATAAAGTGCAAGGCATAATTTTTCCATCGATGTATATCTACTCTCGCAATCATTGAGGGTTCTTTTTAAATAGAATATTGCTCTTTCTGCCTTCACCTCGTCATCTTGTGCCAATAAGCTACTTATAGAGAATTCTGTCGCTGAAATGTAGAGCTTAAGTGGCACACCTTTCCGTGGTGGTACCAAGATTGGTGTGTTAACTAAGTATTGCTTGATCGTGTTAAATGCTTCTTAGTGAACCGGCTCCTATACAAACTTCTTCTCACCCTGTAATTTAAGTAAAGGTGTGAAGGGTTTGGTCTTTCCCGCAGCGTTTGCAATGAACGTCCTTAAGAAGTTGATTTTCTCGAGTAACTGTTGAAGCTCACACTTGTTCTTTGGATGGAAAACTTTAAGCACCACTTCCTTCTTATCATCCGGGACCTCTATTCCTCGCTGATGCACCAAGAAATCAAGGAAATCTTCCGCATGTACTCCAAAAACACACTTGGCAGAATTCATTTTAAGCTAATGCTTCCTCTTTCGCATGAATACCTACCTCAAATCCTCTAGATGGCCTGACCTCTGCTTTGATTTGATCACAACATCGTCAATGTAAACCTCTATTGTATCACCCGCTAGATCATGGAAGATATAGTGCATCACTCACTGATATGTTGCCCATGCGTTCTTCAACCCGAATGGCATATTGATGTATTTGAACACTACTAACACCCCTGGGCATCTAAATGCAGTTTTGTGCCTATCCTTCTCAATGACTGAGATTTGATGATATCATGTTGTGCCGTCCATGAACGAGAGCATCTCATGTCTCACAACTACATCAATAAGTAGATTAGCGACCGGTATTGGGTAAGCATCCTTTGGAGTACCTTGATTTAGGTCTCTATAGTTCACGCATACACTGATTTTTCCGTTCTTCTTCCATACTGGAAATATGTTTGATATCCACTTTGTGTATTTAACCACTTGGATGACTCTAGACTTCAACATCTCCTCGATTTCTTCCTTGACAAGTGTTGATGTATCCGAATTCATCCTCCGCATTTTCTCCTGGACTGGCTTTCTTCCCTTCGCGATTGGAAGCTTATGGACAACCAGCTCTGGTGAAAGCCCTGGCATATCTTCAAATTTTTCTGTAAAACAGTCTTTATACTCGAATAAGAAGTCAACGAGCCTCTCTCTTTCTTCAGGCTCTAAGAAGATACTAATAGCCCTGAGATAGTTCTGAGGTTAATCTTCTCGGTTGGATGTCTAACTTTAGGTGATGTGTCATCCAAGTCTGTAGGTGCGAGCTAGATGATATCCTCCTCAATTTCTTCCTGTTGGACATCTTCATTGATACACTCTGCCGTGGCTATGGTTGGCAGACAATTGTAGGCTTGCGACTCAATTATATAGGTTTGCAATCTTGCATATAGAGAAACACAAGCCTCTGCCTCCTTATTTTTGGACGGACGTATCATTGATGGCTTATAGAGGCTTGCTCCAGGAAATAAGGTCGTGCTTTGTCTTCTCTTGCTTTCATTATTCCTTACCGAGCTAGTTCTGAGGTCGTTATCCCAATAGGTTGGCCCTTCTTATCGATGCCGCACACTTCCAATGGCCGAAGATTTCCATTGTAGTGATCAGCATCCAACGCATTTACAGTGACTGAATATGGTCGTGGATCGACTATATGCGACTCTGTTCTCTCCATATCCCAAATGAGGAGTTGTTGATGAAGCAACGAAGGCACACAATAAATTCTATGGATCTAATCTCTACCCAATATTGCACTGAAAGGTGAATTGCATTCGATGACAAAGAAAGTGTTCACCCCTATGACGGCTCCAACCTTGACTTCTATGAATAACAAACCTAGTGTCTGCGAAACAGTCCCTACAAAGTTCTTGATCATCATGGGTGTCGCTTGAATAGCTAATCTTGGAATACTCAATAATGTCATTACTCGAGTAGTCAATACATTCACCGCTGCACCGGTATCCACCATGACCTTGCTAAGTTGGATGCCCCCATGCCCGCAGTGATGTATAATGGTCTCATATGCGAGGTCATTGTGGCTGTCGGTTTGGAGAACATCATGTAGGACTTTTGCATCACTGGATCCACAGTTGGCTCCCGTTCCTTTGGTTCCTCACTCTCTGCCAAAGTTAGTCCTTGAGATGCCTTGCTTACAATGGCCATGTGCTTTACTTTGACCAGTTTGGCAAATGTGGCCGGTAATAGGTATACCATGCCTACGTGCATATCTTTGGTGTAGACCTCATCTAAGTCCTCATTGTCCTCCCCGTAGTCGACTAATTGCTCGTCTCCATTGCATGCTTCAGTTTCAACTAACAGTGGCTCCTGTTGCTAATCTTTAATGAGAGAGCAATGTTGCTCTCTTACATAAACCTCGGATTTAAGTCTTTTCGAAAAGTCTGTCCTCGCTGTGAATTCTGACTCACCAACCGTTACTTCTATGATGTTGGGCTTGGAAGAAGTACGAGCGAGCTTCTTTTGTTCTTCAATCACCAAGGCTTTGGTCTCCATCACAACACTGGTTTCTTTCTCAGCTCATCGACCGGTTCTGCCTTGGATTTGATGTGTTTGAAGATTGATTTCCACACTGAATTGTCTTCAACCATCTCTCAAGCCCTTTTTGGCACTCTTTGCGCCTCTACATTAAGCTTTACCCTGTCAATCCGAGAAAACACACTTGATATGGTTGCTCGCACCTTTGGTCCGCTGGGCCCTTTGTCGAACGTAATTATAGGTGTGGCTGCAAGCCTATTCAACCTTCTCTGAATCTGCTATGGGGACTTCATTAGCTGCTCTGGTTTGATCAAACATCTGTCTAAAACCTCCAAAGTTCTTTTCGCAGCTCCGAATTGACGCTGTAATTTCTTTTTCCTAGTAGGGGTAATTTCCACAGTCTTTCCTCCTGATTTCACGTAGCATACGTCTTCCTTAATCACCAATCGTCTTGCAGGAGGGATATAAGGCTTGCTCGATTTCACTCATTGCCTATCATCAACAACCTCAGCTTTCTTCTCAGTCATTTGTATTCGTTTGAAAAAATTAGATTTCTGGGCAACTGTGCGTGATTCCTTCTGGCTTGCTGTCTGATAGTTCTCTAGTAGAGATTTGACCGTTGAACCTGCTCGTACTGCTTTCAAAAATTCTTCACAGGTCATCTTGAGGACGCACTCAATTTTGTATCGAGTATAAAGTACTACCGGAGTCGCCTCTCTGCAGACCTCTTTTTGCTTTGCCTTAGGATCCTTTTATCTACTGCTGCGAGGGGCTACTTCATTGGTGGTTTTAAGATCCAACGTTTGCTTCCGCTTGACTCCTCGGCGCCAAGATACCTCCAGAGTACCCACCATGAATGACCCTTCAACAGTCTCTTCTCCCTTACAGTTCAGAAGAATGATGTCTCTTTCATCTATCCATCGCTAGATTTGGTCCCGCAACGCCGCGCACTAGTTGGTATTTTTTGTCCAAGCATGATGGAATTTGCAGTATAATCCTTCTTGCGGAGACATAGCTGTAGGGTTCGGTACTTTCGCGATGCCTGCTTTGATTAATTCTTCTAGGATTTCATTCATCCTATCACTATGAAATGTGCCGATGGTCTTTGGCTTTATCAACTCTACTGCTCTTACCAAAGTATCTGCGAAAGGTTGCCGATCAAGTAGAGCAATTTGTGGTGATACATCAATCGCAAGCTTCCCTTTATTAATCCATTTCTGGATTTGATATTTCAGCTTGATGCAATCCTTGGTTATGTGATTCCACATGTTGTGAAACTTGCAGTACTTCTTTCTTTTTAGCTGCTCTGTGGTGGGGAATGCTCCAAAGTTTGACTTGGTCAACTTGTTATCAATCAAATCTTCTATGATCTCATGCGCTGCATTTGCACCATAAGTATAGGATTCGAATTCTGATTTTGTGAACGCGCTAGTCAAAACCAGTACTAGTCCCTTCGAATGAATTATCTTTTTTGACTCGACCGTATTCTTGGCTATTAATTCCAGACCCGCCACCATTACATCGTCTGAATCATATCCATCAGACTCCTCTTCTTCTTGCACGTCTGCAATCATCTTAGGGCGTTCTCGATATGGAGTCTTTGGAGTATATGTTCCCCTAGATGCATTGCGCCTATTATCAGCTTCTTCGTACGCAGCATGAGTTTGAGCTACAGCATCAATGTAAGCGTTCAACGATGTGAACTTTGCGTCTACGTACTTCGTATGTAATCTTTCTTTGAGTCTTCCTACCGTGATGTCCACCAACTCTTCCATAGTACAAGAAGTTTTGCTCTTGGTGTACTCGGTTCGGAACCGATGTAGGTATGCTACTAGAGATTCACTCAGCATCTGCACCATTTGGCATAACTTACCAAGTTTCACAGCCGGTTTTGACCCGCCAAAGTGTTCAGTAACTAATCTTTCCAGCATCACCCAGTCGCTGACTGAGCCCTGCGGTAAGTTTATGTACCAGTGTAATGTTACACCTGATAGCGATGATGCAAAGACTCTTAGTTTGAACTCATCGAGTCTACCCCATGTCCACACTCGACCCTGAATCGAGCAATGTGGGTAGCTACTGGGCTCTGCTCCCTCACTGCTGAAGCGAGTAAACAAGATAAGTCAATAACCCTTTGGTCACTTCCAACCGAACGGTGGTGGTGGGAAGGGTTGTTGTAGGTTATCAGATTTCCTCCCACTCCCGGCAGCCTCTGATTGATGATGTGGTTAATCCTTTCTTCAAACTCTCGCTCAGGGTTTGTCTATGGAGGAGGCGAAACTGGTACATCATCTTCTTTGACTTCCTCATCATCATGGAAGAGAGGTTCTCACTCCCCCAACTTGTCATTGATCAACGCGAATCTGGCTGTCATAGTGTTGCTGAGGTTTGCGAGGGCTTCCGTGAGAGCATCAAATTTGGTGCTGTTATCTGCACGCTCAATCTCTCGAGCCTCGTGATCAGTGCAATAATATGCACCTCTATGCTATTTATTGATACTCATATACTTATTCTTTTGTTATTTATTCAGCATTATTAGTTACTTTATTGTTTTATCTGTATTTTGAGTCAATAAGGAGAAAAGAAGTTAAAAAGAAGAACTTTAAGATTAATTTGGGAAATTTGTCTTTACAGGTTAGTCAATTTCGACAGAGAACTAGAAGCAACTTATGAAGAACCAGAGAATTATCTTTATATGAGTGGAAAGCTACAGATGTCTACTTTCCATAGCTTCTTCTAGAACGTGATTATCATATTTCTAGAGAAAGTTATGGTCATTTTAGTCCACTGAGGTCAGTTTGCTCAGAAATCTGACTTTGATGAGAAAGCTGTGTTTGGAGGCCCAAATCACACTATGAAGCCCAATGAAGAATTTGTGGTTTAAAATCTAATTAATTACTGATGTGACTTATGGAAAAGAAGTCAAGAGTTTAAAGGATTAAAGAGGTGTGACTTGTCAAAGAAGAGAGCCCAAAACCTATGTGAACAAGGAGATGTTTAATCAAGACCATAATTACTCTTTTTAGAGTTTTTGTTAGGGGAAATCAGCTTTAGAGAGAAGAATAATTTGAGAGGAGAGCAAGAAGCCACGAGGAGGAGTTCCAGACGACGACTTCGACGACGCTAGATTCTTTTCTTCTTTATCTTTTATTACTTTATTTTCTTATGAATTCTTGTAGTTTATCTTCCTTGTCTATGAGGTGCTAATTACTTTGTTAAGGAGCTGTTTTGAAGCCCTATACATGAAATTTAGATAATATATACACTTTGACCTAATTTTGCTTTGTTCTTGGATGAGGTTTATTTGTTAATTTTACATTGATGATTTATATCTTGTATGCTTTGAGTGCACGCTTAGTATGCATGTTTAGGGATCTAAATCTATGAGAATTTGATGCCTGTTGATTGTATTTGATCTTCCTCAATTTCTCTTGAGTAGAAACTGAGCTTTTCGGTTATAAGAAACTCTAAGTCTAGCAATGCACGCCCTTAGTGTACTTTTGAAGCTTTGTAGATTCTCACACATTTTCTTATTCATAATGCTTCTCTCTTAGTAAACTCGAGTCCGTGACTTTTGGGTTCTTTGAGAGATAGTCACCGGTGATAAGCGAACATTCACCAGTGTAATCATAAGGATTAGGTAATAGGTTGTGTTCTAAGCGTAATTGAATCTTCCTGGAAACTTTCATCCATTGGCATAGCATTGTTAGGTTGAGCATATATTGTCTAGATAGAGTGACGGTGGTGGAGAACATTCATCTTAACTCTTTTGTTTATATTGATTTCTCGCATTCATCTGTTTTGTTTATTTTTGTTAGCATAGCAAATAAACTCCGAATCTATTGAAATTTTACGTGGTAGTCCGCTACTGTGTCTAGTTTATTGTATTAAATTTTCGTGTCATTTGAGTCTGTTTAGAGTAGGTTCGTAGTGTCATTAGTGTACTATAGTTGAGTCTGTCAACATTTTTAGTTTCGTGTAAGGATTTAGTTTCACCAATTCTTTGTGTTCGATAACCCCTACTTATCATACTACATTGATATATCCAAGTTGAGAATATGATATCTTTGCATAGGTGTTTACCCCATATCACCTCGTAAAGACTGTCGAGCCTATTCTGAACTCTGGACATTGTCCTGTCGCTGGCTTCCATGTTGTGCAGAATTCGTTCGATGTTAGCTTTCGCTGTTGCTCTTGTTCGAGCGAAAATTCTCTATAGGCCTAAAAGTCCATGGCCCTTATTTCTTCAATATTCCTAGGTACTGGCGATGATGATGATCGACCCTTAGTCATCATTGTACCGAACCTCGTTGCTTCAACCCCTACAAGCGGCTGAGTTGTGTTCTCGGAACGCAGGTGCTAGGTGCTTAAGGCAACTCATAAAAGTTTTGCGGTACAGATCAATGATTGTAAGACACTAAATCTGAGTCCCATTGGGCGTGCCAAAATGTTTGGCTTCAATTTTTCTCCAGTCAGGTTGTTGCGAATGGAGTAATCGCAAATTATCTCTTTTTGTATCCACAGTTGTTGTTGTACTGTGTGCGAGGCGTGCCACTGCTGAGGCAAAATGTTGTTGTGTAGTGCGTCGCATAGTCTTTGCTTCTTGTCAAGCGATTGGAGCGAGGAGAGCACCAACCTCGCTTGTTGAGTCCTACTTGTCTTGATACAAGACTTAAGCTTCGTCTCTCTCTGCCGAGCCACAAAGAATCGATACTTTACACCCTCGAGCAAGTATAAAGCAGAGCAATCCTAATGACGTAGTGTTGAGAACATTGGATAGTGTGACTTCGTAGATCTTAAGAATTCCCACGCTTTGTCGGGTGGCCTAGATTTTGAGCTCGCTGTTCGCTGGTTGTCTACTCGCAATGGCGTAAGATTTGCTGGTACGCAAATTGTGTATGAGTGTAGAGATCCGCAAATCTGCTTCGTTTCGTCTATTTATAGAGATAGGCACTCTGATCCTTCTCGCTTGACAAGGTAACATTCGTTGATTAGGAATAATATCTTGCCCTTACTTTCCTCTAGATTATCTAGGAATCGCATAGATATGTTTTCCCGATTCGCAACTTTAATCAAGCGACACGTGGCTGACCCGTTTTATCTCCGAGGCCCCAAAAGTATCAGAATAAATGTTAAGTTTATTTTGGGTCCAAACAATAATATTTTGTCAATTAAAAATATTTTTATGAATTTTAGGATAAAATTACAAGTTGAGATATTCATTTTACAACTATGAGGACCAATTTACAAAAATTGATCAATATATGTCATAAATAATTAAATATGTTAAAACATACTAGAATTTCTCTTCAAGTATACTGCATTTGTTCATAGGGACATACGTAGGATACAAAATTTGTACGTAGCTCAGGATCGAGGAGGGGCAAGTTTGAATGGTGTATGATTTCCCTTCTTATACTGAGTGATACTGAAGCATGCATTGAGCCTAGTTGCTCTAGTTCTATGTGGTTATTCCAGTTTATGTAATCAGATATCATAATTTGAATAAAAGTCTCCAGCTAGTTCACAGCCATTTTGTTATGACTTTTAACCATCTAGTTGGTTATTGACCTACAATGTACAGCTTATAAACAGGTTTGCTGTTATAATTAAAGGAGTGCCATAAAGCAGTTTAGAACGGACTTGTCTAGTTTGGTTAAGGGGGTCTTTCTCCCTTATGTATCAAGAAAAGTATGCGAGCTGTAATGGTCTACTTTGTAGTGATTGATGGGATGGTGTACATATTTAGAGCAATGAAAGTAACAAGTACAGAGCTATCACCATGTCCAGAGGAAGCTTAGGTTTTGGATAATCTAGCTCCACGTAATACCAAGAGTACTTCAGTCAAGGACTCATAATAAGTTGATGGGAATCTTGAAACAGACGGGACCCGTGATTTTAGATCCTGTAAAATGACTTCTACAACGAAACTCGGCACACCAGTAATGGCGAAAAAAATTTGGTTACGTCGTCTTGTCCTTCTGTTAGCTCATTTCCGAGTTTCACCAACTCATGTGTGCTAATGAACACAACTGAAGAATCTGCCCATGTTAAAGCAGAGAACAGTGCCGAGAAGTTGGAATTATTAGCAAATGAAGAAGAAGTCTGCTTGTACAGAGCTACAGATTCACACTCTTCTGACGATTGTTCCTAACTAGGAGCGCAAACTATTTGATCAATCACATCACAAGTGTTACAGCTATTCAACAAAGCTGTTGTATCAGGAAAATCTATGTTTAGCAAAAGCGAAACAAACTTTATTCTTTGGATTCGAAGTGTTCTTGCAAGAACAGGGAAAGCTCTTCGGCAATTATAGCAGGATACTCCTCTTGTGGCAGAAGAGCACCTGGCACCTCAATAAACTTACTTACTCCCTTTGCTCCTTTGAGAGCTTTCATCTCTGCTTTTGATCGCTTGGGAGATCCTTTTGTGGAGACAACAACAACAGGTATCTTTTTGTCTTCCATATCTGCAAATAGTTCAAGAAATTCCTCTCGGGATTGTACAGCATCAAGAAGACCGGTCAAGAAAGCAGCAGGCGCGTAGCGAGCTCCTTTCCTTTTGGTCAGTGCATATCTATTTTCAATGATTCCGGGGGTGACATTGTTCGGATCGGAATAGACGTGGGATTTGTACTGAGATTCAATTGATTTCTGATTGCTAACAAGCAAGTTATACATCATCCAGCCTACAGCAGGCGCTTGTAAGGTTCCCCTGAGTAGTCCATACCTGATAATAGTACAGAAAAGGAAAGAATTGACCTTTAAATTCATGGATCAAAAGTATCTTCGCATCATGTGGTATGATGATAATTGCGCATATATATCTAACACATATTTTAACATCTCAAAGACCAACTACATTTGTATAGAATGGATCATACATACTATTATACCAATTTGGGCAGAATTCAATAGCTACTTGTTTTCCCTCTCAGGTTATAAGGGTTTCAGTTAAAATACCTTTGTTCCATGCTAGAATCTCGACCAAACACTATAGGAAGCGGACCAGCCCAGGTAGGTGCAATAGCAGCAATTGCTTTAGGTTTCACAGCACCCCGTTTTGCTGCCCGAACAGTTAAAGTGGCTGCGTGGCCTCCTCCAAATATCACAAGATCATTTTCTGGTTGGTAACAAGAGTATGTCAGCAAGAGTATGTCAGCATGTTAATTCAAAAGAAAATAAATGACTGGCCTTCTAAATTAAAACTTAAAACAGTTCCTGATGGGGTCGATGTCATAGCTTCATAATTAGGACAGTTCAACAGCATATGCATGCTGATGACAGGGCCAGCGCACATCTTGCTATACACAGTTATAGACACAGGAATATGGATATGGAAAGCATATTTGACAGATCTGGAATTTCAATTGGAAATGACCAAAAGAAAGTTACTTTGAACCTGAGTCTCTTATAGGACCATCAGGAGCATTGATGAAGTCGACCAGAAATTTCTCCATAACATCAGCAGTGTAGTCCAACTTTGGCCTATCGGAGTATCCCAGACCAGGCCAATCAACAATAGTCGCTCGCCAATTAATAGAACCAACTTGCTGAACAAGTGTACTCGCCACCGATCTCCATTCTTCGACAGTGCTAACATCAGAAATGGTTGGTATCATAAGGATATTCTTAGAAGGGCCTTCTCTCTCCTTTTCATGCTCCTCATAGTATATCTTAATAGAATTGTCCTTGAATTTCCATTGCCAGCTATTGGTCTGAAACAAACCACCATAAGTTCATTTGTGAGGCAAGGTGACAAGCATGTAGTAGTGAACTGAACTCCCAAATCTACATTAAAACATTTCTTCACACACCGACCCTCTATTTCCTTTTTACTTTCCGAGACATCCAGTTCAGGGGAAATTTAATTCAATGACTAATACAAAATTGGAAATCGATCCTTATCCAATCTAAATTTACAGAATTAGTACACAACTTGTGTTCCACTCCCTTAATAAGATGGGTCTCCAAAAAGATTTTAATTCTAAATGTTCATAGTTCTCAATAGTATTCGTACCTCATTCTTGGCGTTCAGACTTCCTACAGTTTCATTCAAGTTTCTCAGTTTCTCAATACATCCTTATTAAAATTTCAAACTCTTGTGGGAGTGTAGAGGCCACAATCAAGACTTAACCTTTAAGGCCCATTTGCAGAATGAAATGAAAAAAGCAAGCATTTTGAAATTCTGTACAAGAAAAGGTGCAACTTGGTTCCTGACCTTTAATGGAGCTGAAGATTTGTCGTCCACAGAGAGCTTGGAGTAGTCCAAAGTGGTTGAAGCCCTCATCGTAAGGGTTCTGTGGAAGCATGCAGTCTGAGAGAACTTCGGTTTACGTGTCCTGCAATAAAGAGTAAGCGATGGCTGTGAAGACGTGCACAAGGCAGCAGAGAAGGCCATGGATTTGGTGCACAAATGAAGAGAGAAAATAGTATCAGGGTCTTTGGGAGCTTCAAGTTGAGAGGAGAAAGATGTTGACCACTGGTTTTTACTGAGATTTTTCTGCTGGGATTCTGAGAACCAGATGAAATTATGTGTCCATAATAGTTCCAGCAGCATATCATTGACTTATTCATATCATGTCATTGACCTCTGTGATTTGGTAAGTGGTAACTTGGCAATGGCAATAAGTAAAAAGTAAAAGCAGGTAATTACTTGAGTACTTTGTCAGTCACCAGTAATCGTTGCATGAACAAGAGCCATCTTTGAAGGAGTGAAAACGGCATCTATCTCACTACTATCTCTGATCTATAAACCGAGTGCACCTACAAGGTTCCGCGCAGTAATGTGGCGGGGGGTTTTCCACATTTAAAAAAAATGTCATTCTTACATATTTTCTTATATATATTTTTTTGAAAGTATAAGGGACTCATAATTTATTTGTTCTAATACTTGTAGTTAAAGATCTATCTTTAATACTCGAAGGTAAATAATTATCCTTTATCATAAAAATTTCTCATTTTCGAATCACTCTTCTCTTAAGAAGAAAGCTTAATTTAATTAGAGTATTTATTGATAATAGCAAACAAAAAATCAGATTTCTAAAAAAATTAAGAAAAGAAATTCCTTCTCAAGAAAGAGTAAAAGTTGAAAGAAGAATTGCAATAGAGCAATCTTTTTTAACTGCTTGTCAAAGAGATAAAGCTAAATTTGAAGAACAATTACATAAGCTTTCCATCTGAGCTTTTGGTTAGATCCGCAGAACTTTACTGGTATTAGAGTTTGCTATAGCTCAAAAATCTCATAGATTGGATCACCATCCGAGAGGATGGTAGAGAAACTAGATTCTCTATTAGACTTAACAGATGCAAGGCAACAAAAATCTTTACCAGAAATTTTTAGATGCAGAGAGTATCTAGAAATTCTTCCAGCAATTAGTATCCAATTACAGGAATTGAAAACTAAAATAGATTACATCCGAAATCAGTCGGAAGGAAAGAAAGAACTATTAACAAAGGCTAATAGTAAAATCGAGGAACTAAATTTTCAACAAATGAAGATCATTGATTATGTTCAAATGATAGCCTGAGAACATAAAAAAATCAAGTGATAGTCCACCTCAAACAGTCATTAGGAAAATCAATGACTTCAAACCACTACAAGTTCCAAAAGGGAATCCACTGCCAAAACCTTTTTTCAATATTCTCCAACGAACCTGTCAAGTATCAGATTTAAAAAACTTAAAATTGAAGATACTCGTGACATGAACATGTTAAGTATCTTCAAGAAAAAATCGGTACAACTGTTGAATTTAGAAGAATTTGAATTCAACAAAATTGAAAATAATGTCAGAAATGCTTCAATCCCGAAGTTTGAATTCAATCAGATATACAAAAGTGGGTCCATTATGATTTGACATTTCTTAAGACTCTAAACATGTATACCTACATCAATATATACTAAATGGTTAAAGGAATTCATTGTTTTCATTTAGATCATAGCCTCATAGGCGATGAGTTGAATCAAATATGTCCAAATTCTGCACAATAATGAAAATATATAGAACCGTACCTAGAGGCGAATAGTAGCTTGAAGAGATAACATTAGTTATCAGTGGAATTAGAAAATGCCTAAGCGCGACACTAGTCATAAAAGGTCACACATATAAGTGGAGAAGGGCTTACTTGCCAAAACGAGAACAGAATTCTAGAAACAAATTATAAAAGATTTCCCATCCTTTCAAATCAAAATCATTGATAAGACTAAACAGTTCGCAAATCTCTAATAAACAAGACTCATATAACATATACATTCAGTCAACTAAAATTAAGAATCCATATTTTGAATGATTTATCCGAAGCAAAAGAGATCAGAAGACAAACAATGGGGGACAATATGTCCAAGAGACATATTTGAGACGTAACATACCACCAAAAAATTGATAGTTTATTTTTTATCATAATAGTAGTAAAGCAATAATTGTCTTGTGCATGTTCAAGCCCATAGTGAAGGAAAAAAATGAGGATACACATTAACTAGAAAACTTAAAAGCAACGATCTCAACTTTTTTTCAGAAGCATACTATCAAACAAAATGTACTAATGAAGTTTCTCCATATACATACATCAGGGAATTGAACTCATCATGAATTCATATATAATGAAGCTATCAATGAAAATCAGTACTATAAAAAGAAATGAAGATTAAGAATATTGAGTTCGATTAGTAGACCTCTGCTATAAGAAAAACATAGCTCACCATAACTTGATCAGAGAGAGACCAAGTCTAAGACATTTACCAATATAATTAATCCCCTTTAAGGATGAGCATTAGGACTTCCACTGATCTATGGACCTTGTATTCAAGAATCAAAATAAGCAATCCAACCTTCTCTAATTTAGAAAACCAAAAATGATGGCATAAAGAAATTTCAACATACAATCCAAATGATGGGAGAAACGTTCTTGTGTCGTATATTTATTTTTCTTTTATCCATTGAGTATGTAAGCATCGTTGTTTTGTATCAATAGAGAGGTCTTATTCTTTGCTTCTTCATTCAAATAGAAGATGGGAAAGTTAGCTACCCGTTACTAGATAAATAAAATGTTGGAGGTCATCTTTTGAGACTTTCCCATATACATGATGTAACCAACACATAACGATGTCATGCATTAACGAAAATAGTTAAAGTTTGATTATCAAATTTTCTATGTGGTGCAAGCAATATACCTGGATCGACCAAGCCCACAAACACCATCTGCATCTTGAACCTGACAATCTCACAAATCCCAAACTCGTTACATCAACACCTCTCTGTGACCCGGAAACTGTCCCGTCCCTCTCTCCAATAGATCACAGAACAACACAATCCAACAACACCTTCAATAAAATTGACACAATGCATAAAGAGCTCCTTCAAAATTGTAAGTATCTCAAAATTAAAGAAAAACTTTCGGACTTAATCTCCTAGTACATAAACTTTAAAGTATATCAAAATTTAGGCAAAATTTCTTAACTTACCCACCAAATTTCTGAAAGAACTCCTTTAAATACTACAAGTGCAACCCAAAACAATCAATTTCATATTGTGAAACTAATGCTCTTAAATTTATATTTATATACAATAAAATTGAGAAGAACAAAGGAATGAGAGTGCTCATACAGTTTGATAACGTCATCGATTTCAAGCTTCTTCATCAACCCAGTGGTAGGGTTTGTGATATTGAACAGAAACCAACAACCAAAACAACGCACATAAAGTTCGATCAGTAAAGCAGAGAAACACATCAGATCAGAGTTAGGGTTTGAGGAGGAATTCAAACCTTCATGGTTGCTGGAGGTGGGGCATTGCTGCGGCTACCAAGATGAGAAATGCTCGACTTATTCTTGAATTGTGCTCGACCTCTCAACGACGCGTTCGTCCACAGCCACATCAAGACCTCCACCATCATCGTCAAAGATAACAGGCCGACCTCACTGCTTAGATCTGCCACTTCAACTTGCGTTGTCGTCGGTCAATGTTACTTTGCTCATGAGCCGCAATGCTAACTAGAATCGCGGAGCCCATGAAGCCAGGAAGCAGAGAAAGATCTCAATTGTGATGGTGGAATCATCAGCAGCAGGGGAGGCGATAGAGTGGCAAAGGCAAGGGTTTTGAGGAGGTTGGATCAGGAAGAGCCGAAGCTAGAGGGAAGTGAGAGAAAGACAAAGAGATGGATCGGCTCCGCGGCTTTGGGAAGACTAAGTGAGACTGACATTGATGAGGGTTTGGTGAAGAAAAGGCTATGGAGAGGTCAGGCTAGGTTAAGTTGAAGGGGGAAAGGAGAAGAGAAAGTCTTCAATAACGGTGAAAAGGGAGAAGAACCCTAAAATGGAGAAGTAGTATGGACATAGAGCGGAAAAAAAGGAGGAGAGGCGCGTGTTTAAATTCTTAAAATTTGGGTTGCCGCACTACAAAAAATATAACTTTTGTGTTTCTGCGTTTTTTGCTCAATTTTAAAAAGAAAATACAGACATCGATTGACTAACAAAAATGATGTTATATATCATAAAGACATCAATTTTTTTAGAACCGATGTTATAACTAACATTTACATCGGGTGAATTTATAACCGATGTTAAAGGTGCGATGTCTAAAACCATAATTCTAGTAGTGTGAAGACAACTAAGGAAATGAAATTATGAATCTTTCAGCCTCTTGCACAAGTAGGTATAAGATTGCACAAGTAGCCTCTTGCACAAATAAGGATGCAAATATGTAGATACACCACCAATTTGAGACTAGGAACTGAAAGTGCTTGGACATATAATACCAAGAAAATTATGCACTCATGAATTAGAACGTACGTGAGAGACTCGGCTGCGTTACGAAGAGGTATTTTCGAAGCGTTGCCTCGGCATATATAATAATATTTTTGTGATATTGACTCATATCGTGGTTTTCACCGGAATCATTTAACATATTTGTCTTGAATTTGAATTATTATAAGTAAAAATTGACGGTCGTCTTCTAAAAAAGAAACTTGGCTTGTGTGGCATTCTCTGTTTTTTTTTATCTCTTTAAAATAAGTAACTAAGTATAGTTGGCCTAATGATCGACATTCCTGTTTTCTCCAGAAACGCAAAAAAGTTGGCATATCCTTGCTTGTTTAAGCTTTCTGGGACAAGCTAGTATGTTATATTTTCTTTCTTTTTCTCAATAGATTTAGGTTTGATATATAAAAGTATAAATAGCGTGTCGCTTGCAACAACAACAAAAAAACATAATAACCGTTAGTTCGAGTTAGTGTTGGCAATATGGGCAAACGGGCGGGTACCTGCCCATTAAACAAAATACCCAGTATCAAACAGGTAAAACCCGTTAATACCCTTTATCCGCGAAATGACGAACGAGTAATATTCATGCCCGCCCACTAAAAGTTTGGATAACCCATGGGTACCAGTTCAAAATTATTATTTTTGTTTTTATTTTCTATTCCGTCGGAGCACCACCGAGAACCACCACCGAAGGCGGCGGCGACGACGCTACCTCCAATTCCAGCAATCAAAAGGCTAACTTGTTCCATATCAACCCAATAACAATTATTTCCAAAGAAACAACATCCAATTCTAAACAAAACTTAACAAATTTTACCTTAAACACAAAATTTCAAATTTATTCAATTCTTCAATTCGATCAACTCCGATTGAATTGGAAAGCAAACAAGGTATGGTTAGTTTCGTGGTGACAAGGGCTGCAAAGCTCAAAAAGTCTCTTTAGCCGATTTGTTCTCAAAATTAAAAAAAAATCTCAAATTTCTAGGGTTCTAGAGATTTTCATTTGGCTTCTTCAAAGCTCTTTATATTATAAAATGGAGTTGAGAGTTAAGGGAGAAGAGAAGAGGGCGTCGGGGAGGTCATTTTGATACCTTACTCAAAGGTTTTGGTGGCCGGACGGCGAGTTCTGTCGTCAAAGCTCCGGCAAGGAAGAGAGAGTCAGGAGGAGAGAGAAAAAAAATACCCACGGGTATACCGATACCCGCCCGTTAACAAAATGGAATAGATTTTTACCCGCCCGCCAATTTTGAAAACAGAATAATACCCACGGGTACCCATACCCGCGGGTGAAAATGCAGACATTAGTTCGAGTATGTCGGATTATGCAGAGTTTCTGGCGAACTACGACATTACTGTTAACAATGATAACATGGCTATGAGATTTGCAGAATGAAGAACAAGACTGTGAAATTTTAGAGAGAAATCAAAGAAGGTTTTACACTCATCTATCAATCTTAGCACAAATGATTACAGCCCACCAATCTATATATATATATATATAGAGAGAGAGAGAGAGAGAGAGAGAGAGAGAGAGAGAGAGAGAGTTCTAAGATAAGGTCGGTCAATAGTCAAAAATAGTACCCCCCCCCCGGCCAATGCTTCAAATTCTTCAATATCCAAGCTCAGTGTGAAACAAGCACGCCATCAGCCTTGCTCGACAATAAGCAAGAGCTTCAAATTCAATTCAATTTCTACAGGTCAACCAACACACATCTAATGACAGAGGATGCTCGTGTTCTTGACATGTTTACTCGTCCAGAAATCCTCGAAACTCAACGAGCCATTTTGGTCCATCTATCGAAGCTACATTCTAATATTGATGAGTTGATGAGCTTGCGGATCAGTGAGGTCCTTGGAAGCATGGATGTTCCAGAATTACTTGAACAAAAGCAGATTATCGTTACAAAAGTTATTGGGGTTGTTAAGTCCACTGTAGATATATTTCCGGTTCTTGGTCAGTTTTTTGTTAACGTAGACATACGTCAGACCAGGGGCATGGTCAAGGATTTTACTCAGCCGTGCCAAAAAAAATCATAAAAATGAAAAAAAAAAAAACACAATTAGTCACACTTTATATAAAAAAAATTAAATTTGACTGAACATAATAAACAAATTAAGATATAAAAAATCAAACAACACTATAGTTATATCCTCATTGAATTGGAGGGTTGTATAACCTCTATTTGTAGGCTTTGGGCTTGTTTTGAAATGCAAGTTCATTCTAGTTTCAAAAAAAATAATAATTAAGCTAGTAACGTTTGTTAAAAAATTACTAATTGCTTAAATAAACAACAATATTTTGTTTCTCTTCAATTGGTGAACACTAGATTATCAAAACAAATTAACTTTTTTATTTGTTCAAATTGTTAGCAGTGTCAAAATGAGTTTTGTTGTATTAAATCAATGTTATTTAAGTGAAATTAATTACATATTTAATGAGTATTCAAAAGTTGAAGAGTGTCATTTGACACCCTTCAATATACTATGCATGGCTACGCCCTATCGTCAGACCACTATCGATGCTAGGACAGTTTCGAAAAGGTTTTGGTATTTTCGAGGATCTAAAGCCGCCATCATCATCGACAACTTGGAGAAAGTGAGACTTTGATGGTTTGGTATTAAGGAATGATAGTTATGCTACGTGTTCTATTTGTAAGGACGACTTTGATTTTAAGGATCCTGGTGATACCGAAGTTATTCGTTTGCATTGTTTACACCATTATCACAAACACTGCATTGTTTCATGGTTGAAGATCAATCTATGTTTTCCTTTGTGCCGATATTCAGTGTCATGTGAGGAAGAGCGAGCACAAATCCAACACGAACGAGGCAGCTACCAGACGCAAAGCCAGCAAGGCAGCAATCATATATATCCAGACTCGTCGTGAACCTGAATACCGCAGCCAAGCGTAAAGCAACGACAATCATACTCGTCTTTAGGGTTGAGCAATTGCAGTGCAGCCAAAGCCGCAGAGTGCAAGGCAATGAGAGGAGCACTTTAATGATGAAGCCTCTCTTCTCCCAACGGTCGAACAACCGCCTTGGGACGTTTTCAAAATTGAAAAAAGATTAATTTCTTGTGTTGGTTTAAAAGTAGTTGGCATTCATCTTGTTACTGGATAAAATTGGCATCTCTGGCCTTTTGTTACAAGGAATGGTCTTTTGTTACCAAGAGTCTTTATCATTCCTATTTTCACTAGGAAGTAGTTGGCATCCTAAATTGAGGGTATAATTTGTTCAATGACAAATAGCTAGGATTTGTAAACATGCTTCCGAAACTGAAGAAATTGAGAACTGAAAACTCAGAGACTTAAAATGATCGAAGTAACATCATCTTTCTAGAACATTTGAACATATTCACCAAGTTTAATTTGCACCAAGTTCGCAGATATAGTAGGAGTGGATACTTATTATGTACAGCACCAAGTTTGCAGATATGCGTTTAGCAAACCATATTACCAGAGGCATATACACCACTTCTTCATTTTTTGGAATGAAGACCATATACACTACTTCACCAGATTAGGCAGAACTCAATTACTAGAACTGCAAGAGCCACCCAAGTGTTTGAAAGACTGTTCATAGCCTGCACAACTACAATTTGTTAGACCTGCATTTGTGGATTATTACAAATATACACAAGCATAGATTACCAGTTAGGAGTGTGTTTGATATTCATAATGCATGAAAGAGCATTGATATATTACTCATGTTTGGGCCTAAATAAAATATTTACTTTGGGCCGAGGCCTGGCGAGCGGCCCATCTTGATTAATAGTGCTCTATCGAGGAATCACGTTATAAAGTATCTAGCGAGCTTCGCTGGAAAAAGACTTTGAGTTCTATTAGAGCTGTGTCTTATCGAGCTGGTTTCACGCGGCTTAGTTTCTATCATAACTAGTTGGTTATAGCAGGATTCTTAGAAGAGTTATGATGGAATTGGAGGACCTTTGAGAGGTACAACATGTGTGCTAGTATGAGATCCAGACAAGATTACAAGAGCAGAAGGAATTAGAAATAGAGTGGATGACTGATTAGTAAGCGAGTATATAAGGAAAACAAGGATCTTATGAAAAGCCCCCGAACAATCAATCAAACAGCCTTGCTATACGCAAACAAACCTAGACAGTTATCTCGTCCTCGAGATTTCTATCTTACCTTGCAACCAGAAGGTCTGAGTGCTGTTCACCTATCGAGTGAAGGTATTTACGACTCCAAGGAAGCAACTGCAACCTGAAGGTTGAAGAGCGGCTCACTTGTATGTTGAGAGCTTGAATACTCAAAGGAAGCTAGTGTTCTCCGCACTTCATCAAGAGATTGCTCTGCTCTACACGAGAGAGGACGTGGGAGTATCGATTTCAAGATTTGGCAAAGAGATACACATATCAAAGTCCTAGGTTTCTAGGCGAAAAGGACCTATTCGAGTAGGGTTGGTGCTCTCCCTGTTCTAATCGCTTACATAAGAAGTCAGGCGGTTGTGATCAGTCCATATTCCGTTGAAGAACGGTGGCATGCCAGCACACGAAGCACAAGCAGGATAGACCGGCACACGCGGTTAAGACATCCGAGATAAAAGAGACTGCTTCACGGGAAGGATCTCTCCCGAGGGATATTTCTGCATCGAACATTTTGGCACGCCCAGTGGGACAGTTGTCGAAGTTTCTTTGCATCTATAAACGACAATTGGAGATCCTTATCGAAGGGTTTATCCTCAGTGTCGTAAACACCCACAACCGGGATACCGTGAACACACTTCCAGTCAGTGTCGTTCACTGAGTGATCGAGCGGTTGAAGTTATCTTCGCTAACAACTTTAACATTATGGAGTTCGAACCTCTAAGCGAAGCGGAGATAGCTGCACTTACATACGAGCAATACTTGGCTTATGCGGCCAAACGAGATAACTACCAGACTAGTTATTTTCGATTATTCGAAGACAGACTCGGGCAACAGGCAGATCATCTCGCTGCTCAGGCTAGCTCCATAAAGGAGATAGCGAGTAACATCTGGTCTATACATGGTGATTTGAATCAAGAACAAGAAGATAGAGAAGCCTTAAGTGCCCAGGTAACTAGTTTGGCAGAGGGTCAAGACAAACTACGGGCTGATGTCCATAGCCTACTAGAGAAAGGATTGGGGGAATACCGCCGGTACACGGCGGCTATCAACCAAAGAGTAGACAGGGAGCTGGGTTCTCTAACCAAAACCGTATCGGATTTGGCTAGGAAGACCAGGCAAGCAGAGGTTTTCCCTCTCGCTTGGGAGGAGCGTATAAATAAGCTTTTGGATGATTGTAACATAAAATTTTCCAAAATGCATGAAGCTTACGAAACACCGTTTCCTCCAAGCAAAGATGACCCTAACGAGTGGCATTGGCCAAAGTTTTACAAACACCAAACCTTCCAGACATTCTCAGGTGATGATGATACAAACGCGGCAACACATTTGGCCTATTTCACGTTGCAGTTAGGCCAATTTACCGAAGACAAGGGACTCAAATTGAGGGTCTTCGGATCATCACTATCAGGATCAGCCCTCGGGTGGTATACTAGGATCGAGAAGGGCTCGATCAGCGAGTGGAAGGATATGGAGGTCTTGTTCATAGACCACTTTGGAACGGCACGGCCAGAGACTACCGTAGGGAAGTTGGCTTCTCTTAGCCAATCATTGACCGAGAATCCGGTCACTTTCTTACATCGTTTCCGTTCGGAGTACAATCTATGTAAGACCCCTCTAAGCAAAGAAGAGGTGGTCGAGATGGCCAAGAATGGGCTGGAGGACACCTACCACCAGTTATTCTTAAATAGCATATATTTCTCTCTGAACGAGCTCATCACAGCGGTGACTAAAGCTTATAACAATATGCAAGAGAGAGATAACAGAAGAAATTCGTCCAAAGGGACGTATAATAATCGAACCTATGACAGGTTAAAGCCAAAAACAGTGGCTTATGTTGAACAGATGGACGACCAGGAGTCTGATTCTGATGACGATCGGATAGGAGCTGTTGACTTGATAGCGAATAAGGTTTTAAAACCCCGGAAGCTTCAGAAGAATAGAGGTCCCATCAAACTCTCGACGGTGGCTTTCACTAAGCCAGAGTTCGAGAAGTATACTTATGATGCCAATATGGCTCATGAGATACTGGACGAACTATACGGTATGCGTGTTGTCAAAGCAGACTTTGGACCGCTCCCCACAGCAGAGCAGTTGAAGGGTAAAAAGTACTGTAAGTTCCATGGAGCATGGAACCATCTTACCAAGGACTGCATCAAGCTGAAGGACTAGATCCAGAAGTGGATAAATGAGGAAAAACTGGAACTAGAAGGTTCGTCCAAGACCGCAGCATTAGTGGATTCTGAGCCGTTCCCTGCTCCACAGGTGAACATGGTCGACGTGAGTTGGCCATCACCTAATAGAATCCTTGAAGGTAATGAGGCTTGGAATCATCCAGCCTACTTAACCTATTCATTCAGGTTAGATATGACAGAAGAATACTTGGATAGGTTAAGGGAATTGGGGCTGATCTTCTTCTACCCAGTCTTTGAGTTAAGACACCTTCGATACGAGGAGCCAGCCCAACACTTTTGCAGGTTCCACAATCACTTTGGCCATCGAACAACAATGTGTTCAACCTTGAAAGATAAGATCCAGGGTTTAATCAATTGGCAGGTGATTGTAATCAATGGTGAAGGAGAGATGGATTATCACCCAGACTATCATCACAGGACACCATCTCATCCAGTTACAGATCCTCTCACCAGTGGCGTTTCTTCAGAGTCTTATTCGATAGATAAACCGACCCAGGCGAAAAAGGAATCCAAGCGGAGGTCCAGGCGAAGTATAGCATTTGTCCGACCAAAGCGGACTCGCATCACATATGATGCGTCCTGGCGAGAGGAGATATTTGAGAAACTATGCCTCGAAGGGATAGCAGTGATACCTGACAATTGGGGATCACCAGACCCACATCCTGATGATGTTAGGAGTTTGCCTTATTGTCAGTATCATCACAAATGGGGAAGTCATACTACAGCTGCATGTCAAGACTTGATGTATAAGATTCAGCAGTTGATTGACGAGGGAATAATAGCAATAGAACAAAACCCCTCGCTTGACTTAACAACCCCCATACACGCGATGGTTGGAATGGTAGACGTAACACATGACAAATCCAATAAGAGGAAACAGTCCAACAACCAACCAACTGCTAGCGAGAATCCACCCCATACACCGAAGAACAAGGGGAAAGAGAAGGTGGATCCTAAAGCAGAATCACCAGTAGCCCTTTGTGCACACTGCAAATTAAGGAGTGGGCTGAAGATCTCCTTTGAGGAACTTGCTCAAGCAGCCAATTCCTTCCCGGAGCTATTCTCAGACAAAGATCAGCAGTACCCACAAGCAGAGCAAAGGGACACTTCAGCTCCCAAGCGACCACGAGCACCAAGCCAAAACAATGGGGCTAAAACACCTGAGTCTAAAGGTGTAGATACGCTCGCCAAGCCATATGTTCCCCCAGCATCGAGAAATATTACAAAGGAGGATGTGTGGTACATAAGGGAGAAAGGAAAGACCGTCGAGGTAACTCCAAGCAAGAGGAGAAACCTACAACGACGTTTTGGCAGGGCCAAGAGAGCATTGGATGCTTATGAGGCCGGCCTTGTCAAAGAAGAAGACCTGGAGTTTCCTCCAGAAGTGCTGCAAAAAAGACTAAATACCCTTGCAGCAAACCCATTGGTGGTCTTTGGGAAGAAATCTCGTGAACTAAAGATACGAGCCCAAAGACCAGGGGTTTTCGAGAGAAACCCAGCACTTGGGAGTAAAGGTAAAGAACCCGAACCTCCTCAAGAGTTTCATCGTGTAGTCGTAGAAAGACAACCAGTAAGGAGACGCCTTATTTTTGGGGAAGACACGATGAAGCCAGTAGGGTTGAAGACACCTCCCAAGGGAACAGTGGATATACAGAAACAGAGTACTCCAAGCAAGCCACCAGTCTTGCGATGGAAACCAAGGCCTTTAGTTGTGGAAAACAAGCGAAGGCCCAGAAATTAGTTCCTGTTCCCAAGGAAAAAACTCCACCACCACCGTCACCAGCAGCTATCGATCCTACTCCCGAGGATTTAATACAGCAAGTTGCTCACCTTGAAGTAACTACAACGTCTATCGAGGATGGACAATTATCGGCCGACGGAGATAGTTATCACGACGATGAAGAGCTGGTGGACTACGGTGAGGATGAGGATGAAGAAACACAAGATTGCATCGAGGAGAACACTGCAGCCGTTAACATGGTGTATGTTCTATCCTCTAAATATGCTTTGTCCTCACCAGCACAAAAAGGTGAATCCAAGAACATCAATAGTGTGGTGTTACCAGAAGAAGAACCAGAACTACCAGATAATCCAACACCGGTTGACACACCAAAACTGGAGTCATCATTCACAACAGGGCAAATGATGTTCTCTAAGCCCACCATGGACATGGCCATGCACATGCGGCCATTATATGTCACAGGACAAGTCCAAGGAGTGTAACTAAATAAACTCTTAGTGGACTCAGGGGCAGCAGTGAATATCATCACCTTTAAGGCATTGGCCCTAATAGGTGTTCCCAAGTCAGCTATCCAAGAGACCTCGCTTAGTGTCAGAAACTTTCAGGGTAGCATAACCAAGACTTTGGGAATTGTTTTTCTACAGGTACACATTGGGCTAGCCTCAGGCACTTATACATTCTTCGTGGTGGAATGTACATCTCCATATAGTGCAATCCTGGGGCGCGACTGGATACATCGAAGCTATTGTGTACCTTCTTCACTTCATCAGCAGATGCTGCTATGGAACATGGAGACAGGCGAAGCAGAGCTTGTCAATGCTGACCCTCGTCCATACTCCGTGTCTGCTAATGCACTAGAAGCCAGATATTACCACAGTGACCTTAGGCCACTGGAGGTATGTGGCGTTGATAGTAAAGGCCGCCCAGTCGGTGTTACGGCATCTGAACTGGCTCAATGGGGGATTATCCAAGCAAATCAGGATAGCAAAAGACCCTACACCATTGAGCTACCATCCAGACGTTCTCCATGAATGGGTCTCTATCAGAAATAGAGACCGAGGCTTGTCTTTCGTTACACGAACGCTTTCACAACTTTTTGTTAGAAAGCCAAGCCTTTGAGAAGGTTCCAATGATCGCAGCGTTGGAATATGTGGATGAAAACGTCTTACAAGACTTCGAGGAGGAGGACGAGATTCAGTTAGCTCCTGCAGCTTTAGATGATATACCTTCTAAAGTCAAAGATCCCATCGAACACATTCAGATTGGGACACAGGAAGAGCCAATGTCTGTGGCTATAAGTACTTTTTTGGAGCCTGAAGAGAGGCTCAAAATGATTGAGTTGCTAACAGAATACGAAGATTGTTTTGCAGAAAAATATGAGGACATGCCTGGTCTTTTACCAGATCTGGTTTGTCATAACTTGCCCATCATCGAGGGAAAGAAGCCTGTAAAACAAGAAATGCGTCGCATGAATACAGAGACAGCAATTTTAGTCAAGGAAGAGGTTGAGAAAATGCTCAAGTCAGGGATTATACGAGTAGCCAAATATAATGAGTGGCTATCTAATATAGTTCCAGTCAAGAAAAAGAACGGGAAGATGCGAGTCTGCGTCGACTACAGGGACTTGAACAATGCAACCCCTAAAGACGCCTATCCTATGCCAGTCGCTGATTTGTTGGTTGACTCAGTTGCCCACCATGAAATGTTAACATTCATGGATGGCACTGCTGGATATCATCAAATCCCAGTGGCCGAAGAGGATAAACACAAGACAGCGTTTCGATGCCCAGGCTTTGCCGGTGTTTTTGAGTATGTGGATATGCCATTTGGACTTAAAAATGCAGGGGTAACCTACCAACGAGCAATGAATTTGATCTTTCATGATCTTATTGGTAAGACCATGGAAGTATATATAGATGATGTGGTAGTCAAAACAAAACGCAGATGTGACCATTTTGAAGACTTGAGGCAGGTGTTTCTCAGAATGAGGCAGCATCAACTGAAGATGAACCCAGCCAAATGTGTGTTTGGCGTCCAGGCAGGTGACTTCCTAGGGTTTTTGGTTCATCAGCGTGGGATCGAAATACCGGATGACAAGAAACAAGCGGTTATCAGTGCCACCCCACCAAAGAGTAAGAAGGAGCTACAACGCTTATTAGGAAAAATCAACTTTTTACGACGGTTTATTGCCAATGCTGCTGGGAAGACACAAACATTCTCTACTCTGATTAAGCTTCAAAATCAAAAGGACTTTGTATGGGAGCCTATACATCAAGAGGCATTCGATACCATCAAAGCATACTTAACGAACCCACCTGTCTTGGTTCCTCCAAAACCTGGGGTTCCTCTTAAGCTATACATATCAGCTACAGAACTCTCCATTGGAAGCCTATTAGCTCAGGATGACACGGCAGGCATTGAACGTGCTATTTTTTATCTAAGTCGTACCTTGAATGATTGTGAAACGAGATACTCTCCAATGGAAAGGTTATGCCTAGCCTTATACTTTTCAGGGTGTAAATTGAGGCACTATATGTTATCCTTCACTACATGTGTCATTGCACAAACAGATTTAGTGAAGTATATGCTATCCAGACCGATTCTCCGTGGGCGCATTGGGAAGTGGATTTTGGCTTTGTCAGAATTTTCTTTACAGTATGTTCCTCAGAAGGCGGTGAAAGGCCAGGCGGTGGCTGATTTTTTGGCTCATCATCCCATGGAAGAGGTGGTTGATGGGCCAGAACTGGATCTTGCTCGTATTGATTTGGCCCCTTGGTGTTTGTATTTCGATGGGTCCAGTACGAGTACCATGGCTGGGGCAGGGGTAGCTTTGATCTCCCCACGCGGCCAAACTTATTCTTATTCTTTCAGGTTGGACTTCAAGTGCACGAATAATCAAGCAGAGTATGAAGCTTTAATCATTGGATTAGAACTTCTGTTAGATATGGAGATTAATGATGTGCATGTCCTTGGAGATTCCCAACTGGTGATCAGACAACTTGAGACAAAATACAAGGCAGGTCCAATACTAGAACCTTATGCGAGGAGGGCCTGTGACTTATTAAAGTTGTTTACAGAAGTGGAGTTGAGTCATGTTCCTCGCGAGAAGAACTATGCAGCTAATGAGTTGGCTCAATTGGCAACGGGTGTAAGCTTGCAAGATGGAGTAAGGGAGAGAATACTGAAGGTTGAAAGACGAACCCTTCCATCTTTCCTAGCACGACAAGAAGATAAAAACGAATGGTACGTTGCTACACTTGATCACATCGACAAAGACTGGAGACAGGAAATCATCTCTTATCTCCAGGATCCTAATAATCCGGTTGACAAGCGGATTCGATTCTTAGCTCCCAATTATGTACTCAAGGATGCTGAGTTATATAGAAGGGGAGAGGAAGGCATACTGTTACGGTGTGTATTTGGACGAGATGCTAAACGGTTAATGAGAGAAGTTCATCTTGGGATTGCAGGAGCACACCAGGCTGGTCCCAAGATGAGATGGTTATTAAGAAGACATGGCTTTTATTGGCCAGGAATGCTCAGAGACTGCATCACGTTTGCCAAAGGTTGTGAAGAATGCCAGAGACATGGTCCAGTTAACCATATGCCCAGAATACCACTACAGCCAATCATCAAGCCTTGGCCAGCTCGAGGATGGGCTTTGGACTTAATAGGAATGATTCATCCTCATTCATATGAAGAGCACAAGTTTATTATAGTGGTTATAGATTTCTTCACAAAATGGGTCGAAGCTCGACCCCTCAGGGTATCTTCAGCAAAGGCCATCCGCCAATTCTTGTTCGAAGATATTATTTGTCGGTTTGGAATCCCTGAGTGTTTTGTTTCAGACCGCGGGGCAGCCTTCATGTCTGGCGAAGTGGATACTTTAATGAAGGATCTTGGGATCCATTTTCTCCACTCTTCTCCATACTATGCCCAATCCAACGGTCAAGCTGAAGCGAGCAATAAAATCATTATTCATATCCTAAAATGGATGCTCGCCAGCAATGCCAGACTGTGTCATGAAGAACTTTTTAATACTTTGTGGGCTTACAGGACTAGTAAGAGAATACCCACAAGTACAACTCCTTATGCATTAATATTTGGGCACGATGCTGTTTTGCCATTGGAGATCAATGTTCAGTCTTTACGAGTGATGGAACAACATAACTTGATCGGTGAAGACTATATCCAAGCGATGTGGCAAGAGCATGAAGACCTCGATGAGAATCGTATACAAGCTTATGAAAGTCTACGTGCTGAAAAACAGAAGGTGGCTCGTGCCTATGACCAACGTACAAGGGGCATGAGTTTTGCAGAAGGAGAACTTGTCTGGAGGGTGATTTTGCCTGTTGGCGAGAAAACTGAAGGACGAGGAAAATGGTCAGAAAAATGGGAAGGACCATACATCATCGATCGACTGTTGGGTAAAGGAGTAGTTTGCTTGCGAGATCGAGATGGTACTATACACGCGAACCCAATAAACGGTCGTTACCTAAAGAAGTACATATACCCAGTTTGGGAGTCTGATGATCCTCCTACTACTGCTTAATCTAGTTTATTCATGCTTTAGCATAAATAAACTACAGGGGCAACACACATACACTCATCGAGGATCATGTACATTAAAAAACCTATTAATGGGGTTAAATACTTAGTGCCTATATTCGAGGCAAAGTTTTGTGATCAGAGTTGTTATTTTTGTTATTTCCAAAATTAAAAAGTTCATGTTAGCCAGACTGATTGGCTTATTTTTTGAGCAAACTACATATGAGTTTATCAATATAAAAAACTTTTACACTTCAAAATAGATATTATATTCAAATACTTGGAATAATACAGAGGCTTTGTGCCTCAGGCTCTGATACCATATTGGTGAAGAGGAATCTTGGACAATTGCAAAAGAAACTCAAGAAATTAAAAAGTTCATTCTTCACCAGATCCTCTGCTTCGCTCTCCATCTCCCAAGAAGTTAAAACCTGCAGATCGACTTCGGCGATGGTGACGGAGAAGAAACTGAAACGCCAAGGCAGAAGAGGTGCATCAGAACAAGAGTTACACCTGCCTTGACGCTTGTCGCCTTCTTCCCAGGGTGACGCTCCTAGATTTCCCCATCTATTGCAGGAGGCATTGAAGAGTGCTACCTCCTCCAATGCGCGTAGGCACCAAACAGGTGCGAGGCGGAAGGCGAAGAGGATTGCCACCTCGGGATTGTGGTTTCTCCCTTTTTGACTTCTTCAGTCAGGGAAAACCAAGGCAACACCTGAGCGTAGATATTGCTATCTAGTCCAGGTTTGGGCGTGGATATTGCTATCTATGGAACACAACTTTGAGGAATTTATCTGGAGGTTTCTTTGGATAGTAAGACCAGAACAAGTAGACTTGGGTTTGATTCATTCTCGCAAAGGACTTGGTTCATTTCACATAAAGAGAAGGAAGCCTTTTATAAGCCAGGAATCACAACGGTTTGGTTTCGCGAGAGTAATTACACCAAAGGGTAAAGAATACGTGTCCAAATAACAGTGGACCATGGAAGCGGTTTATCTGCTCGCAAGAAATGCATGATAAATAAGATGATCCTTGGGGCAGGTAGAACGTATTTCAAAGATTTTGATTGTTTGACGCGATACGGATTCCAAGCTTAGAATTCAATTCCATTTATTGCTGGACAATTAAAGTAGTTAAAATTAATTACAGCCTAAAAAGGGGCTGGGGAAAGGGCTTATTAATGAAGCCCAGTCTGGTTTTTAGACCCAATACAGACTTTGTTGTCAAAACAATGTGGATATATAAAAATCTTTTTGGCGACATGCATACACTAGAGGCCAAAAAAAAAAAATTTACAACTGGAAGATAAAGCTCCTTATCGAGATTTTAGCATACTCTGAGGCCACCCAGGCTTGTCGAGCTGCTAAGCGAGCTTCGCTGGCTTTCGCACGTGCCTCTTGTAAAAACTGGGCTCGGATCTCGCCTTCATTCAGGAATTGCCTCATGGCATCCTGGTAAGATGGAATGTCAGTTTCCAAGGCATTTACTTCTGCTCTAAGTACAGCGAGATCAGCTTCAAGAGCAACTATCTTGGCACGTTTGATCGAGAGAGTTTTTTCCCTTGTATCCTTCTCCTTTAGAAGCTTCTGAATCTCCTCTGTTTCCCGTTGAGTCGTTTGCTCCAGGGTTCTCGCTGCTTCTTGTTCACGTTCTGCCTCGAGTGTCAAGTATTGAAAGACTTCGCTTTGGCGCTGGAATTCAAAAAAAGATTCTTCTAGCTCATCCAGGCGAGGAATGAAGTCTGCAAGGGCAGTGGTTTGCAGGTCCTTTACTTGTTGGAAAATGGCATGAACATCCTCTATGGAGTCTAGGGGCCCAGAAAGAATTTTTCGGAGCAGACGAGTAAAGTCAGTATGCGTAGGAGGGGTGCTTAGTGTACTTAATGTCCCTACAAGTTCATGAATCTTGGTCGATTCTCGTACGCTGAGCAGTTGGAGTTGTTTTCCTGATGATGAAGAAGGGATAAGAACTTCCTCGCTTGGAGTTGTGGGTCCTTCATCATCAGCATTTGGAGCGCTTTCAGGTCGGTCTTCAGTATTTATTACAGTTAGTTCGCCTGAAGTACTCGCTTGTCTCCTTGGACTGTCAGGGAAGTTCTCAGGAACGTCCAGGTCCACAGGAACAATTTTGGACTTCAATATTAAAATAACAGGTCATGTTAGGGCTATATAAAGAAATCATTAACCTAAAGAATGAGGTTACATTTTAATTACTTGTTGGGGATACAATGTTTGTATTTTTTCACAAGTTTGGATTTGTTGCTCTGGTGAGGAAGGATTCGATGCCTCGACCTCTGGGCTGGTCTCGACCAGGACTTGTGGTTGTTCAGCATTGGACTCTGGCAAGGAGATGCTTTGCTCATCTTCTGGATTAACTTGTTCCTCGCCAGAAGAGGAGGGAATGAAGCAGCCTTGAACTTCAATTTGGAGACGCCTGGACAGAGCCTCATAGGATACAGGGTGTCTTTCCTCTTCTTCCTCAAGCTCTGTTCGATGAATCCCAGCTAAGAATTGGACTATGTATTCTTTACAACACTCTTTCTGGCTGGTGGTTGTGGTCCTGTCTGCAGTATTGGATATGGTGCTGGACTCATCGAACTTCAGAATGAAGGCTTTGTAGTGCCCTTCACGGAGCCTTTCTCCTAGTGAGTCAATTATATAGAAGGCTTCGTCTTCAGCTTTGAGGACGAAGAAGTGATCATTCCAACTCACTATGAAGACCTGGGGTTTCCGGCTTTTCTGAATTTGTTCCCATAAATCATCGAAGGAGAAAAGGTCGTTCAGATTTGCAAACTTCCCAGAGTCAAAATACCCTATGAAGGAATCATCGGCTGAAAGTTGTAGCGGCCTGATGTTCGCTTTCAGAATGGCATCCAAATTAAAGTGCTGATCTGGGAACTCGCGTGCAAGGGCCTCATCCTTGCATAGTTCCTGCCACTCCCTTGAACCTTGGACAAGGAGGTCATTAAATTGGGAGAGTGTGGGAGTGCTGTCTGGATTTGCACAAAACCAGTGTGCAACGGTGAAGGCTATAGTCGAGCAAGCGCTAGACCCTGAGGCTTTGCTGCTTCTCTGGTCGAAAGAAGCAAGGAAAACTGGAGTAGAGAGGCGTAGTTGTCTATTTCTGCTTGTGACCTGTGAGACTAGCCAAATCCCACTTTCAGTCTCTGGGGTCCTGAGTTTGATCTTCTTGGGTCTTGAAGACTGATAAGAAGTTAGGGTCGATACCAGAATCAGTATGATAATCAGTGTGTTTTAGATAAGCAATAGTTCAAAACTTACAGGTGATCTAGAATGCCTGGTTCTTTTCTTCTTGAAGGATTGAATTGCCACAGTTGTATCCAGGTCAGGATTGTACTAAGAAGGAAGAAAAGAGTTGGTCAAGTTATGATCCAAATGTCACCAATACATGTGGACATTTTTAAAGACATACCTGTGGCCATGGGGTGGAGTCCGTGTCGGGGTGAGGTCCGGCTAGTGCCTCCAGGTCTGCCTTGAGTGAAAACTTTTCACTGAATCCTTTGAAGATGGCAGCGAAGCACTGGTCTGGGCTTTGATGTCGTATCTTTTCCCAGAGTTGGAAGTACCATGTAAGATACAAAGGAGTGACCAACCTCGATGTCGACAGTGGCTTGGTAATCTCAGGGATTACTATCATTGGAAAGCCAAAGTGTGCATCGAGGGTCTCCGCTGCAGCAGGTTTGTTGTCTCCTCGCCAGAGAGTGTACTTATTGACGGAACAGGCGAGGGGCATAGGGGCATCTTGGCCGAGCCCCAGTTATCTGCAGAAGTGGTTGGGAGCGTAGAGCTCGTACCCGGAGTTGGCTGAGTCTGGGAGCTGCAGGTCCTGGCAAGTGTTGAACTTAACGAACAGACCCCTTGCTTGATCATTTTGTTCAGGAAAGGGCATGAATCCACTTGAGAGAGGGCCAGGATAGCGACGACTCAGGATTTCTTCGACTGCTGCATGAGGGAACTCCTTGTGTAAACAGAGGTATCTAAAGCAGTCGATATAAGACCACTGCCTAGTCCTAGGCATTGTGGAGACTAGTGATTTGCCCAACAGTCGACGGTAGCCGAACGAAGGGGTTGCTGAGGGGCAAAAGTAGGGGAAGTAGATTTGTAACCAGAGCTCTACCATTCATAGTGGTCCTGACTGGTTCAAATCAAGCTTCGATAAAGATACTCGCCTAAGGCCATAGTAGATGTAGGCGAGGACGGACTCAACCAAACTCAGTGGTTCTGCATTGAAGAGGCGCTCAGCGAGGTTGATCCATGTCTTGATCACCTTCGCTGAGGACGTACAAAACAAGTACTTCGATAGCCAATATTTCAGGAAGGCTATTCCTCCTTGGGGTGTATCTTTCTCCTTAAGTGCAAAATGTTTCACCCAGGCGGAGTAGGATGAAGGTCGTTCTGTTGAGGCCTGAAGGGGAGTTTGCTTATAATTTTGAGGAGCCCAGTTGTTTTCAGTGGCAGGAACTCCAAAAATGGTGTAAAGGTCGAGCATTGTAATACTTACATCACCACAGGGGAGTCTGAAGCAATTTACCGTACAGTCCCAGAAACACATGGCTGTGGCAAAAGGGGCTTTGTTACCTCCAGCTGGGAGGGAGAAGCAAAGATTAATGAGTTGAGCAATTCCAGTTGCTTCCCACCGTTCTTTTTCTTGCTCGCGGCGTTGATGGTACCAAGCGATGTCGTCTGGGGTTGAGTGTGGCCATTTCCCAATCGAACAAAGATTGTCTTTCTGGGTCCACGTTTTTGGGTCTGCTTCAGGGTCTTCCTGGAGAATGAGAGATGAATTGCATATGGGTTTACGAAGAGTGGTGAAAAGCTCTGGATTTAACGGAGAATCCAGGAATGGGTCAAGAAGACCTGTGTTTGTTTTGGGGTCTACGGTGAGAGTACAGATGGCGTCTGGGTTTTGTCGGATAGCGACTTCTTTGAGCCGTTTGGAGAAGTTCTTGGTGGCGACGGTATCGAAGGGAGTGAGAATGTCTTTACGAGGAGGCATTTTTTGTGAATTTTGATGGCGGTGAGAAGGAAAGGTTGAAGCTTTTTGACTAAGAGAGTTAAAAGTTGCAGGTTTCTGTGCAGGTGAAAGGGTTTTCGTTGAGAATGAGATTTGTGAATTTGGATGGGTGTTTTGTAGAAGGGTCAGTCGAGCGTCATACTTTTTCGAAGAGGTGGGTAACCATGGCGTTCGAATGATGGTGTAGCGTTTCAAAGTCAATAAGCACGTCGTTCAAGGTAAATTCAAGTCTTTTCGCTTGTTCGGAAAGCTTCCAAGTTCAAGACTTGAGGGGCAATGTTTGGGCCTAAATAAAATATTTACTTTGGGCCGAGGCCTGGCGAGCGGCCCATCTTGATTAATAGTGCTCTATCGAGGAATCACGTTATAAAGTATCTAGCGAGCTTCGCTGGAAGAAGACTTTGAGTTCTATTAGAGCTGTGTCTTATCGAGCTGGTTTCACGCGGCTTAGTTTCTATCATAACTAGTTGGTTATAGCAGGATTCTTAGAAGAGTTATGATGGAATTGGAGGACCTTTGAGAGGTACAACATGTGTGCTGGTATGAGATTCAGACAAGATTACAAGAGCAGAAGGAATTAGAAATAGAGTGGATGACTGATTAGTAAGCGAGTATATAAGGAAAACAAGGATCTTATGAAAAGCCCCCGAACAATCAATCAAACAGCCTTGCTATACGCAAACAAACCTAGACGGTTATCTCGTCCTCGAGATTTCTATCTTACCTTGCAACCAGAAGGTCTGAGTGCTGTTCACCTATCGAGTGAAGGTATTTACGACTCCAAGGAAGCAACTGCAACCTGAAGGTTGAAGAGTGCTCACTTGTATGTTGAGAGCTTGAATACTCAAAGGAAGCTAGTGTTCTCCGCACTTCGTCAAGAGATTGCTCTGCTCTACACGAGAGAGGACGTGGGAGTATCGATTTCAAGATTTGGCAAAGAGATACACATATCAAAGTCCTAGGTTTCTAGGCGAAAATGACCTATTCGAGCAGGGTTGGTGCTCTCCCTGTTCTAATCGCTTACATAAGAAGTCAGGCGGTTATGATCAGTCCATATTCCGTTGAAGAACGGTGGCACGCCAGCACACGAAGCACAAGCAGGATAGACCGGCACACGCGGTTAAGACATCCGAGATAAAAGAGACTGTTTCGCGGGAAGGATCTCTCCCGAGGGATATTTCTGCATCGAACAACTCACCTCGAAAAAACGAAGCTTTCGAGCATTTTCCATCAATATTTCAGAACCTTGAGGAGCTCCAAGCTCATGGTATGACTGTGGCATGCGACCCTGTAGCACTTCAAGACAGCGCATCCTTTCAGCCCGAAGTCGAGACGCCTCCATTTGGCCTCTTGAAGCGAACTTCAATACAATTGAGACATCCTACTCAAAACCAGGACAACATATATACATTATAATGTAATAACTTCTAGCGATTGAATTTGTCAAATTTCAGAATCACATACAGCATTTGTAACATTAGTTTGTGACGAAGAAGCTCCATAGATGCTTGGCCAGTTGAATTAGTCTGAATTAGAAAAACAATGGAGCATACTCATCAGAATCAATATGACATGACAATAACTTATAGATATACTGACTTTTATCACAATTTTAGAAACACGTACAGCATTGCTTGCATTGGGAACATGACTTTGAGAAGATGAAGATGACAGAAATGTTGGCCAACGGACACAAACTAAAATAGCAAAGAATTTAATGTTCTCAATCAGAACCAATAAGCATATTTACGTATAACAACAATGACTATAATATAATTCCAAAAACATATAAAGCAGTGGAAACATGTGTATACAAAGAATTGGAACATAATTATCGATTAGAACCAGTAGGCATTTACAACATCGTACATCAATTCAACGCTGACTGTTGAAGCGTAAAAAATCGACAAGA
This sequence comes from Geum urbanum, assembly GCA_946800695.1. Taxonomy (NCBI): domain Eukaryota; kingdom Viridiplantae; phylum Streptophyta; class Magnoliopsida; order Rosales; family Rosaceae; genus Geum; species Geum urbanum. The sequence continues at coordinate 46,080,491 of OX327013.1, forward strand.
ATTAATTACCTCAATAAAAATAATCAACGAACACACCAATCGTTCCACGTCTTTGACACGCCGGAGTTTTGATCATTCAATCGCCAAAAAATACTAGCTCACATTCTCACACTACCAGAATAAGTACTATAGCCGAGAACTTTTGAAAAAATAGGCCGACGACTATTCAAGTCGTCGGGTATAGGTCACTATACCCAGCAACACAATTAAGTCGTCGGGTATAGTCAAACTATACCTGACGACAGCTATAGTCATCGGCTATGATACTATACCCGACGACCACCCTCGAAGTTGTCGGCTATGGTGGTTCAACTATACCTGACGACCTATAAAGTCGTTGGGTATAGTTTGACTATACTATAGCCGACTTTAATAAAGTCATCGGCTATAGTTCCTTTTATACAGATCTAGGCAACAGCTCGACCATTTGAAAAAAAATCGTCCAAAAAATTCTAAAACGCTCTTAAATTGTGGGTGTAGTCGGAAGCTATCCAAAAAGAGTTCGTGATACTCTCCCGCCATACATATATATAGGTGTGTGTGTGTGTGTGTGTGTGTGTGTGTGTGTGTGTGTGTGTGTGTGTGTGTGTGTGTGTGTGTGTGTGTGTGTGTGTGTGTGTGTGTGTGTGTGTGTGTGTGTGTGTGTGTGTGTGTGTGTTAATATTGTTGATTTAGAGTTGATTATATATATAGATATGAATGAATGTGAAGATTTTGAGTTAATTGTTGTGTTTTAGTTGAGTTGAGTTGATTTTGAGTGAATTGTTGGTATATATATGTATATATGTGTGTTAATTTATAATTAAGAATATGTATATAGAAGAATTAATGTAATTAATTTGAGTTGTTAATTTGTGTTGATATTGTTGATGTTGAGGTGATCGATTAATGTTGATTTTGAGTTATTTTTAAGTTGAGTTGAGTTGATTTTGAATTGAATTCAATGAAATTATGTATATAAATATGTTAATCGTTGATATATATCTGTGTGTGTATTAATTTGTAATTAAAAATAGAAGAATTAATGTAATTAATTTGTAGGTTCAAGAGATTTATAGATATAATGTTGAATTTTTAATTAGTGCATGTATATATTAATTTATGTATATACAATAGAAATTTTGAGGATGGACAAGAGTTGGATTTTTATTCCAAAATGGGATCGAAGATATGGCGTTTGAGTGTGGAATTTTATGGAATATGTGAAGTGTAATGCAAAGGAGAATACAATTTATTATTGTCCATGTACGCAATGTCAGTGTCGCAGTGATTTGGTTCGTTTTTCCATTGATATAATATGGGAGCACCTAATGAAAAATGGGTTTTGAATAAGTACACATGTTGGATTTATCACGGTGAAACATCATCAGCTGGTCAGCATGATCATGGGCAATTTTTTGAGAGGCCCAATACATCCAATGATCCAACAACGAGGTTGTTCAACGATTTGTTTCCTTATGAGAGCGGTGTATATGCTCAAGTACAAGATATCCCTGCCAACGTTGAGGGCTTCCCTTTTATTGAGTCAGTCCAGCAATTACCTAGAGCTGTCAACACTGTCGGTATTGACAAGTACAACAAGTTGATTGCCTTCCAACAGACTCTGTTGTATAATGGGTGTAACAAGACTATTCTTGAAATGGTCATGGGAATAATGAAGATCAAAGTGGAGAACAAATTGAGTGTCAAGGTTGTTATGCTTATCTGGAATTGACATCTTCGGCGCTGCTCCCTGGTCATCGTCAGCCTACCACTCGTTGTAAGGTGCGACATATCCTGAAATATCTTTGTCTTACCTACATCAAAATCCATGCATGCAGATATGATTGTGTTCTCTTCTGAGGTGAAGATGCTGAATGGAATGATCTTGAAAACATTGATGCATGTTCGGTCTGTCACACCGATAGGTATAAATTGATTCCTGCAAGGAATAAGAAAGCTGTAAAGGTACTTCGGTATTTCCAGCTGATTGATAGACTGAACGGTTGTTCATGTCTGCACACACGGCCAAAGCTATGAGATGATACGCAGAGAGGGATTTGTCTGACGATGATACCCTCATACACCCTGCAGACGGAGAGGCTTGAAAACACATGGTTATGGAGTTTTCTCATTTTGTATCAGAGGTTCGAAATGTTTGGCCCAGGTGATAGTCGCATATTTATGCATCTATTTGGTATTTAATTTGTTTCTTATGTTTAGTTTATTGTTATTAATCGAGTGAATTAATTATGTTTATTTATTTTTAGGTATTTTGGATATTAATAAAGAAAATTAAATTAAATAATATAATTTGAGAGTTAATTAAAAAAGTGAAGAACGTACGAGGTGAAAGAATCCTAATTTGAGAACGATACTAAGTGCAACAGCTTAGCGGGAGAATGGAATTCTTGACAAGGATATATATATGACTTTATCTGAGTTTGGAGTAGAAGTCTAGCACGTGGGAATAACTAGCTAGTTTAATCTAACTAAATGGAGACACATATATATAGAGAGAGAGACACACTTAAAATAATGAAAGAGGAGGCACAAGACCATCGGCGAGTGAGCTTTGCCTGGCGAGCTGTTTGGCGAGGAAAACAAAACAGAGAAAGGATAAAGACATGGTGCACGTGAGTTGCTTGGTTTGGTTAATTAACCTAGATAGATATATATATATATATATATATCTAGTGAGTGGGATTTTGGAGAGACGGGCTAGAATTGGAGTCTGGACGTGGTTAAGCTAGGTTAATTACTTTTGTTAATTATACATATATAAATAGTCTAGTGGAGAAAAGAAGAATAAAAAGAAAGAAGAAGAAGTTGAACAAAAAGAGGAGATTCACACTGTAAGTCTACGATCTTGACGGGGATCAAAAGTTTATTTCTTCTCCTTATTTAGTTCATTTTTCATGAATTCTTGGATGTTATTATTTATGAATTTTAGTAGCTAAATTCCTTTTGTTAGGAGGATGCTTGAAGCCCCGTACATGAAGTCTTTCTAATTCATACACTTTAATCTAGTTTTGCATATTAAATTCGAATGAGATTTTTTTTTCTATGTGACTCACCGCATGAATTCGTGTATGTTTGTTTTGGTGCACAACTTAGTATGCATGCTAGGGTTTATTATCATGAGATACGGGTGACTGAAGATAATTTTTTCCACCGGATTCTCTACAGTGATACGCCGATTTTACCGTCGGGTGATTGAAACCCTAGGTCTAGCAGGACATGTCTATAGTGTACCTGTGAACCCTTGTAGATTCTCAAATCTTTTCTAGAGTTTAATGATTTCTTCTTTGTAAACCTTAAGGTCCATGATTATGGGTTCATAGAGGGATAGATGTAGGGGAGGTCTATGACAAACTTGCATAGCCATAAGGATTAGGTAATAGGATGTGGTTGTAACGATCAACTCTTCCTGAGAACTTTCATTGATTGAATATGTGTACTAGGTTAAATATGTGTTAGATACATGGAATGACGGTGATAGATTGGATTCCTCTTAACTCTTTAATCATATAGTTAAACTCATTTGCATTCATAATCATATTTACTTTCAGCATTTATTTTCTGCATTAGCTGTAGCTTAGCTGATTCAGTTCGGTAACCAAATCAACTTTGAATACCCTCAAATTTTGTGTGGTAGTCCACCATTATGTCTATATTGTTGTGTCCAAATTTTGTGTCATTTGAGTCTGTCTAGATTAGGTTCGTAGTGTCATTAGTGTACTATAGTCGAGTCTGTCAGCATTTCATTTTCGTGTTAGGATTTAGTTTCACCAATTCTTCATGTTCGATAACCCTTATTTATCATACTACATTGATATATCCAGGTTATAAATAGGGTATCTTTGAGAGATGTTTACCCTCCTTGTCATCGGGCTCTCATCTGACGGATTCAACCCTTTTGGCAACATAAGTCTTCAATACAGTATATGACCAGTTATTTTGGAACCGTACAACCTTCCTCCATAGATGTGCATGAAGAAGGAATACAATATGCTGACTATGTTAATTCCATGATCGGGTTATCCAGAAAACTATCTTGATGTGTATATGAGACCCTTGATTGAGGAGCTTAAGTACTTGAGTAACGTTGGTCATCCTACTTATGACAAGTACAAAAACGAGATATTTCAGATGCATGCCATGCTTGTTGGCACCACCAGTGATTTTTCTGCCCACGGGATGTTGTCGGGCAAGATTACCAGGGGATACAATGCTTGTCCAAACTGCATGACTGTTGATTGCAGCAACCCTCATTGCAGGAAAATTGTCCAGATGTGTCACCGTTGTTGGTTTCCACATGATCACCCATTTTTTGAGGATAAGGAGGCATTTGATGAGACTATAGAAATAGGTGTGTAACCCAGGAGATGGACGGGGGATAACATTTTGGAAGTGCTGAATGAATATGATTTTGGATAGCTCAGCAATCATCCTGATATAGTGGCAACAATACCTCCCATAACCAACCGGTATAAATTTTGGATGCACAAAAGTATATTCTGGGAACTTCTGTACTGGTCCAAGTTGCCCATCAGGTACTACCTAGATGTCAGGCACATTGAGAAGAATGTCTGCGAACGTGTGGTGAGCACAGTGCTGAATTGGGAGGGAAAAACTAAAGATGGCCCTAAGGCACGCATTGATCTGAAAAGAATGGATATACAAAAATATTTGTGGCTGAGAAAAGGGAAGACCATCAAGCCTGACCAGAAGAATGAAATTTTTAGGTGGATGAGTAATATTTAGGTATCCTTCAGGCTATGCAGGCAATATAGGGATGTGTGTTAACTTCCGGAATAAAAGGATGTACGGATTAAAGAGTTATGACTGCCATATACTGCTTCAACATCTCTTCCCTGTTTTCATTTGATCATATCTGCCCCTTCAGGTGGTGGAGCCGTTAGTAGCGTTGTCAAGATTCTTTCAGAAGTTATGCACTAGAGAAGTGAAAAAAATCAGACTTGAGGGAAATGCAACAGGACATCATTTTTATCATGTGCAAATTCGAGAGGATATTTCTCCCAATATTTTTTGACATCATGCCTCACCTGATGATTTATCTTCCCGAATAATTGTTGTTTACTAGTCCTGTACATTACACTTGGATGTAACCCATGGAAAGGTACGTACGATTCAACATCTAATAAATTGGCATGATTCTTTTATATAATTATGTATTTCCATAATACTCACATGCACTTTACAATTTGATAAACAACTGGGGGACTACAAAGGTTATGTGGCTAATAAATATGCACCTGAAGGGTATATAGCTGAAGCATATATTGCACACAAGTACGTAACGTACACCAAGATGTATTTGAGAGCGTTGGAAGACCTTCCACAACATATGCCGGTAGATGAATTCCAGTTCAATCTTCCTATCCTCTCGAATGAATTTGAAGTATATGGTTTGTTGCCAAAGTCATACAAGTTGGAACCATATGAGCTAATCATTGCCCACTTGTGGGTATTGATAAATTGTCCAGAAGTTCAATACTGGAAAAACATCCATCTAAACTGCCCTGCGGTTGCCAGTGATCTTGAGTACCACAATAGGGAGTTTGCAAACTATTTTGGCGGCCGGGTATGTGTTTCAAATTGATTTACTTCTATATATTCATAAATCAATGTAAAGATTATGAGTTAATGGTTGCTGTTTTTATCTTCAGATGAACCATGTATAATGTGATGGCGACCCACACTGGTCACACGAATTGAGGCTTTTGGTGATGAAACCGATAACTTCAAGAGTGTATCCGATGTGTAAGGTCAATGACGTGCAATTTATATGTCAACATAGAGACGACAGACGGAGAACACAGAATTCTGGGGCAATGGTGCATAGTAGGCAGAATAACATTGACTATTACAGTGTTCTCCATTCAGTGGTTGAACTAATTTATGGGGAGGGCATGATCGTGCACTTGTTTAAGTGTAGATAGTTTGATACTAATCTTGAGAACACAAGAACCGATAAATACGAGATTTTTTCGGTGAATACTACTACAAGCTGGTATGAGGATGACTCTTTTGTTTTTGCCACATCGGTAAAACAAGTGTTTTATCTACATGATCTTGTGTACAAAGGGACGTGGAAAGTAGTCAACCATGTTGTTCATAGAAACATATATAGTGCTACTACACTTGGTGATGCCGACGATATTGAAGAAGCGACTGCATACCAAGAGCCGAACGCAATTGATATTCCTGAATCTTCTACAATTTGCCTAAATAATGTGAGACCCGGTAGTGTGGTTCGACTTCCGCGGGCGGATGTAAGTCTTATTGATGTCTTTCCAAACGAAGACAAGGAAGACTTCGGTGATGAGGAGCGGCACATATTACCGGAAATTAACTTCGACACCGATCCAGACTCAAGTGATGATTCTAATTATAAGCCTTAGTTAAACATGAATGTTTGTTAATTAATGAAATGTGTGGGTTGATCATAAGGATGTTTTTGAAATGTTTGCTTCATTTTTGTTCTACTATTAGATAAACAGGTGTTACTGCAAAACAAGTGAATTTTGTCAATGAGGCATGCGTTTCTAATTTTTTTACATACTATACCCGACGACTTCTGTGCAAGTCAGTCGGGTATAGTAAAAAAATATTAAATAAAAAAAGCATAGCCGACAACATTAATGAAGTTGTCGGCTAAGGCATAGCCGATGACATTCATTAAGTCGTCGGCTATGGTTTGACGTTATAACCCAAAAATCTTGCCCGAACCCTCACTTCTTCACCCTCTCCTCCTCTCCCCCAAATCACCCCAAACCCCTGGAATCCCTCCCCAAATGTCCCAAATCACCAGAAACGCCTCCAAATCGGTCTCAGTCTCTCCAAAACAGGTTCTTCCTCTCTCTCTCTCTCTCTCTCTCTCTCTCTCTATCTCTCTCTCTCTCTCTCTCTCTCTCTCTCTCTCTCTCATTTCCCCCCTTAAATTTTAGGGTTTTAGCTTTAATTATTTAGGGATTTTAGTTTGATCCAGATTAGATTATGTAAATGTGTATGAGTTTTGATTATGGGTTATGGATTTTGTGATTAGGTTATTAGATTGGGTTAATTGAATTTGTGTGTGGAATTTGTGATTGGGTTATGGAATTTGTGAATTGTATGGAATTAATGATTGAGTTAATTGAATTTGTGAATTTTATGGAATTTGTGATATATGGAATATGTGATTATTTTGAGGGAATATTATGTGAATTTGGTGAATTTTTGTGAATATATGAAATATGTGATTTATGTGTGAATTTTGTGTTTTATGTATGAATTTTGTGTTTTATGTATGAATTTTGTGAATTTTGTGATTTAGGTATGAATTTGTGGTGTGAAATTTTGTGATTTATGTATGGTTTAATTTAAATAGGGTTTAATTAATTAAAGTTTATTTAGGGTTTAAATAATTAGGGATCACGAATTGGTTAAGTCGGAAGAGTTCGAATGGCTCAAACAAAGGAACCGGGTCTAGCGGCGATAGTTCCTCTATAAGTAACACTTATAGCGGTCTGATGACCTCTTGACACCTTCAAATGCTTCAGCAGCCGCAACAAGATGTAGAGGCTTGCCGACCCGCCTGCACGAGGCCGCTCTTCAACGAAGGCATCACTCCCTCACCGCAGCCGGCCGCCTCTATGAGTCCCATATATTCAGGTGTCCGTATGCCTCCTATCTCCCGGCCAATGGCGCCTACTCCCTTGTCCCAGCCGTCGGCCTCTAATGCAGGTCTTTTAGATAGTTCCTCCATAGAGACACGTGGTGGTCCGCCGCCAAACCTCTCCATGCCCGATATGATACCATCCATACCTGCGCTTGATGATCCGGGAGTGCTTATTCCAGGACAGATTGGTTACACTATCTCAAAAGAGGCATACTTCTATGAGCCGTTTGATACACTTCTATATAGTGCGAGGGTATCAAATACATCGACGTCCAAATCGGGTAAATATTACCAAACTTATTATTTAATTTGAAACTCCTTAATACATAATGAATATACCGCTTAAGTGGTTATGTTGAAATTTTTTTCCCTTATGTTAGCCAACACCGACGTTGGAGGTAATACAAAAAAGAATACTAGAGCCACAATCAGCGGCAAGCTACTTGACAAGGCGGTCAAGGACAGTGGAAAAGTGGTCATACAAAACAATTTGAATGGATACGTGATAGTGGGAAAGAATACGCGGAAGTATGCCGACATAGTAGGGAGTATAATACGGGACAGAGTGCCGGTTCTATGAGGAGAGTGGTCATTCGTGCCACAATGTGTGAAGGACTGTGTGAACAATGCATTGTCGGTAAGTTAATTATATATTCATTATGTATAATTACCCTTTATATATTCATTATCTATGTCTACCATTTATATATTTATTTATATATACATTGCAGCTATGGTTTATTATGCCGGATGAGCTCAAATACACGTGAGATATTGACATGCAAGGAAGAAGGTGATAAGATATGGAATCAAATTTTAGACATTTTGTTGATCATGTATTGTCAATTTATAACATATACCTCTTATATATAGGTACAAGGAGTGGAAGAATAAGCTCAAATAGCACTAGAAGAAGCACAGCAACCTCCATGGGGTACCCCTATGGAGTTTATGTATAGGGAATACGAGTGGTAGTGGCTCGTAGTCCACTTCAACACCCCAAAGTTTGAGATATGCAACAATCCGTTTGTGTTTACTTGTATCGTATTTGGCAAAAATAGTTTCCTATTTAATTTTTTTTCACATATGTTCATCCAAGAATGCTATTTCTACAATAAACACGGCGAACTGGGGAAAAAATATAAAGAAACATCATGGCGATTCGAGATCATTTGCGGGTTGGATGGAGGAGGCCTCCCAACACCATGAAGTCCTCCCTTTGGAGTACGTGTTACAGAAAGCGTATCCTCAGTGCCCCGAAGCTATTGTAAGTCTTATGCCCTTATAATGTCATTAATATATTTGCTTATATATCTCTAAATTTTTTTACGTATGTTACTGGTCCAATTTATTTTTTTCCTTGTCAATTAGGAGAAAGTGCAAGAGGTGACTCTGGAGGTGTTGACTCAGATCGTGAGAGAGCAATGGCTTGAGACCTAGGATGTGGACCTCCCCCAGGCCTTCTCTCAGATTGATCAATATGACCCGCTTGTAGCGGCGAGGATCATGGGTAAGGTTTTCCCACCACGAGGAAGCGGCTACTACTGCAGGGGTCTGAGACAGAAGGGGGACGAGGTCTTAAGGGAGCTGGAAGAGACTCGAAGGCAGGTGGAGGAGATGGAGCGGGTGATATTAGCCGAGCAGTCTACGATGGCTTCATGATTTCAGGATTGGATTGCACAGCTCCAGTCATCTGGATTCCCGGTCCCGGCTCCACCTGTGTTCCCTTTTCATGCCACGCGGCCGCAGGAGGATCCCAAAGACTCTGATATTAACGTTGATGTTTTCAATAACATCAATTTGGATCATCCATAGTGTAGGTGTGTGTACTAAATTGGGTCTTTGTCGGTTCATGGGTTTTGGCTCTTTTATGAGTTTAGTGTGTTTTGATGAGTGCTAGTTATGTTTCTGAATAAGGGTGTCTATTGAGTATTGAGCTAATATTACTACTACTTGGTTGAAGTTTCAGGGTTTAGGGTTATGCGTGAATTTTTATTTTGTTAGTGAATTTGTAATATGTTTAGCAATTTCGATCAATAATATTATGCAATTGTAGGTTCGAGGATTAGAATTGTACATTTTTGGGTATTTTTTTTTTCCTGAAATTTTCTACTATAGCCGACTACACTATTCAAAGTCAACGGCTAAGGTAAATACTATAGCCAACGACTTGGTGTCCTGGTCGTCGGCTATAGTCGCTTTCCGGTCAACGCCGGTTGTTGACCGGTCGTCGGCTATAGTTTTGCCAACGGCCGTATAGCCGACGGTCGGTCGTCGGCTATGACTATAGCCGACGACTAGTCTTGCTATAGCCATCGACTTTAGATCGTCGGCTATAGTGCCTGTTTTTGTAGCGTCATTTGATTAATTCATGTTCTGATTACAAAATCATTCGTTGAGAACTTCTCGTCGGTGTCGTCCCTAAGCTTCTCAACCCATAGCACGTTTTTCACTATATTCGTGCCATATTCCCTCAACTATCAGGACCAAGTCATTTTCTACCCACGCATCATTCATGTGCCTTTTACCGCTCGCATTTTCTCATCGTTGAGCCCATCCTTCCTGATCCATTCCTCTGGGCTTATTTCATCTCTTATATTCCGGGCCTTTTATGCCTTTTAGCCCCAATTTCGTACGACGAGAATTCCACCGTGGTGTTGGGCCCAAGCTTCTCACCTTTCTCACACGGTCTCTAGCATTTCCTCGCTGATCCATTTGGTCACTAACACTTTTTCGTCGATGAGCCTTTTTATCTCACTTGTTGTATCGGGTCTAAGCCTCTCCCTCTATACTTCTTATCACATTATTTAGGCCTAAGCCTCTCCCTATCATATTGTCTTGACCCAACTTTTATCCCCCACACTGACCGATTTCATCAGATTTCAAAAACACATACCTCTCCAGGAAAGATCCTCCTCTTAAATGTGAAATACCTCTCTCCTTCACTCGATGTAGTCAATCTTTGGATAACAACTCTGCGTTTAAACTGACCCGATCCGATCCAAACTCAAATTAACATATGATTTTGATAAATTCATATATAGGAACAATCAATTCAAATTGACCTTAATTGATTCATTGACACGATAAGTCAATTAGGATCCCAAACAAACGTAAGATCCAGTTAAATACAAGCTCAAACGAGACACACCTCCGTGTTGGTGTTCAGACAATTGTGAACCCCAATATCGTACTCTTTGAGCTTCTCAATCTCAACGTCCCCCATGGCCCGAACTCTCACCTTCTGATTTTGGTTCAAATCACTCTGAGAAGCCTATATAATTGGACAAATTAAATCATATATATGAGATCTCAACATGTAAATAATTTCATTTCAAACATCATTATAGAACAATCGATCGAGCGGAGTCACTAATTAGCCTCGTTGATGAGCGTTGTAGCTTCCGCGTACGGTGTCGCATGAGCACCAGAGTCTCGTCGATCCTCGGATCCAGGTCGGAGAAGCTCACCTCATCCATAGCTCAAATTCTAGGGTTTCAAAGGGAGAGAAAATGAGAGAGAGAGAGAGAGATAAAGAGAGAAAAGCTAGTAGTCTCTGTCAAGCGAGCAATGCTCAAACTGAGAGGTTGATACAAATATATATACTTGCCCCGCGGGAGATGAACGGGAAATTTGTATCCAAAGTATGTTTAAATTTTGGTCCTCATTCAAATCTTAAATTTCAAATGCATCCTTGGGGTATAATCAAAGAGTAAGTCGGTATCACATTACCCAAAGCCCACAAATATTTTCCCCCAGTAGCCCAAAACATAGTCCACTGGCATCCTTTTCTTCTCTCTCTTTTTTTTCTTCTTTAATTTGACTAGAACTACTTTAATTTGCTTTAATTCTTTCCTTTTCTCCATATATTAAGACCGCAAACAAATTATAAATAGGCATCTCTTTCGATTACAAAATAATACCGTTGTAGTGCCCTCGATGAGTTATAATTCAGTGGTAATAACTCATACTAAGGGTCATTAATGGGCCGGGTCAAGCTTTTTTGAAATTTTGAAACTCACGGCCGCCGACGGGCTTTTTAGGCCCCCTTAGCGGGTTTTTCGGGCCAGGCCGGGTTAAGCCCATAGGGCCAGGCTGGGCTTTTTTTGTGTGAAATAAAAAATCTTACATTTTAGTAGTGTTTAATCATTCAATATATAAACACTTATATACACAAAATAATTTATATCCCTAAAAAAATGGTATTTAGTATATGAATAAATGATATTAAGATAAATTTGATAATTTATAGGTATATATTGATAAGATAATCTATAACATATAGAATTAATGGGTTTGACGGGTCTGGTCCTACGGGCCGGGCTTTCTTAGGCCTGCGGGTTTTGGGATTTCGGTCTTAGGGCCGGACTTTTTCGTGCCTAAATTCGGGCCGAGCCGAACTTAGGCTTTGGAGGCCTCGGGCCGTCCACGAACTTTTCGGACCTATGAACTAAATGATGACCCCTAACTCATACTGTTATTCGAATATTATTATTAGACATTATGTCAAATCCTTTTGAAGAACTTTGTACCCTAATTCAATGGAATACAAGCACCATTGTATCATCCGTGCTCGACAAGCAACACCTTCGGATCACATTTAATCTCTACAGGTCAACCGATACCTATTATCTTGAAAGACGGCGTGTTTATCGTACTGGCCAGTTTATACTCCAGAAAAACTCGAAACTCGAAGGACCATGGTCCGTCAACGACGTCAATGTTCGGATCTAGGGCGTGACATAGAAAAGATCACCAGGAAGATTGGTAAGGTCCTTGGAAGCTAGGAGGTTCCAGGGTTACTTGAAGAGCAGTCAAACGTCACCAAAATAACTGAGTTGTTAACAACTATGTACCAGCAGAGTCCTGGACATTATTATTTTGTTAACGTAGACATACACCACACCGTTATCGATGTGTTTGATTGGAACAATTTGATGCTATTCTTGAGAAGGCTCAATAGTGCTTCAGAACCCAAACCAGCCATCATCGACAACTTGGAGAAAGTGAGAGTCAATCGTTTGGAACTAAGGAACGATCGTAGTTGTGCTATTTGTAAGGACGAATTTGAGTTTGAGGAGGAGGATGGTGGTACTGAAGTTATTCGCTTGCATTGCTTACACCATTATCATGAACATCGTTCCGTGGTTGAAGATCAATTGGCAATGTCCTTTGTGCCGATACGCGATGCCGTGTGATGAAGAAGAGCGGCCACCACAAATCCAACACCAAACCAACAGTCACAAGAGGCTAAGCCAGCTAGTCCGCAACCGTATATATGTTCGTCATGAACCTGAACTCTACAGTCCATCCTGTAGTGAGCAAGACATGTACAATGACATAGTACTTGGTCTCATTGTCTCTTTTTTCCTGTATCTCTGTGTTTTTCCGTTTTTTGGCCTAGAGATCGATATGGTAAGTAGTTGGCATTCCTACTGTCCCAAGGGTTTAGGATTTTTTCAGAAAGGGAAATTTCATCAAATAGTACTTGAATAAATTGAGGTATAATTCTGATATTTTATAAAGATATTTTATAAATATTTAGAATGAACGACAATACAGAATTCATTCCTAAATGCAATTATACGTAGATCCATACAAAAGGTATAACGATTGTTTTTTCAACGTTACAGGTTGAAGTATATTCTTTCCGAACTTGTCTAACAGTAGAGGAAATTTTAATAAAATCTGGAACATATTTTAACCTTATCTTCACTTGAAGAGTCGACTGTTGCCATTTTTATATTGATGATGTTAAAATATTGTTTGCCAAACAAGGTAGCCTATCATGTTAGACCAACTCATGAAATCAAACATTGAGAGAAGGTACTAAAATCTACGTAAAGGCTCACCTAGATCTATCTGGTACCAAAGTAACTAAGCCATTACTTGTAGAGGAAGAGATGGAGGGAGAAATGGAAGTTGAGCTACAGGGAACGTGGGCTAGTACTTGCTCGAAGAGAGTAGAACTGGCCCTCAGACTCAAAGGAATACCTTACGAGTACATAGAAGAAGATCTGAGCAACAAGAGCCCGTTGCTCTCCAGTTCATAAGAAGGTCCCTGTACTTGTCGACAATGGAAAACCTCTAGCCGAGTCCTCTGTCATCCTTGAATACATCGACGAAACTTGGAATACGACTGCTCCGAAACTGTTTCCCGAAGATCCTTATGAAAGAGCCAAGGTTCGATTCTGGGTTAGCTTCATCCAACAGGTGAGACAATGACACTTGTTGAAACACTGCAACTATCCGAGGTTTTGAAACGCTTTCTTATAATGTGTTTGTCTTGATAATACAGATGTTTGAGAGCCTGAACCGACTGTTGACGAGCCAGGGTGAAGCACAAGAGAAAGCCTTGGAGGAAATGTTTGAGAGACTAGGAGTTTTTTTTTTTTTTTGAAGTCTGAATGTATTAAGACAAGGAAAAGCCCAGGAAACAAACACAAAGGAAAAACCTGAGCCAAACTGCAACCTGAACTCAACTGAGAAAGGGCAAGCAGAGGCCAGGAAACGAAACAAACTAAAGGCCATGAGGGCAAGGACATCCATCTTTCCTTAAAACTCGAACTAAGGTTGGTGGTGGTCGATTGACCCATCTAGAGAGACCCACCGACTTGTTACCGAGCGAGGCTGCATCAGTGCACAGAAATTCGCTTCACGCGGGATCCAATCCCATCTTGAGAAACTAAACTCAGACATTGCTTTCCTAATGCTAGTAAGAATGGGATAGATTCTCCAAGAGCAATGGCACATGTCCAGACTATTGAGAGAGTCTATCACGCCCTTTGCATCAGATTCAAAACAACAATCTTAAGCTCTAACTCAGAGGCAAGCTTAACAGCCTCTAAGATAGCAAACGCTTCAGCAATTTCAGCAGAAGCACAACTGGTTGAACTAGCAAGACCTCCCACAAAAGACCCCATTCATCTCTAATAATAACTCCAATGTCAGCTCTATAGTTTTCGAAGAAGGAATGGAGTATCTTCCAGGAGATGATGGTTCTTTCACTAATGGTGAGAATTTGGGAGTCCTAAACATATTGATAGTTGCAACGTTCGGCCCTCTCGAAGCTCATGAAGAAGTTTTTGGCTTCAAAACCATTGACCCAAAAAGGAATCCATTACTGTTCTCATGGATTGCAGCACTGAATGGATATCCATTGGTGAGAGCTTTAAAGCCTCCTCATGACAAGCTTGTCCAACGCTTTCAATTTATTAAACGAAAAAGTCATGCTAGAGAACATTAGTCTATCACATTATGCAGTTGCTGACAGACTTGCCTGGTCATGTGAGTCTGGCTTTTTGCTTTCTGGGTTTTCACTATCAAAGGCCTCACAATCACACTCGATTGACTCGAGTGGTGCTTGTAATAATGCCTTGTGGGAGTTGTGGCACGTAGTATTGTTGTATCTGTGTTTTCATAACAAACCAATATATAGCAGCACATAAGATAAACAGCAAACACTTGGAAACATGGTCACAGACTCACAGTGATATAATTCTCAAAAAGCTGAATGAATTTATAGAATGTATATGTTAGAATTACAATGTCAACGAAGAAATTCGATCAAATTTTACCAAAAGTTAAGTTGACAACAGATACTGTTCCAACACTCATCCTCTCAAATGAAACACAAAATTCTCAGATGCAGATCAGCAGATACAGAAACATTAACTCTATTGCATCTAGCTCTTTGATGCAGCCCTTTCTTTTGTCTTCTGAATCTTCAACACCTTCTTCACTATCTTCTGCTCTTCCACCAAAAAGGCTCGGATTATCCTGCAAAATCAGAAGCCATCAGTTATAATCTCATAGATTCATGAAGGTTGCCTGTACACAAATTGCTAGATGTGCATACCTTTCTCTAACAGCTCCACCAGACAAAACACCACCATAGGCACGATTCACAGTCCTCCTGTTCCTTGATAGTCTAGACCTCTTATATTCAGCAGGTCTCAAGTGAGGAATCTGCAGATAGCATATGGTAAGACTGAGAACTAAGAAAGGGCTGAGGGTGCCATGAAACAAGGCAGACAACTATGCACTTAGTTTCTAATGACAAAATTTTGCTGACAAAATCTGTAATCACAACACGGTGAAGCATAAAATTGAGAATAAATCATAGTTCTAAAGTCTAAACCATTAACATACCCCTTGGATTCTCTTTCCAGTTACAGGACACTTGGGTCCACTTGCTCTCTTCTTGGTGGTCTGATACACAAGCTTCCCACCTAGATATCAATTATATCCCAAAAATCGGCAAAAAACCATCAGCATGAAGCTCAATGATTACAATAGAATGAATAGATCATGATTTCATACGAAACTAGTATCTACAACTTGCACAAAACAGCACATTAAGTTCAATATAAACTATCTTTTCTTTCAAAGATCCAACTCAGAACGTCAAATGTAACAACCAGATATGAAACTAATGCAGAAAAGCAAAACCCAAATGATAAGTCAAAAATCAACTGCAAACATCCAACATCAATCTCATGTAGAAAAACAATTCACTTTCACAATTAAGAAACTTCAAACTCAAACTAAGCAACCTCTTATTTACAATCACTAAGTTGCATAATGCAGCATGTAGTTTCTATCATGAGTTTGCTAGATTGCATATCTAGAACTTCATTAGTTCACTCAAATCTGCACACTACTAAGCTCTACCTATCACATTAAATTCATCCAAAACCCAACTCTATACAACTAAGCTCTGCTCTGTAATACAAGATTAACCTAACAGAATTTGAGTATCAAAATCACACTAAGCTAGACAACAAAGTTTAGATTTTTACTACCAAAGATTGAAACTTGAATTCAGATGTGATTAGTAGAAGTAGTACCGGGAGTTTTGACGATCCGGTGTTGGTTTGACTTGGTCGCATAGCTATGGCGCGAACGGTATGTTAGCCTCTGCACCATTTTCGACCTGCTCTGTCTTTCTCTCTAACTCTGTTTTGGGGCTAGTGAGAGAACAGCTAAAGAGACTCGCTTTGCCCTAGGATCAACGGCCATCACGTACTGTGATCCAACGGTTAAAGATTAAACCACGCGATTTCAACTTTTAAACAAAAATGTGTCTCGTGTGCCTAACATTCATAAGCATTTCCGAGAGTATTATATGTATAGTTATTTTTAATTAAAAATTTAAATGTAATTTATATGTTTTTAATTTTAAGTTTAGTAGTCGTAACTAAAATTAAGTTATTTTAAATATTTGAAACATTAAATTAATTGTTAGATAGTGAGATCATTTTTTGGATGGTGAGATATATATATAGTTTTAGAGCTATTTTATTTCTCTTTTGTATTTAAATATAACTACTCAAAATAACTCAAAATCAAATGTAGTTTAGTTTTAGCTACTTTGTTATAGTATTTTTTAGCTATAATTTTCAATTATAGCTTTTAGCTACTCTATTAAAGATGCCAAACATATGTGAAAACTTAAGTCATAAGAGCATCTCCAACAGTAAAACTAAATCTATAACTATTTTACTAAAAAATTAAATGTAGCTCATCATTTTTTTACTTCAACTTTAGCAGTGATAGTTATTTTAAAATTAAAAGTTAAATATATGGTGTTAAATGTTTAATTTTAAGTTATTTTCTCTCCTTGGTAGCTAAATATAGCTAGAGATTTAGCCAAAAGCTATATTTGATTTTAGCTATAGCTATTATGTTAGAGTTGATTTTAGCTAGAAATTCAAAAAAAAAAAACTTTTAGCTATTTTGTTGAAAATGCTCTAACTACAGTACTAGACAACATATGTGAAAGCTTAAGTCACTGGATGTCACTCATATTAGTAAGCATTATATGGTATGTTTCAAACTATAAATTCCTTTGAATACTAGATGATTGAGATGCATGGTAAAGAAAACTTGAAGTACACATTATTCTTAACTAAGGGGGTGTATTGCATTTATATTTTTTATATGTTTTATGTACTTTCAAGGATGTTAAAAGTCTAGGGATATTCAATTAGGATTTATTAAGATTTTTAAAAAGTTCATAAAAAATCACGAGATATTCAATTTGAATTTCTAAATAGAGATTTTAAGTCCATAAAAATCTTAGGGAATTCAAAAACTCTTTGAATTCTATGACATTATTAAATATTGAATTCTTGCAAATGTTAAGCTTTAATTAGAACTACAAAATTCTAATACAAATTCAATCTCCAAACCATAGATTTTCATAATACTTTCATTTTCTCTTTACTTTTCATTTTCAATTTTTTTTTGCAACTTGGATCTTCATCAAATTATTTTGCTTCTTCACCATAAACATTATGAAATGTTCTTAAAAACTCTACTTTATATCATGCATCATAATTAAGCTCTATACTTGTGAGCTCTTATTTTGTTGTTGGAAAACCAATTGACCTTGTAAAAACTACATTCAACGATCATCATTTTTTTATGTTGTTGCCTTTTTTTTGTACAAAATAAAATCGTCATTTTTTTAGCCATAGCAGCACGCAAGCATAGCAAACATATCTCGTCACCATCAATATTTAGCTTCTAATTTATCCTCACATATTCGACCTTCGCAAATATAGATCGAATAAGGAACCTTATAAAATAATAAACTTTTTTTTATCACTTATTCATTTGAACTTTGGGTTTTCGTATGTTTAGACATGGGTTTATGACCTGATGATATAAAAACAAAGTCTATCAAGTCTAGCAAAATTCATGGAAAACTTTTTGAAAATATGTCAAATGTTTTCGAAACGCTAGCTCACAAAATCTGTAAATTTGTGAGGTTTGAAAATCCTATACAATCCACAAATATTTTAGAAATCTATCACTTGAAAAAAGCTCACCCGAATTCAAATACAATACAACCCCTCCCCCATAAATTGAATTTCACAAATGCTGCTAATATGAATTCAAACACGAAAAGTTCCGTTTTATCAAGATCATACGATCCATCTCTAAAATTTGTTAAGCCTGAAGATTCGTTCGTGTCAAAATTTGATGTTATATAGGCTTTATCGATCAACTACAAAAAATCAATAGATCAAAATTTAACTCCAATAGAGAGAGTTGTACATTTAACATTTTGACTAACGTACTTCACTTATTTGTCTATTTTATATATATATATATATAATTGTGTTTTTTTAGGAACAAAAAGCTTCTAGACAACCTTTTCTTTTTACTTGGTTCTTGCTTTTAGTTATTTAGTTTATTACAGTCATAGTTATTACAGTTACAGTCCTGTAAAAACGAAACCGCGAAAAAGCTTAAACCTTTGAACAAAATGGAGTTACAGAACCAACAATGAACACCGCCGAACACATCTTCCTCTCTCTATTTAAAAAATGCAACTCCCTCAATACCTTAAAGCATATCCACGCTTTCACCCACAAGACCGTTCTCGCCGCCGACCCCATTATCTCCGGCAAGCTCCCCCTCCACTTCGCCGTTAAACTCTCCTCCGGCGCTCTCGACTACGCTCGCCGTCTCTTCCTCCACTACCCCAACAATCAAGATTCCTTCATGTACAACACTCTCATTCGCGGCCTCGCTGACTTCGAATCCCCACACAATGCACTCTACATGTTCGACGAAATGCGGACCAAGAGTCTCCCCTTTGATAGTTTCTCTCTCACTTTCGCGATAAAGGCGGCGGCGAATTGCCGGAGCTTGAGAGACGGGAGGCGGCTACATTTTAGCACTTTGAAATGTGGTCTGGAACAACATAGGTTTGTGGGGACCACTTTGATTAGTATGTACGGGGAATGCGGGCGAGTTGGTTATGCGCGTAAGGTGTTCGATGAAATGCGTGAGAGAAATGTGGTGGCGTGGAATGCGGTGGTGAATGCGTATTTTGGGTGCGGGGATGTGGGAGGTACGGAGGAGGTGTTTGGTGAAATGCCGGTGAAGTATTCGACCTCGTGGAATATTGTGGTTAGCGGGTACGTGAAGCCAAAGGAGTTTGCGCTGGCAAGGGAGGTGTTTTGGAGGATGCCGATGAAGGATGTTGTGTCGTGGAGTATTATGATTGTCGGATTTGCGCAAAAGGGTTGTTTTGTTGAGGCGTTTGGGTTTTTCAGGGAGTTAAAACGGGAGGGAGTGAGGCCGAATGAGGCAAGCTTGACGGGAGTGTTGTCTGCGTGTGCGCAAGCTGGAGCGTTCGAGTTTGGTAAAGTTGTGCATGGTTTGGTGGAGAAGGGTGGATTTCTTTCGATGGTTTCAGTCAACAATGTGCTATTGGATACGTACTCTAAGTGTGGAAATGTAAGGATGATACGGTTGATCTTTGAAAGAATGCCGGAGAGAAAGAGTGTTGTTTCTTGGACTTCAATGATAGAGACACTTGCAATGCATGGTTATGGTAGAGAAGCAATACAAGTTTTCCGCGAGATGGAAGTGTCTGGAATTAGGCCTGATGGGATCACATTCATTTCAGTTTTGTATGCTTGTAGTCTTGCTGGATTGATTAACAAAGGATGCGGATATTTCTCTAAGATGAAAGAAATATATGGTATAGAACCAGCTGTTGAACATTATGGTTGTTTAACACAAAAATCTCCTAGCGGACTTGAGAGATCTCGCAAACTGTCTTTTTTCTTCGATTGTGCTTCGTGAGCTGACGTGCTACCGTCTCACGACGGAATGTTGAATTGTAGGCTAGCGGCTATTGACTTTTTAATAAGCAACTTAGACGAGGAGAGTATCAACCTCACCTAAATGGATCTTTCTTACCTAGTGACCTAAGACTTGTTGTTTTCGTGTCTCTAGCCGAGCCACGGAAATCGATACTCTACACTCCTCCTAGTGTAAAGCAGAACAATCTCCTTGACGTGGTGTTGAGAACACAAAGGTGTTGTGTCCTTGAATCACGAAACTCTCACTCTTCCTGGTGACAAGCCTCTTGATCGCCAGTTGAGGTTTTTGCATTCTTGAATCTCAAGAATCTCACGCTTTTTGGGTGACAACTCTCTTGATTGCTGGTTGCAATGGTTTTCTCGTGATGAGAAGGATAGTTTGTCGAGAGCAAAATATGTGTTTGATCAGGATCATTTCTAAATCGCTCTTCAACTCTTTATATAGAAGATTGTAGCCGTATTCCACTTCACTTGAAACTCTTTGATATCGGTAGTTAGATTCACAACACAACTCTAAGTAATCAATAAAGCTCATCTGATACTTATAGATAACTCTCATAATAGAGTCCTAACCACTATAAGAAATGTTAAATAAAAACAAACCGCATGGATCAACATTTAATATCATTTACTTCAAGCCCATTCCAGCCCGGATTTGTATACTTCACTCGGGCCGCTCGCCTATTCTAGCCCTCAAATCCCTATAAGAGATATTTTATTTCAGGTTCAAACATTGGCCCTCAAGTCTTGAGATTAAATTCAATGCAAACGAAAAATACTTGTTTTACCAAACGACATGCTGATAATACCAAACGGTAACTTTATACACAAGCGCCATGTCGTCTCATCTCTCCTGAAAAGCTGTGCCACTTCGGTTGACGTCATATAAAAAGTGCACGTTCGCGTCAGTCCTCATTTCCAACACAAACTCTTCCTTTCATTCAAACTTTAAGCTTCCAACCTTTTTGTCTCTCCGCCGCCGTCAATTTTCAACTATTCAATATGCCTCCTCACAAAGAAAGATTCACAAATCTCACCCAAACCGAGGCAAACAATCTTGCCATCGATATTTGCGATGTCACGGCTCGCAAGCAACCGGGTGCTACTCTCACTCTCAGAGTCCCCTCCAAGGGCACCGGCCGCCTAAACCCCTTCCTCAAAACACCAATCAACCCAGAGCTCTTTCTAGTGCTTCGTCACCCTTACTGCAACTTTGCACTAATTTTTCAAAACAACCAAAGGGCTAACCTCGAGGGATGGACGAAGAAAGACACATTCTGCTCAATAGGTAAATGGCCCAACACCACTACGAAAGACCGTGCTTGGTACGCTACCATCATGTGCTTTTGGGACTCAGCTTGCAACTGCTTTCATCTTCCTTGTGGCGATGTAAGTATCACTCTCCTAGACCTTTATGTTATATTTGGAGTTCCCATCGCCAACCCCATCTGGAAACAAGGCGATCACATCGAATGTACCATTCACGCTGATTCTCATCGCCTCGCTTCATACTCCGCCTGGACCAACACTTTCATCAACAACCAAATCGATCAAGGAGGGATAGCTTTCCTTGAATTCTAGTTATCCAAATATATTCTTTGCCTTTCCTATCATAAGGTAAATAAGTGCTAGACCAACCTCGTCGAGCGTCTCTTCGAGGGAAAAAATTGAGTCTAGCACAGTCTATCCTCGTTAGCATCTATCGCAGCCTAAGGTGGATTGTGCTCTCGCGACTCGAACTCAACCAACCAGGACCACTCTGGATGGTAAATCTATGGCTTCGAATGTATTTCCTCATTTTTTTTCATCCTGAAATCCTACCATTCGAGAGAGACGTAATTCTGGGTAAGACTCTAGCGACCACCAACTATTTTGATGGGTGGACTTACCAAACATGCTTCGTTGCCTTTTGCTCGCATTCGGAGTTTCCTGCCGTTGCGGTCGATATCATTCTGAGCCACAACTTTCCTCAAGACTTGAACACTGGCTTTCTTCCGTCGCCAAAACAAGATAACCAAGCGAAGGTCATTTTCCTTCAAAACAACACCTGTGGCGACCAACTCATTCCTGATCCTTCCACACCTGGGCATGAACTATACGCCCCGAACCACTTTGCTAGGCAACTTGGGCTATCTTAGCGTGCCCATATGCCTCTCGTGTGCTCAGTGAACCGCTACAGCATCTGGCGAGCCACCTCTCCTCTAGATCCTACTTACTTGATTGATGGTCACTACGACTTCCCCTTGGTCATGCTTCATGAACAAGATATCGAGCATCCTATTGCGCCATCCCTTTACATGACTGCCAACTATGTATATTGGAAAGCCCAATTCTGGGACGGGCTCAGACGCAAGCCACAACTAGCCTTTTTTGCCGCCATCTTCTGCAATTTTAAGAAACATTTTTTGGATGACTCTGATCGGCAACTGCTACACATGGTCCGTGAGGATACTGATGACACCCCTTGGCCAATGGTATGTAACTATACTTACTTATTTTTCCTTTCTAAACTTTTGCCACAGATGTTGGCGATATTTCTGCATTATTTTAATTTACTTTTCCTTTGCTGTATTTGAACAGTACTTTGAAGGACCTGGGGCCCAAAATGCAACTGTCAATGAGGAGCCTCGCCAGAGGATGGAAGAAGAACAAGAAAAACTCCCACGAGTTGTAAGTATTCCATTCTCCGAATACCTCACAATTTAGGCCTTCAAATAATATAACTATCCTGCTTTATTTCAGCAGACTCGAATCGGCTCGACAACCGATGGTTCTAACAATCGACTTGAACCGCTTATTCGAGGTTCATCACTGTGTTGTGCTTCCTCCATGACCACCTGATTGACGATGGATTGCTCCATATCGTCATCCTCTTGTTGTTGTTGTTGTCTTCGCCTGAAAAAATTGTGGAAGCTGAAAGGATTCATCGGAGTGATGATGCAGAAAATCTTGATAAGTGTTTAGAGAAATGTTGATAGTGCTTGGATCGGAAGAAACTTGTAGATTGTGTGAGTAAATAATGAGTGATAGATGAACGTTTTATAGCAAATTGTAATAATCTAATGTTTGAAGATGAACACACGTGTTGTGTCATCATATGACGAAAACCTTACCGGAAATCGAGTCTAATTATTTTGTCGATATCACTAGTCGAAAATCTTACCGAAAATCTAGTCCAATTTTTCCGATAAAGACACGTGGCACTTTTTTATTAGTTGAAAATCTTATCGAAAATCTTGTTGCAATTATTTAGTCGATAAGGATATGTGTCACATTATTATTGATTTTTAAATCTATCCGGTAAATAAGTTTTTAACTTTTTACAACATGATTAATTGGATTTGCTAGAGCAAAATGGTGTATAGGTGTGTGCAAAAATTGATTTGCTAGAGCAAAATAGGGATTTGTTTTGGTAGAGCAAAATTTTGATTTTGCTCTACTTGGTGTTGTACCAACGGATGCGGATGCTCTAAGACATGATAGAAGACACTACTGCTAAGTTAATCTAAATTACTTAAACTAGCATACGAACAATTGTACTAGAATCAAAGCACAGACGTAACTAAAATATGCTACTCGATCAAAGACGCACACCAACATGGATATATCAAAATAATATTCGTTTAAAAAACAAGAAAAACTTACCATTGAGACAAAGAATTCTATAGACTTCAATAATAAAGGAAAATACATCATAGAATTGACACTTGCGATCAGAATTCAATAAAGTTAAAGTGATAAACACTTGCGATCGGAAAGTATCTATTATGACTCATACAGGTGAGAGTTTTCTATCATATTTTCACAAATAAAATGAATCATTCAATATTTAGCTATATATAAGGAGTAGATTATGTTTGCCTTATTTTAATCAAACCAAATAATTTTAGACTCATAATCATTATTTATCGATTATGAATAAAAAAAATTCAAGTTCAATAAATTTGATTCGATAATTGATTCACTTTGTTGGACACCTTCACGATTTTAAAATTGGATAAAGATTTATAAAAATGATCTACTTATATATATTATCAATAATATATTAAAAGAAAGTGGTGTTGTCAACCATAACTATTTTTTTTACTGGTTTACTCTTTTAAGTTAGAAATTGGTTAATTAAACGAGAACAATTTATTTTTTTAACTAGTCGATAGAATGGCTGAGGGGATATTGGGGTTTGAACTTGTGTGGTGTGCGGGGGGGCACACTGCCTTGGCCACTAGACAAATCACAAATGCTCAAATAAGAACAAATTGGTAAAAGAGAAAAAAAGATGACGTTGCTTTTTCACACTCATAGGGTGTGTGTTGCCCCTAGTATATATTTAAATATATATACATATAATATTGATCTCCGACATGTTATAGGAAACTAAGTCTTGGAAGAAGATATTTACTAAATCCTCACCGTATATAATCGGTTCTCATTAATTTTTTCCCTAGTTATGTAATACAAACATATTATATTATAAAGGTATCATAGACATTGAAATTGTTAATACCATATTACGAGAAAAAGAAGCGGTGTGTGGCTCGTCAATTGAAATTGGTACAATTTTAACTTGAAGACTTATAATTTTCTAGATAAGTAATATGTAATTTTATTGCGGTATATCTTTTTTTTCTTGTTACAAATCACCAGTATATATACAGTACTTTTATGAAGATGAAAGACTGGATGTACATTTACGAAATGGACTAAAGAGAGAATACATATGAGTGCAACATCTTATAAACTCAAGAAACCAACAATCTATTACACTACTAAAGCATTTGCACCTGTATTTTAGCTATAGAGTGCAAACATACCATGTTTCACTAGTGGGAGAACTTTTTAGGCTTAAGCACTACATGCTAGCAAATTCAAGTTGATCTGCCTGTGGGATCAACTCTGTCTCCCATTTAGGCCAATACAAACCCAACATTCGTATACCTCTTCAGATTTTCTGGGTACATTTGGATATATATATCCACTCTTAGTTCTCATGAGTCATAACCAATGTATTACAGTACGTCTGTACATACGTTTGTGGTTTCCGACTCTTGCAATTAAAATCATCGGCCAATGCCGTGTTAGTCCAGCACAAGGCTTGAAGCCATGTCCCCCTTTTGTGGAACATACAACTGAGAGTACTTTCTAGGGGATTCTTTTGGACTTTCAACTTTGACAAGCTGGTGGCCATGAGCCAGTTGGACCTAGGCCCAAATTTACTTTGCTATAATTTACGTTTTGGACTAGGACGTGAAATGCTCCAATATTGTATAGCCCGCACTCTTTACAAAATTGTGATTAATTTCCGACCGTTAAAGCACTTGAATTTAATGAAAGGGCAATGCTACGAGACTTTAATGGGTTATGAGGTGTATGTCTTAATTTAATGTGACATATGATCTCACGTATTTAATTTATTTTTGTATTAATTCATGAAAAAATATTTGACTTACATTTTCAATCTTACCCTTTTATATATTTCATTACATTTATAGATTATAATTAATCAAAACAAAATCTAATATCATCAAGTTGATAAATCTTAAAAAAAAAACATAAAACATTCACATGTAATTAACCTTAAACCCTAAACCCTAAACTCCAAACATAAAAACTTCAAGGGTTTGATTTGTATTAAGTTAAACTAACGTATTAAGAGAAAACAAGAAAAATTCTCGTATGTAGTTGTCAACCCTACACCAAAATTTATAATCTAAGTCTCAACATTGAATAATAAACTATGAACTTTGAACTTTAAACGTTAATTTATCATCTCAAAATTCGTCCAAATCTAATTTAGATGAAGATGAAGTCGTGCATTATTATCACTTGATATAGTTTCAATAAGATGTTATCTACTAACTCTACTTAATTATATGCTTCTCATTGTACTATATCTGCTAACTCTATTTAGTTACATGTTTATCAGTGTGCTATATGAACATTTGATCAAGCACTCTTCAATGTAAAATTAATTTTGTCACTAACTCTATGTACACTACCAGCATTTTCACTATAGCCGACGAAAAAAAAAAAACCGACGAGATTTTTTGTCGTCGGCTATAGTGGACAATTTCCACTATAGTCGACGACAAATCAACAAAAAATCGTCGGCTATACTATAGCCGACGAAAAATAGGCAAAAAAATCGTTGGCTATAGTATAGCCGATGCACTATAGCCGACGAGACTATAGCCGACGATTTTTCAAAAATCGTCGGCTAAAGTCGTCGGCTAAAACCTGTCAGTAATAGTATAGCCGACGAGATTTTTACCCATATATTATCGTCGGCTATAGTACTATAGCCGACGAGTTTTTAAAAAAAAAATTTAAAAAATAAAAAAATAAAAATTTTTACAACTATAGCCGACGAGATTTTTTATCTCGTCGGCTATAGTTTTTTTAAAAAAATTTAAAAAATAAAAATAATCATTTTTTAAAAAAAAATAAAAAAATAATTTTTTTAAAACTATAGCCGACGAGATTTTTTATCTCGTCGGCTATAGTTTTTAAAAAAAATTTAAAAAATAAAAAAATTTATTTTTTAAAAAAATTAATTTAAAAAAATAAAAAAAATAATTTTTTTAAAACTATAACCGACAAGATTTTTTATCTCGTCGTCTATAGTTTTAAAAAAAATTTAAAAAAATAAAAAAAATCATTTTTCACTATAACCGACGAGATTTTTATCTCGTCGGCTATAGTTTTTAAAAAAATCGTCGGCTATAATATTTCCAGCGGTAGTGGTACTAAAATGATTATCATGCCATGCATGTAAACATATATGATCGAACATTTTTTTTTCAATCAAATTAAGAACTAGATAGTAAGTCGATCATAATAGTAACTCTCTCACTCGTATTTGAGCTTTGATTTGAACCAAATAAATTGAGTGTTTCAAATTAATCATACTATATTTATTGTATGTTATATCATGTGAAAATCCATGAAATTTTTTATTCTAAAATAATCAAATATATTTACAATTAAATAATATAATTTTTTCCTATATATAATTCAATATACTTTAATCAAAATATTATGTAAATCATGTAAAAAGTTAGGAAAGGAAATTAGATTATGTTTCCTTATATATATAATCCTTACGTAATTTATGATTTTATTTAATACATTCAAAATTTTATTTGCTTTATCATCTTTGTTATTAAAGTTTTTATTTGAATTAAACATAGTTAGTGGTACAATTAAGAAATCAATATCAATTAGTTTTTTTTCGATGAACATTAAATTAATTTGCTTATAGAGTAATTATTATACAAGAAATTGTTATAAATTACTTTTAAACTTTTAAATATAAAACATTGACAACTGATAAATATAAATAATATAATTCTCTTCTGAGTTGATGTGTCAAAAAAATAATGATGTGGACAAAAAAACCATGACCTCGCATACCTAAAATCATGTCTCTTTAATATAGAAATATCTATGGCGGAGAACCTTGCCTTTGACTTGCAGCTACATCTCTTGGGTTCTCTTTTCATAATTTTTTGCGCGCAAGAAGCATATTTAGTAAACCAATCCTTTTCTTAGTTAGCCCTTACTCTAAATTCCTTTTATAGTCTGGCATCGTTCCGTGTACCTCCCTCAGCTGATCCGGCACTTCAATCTGATCTTATTGAGGCGGTTGTACGTGTTAGGATTCTATTTGCACATACAATCAATCATTAAACAAGATGCCAATTAGTAGCTAGATACTATCCCCTACTATTGTTTTTTTTCTTTGCACGTATCCTATCGTTTTTTTCTTTGTATGTATAAATTCAAGTCATCGATCTTCTATCGATCATTACGTACGATTTACGGACTTTTAACGTAACAAACCATCCATCCATTGATTGAAAGAGGATTGATCGAGAAACTCGTATAAAACGACGTTAATATCAATGATTGAAAATAACGTGCATGCTTGTCGAGTCGTCGTAACGCCGTATTTCGTTGACCGTCATCTAGCTAGTTTACCAATAGTTAGATTGGTCCTTAGTTAGCTAACTATAGGCTGAGTCAGTTATTATACAGCTATAGATCGAACTCGAAGGATGGTCGAAATTCAAGAGCAGATGCTCATAGACAAGTTGACTAATTAACAATGTCATTTGCAGAGGAAGTACCAGATTCCGATCAAACCTCCACCGTTGACCCTTACCAGCGCCTCCAGATTCGACCCAATCCGGACGGAAGCATCACGCGCAACTTCAACTTTTCGGAGTTTTCTCTAGATGTGCCACCATCATCTGATCCCAAGCTTCCGGTTCTCTCCAAAGACATCCCAATCAACCAATCAAACAACACCTGGCTTCGACTGTACCTCCCCCGCCACGTACTGGATCGGCAGCCCTCAACAACTTCACCAACCAGGCTTCCTATCGTCGTGTTTTACCACGGCGGAGGTTTCATACTCGTCAGTGCTGCCTCAAAAGGCAGCCATGATTTCTGTTTCAACTTTGCAGCGGACGTCCCCATAGTCATCGCATCCGTCGAGTACAGGTTAGCTCCCGAGCACCGGCTGCCGGCGGCGTATGATGACGCATTGGAGGCGCTGCAGTGGATCAAAACTAGCCAAGATGATTGGTTGAGAGACCACGCTGACCTCTCCAATTGTTTCCTAATGGGAATGAGCGCTGGGGCTAACATAGCCTACCATGCAGGACTACGTGTGGCTGCTGAGGGCGTGGACCTTCTCCACCCGTTAAAGATCAGAGGGCTGATATTTTCGCAACCATTCTTCGGTGGAATCCGAAGGACTGACTCTGAAATGAGATTGGTGAACGACCCTATTATAGTGCCAAGTGTTACTGATCTAATTGTAGTTGAAACAGGAAAGAAAACAGAGTATGTAGACAACAAAGTAAAAACAGAGGATTTTGTGCAGTTGACGTACACTGCTTTTCTCTTGGTCTTTTATTTATAATGAAAACAGAACAGAAAGGAAACTACATTCATGGAGATCATGGCAACGTCCTACAACGTTTCAAGCTCACGATTTCCACTTCCTAACAAACTTAACAGAACACCTAGAGACTCGGTCAATAGCAGACCTTAAACATAAACCTATCTTTAACAGACCTAAATTAAGTACACGAGCTTAATCAACAAATCTCCCCCTTAAGCTCGATTCTTCATGTTGATTGGAACAACACCAATCTCCTGACGCATCTCAATGAATTTGTTTCGAACCAACGCTTTTGTCAGAATGTCTGCAAGTTGCTCGTTGGTGCTGACGTGATGAACCTCCATCCTCCTGCTCTCAATGCACTCACGAATGTAGTGGAACTTTGTGTCGATGTGCTTACTCCTTCCGTGATACACCGGATTCTTGCTAAGATCTATTGCAGACTTGTTATCCACAAGCAGCTTGAAAACTTGTTCTTCTGTTCCAATGAGTTCTCCAATCAACCTGCTGATCCAGACACCTTGACATGCTGCACTTACAGCTGCTATGTACTCGGCTTCACATGAGGACAGTGCTACCACCTTTTGTTTTTGTGAAGACCAAGTGACAATATTGTCTCCAATGAAGAAAGCAATTCCAGAGGTGCTTTTTCGATCATCTTTGTCTCCAGCAAAGTCACTGTCACTATAACCAACAAGCTCGGTTCTGCTCCCACTTGACTTGTAATGGCATCCATAATTCAATGTACCTTGAATATACCTTAAGATTTGCTTAACGGCTGCCCAGTGATGAGTGGATGGTGCCTCCATGAAGCGACTTGTCAAAGCTACTGCGTATGCAATGTCTGGTCGTGTGTTGAGAAGATATCTAAGACTTCCGATCACGCTCCGATATACAGTTGCATTTACAGCTGCACTTCCATCCTGCTTTCTCAGTCGTAGTCTGTTCTCCATGGGAGTATGACATGAGTTGCATCCACTCATTCCAGCAAGCTCCAGAATTTTTGCTGCATAAGCACTTTGGTTCATGGTTATCTCTCCATCCTTTTGGTGTACCTCGATTCCCAGATAGTAGCTGAGAAGTCCAAGATCACTCATTCTGAACACATTCTTCATCTGAGCCTTGAATTCTTCAATTTCTTTTACACTAGTTCCAGTGATGATTAAATCATCCACATATACTCCAACGAGTAGGAACTGGTTTTGGTTACCTCTACGATACACTGCATGCTCCAATTGACACCTTGTAAAGCCAAGAGAGTTGAGGGACACATCCAACTTTGAGTTCCATGCACGTGGAGCTTGTTTGAGCCCGTACAAAGCCTTTCGGAGTTTGAGCACTTTACCTCCATTTTCTCCGTCGATGAAACCAGGTGGTTGTTGTACGTAGACGTCCTCTGCAAGATCTCCATTCAAGAAGACTGACTTGACATCCATGTGGTGTACCTCCCATCTTCCATGTGCAGCTAGGGCTAGAAGTAACCGGACTGTCTCTATTCTGGCCACCGGAGCAAATACCTCTTCAAAATCCACCCCGTATCGTTGGGCGTAACCTTTCGCCACGAGTCTGGCTTTGTGCTTGACAACGTTGCCTTGCGGGTCTCTTTTCACCTTGAATACCCATTTCAGTCCAATGGCTTGATGGTTTGCTGGAAGTGACACAGGTTCCCATGTTTTGTTTTCGACGATCGACTCCATTTCTTCCTCCATGGCTGTCCTCCATGCTGCATTTGAGAGAGCCTCTTCAACACTTGCTGGCTCCTCCACTGCCACAAGGCATTGTTCACCAGCTTCTCCAGTGGTAACTTCTCTGGTGACGTTGTAAACATCTGAAACCAGTCGATATCGTCGAGGTTCTGAACTGGTGTTCATATCATCTTCGTGTGTGGGTGGTGTTACCCACTGAGTCTCCATGGAAGTTGTTTCAGGTGTCTGTGGTTCCACCTTCTCTACAATCGGTTCTGGTGATGGGATGTTGCTCTCCTCTGTGGAATAGACTACGGTGAATGTAGGCCTTTGTTCCGTTCCCATCATGCTGTCTGATTGCTCCCATTTCCAAGCTCGGCTCTCTTCGAACAAAACATCCCTCGTAACATGCATCCGCTTTCCAACTGGATCATATACACGGTAGGCTTTCGCACCATCTTCATAACCAGTGAAGATTCCCATAAGTGACCGATCACTTAATTTGTCAATGTTTGGACCTAGCTTCTTCACATGAGCCACACAACCAAAAGTCCTTAAGTGACGCACATTTGGTTTCCACTTGTGCCAAGCCTCGTAGGGTGTCACTCCATCTAAACTCCTCGTAGGTACCCTATTGAGAATGTACACAGCTGTCTTCACTGCTTCACCCCAAAAACACCCTGGCACTGACATAGTTTTCATGAGGCACCTTGCCGTTTCAACCACCATTTGATTGCGCCTCTCTACTACCCCATTTTGTTGTGGTGAGTAGCCTGCGGTGGTGTTATGCTTGATCCCATTCATCTCACAAAACTCAGCGAATTTGCTAGAGTTGAATTCTCCACCCCGATCCGAGCGAAATGCACGTAGTTTGCATTCCTGTCCCATTTCAGCTATTGCCTTGATCTTCTTAAAGCACCGCAATGCTTCGTTCTTCGTTGCAAGGAGATCAATCCACATATAACGAGTGCAATCATCAACTACGAGTAAGAAATACCTCTTTCCTCCAGCGGTCGAGGGCGTGATCGGTCCACAGAGGTCACTGTGTACTAGCTCCAGAGGCTTCTTCGCACGGTAGTTTGAGGTTTGAGGAAAAGGATTTCTATGTTGCTTTCCAATGGTGCATCCATCACACAGCTCTTCCACATGCTTGATGAATGGAATTCCTTTGACCATCTGATTCTTTGAAAGGCTGTGGAGTGCTCGGAAATGGAGATGGCCAAAACGAGCATGCCATAACCATGCTTCATCATCTTTCTTTAGCAATAAGCTCACAGGATTCACAAGGTTGAGCTGTAATGTGTATAGCCGATTACGTGTTCGTCTAACTCGAGCTAGTACCTTTCGAGTTCGATCAAAAATGCATAGAGCTCCTCCTTCAATGACAATCTTGCATCCATTCTCATCAAGTTGTCCAACTGAGATGATGTTGCTACACAAGCTTGGAATATAATAGACACCTGAGAGAATACGATGGTTACCAGTGTGGCACTGGAACAACACAGTACCTCTACCACGAATCTTCACGACTGATCCATCCCCAAATCGAACTGTCCCATGCACCGTTTCATCAAGTGTTTTGAATACTATCTTGTCTCCGGTCATGTGGCTGCTAGCTCCAGTGTCGAGGTACCATATACCGTCTCCAGCATCTACAGGCACCACCTTCTCCTCATTTAGGTATACTTCTTGAGCTGTATCAACCAGTACCTCAGTCTGCACCATGAGTAGAGCAGGTTC
Source organism: Geum urbanum (assembly GCA_946800695.1). NCBI lineage: Eukaryota > Viridiplantae > Streptophyta > Magnoliopsida > Rosales > Rosaceae > Geum > Geum urbanum. The sequence continues at coordinate 46,113,116 of OX327013.1, forward strand.
ATCATCACATCCTCCCTCAGTTTGAGCTAGGTTTGCATGCTCCTGCTGTTCTCGGTCACGTTTTGCCTTGCGACACTCCTTTTTCCAGTGTCCCGGAATCCCACAGTAGTGACAGCTCCCTTTCTTTCGTTCACGGCCCCCACTGCTTGATGACCTAGCCTTGCTTCCAGTCAGTGAGATTTGCTTCGCCGGGGACCTGATCTTCCTTTCATAGCCTTCTGATGAACCTTGTCCTTTCTCACGAAAGCGTTGCCGGGATTTCCACTCCTCCTCCGTGAGAAGTAAACGACCTCCAGCAGGTGTGTGGTCCTCAAGTTCGCCACGTTCTTCCACCACTAATAGCCGGCCAGTGAGTTCTTCGATGGACAGAGTTTTTAGGTCCACAAGGGACTCTATTGCCATTGCCATTTGCTTATACTGTGTTGGCACACATCGTAGGTATTTCAGTACTGCCTTGTGCTCAGTCACCGGATCTCCTAGTACCTCCAGATCATTCATGATGGCGGTGAGTCGAATGCCAAAAGATTCCACCCCTTCGCCGTCCTTGAATGCTAGAGTTTCGAACTCCGTTCGACGTGATTGTGCCTTGGCTTGTCGAACTCGCTCTACGCCAACCCGCATAGTCTTGAGAGTATCCCAGGCTTCCTTGGCTGTTTCCTTTACTCCGAGGGTGCGAACTAGCTCTGATGGGACTGCCCGGAGTAGTGCCGACATAGCTCTTCGATCATCACGATAGTCACCTGGACCTTCCTCGATAACACCCCACAGGCCTTGCGCCTGTAGTTGCACCTTCATGAGGATTACCCAATTTGCATAGTTTGTACGAGTGAGAGTTGGGAAGTGTACTGTCCCATCGCTCTCCCTGATGACCCGCTCCACCATTCGAGTTTCTGTGCCTTCGCCTGGTTCTGGCCCCTCCGGCGGTGGTCGAGGAGATGATGCTCCCCCTTTGTTCTTGTCTCCTGCTCCTGTTCCTCGTCCTGTCATTTTGCCGAAGCGGATCGAACACCGAACGACTACAGAGTCTTGGATTAAACACCAATGCTCTTGATACCAATTGTAGTTGAAACAGGAAAGAAAACAGAGTATGTAGACAACAAAGTAAAAACAGAGGATTTTGTGCAGTTGACGTACACTGCTTTTCTCTTGGTCTTTTATTTATAATGAAAACAGAACAGAAAGGAAACTACATTCATGGAGATCATGGCAACGTCCTACAACGTTTCAAGCTCACGATTTCCACTTCCTAACAAACTTAACAGAACACCTAGAGACTCGGTCAATAGCAGACCTTAAACATAAACCTATCTTTAACAGACCTAAATTAAGTACACGAGCTTAATCAACACTAATGTGGGAGTTGTCGTTGCCCCTCGGGGTTGACCGTGATCACGAGTATTGCAATCCGACGATCGGTGAAGTTTCTATTATGTTAGATCAAGTGAAGGCACTTGGATGGAGGGTGTTGGCGACCGGCTATGATGGAGATCCACTGATCGATCGCCTAAGGGTGCTGGTGAAGATGTTGGAGGATAACGGTGTGGAAGTGGTGAGTCATGTTAGTGAAGGAGGACATCATGGGATTCTTTCTGACAACTCCCAGGCCAAGCTTTTTTACTTGCTTGTTAAACAGTTCATGTATGCGTGAGTTGTACACTTAATTAGTATTTGTACGTTGTTCATGCCCAGAATAACGAATATTCAAGATATGTCCAAATGTTAATATTCAGTATTCATTGTGTATATCGGTTATCGAACGAGATCTCAAACTGGTGAAGCTCACTAGATGGTTGATGTTGGGCGATATCGGTGAATGATCGTTGTCGTTATTCCACAGCGGGTTCGCCGTTACTGCTAAGATTAACAGCGGTTAAGGAGAGACGGGATGACCCGCCTTCAACCCTCCGATGCCTAAGTCAGAATCAATATACAAGTTAAGCAGAATAACGGCGTAATAGGAGAAAGAGTGCGTACCATTTAATGCTGAGTTGACTGATATATATTAGTGGTTGGAGGTTGAACTACTCCTCTACTTTCGATGTGGGACTGGTGCGTATGTTCTTTTGCTGGGGTGTTGTCTGACCGGTCTTGGCATTGGCGCGTGAGCGTTATCCTTATCGAAGTTCAGGCGGTTTTGGTCACCGAAGTTTGGGCCCTCCCGGTGGTGGTTCCTGTCACGGTGGCGGTGAGACACAATTATAGCTTTATATTTAAGTCGTCTAAGCACGTACCCAGGTGATTTAGCCAGGTATATGTACAAGTCCCCCAACTTGCTCAGCCAAGGAGATCAACCTTGGTTGGCGAGTTGAAAAGAAGTGATACCGGTGCGATCACCGGGACGTGCTTAGCGGCGATGTTTACCTTTGTTAGGAGCCGGGTATCATGCCATACAGTCCCCCAACTGGGCGACCTAGGTTGAGAACCTTGGCCGTGGGCGCTCCTGTACCTGCATGTGCCATATTTGATAGGTTAGGGGCGAGATCGGTGAGTAGCAAGTTGACCGCTCTGCCACGGTACTTCGTGTAATGGTAACTATTTATCTTTTATTGTTTGAGCTCTCTTCAGTTTGTATCGACCGGGGGGGGGGGGGGTGATCGGTGGTCGCACACCAACCAAAAATAATACCCTATTCAGTATATACTTAAGATTAATGCAATATAGTGCAGATAGGGATCGATCCACAGGGAAAAGTAGACTCTATACTCTAAACACAAACTAAGACGCGAAAATAAGAAATCTGACAGACTCGACCACTGGACGAAAACGTAATTAATTAAAATACCTAGACTAAACCAAAAATCACAAAATTTATACAGGACAGACTAGACACAGTGGCGGACAACCACACAAAATTTCAATGTAATCGGAGTTGTTTTGAATGTTGAAATAAATTATATAAACTAGACTACGAACTGAAAACAGTACAGTAAAACAACGATTTAATCAAAGTAAGAGATCGTTAGAAACTTCTCTCCACCCTAGACAATTCCAATCTACCCCAATCAATTCACATAACCTCAAATGAATGTTTCTCATGCATACGCTGTGATTAAGTCGCATACACCTTACACCCTCGTGTTTGACATGTTAAACCGGTTGATGTACCCTAGCTTAACTTGATCTTAACTTAAGAGATATGGTACTTCTTCGATCGGTCCAAAATCAACTTAAACTAAGTCATTACGATCTGTAGGATGTTTGAGAAAACAACAAGACTTCTAGAGCTACTATGGATGAGTGCCCTTGCATCACCTTGGAACTAATTCACACAACGTATTAGGCTGTTCATCTCTATAGAATATGCACTGATTGATCGTCACCTACACATTCAAGATAATAGATCCTAACATACACATCTAAGTTTCGAACCAAAGACACATATGCAAGAAATCATACGGTGATAAAATAGTGAATAAATTCTCATCAAAAAGTTATGTAAATCACTGGGGTTCAAGATCAAAACATGTCTAGGGCTTCGATTAGCCCCTAACAAATAAAGTTTAGCTCCTCATGCTAACCATGGGAGCTAAAGAAAAATATAGAGGAGAGAAAAATACAACCATAAGGTGTTGATGATCTTCCTCTGAAATTTCTCTCCTCCTCTCTTCTTTTTCTTTTTTTCTTCTTCTCCCCTCTTCTGGCCGTGAGCCTCCCTGCTCCTCTTTTTTTCTTCTTCTAAAACTCTCCGTACGTTCTCTTTGTTTCAGCTAAATACCTATATATATATATATGTGCAGCACCCCCCGTACGTTTCCTTCCCTTTATTTAATTGATCTTCTCCTTTTCATTCTCTTCACGTCTCTTTCTCTCTGCACATCTAGTTAATTCCCATCACTCTCCAACTCTTCCTGGAATCACAACCCAACGTACGTTTCTCTCTCCCTCTTCAACCTGGTCTGCAATAAATATATATGTGCAGCCTTCTTTCATTATCTTCTCCTCGTTGGACTAGGAAAACCCTTTTTAATTCATTTTTCTCAGTAAACCTATAAAACAAATAAACATTATTAAAATACTGAAAACATAACAAAAGACACTAAATATAAGGTAATATTAAACATAGAAACGTTGCATAAATATGCACCTATCAGAATACCTCACACTTAGCTTTTGCTAGTCCTCGAGCAAAACACTAAACTATGACTCAAAAACACAAACACACTATGTACAGACACAACTCTAATGCCCTCACAAATTTGTCTCAGCAATCTTCCAAATATCACAACAGCAAGATCAAATCTCCTATATTTCACAAAGTTCTAATGGTTAAATTCAATGCATAGTAACTATGTAACATGTAGGACAAAGACATAATCATGGTGAAAAACTGTAGCATGCAACAAACAAATCAAGAACCAACCTCACAAGATAAACTCTCAAAGTGTTTCACTCATATGCATTTAAGGTAGTCACTCAATTCAAATGCTTGCCAAATGGACCGAACCATATGCTCAACTCTTGTGACTAATCTCCACAGATCACAGACTGTCATCTTAAGAATCAAAAGGGCTTTAAAGGTTGTAATGAGGCTAAGTTTAAGGCAATGGAAATATTTAGGATATGTGATGATACAATATTCTCCCCATACTAGGCCAAGATCCCCCAATTTCACCAAAGTCACCATGGTTTTTCATCTCCCTGAGCTTTGCAACAGGACAAACGCCAAATTTTCTTTGTTGGGCATTCACTTCATATCATACTCCAAATTACAAATATAGGGGACATTAATTCAGAAATCTTTATTGCCTTCGAGAGTTGATATGACCAAAACATGCATCAAATAAACACTTAACACATAATTCAACCATATACAATTTAAAACCCTATAGATGTAGTATTTTGAGCAAGTAGGGATCGTTCTAACCGGGGATTGAAGGGTGTATGCAATTCTTGTGTAGTAAAAGGGGGGTATAAAAGAGTTGTTTTTAATTACCTAATTTATTTACTAGAAACGTCTCAAACATAGCACATAATCCTATGACTCTAACATGCATTGACTCATAGACAAGCAACACATATGAGACCCAAAAACACATACCATATTTGAAACAAAAAGAAAACCTAATTAATTATATACAAGTGATCAACTTAATCCATAATCTAACTCATTTATTAACACATGCAAATAACAACACTACCGAAATCCCATAACCCTAAATTTCAATTAAACATGCATAATTCATATTTTGTGCTAGGCATCCCCTAAACACCATTGATCTAGACTAGGAATCCCCTAAATCAAAACCAAAGCATTAAGAACCAATTAAATTCATGCAAATTGAAATCTAGAATAAGGAACACATGGAAAAGTTATTGAAATTTACGTATGTAATAAAACCGAAATACAATCATCCAAAACACACAAACAAGTTTCATGAACAAAAAGAGACTACGGAGTAAAGAGATCATTGTTACACTTTTATATCTTCGGAATACCCTATTGATACTCAAGAGAACTCGACTTCTTTGGTGGATGACGTTCGGAATCCCCTATGCGTCGGTGGAAGAAGAGATGTGGCGTTATGATGGCGTAGTCGGCTTCTTGAGGATGTCGGCTTAATTTGTGGGGAGGAGGAGAGTATTTGGCAGAGCTTAGGCTATAGAATAAGTGATCATTCGTTTTGAGGCCGAGCCTCTTGTATTTATAGGCTCACAAGAATCATTCTCCTCCTAGAATAAGGTTTTCCTTCTATTTTCGGGCAGATCTGGCAGTCTGTAAAGATTTGCACTTTCCCGGAGTTGTAGATATCCAAAAATTATGATTTTGGTGTCGTTGGAAAGAAGACTCAAATATCTTTCCAACCATAGGTTAATAGCCTCTTAAATCCTCCTGGTTCGTTCCCAGTTGTCGTTCGAAGTTGGCCTATCTGCACAGGCAGATTCTGCTTTCCTTATTCTTCATGATTTCCTTCTTCTTTTGACTTTGGGAATCCTTTTCCTACCAAATCTTGATCTCCACGAAATTGGCTGATTGGATCTTCATATTTGGGCTATCTAAATGGTCTTCTAATTAATTGGACCCATTTTCATTTGTTCTTCTTCAAGATCCTTCCGGAAGCTTTCAAATCCTAGTCAACATAGGAAAGGTTTTCCTAGTCAACCAATGATTTCTTTTTCTCTTCAATTTTTCTTCTTTCTTCCTTGGAATTTCGAACCAATTTCATTTCTCCCTTATTTTGTTGCGTTTTGCGTGCTTGTAGACTCCTTTACTCCGTCTCTTTTGGTCAACACCTGATATTAACAAAATAAGTTAAAACTAATAAAACTAAGCAATTATCAAAGTAAAAATGTAGAGAAAACACATTAATTAATACGCCTAAAATGCGTAGATCAAATCCCCCACACTTAAACTTTGCTAGTCCCTTAGCAAATACTAAATTAAACTAAGACTCAAAATTTTTCAACAAAAATACTACTAAGCCCTTAAACAAATGAATTTCGAAAATTTCATGAAAATTCACAAAATTAAAGCACAAGGAATTCAAGAGTTAATAAAAACATTCTCATGCATGAACAAGTAAGACTTAGAAGAAAACAATGGTGATTGATAAGCTATGCATGCACTAGAAAAGTTCAAAATCCTCACATGGATGCACTCATCATCTTTTCACTCATGAAAAAGGGGTATTCACTCAAGATATATCGAAGAATAAACAAAATACCTCATGAATAAAAACAATTACTTGCACAAATGAACCCAAACCATATGCTTACTCATGCGATTAACTCCACAGATCAAAGGCTACTCATCTTAAGGATCTTAAAGGACTTTAGAGAGGTTGTAATGGGGCTAAGGCTAAGGCATTCGAAATTTAGATAAGTGGTGGTGTAAAAACGTTCCAAAGACTTAGTATAGCTCCATCATCTTGTTAAATTTCGTGCTCCATCTTCTTCCCCACGTTACCAGTGTCAAACTTTAAGCACAAGGGCCATATTTCATCTTATTGGACCCAGACTTCATTCTAATCTTCCTTTGAACTTTGTGAACAGGACAAAGGCCATATTTCTTCACTATTGGGCCTTCAATTTAATGCAACCTCCAAATCCACAAATATGGGGGACATTAATCCAAACTTGAACATTAAAAATCTATTGCCAGAGAGCTTTACAACTTTTTTTCTTTTTCTTTTCATGCTCCCGATTTTTCTTCTTGTTTTTTTTTCTTCGGCAACTACTCTTTCTTTTCTCTTGTTGGACAAGTCTATCCTCATACACACATATTTCCGTCATCTTCACACCATCTCCATGTCTCTAGCTTTGAAAATTCTCACCAAGTCTTTAGAACAAGGGTAAGGAAAATCTACACTAGGTTAAGTGTTTAGATATATATGGTGATGAAAGAAAAGCAAATTGTGGGCTCAAAATGGTTGACTAAGGGGGTCGCAACTCGTGCGCACAAATGTGACACATAGCAAGTTAGCAAAAGTGGTGGTAAATCCTAAGTGCCTTTAATCATATCCAAAATCAGAGTATGTATTGACTATAAGCTTTGAAAATCAACATGAGCAAGTTCTAGCAATCTCTAGTTCATTAAAAACTATGGCAAGCAATCATATGAGGCATGTTTACATTTTTGAGACTAAAATATTAAATATGTCGAAATTTTCACTCAGAAATCATGGATTTAGCTCAAAGTCTCACATAGGTTCAAATGATTTAAACTTATTCTAGCATGCGAAATTCTGTACCAAGTTTTACAATCTATATCTACTACATGTCAATGCAATCAAAACATCTATATTAACAAAAGAATTCCATAAAAATATGTAATATGAAAGCCATGAACTCGAAATTGTCTCAGAAAAATATCATCATAGACGAGTTAAGGGCATCCTAAGACTCTGAAAAATACTAGAATACACTCAAAAACTACCTAAAATTTTTGAAAACTAAAAACCCACGAAAATTAAATAAAAATCATTTTTTTTAGGGCATCATCCGCAGGAAAGTTTCATTGTCCGCCCGATTTTTACAATTTATGACTCAAATAAGTTGTAAACCCCTCCCCCACACTTAAATCCTACATTGTCCTCAATGTAACAAAGTAAAAGCATAGAATCAAGCATGGAGAAGAAAATTTACCAAAAATATCTAACTAATTAACATACTAACAAGCTAATTAATAAAGAGGAAGGGAAAAGAAAGCAAATCTGAGCGTCGATCCTCCATTGGGTTGCCTCCCAACAAGCGCTTATTTTTTAATGTCTTACAGCCTAGACATGATGCTTCATTTATGCTCTTGGAACAGCCTGATCTTGAAGGTGCATCTCCTCCATTTGTTCTTTCCACTTTGCAGCTTAATGTTCTGACCTCCGTGTCTTTAAACTAGAATTCCGAACGATGTAGAGCTCAGAAATTCGTGATCTTTATATGACTGAAAACTAGACGTCTCGAGCTTTCCATTCATATAAAGAATTCGTGCTAACTTCAAACGAGCTGAAAGTTATGACTTTTCAAAGTTGACTGTTCTATTTTGGACAGAAGCTGCGAATTATGAAAACACTTGGAGCACGTTCCTCCGTCGTATCCTTCAAAACTCAACAAACATAAAATCCAATACAAATGCATGAAATGCAATGATGAATATGATTCAAGATGATGCAATTATGTAATGCATGAATGAATGAATGATATGCAAAGATGCTTGACTATTCTAAATATTCACAAAAATCGAGCAACCTGAGCATGACTATTTGAATAATTTCTCTAGAATTAATCACATATTGGAACTAGCTGAAATTTTACATGAAAAGACTAGACACAAATACAAATACTTCATAAAAGTTTCAGAATTTTCCGAGACGTGTAACTATATCAGATAAATCACACAAAACAGCCTATTGCTCAGCTCTGAATTTATACTATACATATAACACATATGCAACGAAAATACTAAGGCACAATATACTAGAAACATGAATGCACATGATATATAATAAGAATGAATGCAAATGATGCAGAAATATAGTAACTAATGAGAAATCTAAGTATATAAACACACAAAATTTGTTTTGCACGTTGGACATGTTCTTAGGGCACCTTTCACACAATGTCACACTTCGATTTACCATGTATCACACATTTACTTAATGAGAATTAACTAAATGCATCAAACAAGATCAACCTAGATGATAAAATGGTGTGAATGCATAAGAGAAAATGGTTAGGACCTGCAGAAAACATCCAAGTTACGTGAACAATCATGAATAGAATGACTCGTCCATTGGTCTCATGTCCCTAACTTCACTTAGGTTAGGGTACCCGGTGATGAAATCCGAGCATCATGAAACCGCAGGGGAGTTAATGCAACTAAGTACCTGCAACGTTGGAAAGTCCTTTACATGTTCAAACAATTTTCGAGATTTTTAGCACACATGTCTCAAATTGATTTCGCCAAAAATTTACAAAGATTACAAGACATTGATTTTTTAGTCTTTCCAAGGACGTGCGACCCGTGCGATAAAGTATGAATTCTCAATTGTTCAGCCTTGGTTCAATCGAAAAACATGGCCAGTTGGGGATAGAGATAACGCGAGAGGCAGGACTAATTTCGACAATACACCCCGAGGCTAACCGGGCCAATGGTATATACTCTATTGGTGTAAGTATTTCTTAGATCCAGAACCTGTCACCAGTCATAACCCGTTTCTAGACACCATGTCCGACATTCAGCCAAACTTTCAAAAATTCACACTCCCTCATAGTTCTTGTAGACTCCGCCCTCAACCTTATGTGTAAAACATAAGGGGTTAAGGAGATAAACAAGAAAAAGAGGCACCATCTATTCCAAGGAGTGAGACCTAATTAATCAAGCATGTAATCAATGTAAATCTAAGACTATCCTTTAACATGCTTAACAATTATTAGATATATATATACAAACACCGATTAATATTTACAAAAATTAAAATTTACACTAACATTTATTCACATGTATTTATTTACGAAAAATTAAATCAATTAGGGCACATATACAAGGCATCGAAAATTTTTGTAAGTAAAATTAGCATATAAAAATTCCTGAAAAAGAAAATGGTTAGTAATGTGCACAAGTATAAATTTACATATATACACACAAAAATCACAAACAATTAACAATCCCCGGCAACGGCGCCAAAAATTGATATGACCAAAACATGCATCAAATAAACACTTAACACATAATTCAACCATATACAATTTAAAACCCTATAGATGTAGTATTTTGAGCAAGTAGGGATCGTTCTAACCGGGGATTGAAGGGTGTATGCAATTCTTGTGTAGTAAAAGGGGGGTATAAAAGAGTTGTTTTTAATTACCTAATTTATTTACTAGAAACGTCTCAAACATAGCACATAATCCTATGACTCTAACATGCATTGACTCATAGACAAGCAACACATATGAGACCCAAAAACACATACCATATTTGAAACAAAAAGAAAACCTAATTAATTATATACAAGTGATCAACTTAATCCATAATCTAACTCATTTATTAACACATGCAAATAACAACACTACCGAAATCCCATAACCCTAAATTTCAATTAAACATGCATAATTCATATTTTGTGCTAGGCATCCCCTAAACACCATTGATCTAGACTAGGAATCCCCTAAATCAAAACCAAAGCATTAAGAACCAATTAACTTCATGCAAATTGAAATCTAGAATAAGGAACACATGGAAAAGTTATTGAAATTTACGTATGTAATAAAACCGAAATACAATCATCCAAAACACACAAACAAGTTTCATGAACAAAAAGAGACTACGGAGTAAAGAGATCATTGTTACACTTTTATATCTTCGGAATCCCCTATTGATACTCAAGAGAACTCGACTTCTTTGGTGGATGACGTTCGGAATCCCCTATGCGTCGGTGGAAGAAGAGATGTGGCGTTATGATGGCGTAGTCGGCTTCTTGAGGATGTCGGCTTAATTTGTGGGGAGGAGGAGAGTATTTGGCAGAGCTTAGGCTATAGAATAAGTGATCATTCGTTTTGAGGCCGAGCCTCTTGTATTTATAGGCTCACAAGAATCATTCTCCTCCTAGAATAAGGTTTTCCTTCTATTTTCGGGCAGATCTGGCAGTCTGTAAAGATTTGCACTTTCCCGGAGTTGTAGATATCCAAAAATTATGATTTTGGTGTCGTTGGAAAGAAGACTCAAATATCTTTCCAACCATAGGTTAATAGCCTCTTAAATCCTCCTGGTTCGTTCCCAGTTGTCGTTCGAAGTTGGCCTATCTGCACAGGCAGATTCTGCTTTCCTTATTCTTCATGATTTCCTTCTTCTTTTGACTTTGGGAATCCTTTTCCTACCAAATCTTGATCTCCACGAAATTGGCTGATTGGATCTTCATATTTGGGCTATCTAAATGGTCTTCTAATTAATTGGACCCATTTTCATTTGTTCTTCTTCAAGATCCTTCCGGAAGCTTTCAAATCCTAGTCAACATAGGAAAGGTTTTCCTAGTCAACCAATGATTTCTTTTTCTCTTCAATTTTTCTTCTTTCTTCCTTGGAATTTCGAACCAATTTCATTTCTCCCTTATTTTGTTGCGTTTTGCGTGCTTGTAGACTCCTTTACTCCGTCTCTTTTGGTCAACACCTGATATTAACAAAATAAGTTAAAACTAATAAAACTAAGCAATTATCAAAGTAAAAATGTAGAGAAAACACATTAATTAATACGCCTAAAATGCGTAGATCAAGAGTACACTGTTTTTTTTTCTCTCTCTTTTTTCTCGAAATGTTTTTTTTTGTTTTTGTTTTTTGTTTTTGTTTTTTGTTTTTTGTTTTTTATAAGGCACTTGCATCTTATTATGCAGTCTGAACAAGTCTTTCCCAATACAAATACATCAAGCCACCCATCTTCCAACTCAACAAACAAAGTAACACATCCCCTCTTGTCGACATTACTTCACATAAAGTCATGGCCAGTAACAAAGGGTAAAGAAGTCCTACACTAGGTTAAGTGTTTAGATATCCCTGGGTTATAAAAGAAAGGCTAGATGTAGGCTCAAAATGGATACTCTAAAGGGTCTCAACTTGTGAGAACAAATCATAGGGACACATGGCAATATAGCAAAGTGGTGGAACATCCTAAATGCCTTTATCATCTTCTCAATCAGAACAAATAGTGACAATAAGCTTTGACAAGTACAAGAGCGAGTTCTAGTAATCTCTAGAGTCCATTAACTTAATCTGCAGCAAGCACTTTAAACACTCAAGAAAGAAAGTATTCAATTCAGGCTCAATCGCTCACATGTAAAATGATTCTCAACTTGTTTAAACATGCAAATAATCTGTACCATGTTAACTTATTTCTATATCCACTACATATTCGCATACTCACCATGCATCAAAATTAACCGAAGAAACTTAAATCATATAGGCACAATTAATCTCATAGTCACAACATAAGAAGATATAGAATCATCATTGACTTTGTTACGGGCATCCTAAGACTCTTATTTTTGGTATTTTCTTGACATTTTTTACTTTTGTATTTTGTTTTATCAAAAAGGACTCAAAAACACACAAAAGACCAAAAGAAAACACTAAAAACTGACAATAGACTTTGATCTGACTCGCATATTTTCTACAGAATTAACCACATATCCGATTGATATGAAATTTTGTAAGCATAAACTAGACATATAAAAACACGTTCCCTCAAAATTTCAGAATTTTCTGAGACCTCTAACTATGTGAAATAATTCATACAAAACAGGATATTGCCCAGTTTCGAAATAACACTAAAAAAACGAAAAATTTATACATAGACGCTAATGATATGCTATAAACCCCACCCCACACTTGAAATTTGCATTTTCCTCAATGTAAAACAAAACTAAAACATACAATACATCAAACAAGCATGGAATAAGACACATAACACATCACAAATCACACTAACATGGAGAAAAATAAAGAAAAAGAGAAGGGATAAGAATTCAAATCTGGCAGCCAAGCTTCTCCATCAACATGGGTTGCCTCCCAAGTAGCGCTAAGTTTAACGTCCTCAGCCAGACATCTTCAAAACCATCAGGTGGTTGTGGTCTTGGCTCGATCAAGTGCTTGGTCCTTAACAATGATGTCATATGAGCTCTACCAAGCAACTTGGATACCCTTGGACTCCTACACACACAAGACTCTAAGTGTCTTCTTTCTTTCTTCTTCTTTATCCAAAGCCTCCTCCTCTTGAGTCCAACAAACAAGGTAAAGAGAATATCCTTGTTGGACATATGGTGATCAGGTACCACCATCTCAATATGCTCCAAAATATAAGGGGGCTCGGTAAGTAAATCCTCAAACTCAAGTGTTTCTTCGGTGCAAGGAACATGTGTGGAACTTGAGTTTGGCATTGATAGCTCATGTGGTTGTTCATGTAGTGGCAGCACCATCTCAATATAAGGAATTTCGATGGACTCCTCCTCAAGGAATTCACATATCTCATCATCATCCAAGAATGCATCCCCTTCTTCCATTGCAATTCCAGCCCCAGTAGTCAAATCCGCAGACCTATATTCAAGAAGAGCTTCGAGCTCATCCAATTCTTGCTTGATTGGCTTCCATTCTTCAATTTTTGGCTGACTTGATCCAAGCACTGTCTCCAAAATATCCTCATTCTCATTCACCGAGTGCTGCATAAATTCCTGCATAAAATTATCAAATGTATCAATAGAAAAACAGGAATACAAGTCCCTATCACTAGGATGATTCATAGCATCAAAGATATTAAAACGTATTTTCTCCCCATCCACTTTCATGGAGAGGGTACCACTGTAGCAATCAATTTTGGTCCTTGCTGTCCGTAGGAATGGACGACCAAGTATCAATGGTAATTCAGAAGGTTGAGGCTCTGCCTCCATTTCCAGTACAAAGAAATCAGCTGGAAAGATCAATTTGCCCACCTGCACAAGAACATCCTCAACAAAACCTCGAGGGTAGCAGTTAGATCTATCAGCTAATTTAATAGTAACACCAGTTTGCTGAAGTGCACCAATATTTAAAGTTTCATAAACTGAATAAGGCATAAGATTTATCGATGCACCTAAGTCTAATAAAGCTCCTGTAAATTTAGTGTTACCGATTGTACATGGGACGGTGAAACGTCCCGGATCCCCCATTTTGGGTGGTAGCTTCCTTTGTAACACAGCAGATACTTTCTCACTCAGCGCTACCGTCTTGGTCCCTGTAAACTTCCTCTTCATGGTACAAAGCTCCTTGAGGAACTTTGCATACTTCGGTACTTGCTTGATTGCATCAAGTAAAGGAATGTTTACTTGGACTTTCCGGAATGTGTCCAAAATCTCTTGCTCCGCTATGTCATTGTTTTTCTTCCTGAACCTGCTAGGAAAGGGTGCATCAAATGGAATAGAAGAGGAAGGGCTAGAAATTATTTTACCTGATTTTTTTCCTCCGAAATTCTTCTGCCCAGGTGCCCCTTTCGAATCCTCTGTGTTTTGCTGTAGTGGGGGAAAAGGTAGCACCTGTTCTAGGACTGGTTCATCCTTTTCCAAAGACTTTTTAGTAGGCTTTTAAACCTCTGTAATCACTCTTCCATTCCTCAATGTAATCACATTGGCTTCATGATTGGCCCCTCTTGGATTCTGCACAACTTTACCTGGAAGGGTGCCCTGTTCTCTAGTAGACATTTGTTGTTCCATGTTGTTCATCCGTTTCTCTAGTATTTGGAATGCCTTGGTAGAGTCTCTGTTATGAACCTCTATTCCCTCAAGCTTGGCCATGATGGCAGCTAAAGCGGAATCTGGTACTGAGGGTGCTTCCTTTTGTTGCTATTGTTTCCATAGCTGAAATTCGGATGATTCCTCCACCCCGGATTGTAAGAATTTGAGTAAGGGTCATTCCTCGCTGCTCTTTGTTGTACAAAGTTCACCTGCTCTTCTTCAGGAATAAATGGACAAGATTCGTTAGTGTGATCTGACATAGAGCATACAAAACATACCTGAGCAATGGACGAGGATGACGTTGTTTGGCTTTTGATAGCACTGGCGATGGAGTCTAGCTTCTTCTCCAATGCTTGGATTCTCTTGTCCATACTTGGGTCTGCAGTGACCTCATACACAGCTTGTTGCTTCTTGCTTGCTAAGGTTCTTTCCCTTGTATAGAACTGCTTGGTGTTTTCAGCCAATTTCTCAATAATGTCATGGGCCTGCTGTCCTGTTTGATACATGAACATACCTCCACATGCAGAGTCCACCCTTGTTTTGTTGGCCGGTTCTAGACCTTCATAAAAGAAAGTCATTCTATCTTCAAGATCATACCCATGATGTGGGCATTTCCTTAACAGTTCTTTGAAATGACTCCATGCTTCATGTAACATGTCTCCATCTTTCTGGATGAAGCTATGGATCTCCTTCTTCATCTGTTTCATCTTCTGGGCAGAGAAGTATTCTTTCATAAATGCTACCTTCATCTCCTCCCATGAGGTGATAGACCTGGAAGTCAAAGAATTGAACCACATCTTTGCTCCATCCTTCACAGAAAACGGAAACAAAAATTAGCTTTAACACATTAGTTTCAACATTTTGTAAATTTTGTGTAGAAGCTAAAGCCTCAATTTCAGCCAGATGCTGTTGAGGATCCTCAGAAAATGTCCCCCTAAAATGTGGGAGAGCTGAAAGTAAAGCAGGGGGTACAGAATAAGTGCCAAGAGCTGGCAGTAAAATAGGTGATGAGTTTCCATTTGCACTCGATACAAAGGAATTCATCAACATCCTTGGTTGTTGCTCCCCCATTGTAGAAGCTGGTGATGATGGTATATCCTCTTCTGATTCTGAACTTGTCTCTACTGTTATCTCAGGATCCAATAACGTACTTGGACCTCCAATCTCCAGTGTTGCTTGCCTTTGTTGCTTTCGGTTCGCCCTTGCGGAGCGTTCAATCTCAAGATTTGTCTCTAAAAGTTCAGTTTTTCTTGAACGCCTAGTCTGCATGCACTAAGACACGTTAACTAAAAGAAACAATAAAAATGAAATTTAAAGAAAAACCTGAAAATTGAAAACAGCTCTTCGATGGATCGAAGCTGCTCTCAAGACACCTACAAAGCAGAAAACAGAAAAACAAAGTTAGTTTTAGAATATAAAGAACTCGCTTCTCCCCGGCAACGGCGCCAAAATTTGATCGGTGGTCGCACACCAACCAAAAATAATACCCTATTCAGTATATACTTAAGATTAATGCAATATAGTGCAGATAGGGATCGATCCACATGGAAAAGTAGACTCTATACTCTAAACACAAACTAAGACGCGAAAATCAGAAATCTGACAGACTCGACCACTGGATGAAAACGTAATTAATTAAAATACCTAGACTAAACCAAAAATCACGAAATTTATACAGGACAGACTAGACACAGTGACGGAAAACCACACAAAATTTCAATGTAATCGGAGTTGTTTTGAATGTCGAAATAAATTATATAAAATAGACTACGAACTGAAAACAGTACAGTAAAACAACGATTTAATCAAAGTAAGAGATCGTTAGAAACTTCTTTCCACCCTAGACAATTCCAATCTACCCCAATCAATTCACATAACCTCAAATGAATGTTTCTCATGCATACGCTGTGATTAAGTCGCATACACCTTACACCCTCGTGCTTGACATGTTAAACCGGTTGATGTACCCTAGCTTAACTTGATCTTAACTTAAGAGATATGGTACTTCTTCGATCGGTCCAAAATCAACTTAAACTAAGTCATTACGATCTGTAGGATGTTTGAGAAAACAACAAGACTTCTAGAGCTACTATGGATGAGTGCCCTTGCATCACCTTGGAACTAATTCACACAACGTATTAGGCTGTTCATCTCTATAGAATATGCACTGATTGATCGTCACCTACACATTCAAGATAATAGATCCTAACATACACATCTAAGTTTCGAACCAAAGACACATATGCAAGAAATCATACGGTGATAAAATAGTGAATAAATTCTCATCAAAAAGTTATGTAAATCACTGGGGTTCAAGATCAAAACATGTCTAGGGCTTCGATCAACCCCTAACAAATAAAGTTTAGCTCCTCATGCTAACCATGGGAGCTAAAGAAAAATATAGAGGAGAGAAAAATACAACCATAAGATGTTGATGATCTTCCTCTGAAATTTCTCTCCTCCTCTCTTCTTTTTCTTTTTTTCTTCTTCTCCCCTCTTCTGGCCGTGAGCCTCCCTGCTCCTCTTTTTTTCTTCTTCTAAAACTCTCCGTACGTTCTCTTTGTTTCAGCTAAATACCTATATATATATGTGTGCAGCAGCCCCCCGTACGTTTCCTTCCCTTTATTTAATTGATCTTCTCCTTTTCATTCTCTTCACGTCTCTTTCTCTCTGCACATCTAGTTAATTCCCATCACTCTCCAACTCTTCCTGGAATCACAACCCAACATACGTTTCTCTCTCCCTCTTCAGCCCGGTCTGCAATAAATATATATGTGCAGCCTTCTTTCATTATCTTCTCCTCGTTGGACTAGGAAAACCCTTTTTAATTCATTTTTCTCAGTAAACCTATAAAACAAATAAACATTATTAAAATACTGAAAACATAACAAAAGACACTAAATATAAGGTAATATTAAACATAGAAACGTTGCATAAATATGCACCTATCAGGGGGGTCGCTGTTTGTTGGCGCTATGGTAGGGGAGCTCGTTTGAATTGGTAACCCTTAAGTCCCCGAGTCCGTTCCTCCTAGTGGCCAGTAACGAAGAGTGGTAAGACCGTTATTAGTGATGAAAAGTGACCAGATCGTTATCGGTGATGCCGAGTGACCAGATCGTTATTAGTGATGCAGAGTGACCAGATCGTTATCAGTGATGTAGAGTGACCAGATCGTTATCGGTGATGCAGAGTGACCAGATCGTTATCGGTGATGCAGAGTGTTTGGGGCGATATTGGTGATGCAGAGTGTCTGGGGCGATATTGGTGATGTGATACCGCCTTATGTGCTATGCGCGTTCTGTCATCGACATGGGTTTTGTTTGGCCGGTGTGGTTGGTGTATCTGCTCTGCTCATCATTAAATGCTGTCTTTTGTCGTGCTGCCATGTGTCCGTTTAGGGTGTCTCGGGGTTCCCAAACGTCCCGTCGTAGCCATAAAGTGTGATGATTACTTTTCTTTCGAGGGTCGCGCCTTTCTCGAAATGGTGCGTACCGGTTCTCGTTCCAGACCCTTCCGATTCTGGCTGCCACGTGCCATGATCCCCTGGACCGACGTGTCTGTTCCAACGGTTGCGATCTCGCCGTTTCGCCTATATATATATATCTCTGTTGTTGTTTGTACGCTTTCTTTTTTACTCTTCTTGCTCCTGAAAGATTTCATGTTTTTCTGTTGCCGGATTTTCTCGTTCTCCTCCTGCTTTCGTTGTGCTGTTGTTGCGCCACCGTTGCTTCTTTCATTCTCCCCTCCTTCCGGTAAGGAGTCGCTGCCTAATTTTTTGTCATTTTTTTGAGGTTTTGGGTTATCTTGGTTGGGGTTTAGGGTTATCTGTTTGTTGATGTGTTGTTTGGTGTTTTGGTCGATCCCCGGTTTGCCGTAGCACTTTACTATTTTTTCCTCGTTTGTGCTTCTACTTCTTCTTTCTCGTGTGTTTTTTGTTTGCCGGGGGGGGGGGGGGTATGTCGCCTGGGAAACTAGTTGCGGGCTGGCGAACCGTTTAGGTTTTGACGTTGTATGTGGCTGTTTCGTAGGTGACATGTCTTCTTCTTCTTCTCTTCACGACGCCGATATTGGTGCTGGTTCTGGTTCTCGTCATTTAGGGCTTGACGGACCTCTCCTGTGGACTCTTCGAGATGGTCAGGAGGTCGATGAGCCTGCGAAGGCGTTATCCATGGCGGAACTTGACAAGGTGAGGTCCGAGTTCCAGATCGGTCCCGGTGTGATTCTGAAGTCCCCGGCTCCCGGCGAGCAATTCTCTAGGCCACCAAGAGGCTTCATCGCTGTTGATCGCGCCCAACTTCGCTATGGTGTTCGTTTGCCTCTTCACCCGTTTCACGAGTACATTTTTGGGGAGCTGGGCTGTGCCGTGGGACAGGTGTCGCCGCTGATGCTTCAGGTATTGAGCGCGATGTTCACGCTATGGAAGCTGGCGGGCCTGGATTACCCCACCTGTAATGAGGTGTTGTACTATTTTGATGTCGCGTATTCGACGAAGAAGGGTTGTGGTGGGACGCTCTCGCTCCGTCAGCGACGAAAGAGTTCGCTGGGGCTCACTGATTTTACGAGTTAGTGTCCTCACTGGAGGGGTGAGCATTTCTTTGCTAGTGGGTGGTCGTCCTTCCCCAACAGCCGTGTGTTCCTACCCGGTTTCGTGCCCGAGGTGACGCTTTTATACCGGCGTGATTCCCGTCGTGTGTTGTTTGTGCGTTTGTTCCTTACTCGTCTTTATTTTTGTAGTTACACGTCAGTATTCTTTGTCCGCTATGGAAAAGCGGCGGTGCCATAGAGTCGAGAGGGGTTTCAGCGAGAAGTTTAAAAGTGTCTATCTTCTTGCTGATTACCGGATCATGGAGATGACCGGCCTTGCTAAGACGCCTAGTATGCTGTCCCTCTGTTTGTTTGTTTGCCTGTTTGTGTTGCTTGTTTTTGTTTGTTTATCTTCTGTTGTATCTCGGCGTTTTACCTTCTCGTCCTTGTTTTGCAGTTGGGTATAAAAACCAAAAGCGAGATCGTAAGATGTCGAGTGCCTATGGTGATATCGACGAGATCATCGCCCAGTTGGCGGAGGAGGCCGCTACCGCTAAGACGATCGATCTGGATGTGCGCTCTGGGAGGAGTCTTACCCTCTCGGAGCAGACAGACCTTCCTCCTCCCCCAGAGTCCCAGACCGACATGGTGGGGAGCAGTGTGCCCGTCCGGGTCGGGACCGCTCAGCCCGAGAGTCCTCCCCGCTCTCCTGCCCGCTTGAAGAGGAGGTCTGAAATCGAAGGCGCTCAGCCGAAGCGCCCGAAGCGGGTGGGCGAGACGCCTACTGCTCTCATCCCCGTGCTGGATGACGGGGAAGCCTCCCGAGTCACCATTGCTGTCCCGGCTAGTCGTGTTGGTGATGCTGCTGCTGAAACAGGTGATGCCGATAACCTTTGGTACTTTGATACAGAAGCTTGTCCTCTGGTTGTTGATATTGGTGCCCCTCCTTACTATCTGTTAGGCGATGTTCCTCGCGGTGAGCCCAATATTGCCGTTGATGGTAGCGTTGTTATTGCCCGCTCAAGTTCCTGGGAAGGGCCACCGCCGTACTCGGCCGAGATCCTCGCTCTTCTTCCACCTGATGTGGCTACTGTGGCCGATATTGCGAGTGGAGCTGAGCAGTGTCTGCGGTCCTTTGCCGCCTCGCTCCAGCTGATGTCTCATCAGCGGCATACCTTGGTAGCGTCCTCCGAGGAGCTGGCCCGTGTTAATGGCCTTTTATCGGTGAAAGATGAGTAACTCGTGAAGGCGAGCGAGGAGTGGCAGTCCTTGCAGCAGAAGTACGAGGTTCTGGAGGGCGAGAAGAAGCTCTTTGATGAATGCCTGGACACTTCTTTCATCCGGGGTCGCCAACTGGAGCTGGAGGTGAAGGAGGAACGTCAGCGGGCGGAGGACCTGAAGGCGCGTCTGGCCATTGCTGAGGGCCAAGTCACTGCTCTACGCGGCCAAGTGAAAGAGTTGGAGGACCGGCGTGAGCAGGAGCTGACTGACGCCGTGGAAGATTTCAAGGCCGGTCCTGACTTTGACGCCGTTGTACGGAAGGCCTTTACTGACGGTCTGCAGCAGACCCAAAAGCGCTTCTTTGATAACGGTTGGGTTAATGAAAAGTATGATGCTGACCTAAAACGTATCAATGAGGAGCTTCAGGTAAGGCGCGAGGCCAATCAACAAGCCCTCCTTCGGATTAAGGAAGAGAAGACCGATGAGGCAGACCGGCAACGGTCGAACGTCTCCAAAGGTATGACTCCTGATGGTTTTCACCCTTTAACGCCCAGTATGTCTCCATCGACTCCTCTAACTCGTCATATTCGTGATGACAACGCAAGGAGTGAGAGGTTGGCGGCCTTGTATCGGGAGCGGTTTTGTGATGACAGCGCTGCTAAATTGTTGTGAGGCTCGGGGCATTTTCTATATGTAGCTTTATCGCTTTTCTTTTTGCTTAGTGTAGGTGTGTTGTACTTTGTACCTTTGCCGTAATGGCCTTTTGAATGAAATGGAATTTCTCTAAGTGTGGTCCGGTATTGCCAACGATGAAAGGTGTGAAAAAAAATTCGTTTGTCTATTTGTAACTCCTAAGTGGCTTGTTTGAGCATAACTGGTATCCACGATAACGCCCGAGAGCGATTTAGTGTTTGATAAGCGGTGATTGTTTGTGTGCTTGGGGGGGGGGGTAAAAGAGTTGGTGGATGACGTGTATATCAAGCATAACTAAGTATCATAGTAACTTGTAGGTAAATGAGACGAGTGTTTATAGTGGTTCACCAATTTGGCTACTCCACTTGTGCCTCGTTGGGATTTTACTATGCTTTTGGATTTTTACAAGCATCAGGGTCTGAGAGCGATACCTTAACGACAAAGGTCTGAAGAATTTTTGTTTCATCGGTGGTGGTGCCAGACGTCCGAGTGAGGCGAGTCCCCGGTACGACGAAGAAAGTTGCTCTACGCCGCGACTGTGATGGTACGTGGAACCTGCTTTACTGGTGGCAATATCGGAGGTGTTCTATGTTCCATGTGTGTGGTATCTTCAGGCCGTTCTTGTCTTTGAGGATGAATGTGGTTGGCGTGACGCTCTCGATGATTCTGAAAGGGCCCTCCCAAGTCGGTGCTAGGCCTTTGGGTTTGGGGATGACCTCTCTCCAGACCATGTCGCCGACGTGGAGTTTTCGTGCTTTTACTCGTCTGTTGTAGTGCCGGGCGACTAGTTGTTTGTTTGCTGAGAGTGCGATAATGGTGTCGTCTTGCTTTTCCTCCCGGAGTACGTTGGCCATATTTAGGCCGTCCTCGTTGGTGTCTTGCTCGTATCCTTCGAGTCTTGGGCTTCGGTGTGTGATTTCCAATGGTAAGACGGCCTCGGCGCCATAGACCAGCGAGAACGGTGAGGCTCCAGTTGCCTCTGTTGGCGTTGTTCGTATCGACCAGAGAACCTCGTAAAGGCTTTCTGCCCATTTGTGATTGTAGTCCTCCATTCTTCTCTTTAGGCCGTTCTTTATTTTTTTGTTTGCCGCTTCTACCTATCCGTTTGTCTGGGGGTAGTATACCGACGCGAATACTAAGCGAGTCCCCAAGTTGCCGGTGAACCTCTTCATTTCGTCGTTGTTGAATTTTTTTCCGTTGTCGGTGACTATTGTCAGCGGGGCCCCGTATCGACAATATATATCCTTCCAGAGGAAGTTGATTACCTTTTTTGTGGTGATGAGGACGAGCGGTTTGGCTTCGATGTATTTCGTGTGGTAGTCTATGCAGACGATGATGTATTTGAACTAGCAGGATGATGCTTTTAGTGGCCCGATAAGGTCGAGTCCCCACTGCGCGAATGGTATAGGGCTGACGATGATGGACATTGGTGTTGTTGGGGCGTGTATCCGGTGTGCGTATTGGGCGCACGCCTGGCACTAATCGATGATATTTCTTGCATCTTGCCGCATTCCCCTGTAGTAGAAACCGTATTGGAGTAGTTTGTGTATGATGCTATTTGGTCCGCCGTGGTTTCCGTATTTGCAGCCGTGGAGGTCTTTCAGTATGTTGTTGCCTTCTGTCTGCGTGACACACTTGAGCATTGGGAAGCCTCTTTTGTTCATGTATAGTTGGCCATTTTGCATGCTGTAGTATGCTGCTCTTTGGGCGAGTTGTCTTGCCTCTGTTCGGTCGGTTGGCGTTGTTCCATCTGTTAGGTATTTGATCATGCTTGTTCGCCAGTCTTCCTCTGGTGTCGCTGGTGGAGCCGCTGTTGTTAGTGTGAATAATTCTTGGAAGCTCTTGGATATGCTTGGTCGTTCTAGTGTTTCTACCATTGTGTGTCCTCTTGCCGTGATTGCTGGAGTAGTTGCTAGTCTTGCTAGGGCGTCGGCCCTCTTGTTCTGCTCCCTTGGGATATGTGTTATGTTGTAGAAAGAAAATTTGCCCAGTAGTGCCCTTACGTACCCTAGGTACGCCGACATCTGTGTTCCTCGTGCTTCGAATTCCCCTGTTACGTGATTTACCGTTAGTTGGGAGTCGCTGAATATGTTGACGTCCTTGGCCCCTGCGTCCAGGGCGAGTTGTAGGCCGGCGATTAGGGCTTCGTATTCGGCCTCGTTGTTGGATGTTGGGAATGTGAATCGCAGGGCGTACTCGGCGTAGGTTTTGCCGGGACCGGTCAAGATTGCTCCTGCCCCTGCTGCTATGGCTGTTTTCGATCCATCGACGTATAGGTTCCAGCATGATGGTGTCTTTATCTGAGTTGTGGGCGGGTTCAGGGTTGCCGGTGATGTGTCGGGTTCTGGCTGCTGTTGGTCGGTTATTGCCGGTGTGAGTTCTGCTATGAAATCCGCTATTGCTTGCCCCTTTATTGCCCCTCGTGGCTTGTACTCGATGTCGAACTCGCTCAACTCTATTGCCCATTTGGTTAGTCTTCCGGAGTGGTCGGGGCTAGCTAGCACCTGGCGCAGTGGTTGGTCTGTAAGAACGTGCACGGTGTGAGATTGGAAGTATGGCCGTAGGCGTCGCGCCGCTGTTATTAGTTCGAGGGCCAGTTGTTCGAGTGCCGGGTACTTTGTTTCTGCTTTTTCCAATCCTTTTCCAGTGAAGAATTCTGGCAACTCAGTGTCGGTTTCCCGTCTGACCAGGGCAGAGCTCACGGCGGTGAGCGAGGTAGATGTATAAGACTTCCCCTGGTACTGGAGCGTAGAGGAAATGGATGTGGGCGAGATATTGCTTGATGGCGGTTAGCGCTGCTTCGCACTCGTCGGTCCACTCCACCGCCTTCTTCTTTGTAAGTCTGATTGCCTTGAAGAATGGCCCGCACTTATCTGTGTATCGTGAAATGAACCGGGCCAGTAACGCTAGTTTTCCGGTTAGCGCCTGGAGTTCTTTTTTGGTTATCGGCCGTGTTGTGTCTAGGACGGCTTGTACCTTTCCTGGGTTGGCCTCGATCCCGCGTTGACTCACCATGTATCCCAGGAATTTTGTTGTCGTTACCCCGAAGATGCATTTTGCCGGGTTGAGTCTCATGCCGCTGTTGATGAGCGTGTCTAGTACTGCCTTGAGATTTTTGACGTGGTCTTCCCGGTGTCGGCTCTTGACAATGAGATTGTCCACATAGACTGCGACGGTGTCGTTGTCCAGTGGCGCGAGTAGCTCCGTCATGAATCTCTGGTATGTTGCTCCTGCGTTCTTCATTCCGAACGGCATGACGTTGTAGCAGTATAGTCCTCGGTCGGTGATGAAACACGTTGCTTCGCTGTCTGGCGGGCTCATTTTGATTTGGTTGTATCCGGAGTAGCAGTCCATTGTTGATAAGAGTTCGTGGCCACTGGTGGCGTCTGCGAGTTGGTGGATCCGTGGTAATGGGAAGGAATCTTTTGGGCATGCCTTGTTGACGTCGGTGTAGTCTACGCACATTCTCCATTTGTTGTTGCTTTTCTTGACCATGACGACGTTTGAGATCCATTCCGGGTAGTGGACTTTTCTGATGAACCCTATGTTAAGTAGCCTGGCTACTTTCTCTCGCATGGCGGTGTATTGTTCTTCGTTGTATGCTCGCCGCTTCTGTTTCTTTGGGGTGGCGTCGGGTGAGATTTTTAGTTTGTGCGAGACGATGTCTGTTGATATCCCTGGCATGTCGGCGTACGACCATGCGAATACGGTGCCGCACTCCCTGAGGATGTTGACGAGGGCGGTCTCGATCATTGGGTCCAGGTTGGTTCCAATCCTGATGGTTCGTTCGGGGTGCTCGTCCGAGATGGAGATTGGCTTTGTGGATGTCTCGTCTGAGGGGTGGGCTGTCAGCGATTCCTCCCTTGGATCGTCGGGAGCCTCGTGTAGTCTGTTGCCCTTTAGTGCGCACACCTCTCTTACCGGGTAGTTGGCGTCTGCGGGAGATCCTGGTAGCGTGGGCGTTGTTCCCCTGATGGTGCATACTCCCCCGGCTGTTGGAAATTTCATTGTTAACATCCGTTGTGATATGATAGCGTTGATCCTGTTTAGGGTATTGCACCCGATAATGGCGTTGTAGAATGATGGGGCATCGACGACCAAGAATTCAATATGTGTCTCGGCGCTGCAGCCCTCTTGTCCCAGCGCGATTCTTAGGTAGTCGCTTCCCAGTGGTTGGATTTGATCGCCGCTGAAGCTTACTAGTGGATGGTGGTCCCTCTTTAGTTTAGATGGGAGTCGCTCGAGTGCTTCGTATGCTGGGCGGAATATGACGTTCACCGATGAGCCTGTGTCCACGAGGCATCGTCCAACGCTGCATATGTCAATGACAGCGTCTATTAGGAAGGGGTAGTCTTCGGATATCGGCGGTCTCTCCTGCTCTTCTGATTCATGGAATGTTATGGATCCCCATCCGGTCTTGGCGGCCTTGGCCGGTTCCTGTCGTAGGTTGCATACCGCCCGTTCATTTCTTCGTTCTGTCTTGGACCTGCCGCCCGTGATCGCATTGATCCTTCTGATGCTGTTGATGTTTGTTATTGACCGCTCTGGTTGGGTGCTGTGCCCTGTCCTGAATGCCGATAGGTTTCCCTTCTCCAGCTGTGCCTCTACCGCCTTCTTTACGTCGTGGCACCTTTCTGTGTCGTGGGATTCGTTTTGGTGGAAGTCGCACCACTTCCCCGTGTTCCTGTAATCTATTGCCCTGAATGACTTTTTGGGCAGTGTGAATAGCTCTGGGTGGGCCGTAAGGATATCGGCGTATTTGGCATTTAGCACGCTAAACACCGGCTGTGGTAGTGGAGTGGTGAAGTTTGTTCTCTCATCTCGTTGTCTTTTTCCGTTATTGGTATAACCTTTCCCGCTGTTGGTGTAATTGTGCCTTCCGGTGTTGTGTCATTGTCCGCCTTGTCGCCATCTCTGTTGGTCCTGGTCTTGTGATCTTCCCTTATGTCTGGGCAGGGTTACCCGTGATCGGTCGTGAGCGGGGGGCGCGTCCTGCATGTTTGTTATGGTAGTGAATGTGTTTACCTGTTGTGTTGGCGTTGGGTTAGAGCCAAAAGTCTGCAGTTCGAGTTGGGCGTGTGACGTCACGCGGTCTAGTAGGTCGGCGTATGTGGTTGCCGGGTTCTCGTTGAGCTTCCAGGTTAGCGAGCCTGGCTGTAGGGCGTTTCTGAGTACGCAGAAGGCCGATTCGCTGGATATGCCGCAACAGTTGGCGATGGCGGTGTTCCAGCGAGAGATGAATGTGGATAGTCCCTCTGCGGGTTCCTGTTTTATAGCCTGCAATTGATTGTAAGTTAGTGAGCAACTCGCCGATGTTATGTATCTCTTTAGGAAAGCTTTAATGAGTTATGGAAAAGATTTTATGGATTTTGGGGGGAGGCTGAAGAGCCAGCTGAGCGTCTCGCCCGTTAGGCTCTCCATGAATAGGTAACAGTTTGTGGCGTCTTCGTAGCCCCTGCCGGTTGTTGCTGATGTGAAAACGTCGATGTGGAGGGATGGGTCTGTTTTTCCCCTGTATCGTTCTAACTTGATCTTCGCCAGCGGATGTCGTCCTCGGTGCATGATGTCGCTTGAGAACGGTTCCTTGCGTACTGCTGGGAGTGTGCGGTCGAGGTAACTGGGCTCTGGTTGTGATAACTGTCGTATCATCATTTCGAGGTCGGCCATCCGTGCCGCTACCCCTCTGCCGAGTGGGTCGTTCATATTCGTTCCAGTGTTGATGTGTGGGGGCAGTGATACCGGTGAGTGGGTGATGTTATTTGGTTCTGCCTCGTCATTGTTTTGCAATCTGTCCTCCCCTTCGGGTGATTCTGGTGCCCTGCTGCGGGATCGAGGTGGCGGAGTTGAGTCCGCCGTTGAACCTGGGTTGAGTCTCTGGCGTTCTGTGGTTCCCACCCCCTCGATGCTCTTATGTATCGTTAGTGCTCAAAATCCCTGGCTTTTTCGAGTTCTAGGCATCTTTCCATAGCTGATTCGTACCGGCGCTGCATATCGCCGACATAGTCATGTGTGTCGTTTATGTGGCGCTTTCCTGGTTGCTGTAAGGTTTGATTGCCATGTTCGTAATGGGTTTCCTGTGGTCCGGTGCTGGGCGATATTCCTAGCGTCAGGCTGGTGTCCATGTTCGTCGCTTGCCGAGAGTTCCGTGGTTGAAAAAATAATTTCCTATGTGCGATTCCCACAGACGGCGCCAATATTCATACCCAGAATAACGAATATTCAAGATATGTCCAAATGTTAATATTCAGTATCCGTTGTGTATATCGGTTATCGAACGAGATCTCAAGCTGGTGAAGCTCACTAGATGGTTGATGTTGGGCGATATCGGTGAATGATCGTTGTCGTTATTCCACAGCGTGTTCGCCGTTACTGCTAAGATTAACAACGGTTAAGGAGAGACGGGATGACCCGCCTTCAACCCTCCGATGCCTAAGTCAGAATCAATATACAAGTTAAGCAGAATAACGGCGTAATAGGATAAAAAGTGCGTACCATTTAATGCTGAGTTGACCGATATATATTAGTGGTTGGAGATTGAACTACTCCTCTACTTTCGATGTGGGACTGGTGCGTATGTTCTTTTGCTGGGGTGTTGTCTGACCGGTCTTGGCATTGGCGCGTGAGCGTTATCCTTATCGAAGGTCAGGCGGTTTTGGTCACCGAAGTTGGGGCCCTCCCAGTGGTGGTTCCTGTCACGGTGGCGGTGAGACACAATTATAGCTTTATATTTAAGTCGTCTAAGCACGTACCCAGGTGATTTAGCCAAGTATATGTACATACGTTCTTAAAAGTAATAAAACACTTGTCATGCTAATAATCTATATTGTAATTAAGTCTTCAGATATAGAAATATATTCTGATCAAGTTTAAGTGTTTAACACATGATTTATGTATATGGTTAGCCATTTTAGCGGATGCCTGAGTCGACATGCATCCACACAGAACCGAGTCAACATTTATTTTCTGCCTAAGAAGAAAATTCCAAACATAAAAATATAGTAACAAGCAAAGGAACAAAGATAACAAACTAAACCCCATGTCCTATTCCCATCGGCCATTGCGCGCTAACCAATAAGTAATCCCTGTACGTACTGACCGACCTTAAGCTCGTGGACTGTTCTAGATCTCGTCCGTTTTATGTGACCGTTAAGTAGGCTATGAAACTGAAAAACTTATTACTATTTAGAGCTCTGAATTGATACTACATGGATGATAGCAGCCACTATTTATAAGTGATGTGCGTACTGGGTACGTAAGGCCAACCAGAAAAGTTCTTTACCAATGTCAAATGAAACTACGTCGCCACATTCCGATGACATCTCCACCTTTGATGACTTTGATGACTTTGATCCTTACCAGCGCCTCCAGATTGCTCGTAATGACGACGACAGCATCACACGGATGATGGTCATGCCATGCACGCCACCCTCGTCCGATCCCAAGCTTCCAGTGGTCTCCAAAGACATCACCATCAACCAATCAAATAACACTTGGTTTCGATGATGTGATCCCGGTTACCTTAATCATTTCCTAGTGCCACTAGGAGTAGTAAGAACATACGGTAATTAGTTAAACTTTTGGTTAGTTACTGTAGTCCTGTTGTGTGGACACCTGTCCCGGGACCAATAGCTTTAGTTGCTGAGCAACGTTCATATAGTGTTGTATTGCCACAGTTGGAGGTATCAATCAAAACAACCACAATTACTTTTCTGCAGTTTTTCTACTTTTTCTTGCTGTTTCTCTCTCCTGTGTCCATCCATTTCTCGTGTAAATCCTTGTCTGAGGATAAGGACCGCATTATCTGGTATCTAGAGCTAGGTTGTGATGGTGATATCTTGTTCTAAATCAACTGCTACTCTTAGCTCAGAGGAGGTAGCAAGCTTGGAGGCACAGATCATGGCTGCTAGGGAAGAATCAGCCAACCAGTTCAGGGAAATTTGCGCTTTGAAAGATACACTCTCTGAGTTCATGACCAAGATGCGAGCTTTAAAGGCGAGCACTCCAACATCAGGCACCGACCTACCTTTCATGTCAACACCAAACCATACCGGTGATTGTAGTAGAGATCTGGATCTGAGGCCTCAACATTCAGCTTCAAGTAGTTCATCCACTCATGCTACTATGCCCAGAAATTTTCCAAATTCTCCACATGTGATGAATCAATATGGAGATAGAGAGATAGATTTATCAATTTTACCACTCTTTTCAAGTTATATGGAAAAATTTCCCACACATAACCATTTGATAGCTGGACTTAATCCCATGGATTATGCTAGTTTCCAGAGAGGTACAGCTGAGCAACGAGCTCCCAGCTTTGACAGATTTTTACCTATGAAGAGCATGATTGGAGGTACTGGCTCACCTTATTCTGAAATAGACCCAAGATTAATGCCCAAGTTTTACAATATGATGGTACAGCAGAGTGCCTCTTCTTCAAGCAACCATATTTCTAGATCTGTTAATGCAAACAACACCATAGCTTCTATTCCACCAAGGTTTTCATATCCAAGTTTTTCTGCTCCACCTTCATTCTCTACCATACCTACAACATTCACTTCTTTTGTTCCTTTCACTCGACTTTTACAGAACCTAACCGCTGGTATTGGTGCCTTTATTAATCCAACATATCCAGTGCTCAAAACACAAAACCATACCCAATACCAGATCCCACACACTCATTATGAACAAGAGGGTACACCATTAACTCCTTCCATGAAACAGATGCAACTTGGTTTTCCTTCCTTCGATGGAATAGACCCCATGGAATGGTTGAGTAAAGCTGAACAATATTTTCAACTATACCAGGTTTCTTCTGAAAAGAAAGTGAAGATTGCTTCTTTTCATCACACTGGATTAGCTGCTAGTCTCTGGCTGCTGTTTTGTCAAGATAATGAGGGCTCTTGGACCAATCTAGTTAAGCTGATGCTGCAACAATTTGGAGGATAGGACAAGATTCAATATCAGGAAACCTTAGCTAAAACGAGGCAGGAGACCACGGTGGTAGATTTCATCGATAGGTTCACTAAATTGTGTGTCAAGGCACCAGAGTTCTCTCCTGAGCTTAGACTTGCTTGTTTTTGAGGAGGCTTGAAATCAGACATCAAGGCAGAGTTAGACCTCATGAAGCCTAAGACATTAATGGATGTCTATGAAATGGCACAAGCTCGTGAAAGAAAGCTCAATATTGCCAAGAATGCCAAAACCTCCCAATAGCAGTATACAAGAGGTGTGCAGCCTCAACAAAACTTGGTACACCACTCACCTGTCATAGTCCCCAACCACAGTACAAAACCTAAGTCCAGCACTGAGAAGATTTGGACTCAAAAGGAGTTCAGAGAGAAGATGAAGGATGGTAAGTGCTGGTACTCTCCTGAGCCATATCACATAGGTTATAGGTGTAAGAAAAGAGAGGGACAAGTACATTGTTTACAAGGTTTTACCATTAGAGAAGTGGATGAGGAGGTCTGTGTTAAACCTGTTTTACAGGAAGATACCAGTGAACAGCTAGTTGGGGGCAAAGGTTCTGAAAAGGAGGAGATTCCTCTAATAAATTTGCATTCTATGAAGGATATAGAGAGTGTGGAAACCCTGCAACTTAATGGCTCATTGTCAGAACAGACAGTGCATATTTTGGTGGATGGGGGTGCAAGCCATAATTTAATTCATCCAAACCTTCTGCATTACTTTGAGGGTAAAATCTGGAGGGACAAACCAATGCGTGTGAGAATTGCCAGTGGGGAAGTGCTACACACCAGAGGCAGAGTGGTTGATTTGAAAATTACCATTCAAAACAAGGAAGTTAATGCTGATTTTTGCATACTTCCTGTTTCTGGGTGTGGTGTAATTTTAGGAGCAGCATGGTTAAAGACCTTGGGAGATATCGTCTGGAATTTTGAAAAATTATATATGAAGTTCTTCAAGGAAGGAAAACTCCACTTCTTCAAAGGCATGGAAAGTGTAAACTGTGATATACTTTTTGATGCTCAAATGTTACAGACTTTGCAAAAGGAAAGGGAAGCTGTATTTTTGGATATCAAACTTGTTGGTACTGGTGAAAAATAATCAAATATTAATCCTAAATTGCAATCATTGGTGGCAGCCTATGGAGAGTTTGTTTCAACCCCCTAAAGCTCTCCCTCCCCCAAGAAAGCATGACCATAAAATTTTTCTTACACCTAACAACTCTCCTGTCAATGTGAAAGCTTACAGTCAGGCTCATTACCAAAAAGATGAGATTGAAAGGCAGGTGAAGAACATGCTTACGGAGGGAACTATCCAGATGAGTAAGAGTGCTTTCTCATCTCCTGTTATTTTGGTGAAGAAAAAAAATGGTACTTCCAGGATATGTGTAGATTTCAGGGCCCTCAATGCCATCACCATCAAAGTCAGATATCCTATTCCCCTTGTGGATGATTTGCTTAATGAAGTAGGTGAAGCAACTAACTTTACCAAACTAGACTTGAGATCTGGCTATCACCAGATTAGAATGAAAGCAGAAGACATCCCTAAGACTGCTTTCAAAACTCATGATAGTCACTATGAATTCCTAGTTATGACTTTTGGCTTAACTAATGCCCCTTCAATATTTCAGCCTGTAATAAATGACATCTTCAAGGATATGTTGAGGAAATTTGTTCTGGTATTCTTCGACGATATTTTGGTTTATAGCAAAACCCTTGAAGATCATTTGTAGCACCTCCACCTGGTTCTTCAAAGACTTAGAGAACATTTCTTCAAGTTAAAAATGTCCTAATGCACTTTTGGAGCTAAACGTGTTGAATATGTGGGACACATTATTTCTAGTGCTGGGGTAGCAGTTGATCCAGCCAAGGTCAGAAGTATAGTTCAATGGGAGAGACCAAGAGCCATAAGAGGACTCAGAGGGTTTTTGGGGTTTGCAGGCTATTATAGGAAATTTGTGAAAGACTTTGGTATTATTGCAAGACCTCTCACGGCTATGTTGAAAAAGAATAATTTTGTTTGGTCACTAGATTCTGATCTGGCTTTGGAAAAACTGAAGCTAACTCTTACAACTACACCAGTACTGGCTTTACCAAATTTCTCAAAGGAATTTACCATTGAGTATGATGCATCTGATGAGGGTATTGGAACTGTGTTGGTACAGGAAGGACACCCTATTGCTTTCTACATCAAAGTTGTTATAGCGGAAGTAAACGAATGTAAGAAAGAACATAGATTTATGTGGTTCACTAACACAAGTTAGCCACGTCCACGGCAGAAGGAGAACATATTTATTATCTTGAGGAAACTAGAATACAAAATACAATTTTTTTACCACACTAGGTTAAGCCTAACCTACAGGATAAAACCAGATTGTAGAATATCAATCCACAGTTATCATCCACACCTCTGTTAGCTAATAACCTAGAGTATATATAGCCTAACAGAGTCCCAAATACCAGAGGAATCCCAGACCCGAACGTCTGAGGAATCATAAACCGGAATGACTGAGAAATTCCTATTCCTTATGGAATCCTAATCCTGAGTAGCAGTCCCATTCGCCAAAGTCTCCTTCTCGCCAAAGACGTATGTCTTAGCAAGTCTCGTGTACGCCAACATCATATCTGATTCAAGGCATATTCTAACAAATCTCCACTTTGACTTGAATATTCTCCCAGATAACCAGTTGTACCAAACTCTCTTATGCCCTAGATGTTGTTCCTCCAAAGATGAACCCAGATGTTGTCCCTCCCAGAGAAGGACCCAGATGTTTCCCTCTCCCAGAGAATGACCCATATGTTACCCCCATGGGCAACTAACAGTTTCTAACATTGAGCAAGTCCAAACAATGCCGGAACTTGCTATGTTGAACCGGCTTGGTGAACATGTCTGCTGGATTATCAGCAGTACCCACCTTGTTCACCTTAATCCTCTTCTCACTTCTTAGAAAATGATACCTGGCGTCGATGTGCTTAGTCCTCTCATGATGAACTTGATCCTTGGCTAAATAGATTGCACTCAGACTATCACAATACACTATAACTTGATCGTGATGTAGACCCAAGTCACTAACCAGTCCTTTCAACCAAATTCCCTCTTTGGCTGCCTCTGTCAATTCCATGTACTCTGCCTCAGTAGTAGACAATGTCACTGTAGGCTGCAGAGTAGCTTTCCAACTAACAACAGAACCACCAAGAGTGAAAACATAACTAGTCATAGATCTTCTACTATCAACATCTCCAGCATAATCTGAATCTGAATAACCTGTTACTAAACACTATGTATCACTTCCATAAATGAGACCAACATCAGACGTACCTCTAAGGTAATGAAAGATCATCTTCACAACTTGCCAATGCTCTTTTCCAGGCTCACCCATAAACCTACTAACAACACTGACAGCATGTGCAAGATCCGGTCTAGTGCAGACCATAACATATATTAAGCTTCCTACTGCACTACCATAGGGAACTCGAGACATGTACACCTTCTCCTCAGTAGATTTAGGTGCAAACGTAGTAGACAAATGAATGTTTGTTGCACTTGGAGTATTTAAAGATTTTGCCATAGACATGCCAAACCTTGACAATATGTTCTGAATATAATCCTTCTGTGATAAGAACAGCCTCTTCTGACTCCTATATCTGTAGATCTCCATTCCTAAAATTTTCTTAGCTGCACCCAAATCCTTCATCTCAAACTCAGCACTGAGAAGACCCTTCAACTTCTGAATCTCTGACTTGTTCTCTGCAGCTATCAACATATCGTCTACATACAGGACCAGATAAATGAGAGACTCATTTGCTACCTTGTTGTAGTAGACACAATAGTCATAGGGACTCCTGGTGTAGCCAATCTCCATCATATAGCTCTCAAACCTCTTGTACCACTGCCTCTGTGACTTTTTTAGTCCATACATAGATTTTTTCAACTTACAAACATACTCTTCCTTTCCAGGAACTTGGAAACCCTCTGACTGAGTCATGTATATCTCCTCCTCTAACTCTCCATGTAGAAAAGCTGTATTCACATCTAGTTGCTCAAGTTCCAGATTCTGATATGCAACTATAGCTAGTAGCACCCTAATAGATGTATGTCTGACCACTGACGAGAAAATCTCATTGTCTACACCTTCTTTCTGATGAAACCCTCTTGCAACTACTCGAGCTTTATACTTGATACCCTCAGCAGGTGACATCTCTTCCTTCTTCTTGAAAATCCATTTGCAAGTAATGACTTTTCTCTCCTGATGTCGCTTGGCCAAATCCCAAGTCTAATTCTTATGAAGTGATTTCATCTCGTCTCCCATTGCAGCAAGCCATTGGGCAGACTCAGTATATGTAACTGCTTCCTTGTATGTGGACGACTCGTGAGGATCCACCTCTTCAGTAACCTGAAGTGCATAAGCCACCATATCCTCAAAGCCATACCTCGTGGGAGGTTTCCCGAAGTTTGCTCTCCTAGGCCGATCAGGAGCCAAACTATGCTGGTTAACTACTAGTGGCTCTGTTTTTGAATATGAGTGTTGATCTCCTTGCTATGGTTCACTCTCACCTTAAGTGTCTTGCTGCTCCACCTGTTTCTCAACACTACCCTTTTTTGATATAACAATGGACTTCACAGTAGGGTTAAACATAAAATTTTCATCAAAGACTACGTTTCTATTGAGTATAACCCTCATTTCAGATGAAGACCAGATTCTATACCCTTTAACTCCATCCCCATAGCCTACAAATACTCCCTTTTTAGCTCTTGGTTCAAGTTTACCTTCACTTACATGATAATAAACAGTGCAGCCAAAAGCTCTTAGATTTGAGTAATCATTAGACTTTCCAGACCACGTCTCATAAGGTGTTTTGAGATATATACCAGTGTGAGGTCCACGATTTATCAGATAACAAGCAGTACTAACAGCTTCTTCCCAGAACCTTTTCTCTAGTCCAACATTAGAGAGCATGCACCTGGCTCTCTTCAGAAGTTTCTGATTCATTCGTTTTGCCACACCATTCTACTGCGGTATGTCCCTGACTGTATGATGCCTAGCAATCCCCACATTCCTGCATAACTCATTAAAATCAGACCAGCAAAATTCCAGACCATTATCAGTTCACAGCCTTTTGATCTTCTTCCCTGTTTGATTTTCAACCAACGTCTTCCCCTGCTTGAAATTCTTAAAAGTGTCACTTTTATGCTTCATCATAATTACCCAATTCATTCTTGAGAAATCATCAATCATCGACACAAAAAATTTGTGATCTCCTAAAGACTCAACGCGAGATGGACCCTAACAGTCTGAATGAATGTAATCAAGTGTGCCTTTTGTTCTGTGAATTGCTTTAGAAAACTTGCTGTAATGTAATTTCCCGAAGACACAATGTTCACAGAAACCAAGGCCCTTTATCTTGTGGCCACCAAGAAGATCTTCTTTTGCCTGAATTTTCATCCTTCGTTCACTCATATGACCAAGTCTCATGTGCCATAGCTTGGTCATATCCTCTTTGTGAACCTCCGACGATGCAACAGCAACAAAACCTGTCAGTGTAGAACCTTGTAGAATATACAAAGTACCTCGCTTGACACCTTTCAGAACCACATTAGAACCCTCATAGACAAGCAAGATCCCGCATTCTCCTTTGAAATTGAACCCCTTGTTATCTAAATAACTCAGCAATATCAGATTCTTAGTCATGTGTGGACCATGCCTAACCTCGTTCAATGTACAAAATTTACCATCATGTGTCCGAATTCTAATTGTGCCCATTCTAACCACCTTGCAAGCAACACTGTTAGTCATAGAAACATTGCCTCAATTTACTTGCTCATAGGTTGTGAACCACTCCATGCGCGGACATATATGATAAGACGCTCCGGAATCTAGAACTCATACATCAATGTGATGTGCATGTTCATCAACAACTAGGGTAGCACTACTACATTTTTAACCATTGCCGGCGATTTTAAAATCGCCGGCAATAGTTTTTAATCATTGCCGGCGATTTTTCCCCCAAAAATCGCCGGCAATGTTTTTTTTATATTTTTTTTATCATTGCCGGCGATTTTTCCGGCAAATCGCCGGCAATGGTCCACCGGTAATTAAAAAAAAAACCATTGCCGGCGATTTAAATGTAAGTCGCCGGCAATAGTTTTTTTTTTTTAATCATTGTTGGCGACTTACATTTAAGTCGCCGGCAATGGTTTTTTTTTTTTAATTACCGGCGGACCATTGCCGGCGATTTGCCGGAAAAATCGCCGGCAATGATAAAAAAAAAAAACATTGCCGGCGATTTTTGGGGGAAAAATTGCTGGCAATGATTAAAAACTGTTGCCGGCGATTTAAAATCGCCGGGAATGGTTAAAAATGTAGTAGTGTAGTATCCTCTTCTGAATTTGTGTCATCTTCTGCTATACCATCAGTACTCGATGGTTTCTCCTGCTGCTTCCTCTTTGGACATTCCCTTTTCCAATGCCCCATCTCTTTACAGTAATTACAGACATCATTGGATTTAGGACCCTTGAAACCTGGTTTCTTGAATTTCTTCTTTTCAGAGTTTCCCTGTCCTTTACTTCCACCGACTACTAACCCAACAACATGATTATTTGTACCTGTACCAGTCGCCTTATGGCGCAATTCTCTGGTATGAAGAGACGATCTAACCTTCTCAAGAATCACCGTATCTTTCCCAACGATAAAAAATTGCACAAAATTCTCATATGATAACGGTAAAGATACCAACAGAATTAGGGCATCATCCTCATCATCGATTTTAACATCGATATTACACAACTCTAACAAAGTTGTGTTCAACTGATCTCTCAGGCGCACCCTCTTGCATACGCAGACTGAACATACGTTGCTTCAGAAGTAACTTGTTGGTTAAAGACTTCATCATGTATAGACTCTCAAGCTTCAACCAAAAACTAGACACAGTTTCCTCCTTTGCGATCTTGGTGATGATATCGTCTACAAGACACATCATGATAGTCGAGTGTGCCTTCTCCTCCAGATTGGCCATCTCAGCGAATTCGGGACCCACCGCTTTCTTCATCAGCGGTGCCCATAACCCTTGTTGCTTTAACAAGGCACGCATCTTGATCTGCCATAAACTAAAATTGTTCTTCCCCGTGAATTTGTCAATCTTCACATTCACCCCGGACATCTTGAGCCTAAGCTCTGATACCAATTTTTTTATAGCGAAAGCAAAGGAATGTAAGAAAGAACACAGATTTACGTGGTTCACTAACACAAGTTAGTTACATCCACGACAGAAGGAGAACAAATTTATTATCTTGAGGAAACCAGAATACAGAATACAGAACTTCTACCATACTAGGTTAAGCCTAACCTACAGGATAAAACCAGATTACAGAATATCAATCCACAATTATCATCCACACCTCTGTTAGCTAATAACCCAGAGTATATATAGCCTAACAGAGTCTTAAATGCCAGAGGAATCCCAAACCCAAACGTTTGAGGAATCCTAAACTGGAATGACTGAGGAATCCCTATTCCTTACGGAATCCTAATCCTGACAAGATCCTGAGTAGCAGTCCCACTTGCCAAAGTCTCTAACTCTCCTCGCCAAAAAACTTACTCGCCAGAAATTCTCTCTCGACAAAGACGTTTGTCTTAGAGAGACCCGCGTACGCCAACGCCATATCTGATTCAAGGCATATTCTAACAAAGGCCTTAGCACCAAAACATAAAGCCTACTCAGTATATGACAAAGAAATGCTTGTTGTGGTATCTGTGGTGTAGCAATGGAGAGCTTATTTATTAAGCAATCATTTCAATATTGTCACTTATCACAGGAGCATTCAATATTTCCTAGACCAAAAGATCACTACCCCTACTCAGCAAAAGTGGATTTTGAAGTTGTTGGGATACAATTATACTGTCAGATATAGGGCTGGAAAACATAATGCAGCAGATGATGCCTTGTACAGACAAGGTGAACTTTAAGCCTTAACATGTATATCTACATCTGTTTCTCAATTTGTCTTGGAAATGCATGATGATGTACTAGCAGAAATGAGATTGAGGATGGAACCTGCCACAGAAAGGACTACACTTTAGTCAGAAATGAACTTCACTACAAGGGTAGAATGTATGTTTCTTCTGTCAACAATTGGAGGTCCAAGATCTTTCAAGCCAACCATGCTGGTGTCACTGGTAGACATGTTGGATTTTTAAGGACTTATAAAAGGTTAACTAGGACCTTTATGTGGCCAGGAGTTAAGAAGGAGTTGAAGAAAATGGTAGCTGAATGTGAAGTTTTCCAAAGGAATAATTATGAAGCTATACATCCTTCTGGTCTGTTGATGCCACTTCAAATCCCCAATGGTGCTTGAAAAGGCATTTCAATGGATTTCATTGAGGGATTATCCAATGACCATGGAAAGGTAGTCATTTGGGTAGTGGTAGACAGGTTTTTCAAGTATGCTCATTTTTTACGTGTGGAACACCCCTAATCTGCTAAAACCATAGCAGAACTGTTTATCAAGGAAATCTTCAAGTTACATGGAATGCCTAAGTCAATTGTGTCTGATAGAGATCATGTATTCCTTTGTAACTTTTGGGAATCTTTTTTCAAGCTTCAAGGGATTAAACTCAGCAGAAGCACTGCTTATCATCCTGAGAGTGATGGTCATACAGAAAATTTGAACAGAACTCTAGAACAGTATTTGCGATTCCTGATAATAGAAAAGAAGAGAGGTTATGTATCATTACTGCCTTGGGCTGAATAGTGGTATACCACAAGCTACCATACAACTCTTAAGTCTACCCCCTTTGAGGTGTTGATGGTTACCCCCTACCTCAAATCTCAGATTACCTCCTTAGTTCTAACAATGTGCATGAGGTAGATCAATAACTCAAGGCCAGAGATCAGATTTTGGCTAGAACCAACCAGAATTTGGAGCAAGCTTAGAACAGGATGAAGACATTGGCTGATCAAAGCAGGTCAGAAAGGAGTTTTGAGATCAATGATTGGGTATATTTGAGACTACAGGCATACAAACAGCAGTCTGTGGAGTACAGAAGCAAGCACAAACTAGCTCCCAAGTTTTTTGGTCCTTTCTAGGTCATTGCAAAAATCAATCTAGTGGCATACAAGCTAGCCCTGCCTGATGACTGTAAGGTTCATCCAGTATTTCACGTATCCCTCCTCAAAAAGAAAGTTGATGAGCATATCACAGCATAGATCAAGCTACCACCTATCCTGGACCCCCTAAACCCTCATCGGTACTCTGCTAAGATCCTAGCCAGAAATGTGTTTAAGAAAGGAAATGTTGCTGGTACAAGGTGGTTAATACAGTGGGAAGGTGCTTCTGAGAAGGATGCAACTTGGATGGATGCAGAAGAAATTCGCACCAAATTCCCAGATTTCTCAGAGGATTGAGAACTTTTTGAAGAGAGGGGTGATGATGTGATCCCGGTTACCTTAACCATTTCCTAGTGTCATTAGGAGTAGTAAGAACATATGGTAATTAGTTAAAATTTTGGTTAATTATTGTAGTCCTGTTGTGTTGACACCTATCCCGGGACCAATAACTTTTGGTTAGTTACGTTCATATAGTGTTGTATTGCCACAATTGGAGGTATCAATCAAAACAACCACAATTACTTTTCTGTAGTTTTTTTACTTTTTCTTGTTGTTTCTCTCTCCTGTGTTCATCCATTTCTCGTGTAAATCCTTGTCTGGGGATAAGGACTACATCATCCGACTTTTCCTCCCCCACCACATCTTGGATCAACCCTCGCCGACCAAGCTTCCTCTGGTTGTGTTTTACCACGGTGGAGGCTTCATATTAGTCAGTGCGACATCAACCAAATACCATGATTTCTGTTTCAACTTTGCAATTGACATCCCTGTGATCATCGCATCCATCGAGTACAGGTTGGCTCCCGAGCACCGGCTACCGGTGGCTTACGATGATGCAGTGGAGGTGCTGCAGTGGATCAAAACCAGCCAAGATGATTGGTTGAGAGCCTACGCTGACTTGTCCAATTGTTTCCTTATGGGATCGAGCTGTAGGGGTAACATTGCCTACAGTGCAGGACCACGTGCGGCTGCTGAGGGCATCAAATTTTTGCACCCGTTGAAGATCAGATGGCTGATACTGGTGCATCCATTCTTCAGTGGCACCCGAAGGACTGAGTAGGAGTTGAGGTCGATGGAAGATCCTAATTTTGGGCTCACTTATTACGGTGAAATACTCCGGTGAATCATTCCGGGGACCTTCTTTGCATATATAACATTAGTTGTTAGATAAATTGCATGCTTGTGTTGATTAATTATATATATAAATATTAGATTAATTAGTTGATAATTATATATTAATATGTGAAATTAAATATGTAAATGCATATTATAGTGTTATGTAATTTAATTATTTATGATGAATATTAATTAATGTAAGTTAAGAATGATAAGATGATTCCTTCCGTAATTAGATGGAATATTGTTAGAATGACAATTTTTTGCTAACTAATTATGGCTTATTCGATGAATTTATATTTCGCTTAACTTACGCAGAAATATGGACAAGAGTTGGATACATTTGAAAAATAGAAGTGATGAGAGGTATATGGACAGAATCAGTCAATTTATGATGTTTGTGATGCAACATGGTCAAGGAAAAAAGCGTTACAGGTGTTTGTGCAAAAAATGAGTTAACAATCAGAATGTGGAGGTTCATGTTATGTTTTAACACTTGTATAACCATGGTATAATGTGGAGTTATACTACATAGAGTGAGCACGCTGAAGAAGTAGACTATAGCTCATGACCAAACTTCAGCTCATGGTACAGTTACCAAGGTGCCTCATCCAGCCGTATTAGCGCCCCTTCTTGGAACCCTGCAATGGATTTGGTGCATAATGTTATTCAGTCGTGTTAGACACCAATACGAAGAGAGAGGTTATGATACTCCTCATTATGGCACAGTCTTTGCAGCTTTTCTAGACACTGACACTACTGAGATGGATAAGTACAATAACATGCTACTTCAAGCCCAAACCTTGGTGTATGATGAATGCGCACTGAATGTCTTGCGCTCCATAATGAGTCAAATAGAGTACTAAGTGAAGCACAAAATCTCAAATGCTGATTTTAAGGAAATTCATAAACACATGTGATTTGCTTCCTAAGGATCACAAGCTTCCCGATTTCCATTACAAGGTAAAAAAGATCTTGAGCAACCTCAGTCTAAAGTACAAGAAAATTCACGCATGCAGAAACGATTGTGTGCTATTTAAGGAGTATGCACATTTGGACTATTGTCCTATATGTAACAAGTCTAGATGGTTTAACCCCAATAAAAGAAGTTTGAAGAAGAAGATTTCGAAGAATGTGCTTCGCAATTTTTTGTTGATTCTCATACTACAACGTTTGTACATGTCTTTATACACAGTAGGCGATGACCTGGTACGCGGAACAGAGACTAAATGACGATGTACTCAGAAACGTGGTATATGGGGAGGCTTTTAAACATTTTGATAGGGAATTTCAAGACTTTGTAGCACCGATTCAAAATGTTAGACTCAAAATTTCTACAGATGGATTCGATCCTTGGGGTAATAATAGAGTCACCGTTAGCACTTGGCCAATTATTCTCATGCCGTACAACCTGCCTCCGTGGATGTGTATGAATAAGAAATTTAATTTCCTTATTCTGCTAACACCAGGTCCTAAATCTCTTGGAAATTGTTTAGATGTGTATCTTAGACCATTGATTGATGAGCTAAAACTGTTGTCGAAAATCTTAACTTATGACAAGTTCACTGACACAATGTTCATAATGAGAGCAACAATAATGTCTGTTCTTGGGCCTCGAGCTGCTTATCCGTTCTTGGGCCTATTCAATTGAGCCTCGAGCTACTTGATCCATTCTTGGGTCATCTCCAGGTCGTCAGACCCTTCCTCAGTCCCATCAAGTAAGAATTGCTTATGCATGTCATATACCAGGCGGACGACGTCCACCAGCAGACGCATTCGACCTTGTTTATGCTCAAGATCTAGCGCATGCTTTTGCTGAATAGTAGCTACCTCCGGCATCACAATCTTCTTGTTGAACACGACGCATCGGTCAAAGATAACCTTAGCAGTTGCCAAATCCACCTAGGGGACTTGGGCAACAACAGTCATGAGCACCACCCTGGTTAAGCTCTGAGCTACTTGGGGAGATGTCATGCACAAATTCTGGGAAATAGAGGACATGACGATCCTATTTGACCGGGGCACTTCATCCATAGAGAGCAATGAACGTGGCAAGGATTAAGGACGCTCGTACCATGGAGGAGAAGGATTACCCCCATCATGCAGAGGTAAGGGGTCAGGTGTCTATCCCATCCGACTACGAATTCGTTTTTCTACCCAAGTCAACAGAAGCAAAAGCGGTAACAATCTCTACAGGAGTTCACATTTGGAAGACGGGCACATAAATGGGCCTACGTTGAGATGCCCCCTCATATACATCATCAATAAAAGCAGAGAACGGTCTAGCCTGCCCCTTGGCATGCGAGGTCGACTTCTTTGCGGAGCGCGCATCCACGTGTCACTCTGCTTTTCTCTTCTTCAGTTTCTTCTTCCCTTTATCTGCCTCGCATGCCAGGCGAGAATGCTCAATATCTACGAGGTGATCGGCGACCTTCGGCTACTCATCCCCAACCTCCACCTTGGACTCAGTGATCACCTCTCGTTGATGTCATTCTGCCTCCGAAGGATGATCAACTCGTCGTTCTACCGACCCCCTAGACAAGTTGCTATCCGCCCCCTCCTCCAACCATGCAATATTGGAAGCTTGGGTCATTAGCTGGTTAAATAGCTCCCTTAGCTTTGCTTTCTACATGGTGTCCTCTGTGTTGGTAGCACCTCTGATTGCAAACAAATAAGAGCATCACATTTCAATCAAACCGCCACTTATTATACACCAAAAATAAAAAATAAGAACCAACAAATCCAAACACACACCAGGACGGCAAAAGATCCCTGTACGGTCAAGGATGTCCGGATGCAGCATTGCCTAGTAATGGCGACAAGCGTTCAGACAGTCTTAGTAATGAAGCATTCATTGCAAATGACGACGTTCAGTCTCACACTGTGAAAAGTGGTACCTAACTTCAAAACAACACACAACGATATTGTTAGTATACAAACAAGTAGAACGAGCACAAATTTAAAGGGCAAAGAACACATGATAGAACATAATGGATGCCCTAAAACAACCTAGTTAGTGGAACATTGCAGGACCCTGTGATAATCGTCCACACCCTGACAGTCACCAAATTCCCAGTCACCACCTACCAAGAACGCCTTCTGGCACCAAACGCCAACTGACAACTGCATCTTCTGGAACCATCACCTCTTCTTCTCTTTTGGGGCGAGGGTGATCGTTTCGTAGTCATAGTCACAATAGCTTGAACACATTGTACATGGTCGTCAGAATCCGTTATGATTGGCCTACACTGGCCCAAAGACACATCCAAGTGTGATAGCACGAACTGGAAGAACGGGTGCAGATGCAAGTTTATCCCATTCTTGATGTATCATTCGTATGCACACATGAAGCCCTTGGGTGGATCAATGAACTTCTCCCCATGACCCAACGGCCTCATGATAATGGAACGAGGAATATCATACTTGGTATAAAAGCGTTCACACTCCTTGGTAGAGCACGAGGCCTCTTGCTCTTGAACGGCCTCGCCATTAGGAAAACGCATAAGCACCACTCCACCTTTATATACTGGCAATGATTCTTCTTCTTCTCTCATATTCAATGGTACGGACGCGAATGCTCCACTATGTCGCGTCTATGCGTCGTTTGTTGTTGTTGTGTAAAATACCCCTACACTTTTTATACTAGGAACTAGCCCATAAGAGTAAAGAGTTATTTCTACCCGCAAGTATACGGGGTCAAGTTATAGTATTTGTAAGGAAGTCGAGTGTCGAACCCACGAGGATTGACTACTATAACTCCTTAGCTTGACTCGATTAAGCACTCAAATTACGGCTAAACTAAACACTAACTTGACACTAAAACTAAAGTAAAATACGGAGATGTATCTTATACTACTAAGTCCTTTGGAGACCTAGCATTGTAAGGGGTTATTAGACTATAGTGAGTGGTTATACGAGTTAATTGATTTATTACAGACTAATGCAAGAGAATAAATGGCAAAAAAAATCATAATAAGAGAGAATGGTTGACTAGGGAAATCCCTACTAACCATATGAAGCTCAAATAATATCCCAATTTTTGTATGTAATTAGAGTCCGTTCACACAAGTTGATGTCCAAATCATAACATTTTCGGTCACGTTTGGTTTTGAACCCAAGTTCCTAGTTCATTTTGAACTCTATACGACTTGCCCAACTTCGAAGTATCTAGTGAATCG
Source organism: Geum urbanum (assembly GCA_946800695.1). NCBI lineage: Eukaryota > Viridiplantae > Streptophyta > Magnoliopsida > Rosales > Rosaceae > Geum > Geum urbanum. The sequence continues at coordinate 46,157,594 of OX327013.1, forward strand.
GGGCCAAGACCTAAGCTATTTGGGGTTACATCTTAACTGTATATCATGTGAGTGAAGTCAACAAGCATATAATGTGATAATTGTGGAAGATTTCTCTTCCCGAACCTCTTTTAGAGGATCCGAGAGAAAGTCTAAGTGAATCTCCCAATCCACACCTTTTGAGTTAAGAATCGAAAGACCCAACTTGTAGCCACAATAATCTCTCGATTCAATGTGTACTTGACTAAAGCTCCTCAAGTCTATTGAGACTCAAGTAGATTCTAGTCCTTGCATAGTGCTAAGGAAACCAAGTCCTAAGGTACCTCTCGGAATAGACTCTAATCATATTTACATGCTCATTTAGCCTTAGTAAGTAGTTAATTCAACCAAGGTCTCATTTTTAGTCTCTTAATACATATATTAACTTAGCTAAGGTCAACACATGCATAGGTGAAACTAATCATGAAGCTCAAGCATATAAACATCCACAATCACACAATAGCTCATTCACAAATATACTTTCACACAACATACACTAAACTCATAAACCATACATAATCTAAGACATCATTTGTTCACATCACATGGCTAGGGTTCTAACCCTAACCTCCCAATTGGGACTACTCCCTACACATAATAAAAATGGAGTTTAGATATATAGATAGAAGTTAATTAGTACAAGAAATAACCGAAGAGTCCCTTAAGCAAAGCCTTCAAGCTCATTCTTCACTTCTTGCTCCTTTTTGTTCCTTAACTCCACAAAAGTTGATGAACCCACCTTAGGCTAGGGTGAAGAGGGTGGAGATGAGAGTATGGTAATGGGGATGGAGATTTCTAGGTCTTTTAGTGGTGCTAGAGTGAGTTTTATAGGTAGAGGAGAGAACTAGAGAGTTTGAGTATGGATGGAGGCTCTTGAGAGAGAGTAAAACTATGAGAAATGAAATTATGAAGTGAGATGTGTGTGTGGGAGGAGGGGAGCTCGAATTTCTGACTTGGAAAGGCCAATTTATAGCCCTAGGATGGTAATAGAAGAGAAGGTAGAAGATATAAGGGTTGTCTTTGAATAGAGGAGACCATGATCAACTAATTTAGGCTTTAGAATGCTAAAATCCAAATTAATGACATCATGTGGCCCATCTTATTCCTCCTCTTCAATTCAGATTGGCTTGCATAATTAGGTGGGTTGGGCCTCCATTGGGCTGGACTCAAGATGATTGGGTCGGCCAAGGTGGTCTGGCCAGCTGTGGTAAATTCAGGCGGCTTCCGGGCAACTTCAGGCGACTTCCCGTGAAGCTATTTTGTCATTTTTCCAAAGTTATTCCAAATCCTCTCGTGACTTCGGAAATGTGAATATCTTCTCCAATAAGTATGTAATTCTCGTTCTTTAATGCATTTCTGAGTCAAATCATGATTTCCTAACAAGAACAGGAAATGTAGTAAAAATGATGTTCTATTAATAAAAGGTAAGCAATAAGGGTGGAGTTATGAACATAATTAGAGCATAATTATGGACATAACAGCTGCCTCAACCCCACTTCTGCTCAACGAGGCTGTTTCAGGTGCTGCAGTCAATAAGAGGGGTTAAGCATTAACAGGATAGATAACATTGAGTGGCTCAAGACTGAGCGGGTTTGGTCTGGACCAGACGCGTCACTCGACGACGACGATGTCATCTGACTCACACTAAATTAAGCCATCAGAATGCCTAACTCCCTACTAAGTCCACTCATCGGCACATGCTCCCTACAATGCCTCCCTCTACCATCTACAATCTTATACTACTTGTTACTCGAAAGCTCAACGAGCGACGACGGGTTCATAGTATCAGCGCGAACGGCCTATCAAAGAAAACACTTATATAAATACAAGAGCGTGCTACATACCACGAATCCCTCGAACGCTATCCCTTAACACACCTCTCCCAGATTCAATAAACAACGACCAACATATTGTCTATTCTTACACCAATATCAAAGGCACAAAAATCCTACCTACTACCAGAAGCAACTCAAAAAACAACCACATCGACATCAACATGCATAAAGTAGTAGCAATAAAAGGGAAAAAGCATCTCCAAAAACCCAGAAGAATTCATAGCACTGCTCAAGAATAACAACCTAGAAAAACTGTAAAAATAACCAACATCCATAGTTATCTACTCAGGCACATCAATGAGCAAGCAGAAACGCAAAAGCCTTACCTTTAGAGAAGATCAAATACTTGAGGATACTTGGACGCGATAAGATCTCTCTATATCTGTAATTTCTTCACCCTGAGCGCAATCAAAAACTCCCAAGAACACAACAATGCTTCAAAATGCCAAATGATATTACGGCCGGGTTAATGGAGGTTATTTATACTACTAAAACAGATAACCCTCATACATCATGACCGTCCACGATTTCATCTCACCAACCGTCGATTTGCAACATGTGTCCCATGTCATTTCAAATTTGAAACATAAACATCTCTTCACGAACCACAGTAATGACGTCATTATGACACATGCTCTGCACCTCCCCCTTGCCCTTCAAAACTAGCGCTGATCGACAGATGTCACGCATGCACATGCCTAGCCCAATAGTTACTCCAATGCGTCAGCTCCACGCTCGTGGGCATACAAGAACCCACTCCGTACACACACCGCTCAAATGGCCCAGTAGGCAACAAATCTCTAAAAATCTCGATTGTGTCCGAACGGCCGTAACATGCGTGTTACCAAACGCTTATTCATTATGGAAGGCAAGGACACAATAGGCCCATGAACTACGTGTCGTTCACTCGGCCTAACGTCCAAGCGCAATAGCTTATGTACGCCAATTACACCCCAATATGGACTCCTTCAATAGCCGATCACCCTAAACGCGATGTTCCCTGACATGGTCTTCAATCTAGTGACATTGGCTACCTGAAGACTTAAACTCCCCTTGGGCCCAAAAAAGTCCGAGCCTTGTAGATCATCAGGAAGCCCTAAGCACCCAGGGCACTGATCTATGCAATTTATGCATATTAGTTAATATATTTTCTCTACATTTTTACTTTGTTAATTACTTATTATTATTTGACTTATTTTGTTGTTTTTAGGTGTAGAACAAGAGAGATGGAGTAACTGAGTCTACATGAGTGCAAAATGCTACAAATATGGAGAAAAAGAAATTGGTTTGAAATTCCAAAGGAAGAAGGAAGAAGAAAATTGAAGAGAAAAAGAAATCATTTGTTGACAAGGAAAACATTTCCTATGTTGGCTAGGATTTGCAAGCTTCCGAAAGGATTTTGAAGGAGAATAAATGAAAATGGGTCCAATTAATTAGAAGATCTAATCAGCCATTTTCGTGAAGCACAAGATATGGCAAGAAGAGTATTTCTAAGTTGTGTTGAAGAATGAAAACATAAAGAATAAAGGAAGAAGAATATGTCTGTGCAGATTGGCCAACTTTCAAACGATGACTGAGAATAGCTTATGAGGAGTTAGACAATGATTAACCCATGGTTGGAAAGTACTTTGAGCAGGGGCGGATCTAAGATTTGAAACTTGGGTGGGCTGTAAATTACTGTGCAGCGCATGATTTTTTTTTTTTTTTGAGGTTTGTAACACATTGGAAGACTCATCCTCACGCCCAATCTCATTATCATTCCTTTCACCTGACGAATTATTTGTTGTAAACTATGAAAGAAGATTTTTGTAACGTTTGGGTTTACAGTGATCCACCATTGTAGTTAATGTGTCAAACCTATAAAATTTTATATATTTAATTAGGACATTATAATTTTACAGATCTGCACACAAAACCCATATTCCATATTCCACTTCAACATTCAAAATCGAAACTCATAAAAAACATAGCTAACCAAATTAGTTTAAACACTAAAAATATAGACTATATTGTATTCTTGTACTAAATCTAAATTGAATTTGAACCCAAGATAATATATCATTCACACAATGCTCTCTCTAATGGTCTAACCATTAATCCAAGTTTCAAATTCAATTAGAGCTGCCACAAATAACCAGTTCCAATTTCCATCAATAACCATTAACCAATTTCCAATTTCCAACCATTAACCAATTTTCAATTTCCATCCAATTTCCACAAATAACCATTAACCCAAGACAATATTCGATTAATCCTAGTTATCCATCAAAAATCAAATTGAAATTGAAATTGGTAACAAAGTAGAGGAGAGAAAAATGGAGATACCCGGGAGGGTCGGTGGGCAGGGTCGGTGGTCGGCAGTCGGCGACAAGATCGTGGAAATGAGAACTAGGCAGGAGAGAGAGAAGATTAATTCTGATTTGCTTCCCTGAGTTCCCTTTTGTCTACTGCATGAAGAGAGGCGATGAGGAAAGCCAGCCAGCTATAGCCATGGCTTCACTCCTCTTTCTCATAGGATTCGTAAATTAAGAGAGAGAAACCCAATCATGCCAATCAACTCTTTTCTCAACAAGCCATTGAAGCCAACAACTATACCCAGTAAATGTCACCGGGTCGGGACTCCTACTCTCGTCTTCGTTTGCCTATTCTTAATTTTTTTTTTAACTTTCCAAAAATTGGGGTGGGCTGTAGCCCATCCTACCATAGGACTGGGTCTGCCCCTGACTTTGAGTCTTCTTTCCAATGAATTAAAAATTATAATTTTTAGAGGTCTACAACTCTGAAAATGTGTGATTCTTTATAGGCTACCAATTTTACCCGGGTGGAGCTAAGAAACCTTGTTTGTTAGGAAAACTATTTTGTAAAGGCTTATAAATACAAGAGGCTCGAACCTTAATGGTATCATCTCTTATTTTAGCGAAAGCTCTGCCCAAATACACTCCAACCCTCTCCCTCAAACACAAGCCTTCATCCTATGAGTGGATTATACCGCCATCAACATCAATTCCGGATCACTTGCTGCAACCATCGTTGTACAAGTGAGAATCATTCCCTTAGGATTCTTCACACTCTAGGAGGTTGTCAAGAATTTAGCGGATTTTCAAAAAGTGTAACCATGAAGCATTTACTCCGTAGTCCTATTTTGTACTTGAATGATTTATGTTTGATATTGGATTTTGGTGTGTTTATTTAGATTTTTAATACTTATTCATGTCTATCTTCCATGTGTTTATGTTCTTATTTTTGTTTGAAGCATACTATGTTATGTTCTTAATGTGTTGGGTAGTGTAGGATGATTGTGTTTAGCCTCTCACCTAGAAGTTATTCAATGATTCTTAGTTCTTGAAGAGTGTCTCTTTAAACCGCATGGCATGTTAATAAAAAGAATTGGGAGCATAAATTTTGTTGGTAATATGAATATGTAGAGAAAATTGGCTAGGTTAAATAGGATGATCACTTGTAAATAATTAATTAGGTTTTGTTTTCTTTATTTTTGTCGAAATATATGGTAAGGATTTTTGGGTTCTTTTTATATGTTTGCTTGTCTATGAGTCGATGCATGTTAGGGTCATAGAATTTCCTTGCTATGTGTTTATGACGTTTTCTAGGTAGAATTTTAGGTAATTAAAATCAGTTATTTTTACCCCCCTTTTATACACAATTATTGCATGCACCATTCAATCTCTGGTTAGAATGATCCTTACTTGCTTTAAATACTACATCTTTAAATTGTATGATTGATTTATGTGTTAAGTGTTTATTTGATGCATGTTTTAGTCATTATCAGACGCACGCTGCATTCGCACGCCGTCCAACATATAGACCTCCCTAGTGACTGATCCTCCTAGCCCGACCTAGTGGCATTTGCTACCCGGGGACTTAAACTCCCCTTGTCCCAAAAAATCTCTAGCACGATCGCGTCCTGTCAGGCGGTCTCAAAAGACCCAAACGCGTGTTGACACATCACACACCGTTCACTTGTTCACGTCAAACGCTCTTAAATTCCCCCCATCTAACCATTCATGGACGATCGGTATCCTCTCGTCCTCGTTCATCCCCAGGACAGGTAATCATCCAAGGGTTGGGAGATGAATGAACACGACTCAAGGGAATCACCCTCGGTCAGGGAGTTGGGGGACTCCAGGGTACATTACATTTCCCCAGTAGAATGGTGCTAAGTAAGAATGCTTTCTAGATCTTGGTTCATTCAACTCCCCAATCAAGTTCAATATCCTTGACTCGAGGACTTGGGGTACTTGTTAGTACGCTATGTGCTCACATTAATGTAATACTATGCTAAGACAGTTCAAACTTATAAATCTAGATAAACAAACAAGAGTAGCACGGAGATTGTCAAAAAATCAAAATGTATCACTTCATTATCTAAGAACCATCTCTACTAGGCTGCATTCTGGCGCAGCCCCTCTATTGTCATGCCCGACGGGAGAAGATCCGCCTTCTTGTGAGACAGCTTCCTCGTGCGAACGCGACGTCCCATCAATAACATCGATAATGCCTCATCCTGCATTCGTTGTTACAACTGCGTTCGTGCAATATCTGTGATCCCTGGCAAAGCTGAACTAAGATGCATCATATGTGACCCAAGTTTCAGACTGTCACACAGAATTTCGAGCCCTAGTTGGTCTTCTTCTTTTCTGATCCTCAGGTAGTGATGGTCGAAGCTCCATCAACTTCACCTATGTCCCACTTATTGCAACAATCGCAACGCTCAACCCTACAGGTTGACCACCCTGGCCAACCTCAGTGGCCGAAACCTGATTATGGTTAACACCCTCACCCCAACTATCAGTTGCTTCCTTGTGTCCAGTACCTACTCCACCGCTAATACCAAAATGCAAGACAATATCCTGGCTCGAGCCCTAACAAGCTTTAATCCTATCATCCATGTGACTACACCATATGGGACAACCACCTACCGTATGATCAAAGCTCCTACATCCCATGCAATATCCTTTCAAGATGATACGCATACTTGTTAACCATAGTATAACTTACTGATCAGGTTTGGTTTTTTGTTGTAATGGTTAAGAATGGTTAGCTACTGTGCTTAGCTGTTGTACACTATACTCTAGTCACCTATAGCTACACAGCACGTGCCTCAATTCTGCAATTCTAGCTAACTGATATAAGCAGCTGTACTCTTGTGTGTTGTACTAACTAACACAGCTGGATATATCACACTTTTATCATGTTCAGATCTGTATTATCTCTCTCTCTCCTCCATTGTTGTTTCTTCAAGCTTTTGCTGAGCTTTCATGGTATCAGAGCCAACGGCTCTCATCCTGAGTGGCTCATAGTCAATCTACTGCTCGTAGTCTTCTTCCTCAATACAACAGTGTTCTTCTTCTGATAAGCTCCAGATAAGCTGCCTCTAGTCTCTATCTCGATTGCTCTATACTTGTTTGCTCTCCTTCATAATATATGATCAAAGCTTTGGTTTTGCATTCTCTACACATTGATATATATCTTGTGAAGTTTTGAGCTGTGTTTCACTCACATCAGCACCTTCTATTACATATTCAACCCTAGTTTTCCATCTGTGTAATCATGACATCTTCTTCTTCAAGCTATGGCTCTCATACACCTATGTTTCTACCTAATATCTTACTGGATGCTACAAACTATCCAACCTGGTTGTTTCGTATGGAACAATTTCTGCGTGCTCATAATCTGTATGGATTTTTGGATGGTTCACTTGTGTGTCCTCCTCATTCTGTACCTGGTCCTGAAGGAACTTTGCTTCCTAATTCTGCTTTTCCTGCTTGGAAAACTCAAGATCAATGTGTAGCTCATATGATTAGTCAAACCCTAAGTAATCCTGCTATGAAGTGTGTTGTTGGTGTTAAGTCGTGTCAGGACATGTGGACTAAGCTTCGTTTGAAATTTGCTGCTCCCAATAGACAGAACATACTTCAATTGAAATCTAACTTTCAGAAGTTAAAGAAAGGATAGGATTCTATTGAAACGTACCTTGAGAAGGTCAAAGAAGCTAGAAATGCTCTTGAAACTGTTGGTGTGTGCCTTGATGATGAAGATGTTATTGTCACAGTTCTTGCTGGCCTGCCTAAGTCCTACAATGCCACTAAACAGCTTATTCATACCAATTACACTGCTGGAACAATTGATGAACTCAAGGTGATCTTACAAGCTACAGAGGCTGATCTGGAAGAAGATGATGAAGACTCACCTACTATACCTCTCTCTCTCTGCCATGATAGCTGCAAACTCTCATCGTTCTGCATCCACTAATGTGTCTGTGTGCAGTACTCAATCTCAGTCTGCTCCTTCATCTGTGGTGTCACAGCCTCACTCCCCTACTGGATTTGCTTCTCCTAGCAATACTCCTAATGAGTCTGTAATCTCTGCTGCAATTGCAGGGTTCTTTGTTGGTCGTGGCAATGGAGGAAATAGAAGCAACATAGGCTTCAATAGTGGTGGTAGAGGCTATGGCAGGACCAACAATAGCATGGGATATGGAAGAGGTAATAATGCCTCTTATAATAGAGGAACTCAGTACAACAATAGCAACAATATTAGAAACAATGTATCTACTGGTGTGCTTGGACCTACTCCATCCTCATCTCAATGTCAGCTATGTGGGAGGTTAGGTCATCTTGCTAAAACCTGCAACTTGTTTCAGAAAATGCAGCAGAATCAGGCCTACAAGGGGTTGTGTACCTTTTGTAATGGTGACAGTCACACAGTGGAGAACTGCTACTATATCAAAGGATTTCCTGGACAAAATGCCTACAGCTACAACACTGCTGATGGAGACAGCAATACAACTCAAATGGAGGCTGCCATTGTAAAAGTTGTTCATGCTATGATGGCATCACAATAGTCATCTCAAACCTCTCAGTGTTCTCCTCAAGCTATGCATGCTACAACTGTTCCTGTATCCCAAGCTATGGTGGCTTCAAACACTTTGCCTCCACCATTCTGGCTTGCTGACTCTGGTGCCTCAAATCATATGACAAGTGAACTTCAGCTTCTGCAGAATGTTGCTCCATACAGTGGTAATCAATCAGTCCAAATTGGAAATGGAGAGCAGCTGAACATTACACATATGGGTAACACATTGTTAGGAAGCCTAAAGCTTAACAATGTTCTTCTAATTCCTCAACTTGCTGCACATCTACTATCTATATATCAACTATGCAAAGATAATAATTGCAGATATGGTTTGATGAATTTGTTTGTGTTATACAGGATAAGGTACTGGGCAAGGTTCTCTACCAAGGGCAATGTGAGCAAGGGTTGTATCCAATTCCGTTCAATCTTCCTTCTCTCAAAACAATACCTCAAAGTATACAGCCTAAATATAATAACACTGCTGCAACATCTCAGGATTCTGCAATAACTCAGACTTCCAGTCTTACTTCCTCTCTTTCTGTTCCTACTGCATTTTTGGGAAATTGTGTGCATACCTCTCTGTGGCACAGGAGATTGGGACATCCCAGCAATGAGATCACTACCAGAATGCTGCAAAAAGGGAACATTCAAGTTGCAAATGATGTAGTCAGCTCATTATGTGAAGATTGTTTAGCTGGGAAGTTTCAAAAACTTCCTTTTCCTATTTTTGAGTCTAGGAGTCTACAACCTTTTGAGATCATACATTCTGATGTATGGGGTCCCTCTCCCTTTATATCCATTGATGGTTGTAAGTACTTTGTACTGTTTGTAGATGATTTTTCCAGATATACATGGATTTTTCCTATGAAATAGAAAAGTGAAGTGTTTACATATTTTCAGACCATGTGTGCTTATGCTGAGAATCAATTTTCTAGATCTAAAAAATTTTGCACAGTGATGGAGGTGGTGAATATACTAGTAATGCTTTCAAAATGTATCTGAACAGTAAAGGAATTGTTCATCACTTATCCTGTCCCTACACTCCTCAACAGAATGGAATATCAAAAAGGAAAAACAGGCATATCAGGGAGACTGCTATTACACTGTTACGCATTGCCTCAATGCCTCAAAAATTTTGGTACCATGCCATTGCTATGGTTACCTATCTCATTAATAGGATTCCCTCTCCTGTTACATCTATGGAATCACCTTTTGAGAAGTTGTATCACAAGTCACCATCCCTGGAAATACTGCGTGTTTTTGGCTGTGCTTGCTTCCCACTCATGGCTCCCTATAATCAGCATAAGTTGCAACCTAAAACAGTCAAGTGTGTTTTTCTAGGATTTGCTGCAGGATATAAAGGGTACATATGCTATCATACTGTAAGCAGAAAGTTCATTATATCCAGGCATGTATTTTTTGATGAACTTCAGTTTCCTTATGCAATCAGGAATAATAGTGAGACTGGTCAACCTGCTGTACGAACTCAGTCTAACACTTTTGGTCACTCAACATCAATACACCCTTGCTCCACAACTGCTCTATCAAGTCCCTTGGTACCTTTACCTTGTCCTTCACAGTCAAATATTCATCAATCAGGTACTTCTTCTAATCCTAATAATGTCACTATTCCTGGATCTTGTGTTCCTGCAGTTTCTTCTCATACATGTTCTGAGCCCATATCCAGTCCTCATGAGACTTCTGCTGAATCATCTTGGTCCTCTCCTCATGAGACTATCATTGAGTCTCATTCAAATCTGTTTCATGATGACTATCATACCTGTGTTGCTTTTGATGAAAACAATGGTACTATGGATTTATCTGCTCAACCTGGAGTAGGAATATCTGTTATGTTAAACTGCTATCCATCTTGTCCTACCAGTCAAGTGTCAGAAGCAAATATTTTGCATACTGTAGCTGGCCTCACAAGTGAAAATCCCAGTGATCACTCAATGCTTACCAGGAGCAAGAGAGGAATCTTCAAGCCTAAATGCTTTTTGTCTATTATGTCAGAGCCTGTTCAAGATCTATCAAATATTGAACCTGCCAATTACAAGAATGCAATGAAAACACCAGTCTGGATGCAAGCTATGATCACTGAGTACAATCCTCTGATGAAGCAGCAAACATGGGATCTTGTCCCACTTCCTACTGGAAAGAATCTGGTATCCTGCAAATGGTTATTCAAGATTAAAAGACACTCCAATGGTACCATCGCATGACATAAAGCCAGATTGGTTGCTCGTGGCTTCAGTCAAGAATATGAGGTTGATTATGCAGAAACATATTCTCCTGTGGTCAGACACACTACAGTTCGAATAGTTATCTGTTTAGCTGCTTCAAATGGGTGGAATTTACATCAAATGGATGTCACTAATGCCTTTTTACATGGTACTCTCACAGAGGAAGTGTATATGTCTCAACCTGGAGGCTTTGTCAGTTCTCAACATCCTACATATGTCTGCAAGCTGAATAAATCTTTATATGGCCTTAAGCAGGCTCCAAGAGTATGGAATGATAAGTTTACATCTTTTCTTCCCTCTCTTGGTTTTGTTAGTTCCTATGTTGATCCATCATTATTTGTCAAGCATATGTCTTTTTCTTGCACATCTCAGTGTGTCTTTCTACTCCTATATGTTGATGACATTATCATAACTGGTGACAGTGAGGACCTTATTCAAAAAATTAAAGCTGCATTGCTTCATGAGTTTGACATGAACGACTTAGGAAAACTTCACTTCTTCTTGGGATTGGAAATTCAATATACGAGTGATGGAATTTTTGTGTCACAGCAGAAGTATGCTAAAGATCTGTTACACAAATCTGGCCTCAGTGAATGTCACTCTGCCACCACTCCATGCCAGTCTGGTGTCAAACTTCTTAAAGATAGTGGTACACCACTAACAGATATTGAAGCTCCATTATTCAGAAGCATGGTAGGCTGCCTGCAATATCTAACCTTTACAAGGCCAGGCATCACATATGCAGTCAACACAGTGTGTCAGTTCCTTCACTGTCCTACCACAGCTCATTTTATTGCAGCTAAACGCATCCTGAAGTATGTCAAAGGTACATTAGATCAAGGCATCAAGTTCAACAGACTTCCAGCCACTGCTCCAAATTTTCTTCATGCTTACTGTGATGCAGACTGGGCTGGTGACCCCAACAACAGGAAATCTACAACTGACTTTGTTATACTCCTCAATTCATGTCCCATTTCGTGGTGCAGCAAGAAACAACATGTTGTGTCTCGCTCATCAACTGAGGCAGAATACAGGAGTATGGCAGACACAACTTCTGAACTCATGTGGCTGTCTCATCTCCTTAGTGATCTCCATGTTAATCTGACATCTTCCCCTACACTTTACTGTGACAATATATCTGCTCTTGCATTAGCAACTAACCCGGTTCATCACAGCAAGCTTAAACACATTGAAGTTGACATACATTTCACTCGAGATCAAGTCAAGGCAAGACACATTACATTACAATTTGTTCCCTCCAGTGATCAACTTGCTGATTTATTCACAAAAGGTTTGTGTTCACCTCTTCACTCTCATTTATGTCACAGCTTGATGATGTCACTTCATCATCTAGCTGAAGGGGGGTGTTAACCATAGTATAGCTTACTGATCAGGGTTGGTTTTCTGTTGTAATGGTTAAGAATGGTTAGCTACTGTGCTTAGCTGTTGTACACTGTACTCTAGTCACCTATAGCTACACAGCACGTGCCTCAATTCTGCAATTCTAGCTGACTGATATAAGCAGTTGTACTCTTGTGTGTTGTACTAACTAACACAGCTGGATATATCACACTTTTATCATGTTCAGATCTGTATTATCTCTCTCTCCTCCATTGTTGTTTCTTCAAGCTTTTGCTGAGCTTTCAATACTTACCTTGGTACTCAATCCGATTCAAGTTTGGGGTCCCAAACGCATACTTACCTTGGTATTCAGTCCACGCTGAATGTCCACTGCCAAAAACAACTGAATCTCCTCAAATGCTTGAAGTCGATATAGGTCACTGTAAACTCGCCATCCAGATTCTTGTTCACGACACGAACCCTAGCCCATACCTAGCCCATACTTTGGCTTTAACTGCTCGACCGACTGAATTAGAGTGGATCCATCAAACTTCACCAGAATAATGGTTTTGTCTTCAAAGAACCATGAACCACGATCCACCGCCCTACGGAGGACAACCTTGTCCTTGAATCGACTACCCACAAATCTATCCGAGAACTCATGCCAGATGCTTATGATACTTGGCCCTGAGAGACCGTCCCACAAGTGAATCAACCAATGCTTAAGAGATTTCGCATTTTCAACCAAAATGGTACTTGGCGAAAAAAACAAGAAGAACAACGAAGCCGTACTCATCTTCCTCCTCTGTTGCCCCTTGAGAGATGTCAATGATTTGAGGTCAAGCCCTCAACAATGGCGAGAACAAACAGTGAGGGCGAATCATACTGCATGGATCCCACATATTGTGGTATCGACAAGTAGAAGAGAATGAATGGATTTCGAAATAGATCAAGAGAGCCTAATCAGACTAGGAAATAGTTGAGAGATAGGAGATCTATGAAGGACGGTGCAACTAGGTTAGGGTTATGTCGACAGAGGAATAGGAGAAAAAAATATTCGATAACCACGGAAAAAAAACACCTCACGTAAATACTTAATGAGGTTATGAGGAGTATCATCAGAGACGACTTATACCTATAAATATCTGAAATGCAAGTTGATTCATTAAACTTCATACTGAATACACCCACTATAATATAAGACGTGCATTGGAGTAGACAATTCTGGTATAATATGTTTGATTTTCATTTATTAAATATAACTTCGATAGTCGATTAGGCGAAAGCAATAAACTAAATCAATAGAAAAGGACACAGAGATCTCAGTTCATAAGCAACGTTAGTTTAATCGTAAGTAATCGATGTATGCATTGACCGACCTTAAGCTCGTCCATTGTTCTTGATCTGGTCCATTTCACGTGGCTGTTAGGTTGGTTATTAAGCTGAAAAAGTTATTGCCATCCGTCTATATGTAGCTCTAGATCAACCAGAATAGTGTTGGATTATTGGGTAAGGCCAACCCGAAAAGTTCTTTAACAATGTCAAATGAAACTAGAGCACCAAATTCCGATCACACCTCCACTGTTGATCCTTACCAGCGCCTCCAGATTGTTCGTAATGGCGACGGCAGCATCACGCGGTTGATGACTATTCCAACCACGCCACCCTCGTCCGATCCCAAGCTTCCTGTCTTGTCCAAAGACATCCCCATCAACCAATCAAACAACACCTGGCTTCGACTTTTCCTCCCCCGCCACGTCTTGGATCAACCCTCGCCAACCAAGCTTCCTCTGGTTGTGTTTTGCCACGGTGGAGGGTTCATATTACTCAGTGCGGCCTCGACCATATACCAAGACTTCTGCTTCAACTTTGCTACTGACGTCCCCTTGATCGTCGCATCCGTCGAGTACAGGTTAGCTCCCGAGCACCGGCTACCGGCAGCTTACGATGATGCAGTGGAGGCGCTGCAGTGGATCAAAACAAGCCAAGACGATTGGTTGAGATCGTACGCTGACTTGTCCAATTGTCATCTAATGGGCTCTAGCGCAGGAGGAAATATAGCCTACCATGCAGGACTACGTGCGGCTGCGGAGGGAGCTGACTTTCTTCACCCGTTGAAGATCAGAGGGCTGATACTGGTGCAGCCATTCTTCGGTGGGACCCGAAGGACCAGGTCAGAGTTGAGGTCGTTGGACGATCCTATTTTGGCGCGAAGTGTCAGTGATCTAATGTGGAACTTGTCGTTGCCAGTGGGAGCTGACTGTGATCATGAGTATTGTAATCCAACGGCTGGTGGTGATTCTAATCGATTTGATCAAATGAAGGCACTAGGGTGGAAGGTGTTGATGACCGGCAGTGATGGAGACCCACTGATCGACCGCCAAGTTGAGGTGGCGAAGATGTTAGAAGAAAAGGGTTTACGAGTAATGAGTCAATTTAGTGAAGGAGGTTACCATGGAGCTCAAGATGTTGATCCCTACAAAGCCAAGACAGTGTTTGCACTTGTCAAAGATTTCATTTTTACTTAATTTGTATACTTGATTGTCAGAAAATAAATTGTATACTTGGTCTTCAGATTTATCGTATCAAATCTAATATTTACATTACTTTGGCTAGCTTCATTCTGTGTTAATGTGTTACTATGCTTACTCTTTTGAGTCGTTTGTATAGTAACATTTCCGGACAACAGCTAGGATTAACATGTATTGGATATGATGTTCGTTACCAACAAACTTCAGTAGCATAAGATCGATTAAGATAAAAAAAAAACGGTAAGCTGTCCATTTTCGTCGTTATAGTTCTGTTTCTTTTTTCCCCTTGCATTCTTATTTCTTTGGATTTGTAATGTACTCGATAATGTACGGGCCTGCTAATCAAATGGTGTCCACCGGACAGGGATTGTTTCAAACTACACTTCGATGGTTCAGTCATACATGATCGGAGTGCTGGTGGTTTTGTAACTTTTGTAATATTTATTCGTGCAAATTAATATATATATATATATATTAACATTCGTGCGCACGTATGTACAAATTATATATACTTATATAAATCACTCATCATCTTTGTAATCATCATCGTTTGAATCATCTTCTCAATGCTCCTCATCTTCATAATCTCCATCACTTGAATCATATCTGACGTCGTCGTCGTCATCCTCCAGCTTCTCTTAAGGGGCATTCTTCTCTAAGTCGTTAATCTCCTATTGAGTAAGATCCGTGACGCCATCAGGCATGGGTAAGTGTTCGTTAGACCGATTCGGTTCCCTTATGTCGGGGATGAAAGAAGTATTAGGCTCTTAATATGCATTGTCATTGTGCGGTTCAATGTTAGTCGCCGATGTCCCTTCAAGTGTTGTGGCACTCCATATTCCTTGGTGAGACATATGGTTTACTATTTTTCAACCTTCACCAGCTTTTAAATCATCCAGATAGAACACCTGCTTAACTAAGTTGGCAAGAGCGAATGACTCATCCTCATACTAGCTTGAGTTTGTATCGACTGATAAAAGGCCAAGATCTTCCTTCGTACGCTTGAACCATTTACATTTGAATAGAAAAACGTTGATATCATTCCCGTAAAATAGCTAAACGACATTAACAAGAACCCCGTAATATACATCGGCACCTTCCCCAACCGCAATCCCACTGTTTTATGTTCTTTTTCCTTCATATCGGTCCAATGAATGAAACTTACATTGTTGACAAAACATCCGGAGTAAATTTAGTGTTGAACTCGCTTATGGGCCAATAAGTATTTGAAATAGTTTCCCCTAAAACTAAAGGAAACTAAAAACTGAAAGCACAAACTAAGTAAAAATACTTCGCATAAGCAAACATCCATCAAAT
This sequence comes from Geum urbanum, assembly GCA_946800695.1. Classification (NCBI taxonomy): domain Eukaryota; kingdom Viridiplantae; phylum Streptophyta; class Magnoliopsida; order Rosales; family Rosaceae; genus Geum; species Geum urbanum. Next base: position 46,173,752 of record OX327013.1, read on the forward strand.
GTCATTCGATCTTACCATGGGCACCTATTCCCATCCAGATTTCTCAATTTAAAAAATATATTATATGCATAGTTTAAATTAATTAAACATATGTACCCATTATAGGAAACAATCAGGGAACTTCTTCTTAAGTACCTTTTCAACCCAGCTATGACTCTTATCCGGTTTGGCTTTTTGATTTTACTCCCTATAACGTTGCATGTATGTGTCAACCTCATCACAGTCTCGCAACACTACCCAATGTACTTCAATAAGTTCTTCTTTAGTTAATCTTTGGTTTAATACTCTTTTAAACGGTCGTATAATATCTGTGACGACTGAAAGATTGATACGGGCATTTAGATTGGAGGCAGTGGTCTGGACTGGATCTTTGAGGTACATGTTGCAGTAGGTTACACACTCAGGCCTTAGATATGTCTTTGCTATGGAGCCATCCGGGACAGATTTATTTTTGACGAATCCTTTATACTGTCCGAGTTGTTTGCAAAATTATACAATTAATTATTTGACAAATAGTAGAAACACAAAAAGATATGTAAATGATGAAAAACCATTATAATTAATTGTACATTTTTTTAGGATACATCCAAGTGTAGTGGACATGACCAGAAAGCAACACTTGTTTGAGAAGGTGAATCATGATGTTAAAGTAAGCAGGGAGGAAATCCTCTCTAATTTGCAAAGGAGGTGTACAATTTCGTATTGTAGTTTGACCACATCTGACTTCTTCAACTCTCTAGCGCATAACCTCTGCCACCATCTACACAATGCTATTATTGGTTCGACAACGTCACGAGGCAAATATGGTCGAATTACCACTGAAATCAGACGTTGCAGCATAACATGATAGTCGTGAGTCTTTAGATCGATGAACTTGTGTTGCTCAACGTGAGTGCTCTAAATATATTTGTTGCATAATTAGATGGATAACGAACACTTTTTAAACCAGTTGAATACAGAACCCCTCAGTGTCGGCTTCACTGTGTAAGGTGCATCTGACATCTTGTTGTACAATCATCTTCTATCCCTCCTTAACCACAAGGGTCAGCGTAAATTCATAGATTTCAGAGCTTTTTTGCGCTTTAAGAATGTCTTTAGTCTTCAACTTAATACCGCTAATTATTCTTACCCATTTATCGCACACAAACTTTTTTATGTGCATGACATCTGGGTTGTTTCTGAGTTTCAACTTCGACCAGTAAGGCAGTTCAAAGAAAGTATTCATGTGATGCCAATAGCTAAGATCGTGTGAGGGGTGTGGATTGAGTTTCTTCACATCGGCGTCATTGGTCAACACACCAAAATAGAAGTTGTTTAACCACTCAAACATCTGTTTGCCAGACCACTTTCGGGGTCTAGGATTATTGTCTATTGTTCCATCAAAATGATCTTTATCCTGTCTCAATGAGTGATCATGAGGAAGCCATCTACAGTGACCCATGTAAAAAAGTCCACATTACAGCTGACGAAGTTGACTATGATACAATGATTATCATAGAGTTGACGTCGTCCAAGTAGACAGGATAATCATTGTATCATTTGGTTGTGCAAGATCCCAGCATCCCATACGCAAGAAAATCGTTGATAGTCCACATTACAGCTGCTCTCATCATGAATATTGTGTCACTGAACTAGTCATAAGTTGAGACTCTATTTCCCCACAACAGTTTTAGCTTGTCAATCAATGGTCTGAGGTACACATCTAAACACTTTCCAAAAGATTTAGGGTCTAAAATTAGCAATATAAAAAAATTAAATTCTTTGTTCGTACATATCCATGGAGGCAGATTAATGGACACTAGCTCCTCATGAGAAGGAAGTCTCTGACACTAGAGGCAACTCTCTCAAATCTTTTGTCCAAGAGAAAGCCAGTGGAGTCTTCTCTTGGTCTACAATGCATAGACCAAGGACTTCTTCTGTTGCTTTGATCGAGTAGAAAGCTGTGCTTGCTACAATGTCTAGCATCCCCAAATTCTTGGTCTCAAAATTTGGATTCCCATCTGGAAAGAAGAACATGATTCCTTCATCAAGCACCTTCAACAGTTCATTCGCCTGACTCAAGTCTTTAGCCTGCCTTCTCCCTCGGTTTTGACTACCGTGAACTGCACATTTTAAGTCCCAAATCTTTAGTCTTTACACAAAATTGAAGCGTCAAGATCAAGGCACTTATGCTTATGATAAGAATCAATCTAATTGTTTCTACCGAATTACGCGCGGGACGTAATCTGGCAGAAGCAAGTACGAGTACTCCTTCCTTCGCTCGAACGCTCGGGCTGTTCGTATGGTCGGGCGCTCTTCTCTATCTTCGGGTGAACGGGTGGGCGCGTGTTTGGGTGCGGTTGTTAGAAGAATACAACAACAAACGGGCGGTCAGGGGTCGAGACGGGGTGGCCAGGCTTCAACGCTCCGATGCCTAAATCAGATGATGTATTGGATATAACAGTCAAGCGAACGTGCGTGCGTGTGGAGTGTAGTGTTTAATGAGATAGGATCAGATGATGTTACCTGTAATAAATACCTTGTATATATAGGTGGTTGAGTTTGGTGCTTACTGGTGCTCTTTCGATGTGGGACTGGTATGCTTGCTAGTGTGTGATCCGTGCATTCGGGCGTGCGCCCCACGGGCGCGTGCGCGCTCGGATGGGGTCGGTCTGGTGAGTGAAGTTGAAGCTTCATTGGTGGTCTTTCGGATGGTCGGATATGTGTTGGTTTCCTGCTTAAGCGGATAAATATATTAATCGGGCAACCAATGCTGTACAAACACTAATAGTAGAGAAGCAAACACTAGGGTGATTAGCTTAGAAAGAAGATAGGCTCACCTTTTGGTTGATGAATTCGATCCAAAATAGAACTTGAGCTTTTTCATAGGGATCATCTGGGAAAAGTTTAGGACAATCTTTCCAAGCATCTTTAATATATTGAAGGATGACAAGAGACTCAGCAATGGGGTTTCCTTTGTGAAAAAGAACTTGAATTTTCTTGTGAACACGGTTGTACTTGAGCAGCTCCGGAGTCTTGTTTTTGAGATCTTCATCGTCACACTGATTGATGCGTATAAATGCACTAGATTATGTCCACCATTTCTTCTTTAGTATTAAGGATTTTAGGGATATGAGCAATCTAGAAGGAGGACCTATTTTATCTTTATGATGTAGCACGTTTGCTTTTGTAATCTTTATATGCAGACTTTGGTTTACTAAAAAGGACCAGTACCTGAAACCGGCGCCTTGGACTAACTCGGCCATCTTGACTTGTATTAGTACTCAACTCCAACTTAAACCTCAGTTTGTTAAAGTTGTTATTTACACGACACATTCCCGCGTTTTTCAAAATGATTTGGTGACACACATCAAGAAATGCTCTCCCTATCTAAACTCATCTCTCTTCGAAATCCAAATCTTAACGCCAAATTCTCACTTACTCATCTCAAATTCACATCATCCCTCACCGCTGTTCAAAACCCATCTTTTTTCGGCGTCGAAAACGACCCAGTTCCCAATCACTTTAACCCATTTCAGTTCTTCAATGATTACACAGGTTCAACTCAATTCACTGTCACAAACACTAGAATCTTACACGCCCATTTGCTCAAAACCTTTTCGCTACACACCAATGCCTCCATTTTCAATTCTTTACTCAATTGCTATTGTAGAGTTTCATCTATGGGTGATGCACTCCATATGTTCGATGAAATGCCTGACAAAAATGTCATCTCTTGGAACTTCATGGTTTCCGGGTATAATCGGAACACGTTGTTTGAGAAATCGTGGGGACTTTTTTGTAGGATGCATTGTTTGGGTTTTGAGGGCGATGAGTTTACTTATGGGAGTGTTCTTTCGGCTTGCATTGCCTTGGAGGCTGCTAGTTTAGGGTGGCAGGTTTACGCGCTCGTGACGAGGAATGGGTTTTTATCCAATGACTATGTGAGATCTGGGATGATAGACTTGTTTGCGAAGACTAGCGGATTTGAAGATGCATTGAGGGTGTTTCATGATGTGTCATGTGGGAATGTTGTGATTTGGAATGCTGTGATATCGGGGGCTGTGAGAAATGGAGAGAGCCGAGTTGCTTTGGATCTTTTTCGGAAAATGTGTTGTAGATTTTTGTTGCCAAATACCTTCACGTTTTCGAGTGTTTTGACTGTGTGTGCTGCACTTGAAGAGATTGGAATTGGGAAGCAAGTTCAAGGGTGGGTGATTAAGCACGGCGCAGGAGATTTGTTTGTTGGGACTACGATTGTAGACTTGTATGCCAAATGTGGAGAAATGGATGAAGCTATCAAGGAATTCTGTCGTATGCCAACGCGTAATGTGGTGTCTTGGACTGCTATTATTTCTGGTTTTGTGGGTAAGGATGATTCTAAATCTGCTCTCGAATTTTTCAGGGAAATGAGAAGAATGGGAGAAGAAATAAATAAGTTCTCATTCACAAGCGTACTCACTGCGTGTGCTAAACCACCCATGGCTGAAGAGGCAGTCCAAATCCATTCACTGATATTAAAACATGGACTCTATTTAGCTGCAGCTGTTGGGTCGGCTTTGATCAATGCATATTCAAAAATAGGAGCAGTTGATTCATCTGAGATGGTGTTCTCGGAGATGGGAAATGTAAAGGATCCGGGTACATGGGCTGCAATGATATCTTCTTTTGCACAGAATCAAAATTCTGAAAAGGCGGTAGGAGTTTCCAGAGAATGTTACAGGAAAGTGTGAGACCAGATAAGTTTTCGACTTCTAGTGTCTTGAATATTACAGACTGTTTAAATGTAGGGAGACAGATTCATAGCTACACTCTTAAATTTGGGTTGGCCTTTGTTGCTTCTGTTGGTAGTTCTCTCTCCACAATGTACTCGAAACTTGATAGTCTAGAGGAATCTTACAAGGCTTTTCAGCAAATTTGTGACAAAGACACCATTTCATGGGCCTCAATGATTGTTGGTTTCTCAGAACATGGCTTTTCAGATCAAGCCATTCGGTTGTATAGAGAGCTGCCATACAAAGAAATGAGACCTGATCAGATGACTTCAGCTGCAATTCTAAATGCATGTTCTGTTTCTTGTTCCTTACTGATTGGTAAAGAAATCCATGGCCATGCTCTTCGTGCTGGAGTTGGAAGAGATTTAATTGTTGGGGGCGCAATTGTGAACATGTACTCAAAATGCAGTGCCCTTGGATTGGCAAGGAAGGTGTTTGATATGCTTCCCCAAAAGGATGAAGTTGCATGCTCTTCATTGGTTTCAGGTTATGCCCAGAATGACTGCATTGAAGAGGCACTTTCGCTGTTCCATTTTGTTCGGTAACCAAACCAACTTTGATTGCATTAAAAATTTGTGTGGTATTCCGCCACTGAGTCTATAGTGTTCTGTATTAATTTTTGTTTTTAGGTTGAGTCAGTTATTTTAATTAATTACGTTAGTGTCATTTATCGAGGCTGTCAGGTTTTTGACTCTCGCATCTGTTTGTAGTTTAGAGTATTAAGTCTCATCTTTCCTTGTGAATTGACTCCTATATTATTATATTGAATTTATAAGCATATTGAGTTCATTATAGGGTAACTTTGGTAGGTGGTTAAGCATTGATTAAGTCTCATAAACGCCTACTTCAAAACTGGCAAAGATTCATTGGATTTTACAGAATTTGATTAAAGCATATATTTCCAAGAGCATTATGTAAAGCTTTTCATGCCTTAGTTTATCAATTGATGATTGATCAATATTAACTTGAATTAGCAAAAATCTTGATGTAATTCGTTGGCAAACGATTGACAAAGGCAAAGTATATTGATACAAGCTTGGCTAAATTTGTGTATAAAGTACTCGATTTACAGTCTTTATGATCTTATTTTCTAATAAGGCTCACCTTAGTAGCTCATGATGCCTAGAAAAAGAGACTTTCGATAAAGGTACTTAAGCGGGCCTCGCCTCACCTACATTGATTTCTCTTCACCTGATTATGAGTGAAAAGAGCTACCCGAATGATTATAGATGACATAATTACTAACAAAGTCGTTCTTTGTACTATTTTGGATTGAAAAAGTGTTTGAATCCTTGAAATCACCACAAAATAGAAAAATAATCGCATTAAGTGCGAAACTAGAACATGCCTATGCAGATTAGCCAACTTCGGGTGAGTTTTGTGAACACCTCGGAAAAAGTCAGGTTGTGAACTTTATATGGTTGGAAAGCACAAATGTGTAGTTTCCAAAAGTTTATATGATTCGTCAATATCTATTTCCTAGACGAAGTTATGCTTGTTTGAGTACACAAAGGTCAAAAAATAATTTGTGAAAATCATGCTTTCTGATATAAGCTTTGTATGTATGTTTCTCTGAGAACTTGAGTTTTCTCATTGATAATGAAACTACTCAGACCATGTTGTGCCATAGAGTATAGACAACTATCTATCGATTTGGCTCCTTGTCGATTATATGTGACTATATCTCTTGAGTTTTAGAGGCATATGCACCAACCGATTTTATTTAAAATTGTGAGAATGGAATTGCATTATTATGCATCACCTATAATGATTATGGTAGAAACCAAATATTAGAGAAATATATGTGTAAGTCAAATGGGCTATGTATAACAACTATCGAGTTGTTGAATCTAACCATGTCATAAGAGATGACCTTTGGAATTTCGACACATATAGGCTTTGGCACGGAAAATTGGGACAACTAAGTCGTGACATGATGGTCCGTAATAGATACAAATCATTCGAGTGAAATGAAACAAGAATCAAGAAGTCAGTTTAGAAAAGGGAATGGCGATAGGCACCTCGAGTGGTGGCACCATTGACCATCGTAGGCCAAAGGTGGCCAGTGTCGTTCCCCCCAAACGACAACAAATGGAAACAAAAAGTAGTGTCACAATCCCCTATGCTTCCCGAGTCATGGATGACTCCAAGTTTAAACCAACATTCTCATTGGTTTTAAAAGATATTTATCACTCATTTTGTAAAGCCTATTCTTTAGCAATGGTAAAAATGAGACCATCTTATGCTATAGAATTCAAAAAAAAATATTTCATTCTTGCAAAGAATCCCATTGGATTCTATGGACCGATTCAACCAATGAGCGGACCACTATGATGTTTTATAGTGTGGTTGATATGCAAACACACTGGTCATGTGTTGTGCAATCTTCCACTATTAGTGCTGCTTATGAATTCCTAGCTCAGATTACGAATTGCGGGCTCATTACCCGGATCATCCCATACAGTCAATTTGATTTGATAACGCTAAAGAATTTACATCGAAAAAGTTCGATGATTATTGCTAAGGGTTATGAAATATTGTGTGCAGCTATACTAATTTGTCTATGAACTACCACAACTCAACTTTGTGTTACAACTAGTGGTTGTGTGTGAATTATGATATATCACACTTACGCACTTATGTGCCAAATTTGTGTTGTCACAACACACCATGTGGGTTCATAGAGACGAATGAGTATTTATCTTGGGAATAAGTCTCCAACTATTGTCCACTATATAGATACCTTGACAGATGATCTCTTTACCGCAAGTTTAGCGGATTGTCACTTTGATGAGACAGCATTTCCGTCGTTAGGGGAAGATAAGAACAAGCATGTTCAACAGAATAACAAGAATTGTCGTGGTCTGTTCCCACTCTGTCTCATCTTGATCCCCAAAAATGATAGAACGTAGCAGTTTCGATGCCTGTGCGTTTCTGATATCGTTAAAAGTGAAGAGATCACATATTATTTGCTGCAAGCATGCCTATGAGGATTCATGTTCTTTTAAAAGGACATGACGTCACCCAATGGAGTTAGGCATGGAGATGCTACCATGGAAGGTGGCACAGTGACATCACAAAAGTGACATAGTGGCGTCACAGGCCATGGGTTCCACTAGAGAGCGTGGGAGACCCATAGGTTCGAAAATACTCATCCAAGGAAGGAAGCAAGTTTGGCACAATTGATCTATTGATCATGATACTTAATATCTGTCAAATGAGAATATTTGTGGATTATGGTTATCATTGGAGGACGCCTTAATGTTAAAACCAATTCTTGAGAATATAGAGATCTCTACAAAGTATAAATTACACTAGTGTACATGAAGACGTGGAATATTGAGACTAATTATCTAACCACACTACGTTGAAAGTCCTAAACGTAGAATTGGCATACATGGAAAGAAACGATCCAGTTTGAATTATATTCATTAACAAAGAGAAATTTAGTTGGGTTGGTTATGCCGACACACCCAAGTGTAAAGGCTCTTAAATTAGGTCTTTGTTAGAAAGTGTCATGAGAATAAAGAGATATATACTCACCTTATGGCGCAAGGTTTCTCACAACTCTTTGGAATCGACTACGAGAATATATTCTTTTGTAATGGATGTCATAGCACTCCACTACCTTGTCGTTTTGGTAGTTTCCGAATAACTTGACATGCAGCATATGAAAGTGGTCATAAAGCATCTCTATAGAGATCTACACTAAGAGATAATCATGAATATCCTAGAAGGACTTCATTTACCCAAATCAAGTGGCTCTAGACCACTGAGTGTGTTTGCAATGAGATTGAAACACTCACTAAGTAAATACTTGATTTGGAAGGGATATGATGAACATTACCCATGCGTGTTGATTCAAAGGACAAGTTCTGGATTTGCAAAGTATTTGAAATCCGAATTTGAGATGAAAAATCTTAGGAAGATACGGTTTTGTCTCGAACTAGAACCCGAGCACCGTAATAATGGAGTTATCCATTAATCGGCTTATACTCTAAGATATTATACCACTTTGATGAGAAAATGATGCTTAAGAGTAATCCCATAATTAGCTGAAGTCTTGACCCTTAGAGGGATTTGTTTTGTCCAAGGGATGATGACGAAAACGTGTTAAAGGCTAAAGTGCATAATCTAAGTGCAATTATGTACTTAGCATCACAAGACTCAGCTACACATATGTGATGAACTTGTAAGCTAGATTCAGCTTTGTGCCCACGCAATGCCATTGAGCTGGCATAAAGATAATCTTTTGATACTTAAAGAGTATGATATAGATGAGGTTGTTCTATCCAAATAAAGAGACAGGACGAAAGGTATTCGTCGCTGTAACTAAGGAATTAAGGACGCCACTGGTAGAAATGGTGTTGCTTATTCGTTCACCCCCTACATCAACAATCATTGAGATATGTTGTTTATTTTTGCTGATATGGGTATCTCTCTGACCCACACAAAGGTTGTTCCTAAATTAGTTATGTCTTTACCATGGGAGATACCACAGTACCTAGAAAGTCTATACAGACTTTTATCGCTACATCTTAGATTCATGTTAAGATTATACAAACTTTTATCGCTACATCTTTGATTCATGTTAAGATTATTGATCTACATGAAGCTATTAAGAAGTGCATATGGTTGAAGTCTATATATGCATGTATTCGAAGATCAAGTGGTTTGAATTAACCATTATTGAACCTATTTCCTCGAGATCATAATGAACTGAGGATAATGGCAGACTTACTTACTAGTCATATGCCAAAACAACATTTGAGAAGCATGTGAAGAGCATAGTGTTGCTCATCTCATATAAACTACCCTACTTATCGATATCAGGAGGAGATGCAGACTTCAGGGGGAGTCTGGCATACACATGAGCATTTCTAAATGTGAAGGACACGATGTACTCTTTTTTCTTGACTAATGTTGTTTTTATCCCAAAGGGTTTTTATTACTTGACAAGGTTTTAACGAGGCAACATAGATAAGTGTCATATCATTGTCTACGACGACCTGCACTCTTTTTACTTGTTCGAGATCACTTTTTCTCCTGCAAAGGTTTTAGGCTCAACGAGGTTTTTAAGGAGGCATCACAGAAGCATCAAGCAACCATTGATTACGTACCCATAACCGGCACAAGGTGAGTGTTGAAGAAATTTAAGTGTGCCTAGTTATGGTACAATTAGTAGTACCAATGTAACTCTCGTTATCATTGTACATTAGGTATTTCTATGTAACTGATGTAACGGCTATATGCCATCACTCTTGTAATCATCACAGGTTCATCACATCCTCCTATAAAAGGAATGTAAAACCTTACAATACTATAGAACGATGATTTGCTTCTATCTTTGCTCCAATTCTATATTTCCTACAACATAAACTTCATATTCACAAAATGGATGTGAAGACCGTATTTTTAAATGGTAAATTAGATGAGAAAATTTATATGCATCAACTTGAGGGATTTATTATGCCTGAAAGTTAGTTAAATCATTATATGGTTTAAAGCAAGCACCTAAACAATGGCATGAGAAATTTGATAAGGTCATTATCTCCAATGGATTCAGAATACATGAATCTGATAAGTGTGTTTATAGCAAGTTCTAAAATAATAAGGGAGTGATCATCTATTTATACGTTGATGACATACTTATATTTAGAACAGATATCGAAAGCATAGAATCGACTAAGAAATTCTTATCTTCTAGTTTCGATATGAAAGATATGAGAGAATCTGATGTCATTTTGGGTAAAAGAATTAAAAGATGTAATGATGGATTAGTTTTAACTCAATCACATTACATAGAAAAAGTTCTTAGAAAATTCAACCATTATGATAGCAAATCCCTTTGATTCAAATTTAAAGTTGAATCAAAATAATGGTAGAGCCATAAATCAATTACAATATTTTAGAGTGATTGGATGCTTAATGTATGCCATGTCCTGTACTAGGTCTGATATAGCTTTCGCTGTAAGTAAGCTTAGGAGGTATACTAGCAATCCTGGACAAGCACATTGGAATGCAATCTCTAGAATATTAAGGTACTTAAAATGTACAATTGATTACAGAATATATTATAGTGGGTATCCTTCGGTTTTAGAAGGATTTACCGATGCTAGTTGAATATATGATAATAAGGATTATAAATCAACTACGGGCTGGATATTTTCACTGGTGGAGGAGCCATATTATGAGGCTCAAAGAAACAAACTGTAATTTCAGATTCCACCATGGCAGAAAAATTTATGGTTTTGGCTTCAAGTAGCAAAGAAGCAGAATGATTGAGAAATTTACTACTAGAAATTCCGATATGGTCTAAACCAACGACTCCAATATCTATTCATTGTGATAGTCAAGCTACACTATCACAAGCTTATTGCCAAGTATATAATGGAAAATCAAGGCACATTGGTTTGATGCATAGCTCGGGGAGACAATTGATAATAGACGGGGTTATAATCGTTGATTTTGTGAGATCATGTCATAATTTGGCGGATCCATTAACAAAAGGACTTGCAAGGAATTTGGTGAGGAAAACATCTAAAGGAATGAGGTTAAAGTCCAACTTTAATGATCACCAATGATGGAAACTCAACTCAACACTTGTAACAACAAGATCTTGAGTTCAATGAGCAAAAGTACATCATATGTAGTGATTGCAAGCACTAAATAAATTATATGAGTATATATGAATAAACACATATATATCATATCTTTTCTGAGGTAGAAGTGCTTGGTACATGTAATGAATGAAGATGTTGAGTTATAAATTAAAACTTAATAAGCATGACGGAAAGTACTTTAGTTACATGGGTATTACATGCTTACCTATACGAGTGTAGAAGGTAGTGCCGCATTCTATGCGACTTGGGTTAGTCTGTAAAGCACTCGTGAAAATGATACAGACACAAGGCCAATCCACGCGTCGACTTTTAGAACACTCAAAAGAAGTAGAAAACTAGTGTGTAAAATATGTCCAGTTAGATCACAATAAGATCGTAAGTTCAAAGCAAAGTTATTTCGCCATTTTGATTTAACTTTGATCTGTTCTCACTAAGCTAAGGTTTAAGTCCTCAAGACACCTTAGTTTATGCACTATATTTCCGAGAATTTGCTCAAGAATTTTCCAAACGTTTTCAAAATAAATTTTAAACTCAACAAAAAATTTATATTTTGAAAATGGTGGAGGATTGTTAGAATTATTTTCAAATTATAAAATGTACGTAGAGGTGTAATTGAATGAAGAGTTGTTACTTAAGGAATGTATTGGTTGATGATTAACCAACAGAGCTCCTCAGTTGAACAAATATTCATGAATGGGTGCAAATTACACCATGCAACCTTTAAACAAAAATGTATGATTCAATCAAAGGGCACTTCGACTCTATATAAGAGAAGTGGTGCACGGCACTGAAGATGATTCAAAACAGAAAACTCTTCTGAGTAAAATCACCTCTCCTATTCTCTAGCAATTCTCCTCCTAATTCTTAGTATTTATTTTGTAAAAACTAGAAACTATTATTCTGCATAAATAATTTTTAATTTCTCGTAAAACTTTCAATTAAGTGTTGGTTGATCTTCGTTAGTGCAAACCGACGATCAACATTAGCAAGTTGTTAGACTTCATTATATCGTAAAGGCTTTTGATTATTCCCCTTGCACACTAAGTAGTGGGATAAATAAAGTCTAAAGGAAAACGCAAACCTTTATGTATCTTTGAATCATTTTTCTTTCCCTTACCATATCCGCAAACACAAAATTTCCAACACCTCGAAGGAGTATTCTGTGAGTGGAACTAAGAAACAGTTGAAAGCTCCGAAAGTGGATGAAGTCCTTGGTCATCCGGAAGCTTCCATCAGGGAAAGCCTGTTTCGGCAGCTCAAACAAGTGAGTTGAGAGGGGATAATAACGTGAACCAAGGTGGCTCTAAGAAGGAGGAGGCTGGAAAAGTTATTTTGCTTGCAGAGGCTGCTAAAGGATTGGTTGTGTACCAGCAGGGGAAGCCATGCTTGTGCCAAGCGCGTCGTCACAGACTCGAGAGTAATAGTTTATCGTGTGGGAAGATAGTTTGTGAACAAGAGGGAGAGGGGCCTTGCAACTTTTGTGGAGCTCTGGTGCTCAGGGAAGGGAGCACGTATGCTGGTCTGGGTGACAGTTTCACTCCTGTGGCGTCAGAGGCTGAAGCAGCAGCTGAAGCATATGCAAAGAGTCTAGTTGAGTATGTTCGAGACTCTGCAGCCCGTACAACAGTTATTGATGACCAAAGTGACTACTTTGAAATTGAGGGTAACAGCTGGTTATCAAAGCAGGTAAGGATTGCTTTGTTGTAGCAGGTGTATATGTTACCTGTATGTACTTACAAGTTTACTTGCATCTCATTTTCACCCATGGTTATTGCCTACAGGAAAAGGAACTACTAACTGAGAAGCGAGAGCAAATCGAAGAAGCTGAGCGGGCCAAACGAAGTAGAGTAGTCGTGACTTTTGATTTGTTTGAATATTGCATCAGATTCTTGCGCAAGTAATTATTTTCTTATCAGTAGCTCTAGTTTTGCTATTTGCTGTTTGTATATTGGAATATCTGAAGGTGCAATATTTCTCTTCTAATCTGTTGTGTTCTGCAGGTCCTTTTGAATAAAGATGAAGTTGCTGAACTGGAATCCGAAAGCTTGACATTGAGGCCATTAGACAAAAGGGAAGTGAACCGGATTAAACCAAATCCTACTCTTAAAGTAACACCACAGTTCATCGATCTTGGTCCTCAGAACGAGCCTGTTGTGAAAGGTAGAAAAGAAAACAAGCGCCAAACCAAAGGCTTAGCGTTAGAGATAACTGGGAGGGTGCAGCATGTCAGCAATGATTTGAAAGACTTAATGGTCGACAATCAAATGGAAACAGCTTCAAATGGGAAATTTTCAGAAGGCTTTTCTGTAAGTGGCGGTGTGTTTGATGACGATGGCAGAGAATGTTCTCTGGATTACAATTAGAGCAGATTCTATTGTTGTTTTGGATGAATATGAGAATACACATTACATGAGTTGAATGAGATATACAAGTTTCCTAATAACATTTCCTGTACTATATGGTTTCTTTGCTTTTACATTCTTCAAAACATACCAGATCAAGGGTACCTACTAAAAGGAAAAAAATGTTCTCTATTGTATAGGGGTTGATTGGATGCACATTTTCTATCGGAAATCTGAAATGGAGCTCTTACCGGCCAATTTTGGATCTGTTCTGGAGGCCATTAACATTCTTTCATCAAGAGCATCATCCCACCTTCCTGCGTCAGCTAATATATTTGATGAAACAACATGATCTTCAACAACATGAAACGTATTTAGATCTGTGAACTCACTGACCAAACTCAGCCCTCTACCAAAATCACCATGAACTCTACAAGCATTAGCTAACATCCTCCACACAACTGCGTTTAGTTCTATAGGCATACTCTTCATAAACTTGGGTGCCTCCTCTAGCTTTCCCGCCCGGGCCAGCATATCAATGATACATCCACAGTGCTCAATCCGAGGCTCGATATGGTACAACTTGCTCATATCATCGTAGAAGTTCAGACCTTCCTCAACCAAACCAGCATGGTCACATGCTGATAGAACACCTATGAATGTAACAGAGTTCGGCTCAACTTTCTCAGCACACATCTTCCTGAAAGCAAGAATTGCTTCCTTCCCTTCACCATTGATGGCATGACCTACTATTATTGAAGTCCAGGAGACAACATCTTTCTGAGGCATCTTATCAAACACAGCTTTAGCTCGACTCGTGCTCCCACATTTTGAATATATATCAATGAAAGCATTGTGCAGTATCATACTCTCTCGAAGATGAATGTTCTTCTCTAAGTAAGAATGAATGCCTATACCCTGAGACAAATCCCCCAAGTTGCGGCAAGCTGAGATTAATCCTACCATTGTTCCTTCATCCGGCCTTGGCTTTCTTGACTGAATCTGATTGAAGATCCCCAGTGCCTCTGTATTATGCCCACATTTGACATATCCATGAATCATAGAGTTCCACGGCACAATGCTTTCGTCTTGAAGTTCTTCCAAAACCTTTTTAGCCCACTCAGTTTATCCACATTTGGAATACATGTCAATCAGAGCTGTTCCAATAGCCACACTAATCTCTGCTCCCATAGCTATCATAGACCACCTTCCCCACACTACGATCTCTACTATTAGCAGCAGCCACAATCAGACTAATCAACGACGCTCCATCAAATCCAACATTACCTTCTCTCATTTCTCTAAACAAACAGAAGGCCTTTCTACAATCACCAACCCCAGCATATCCTGCAATCATCGAATTCAACGACACCAAATCCCGCTCAGACATCACATCAAACATCCTTGACGCTTCGTCTACACACCCAAACTTTGCATACAAATCAATGAGCACATTACAAACCTCATTAACCAAATCCAAACCCGTCTTGCAACCATACGAATGCAGCGCCTTTCCGACACTAAACCCATCCAGCTCAACACACCCAGAAACCAAAAACAACCAAAGTAACATAATTCGGCTTCAAGTTGAAACCAAAATCACAAAAACCCAACACTTTCTTAAACAGGCCAACCCCCGCATCCAACATACTGTTCTTCACAAACCCAGTAACCATAGCATTAACAGACACAACAGTTCTATGGGACATTTCATCGAACACCTTACGCGCATACCCGACCAAACTCTTCGAACACGAGTAGAAACTCAACACACTGTTCCACAAGCTCACATTGTAATCCAAACCGAGCTTCATAACATGACAATGTATAGACCTGCCTTCTTGGATAGCCGAGACTTTGTTACAAGCTTTAATCAGAGACGCAAATACAAACGGATCACGAACTGGGTGTTTCAGACTCTGCATTGCTTTGAAAACAGAGAAGACGCGAAGCGGGTCGGCGGCTAAGTTGAGGCGGCGGACCATGATAGGCCATGTGGAGGCGTTGGTGGGTTGTGAAGGGTTTGAGTGGAGGAGGCCTGAAATGGTGAGCTGGATTTGGATTTGAAGGAGGTTTTGGCGGGTGAATACGTTAATGGTTGAGAAGATGATGACTCAGTTTTTGTCTCATCAAATCATCAAGTGCTGGTCTTCTCGGTTTGGTTTCAGATTATGTGAGATACACATTGGAAACAATAGTTGCAAGCTCTCACCTTTTATACTTGCTCAAAACAATTGTAGTCTCTTAAGTCTTGTAAAGACACAAACCGCAAACTTTAGTCCTTTTTGTGTGTGTTATTATGCTACATGTAAAGGAGGAGATGATCTCTACATTACATAACTAATGGTGTTTTCAAATGGAGTACATTTATATGCTTAATCTGGAAGAGTGAAGACCTAGTGATTAATTGTACTCGGTCTTGTCAACTTTGGCCATAAGTATAATTGATCACCAAATGTGACAGTGGAAATTGAGTATTTCTCTAGTTAATTGATATTCGCAGACAACCATCAAGTGATCAATTAATTCATGATATTTTTTTATATTATTATTATCGATAAACTTGTATTTTATGAAATTCAGATTCAAAAATATCTTTTGAATACAACTAGTCATCGACTCTAATAGCAAAATTTATATTACAGATGAACAAAATACATTAGGGATAAGGTAAAGGCCTATCATTAAGACTCTTCAACTTTCGGTCTAGAGTCCTGATCCATAACATGTAATAAACAACAAATCACATCATATTTGGCTCTAATAATGTTGATATTCTTTGCTTAGATCTCAAGGGCGGGACATTAACTTGCTTGGTTTTGTCCCCAATTGAAGTCTCTTGCCTAGGACTTTCCTGAGTCCGCGGGACCCAAAAGTAACTAACTAATTGGAGAGATTGGACAACTGGAGTGGCGGGTGCAAACATCATCGGGGCATTAAAACATGCGATCTTAACTCTCGAGTCTTAACAAACTAACTCGAATCGAACCAAAACACTGTTCGGTTTAGTGCATTGTTCCGTATCTCTTCGGACTCTCCGTAATTGTTCTGTAATCTTCAATCGCATCCAAAAAGGTAAAAAGCCAGACAACAACAACAACCACGAACACATCTCCAGTCTCACCATGGATTGTGAAGGATGAAGAAGACCGCTTTGATTTGATTGGACCCACAAAAATTGGAACTTGGAATGCACTAAGATCTGTAAGGTCTCTTGAATCTCTATTGATTTTGGATTGAAAGTTTCGTCCTTTTGTCTTCTTTTTTACTGGGATTTGATAGAAAGGTTTCATTAGTTGATTTGAGTCTGTGGGATGGTATGGTATGGTATGTTGGTTTGTTTGTAAAGGAATGGCAATTGGTGATTTGCTTTTGGATTAATTTGGAGATTCATGATGATTGAGCTTAGCTGAAATCAATGTAGATTTGGTTTGATTTGATTTGATTTGTGGGCATGTTTCATAGAATAATAGTAGAGAAGCACCAAAGGAATCGTTTTGATTAGTGTTGAGGTTAAATTTACAATCTTTGATTATCTGATACATGTTTTAGTTTTCTTATTTGAGCTCAGCAACTTGTTATCACTACCTGTTCATTTGGTCTTAGGCTTGTGGATCTTAATATTTTAAGATTTTGCGTGTTGTGTAATTGCTACTTAGCGTGTCTGATATTATACCGATATATAGTCCAGTAGAGTTGTAAATATGAAATGTCGTATAGTTGCTACGTTCTTCATACATTTTTCTGTACTTTTGATTTGGTCAGTTAAATTTCCTTTGATTTCCTAACTGTTTTTGTTTTTGGTAATATTGAGGTTAGGCACATCATGGCGATGAAAGGGAACTCAGGAGACAACAGAAGTCGAAGTTCAATGTCAATTTTTATTGTAGCTGGTCTCTGTTGTTTCTTCTATGTATTGGGTGCGTGGCAGCGAAGTGGCTTTGGAAAGGGAGATAGCATAGCTATGGACCTTACCAAACAGACCGACTGCAGTATCCTTTCCACTCTGAATTATGAGACCCATCATGAAATTGATGAAGGAGTGGTCAAGGAGTTCAAACCATGCCCAGATCGCTATATAGATTACACTCCCTGTCAAGATCAAATGCGGGCCATGACTTTCCCCCGAGAAAATATGAATTACAGGGAAAGGCATTGTCCTCCTGAAGAAGAGAAGCTGCATTGCCTTATCCCAGCACCCCCAGGTTATGTGACCCCATTTCGGTGGCCCCAAAGCCGTGACTATGTACCCTATGCCAATGTTCCTTATAAAAGTCTGACTGTTGAGAAGGCTGTTCAGAACTGGATACAATATGAGGGCAATGTCTTTAGGTTCCCGGGTGGTGGCACACAGTTTCCTCATGGAGCAGATGCATATATCAATGAACTTGCAGCTGTGATCCCCATGGACAGTGGGATAGTTAGAACTGCATTGGATACTGGATGTGGGGTAAGTTAAATGTTCACCTTCATGTTTTTCTCTTTATTCCGCTGATCATACTATTACTTGTAGTTTGATTAGTCTTCATATTTCTGTTCTGTATTTTTACTATTTTCTGTTCGATTACTTGTTCATATTGGTTCATACTTCATAGGTTGCCAGCTGGGGTGCTTATCTGTTCAAGAAGAATGTTATAGCCATGTCATTTGCACCAAGAGACTCTCATGAAGCACAAGTTCAATTTGCTTTGGAAAGAGGTGTTCCGGCAATTATTGGCGTTCTTGGAACTATAAAGCTACCATATCCTTCTAGGGCCTTTGACATGGCTCACTGTTCTCGTTGCCTGATTGCATGGGGTGCAAATGGTAATGTGAATAAATTTCACATCCAAACTTATGTCTAGTCATCCGTACACATGACTTATAAGTTTATATCATATTTTAGTTACGTTCATTAGAATCCTACACTCCAGCATCCACCTCACTCACACTGTCATGTTGATGGCATGTCACTGCTATGCTTATTTTTACGAAGTTCAGGACCTTCGTGATTACCAATTTATTATAATAGTTTGATGATGGCATCATTTAGAACATGGCATAATCGTTGGATTTCTTTTGTAGATGGAATGTACATGATGGAAGTGGATCGAGTTCTTAGACCTGGTGGTTACTGGGTGCTTTCTGGTCCTCCTATTAACTGGAGGAATAATTTTGTATCGTGGCAGCGTCCTAAAGAAGAACTTGAGGAAGAGCAGAGGAAGATTGAAGATACTGCAAAACTTCTTGGCTGGGAAAAGAAGCATGAGAAAGGTGAAATTGCCATATGGAGAAAACGTACAGACCATCCCCATGATCAAAATCCGCAACCTACTATGTGTGAAACCACAAACGCTGATGATGTTTGGTATGTCACTTATTTAATTTCCTTACCCTTTATAATATACTATACTAAATCATTTCGTTCATGTCTGCACCACCCTACTCATTGCTGTTAAGTGGTCAAGATGAGCTTTATGGAATGCAATTGCTTAATGTCTGTTGATTGGAGAAGCAAGCTTGATGTGGTCAATCCAAATTATTTCGAGATTAATGTTCAGCCTTCGTTGAGTTGAAGAAAATGTTAAAGTTGATAACAATAGTATCAGACTGCTTATGTTGGTGCAGGATTATTATTTTTATTTTTTAAATTTAGGTTAATTATGAGTTTAGTTTGACTGTTTGATGCATCTTTTTACTGTTCGAGAAAAGCACTTAACTTTTGATGTTTCCCAGGTACAAGAAGATGGAGTTGTGTGTAACTCCTTCTCCCGAGACTCTTGCAGAGGATAGTGGTGCGGCATGGAAGCCATATCCAGAAAGGCTCAATGTTATACCACCCAGAATATCCAGTGGACTCGTCCATGGAGTCTCTGCAGAGACATTCCAGGAGGACAACAAGGCATGGAGGAAACATGTGAATGCATATAAGAGGACCAACAAATTGATGGATTCAGGAAGGTATCGCAATATTATGGATATGAATGCTGGTCTAGGAAGTTTTGCTGCTGCTCTTAATTCTCCCAAACTATGGGTTATGAATGTAATGCCCACAATAGCCGAGAAAGACACTTTAGGAATCGTGTTTGAGCGTGGATTGATAGGCATTTATCATGATTGGTAATTCTCAGACTTTTTTCTTGCTCGAACTCTTGTGGATGCCTCTGGCTTTCAACCGAGTATATCTAACATGATATTTTTTTATTTATAATCTTTTTTGTTTTCCACCAGGTGTGAAGCCTTCTCCACATATCCAAGGACATACGACCTTATACATGCAAATGGTATTTTCAGCCTATACAAGGATAAGTAAGCCTCATAACTCTCCTCACTATTTTCCTACTTTGGGATAAATCATGTCAATTACTCTAATAAAACACCAATGCAGGTGTGATGCTGAATACATTCTTTTAGAGATGGATCGTATTCTACGCCCTGAAGGAGCAGTTATAATTCGTGACCAAATGGATGTGCTGGCCGAGGTGAGCAGAACCGTGAAAGGAATGAGGTGGAAAACAAAAATTGTGGATCATGAAGATGGCCCTCTTGTTTCAGAAAAGATACTGTTTGCTGTTAAACAGTACTGGGTTGCTGGTGAAAACAATTCTACATCTACAGAGTGATCAAGTAAGAAGCACAACAGACACAGACCAACACAGAAAGAAGAAACAGAAAATATAAAGAAACGAAAGCGGATGATTCATTGTCCTGAACAAACAAGCAAGCCATTAGCAGACAGGTCCTCTACAGCATTTTTGTTGATTGCGTCGTTCTATTGCATTTCTTTCCAAGTAAATTCTTAGCTTTCATTTTTGACATGTACTTGTAGATTGACCCGGCAATGCTCGTGGATTAACTTAATGATTAAATTCAATCTGATTATTTATCAAATATTTGAGGTCTTCAATAATAGTTCCTGATAAATTTAACATAAAAACTTACAAAAATGTAACTGTTTAGCAGCATATACTCAAGAACTGCACCAATATTTATGCAGATAATGCTAAGACTTAGAGCTAGTGAAAGCTTAAAACCTACTGTGTTGCTTTCCCAACTACATAGAATGATTTGATTTCAGGAAAGGACCTAGTTGCAATTTAGTTAATTAAGCAATGTAGGGACTAGGGACCCATGTTCTTCTCGGGCTTCTCTGTAAGACTGTTACAACTTACAACTACACATCCCAGTGATCTCACGAGCCTCTCTACTTATAAAAAACTAGCTAGTACTCAACAAGCCTAAAAAGGCTTGAAGCTTCTAGTCATTCACAACCTCCCCTTGGCTTCATCAAGTTTTGGTGCTCACTTTCTGTTCTTTTCTCCTCGAAAAACCATGGCGAGAGAGACTAACAACAGCACAAGTCACACCCGCGATGACTCATTTTCTTATCTTACCAGAGCAGAAGGGACCATTGAGCTTAGGCCTCCTCCTGCCTTGAACTTGAGCCAAAAGACTGATCAGGAGGATGAAATCTGCGTCTTTGGCGCCGAAAAGTATTTCAGCATGAAGCTGGAAGATGACACTCATCATAGTCCAAGAATACTTGTGGACTATAACTACAGAAGTAGAGTTCAGCAGCATCAAATCCAGAAGCAAACAAACACAAGCAGACCAAGAACTCCAAGTACTTGTTCTGAAGCAAGTTGGAAAAGCCAAACCACCTCATTGCCTTCTCCGCCAAGAAGCCAGTCTCAGAACAAGAGCAAGAAGGTGAACAGAAAGCTCTTTTCTAGTTTTAGCTGCAATGGTTCTTGTTCAGGTCAGAAATCCATTCATGTTCATGAGATTAATATGGAGCGTCCTGCTAGAGATTTCAAGAAACAAAGTTTCGGAACTGATCACAGAAACCCTGTCAAGCAGACTCAACCGAGATTTGAGTCCAAAAATCATGAGCCTTTTCACCGCTACGCTAGCTCTGGAGGATCAAACAAACAACAACGTTCTGCATTGACAAATTTTGGAGCTAAAGAAGCAAAGAAATCAGAACGAAAAGAAGAAGGAGAGCCACAAAAGTCGCTGGAACTGTTTGGATCCGAAATGATCAATGGAGGAGGAGACAAGGCAATGAATCTAGATAGGAGACTTTCCATGTTATCTTGGGATGCAATTCCTAAAGCTCAAGGCCTCTCAGTTGCTGAAATGGTCGATGAAGATATGGACAGTGATGCTAGTTCTGATCTATTTGAAATTGACAACCTGCCTGGCACCACAACTGGTCAGCCATTGATGTTCACAAAGAAAACATCTGATGAAATATCCCAGGCTGTCTCAGCTGCAGCGTATGACTATAATGAGAAGAAATTAGTAGCCGCAAATGGTGGATCACACTGTAAAATATAATGGATAGTACTTCCTCTTGTAACATCAAAGCTTGGATTCTTCAGACGATGTAGGGTAAGTTCCAATGTTATATTCAGGTGGAAATTGTACTTGGTGCAGATGCATATATTGTTGTCTTTGTACAAGCAAGCATGGAAAAATTACTGAAAATTTTCAACTGTTGGTTATTCTGCAGCTAAATGATCAAGTTGCATGTTCCAAAATTGTACTAGACCAGCTTTAATTTCAATTGATCATGTTCTTGATTTTCATTTTCATTAAACTTGCATTGTTAAACAATGCAAACTGGATTTAATCTAGAGCATCGTTTTGCCAAATAACAATATAACATGTCAAATTAGTTTCCGACTTTATAAAACTATGCTTACCAGAAGCTTTACAAAATATCTAAGATGTTATTTAAAGACAAAACAACCCCAAAAAAGATTAGAAAGAGATTCCAGACTTTTGGGGCCATATACACCATAAAATTAATAATAAACACTAGCCCAACATCTTTGTTCTCTAATTTACAGATGGGGTGGCCTTACATGTTTTGGAGCTTTGTAATGACTTTACCAGAAACTGCTTTTAACAAGCCACCCTTGCCTCACTTATGACTCCTGTGAGCGTACAAATCTTCCAACTAAAAGGCCCTACATAAAGAGCTTATGCTTCAGAAAGTACTAACAAACTATTGAATCCAATCCATATATTATTTTCATCTCAATATGGGCATGTTACATCTGAGCTTGCAAACACAGAGGAATTCCAATGAAAACGCTTCTGTCATCAGTGTCATGTCATGAAGCTGATAGATAGCAATGCATGAAAGTAACTGTGGTTGGGCAGACTAGCAGCTCAAACAAACCTACGTACTCTTGGTATATAATGAGCGCCAACAAAAATTGTAACCTGCATTTACCAAAGCACCAATTTTCAGGCTCCTTCCAGGTTCTACACTATTAAAGGCCATAACTTTTCATAATTTCAATTTAAAGGTTTCACCTTTTTTTGGCTTAGAGGTAGGGAGTCTGAAAGAAGAAGATACTATTTGGGAAGTGGAAAACTAAGGAATGTGATCATAATGACCCTTTGGATATGATATGAACAAGTTGGGTGGGAAATATTCAATTCTGTAACCATCTCACAACTATATATGTGGATCCCATACTTCTTCTCTTCTCTCACATTCATACAACAGAAAACCAGTGAAGTTAGTTTGGAAATTATAATTGCATAAACTAGATTTGGCACATCCTATATCATGTATTCTAAGCACAAGAATCAGCTTTTTAATCAGATTATATAACAGCAAGATTGACATATATGACTTGTATTTGCAATGTATAGTCGAATGAGATGTGTAGTTATTCTACATCATATAGAAAATTCTAAACTCGTATCTTGAAGATTATATTGCCAAAGTTGCATAGATATCTTCTCTACATAGGTGTAAAGTTCCAGTGAAAACTAATTTGGGAACATCACCTTAAATTTCATCATGGAGGAACTGGTAGACCTTTCAAAACTAGGAAGGCAGATTCAAATGTGATAAATAGGGAACAAATAAGGAAATGCAGATGAGAGATGGAGGCTAGAATACATAAGCCTTTTTAATGGTATTGACAAAAATTGGTGAAACAACCAAACAAAGCAACAAGTGAACAAACGTATGTATGGGTGGATTATGGTACTCTTGAATCTTGATCAGTATCATATCAGAATCATGGGCATACATAGTTATAGTCACCCTGGACCACTGTCCTAATCTTAATTCTAAGCATTAAGCTTTCGTTTTATTTTGTACAAGATAGAAAGGTGCTACACAAGAACATCTGTACAGGTTGCCATTATAACAGTACTATTCTTCCTCAATCAACCTGAACATCAGAGATGTGATATATAATTACATGAAATGCACCAAGTTCCACCATGCATATCAGTTTATTCACTACTCTACAAGACTACAAGTGATAAACCCTTGTGAATGTTGTTTTGTTGATTAGCACTAGAAGTCATTCTAGAGTGTAAACAAGTCAACATATGCACTTTTCTCAGAATTTTTTTGTGGGGTCGTGCTTATTTTTCCATTACAAATTGCAACACACATATATTGACTGAGAAAATTTCATATAGAAGAATGGTCAAGCAAGTTAAGGAAGCTGGTACCTGGCATGAACTGGTTAAGCATCGTTGGAAAAATACCCCTACAGATTTTATGCATTAAGAACTAGCATATAAGTGTAAAGAGTTATTTCTGCCCACAAGTATACGAGATCAAGTTATAGTATTTATAAGAAGTCCGAGTGTCGAACCCACAAGAATTGACCACTATAACTCCTTAGCTCGAATTGATAAAGCGCTTAAATTACGGATTAACTAGACACTACTTGATACTAAAGCTAAAGTAAAATGTGGAGATGTACCTCACATGACTAAGTCCTTTGGAGACCTGACATTGTAAATGGTGGTTGAACTACGGTGAATGATTAACGAAGGTTGATTAATTGGTGGATTAGTCTAAAGCAAGGAAACTAAATAGCAAACAAATTCACAATAAGGAAGAATGGTTGACTAGGAAAATCTTCAATAACTATTTGATGCTCAAACAATATCCCGATTTATGTAGGTAGATTATTAAACTCTGTTTCACACAATTTATGTCCAAATCGTGACCTTGTGAGTCACGTTTGATTTTGAACCCAAGTTCCTAGGTCATTTCGGACTCTAGACGACTTGAGCCCAACCTTGAAGCATTTAGTGAATCGAGATCAAGACCTAAACCATTTTGGGTTTACATCTTGTCCGTATGTCACATGAGTAAAGTCAACAAGCAGACAATGTGATAATTGTGGAAGGTTCCTCTTTCTGAACCTCTTTTGGACGATCCGAGAGAAAGTCTAAGTGAATCTTCCAATCTGCACATTTAAGTTATGAATCGAAAGACTCAGCTAGTAGCCACAATAACTTCTCGATTCAATGTGTGCTTGACTAAATCTCATCAAGTCTATTGAGACTCAAGGGGGCTCTACTCCTTGCATAGTGCTAAGGAAACCAAACCTTAAAGTAAACCCTTTCGGAATAGACCATAATCATGTTTACATGCTCATCTAGCCTTAGTGAGTAGCTAATTCAACCAAGGTCCCATTTTTAGTTCCTTAGTACATATATTAACTTAGCTAAAGTCAACATATGCATAGGTGAAACCAATCATGAAGTTCAAGCATATAAACACCTACAAACACAAAGTAGCTCATTCATAAACACAACTTCACAAAACATACACAAAAACATCACTCATTCATAAATCAAACCATCATTTGTTTACATCTTGAACCCTAGCCTCCCAAATAGACTACTCACAACTCATAACTACAATCAAGTTTAGATACATATATAAGAGTCAACAAGTGTAAGAAATAACAAAAGAGTCCCTTAAGCAAAGCCCTTCAAGCTCATTCAAGTTTCTTCTTCACTTCTTGACTCCAAATGCACCCAACCTTGTAGAGGAGGTAAGGAAAACCCCTAAAATCTCAAGAGACAAAGGAGAAGAGGGATTACTTCTTATTTCTTTGAGCTCTAAAAATCTCATCAAACCTTAAAAGGTAAAGATGAGAGGAGGAAGTAATGGGTGGTGGTGAGGGGGAGTGGAAGAGGTTCGACCGAGGCTTGCAAGGTTAGGTCTCTTGGATTTGTAGAGGGTTGTAAGAGAAGAAGAGAGGAAGAGAAATCTATCTTCTCTCTAGAGAACTCAACTAAGAACCCTAGAGAGAAAACTAGAGAGAAAATAGCTCAAAACTAGAAAAAATGAGTAAAATGAAGTGTGGTGTATTATGGGATCAAGAGGAGCTCGACCTAGAGAGAATAGAGAGGAGAAAATGAGGTGTTTTGTGACCCCTTAGATGTGTTAGAGTGACCATAAAGTTTAATCTAAAGGCTACAAATTGTGATCCCTTTTTCTTGGCTTCTAAGCTAAAGTCCAAACATTGCATAATACTTCCAAAATTCAAATATGTGCCTCCCCTTTCAAATCAGCTAGGATTTGTATCTAGGTGGTTTGGACTTTACTTGGGCCTAGCACAAAGTGTTTGGGCCTTAGTTGGTGATCCGGCTGGCCATGGACAAATTCGGGGATTTTCCAGCAGCTTTCGATAATTTCCGGCTACCACTTTTTGTCATTTCTCCAAAGTTGTTCTAAATTCTATTGTGATTTCGAAAATTTGTTCGGTTTCTCCAAAAAGTGATAAATTACCATTTTTAAGAGTGTTTCCGTGTCAACTCCCAATTTCCTAGCATAAACAGAAAATGTTATAAAAATGATGTTTTATTCATAAAAAGCAAGCTATAAGCATGGAGTTAGGGACATATATAATTAATTAACACATAATTATGGGCCTACCGAGCATCATAGAGTTGAAAGGAAAGTAGAGCAACCTAATTGACCAAGTTGGCGTCTGAAGCCATGATGCAAGTGATTAAAACCGGTGGAGAAACACAAGAGAAAGCCATCAAAGAAGTGACTGAGAAACTAAAATTACTCGAAGAGGGACTCGAGGGTTTGTTCCCAAGTGGCTTTCCTTCATTTGTGGAAGAGGGCAGCAAAAATGTGACACTACTAGATCTAGTCATTGTCTCTCACTTGGGTGCATATGAAGCTCTGGAAGAAGTCCTTGGCCTAAACCTTATCGACAAAGAGAAGACTCCGATGGTCTTTGGTTGCATTACAACTTTGATTGAAATACCTGCGGTGAGAGAGGTAAGTATGCCTCATGAAAAGGTGATGGCATTTCTCAAGTTCTTCAGAGAAAATGCTCTCAAGTCTGCTTCAGCTTGACTGGTTTTGCTTTTCATTGACAACTTTGGTTTACTGTTGTATTTGTGGACTAGCACCACCCATCCTACATACTACTTAGGGTTTCTAACCTTGTAATCGAATAATTCTATTCTCTAAGCTACCTTGATTCACAAGTTATCGAATATCGAAACATGTCAAATGATTCGATGGATACATTGAGTCCCTGCCACATAAACTTATGTGGAACTCTATCCTTTGACATTCGAACACTACCAACGACACGAAAAATGTACTGATTTATAATTATCATTTTATTAATTGAGCTTATTTTTTTGAAAATATTTACAATGGTTTCTTTCATAAAAAGATATATATTAGAAATGGTTTAGAATTTCAGACAAATAATAGCTAAACGCTTTAGAATGAGACAACATAGATATTCTTAACTCCTAAGTTGTCAATACAGTTCAGCCCAAAAGATATCCTACTACTTTTTCATTTGGGCCTTACTTAGAACACCCCACCCAATTTTCTCTTCCTCACCTGTCAAGTTCTAATTCGTCCACTGTCTATAGTCCACCATAAACCCCCACACAGCCAATCACAATTTCCCCCAAAACCCTACTCTTTAGTACTCTCTCACTCGCTCTCGCAAAATCACCCCATCAAATACTCAGAGAGAGCCAGCGCTAGGGTTTTAGCTCAAACCCAAAGCAGAGAAACCCTCAAAAACACAAGAAGAAAGCGAAGATGGTGGCGGACAAGGGTAAGAAGCCCAAGCTCTCAGACAAAGCCGAGGACCAAAACCCAGAACTCGACGAGAAACTCGTCCTTTCCATCGAGAAATTGCAGGAGGTTCAAGATGAGCTCGAAAAGGTTCAAACTTTAATACCCAATTTGATAGTTTTAGCCTCAAAGTTTTCATCTTTTATGTATAATTGAGCTTTGGAACTTGTTTTTTGTTTGGAGATGGATACCCTGTTTTGGATTTGGGATTTGAGTTTGATTGCCTTAGTTTCCATGCATAAGTCTGTGATTGGGAATATGATACTGGGTTTGTTGGTTTCAATTTTCTTTGAAAATATAAACCCATCAAGGGGTTTAGGCTTGACCTGGAATTTTCAAAAATTTGTGCTCACTTTGTTATGGAAATCGGAATTTTATGGACACACTCTTATAAGCAGCAGTAGGATAATGTGTTTGTATTGATAAAATTTATATAGCCTACGGAAATCTAGTGCTGTGACTTCTTCTTTTGTGTGTGTGTGTGTTTGTATCTACCCGAGATTTGGTCACTGAAGTTGTGCAATAATTGATTGATTACTCTACTGCAAATGGATTATTAGCTTTCTTGTTTGATTTTTCTGTGCTTGGTGAAGATCAATGAGGAAGCCAGTGATAAGGTCTTGGAAGTGGAGCAACAATATAACCAGATACGCAAGCCTGTTTATGATAAGCGAAATGATATCATCAAAGCCATTCCTGACTTTTGGTTAACTGCGGTCAGTGATCTGTCCTTGTGTAGTCGTGTACATGCTTATGGGAAGAATGTTATTAAATATGTTCTTTATATGAATCAACTTTTTTCTTACTCTGCAGTTTATGAGTCATCCCGCTCTTGGTGAACTTTTGACGGATGATGATCAAAAGGTATTGTTTCTTCTTATATGAGCAAACACTAGATAGATAATCTTACCATTTTAGGCTTTACTTGGTAGTTGTCCTGACAATAATAAATGTTTGTAACGGGTGTTGTTGAATCTGTGTAACCATTAACCTCTTTCTTTATAATATATGACATACTTTTAGCGTGATTATCAAATCACGTGGTGCAAACTATTAGAATGTAAACACGACAATAAATGTTAAAACACAGCTCACTTGTATTCTGTGTTTTAGAAATGGCCACGTATCGAATTCCATTAGTGATTAGTCTGCCACATCTTGTTGTGTTGTGACGGAATTAATGGTCAGACAGAAGCATTCTTCATCCTTCTGATTGTCATTTTGTTTACTTAATCTTTTGTGATAACCCTGGGCTTTAAATCCTTCTGCTTTGACAGATTTTCAAGCATCTAACTTCTCTGGAAGTGGAGGATTGCAAAGATGTAAAATCGGGCTATAACATTTCTTTCGTGAGTATCCCATTTTGTTTCTCCAACTTCCTCACTTCATTTAGTCAAGATTTTTTATATAGCAAGATAACAACTAATGACATGCTTGTACAGTTCTTCAGTGCCAATCCTTATTTTGAAGATGCAAAGCTTTCAAAGACTTATACCTTCGAGGATGAAGGAACAAAAGTTACCGCTACATCTATAAAGTGGAAAGAAGGAATGGTATAACATTTGCCCATTCAATTCTAAATTTGTCAAAATTGCTATGGTGTCTTTACTAACTGCATGCCTCACATGTGCAGGGGATATCCAATGGAACTAAACAAGAGAAGAAAGGAAACAAGCGACCTCCTTCTGAAGAAAGGTTAGTTTTTTTAAGCCTGTTGGAGTGTACCTCCTGAATATACAGTATCATTCTTCAATTTTGTTTCATATTTTCTTGTTCTTACTTTGTTTATGTTATTTTTGTACTGTAGCTTCTTTAGCTGGTTTGCTGACAGTCAAGAGAAAGATATTATTGATGAGCTTCATGATGAGGTCAGTTTTAGTTTCTATTTGTGCCTGAAACAGACATTCTTATTATCTCCCTCATAAACTTTGCTGAAATTTCACTTGTACTGCAGATTGCAGAAATCATCAAGGAGGACTTGTGGCCCAACCCGCTTACTTACTTCAGCCATGTAACTTCTTTTACCTCGTTTCTCAATTCTGAATAAAATTGTTTTGAATTCAAGGTTTTACTACTTGCCTCTAATGATTGTTTTTGACCTCTGTGACACAGGAGGGTGAGGATGATGAGGAGTTTGAGGATCAACTTGATGATGAGGTATTCAGATCCTTATTCCGCACCTGTCCTATTTTTTACAAAGTTTATGCCCATGGGGATGGGAAAAAATTGATTATTCAACTCCCTGTCATGCATCTTATCCAGTCCTTTCTATTTCCAAATCATTGTCTAAACATTATCCAGTCCTTTGGGTTCACCAGACATGTAATACAACTTTTGGTTATCCCTATATACTCCTAAATGCCTGAAGTGCTCAGAGATCTATGACTCAAATTGGGACTGTTATTGTGTTGTATGAAATGATACTGTTATCAGCAGAACAACGAATGCAATATGCTTAGAGAGTGAGGACTCAATCTTTTAAATTATGACTCATTCTAATGCTCTTTTTGTCTTACAGGGAAAAGAGGATGATGATGACTCTGAAGATGATGATGATCAAGATGAGGATGATGAAGATGGTGATGAGGATGATGGAAAGTGAAATACTCCTGAGTTATCAAAATCTATTGCCATTTGCTGGTTTTGGAAGATAGTGTTAAGTGGTTTACAGTAGTTGGTTAAGTCAAGTTGAGTCTGAGGCTATAGGGATGATGGCCATTATAACTCCTTCACAGCATTGGTCATGTAAGCAGCTGACTGCTCTTGTAGCCGGTCTGTTTCTTTAACCATGCTGTTTCTACACAGTTAATTTTTGTAGCTTAATTTCGGATATGGAGGTGTTTAGATGACAATATTACAGATCACTATTTATTCTCTGTTTGAGTGCCGTTAATGAGGATATATTATTACAGTACTATTGAAGTGGAAATGTGATTTTTCAAAGTGTTGGTTGTGAATGGCAAACCACAGGTCATGCAAACCTTACTTCTGATCTCTTATTCAGAGCACATGCTTGTACAATTGCTCTGGCAATCCTAATTGAGGGACTGCTTCCAAAGGGGTATTCAAATAGCAGACCACTCCTGGGCTCATGGACATGTCGATCTCCTTTGGCTTGAGCCCTTCAGGCAAGCTCCAAGAGAAGCCCTGCAAACAGTAACCCAGCATAAGCGTGACCAAGTTGATGCTTACTTGTGCTGCAGGGCACATACGCCTTCCTGCACCAAATGGTAGAAACCCGAATTCACACTCCTTTGCCTTGATGAACCTCTCAGGTAGGAAGCTGCACGGATCTGACCACACCTTCGGATCACGTCCAATGGAGTAAGCTGCAGGGCACATACACTTTCCTGCACCAAATGGTAGAAACCCGAATTCACACTCCTTTGCCTTGATGAACCTCTTAGGTAGGAAGCTGCACGGGTCTGACCACACCTTCGGATCACGTCCAATGGCCCAGACGTTTACAACACTCCCCTTCGGAATGTCATAACCGCCGACCTTGATATCGACATTGGCTTTTTGAGGTAGCATCAATGGAATGGGAGGGTGAAGCCTCACAACCTCCTTGGCTACACATTTTAGGTATGGAAGGTTTGAAATATCTGCCTCCGTCATTGGCCGATTCGCCCCTATCATGCGGTCAAGCTCCTCTTGCACCTTCCTCTGCACCCTCGGGTTATTGATCAGTTCCGCCATGGCCCATTCAACTGTTATAGCAATAGTATCCAAGCCAGCAGAGACCATTCCCCAAAGTAATCCTCCAATGGTATCTTGGTCGAGATCATATTTGTCTTGAAGATTACTTAATGCTCCTCTGATCACCTTTATGCTCCTCCATAACTATTCGTTTGAGCTCATCTTTGTCTGCTATAGCTTTAGCAAATCCCTTTCTTTGAGGCCACAAAAATCCATGTAAGCCACCAAACTTCTTGGATGATAGCAAAAAGTGCCCCAGGGATTGAGCCAATTCATTTCCCAAATGACAGATCGATGTCGACCGTTTTTCAAAGCTCTGAAACTCAAAGTTTCGAACTTCTGGGATCAAGAGCAGTCAAAGACATTTAGGGAGATGAAACAATACTTGGCTAGTAAGAAGTTCTTGGTGGTGCCTAGAGATATGGAGCCGTTTTATGTATACCTAGCAGTGTCAGGAGTAGCAACAAGTGCCGCCTTATTCCGAGGAGTTCACTAGTGGTCGATATCCTTTACTAGTCACTGCCTTCTCGAATCTAAGACAATGTACGTACACCCCAACCGACAAACTCATATTAGCACTAATACATACAAGCGCAAGCTTCGACAGTATTTTGAAGGCAGAGAGATCGTGGTATATACCGATTTCCCCATCAAAGGAATCCTCAAGAAACCAGATATGTCCGGACGAATGATGAAGTGCTGAGCAAGTTTGATATTACCTACAAGCCACGAATCGCCATGAAAGAACAGGTTTTAGCTGATTTCCTTGTCGAATGCCATATCCCATTAGCTATAGTGGATGTTCCATGGAAAGAGCCAAGATGAGAAATGAACATCGATGGATCCTCGAACTTAATTGGAGCAGGAGTGGGCATAGTCTTTAAGAGTTCAGAAGGTTTTGTGCTAAATTGTGCCGTGCGATTGGATTTTGAAGTTTCGAACAACATGGCAGAATATGAAGCCCTGTTGGTCGGAATGCGAGTTGCACGCCAATTGAGAATTAGAAATTTGCAAATACACCATGTCTGAATTCTCCTAATTATCTTTGGTGAAAATTCCAAGGGAAGAAAACCAGAAAGCCAATGCACTAGCAAGGATGGCATCTGGATGTGTTGAAGATCCCTTACCAATGAAGATCGATATGCTCAAACGTCTGAGCATCAAGGTGCCAATCGAACGTCAAGCAATGATGATCAAATCGATCCCGAATGATTGGAGGGGCATAATTATCAACTACTTGGAGTTTGACATTCAACCGGAGGACCCCATAGAGGCCAGAAAACTTAGGTTCAAGGCTGCAAGGTATTCAATGGTCGGAGAAGTGTTATATCGAAGGTCATTCATGGGACCTTTGTTGAGATGTGTTGGACTGGTCCAAGCTCGAACTATACTAAGGGAGATGTATTAAGGGACGTGTGGAGGGATTGCTGGGGGCAGAAGCCTAGCAAGGAAGATAACTACTCCAGGTTACTTCTGGCCATACATGCATCGAGAGGCAGAACAATATGCTAAGAAGTGCAAATGATGCCAGTATCATTCCCCGGTAAGTCATATCCCTGCTGATGAGTTAGTAACACAGATAGGATCGTGACCTTTCGCTCGATGGGGAATGGACATTGTAGGTCTATTACAGGTGCTGGTGGCAACCGATTACTTCTCCAAGTGGGTCAAATCTCAAGCTTCCAATGATTATGTCCAAGGATGTCTCAAACTTCGTTTGGAACCTGATCATATGTCGGTTTGGAGTACCAAGAAAGATCGTGTGTGACAACGGGACTCAATTCAACAATGATGAATTCGAAAACTTCTGCGATAAGCATGGAATTCTATTAAGGTTCTCTTCGAGAAGGTATCCGAGAGGAAATGGACAAGGCGAAATAACAACTCGTACCATCTTTGAAGGGGTTAAGAAAAGGCTTGCAGCAAAGAAAGGAAGATGGCCGGTGGAGTTGCCTAGTGTTCTATGGGTTTACAGGACCACATCGAGAAAGCCAACGAACGAGACGCCATATGCTATGATGTACGGAATGAAGGTGGTCAACCCCACGGAGATGTTAGTGAAAATGGCGAGAACGATCGCCTTTGAGCAAGGTGGGAACAAAATTCAGATGGCACAAGAGTTGGATTTTGCAGACGAAAGAAGAGAGGCAGCAGCAGCTCACCTTCTGAACTACCAAAACAAACTTCGAAAATACTTCAATCCTGGGGTGAAGCCGAGATCATTTGAGATGGGTGAGTGAGTCCTTAAGCGGACAGTAGAAAAAATCAAGGCACACAACTCGACGAAGTTCCAACCTGTATGGGAAGGACCCTTCGAGATCACGGATGTCTACAACAAGGGGCCATACCGGTTAAGGAATATCAAAACCGGACAACGCCTCCCAAGACTCTGGAATGCAATATACTTGAAGAACTATTACAAGTGAAACCTTGAGAGGTACGCTCGTTCAGATTTGTTGATTATTTGCAAATAAGGAACTTGCTGAAATATTTAGCAAAGTTTGAATTGTTATGGGCTAGCTTCTAGTATGGAGGGAAACTGGCTCTTTTCAATATTTATTTGAATCTTAAGTTTGAATAAATCATGTGCATACATTTCCAATATAAGTTTCGTACTTTGATCAATTACATAACTATGAGTGTCGGATGTGTAAATGTATGTGAGGAAACATCGGTAATGGTAAAAGCATAATCGGCTAAGGTTCGAGGACTCAAAAAGCTAAACCTCTGGTCTCAAATATGATCAAGTTTGAGATCTAAAAGATTTAGGAACATATCTGCCGAAAGTAAATATAAGTTCGAGAAATCAAAAAGCTAAACCTCATATCTCAACTAGGATCAAGTTCAAAGAGTTAAAAGAGTTAGGAACAAGGTTGGAAATTAACGGTCAAGTTCAAAAAGCTTTAAAGCAAAGAACCTATGTCCGAAACAATGTGAATCAGGTTCGAGAAGCCAAAGGGCCGAACCCATGACTAGAAAACTAAGTCAAGTTCGATAAGCTATAAAGAGCAAAGAACCTCTGACTAAATGATAAGAATTCATTCGAGAAGTTTAAGTGTCGAACAAATGACTAAG
Source organism: Geum urbanum (assembly GCA_946800695.1). NCBI lineage: Eukaryota > Viridiplantae > Streptophyta > Magnoliopsida > Rosales > Rosaceae > Geum > Geum urbanum. The sequence goes on from OX327013.1 coordinate 46,208,127, forward strand.
AATCAAGGGTCAAGATAAAAAAAGCTTAGAGAGCAAAGCGATTGACCCAAGATCAAAGCATCAAGTTCGATAAGTTATAAAGAGCAAAGAACCTCTAAATAAATGATAAGAGTCCGCTCGAGAAGCTTAAGTGTCGAAAAAATGACTAAATACCAAAGATCAAGTTTGAAAAACTTGAAGAGTTCAACTTCGATCCAAGACCGAAAACGTGAAGCTCGAAAGGCTAACGAAGAGCTGAGCTCTTGATATTTTTGGAGAAGGTTTGATAAAGCTTGAACAGCGGAACCTTTAACCATGTTTTAAGTGGAATCTCAAAAGCTTAACAGTGGGACAACCACACAATTCAATAATATTTTGAAGGTTTCATATAGAACCTCAAATTACAGCTAACCCTAGGGAAAGGGAGAGCGAAAGCGAGAGACATAATCACTTGATACAATGGGTAAGATTCCTTATGAGATGAAATATGGATTTTTTTTCCCTTCTAGGTGTATCCTTGTGCCATATTTGCTCTCAATTTTCTGTCAGACACTTTATATTCCAACATTCTTTTATTTTTCAGTTCGGTTAGGTATATAAGAGGAGTTTGAGACAAAGGTTATGCGTATACAAAAAATCGAGAGACAAGGCCTTAAAAACAGCAGAAAAAGTTTCTCTAGATTTTCTCCAACAGTTGAGTATTTGAGTTGAGAATGGCAGGAGAAGAAGAACATGCAATTGGAATAGATTTGGGGACTAAGTACTCGTGCGTGGGAGTGTGGAAGTAATAATAGTGTAGAGATCATACCGAACGACCAGGGCAACATGACTACTCCATCATGTGTTGCTTTCAATGACGTTGAGATTCTAATATGAGAAGCAGCATTTGATCAGCTCCTAAGAAACCTTGAAAACTCTATCTTTGGTGAACATGGACGAGACACGTGGGTATACGAAGAGTTTCTCGATTGACGAGAATATTATTTTGGGGTTTTCGGTGGAAATCTAAAAAAAATTGGGGGCATTTGTGGGGGATAAATATTTCTCCATGTTGACGAGCTGGATGGCATTCTCGAGGAATGAGCAGGCCTCAGATTGTTTAGACGAAATGTGAACGAGAAGATTTGAAATTAAGTAAAAACTCGACGAGGAAGAAAATTGCGTGCTAAAAGGTCGACGGGAAAAGGTCGTGCACCAAGAGGCATGCAACGAAATCAAAGATCGTTGAGATATTCACGGCGCAGGAATCGTTTTTGTCGAGAATATTTCGAGGACGTTTCGCTCGACGAGCAGCAGATCTTGGGCCTGCAGGTAAGAAGTTGGTTTCAAATGGTAAGGTCTGAAACTTGAGGCCCACGAGTTGATTCACGATTTCAAGGGAATGATTCGACTATAAATATTGCCCGGCAGATTTGACATTCATTCATTTTTCGAAAAACTTACTTGCACTTACACTCTCAACTAGAACACTTTGAGTGACTTGAGCGTCAGAGTGTCTTTACCCCATTTGTCAAAGGCGTGGAATTGTTCGGTGTTCGTCGAGAAATTCTTGTTTAGGTAATCAATTCTCAACGTATTTATACGAGAATTTTTATTTTCTCTCTTAACATGTTAACTTCACTTAATACAGATCAAACTCTTGAATTTTATTATTGAACTTTAGGGTTTTAGAGTTTAAGCTTTAGGGTTTAAGGTCAATTTAGAACTTTATCTATAGAGTTTAGTTTTGGTTAATTATAATCTATAAATTTAATAAAATATATAAAATGGTAAGATTGAATATACATGTGACATGGTATGCTACATCAAATTGTGGCCTACACCTCATGACTCCGTTGATATCGCTAGTATTGCCTTTATTAGTATTCATTATCATTTTACTTTTATCAAATTTAATTCCGATGGACACAATTCAACATGCATAAACCAATAAGAGAAAAGAAAAAGAGGACCCTATACGATCACTCCCTTCAAGAAAAATGATTGAATGCTATGACATACATACAATACTTCGGAAGTACAAGACAAGACTACGATGAAAAACTGTGAATAGAAGGTTGTGTAGACTGTAGACAACGCTCATACGTACCATGCAATAATAAGTACAAAGTGTGTGTATACGATCGATAGGAAGTTCCTTTAGGTTGCAGGAGGAGGTTTGCCTCCATATCCAAATTTGGCCAAAAATTCCGCCATCTCATCTATTTTCCTCCCTTGATTAGCCAATTGATCACGAGCACTAACCTGGAGCTGAAGAATCTGGTCAAGCGTCTGATCAAGAGAAGTGGACGACGAGTATAGATTGGTATCAGCTACAACTATACCACCTTGTAAGCCTAGGGGAGAAGTAGATGTTAACTCCTCCCACTGCTTATCAGCATGGTACACCTTACATTTGTAGTAGGACACTACACTTTGTAAGTCGTCCAAAGTGAGAACAAGGGCTTCTACTTCTGTTTGACAGATCATATCTTGGTTGGAATTAGGCAAGTAAAAGATGTATGGGAATGCCGACGCCAAGATTTCTTCTCTAAACAGATTCCCTTTCTCCAAATAATACTCAGTTGGTGGTGTCTGTTTGGGCCTAAATAAAGAATTTCATTTTGGGCTTGGATGGCCGAGGTCTATGCGAGCGGCCCATTATATTAGTAGTGCTTGGCGAGGAGTCAAGTGAGATAATGCCTGGCGAGCTTGCACCAGAAGCAGATTATGAGTTCTATTAGAACTATGTCTTGTTAGCTGGTTCTATGTGGCTATGTTTCTGTCATAACTAGTTTGATTATAGATAGAACTCTTAGAAGAGTTATGATGGTATTAGAAGATCTATGAGTGATACGACACGTATGCTGGTGTTGGATTCAGACTGTGATTACAAGAGCAGAGAGAGTTTGAAATAGAACGGATGACTGTTATTAAGCGAGTATATAAGGAGAGTAAGAACCTTATGAGAAGCCCCCCCTAGACAGACGTCTCGTCCTCGAGATTTCTATCTTCTTTGCAACCAGAAGGTCAAAGTGCTTGTCACCTGTCGAGTGAGAGTATTACGACTGTAAGGAAGCAATTGCAACCGGAAAGTTGAAGAGCTTGTCACTTGTAAGTTGAGAGCTTGAATACTCAAAGGGAGCGAGTGTTCTCAACACTCTGTTACGAAATTGCTATGCTTTGCATGAGAAAGGACGTGTGGAGTATCGATTTCAAGACTTAGTTAGAGATTCACATATCAAAGTCCTAGGTTTCTAGGCGAAAAAGACCTATTCGAGCAGGGTTGGTGCTCTCCCTGTTCTAATCGCTTAAAATAGAAGTCAGGCGGCTGTGATCAGTCCATATTCCGTCAAGAGACGGTGGCACGTCAGCATACGAAGCACAAACAGGATAAACTGGCTCACGCGGTTAAAACATCCGAAATCATAAAAGAGACTGCTTCGCGAGAAGGATCTCTTCGCGAGAGATATTTTTGCATCGAACAGTGTCGACTCATTGGATGTGGTGGTACGTGTTTCTTCACCTTTTACAACGATGATCATCCGATTCAGTTTTTTACCAGCCTTAATGACGTAGCTACCCTGAGGGAGTATCACTGGTTCGAGATTCAAACAGATGCATTTCAAAACATCTTCATCCACGTTTTCAAGTATGGGTACCTATGTATTGATCAATTACGTACATTAACTATTAGCGCGGCAATCATGCAATAAGAACTAGCAGAAATGCTATGTACAAGTTTAGGGATACATGGACATACTTTCTTTAGCGAACTGATGCAGATATGCTCCTTCAGCGATTGTTTGATATTTGAAGGAAGAATGGAGAGTACATACTCCTGATTCACATCAGCATCTATCTTTTCCTTCACGACTTTCCTTATTTTTATGCTCCGCTTGATTTTTGTCATGATATCCTTAGAGATACCAAGATTTGACACCCAATCAAGTATTTCGTTCTCCTTTAACATGGTCTTGATTTTCTTTCTTAACTCTGCGCCCTTAATCTGGCTCACTTCTTTAGATTCCAATTGCTTATATGTCTTAAACACAAATTAATAAAATTTCATTAAAACATCTAGTCATCTAATTCAATTCATCAGATATATCCTACGTACATGGTTAGCTAAAACGTTGGCATGTTTACTTACTAAGAACGTACCCCACCAAAAACTGGCAAAAAGAGATTATATGTTTTTGAGCGTACATGAACGATATGTTATATATATGCCCTAAATGAACTTTGATGAAGAAAAATAATGAATGTGATCGATTATGTGAAGTAATAATGAACGAAATGTGTCCAGCTTACGGCCTCCATGATATGTACGTACGTATTAACGTATCGATGCATGTATGCATGCATGTCAAGACGTACTTTACCTCGTTCAGTTTCTTGTCAATTTTGTCGTACGGAAATGTCAGTTCGGCCAGTTCCTCATCCTGCTGCGAAGAATCACCACACATTTAATTTGGGTCTTATTTTAGTCAAATATACTGAAATTTGAGATCCACTGAGAGCTGAAATCGTAATTTACCTCATTCAGCTTTTTATTAATCTTGTCGCACGAAAATGCCAGAGCCTCATCTAGCTGCTGCGAATCACCACACATATTGAAATTTGAAATCCACTGGGAGCTGAAATCGTCTACGAGACTTCTGAATTGATTGGCCTTCAATTCAAGGACTTCGACTTGTGTGAGACATTTGACATCTTCCGATGAAATAGGAGCAGGATCGGAAAATAAGTTAATTATTGGGTGATGCCCAATTCAAAAGAGGTTCTCCATAAAAATTACCTTTTTTAAGATGTCTGCTGCTTCCAGCTATTACTGTGCCTTCTATAATGATGAACTCAAACCAATTGCTTTTCCTGCTCGAACAAAATGATTTTCCTCGCCGAAAATTTCGGGCTGGAGATACTTCTCGCACATGCTTGACAGTAAGCTAGCATCCATGTTTTGAAGCATAGGTACCTACAAATATACAGCAGTAAGTGTTAACAGAATCAATATTTGTATAGCTGTAGCTTCGTTTATATGTGACTGAAGTTTATGTGCCTAGATGAAAATGACAGCTGGCGTAGATATTTTTATCTCTTAATGCTGACCATAGACTAGTCTTAGATTTGCTCTTGTCATATATATAGACTCTGTGGCTGTAATCATCTGGTGAGACTAAAGAACAATACATCAATAGAGATAGCTCTGCTTCATTTTGTTCTCAGAATCTTCTTCAACCTCTGTTACTCTTCTCTAAATCCATAGCTAGGTTTACCATGGTTAACATGGTATCAGAGCTCACCTAGCTCTGAGCCTGTTAGCTACGCTTCCGCATCTCTCTGGTTTCGTTGAAGTTCTAGATTGCAATCGGTCGAGTTTCATCCGAGGGTTTTCGCAGATCGTCTTCAACCTTCGATTTTCTCAGTGTCGAGTGTAAGGGTTTCAGTGCTCGTCTCAAATCTGCAAGCACGGTTTGGATCAAACACCTGACCTTCAGAAATCAGTTTCAGGTCCATTTCTTTTCTCTGAAGCTTTGTAATGATGTTGGTGATGTCACTACTTGACTCTATATTGTGATCATGACTGTATACTGAGGATTTGTGAGTTCTTGATTAGAAAACTTCGTAAAATCTTGGAGTATTGTAGCAAATTTCGTAAAACCTTGGAGTTGCTGTAGAAATCTCGTAAAATCTTGGAGTATTGTAGCACATTTCGTAAAACCTTGGAGTTGCTGTAGAAATCTCGTAAAATCTGACTTGCTGCTGAAAATCTCGTCAAACTTGTGGAAGTTGCTGTAGTAAATTTCGTAAAAATTTGTGGAGGTTGCTGTAGACATTGAAGTAGTTGTGGGAAACATTTGGTAAAAGTTGTGAGTATTGCTGTAGAAAGTTTATTGATAGACTTGTCTAGCACAAATCTTCTTGTTGTGTTTCTCTGGTTGATTTGCGAACTTGTGAGAAGTATACAATTGTGGTTAGATTGTGCTGCATTATTTGTTTACAGAAGATATTGAACACGATGACTAGTGGATCATCATCGTCTGGTTCTCGTCCTGTTGTCTCAACTGGACCTACACAATCTGAGATCAATGCCTTGAGGAGTGGTATCACTACTAGACTTGGCGAAAGAAATTTCATCAAGTGGCGCTTTCTATTTCAGTCTATCTTGGAAGGCAGCGGATTGTTTGGGTACTTTGATGGATCTGAAGTGTCTCCTCCAAAATACAATCTCACTGAGGATGGTTCTGTTACCAGTGATGTTTCTGAAGCCTATCTAATGTGGAAACAAGCCGATAAGGCGTTGCTGAGCTTCCTCATGTCTACACTAGAAGATGATGTTCAGGACATGGTGATTGGAGTTACATCTGCCAGACAAGCTTGGCTCATCCTTGAAGAACATTACTCAACAGTTTCAAGAGCTAACATAATGCAACTTAAAACTGAGCTTCAGACTATCAAAAAGGGAAGTGAGTCCATTGATAAGTATCTTCAGAGGATTAAAAGTGCAAGGGATCAGTTGTCTGCTGTTGGAGTTACAATTGCTGATGAAGATATTGTCATTGTGATTCTCAATGGCCTTCCAGAGGAATATGACACTATTCGCTCAGTTGTTGAAGGCCGTGAAAATCCCATCTCTATTAGAGACTTGAGGTCTCAATTGCTTTCCAAGGAGAGGCGTATTGACAGTCTATTTCAGGCAACCTCTACCATGTCTGCTATGGTTGCAAGAGGAAATGGTGGCCATATATACCAGTCTGGCACAAGATACTCTGATGAAGGAGATAACACTAAGAAGTCCTGGTCTGACATTGATAAAAGCAAGGGTAAGTCTCATACTTACGAAGGTGGTAATGGCAAACCAGAATGCACATTCTGTGGCAAGAAAGGGCATACCTTAGCTACATGCTACCAAGCTAACAAATGTCCAATATGTGGGAAGAAAGGACATTTGGCTAACAATTGCTATCAAAATCCAAATAATGTCAAGTATTCTGGTTCTTCTAACTCTAGTGCTGAGAACTTTAGGACCAACACAGGGCCTGCACCGGAATGTCAAATTTGCAGCAAGAAAGGTCATACTGCAGCTAATTGTTTCTACAGGACTGATGTACCAAATGGCCACCCTTCTCTGTCTATCCCTACATGTCAGATATGTGGTCTCAAGGGCCATAAGGCATTGGATTGTACTCATAGGTCAAATTATGCCTATCAAGGAGCAGAACCATCATCCTCTCTCACTGCTCTTCATGCTCACAGTGTGTATGAACATGGATCCAGTTCTGGTACTTCCAACAGTGTTGGTCACTCAGGTCCTTCTTCCTCTTCTGAGATTTGGATTGGTGATACTGGGGCTACACATCACATGACAGCAGATCTTCGCAATCTCACTCTTGCACAGCCTTATTCCAATGACAGTAAGATTACTATTGGCAATGGTGTTGGTTTGGATATAGCTAATATTGGCTCTGGTTACATCAAGCCATCAAACCACATTTTTAAATTGCAGAATGTTCTTCATGTTCCTACATTAGCAGTTAACTTGTTGTCATTCACCAAGTTATGTAGAGATAATCATTGTTTTATTGTGCTTGATGAAAATGATATCTCTGTGCAGGACAAGGCATCCAAGGTCCCATTATACCAAGGAAAGAGTAGTGGAGAAGGTCTGTTTCTTTTCAAAACTCCCAAGCTTCCTCAAATTCAGTCTCTCTCTCATTCTGGCTTTGTTGGTGCTGTTGTGTCTCACTCTCTGTGGCATAAACGGCTTGGCCATCCAACTGAAGCCATCATTGTCAAAATGTTGAATTCATCAAATTTGTCGGTTCAAAAAGATAGCTCTAGTAGTCCTTGTGTCCCTTGTATTGAAGGAAAAATGCATAGATTGTCCTTCCCTGAGTCTAGTAGTCATTCTGCTCTCCCTTTTCAAAAGGTGCATTCAGATGTTTGGGGACCAGCACCATCATTGTCTCTTGAAGGATTCAAATATTATGTAACCTTCATCGATGATTGTACCAAGTTTACTTGGATTTTCCCATTAATCAATAAATCTGATGTTTTTGCTAGATTTGTTAAATTCTCAGCTTTTGTCCAAAATCAGTTTCATGCATCTATTCAAACATTACAAACTGATGGGGGAGGGGAATATAACAGTAAGGTGTTTAAAGAGTATCTTGAAAATCATGGCATTCAACATTTTATCACTTGTCCATATACCCCTCAGCAAAATGGAGTTGCTGAGAGGAAGAACAGACATATAGTCGAAACTGCTATTGCATTATTATCTACAGCCTCTTTACCTAAACCTTTCTGGTTTCATGCCATAGCTCATGCAACCTTCCTCATAAATAGAATGCCATGTAAATCTTTGCACATGTCTTCACCTTTTCAGTCTCTTTTTGGTTCAGTTCCTGATGTCAGTTCTCTTAAGGTTTTTGGTTCAGCTTGCTTTCCTCTACTACGCCCCTATAATCAGGACAAACTTGAACCAAGATCCACTGAATGTGTCTTCCTTGGTTATGCCTTAGGATATAAGGGTTTCTTTTGTTACTGTCCTTCCAAAAATAAATTGTGGATTTGTAGACATGTTGTTTTCAGTGAGTCTAGTTTTCCCTACTCCAAAATGTCCTCTGTGTCGTCTGTCCCTTCTCCCAGATCTTCCACTACTCCTTGGATGCCTGTCCCTTCTGCATCATCACCTGTGGCCGGTGTTAGAGCTCCTGGAGGAGTTGTTCCCCTTGAGGGTGAGATTGAAGCCAGCTCTACATCTACGAATACCAGTGCTACATCTACGGATACTGTTGAAGATAGTTCTGTATCTCCAAATTCTAGTGCAGTCTTTGTTTCCTCACAGTCTGGAGGAGTTGATGAACGTGATACTATTAATGGAGAATCTGCTAATACTGATCTTGGTGATAATACCACTAATATTGATGATGTGAATTCTGATCATCATATTATGGCTCCTGATCCACAGATTGATAATATGGTTGCTGTTGAAAGTCATGATGAGACTCCTGGGCCACAAGTGCATAATGTAGTAGGAGTTGGAGATCAGTTTGGAATTCATGCAGAAGCCTTAGACTTGAATAATTTACCTGAGGGATTGCAATTCATTCAAGCTCAGAACTACAACGAGCACCCTATGCTCACTAGAGCTAAAAATGGAATTGTGAAGCCTAAAACTTTTGAAGACTACTGTGCCTATTCTGCTATAGTTCATCAGAGGCAGTACAATGATCTAGCCTATTTTAGTGGTTTTACAGCTGTCACTGAAATTTCAGATGTCTACGAGCCTAAAACTTACAAGCATGCTGCTGGCAAAATTGAATGGGAGCAGGCCATGGTTGAAGAAGTACAAGCATTACAGAAACAAGGTACGTGGATTCTTGTCCCATGTCCTCAACACAAGAATATTGTTGGATGTAAATGGATATACAAAGTGAAGAAAAAACCTGATGGAACTGTATCTCGGTATAAAGCACGTCTAGTTGCTCAAGGTTTTAGTCAAGAAAAAGGTTTGGATTATGATGAGACTTTTAGTCCAGTGGTGAGACATAGTACTGTGAGAGTTATTTTGGCATTAGCAGCTCTGTATAAATGGGAGTTAAGGCAGTTAGATGTTAAAAATGCCTTCCTTCACGGTGACTTAAAGGAAGAAGTGTACATGAGACAACCACAAGGATTTGTAGATTCTGATTTTCCTAATCATGTGTGTCTTTTGAAGAAATCACTTTATGGCTTGAAGCAGGCCCCAAGAGCATGGAATGAGAAGTTTACCAGCTTTCTTCCTGGTCTCGGTTTTCAGTTCTCCCATTCTGATCCTAGTCTCTTTGTTAAACACAGTGCTGCTGGACTGGTAGCTCTCTTATTATATGTTGATGACATTGTCATAACAGGATCTGATTCAAAAGGTATTCATGATGTCATACATGAGTTGAGCTCAGTCTTTGACATGAAGGATCTTGGTCCCTTATCATATTTTTTGGGACTTGAAGTTAAACAGACTAAAACCGGAATATTCCTGAGTCAACAAAAATATGCCAAGGATCTTCTGGTTAGGGCAGGAATGCACAATACTAAACCAAGTGTTACTCCTTGCTTGCCTCATGTACAGATGTTAAAGGGTGATGGTGTTCTCTTGTCTGATCCAACAACATATCGAAGTATTGTTGGCGCTCTCCAATATCTAACTTTTACCCGCCCTGACATTGCCTTTGCTGTAAACACCGTATGTCAATTCATGACTAATCCCACTGATGTCCACTTTGCTGCAGTTAAGCGTATATTGCGTTATTTGCAAGGTACCTTGGAAAAAGGGTTGTTTTTCAGTCATACTGGGAAGAATGTGCACAATGGAGTGTGTATTAGTGCCTATTGTGATGCTGATTGGGCAGGTGAAGTAAATCAAAGACGATCCACTACAGGATTTGTGATCTATATAGGTGGTTGTCCTGTTTCATGGCAGTCAAAGAAACAAGGATCTGTCTCTCGAAGTTCAACTGAGGCAGAGTATAGATCTCTTGCTAACACAGCAGCAGATATTTCCTGGATAAGGCATTTGTTGTGTGATCTGCATGTGCGCATTCCTAGACCTCCTCTCTTGAAGTGTGATAATCTGTCTGCAATTGCTTTGGCTTCAAATCCTGTCTTTCACTCTAGAATTAAACATTTGGATAACGATTTTCATTTTGTGCGTGAAAGAGTACAGAAGCAAGATCTGTTGCTGCATTATGTTCCCACTACAGAGCAAACTGCTGATATCTTAACCAAAGGCCTGCATTCTCCTATATTTCTCCAGCACAGTGTCAATCTCAGTTTAGCTTCCCTACCTGAGATTGAGGGGGGCTGTTAACAGAATCAATATTTGTATAGCTGTAGCTTCGTTTATATGTGACTGAAGTTTATGTGCCTAGATGAAAATGACAGCTGGCGTAGATATTTTTATCTCTTAATGCTGACCATAGACTAGTCTTAGATTTGCTCTTGTCATATATATAGACTCTGTGGCTGTAATCATCTGGTGAGACTAAAGAACAATACATCAATAGAGATAGCTCTGCTTCATTTTGTTCTCAGAATCTTCTTCAACCTCTGTTACTCTTCTCTAAATCCATAGCTAGGTTTACCATGGTTAACAGTAAGTAGTCCTAAAAATGTACTTCACCTCAATCTCAATCTTTCGTACACACTTAAACTGTAAGCTAGCTAGGTTGAGAAATATAATACTTTCGTTAGCGATTTCATGCCAAGATGCTTCCTTAACTTATTGATTTTTGGATATCCCATGGTAGATGAGAGAGTAGATACTTGATGTCAACATCATCGTCAATGGTTCTTTTCACTATGTCTATTTCTCTTGTGTGTGTCATGATATTTCTCTTTGCATCGTCTGAGAATCCATTTCTCGACAGCCAGTCAAGTATGTCTATCTCCTTGATAGAAATCTTCGTATCCTCTAATTCCCGACCCTCAATCCCATCACGTTTCAACTTCATCTTCAGTCCTATCTCCCTCTCGATATCCCCCCATCTTGTAGTTGTCAACTTCCTGTAGGCCTGTTCACACAAAAGAAAAAAAACAAGCTCGACCAGTATCAACCCTAAGCTACGGACATATACATCATCAAGTGAAACACTGCACGCTATGTAAGAAAAAGTTATAACTCAAGCCTCAGTCTTTAATTTGTTCTCAAACCTTGTTTAGGATAATCAGATCAGAGTCATCAGACTTAGAATAGACAATCGCTTTCTCCTCCTTCTCGTACTTGTGGATGTCCCTGACCATGCGTCTCCAATTCTTATAGGTGAGAGCAAAGGCTTCTACTTTTGTTTCACATCTGTAATCTCAGGTCAACAAAGGAGCAGTCTGGTCATCACGTAAACTAAAAATGACATCTCCAAAAATATCACCTTTCTCATATCTTAACCCGGTACTTGACGCAACGCCTGCATTTGGAACTTCTCTAATTACGCCATCTACAATGATGAGTATAATATCTATCCGCTCATTTCTTTTGACCACGCGTTCATTCTTCTTGTAAACCACTGGTTCCAGTTTATCAATAACCACATGCAGCAATGAGGGAGACGGCATACGCCAGACCACCTATACGTACATATGTATTGCACATGTAAAATGATTACTAACACACGTACTTAATTGGCAATTAAGTTTATATATGGCATGCACACGTTTGCTGGTTGAGGAACATACTTTATTTAGGACATGTTGGCAGAGAACCAATTTAACTTCTTGGGTTGCGTCGGAATTGGTGGTGAGACAGGAGAAGAAGAATTGCACATCGACACCCATATCCATATTTTTTGATGGGTCAAATTTCACTCCTTATTTGGAGGAGAGTAAATTGTCTCATGCCTGTTAATCTACTGTGAGGCAAGTTGATGCAGCAAATATTGAAATACAAAAGAGCCCATACATATAGGCTTGTGGGTGGCTGCAAACTTTGACAAAATGGAAGAGAAGGCATTAATGTGGCATGGAAATATTGAGCTTGAAATGAGGAAGACAAGTTGAATATCAAGCAAGTGATGGACGTGCATGCATGAATACATTTGCCTATATAAAAGCATGTTGCTATGGAGCAAAATGAGAGAGAAGAACCGGAGGGAGTTCACCACCTTGTGAGTTATCAAGAGTGAGATAGAAAGCAAGCCGGTAGTTATCTTGTATAAGTGTTATACAAGATTGAGATAGAGATAAAAATTCCAAGTAAAGAGTTTGTGTGTGTAGCAAAACAAAGTGTGTGTGAGAGTAATGTTTCTCTCGGTGTAACCTTTATTCGTATAGTGGAGGTTTTTTTGTTGTTACTGCCCCGTAGACGTAGGCATTTTGCCGAACCACGTTAATTGCCGGTGTTCTCTATCATTTCATTTCCGCTTGTGGTTGTGAGTTTATTTTCGATTCCATTCTACAGTTTATTCTTCCGCATTCCCTATCAGTGGTATCAGAGCTCTTGGTTCTGGCCGGGAGCTGTTAGAATGGAAGGATCACGGAGTACGATGATCAGACTCAACCACTCCAACTGGATTACGTGGAAACCGAGAATGGAGGATATTATCTATTGCAAATATTTGCATGAACCGATCGAGGGAGATGATGCCAAGCCAGAAGGGACTACACCAGCAATTTGGACGAAGATGAACCGAAAAGCTATCGGTCATATTCGTGAATGGGTGGACGACAGTGTGTTCCACCATGTTGCCAATGAAACCAGTGCACATTAGTTGTGGTTGAAGCTGGAGTCCTTGTTCGAGAAAAAGACTACTGCCAATAAAGCTTTTCTCATTAAAGAGCTCGTCAACATGAAGTATCGGGGAGGCATTCGAGTGACCGAGCACCTCAACAACTTCTAGAGTGTACTAAATCAATTAGCCACGATGAGCATGAAGATTGATGATGAGTTACAAGCCTTGCTGTTGCTCGGGTCGTTACCAGATAGCTGGGAGACATTTGTTGTTACTGTAAGTAACTCTGCTCCTAATGGTGTATTATCTATGGAAAGTATCAAAGATAATATGATGAACGAAGAAACCATGAGGAGTTCTTCATCAAGTTCATAAAATGGCCAATTCTTCATTGCGGAGAATAAAGGAATGAGCAAGAGCAAAGGACCGAAAGGCCAAGGAAGAAGTATGAGCAAATCCAAAACAAGGTTCAGTGGAAAGTGTCATCGTTGTGGTATTCCAGGCCACATGAAGAAAAATTGTTACAAGTTAAAGCGGGAATTCAAAGAAGGGCGAGAAGACGCCACTCATCAACAAAAGGAGGACACGAATAATGTTGCTGCTGTGGTGTCTCATGATGAGTGTGAATTCCTGTCACTCGGAGGTGAATGTCTACTGGTAGATCATCCTGGAGTTCAATGGATTGTTGATTCTGGAGCCTCATTTCATGTCACGTCCCACGTAGAGTTCTTCACTACATACAAAGCGGGTGACTTTGGTAAAGTGAAGATGGGCAACAAAAGTTACTCCAATATTGCTGGGATTGGAGATGTTTGCATGCAAACGGATGTGGGCTACCAATTAATGCTGAAAGATGTGAGACATGTTCCTGGTCTACGTCTCAATCTTATGTCAACCGGTGTACTTGATCGACAAGGCTTTCATCATCACGGAGGTAATGGAAAGTGGAAGCTTACCAAGGGATCTCTTGTAGTTGCTAGAGGAAAAATGTGTTGCACGCTCTATAAGACCTATGGGAAGATATGCAAGAGTGAGCTGAATGCAGTCGAGGAATCTTCACCAAGTTTGTGGCATAGACGTCTTGGCCACATGAGTGAGAAGAGACTACAAATGTTGGCAAAGAAGTCATTGATTCCTATTGCCAAAGGTAACTCACTGGACTCTTGCGATTATTTGGTAAGCAGAGGAAAATTAGTTTTTCGAAGTCTTTCGCAAGGAAGGAAAATATTCTTGATCTAGTACATTCCGATGTGTGTGGTCCGATGAAAGTCGAATCATTGAATATGCAAAAGTACTTTGTTACTTATATCGATGATGCTTCACGGAAGGTTTGTGTTTATCTGCTGAAATCTAAAGACCAGGTGTTCCAAACGTTTACAATTTTTCATGCCATGGTGGAAAGAGAGACTGGAAGAAAATTGAAGTGTCTTCGCAGTGACAATGGCGGAGAGTACATCTCACACGAATTCAGAGATTATTGTGCGAAGCATGGCATCAGACATGAGAAGACAGTTCCTGGCACCCCCCAACATAATGGCGTAGCTGAGCGGATGAACCGTACCATTATGGAGAAAGTCAGATGCATGTTAAAGATGGCCAAATTGTCAAAAGAATTTTTGGGAGAAGCTGTGAAGACTGCGTGCTACCTCATCAACAGAGCACCATGTGTACCTTTGGAATTTGAGACTCCAAATGGAGTTTGGACCGGCAAAGATGCATCATACTCACATTTAAGAGTATTTGGATGTAAAGCATTTGCGCATGTATCCAAGGAGCAAAGAACAAAGTTGGATGACAAGGCGAGGCCATGCATCTTTGTTGGCTATGGCGATGAAGAATTTGGATACCGATTGTGGGATCCAAAGACAAATAAATTCATTAGAAGTAGAGATGTGGTGTTCCATGAAGACCAAACATTTGTGGATTTCGACAAGGAGGTACTACAGAGAAATGGAGCAATAGACAGCCGCATTTATGATTTACTGTTGTAGCAAGAATCCAACGTTGGGTTGCAAAGTGATAGAGTTGGAGATGTACCTGACATGATCGATGCTGAAGTCGAAGATGAGGGGGAGCTTGATCAGGGGGAGCAGTCTGTGGATAATCAAGCACCAATACGCAGAAGCACTAGGATGCTGACACCATCCACCAAGTATCCATCATCACAATATATTTTGGTGACTAATGATGGAGATGATCCTTATGCAAATTACATCTTTTTTACCAGTGACGGAGAACCTGAAAGTTACCAGGAAGCAAATATTCATCAAGATCACGAAAAATGGAGGTTAGCCATGGAGTCTGAGATGGAGTCTTTACTGAAGAACGACACCTACGAGTTGGTGGAGCTTCCTAAAGGCCGGAAAGCACTCAAGAACAAGTGGGTGTTCAAGTTGAAGCGAGATGAGAATGAGAAGCTGACGAAGTACAAAGCTCGCTTAGTTGTCAAAGGATTCAGCCAAAAACAAGGAATTGATTTTGATGAGATATTTTCACCTGTTGTCAAGATGACCTCGATTAGAGTCATTTTGGGCATGGCTGCAAGCATGGATCTTGAGGTGGAACAAATGGACGTAAAGACTGCATTTCTTCATGGTGATTTAGAGGAAGAAATATACATGCAGCAACCAGAAGGTTTTGAAGTCAACGGAGATGAGCATATGGTATGCAAGTTGAAGAAAAGCCTGTACGGATTGAAGCAAGCACCAAGATAGTGGTACAAGAAATTTGACTCCTTCATGGTGAGTCATGGGTGCAAGAGAACGTCAGCTGATCCATGTGTGTATATTCAACAATCCGCTGGAGGTAATTTTATCATCTTACTACTCTATGTAGATGATATGTTAATTGTCGGCAAAGATATTGCGATGATTTAGCAGTTAAAGACAAGTTTGTCAGAGTCTTTTGATATGAAAGATTTGGGGTCAGCCAAGCGGATTCTGGGCATGGATATTGCTCGTGATCGAGGGAACAAGAAATTGTGGTTATCACAAGAAAAGTACATCGAGAAGGTACTGGAGCGGTTCCACATGGAGAAAGCAAAATCAGTTGTTACTCCACTTGCTTGTCACTTAAAGCTTAGCTCAAAGCAGAGTCCTACAAGTCAGAAGGAGGAAGAAGAAATGGCAACAGGGCCATATGCATCAGCAGTAGGAAGCTTGATGTACGCGATGGTTTTGTACCAGACCAGACATAACACATGCAGTTGGTATTGTTAGCAGATTCTTATCTAATCCAGGCAAGGAGCACTGGAATGCTGTTAAGTGGATTCTGAGATACTTGCGGGGAACTTCCAAGGTGAGACTATGCTTTGGAAGTGGCAAGTCTGAACTGGTTGGCTACACAGATGCAGATATGGCTGGTGATATTGACACGAGGAAGTCCACATCAGGATACTTGATTACGTTTTCAGGGCGAGCTGTCTCGTGGCAATCAAAGCTACAAAAATGTGTTGCTTTATCAACTACAGAAGCAGAGTATATTGTAGCTACGGAAGCGTGCAAGGATATTTTGTGGTTGAAGAGATTCCTACTAGAATTGGGTCACGCACAACAAGAGTTTGTGTTGCATTGTGATAGTCAAAGTGCAATTCACTTGAGCAAGAATTCGAGTTTTCACTCGAGATCAAAGCACATTGATGTGAGATATCACTGGATACGTGATGTGCTAGAAGCTAAAGAAATACTGCTAAAGAAGATTCATGCTGACACGAACAGTTTGGATATGATGACGAAGTCTTTACCAAAAGAGAAGTTCGATTTCTGCAGATGTGCGTCGGGAATGACGCATCCCTCCAACTAAGTCGGGAGGGGGAGATTGATGGGTCAAATTTCCCTCCTTATTTGGAGGAGGGCAAATTGTCTCATGCCTATCAATCTACTGTGAGGCAAGTTGATGCAGCAAATATTGAAATACAAGAGAGCCTATACATATAGGCTTGTGGGTGGCTACAAACTTTGACAAAATGGAAGAGAAGGCATTAATGTGGCATGGAAACATTGAGCTTGAAATGAGGAAGACAAGTTGAATATCAAGCAAGTGATGGACGTGCATGCATGAAATGCATGAATACATGAATACATTTGCCTATATAAAAGCATGTTGCTATGGAGCAAAATGAGAGAGAAGAACCGGAGGGAGTTCACCACCTTGTGAGTTATCAAGAGTGAGATAGAAAGCAAGCCGGTAGTTATCTTGTATAAGTGTTATACAAGATCGAGATAGAGATAAAAACTCAAAGTAAAGAGTTTATGTATGTAGCAAAACAAAGTGTGTGTGAGAGTAGTGTTTCTCTCGGTGTAACCTTTATTCGTATAGTGGAGGTTTTTTTGTTGTTGCTGCCCCGTGGACGTAGGCATTTTGCCGAACCACGTTAATTGCCTGTGTTCTCTATCATTTCATTTTCGCTTGTGGTTGTGAGTTTATTTCCGATTCCATTCTCTCTCATAGGGAATGCGGAAGAATAAACTGTAGAATGGAATCTGAAATAAACTCACAACCACAAGCGGAAATGAAATGATAGAGAACACCGGCAATTAACGTGGTTCTGCAAAATGCCTACGTCCACGGGGTAGCAACAAAAAAAAATCTCCACTATACGAATAAATGTTACACCGAGAGAAACACTACTCTCACACACACTTTGTTTTGCTACACACACAAACTCTTTACTTGGAGTTTTTATCTCTATCTCAATCTTGTATAACACTTATACAAGATAACTACCGGCTTGCTTTCTATCTCACTCTTGATAACTCACAAGGTGGTGAACTCCCTCCGGTTCTTCTCTCTCATTTTGCTCCATAGCGACATGCTTTTATATAGGCAAATGTATTCATGCATTTCATGGATGCACGTTCATCACTTGCTTGATATTCAACTTGTCTTCCTCATTTCATGCTCAATGTTTCCATGCCACATTAATGCCTTCTCTTCCATTTTGTCAAAGTTTGCAGCCACCCACAAGCCTATGTGTATAGACTCTTGTATTTCAATATTTGCTGCATCAACTTGCCTCACAGTAAATTGATAGGCATGAGACAATTTGCTCTCGTCCAAATAAGGAGGGAAATTTGACCCATCATTTCTATCATACTTCCGTTCCACTATCTTACCTTCTCGTATGGCTCTTATAATATGCATCTCCAAAAACTCATTAGACGACAGATGTTTTGACATCCACGACTCTATGGCTTCATGTATCTTAAGAATTTTCTTCTTCTCATCCTCCATTTCTTTGTGCGATGCCGACAGGATATATGTCTGTTAATAGCACAATATACATAAAAATTAATAAGCTAAGCTATGTCATGAAACACAGTTTGGGTAATCTGCTTTAACATTTTAACATATGACCAAATGAGCATTGGATAAAATTCTTGATACCTGCGCATTTCCTATTAGATATAGAAACAAGAGCCAACCAATAACAGCGATAAGAATCGTAAATAAGTTCTCCCACACGTAGCTGGTTGTTTCTAAATTTGTACCGAAATTTAACTGATCGAATATTGACAATTACTGGAACTGTGGAAAAAGCTCGTCAAGAATATAGATAAATAATTGTACAAGACAAATACATATACCTGTATAGATACATAGTTCCTTACCTTAGATTTCTAAGTCCCCACCAGAAAGTGTAAAAGAACTTTGTTGAAAAGTTTATCGACCCAATAGTAGCATACTGAAAGGCATCAAGATATATCCCAAAATTAAACTCATGAGCATGCCCAATTGTACTTTTAGAACTAATTGCACAAAACTCATCTAGAATTGTGGCATTCGGTGAAGTGGTAGTGTCCTTGCAATAATAAGTGGTTATACACCTTGCAGTATTCTTACACACTTGATGCCAACATGATGTCTCCCATTGGATAGAGAAAAGTTACTAAAAAGCTCCAAGCACCTAACAAATAGAATATTACAAAATTCATGTTTCAGGAAAGATATATGATATATACACGCAATAAAATTGAGTGAGCAATGAGGGGAGAGACAGACGGACAGATAAAAAAATAATATTTTAATCTCAGCCTTTAATTCTTTTAAACATATTTACCGGGGGAAGATCTTATGCCTGGAAAAAAGGATATCCAAGTAGAACGGCCATATATATATATATATAGAAAGGTTTTGTTAACGACCTTTGCACGGTGTAATTTTTTTTGTTTTATCTCATTTAGATATCAAATTTTGATAATCAAGATCACTTATGTTATAGATACTATTTCAACTAAATCACAAATAAATTTTGAGTATAATCAGAAATCGTTTGACCATTTAATTTGTTATTTATATATTGTTAATATTATCTGATGCTCCTTATTTGTTTGTAATGTTTTACTATTTTGGACTATATATATAAGAGAAGTATGATAAAAGACATTCATGAAAGCTAATACACTGTATATCTGATGAAGTGTCATAACATAAAACTTTGCCTAGCTTATTGAACATTCCGAGCTTTTGTTTTATTTCCTACATAAAATCCAAGAGTTTTATTGAAGCTCTGTTCTTAACATAAAGCTCTGTTCAATAAGCTAGACTTCAACAGGCCTTTTACTTTTAATTTATGTAAGTACTATTTTGACTATCTCCAAGAGTTTTATTTATGTATTCAACAGAGACTTTTACTCAAAATACATAAATTAAAAGTAAAAGGCCTAAGGTTACACTTCTACTTCTAGCTTTAGGCCTTGAGTCATATTTTATGATTTATCTATCAATAAAATCAAATAAAATGATATTATGTGAAATGTGAATGGTCGTTAAATTTAATTTCTGTTGATGGGTAAAGGAAAAGATATAGTCAAAGTGGTACTTACAAAATGGGAAACAAAAAAAGGATTAGAAAATGAGCATCTATATATTGCAATGGATGAGCAACTTACATGGGCAACAAGGATGTATAAGAAAAAATTGAGAGCAGCATTAGCCCATTCCCTAAAGCTTTTTAAATGCTTATGAAAGAAGTATATATGATAAGCTCTCAAAATCAGATGAAGCACAAGAAAGATGTTCACGGCGGCCGTTGTGTGTTTATATCCAGAACTTTTCCCAAACGGAAAAAACCAATTATTATTGCAACCTGTACCAGTACGAGTGACCGGAGATTAATCCACAAAAATATAACAGCCTTTTTGACTGAAGTATTTCATGACAAGAATTTAATGAAATACCTGTTGGACAGGAAGAATAACAAGCAAATTAAGCAATGATTCATCAAGTTTATGTTGGATCTGATCTCTTAAATGAATTTTTGCCCGCAGGCTGTGGTAAAAAAAGTTGGGAAAAGGATGATCGCCATCAACATCTTCCATCTCGATAAGCCCATCAAATTGTACTCGAACTCCGGTTGCGATTTTATATATGAAAACCAGATCTGTAAATGACCGCAACACAAGAACTACGATCATCAATGTTCTATCCATGTAGGCACTTGTTCTTCTCATCAATTGTTGGAATATAAAAAACAACGGATCCAATGACACTGCAATACATGATATTGCATATATAATTTTTTTTCCGCAACACTGACAACGGTGGAAGTTTTCTAGTTATCTTCTCGAATACTGGCGATGATGGGAGTTTTTTCCTTATCATCCGACCGAAATTGTCCATATTAGACACATAATCAGATGTGGAATTACGGATGCCCCTAAAGCTAAAAACTTGATGTCTGGGGTGATGCATCCCAAAATACAAAACACTGGTGACGCTATAGCATGTTCTAGAAATGGAGACCAAATGAAGAAAAGTGGAGGCACAATTCGTTCAGAAATGAAGGAAAGTAGAGGAACGATATATTTGGAAAGACTGCCGCACGCGCCCTCCTTTGTATTTGGCGAGGTAGAAGAGCGTTGCTCCTCAATACCGTCTGGGGCCGGTGATGGATGAATGCTGAGATATATATTCAGGAGAATTGGATTAGAGCAAGACTTCTACTGCAGTTCTTAACTGGATTAGATAAAGGTTACCAGCATTACCAAATTAAGCAAGCCCAGCATGTAGTTAATTTAAGACTACAGAAACACGTACTAACCTCAGAACTGTGTATCTTTCTGAACCATCAACACTAATTCGTTTAGATAATGACAGATTCATTATCCAAGCTAGTTCCCATCGGAAGATGCGCGCGGTATTGGCTGTGATGAACAGATATCTATCGATCTACTAGAAGATTTCTCACAAGTGAGTACATACCTAACTAGAGCTAGTGATTAGACCTAGAAATTGAAATGGATATACCAGAAAGACTGGCATGCATGGCATGTAAAAATTGAACTTGGCTAACCTTATATAAATTTCTCAGGAAGTGAAGCCAAATCTGAGATAAGTAACTCCACTGAATCCACTGTATATATAGCTAGCTAGCTGTTCAAGATTACTTTTGCATTATATGCTGTAGGTACGTCCGTACGTACAGGTAGCTCAACAATTGATTATTCATAGTATATCAAAGAAAGACCAAGACTTTTTTAGTTTGGGAGAAAAAACAAAAGAAGACTAGACCGATTTTTTAGTTTGGAAGTCTCTCTCTCTTCTATATTTGCACAAGGCTAGGCATGTCCCAGGGAAGCTTGGCCTACGAGTTTAATGATGATACCTGTTTGACTTCAAAATTTCTCTGGGAAGGAGCGCGTAGAGAGCCTCTCGCAAACTGTCTCTTTTATTGATTTCGGATAATATAACCGCAGGTGTCGGCATATCCTATTTGTGCTTCGTGTGCTGGCGTGCTACTGTCTCGCGACGGAATGTGAATGTAACTGCGTTGCCTGACTTCTTGATTAAGCGATTAAGGCGGGGAGAGCACCAACCTCATCTGAATAGGTCTTTCTTGCCTAGTATCTTAGGACTTTGGGTTTTCGCGTCTCTAACAGAGCCACAAAAATCGATACCTCACAATTCGTTTTTAATTGCAAAGTAGAACAACTTCTTTGACAGTGTGTTGAGAACATTGGGATTTTGCTTCCTTGGATATCTAAACTCTCACTCGATATGTGACAATCCCTTCAATCTTCCAATTGCGTTACTTCCTTTGATCTCGATACTCTCATTCGATAGGTGACAAACACTTTGATCGTCCGGTTACAAGGTTATCTCTGACGAGATGTATTTGCGTATAACAAAGTTTTGTATGTGCTCCAAGAGAGTTCTTCAGTATCGGTATCGCTCTCCTTTTATAATGCTCAGTAGTCATTCTTCAATTCACTTGTACGTCTTTAGCTCTTTGATTCTCAATGCAACTCTAATGTGTACCAGCACATGAGTCTTATCTTTATATAGTTTCAATGTTATCCCAATTTTTTTCACGAAGGAAACCTAACCGATGTAGGAAATGTTTGATAATCATTAAGCCGCATAGATCAGCTATCTTAACTTACAGTCCTACCCTAACATGGAAAAAGACTCTATTAAACTACTCAGGTCGCTCGCCAAGACTTCAGCCTATCTGAGCCGCTCGCCAAGACTTCAGCCTTCTAAGCCCAATATGAAATATTTATTTTAGGCCCAAACAATACCAACCATGCATGTAACTAATTAATGTGTTTATTGTTCGATACCAACCAGCTAGACAATCCATTCAAGAATAGTACGTCAACATGCAGCTGATTCAACATACTATATGTGAAAACAAAAACAAAAATGAAAATGACTGCATAATATTGGTGGCAGATGTTCTCGCCAAAAACAGTGTTCATAATAATGATATTGAAGATATTCAGTTGAGATAAGTTGTGATGAGTCCTTGTTTTTTTCTTTATTGAAAATAAGGGCGTGAGGCAGCCCTCAAGTTTTTACTTATAAAACTACTGAATATATAGGGGGGCATAAAACCTGAACCTCATATCACAATGAGCACATATAGAACATCTCCGATAGTCACAAAATATCCTACAATAACTATGTAATCACACATGCACCAATTAATAGAGAAAACCATATAGGCTATTCTATCTACTTCACAAATATGGCGACACACCGGAAAGATCATATTACTTCCCCCGCAAAAGCATTCCATTCACACTCATTATTGACCAACTTTCCTAGTATGTTGTCGAACGACAACAACGTTGTTGACACTAAGTTTCACCCTACATATACCATCTTGCCTTGATTGCCAGACTAGCCCTACTACATATAAATGAGCTTTATTATCAACTTAGAGACTAAATAATACAAACAAAATCACATAATAATAAGTAAATATTTTGGGCCAAGGCTAATAAACCTGTTAGTCTATGCCTTGAATCTTGAAGTCGCGTCGGCGAACGCGAGGCGCGTTGGCATACGCGTGGCACGTTGGCATACGTGTGGTACGCGAGCAAGGAAGAGTCTCTGGCGAGAGAGTCTTTGGCGAGCGTTGACTTTGGCGTAAGTCTCTGGCGAGGAGAGTTAGAAGTCCTTGCGAGCAGGACTGATACTCAGGATTTCGCTAGGACTAGGATTCCTCAGACATTAAGGAATTGGGTTTCCTTAATCATTCTGGTTTAGGTTTCCTTAGACGTGTGTGTCTGGGATTCCTCTGGTATTCAGGATTCTGTTGGCTATATATATACAAGGGTATCAGCCATAAAGGAGTGTGTGATATCTGGTTCTATCCTGTAGATTAGGCTTAATCTAGTGTGGTAGAGAGATTAAGTATTCTGTAATCCTAGGTTAGGCTTAACCTAGTGTGATATACTTTATAATCTGGTTCTCCAAGATAAAGTAATCTGTTCTCCTTCTGCCGTGGACGTAGCTAACTCGCGTTAGTGAACCACGTTAAATCTGTGTTTGTTCTTACATTTATTTGCTTCCGCTACAACAAACTGGTATTAGAGCATAGGCTCAAGGATGTCCGGGGTGAATGTGAAGATCGACAAATTCACGGGGAGGAACAGTTTCAGTTTATGGCAGATCAAGATGCGTGCCTTGTCAAAGCAACAAGGGTTGTGGGCGCCGCTGATGAAGAAGGCAGTGGGTCCCGAGACCGCTGAGATGGCCAGTCTGGAGGAGAAGGCACACTCGACTATCATGCTGTGTCTTGCAGATGATATCATTACCGAGGTTGCAGAAGAGGAATCTGCATCTGGTTTGTGGTTGAAGCTTGAGAGTCTATATATGACGAAGTCTTTAACCAACAAGTTGCTTCTGAAGCAACGTCTGTTTGGTCTGCGTATGCAAGAGGGTGCACCACTGAGAGATCACTTGGATCAGCTGAACACAATTCTTTTAGAATTGCGTAATATCGATGTTAAGATCGAGGATGAGGATGCTGCCCTAATTATGTTGGTATCTTTACCGTTATCATACGAGAATTTTGTGCAATCCTTTATTGTTGGAAGGGATACGGTGACTCTTGAGGAGGTAAGATCGTCTCTTCATACCAGAGAGTTGCGCCATAAGGCAACTGGTACAGGTTCAGACAGTCAGGCTGCTGGGTTAGTAGTCAGTGGAAGTAAAAGACATGGAAACATGGATGAGAAGAAATTCAAGAAGCCAGGTTTCAAGGGTCCTAAATCCAACGATGTCTGTAAGTACTGTAAAGAAATGGGACATTGGAAAAGGGAATGTCCAAAGTGGAAGCAGCAAGAGAAACCAGTAGGAACTGCTGCTATAGCAGAGGATGACACTAACTCAGAAGAGGATATGGCTCTAGTTGCTGATGAAAATACACATCGCGATGATGTGTGGGTTCTAGATTCCGGGGCGTCTTATCATATATGTCCGTGCAGGGAGTGGTTCGCAACCTACGAGCAGGTAAATGGAGGCAATGTGACAATGGCCAACAGTGTTGCTTGCGAGAGGGTTTCATCAGGAAGAATGTGTAGACTACAATGAGATTTTCTCGCCTGTGGTCAGACATACATCTATCAGGGTGCTACTAGCCTTAGTTGCACATCAGGATCTGAAACTTGAGCAACTAGATGTGAAAACAGCTTTTCTGCATGGAGAGTTGGAGGAGGAGATATACATGACTCAACCAGAGGGTTTCCAAGTTCCTGGAAAGGAAGATTTTGTTTGTAAGTTGAAGAAATCTTTATATGGACTAAAACAGTCACCGAGGCAGTGGTACAAGAGGTTTGACAGCTATATGATGAAGATTGGATACAACAGGAATCCGTATGATTGTTGTGTTTATTACAACAAGTCTTCAAATGAGTCTCTCATTTATCTGGTCATGTATGTAGACGATATGTTGATAGCTTCAAAGGACAAGTCAGAGATTCAGAAGTTGAAGGGTCTTCTCAGTGCTGAGTTTGAGATGAAGGATTTGGATGCAGCAAGGAAAATTCTGGGAATGGAGATCTACAGGGATAGGAGTCAGAAGAGGCTGTTCTTATCACAGAAGGATTATATTCAGAAGAAATTGTCAAGGTTTGGCATGTCTACAGCAAAATCCTTAGATACTCCATGTGCAGCGAACATTCATTTGTCCACTGCATTTGCACCTAAATCAGCTCAGGAGAAGGAGTACATGTCTCGAGTTCCCTATGGTAGTGCAGTAGGAAGCTTGATGTATGCTATGGTCTGCACTAGACCGGATCTTGCACATGCTGTCAATGTTGTCAGTAGGTTTATGGGTGAGCCTGGAAAGGAGCATTAGCAAGCTGTGAAGAGGATATTTCGTTACCTTAGAGGTACGTCTAACGTTGGTCTCATTTATGGAGGTGATACAGGGTGTTTAGTAACTGGTTACTCAGATTCAGATTATTCTGGGGATGTTGACACAAGAAGATCTATGACTGGTTATGTGTTCAGTCTTGGTGGGTCAGTTGTCAGTTGGAAAGCTACTTTGCAGCATTCAGTGACGTTGTCGACAACTGAAGCAGAGTACATGGCATTGACAGAGGCAGCCAATGAGGGAATATGGTTGAAAGGACTGGTTAGTGACTTGGGTTTACATCATGATCAGGCTATAGTGTATTGCGATAGTCTGAGTGCAATCTGTTTGGCCAAGGATCAAGTTCATCATGAGAGGACTAAGCACATCGATGTCAGGTATCATTTTCTGAGAAATGAGAAGCGGATCAGGGTGAACAAAGTGGGTACTGCCGATAATCCAGCAGACATGTTCACAAAGCCGGTTTCGCATAGCAAGTTCCAACATTGCTTGGACTTGCTGAATGTCAGAAGTTATTAGTTGCTCGTTGGGGGCAACACCTGGGTTGCTTCTCTGGGAGAAGGCAACGTCTGGGTCCTTTTCTGGAAGAAGGTAACATCTAGATTCGTTTCTTGGAGGAACTACATTTGGGGCAGAGGAGAAGTCTGGTACTTCGGGTACATTTGATTACTTGGGAGAGAATTCAAGTCAAGGTGGATATTTGTTAGTCTATGCCTTGAATCTTGAAGTCGCGTCGGCGAACGCGAGGCGCGTTGGCATACGCGTGGCACGTTGGCATACGTGTGGTACGCGAGCAAGGAAGAGTCTATGGAGAGAGAGTCTTTGGCGAGCGTTGACTTTGGCGAAAGTCTCTGGCGAGGAAGTCTTTGGCGAGGAGAGTTAGAAGTCTTTGGCGAGCAGGACTGATACTCAGGATTTCGCTAGGACTAGGATTCCTCAGACATTAAGGAATTGGGTTTCCTTAATCATTCTGGTTTAGGTTTCCTCAGACGTGTGTGTCTGGGATTCCTCTGGTATTCAGGATTCTGTTGGCTATATATATACAAGGGTATCAGCCATAAAGGAGTGTGTGATATCTGGTTCTATCCTGTAGTTTAGGCTTAATCTAGTGTGGTAGAGAGATTAAGTATTCTGTAATCCTAGGTTTGGCTTAACCTAGTGTGATATACTTTGTAATCTGGTTCTCCAAGATAAAGTAATATGTTCTCCTTCTGCCGTGGACGTAGCTAACTCGCGTTAGTGAACCACGTTAAATCTGTGTTTGTTCTTACATTTATTTGCTTCCGCTACAACAAAACCTGACCCAACTAACACAAATGATAGATTGTGAATCGCAACTCGCAAGTCCAGCCTAACATGAAGAAAGGTTTGTCGTCGCCACTGACCTCTCATCTCCCCAGATCTGCTCACTGCCACGGGACCCTTGCCAACATCCACCGATTTGCCCAAGCCAGCATCATGTTGCGCCCAAGCCCTCTACAGACCATCAACCGTCCAAGAATAAGGCGCACAAGGAATCAATCGCCAGAAATATCGAATCCCACATTCGACATGCATCTGATCTGTTGATCACATAATTCACCTCCAACGACTCTCGGCCAAGGCTGACGACCGACCGGAGAACACCACACCATCCCTCGAAGCCACAGACCCGATCTGCTTTCATTCCCACCTCACTGCAAACTTTCCTTAAGATTAATAAGCTGCAATGTACACTGTCGCTCTGACCTAGACATATATTGTCATCGTGATATGACAGATTATACATAGCTTAATTATATGGTGCTTTCATAGTGTGCTGGTGAAGCAATTGAAAAATTCAGAGATAGTTTTTAATACAATCATTAGCCTTGTTGTTCGTCTGGCAGAATACGGTTTGATTCACTGCGACTTCAATGAATTTAATATCATGGTATGCATTTCTAGGTTGTTACCTGGCTTTTTATGAGCATGGCAAACTTTTGGTAACAATGCAATTTCTCTTGTTTTAGATTTATGATCAAGAGAAGGTCACCATGATTGAATTTCCCCAAATGATCTCAGTGTCACATCGTAATGCTACACTTCTTACTGCATGCAGTGTGTAACTTCTGATTATTTATTTGTTTACGTGGGGATATGCTTTTCTTTTATTAATGAAATTACATATCTCAGGTACTTTGACCGGAATGTGGCATGTGTCTTTAAGTTCTTCAAGAGGTCAGTGTTTATTAGTTATTCTAAGCCAGTTGCCGAGATGCCTATTCCGATTGTTTATATCATTGCGATTTTTCAGGTTCAACATGTCTTTTCATGAATGCGAAGCTGATATCGATGGCTCAGTGGTGGACACAGATGATAGTGCTAGGCCTTCTTTTACTTCAATTGACAAGGATACTACTTTCCTGGACAAGGAACTTGCTGCCAGCGGGTTTACTAGGAAGGATCAGGAAGAAATAGCTAAGGTATTGTGTTTTATGAATCATGATAGATTAGATTGCAACATATCTACTGTTATATATGAGAGATTTTTCTTCACTTCTTTGAGTTCTTTATTTGCATTTGCAACTGATGAGGTTCAATATTATATCATGCATACAGTTTATAGAAGGAGAGATCAAAAAGGACGCTAGTGCGAATGATGAAGATACTGAAGATGACGAAGACATCTCCATATTAAATGAATCAAACATAGACGGTATTGGTTCACTGCATGAGGTAGATGAGGTACATTTATCTCTTATTCTTAATTTCTATCTTTCTAATAAAGCTTTTCAACTGTTGACATCCTGAAGAAAGTTGAAACTTAAACACTAGCTGGGGTCTTAAGTTTTCACATTATGTGTAAAATGAGGTCTTAAGTTACATTCCATGCTTTGTTACATTTGGATTCTGTTTAAAGATTACTGTGTATACAAGGTCCAATTTTCTTGTGTTTCTCTAATGCTACAAAGTGAAGAGATTCAATTTGTGACTTTGTCCTTTGTTGATGATCTTCCTTATGGTTTTATTTTTCGTAGGGGGGAGACAATGAGATGGTCAATGATGACAATGTCGACGCTGAGCTAGAAAAACGCTTGAACAAGGTGAGGTGGCGAGCAATAACAGCAGCTTGTGGAGGACGGTTTTGTGTCTAGAAATACCTACAAGGACAAGGGAGGCAAGTTCTCCAACAGCTCTAAAATCTAAAAACAACAAAATAAGTGATTATTAGGTCATAACTTAGCCAATTGTAGAGAGAAATACATTAAAAATAGAGCATAAATGCATAGATCAAGTATGATATGAGGTCGTTAGAGGCGCAGAAGAGGATGGAGAAGAGGACAGTGGTGGTGATTCACGAGCTGTTGAATTTGATTGTGGAGAAGAAGATTACGTTAGAGAGGATTGCACATTTTAGAATGGCAATGAATCTACCCAACAATTTGAAGGCGTTTCTACTCCAGCATCAAGGGATATTCTACATTTTGACCAGAGGGAATCATGGGAAGCTTCACACAGTGTTTCTGAGAGAGGCTTATAGGGAGTTGATTGGGCCGAATGACTTAAATTTGGCAAGGAATACGTTGGCTGAGTTGGTGTTGATGAGCCAAGGAAGGTGAAAATGGATAGCGAGTTGGTAAGTTACCATAGAGATTGGGGAGATGAAGAGAAGGGGTTTATTAGAAGAGGCCGTGTTCAGAATGTTTTCGAAGACTTTGGTGGAGCCAATGATGATAGGCAGGGGAGGGACTCTTGTGTGGGCACTAATGATTATGATTCCAATGATTTAGCTGATGGTTATGATAAGGAATGGGAGATTTCAAAGTAACACAATCCATAACGACATCACAATGTACCATTTCCTTTATTATCCTTCCCTTTCCCCCACTTCTTATCTGGCCAAAACCCAATTCAAAACAACGATTAATCATTGGATTGCCCTAACCAATTTGCTATGATGAAACTAACTTAACAGTTTCAGAGAAATAAATACGACATTTTGGGATGGTGAGAAAAAATAGGAGAGTGTTGAGAAAATAGGGGTTTAAAATTTTTGTACTTTAAATATATTTTGCTGATTACTATATTATCCTTAAATAATTAAATCTCTCCAAACTGAAAAAGATTTTTTTTGGAATAAATTGATAAAAGATCAGAACTGTGGGAATAGCATGTCACATTATATCAAGTCTTTTTTATGGAAACAAGAAATGCATGCGTTAGGATATGAATGCATCAAAGAAGGTACTTTATGGTCTTGCTTAAAGATCAAGGTCACTACTGGAGGAGGGCATTGGGGCGACGTAGTTATATTTCTATGTCGTTCCGATTTGAGATGAGGCGACGTACTTTGGCTTTGATAAAAAGTACGTCGCTTCAAAAAATTGAGGCGACGTAGATTGAAGTACATCGCTTGAACAAGCTGAGGCGACAAGTTTTTCATTCGAAGCGACCAAACTAATCTACGTCGCTTCGAATAAAATCGAGGCGACGTAGATTGAGCAATCTACGTCGCCTAGATTTTATTCGAAGCGACGTAGATTAGTTTGGTCGCTTCGAATAAAATCGAGGCGACGTAGATTGCTCAATCTACGTCGCCTAGTTTTTTTTAAATCAGGATCTACTCTTCTTCTTAAAGTCAACCCGTTCATAAAGGTGGTATTTTAGAAAAACAGTTTCCCCGAGCTCTGCAGCTGTTTTGGGCGATTTTGGGGAGAAATTAGAGGAAATTGAGAAAGAAGGTTGTTCTTGCCATTGATTTGATTCTTGAGTAAGGTTAGTTTGATTTGTATCTCTTTAACCCTCTTTATGACCATAATATATTAAATTAGAAGTGAAAATTGAAGTTTTGGTGAAATGTTTGAAGTTGAATTGAATTTGGTGTTATGTTGTAGTTTTAGTGTTTGAATCATTGAATTGTGTTAAATCATGTTATGGGTTCATGAATAATGTTTGAAATTTGGTTAAGTTTAGTGAAATTTATTGATGATTAGAAGTGAAATTGAAGTTTTGGTGAAATGTTTGAAGTTGAATTGAATTTGGTGTTATGTTGTAGTTTTAGTGTGTTAAGCATTGAATTGTGATAAATCATGTTATGGGTTCATGATTAATGTTTGAAATTTGGTTAAATTTAGTGAAATTAATTGATGATTAGAGTAGATTATGTGTATTCGAGCCTTAATTAGTAGTGTTATTAGTGTTAATCATGATTTCGAGCGTATGACTATATATAATTGTGGTGTTTATCAACTTAGAACTCCCGTTTGAGAATCAACAACTCATCTAGTTGATCGAGTTGAGTTGTTGATTCTCGAATTGTCCCATTTTTGGACACTTTAGGTGAACATGACTTTGTTGATCCTTTTGCTATTCGTGTGATTTCAGTTTCAGTTTTGGGATATGGTTTCGACAGTGTCTCCTTTAAATGTTCCCCGAGTGCAAATTAGGTTGTTTAGATATGTGTGCACTCGGGGAACTGTAGGGAGATGCTGCCGAAATTTCCCTAAACTGGAGCTGAAACGCATGGGTGCAAAAGCGTTGACAAATGTCGTGTTCTCCTGAAGGGGATATGACCCAACCCGGAGGCATAAGGCGAAGAAGTGTGGGGTTTTGGTTGAATCGCAACTGTGGCGTGGTAACTTTGTTCATATTGATTGTTTATGTTGACAGGAAACATGGACGGACTCCCAGACAAAACTTGGATGACATATCATCGTGCTGATCCAAGGTACATCATAGGCATATTCGAGTTCATGAATTTTGCCCGGCTACATAGTAACGGAGCCGATTATTACTTCTGCCCGTGCAAACGTTGTAAGAACGGTATGTTCAAGGTTACTATGGATGTCATGTATCATCACTTATCACACAATGGTTTGAGTCCTACTTATACAGTCTGGCACCTTCACGGGGAAGTTTCTGGTGAACCGGCAATGCTCAGTCAACGAAGACAGTGGCTTCAAGACAGAGTCGGTCCTTCTAGTGGTGCCGGTCCTTCAGTGAACCCGCAGTTGGAGATTCTACATGATGCATATCCCTATTATCCTGGATACCATGCAGATGCACCCCAACAATTAGTGGAAGATAATTCGGGCATGAACTTCAATGACATGGTAGACGATGATTATGAAAATTACGATAGATTATTGAAGGAGTCACAGACCCCATTATATGAAGGCAGTGAGGAAACTGTTTTAAGTGCCATATTAGATGCAATGGAAATGAAAAATGAAAATGGATGGTCGGACACAAGTGTTGACTCTTTATGTATTTACATTAATAAACTTCTTCCTAAAGGGCACACATTCCCCTGTTCATACTCGAGAATAAAAAAATCTTGAGTGATCTTTCACTGGGTTATGAAAGAATTGATGCGTGTGAGTTTAACTGTGTGTTGTTCAGGGAGGCGCTTGTAAACGAGAGGATTTGTCCAGTGTGTTATTCTGAAAGATATAAGCCAAATACGAATGATATTCCCAAAAAAATAATTCGTAACTTCCCTCTAACACCAAGGTTGAAGCGCTTGTTTATGTCCCCACACACTGCCAAGCATATGCGATGGCTGGGGGAGCGGATATGCGTGGCTGGTAGCCTCAGCCACCCAGCTGACGGAGAAGCGTTTCAACATTTTGACAGAACTTTTCCAGGTTTTGCACGGGATTGCAGGAATGTGCGCCTTGGAGTAGCAACAGACGGTTTCAATCCATTCGGAACAATGGGAACTTTGCATAGTACATGGCCCGTTGTTGTGATGCCGTACAATCTACCACCATCAATGTGCATGAAGAAGGAATATAACATGTTATCAGTGTTGATTCCAGGCCCTAAATCTCCCGGAAAGTGCCTTAGTGTACTCATTGAGTCGATGATCGAGGAGCTAATACATTTATGGGTCATTGGAGTCCATACTTTTGATCGAGTAGACAATGAGGTATTCTTGATGAAGGCAGCGGTAATGTGGACTATTAGCGACTTTCCAGGTTTAGGGATGCTTGCGGGGTCAACTGTGAAAGGGTACAAGGCATGTCCAATCTGTCTAGATGAGCTAAGTTCAGAGCATATATGTGGGAGGATAGTTTATGAAGGTCATCGAAAATGGCTCCACCAGGATCACCCTTGGAGATTGAGCAAGGCATTTAACGGGAAGGAGGAGTTTGGCGG
The DNA here is from genome assembly GCA_946800695.1 of Geum urbanum. Taxonomy (NCBI): domain Eukaryota; kingdom Viridiplantae; phylum Streptophyta; class Magnoliopsida; order Rosales; family Rosaceae; genus Geum; species Geum urbanum. Next base: position 46,241,022 of record OX327013.1, read on the forward strand.
AAGACCCTATCGTAAGAGTGGAGATGAAATTTTGGAGGACGTTAGGTCAAACGTTTACCCTATTCTTAGCCAACATGAAGACTTGAAGGTGCCGTACAATCCGAATAACAGACAGTGTTGGACTCACGAAAGCATATTTTGGAAGCTGCCGTATTGGTCATCATTGAAGATCAGACATTGCCTAGATGTCATGCACATTGAAAAAATGTGTGTGACAACATCCTTGGAACCATTTTTTCGATTGAATCGAAGTCTAAGGATGGTCCAAAAGCTCGCGCTGCTTTGAAGAAGAGGAATGTGCGAAAAAACCAGTGGCAAAGAGCGGGTGACTTGGCTACGGGGAAAGTTCCTCATGCACCCTTTTTAGTTAAAAAAGATGATCTAGAAGATGTGTTCCAGTGGTTCAGGGATGTTAAGTATCCTCTTGGTTATGCAGGTAGTTTGAGAAGTAAGGTGAAAATAAGTTCCCCGTTACAGTTTTATGGATTGAAGACGCATGATTGCCATGTCTTGCTTCAACGTCTTCTTCCTGTGGTTATAAGAGGGTTCCTGCCAGAAAACGTTGTGAAGCCATTGATAGCACTGTCAAATTGGTTTCGTCAACTATGCAGTAGGGAGCTTAAGAAGGAGGTTGTGCGTGACATGGAAACTGAGATAGTGATGATTCTCTGCAATTTGGAGCTCATATTTCCTCCACATTTTTTTACATCTATGGTTCATCTCATGGTTCATCTGCCCGAACAAGTATTCCTTACAGGTCCAGTACACTATACATGGATGTATCCAATTGAAAGGTAAAATTTTTTGTTATTGCTAATATTAGGAAAATATTATTGTACTAATCTTGTGTAATATGTCGGCAATTAGGAAAATATGTTACTAATCTTGAGTGGTGTTTTTGCAGGCAATTAGGAAAATATAAAAAGTCAATGAGGAATACACGTTACCCGGAAGGTAGTATTGCTGAACAGTACCTCGTACATGAGTCGGTGACGTATTGTAAGGCTTATCTCAGACGGATGGACAACGAAGATATCGACACTTCCATATCTGGGTGGAATGTCAGCTGTGTTTCACTCTTAGTAAGACCAGATATTATCGAGACTCGTCCCCAGTTCAGGTTGACTGAGTCAGAGACTGCTGAGGCTCACTGGCAACTCTTGGTGGAAACAGACGAAGTCAAACCTTACCTAGAAGAACATCTCAGAAGGTTCGAGGCTAAAAATGGTGAAGATTTCGACGAGCTTCGTCGGAGGAGTTTTCTTCGATGGTTCTTAACATGGGTACATATGCCTATTAATTCTTGTAAGGTTCTTTGAGGGTTTATAACACTTATCTTTAACTCCTCTGAACACTTATCTCTCATGTGTCCCTTAAATAAAAAAACTCGGACCCGAGCTTGGTTGCAGGAATAAAGTCATTAGCTCAAGGATCTCAGCAATGTCGGGTTTATAAGTCGTGTTATGTGAACGGTGTCAAGTTCACATCGTTTGATAGAGATCAAAGAACCGTGACTCAAAACAGCGGTGTCATGATAGACATGGGTTCATCCAAGTTCTACGGCCATGTTAACTACGTGGTCGAAGTATTATATGCAGGCCGTATGCCAGTGGTGTTGTTTAAGTGCACATGGCACAACTCCGAGGACCCTGAAGATCTTGACACCCTTATAAAAGATCATGGACTGATATCAGTGAATACAAACAACAGTTACTGTGAGGATTCACCCTTCATAATTGCAACCAAAGCAAAACAGGTATTCTACATAGACGATCCAAAGGCTGGTGGTACTTGGAAGGTAGTACAAGAAATGTCGCACCGCAATGTCTACAGCGCCAAAGTACTGGCCATAGATGAAAACATATCGCGTACAGGAGATCATATATTCGAGCCTTACCAAGAGGACACTCCCACGGTGATACAATTTTACCCAGATTTTCAAGTACTTTTGGACGAAGAAGGAGACGAGGACGAGGACGAGGATGAGGACGAGGAGGATGAGGAGGACGAAGAGGAGGAGGACGAGGACGAAGACGAGGACGAGGAGGAGGACGAGGAGGAGGAGGACGAAGACGAGGACTAAACTAATATTATTATGAATTTGAAACCTAAATTCGTATTTTCTTTAACCTAAATATTACTTCATCGTTTCTTTCATATTCAGTTCATTATGAGACCATAAATAAATTGAAACCATAGAAGAATTAAATTTTTTTACCACTCCAAATTTAAATACAAGGATTAGTAACTCCAAATCTACGTCGCCTCATTGATTTAAAAAAATGAAAAATTAAAAATACAATAGCGACGTAGATTGATCATTCTACGTCGCCTCATTGATATAAAAAAAATTTAAAAATTAAAAATACAAGGAAGCGACGTAGATTGATCATTCTACGTCGCCTCATTTATTAAAAAAAAATTAAAATTTAAAAATACAAGGAAGCGACGTAGATTGATCATTCTACGTCGTCTCATTGATTTAAAAAAAAATTAAAAATTAAAAATACGTCAGAAGCGACGTAGATTGATCATTCTACGTCGCCTCATTGATTTAAAAAAAAATTAAAAATTAAAAATACAAAGAAGCGACGTAGATTAATCATTCTACGTCGCCTCATTTATTAAAAAAAATTAAAATTTAAAAATACAAGGAAGCGACGTAGATTGATCATTCTACGTCGTCTCATTTATTAAAAAAAATTAAAAATTAAAAATACGTCGGAAGCGACGTAGATTGATAATTCTACGTCGCCTCATTTATTAAAAAAATTAAAATTTAAAAATACAAGGAAGCGACGTAGATTGATCATTCTACGACGCCTCATTTATTAAAAAAAATTAAAAATTAAATACAATGAAGCGACGTAGATTGATCATTCTACGCCGCCTCATATAAATATAAAAAACAAAATTAAATACAACTAAGCGACGTAGATTAAGCAATCTACGTCGCCTCATTTATTAAAAAGTCACAAAATTAAAAATTAAATACAATATGGCGACGTAGATTGAGCAATCTACGTCGCCTAGTTTAAAAAAATAAAAATAAATATTTAATTCATATAAATATTTAATTTTCATTTGATTAATCGAAGCGACAAAGGTTTTAATATACGTCGCATCGATTAATAAAATGAAACGAAGCGACGAAGAATTCAAAATACGTCGCCTCGTTTGGTATATGTATTCCAGATTTACAGTGTCTTTCTTCAGTTCCTCATTTCGGATCAATCTTCCTAAACCAATCGGCCCCAAATCCCTAAACCCGTTCCTAAACCAATCGGCCTCCCCTCCACCACCAATCGACCTCCCCAAATCTTAACTCGGACCTCGTTTAAATTTCCCTTCCCGATCAATCTCGTTTCCTTTTCCCCTCCACCAAATCCCTCATCGTCGATTCCCTAATCCCAGAAATCCCTAATTGCATTAGAACCTACCGTGACTCAATCTGTGGCCATCAATCTGTGTAAGCATCACATTCTTTTTTCAATCTGTTTTCACAGTGGTGTTGTGTAAGCATCACATTCAATGTGATTTGTGTTTTATATGGAATTATATGTGATTTGTGTATTATATGGAATGAAGTTGGTATGGAATTTCAGGAATGTGATTTAGGATTACAGTGGTTTAGGATTTACAGTGTTTATTAATGTTGCCCACCAACTGTTCGATGAAATGTCTCCACCAACTGTGATTTAGGATTTGTTTTCTCTTTATAAACAAAAGTGTAAGCATCATTTGTTTTTAAAATCTAAATTCCGTATACAGATGGTTATGAACTACATGTTACAGTAAGATTACAACATCAACTATAAAGCCTATAATTACAATGGAAATTACAGCAATATGTTAAAAGCTTGAAGTGAATATGAAGTATGTTCACCAATTAGGATGAGGCATTTCGGAAGTACCGGCTATAACACATGCCTTTGAAGCCTGTAGAGTTCCTGTGACAAGAATATTTCACATTTCCAATATTTTCTTCTGCTTAACAGTTTAACACCATCATTTATAGATACAGTAGTTACGATAGATACGTACCATTGGGAATGAGGATTCTCGATCATGTAGCTTGGCAACTTCCCACAAATCTTCACTGCCTCTCAGCTTTGCTATATCCTTAATATTCCTGAAAATAACCATGGTATAGTTGGCAAATTGAAAAATGAGAATGCAAATGGAGTAGACATACATGTTAAGGATAAAAAGCAAGGATAGTTGGAAATTTACTGTTCAGGTTCGCCCAAGAAAGGTGTTTTCCCAATCAACAAGTAGAGTAAAGTGACCCCAGTTAGTGTGTTCATGTTTGCTGCATAGCTTTGTCAAGGTTTTTATATGTTCATAGAAAGCTAGCATGTGTTATTTGAAGTAGCTTTTGTTCTTGAAGTTTAATGAATATGTGACATTAAGCTAGCATGTGTTATTTGAAGTAGCTAATATGTTGTCAATATGTTTTCATCAGTGTAGCTAAAGCAACCGAATCCGAGTCAACTCCGTGTAGCTAAAGCAAACGATTTGAGGCAACTCGAGAAGGTATGGAGCTTTGTGTTTTATACTGTGCCGAATGTGTATTGTGATAATGATTCCGAATGTGTTTTCAATCTGTTTTCATGTAAGTATTGTGTTTTGTGATGATGATGATTTCGAATGTGTTTTGTGATAATGATTCCGAACTACTTTTGTGATAATGATGATTCCGAATGTGATTGAAAATGATGATGATGATTCCGAATGTGTATTGTGTTTTGTTATGATAAGAATATATTGAAAATTGAGTTTGGTTCACCGAATATGTAGTACTCTCGGGATTAAGGATTAAGGGTTTGGTTAAATCAAAACATATGCGTAATGATTAAGGGTTTGGTTAAATGAAAACATATGCGTAATGATTGTAGTATTCTCGAGATTAAGGATTAAGGGTTTGGTTAAATGAAAACATATGAATGTGATTCTTCCTCTGCGAATGCGATAAGCTATATGTGTTTTGTGATGATAACTATAGCATTATAGAAGTACAAACGAGTAAATCATCTAATTAATACATAACAGTTTAGTTTTAATAGAATGGCTCCCGGAGATACTGGATACAAGAGGAAGATAGCGGCGATCCGGCGTCGTGAAGCGGCCGCGGCGGTAGTTGCGGAGGCGGCGGAGGCGGGGTGGCGAGCATTCAGCAGAGATGGGGCTTCCGAGTCGGGTTGCCCCACGGGACAATCGGCGACCCCGAGTATTCCAGAAGCTCCCATGTTAACGCCCGCCCCTCCACTTGAGGATGCGATTCCTCAAATGGATGACAGCGATGCCACTACGGCGTCACAGCACCCTCCCGCCCTCAGCATCCGGTGCAAGAAGACCAAACTCCCCGACATGGTCGACATGGCAACCGGAGATCCGACGACGCAACAGCGCGGAGTCGTTGTCGGGACGAAGACGGAGTACCTCGTCCGCATGAACAACAATAGGCGACTACAAGTCGCTTACTCTACGAGGCATGCGGGGCCTGCGACAAGGGAAATGAGGAGTCTGATGTGCAGAGACATCGGTAGCATCATCCGCGGAAAAGTTCCAATGCTTGCACCTAGCTTCTTGGGACTTAGCGATTTGCATCGCGATATCGTCAGTAACAGTCTTGAGGTATACTTACTGGCCTTAGCTTACTTACCTACTTGTAGTAAATGTAAATATAACTTTTACATAACGGAATTTAAATGTGTTGTGCTAGACGAACTACGACATCCCGGCGACTGATGTGGAGATGTGGAACTTCATTGATGCGACGGCGCAAACAATCTATAAGGATTGGAAGTACGATTGCCATCAACATTATCTCCACGTCAGCCAGGAGACTCCGGCCGAGTTTCTCGGGAGGGAAGACCAATGGGCGTGGTTAAAAGCCCACTTCGAAGACCCTGCTTACTTGGTGAGTTTCATAAACGAACCTACAGTTTTGGTCAAACGTTCGAACAATATGCATGTTTATCTGTTCTTATTTTAAAATGATTTTTGTGTGTGTGTGGCAGCGATTGTGCGAACGGAACCGAGGAAACCGAAACAAGAACAAGGAGCAGCAGCTCAACCACCATTCGGGATTCCTCGCCCTCTCGTACCGAAGCGAGGTGTTGGAGAAGGAGGGTCATAGAGCGCCGGCCGTCCAGACGTGGATTAACGTATACCAGCCGGAGAGGAATGCGGCTGAGAAAGTGGTAAGCTCAAATAGGTTCACGATACGTTATTTCAATTATTGCTCTTTTACTATATTGTAATATTATTTATTTTATCTATTTTAATTGAGCAGGCGGCAGTGAAGCGTCGACTCGATGAAGTCTTGTCGCAACAAGATAGTGTTGCGGGCCTAGTTGACGACGAAGAGGTTTCCCAACCCCAGCCTCTTCCTCTTGATACACAAATAAATATCATAGAGGAAGAGGTGGGTTCAAGGCCCGGGACCTCTATAAGAGGTAATAAATCTCCTAAACCACCGTCGTTCATCTCGATTTACGTTTTGCTTTATTTTGGTTTACGATATAGTTTACTAATATTTGTTCTTGTTCGACGTTACAGGGGTGGGGCGCGCTCTCACACGCGACCCCAAACCGAGAGGAGGGGCCCGGGTACAGGAACGCCAAATCCTAATGCAAAAGGAGATCGTTGAAGCCAAGGAGGCGGCGCGCAGATCGACCGAGGAGGCGCGCAGATCGACCGAGGTGCGCAGAAGGCCATAGCGGATTACAATGCGCTCGCCCAAAGGATGCAAGAAATGGAGGCCATGATGCGATAATTCCAGGCTGCGAGTCAACAACCTCAAGCTCCTCCACCACCTCCCGGCTCGTAAACTGTATCTAGGATTTGTATAAACTTGATTTGTGTAAACTTGATTTGTATAAACTTTTAACGTTTTGATTTGTGATTGAATGCGTTTTTGTGGTTGAATGCGTATCTGCAGTTTGAATGTGTTTTTGTGTTTGTAAATTGCGATAGGTCGTGACTTGGTACAATAATTTTTTTTTATTTTTTAATAAATGAGGCAACGTAGATTGTTCGATCTACGTCGCCTCATTGTCTAAATAAAAAAAGAAAAATATTAAATACATTGAGGCGACGTAGATTGCTCAATATACGTCGCCTCAATTTATTCAAAAATAAAATAAAATAAATTTTAAATAAATTGAAGCGACGTATATTGATCAATCTACGTCGCCTAAATTTATTCAAAAATAAAATAAATTTTAAATAAATTGAAGCGACGTAGATTCATCAATCTACGTCGCCTCAATTTATTCAAAAATAAAATAAAATAAACCCTAAATAAATTGAGGCGACGTAGATTGATGAATCTACGTCTCTTCAATTTATTAAAAAAATAAAAATAAATTAAAAATAAATATAATGAAGCGACGTAGATTGATCAATCTACGTCGCCTCAGTTGAAGCGACGTGATCAATCTACGTCACCTCAATTGAAGCGACGTAACATTATTTACGTCGCTTGAAATGAAACGAAGCGACGTAGATTGTATCTACGTCGCTCCAATGGTGGCGTGATCAATCTGAAGCGACAAGACGAGGCGACGTAGTTTTGGTCACAAGAAATCTAGGCGACGTAAAATCCATACGAGGCGACCACCTATCTACGTCGCCCCGATTTCCTCTTCCAGTAGTGGGTGGCTTTGCCTTACCATGAAAAGAGTATTGTTGAGTGGTTGAGTCTAATGCTTTTCTTGCACCCTAAGAAAATGAGAGTTATAAAATCACAATAGTGTTTTCACAAAACGAGTAACAAGTGAACACTATCGATAAAATTCATATTTCACAATAAATAGACAGCAAATTAATGAGTTGATTATTGCCTTTTGCTGCAAGAAGCACATGCAAAACTAACAAATATGTCTATGGCATTCAATTGTGTCCCTTTAAACTGCTTATAGATACCATCATTTCTTGGAAAGTCTCTGTATGATTTTTGTGGTTTGGTTTATACTCGGGTCTCTATTTGATAAAAGGGGTTTTGGAATAAAGGGCAAAACAAGTCATATGAAACTTTTTATTTTGTACTGAAAAAGAAAATGATTGATCTATGAGGGTACTTAGATTATGCGCTAAATTAAGTTTATGTAAAAGGTTAACAGATTTCATTATCCTTGCTTCAATGAACTAACATCTTTCTTTGGATACTCAAAATAAGACCAAATGATCATAGAGGGATTAGAGGGTGTTGTTTGAATACATATTATGAGGGATCTAGCCTAACCTATTTCATACACTTTGTTTGTTATTGACCAAGTGATGACCATTTTCAATCTTGTTGAGTCTTAAACTTCTGAATCTCTAGTTACAATAGTTGACTGAGGGATATATTGAAATTAATCAACAACTTTTAAGTTCTAACATTTCTGGTCCCCAAGGTGAAAGAAGAAGAAAAGATGGAGTCTTTTCAAAGCTTATCTAAGAATATTGCATATGTGATATGTGGGTGGTTCTCATAGCACTACACCAATTAAGGATCATCATCTTGCTAGTTAAAACCAACCTGAAAACAAAATTTTGGAAAGATAAAAGCACTACATTATTAGCTTAGTCACTGTCTGCAAGTTTGGATCAGTGATAGTGTCCATCAACATTTAACACTCTTTGGAGCCTTTCTCATCCTCCCTCCCTCACAGATTCAGAATCTCAGCTGGTGAGACTTGGATGAGAAAACAAGAAGAAAAACGAAAGAGCTGATCAAAAAGCTAGCTAGCCCGATTAAAATGAATGATAAGCATGCGTTGGTGAGAGTCTCTATAGCTAGCTCTGTTGAGACTGATCGCTGAGCTCATGTTCTTTGTCCAAGGAAGATACAGTACTGGGGATTTGGTTCACTGTCATTTCATGCTTAGCTGTTGCCTTCTCATTGGACGGCCCTAAGCTTGTTCGGATAAGATAATATATTTCCTCTCATGGATTCTAGTAGCAGAGCCATCCAAACTGGCTGTTCTTTTTCCATTGATGCAGCAAAAGTTTACCTCAATATCTCAAAAATATCCCAAGTACACTATTCCATAAATAAATATTGTCTTCTTTCCTAGTGATCGAGGAACAACCTAGATTTGGTTGGATTTGTTTTATAATCTTAATATGTTTTCTACTATAGTGAAAGTGATACATCTTTAGTGCATATATATAATGTATAAAGCAGAAACATTAAGCATACTGCATACATATATAGAGCCAAGTCTGAAAACCAGGGTGGGGAAACCTGGTAAAAACAAATACTTTCATAATACATATAGGTTCAAAAGAGAAAAGGAAAAGGGTCCTTCTTTCTCATATGTACTGAGATCATCCAAAAACAAAATAGGGTTTTACAATTTTTCTGTGAAGAAAAACCAGGTAAATATGTAAGCTGAGAGAACCTAGCTAGGCTGTCTCATAAGCAGCAAAACTAGCTAGCTGCATGTTCATACTGTATTATTCACCAGTCAATATACTGTTGATCGGAGCCGGCAAAGTAATATTGGAAAAGAAAAGTCTTGGGGAGAAAGTGAAGGTTGAATAGTGATGAGCAGCTAGCTAGCTAGGTCGAGTACTCGATCATCAAAAAAGGGAAAGAAAAGGCTAGGTTTAAGTTAGTGGGTGCATGCAATATTGCAGTGTAGACCAATAAAAGGAATCGAGGTGATCGCAGATGTGAATCACAGAATTAAGGGATCCCAATGGCTTTGCTTTTCTTTTTCTTTATATGGAGACGATGAAGTCACACACACACACACACACACTGAGATTGACGAGTCGGCCGGATTAATAGAGGCAGACAAAAAGTTGGGAAAGTGATGTGACTCAACTCCTCTCTCTCGATCATCTTTCCTCTCATAGCTTGGCTCTCAATTTTCCAAATATTACAGTACCAATTCCAGCCCTACATGAAGGCAAAGATTCCAACTGTCTACTACTCTAAGCTCTAAAACCCGTGTCACCACAGTGCACACTTTGCTTCCAAGCTTTTCAATTAGCTAGCTAGCCTTCTTCTTCTTTTTTCTTCATTGCCCAATACGGGTTTTGGAATATCAGAAGAACAAGGTATCCCTGAAACTTAAGTGGACACTCTTCTTTGTTTCTTTTTTGGGTAAGTGGATCCTCAATAAAGCATTTGATCGATCAATAACATTACTATGAATCGATGGATGTAGTGTGGTGGGTGTCCCAACTTACTTACCTAAGTGCTTCATCAATCATGTATACCGTCTACGCTATGCCCTTGATGATCGAGCCTAATGAAATTAGAAGGAAATTAGGTCAAACCCGGATACAAAAGTGGAAGCTGATCTCTTAGTACTAGACTCTTCTGCTAGTAACAAATATAATTGATTAGTTGCAACATGAGTAGTGTTTAGATGGACGTCAATCCAACCGTGAATACAGTGAATAACTCCTTATCATAGTGCATGTTAATTGAGCACAATTAATGATTGTTTTTTGTATCCTATCCTTGGCTTGTTATGGGGAAAGTGTTGAATTGGGATTCGTTGTAGGGTTTAGGATTATGAAGTTAAGCTAGTCAAATACTTGTTATGTATGATAAAAGGGGGTGTTATTAAGCATAGTAAGAAACTAGCATGTGAGTTTTGTGTTAAGGGTCTTAACTCATAATTAACATCAAGTTAACTATGTAATATTTCCACTACAAATTAACACTTATGTAGTCTAAGCCACCTACCCGTCAAAACTCACTTCGACAAGCATTGTAACTTTGATTTGCTCAATAAGAGATGATAACACACTCTCATGTACTATAGCTATATCGATATAGCTAGCGACGTTTTATGCATCAAGACTACGTGCGACTCTATTATTAGCCTCTTTTCGTAGCCAGTCATGGATCGATCAATTCAATTATGTAAGTAGTTATCTCCTCCTGTAGCAATTGACGGGTGGAGGAAGTCTGGAACTTCCATTATTTTCCAAGAAAAAAAAATTAGCAAAGCTAGTCGACCTAGATGAACATGCAATTGATGCAAACAGCGAGCAGAGTACATAAGATGGGAAGGGTAAGCTGTCTCGCTCACATATGCAAAATTGAAATGGCATTACATAAGTGGTAAGGCATGCATGTGGTCTCAGAAAAGGCAGCATAGTTTCCCAATATCTGGTTCATATTTCTCGACACTAACCCCACCATTGTCGTCATGAACAGAACCTTAATTGGTGCCCCCATTAGGTCATATTACAGTGAACTCTCTTGTTCGATCACCTGGCTGGAGCCCCCATTAGATTTCTTCACCTCTTCAGCTGGTGAGCTGATGTGCGTGGAAAATCACCCCTCAAAATATCTTATTCTCAAATTAAATACATCATTGTAATACTCAATAATAAGTGTTATCGAACATAAAAAATTGATAAAACTAAATTCTAATACTAAACAGTGCTGACAGACTCGACTACATGACACTACGAACCCACTCTAGACAGACTTAAATGACACGGATTTTTAACATAATAGACTAGACACAGTGGTAGACTACCACAAAAAAATTCAGGGTAATCATAGTTGTTTTAGTTGCTGAAATAAATCGGCTAAACTACAGCTATTACAGAAATCAGTAAATTACAGGAAGTAAATTATTAAAGAAAATCAATGAGATATGAATGTTAAGGACTTCTCTCCACCCTAGACATACTTATGATCTCCCCAATATAATTGAACTAATCATGGATGAATATTCCTCACACAGGAGCTTTGGTTAAGTCATCTTGTGTAATACATTCTCTTACTTGGCATGAAAGAGGGAGGGACAATCCGCTCGATCTTGATGCTTAATTAACCGACTTATACGTATGGTTATGTAAGCCTAGAAAACTGAATTCATTATGTTTTAAGAATGTTTGAAGAATAACAAACCTTCAAGGGTTGATAAAGTGGTCACCCTTACATCACTAAAGACTATTTCACACAAGTACATGTTTGTCTCTAATGCATATGCAATGATAAGTGGTCATGTATACAATCAAGACTCTAGATCCTAAGTCATGCATCTAAGCGTGCACTCAAAGAAACATGAACATATAAATTATCGGTGAGAAGAACAATGAAACAAAACTCATCCAAATAGTTAATTGAATCAACATGGGTTCAAAATCGTAAGCATATCTAGAGATTCAATCATCCCCTAACTAAGAGATCGAGTTTAAATACTCACAGTCATAATGACATCATAGCAAAACATGATGAGAAAAGAAGAAGAACCAAAGAACCCTAGAAAACTCGGCCAGGGGTTTTAATTGGATCGAAAACCTGATGCTGGTCCTTCTCTTCTGGCTCCGGGTCTCTCTCTTTTTGGTATTTTTCTCTCTAAAATCTCCAACCCTACTTATTTCCTAAAAATTCCTTATATAGGGTTGGTTTCTTAGAACTTTTCCTCCGATCTCCAAACTAGCTAGTCTTGGACTTCTTTCCATGTGGATTCTTAACTTCTTAATCCAATTGTCTTAGAATTTTCCCTTTTTTTTATAATTTCTCCATATGACCTGAATAAATAAAAATATTAATAAATATTGAAAACTAAACAAATGAGGTAAATAATTTCAAAAGATTACGCTGCATAAATATGCATGAGCTTCATGAAGTGAGATTGATGCTTAATTAAACTGACCGAATTCGCTATGTCCTAGGGATCGAATAGATGCTGGATATATCTACGGTTTGATCAAGGGTTATAAATTTGTTAGGTTTAAATTTGACCAAACAAAGTTAAAGCGATTAATAGGAACATGTTAAAGGGGAAATTAAAGCTTCTTAAGATGTCACTGGCTCAAGAACATGTCTTTAATTAATTTAATTAAAACCCTGTAAATTATTCATGACGATTATTTAGAACTAGATGTACATTCATGAACATGTTACATGATTTACTTTAGCGAAGATTAGTTGTTACGTATATGAATTAACACTTAATTTGTAGTAAGCGCTCACTAGCTAGGTAATGTTTACTGATGTATGTTGTAGACACGTAATAAAATTGTTCTTTGATCTTCAGTGTTGAGAAGATCAAGTTAGGGTTTAGCCACAACGGAATACTAGGATATTAATTTAGAATTTAGGGTTTAGGTGGTATCTGTAGCTTGAGAACCTACTGAAAATGAATGAAAATTAAAAAACACATAGAATTTGTTTTGTTTGTTCTCCTAATTAATTAGGTAGATTGATTAAATTGAGTGGATGTATGGACCAGGATTATATGTAAACAAAAACCTCAACAGATTCCTTAGAGAACCAGAGATGATTTAGATGGGCCTGCTGCTGCTGCTACACAATAAACCAGTAGCTCCATACGACCATGATTACAAATGATCAGCATTCTGTAAAATTTTAATATTTGGAACTAGTACACTGAATCCAGGGTCGGCCATGTATATCTATCTGCAGCTACCAAGCCGTCCTAAATGCATGGTATCCGACATTATACACCTTCTATTTAGATTTTAGGAACACCAAAGACTTTTAAGTCGACCATCGCAAGCTGAGCGGTAATATATAGTAGATTTCTAGTAAGGCGTATCTTTTTTTTGTCATTTTTAGGTATAGGTTATTATATCAATTTTTTTATCATATTTTATCATCTTTATTGTTCAGATCTTAGGTCCTAACGTGTAGATCAAGCTTGTAAATTTTCAGCCAAAATGGTGATCGTTAAGGTATTCAAAACTGCAATTGAAGTTTTTAAGTATGAACGGTTCAGGTTTGACAGATTTTGTCCATTCTTTTATTTAATCTAGCTCGATAGCTTAACGGTCACCATTTTGACTGAAAATTTACATGAATGATCTACATATAAACCTAATAATTGAACGGTGGAGATGTTAAAATATGATCAAAAAATTTGTATAATGCTTTATACCTGAAAATGACCAAAAATAGATATACCTTAATAGAAAGGCTATATATATATATATATATATATATATATATATCTGCAGCTTCTTGCATTTGAGCTCGATCTCTTCATAACTGCCAGTGTAGTGTATAATTGGATTCATGAAGAGATGGATACCCCAAAGTTTTCCACAACAACATACAATCCTTCTAGTAAGATTGGACACAGATATATAATACATATGTACATACATGTATACAGTGCACAGTCAGGATCAGAGTTACGTTGGGACCAGAAGGAGTCATTCCCCCTCTCCGAGTTTAGATAAATAGTTTATGTTTTCTTATATCAACATGATTTTTTTTGTGATAGTGTACTGATAGCTGTGTACATTAGTATCTTAGTTTGCACGGGTTTGATACCATGGCTGTTTATTTTGCTTACCTTTTCAATTTTTTTCCTTCTCCCCAGATTTTAAGCTGTGATGTTAAAAATTGAGGCCGTAATAAAATTTTATGAAAAAAAAATTAGAATATTTTCTTTATGAGAAGAATGATGAAGAGGCTCCAACTCCATTCCAGCTGCTAGAAATTATAAGGAAAGCTAAACAAGCTGGCTCATGAAGATGGTGCACCAGAGCAGCAGACTATAATAAGCAGAGCAGAACGAAAAAACAAAAAAAGGAAAAAAACCAAATAAAGAAAAGAAAAGGGGCCAAAGTGCAAAACGGAATGATTACTTGAATGAAATCCAGGCCCCACCCGATATAATCTTTCTCTTTTCCGAGTCCTCTTAAATTTTTTTTTTTCAAATTTTTTAGACTTGGGGATCTGGGTCCCACCTCCGGCCACCATTGTCTTTATGGATTGAATGATAAAAAGAGCACCTCACGTGGGTCTGAACCAAAGGGGGCTGTCCAACCACAACCAAAATTTTCTTTTTTCCTATTTATTTTCTTCCCATAATTCAGATATTATTTTTGATTTGATATTAAAATTGGCTTATATTTTCCTCCCAAAAACACTAATATTTTTTTTTTTTAAACAAGCAAGCTAGAAAAAGCTCATGCACAACAGGAAAGCAATTCTTTTCCCTAAATTTTTTTGCTTTTAAAAGCTCACCCGTATAATTCCCACTCATTATCTTTGTTGCTTAAAGCTTGCCCTCTTCCCTCTCCTTATCTTCTCTCTCTCTCTCTAGAACTACCAATTTTCCACCATTAACATTACCACAGTCCCTCCTTTCCTTTTCTCCGTGTACTATACAAGATCTCTCCAATTATCACAGACAGACTAGTCTAGTCCAGTCCGCCCTGTAAAAATAGTTCATGCAGTACTACTAAGTACTCACTACTCACACACTCTCTTTCTCTCACTATTTCTAAGCGAGTGACTGTAGTAGAGTCCTGAAAGAGAGAAAGAGGGAGAGTCGGATTGACCCACCAGACCCCAATTTACCCTAAATTAAGGGTTGGTCCTTCTCTCTGTTCTAGCTAGCTCAGCTCCTCTCAAACTCACACCAAGTCCTACTGTACTCTTTCTCTCCCTCTGAAATAAAACCCTAGCGAAAACAGTTGCTAGTTTTTTATCGATCGTTTCGTTGTTGTTTGATCGATCCGGTGGTTCTTCTCATGCGATCATGGACAGCGGAGATGATCACTTCCACCACCACTACCAGCAGCACCGACAGCATCACCACCGTTCAAACTTCCCCTTCCAACTCCTCGATCAGAAGAAAGAAGACGAAGCCGCCTCCTGCTCCAACAACAACAACAACTCCTCCGCCGTAAGTCCTTACCCTTCTCTCGCCATATCCTCCGCTCTAGATCCGACCACCACCACAACCACCAACCCCTCCGCCGCCGCAGTCACCGCCGTATCCACGGCGGAGCCCTCCAAGAAGCCGCCACCGAAGCGAACCTCGACGAAAGACCGCCACACCAAAGTCGACGGCCGCGGGCGGCGAATCAGAATGCCGGCCCTCTGCGCCGCCCGCGTGTTCCAGCTCACTCGCGAGCTGGGTCATAAATCCGACGGCGAGACCATCGAGTGGCTACTCCAGCAGGCCGAGCCCGCCGTGATCGCCGCCACCGGCACGGGCACCATCCCGGCCAACTTCACCTCCCTCAACATCTCCCTACGGAGCTCCGGGTCCAGCATGTCGGTTCCGTCGCAGCTCAGATCTTCTTACTACAGCCCAAACTTCTCGTCTTCTTTAACTACTCAGAACCAGCGCCGGAATCTGTTTCAAGGTCTTGGTCTTTCGTCATCGGACAGCTCATCAACACTACTTAACTTCCAGACAAACACCATTCACTCTATGCTTCAAGCGAAACAGGAGATGAGGGATACGGTGTCGCTTGACCTGTCGGAGGCGACGTTGGGGAGCATGGGAGGAGGAGGAGGAAGGAAGAGGAGACCTTCGGCGGAGCAGCAGGAGTTGAGTAATCAAATAGGGAGCGGGTACTTGTTGCAGTCGAGCTCCGGCGCGATTCCGGCGAGCCACCACAGCCAGATGCCGGCGAATTTTTGGATGCTTGCAAACTCCAACAACCACCAGGTCATGAGCGGAGACCCAATTTGGACATTTCCTTCGGTCAACAATAGTGGGCTGTATAGAGCAGGAGCCATGCCCGGAGGTTTGCATTTCATGAACTTCCCAACTCCGGTGGCGCTAATGCCGAGTCAGCAGCAGCTAGGAGGGTCTGGCGGCGGAGGAGGTGATAATGACGGTAGTGGCGGCGGAGGAGAACAACATCAGCACCATCATCATAATAACATGAGCGACGGACAGTTGAACATGTTGGCGGGGCTCAACCCGTACAGGCACATGTCGTCGGAGTCGCCGCAGCAGCAGGCGAGTGGGTCCCACTCGCATCACGGGGGAGGAGGAGGAGACGACCGGCACGATAGTGCAAGTCACCACTCGTAGTAGTACGTAGAAGACGAAAGATGGAACTCTCTCTCTCTCTCTCTCTCTAAGCTGGCATGGATATGATGATATGGTGTACGTTTTTTTGGTGGGGAGTTTTTTTTGGAATATCGAATCATCATGAATGGTGTGGTGGGAATGAATGGAAGTTCTTTCATCGCCACCGCAGCCGTAGCCGTCGTCGGTCGTCGGTCGATCGCAGTCGCTCGGTCACCACCACATGTGTAGTAGTTTTCCGGTGTAACAACAACACACGTGAGGTTTGATTGATTGCATATCTCTGAGGTTTATTTTATTTTTTTTACTATTTTTTTGTGTGATTAATATTTACGATGGCCTTTTGGAGGGAAGTTTCTTTAGGATTTGGAAGAAGAACAACAACAAAAAACACTATTTTAACATGGGTATTTTGGCCTGCTCTTCTCTTATTGCAATCTCTCCCGCTCGATATCATTTCTCCGTGTTTTTTTTTACTGCACGTACATTAAAGTCTGATATCAATATAGTCTCCCGATCGATCATCATGATTGTTCGTGTAAAGCTATTTATTGGGGTTCCTTTTATCTGTGCCGGAGAAAATGACCGGTAATATATGTAATGCTCTAGCTAAGGTTCAGTGACTTGAGTCTCCCACCAAACAAACAACTGGTACTGCCTGCGATTCAGTTTGGGCCACTAAACAAACGCCTAGAGAAAGATGATTCAGTCTTCTTCTTCTTCTTACAGATATGTTAGTAGCAGTGTAGTTTTTAACACTCTCACCTACCCTTTTTTGTGATCATTCTCGATCTCCTTCTGGGTTATCTGTTGACCTGACCTGACCTGTGAGAGAGCTGCCATGAATGAAAGGCTTGCTTTGAAGGGTTTTACTGCATCAATGATTTTAGAGACAGAAGGAAGAAGGGTGGTGGTGGGCCTTAGTGGGGCCGTGTTTACCCTTATCAGTTCCAGGTATTGGCTCAGGTGGGTGGGTCCCGCGGTGCTTGACAAAAACAGGTGGATCATTCCTGCTCTTCTTCCATCCTTTTTTCTGTTCTTTTTTTTTTGAAATTTCTTTTTCTCCATGGTGCCGGTTTGTGACACCATATTGAGAATATATTTATTTTATAAAAAAAATAAAGTAAAAAGCCGATGACGACGGTCCCATCGATCAGAGCCGTCCGTTTTGATGGTACCGTTTGAATGATTGGGTCTTGGGTCTTGTCCTTTCGATTCCTCTTTGATCCAAGACTAGTGTCTCTACAGGAGATTGCACACTTGGTTTAGTTAGGTCGTTATTAGTTGGCAAACCTTAAACCCTAGCTAGCTAGCTAAGAGCACCTACACCGGGGGAGGATTTCAGCACGAGCAGCTCCGGGGGCCCGCCAAAGTCGTCGGTGACCGCTCGGCACGAGCAGCTCCGGGGGCCACGGAGTGGGTGAGAGGGGGGGAGGTGGGCCCGACCGGCGAGCAGCACGAGCAGCTCCGTGCAGCGGTAGCTGCTGTCGTCGGCGACCGCTCGTTGACGAGCTCGGGAGCTGCTGCTCGAGCTCGCTGCGCTGCAGGTGCTCTAACCAACTCATTCAGTATAAAAATTAGAGGTATACGTATATCTAGGGGTCATCATTTGGCCCGTGGGCCTCGTGGGCCGGTGGAGGCCCGCAAGCCCGTGGGCTAAAAGCCCGGCCCGGCCCGCAAAAAAGCCCGCAAAAGCCCACCAAGGTGGTTGGTGGGCCGACCATGGTTTAGAGATCTAAAGCCCGGCCCGGCCCGCGGGCCCGGCCCGCCAAAAGCCCGGCAAAGCCCGTTAGGCCCGGCCCGTCAAAGCCCGTTAGGCCCGGCCCGTCAAAGCCCGCACACATATTGACATATATCATTAAATCATTTAATGAATTTTAATCATTATACAATTTATACCTAGTTAAAGTTTACCTACACACATATATATATGATATAGTGACTAATAGTCTAATAGACTAATACTATATAGATATATATTTTATATTTGTGTATATATATTAATATATTACATATACATGTATAGATTGAATATTCGAATTCCATATATAATTAAATTTGTGTATCTATTTTACTATTAAGTCATTATTTAAAGTTTAGCAGAAGTTAGGGTTTAGGTTTAGGGTAAATTAGGGTTTAGGAGATTAAGATTTATGGTAAGTTAAGGTTTAGGAATTTGAGGTTTAGGGTAAGTTAGGGTTTCGGTTCTAGGATTTTATTGTAATTTTTTTAGGGTTTAGGGTTTGGGGTTTAGGGTTTAGGTTTTAGGGTTTAGGTCCAAAATTTATAAAAATTAGGGACGGCCTACTTAGAATATTATGAACAACCAATCCGACAGTCAATTTTTTATATATATAAGATAGTAGTACATATATCATTATACCTACACTTATATATATAATATAGTGACTAGTACTATATATATATTTTATATTTGTGTATGTCTATATTAATATATTACATATTTACATATACATATGTTGATCAAATATTGGAATTCCATATATAGTTATATTTGTGTATCCATTTTACTATTAAATCATTGTTTAGAGTTTAGGATAAGTTAGGGTTTAGGTTTAAGGTAAGTTAGGGTTTAGGGGATTGAGATTTAGGGTAAGTTAAGGTTTAGGAATTTTGAGGTTTAGAGTAAGTTAGATTTTAGGTTTTAGGAATTTTGAGGTTTAGAGTAAGTTAGGGTTTAGGGGTTAGGGTTTAGGGTTTAGGGTTTCATTGTAATTTTTTTTATCGATTTACACAGTAAAACAGTAAATATAATAGATGGTTCAGATTAGATCTTGTAATTTTTTAATGGTGAGAGTTTAATTGAGAGTGTGTGAAATGACATCAATACCCTTCTCTTATATATTGCTTATTTTTCTATGGAGAAACTAGATAAATTAAATTTTTATGTCAATTTTTTTGACACTATAAGATAGATATGTAATTTACAAGAATGTGTGTTAAAATTTTGATCTTAAAAAATTCCTTTAGGGATGGGTAATTTATGTTTTAGTTGTAAGGGTACTACGGTCACATTTAGCGAAACTCATAGATGTAGGTCTAAATTAAGTCCAAAATTTATAAATTTTTAACGGCATGCTTAGAATATTATGAACAACCAATCTGACAGTCAGTTTTGTAAAATGATGATACATGATCGATTACGTTTCACCAAGGTCTTTCAACCCATATAACCAAGGAATAAAGGTAAGAACATCAGTGTACATGTAGAGAATTCAAGCAATATAAGAATTAAAAATGTTTTAACAATAAAGAAGGCCATATATAATAGTTCACCTTGTAATAAAAGACACCGTACGTAAAAATTAGCCTAATCGAAGTACGTTTGGATCCCAGTCAATACAATTAAACAAAATTTGTGAAAACACTAAAATACACTCATCTTATTTTCCTTATTTTCCTATGGGGGGAGTAGATAAATCAATTTTTTATGTCAATTTTTTTGACACTATGAGATAGATATGTATTCCATAAGAATATGTGTCCAAAATTTGATGTTAAAATTTTTTTTCGGGAGGGGTAATTTCCGTTTTAGTTGTAAGAGTACTATGGTCAGATTTGGCGAAATACATGGATCGATGTCTAAATCAAGTCCAAAATTTATAAAATTTTAAAGGCATGGTTATAATATTCTAACCAATCAATCTAACGGTCAATTTTATAAAATAATTAAACATGTCCGATTAAGTTTCACAAAAGTATTTCATTCCATATAACAAATGAACAAACGTAAGAACATTAATATACATATGGAGAATTCAAGCAATGTAAGAATTAAATATGTTTTAATAATAAACGAGGACATGTAGAAAACTCCATCTTATAGTGATAAACATCGTACGTAAAATTTAGACTCGTCGGAGTACGTTTAAACCCCGGTGCATGGATGAAGGTTACGTTTATTTTGAAATGTCTTAATTTTTTAATAATTAAAGCCCGATAGGCCCGGCCCGTAAAAGCCCGCAAAGGCCCGGCCCGTAAAAGCCCGCAAAAGCCCGCAAAGCCCGCTTGAATGGGCCGGGCCCGGATCCTTATATAAAAGATAAAGCCCGGCCCGGCTCGGCCCGCAAATATTAAAATGTTGTTGAGGCCCGGCCTGGCCCGGCCCGTGCCGGCTATACATGGGCCGGGCCGGGCTTTTTGCCGACCCCTACGTATATCTACACTGTAATATATGCATGCACCCAATTGGAATGTATAGGGTATTTGTATAAAAGTGATGGATTAGATTCTTTAATTACAGAGAGAATGGGAAGGGAGGATTTGTCAATGACATTGACGAAGGGGGCACATGACCTTCTAGTCGTAGTGTCATGTCGAACAGAACGTACAAGGGTGGTTTGGTGGGTGGGGGATTTATGGGTTTAATTTTCTCAATTCCCATCATCGATTTCATCTTGGAAGAATGTTCAGACTTGATCTGCAGAGACATATCTCTAGGGTTTTGTGTTTTCTCACAACTAGAAATCTGTAATCCCATCATCCATAGAATTTATTATACTATATAAAAAATGCTACAGGGTGATTCTATCGTATTTTTTCCATTTCCAATGCGACTCTATATGATTGAGGAAATTAGTGTCGGGAGAGTTTTCTATAAAGTTTATGTGTTCAAATATGAGAAAGTATTTAGTTAATTTTTTTAAGAAAGCTCTTATCGAGCACTTCTTCGTGAAGCATTGAAATTAATGTGTGCCAATGCATTTGTATTCACTTATTAAGAAAGCTACTATCTTGTACTTCTTTAATAGACATATTTCACGGAATTTTCTTAATTAATTAGGGAAGAACATTTGGTTTCTTCTTCAAAGAGCTGCACATCGACTATATCAAGGCTTCTATTGTGCGTTGATGTACAAATTCTTATAAAAAAAACGCATTTAGATATCACCATGCATGGTACATTACACGATTAAAAATTTTGAGTATCCAAATAACACATTAAAACAAAATTACGGAAAAGGTAAATATTAAGAAAAATTCTCCTGTCTGTCCATTTGTATTGAGTCCTGATCTCCTGGACCATGGTTGGGAACTTGGGATCAAGTTGAATGCTAACCGTGGTAGCTAGCTAGCTAGTGCGTTAATTTAAGTATTGCGAGACAATGGAATATGTTGTTAAACAATGTTCCTACTTTCTTTGTGATCCCAATTCTAATTGAGCCTTTTGCTCTAGCTACACATAAAAGCATCACAGAAAACAATTGTAAAGTGATTACTTGTTGTTATCGGGTATTTTATATGAAAGATATGACAACTACAAAAGTCTAATTTCATTCGATTCATTCCATATGTACATCTATTAATACTATATATTGAGACATATGCTTTATATACATGTACAAAACCAACCTCACTTTTTTTTACCGCCGTGCCGGACTTAAATTGACCATAGTCTAGATGATAACACGGGTTAAAATCATCAAATATCTGTACAGCATTATTATGATCAGGTTGTCATGATCATCGATTCATGATTTTATGACAATGTGTGTGTTTTGGCATCTACTCCCCTCTTTTAAAGCTACCCAGTGTGGGAAATATGTGTCATATCATCTCCATATGCATCATAGCTAGAACATAAAATCGGTCTGGGCCGTACGTGTAATGTGCACATGGATCTGAAAACAAACCCTAATGGACAAACACCCACCAAAAAATTGGTCCCATAACCCTAAATCCAACCTCTCCAAATCCTCAATTGCCAAAAATAGCATGATTAGACCATCTCTTAAACACTTGTAAATAACCCAGAAAGAACCAGCACGCCTCACTGGCTCCCTCCATTAGCTACACAAAGAATCAGATTATTCACCACTAATTTTGGGTTTGGTTTTGGGTCCATCGAGATCAGAACCCTAATAATTCAGCTAGGGTATCAATCCGACTCATTTTTTTTTTCTTCATATTTGATGTGAAATAGATAGATGGGTGCAGCGGGCAGGTCACATGTGCTTCTCTGCCTTCTGGCTTTTAGCCTATATGGGATTGTTTGTTTGCAAGCAAGCAAGTGTTTTAAGGGAGGAGACCCACCAAGCTAGCACATCCCACTACCCTCAACTACTGAACTGTCATGTTTCTCTTTCACAAACACTTACCTGTGCAATGGTTTGTTCACGACACCTCGCAATCTGTCCATATTTCTCATCCCGTGATCATATATGATCGATTATAAGATCAACATAAACACATTAATTAAACCGTTTCCAAATGCAACAACAGTCTACAAGTTTTCATCTTTTTCCACAAAGAAATGTTACATGGGACTCGATCTTATAGCTTGCTTATCAACGGATCAAAATTATCCGACTCATCCAAGTGTATTTAATTCAGGTCATACGCAAAGGCGGATCGAACTAATGGTAACAATCCTTCTTTATATTATTAAGTAAGTAAGTTAGCTAAGTAAAGATCGATAGTCTACATATCTAAAATGAGTCTTTCTATAGCTAGGTTAGGTTTTCACAACGGTTAGAAAATACTCTAGTGTATATATATAGTTTTCATCAAGTGCAAAGCTTTACACTGAAATTTGGGTATGAAGTTACATTTTACACTAAATCGATAACGTAATTCGATTATTGAACTCAATCATCTTCTAGATACATATGCAAGGATCGAGCATACAAAATTTCAGCTCAATCGGAGATGTTTTAACCATTTGATCGTCGCATTGTTTAACAATGCATGCAGATTATCCGATTTAGCTCAAAACTTGAATGTGGTGATCAAATGGTTAAAACATCTATGATTGAGCTGAAATTTTGCATGCGGGATACTTGCATAGAATGCATACGTATCTAAAATATGATTGACTTCAATGATCGAATTACATTGTCGATTTTGTGTAAAATGTAACTTCACACCGAAATTTCAGTGCAAATGTTTGCACTTGATGAAAACTATATATATAGGGCTCTTCCACTTAGGTATCCAGTTTTTTGTCTATTTTCAAGTATAGGGCATTACACCAACTTTTTAATCATATTTTAACATCTCCACTGTCAAATTATTAGAACTATATGAGTAGATCATTCATGTAAAGTTTCAGCCAAAATGGTGATCATTAAGATATCAAACTAGATTAAATCAAGGGACAGACCAAATCTATCAAACCTGAACCATTCATACATATAAATTTTAATTATAGTTTTGAATGCCTTAACGATAATCATTTTGGCTATAAATTTGCATAAGTGATCTACACATTAGAAACTAAAATCTGAACAGTGGAGATGTCAAAATATGATCTAAAAGTTGTTGTAATATCCTATACCTGAAAATAGACAAAAAAAAAGGATACCTGAAGAGAAGGGTGTATATATATAGGGCCTTTCCACTAAGGTATAATTTCAGGTATAGAGCATTACACAAACTTTTCGATCATATTTTAACATCTCCACCGTCCAATTATTAGGTCTATATGAGTAGATCATTCCTGTAAATTTTCAGCCAAAATGGTGATCGTTAATGTATCGAACTAGGTTAAATTAAGAGACAGACCGAATCTGCCAAACCTGAACCGTTTATACTTGTAAACTTCAATTGCAGTTTTGAATACCTTAACGATCACCATTTTGGCTGAAAATTTATATGCTTGATCTACACATAAAGACCTAAGATCTGAACGGTGGAGACGGTAAAATATGATCGAAAGGTTGATGTAATGTCCTATACCTGAAAATGATAAAAAAAAAATGTATACCTGAGTGGAAGGGTGTTGTGTGTGTGTATATATATATATAGGGCTCTTCCACTAAGGTATACATTTTTTTGGTCATTTTTAGGTATAGGGCATTAGACAAACTTTTTTATCATATTTTAACATCTCTACCGTCTAATTATTAGGTATATATGAGTAGATCATTTCTATAAACTTTAAGCCAAGATGGTCATCGTTAAGGTATCGAACTAGATTAAATCAAGGAACGGACCAAATCTGTCAAACTTGAATCGTTCATACTTATAAACTTCAATTGCAGTTTTGAATACCTTAACAATCACCATTTTGGCTGAAAATTTACAGGCTTAATCTACACATTAGGACTTAAGATCTGAACGATGTAGATGATAAAATATGATCAAAAAATTGATGTAATACCTTATACCTGAAAATGACCAAAAAAAGTATACCTCAGTGGAATGAGGTTTTATATATATATATATATATATCCACCAATATACAGATTTCACACTGAAAAATTTGTGTCATTAGGAGTACGTACATCATTATTGTGGACCAAGTGCAGGTAGCTAGTAATTTGTAAACCAAAGTAGTTTATTTTAACCAAATTTTAATAGTTTGGTAAGTCTGTACCTTGTCCTATCCTGTATTAACATAAATGCTATGACATGCCTTCAATATTTCTGATCAAGAACACCAGAGAGCCAGAGAGAGAGAGAGCTGATCAGAGAAAGGTCAAGTCTTCCTCTTACAATAAAGAAGCTTGTCACATATCTTCAAGTGTTCCCAAAGAAAATCCACATAATTAATAAAAATTAGATGAAAACAATCTTGAATTTTGTTGACCATTTTCTTCAAAAAAATACATTAAAATTTTCCTCATTCCATCACATCTGCATGTTATAGGCTTATAACTTATTTTTTCTTTTTCTTTTTATTATTATTATTTTTAAAAAGATGGAAGCTTTAGAGTAAATACACAAAAAATTGTATCTTTGTGCCTTAAAAATTACAGAAAGGTGATTCCTTTTTAACCTCTTCACCAGAAATTTACAGTCTCTCAGCTAAAGAGACTAAGAGAGTACAGAGAGAGCTTAGCTCATGTCATTTTTGGCTTAAAAGTGGTGGTGAAGTGGCGGTGCATCATCCATGCGTCACTCGAGAACGGTAGCTCTGCTCTGGCTCATCTCCTTTGTTCTCTTCAGCTTACTCTTCCGAATGGCTCTCCGCAACTCCGATTACAACTCCGGTAAATCACTACTTCACTAAAGTTAATTCCTTTTGCTTCAAAATTGTGATCTCGATCGGAATATTCTGTTTTACCAGATTCTGTGATTCCGATCAGAGATCGGAGGTCGGCATTGTACGAGAAGATGAGTTCGGAATTGGACGAGAAAGGTCCGATTTTTCTGAAGCAGGGTCACACTTCTCAGTCTCTGTCGATTTCCGACATTTTTACTGTGAAAGATGGATCTGTGGTACCTCGGCTTAAGGTAAAAAGTGAATTCTTGGGGTAAAAAGATTTGAACTTTGGAGGTTTTTGGTTGTTGGGTGGTTTTGGATTGAATGTGTTGTGGTTTGTGTAGGCAGCAAATCCACCTGTTCGTGCTAATGTACTGTATCTGAGCTCAAATTACTCCCTTAAAATTGCGTATGTATTTCATTTGCTTTGAATTATGATTGTGTTTTCGTATTGCATTTTACATTACTTTTGGCTCAGCTGATTGTTGATTGTTAATGCAGTGGAGTATAGATTGATCCTATGAAATTTTGCCTCATGAGAAAGTATAAGAGTTCGGGTTATAAACCTTTATGATTTTCGCAACTTGTGTTTAGTACTGTCTCATTGAAGTTGTGTGTTTGTGTTTGGTTTGTTGCAGAGAAGCTCTGAGACCTATACTTGATCCGTACTTTGATAAATGTAAGCATATGGTTACTTTTTTTGTAGTGATTTTTGAGCTTCATATTTGATTTGGCAGTTTAAAAAATACATAGCACAATGTTTTGATTTTCAACTATGATCGCTTACTGATGTCTGTCTGCTTATGCATACATTGGTGCTAGTGATCTGGTTTCAGAACTCAAGTTTGTACCATTTTAGTATGTTCCACCCATCGCATCATATATCACCTGTTCCTGCTACTCAAGATCAGGTGAAGAGCATACTTGGAGCCATTGGTGTTTCTTTTCGACTTTCATGTGATTTAGTTTTTGAACCCTGTCTGTGTTTTGTCAGATTGAAGCGGAAGCAGCTTCTGTTAGAGCTGTGGCAGAAGGCCTTTGCCCTTTAAAAATTGTCTTAGATAGGGTGGTCTTGACCTCAACAGGTGTGCTTCTTGGATGCTGGCAGGTTATTTCCCATGATCTATTTATGCATTTATAATTCTCATTGTAAGATAAACTGGAAATAATTTATGCTTGTTCAAAGTATTATTTACATTTCAATTTTTGATGACTAGTATCCCTTCTTTCATGTACTATCTTCATGACTTCCATTTGTCAGTTTTTCCTTCCCTTTTGCTGTTGTTATCATTCATAGACTTGTTTCTTGACTTATCTTGGCATTGCTTACATAGTTTTGCCATGAGTTCTCACAAGGAGAAATGTCAAATCACTGTAATGACTGTCTTTTGTATAATGTTTGTATACCAATATAGGTAGTCTCTGGATCAGATCCTGCAACTATCCGTGCTAAACTAAGGACTGCACTGCCCCGTGCACCTGAGAAGCAACTTGTAAGAACCACATCTTAGTCCCTTCTTTTACTACTATATAGCTTTTAGAACTATGCACATTTATACTTGTATAGTTAACCGATAGAGTTCTCTAAATGACTTGAGAGTTGAGATCATCGAATACCTCGTACTCAGGAGCCAATGCTTAAATGGCCAAATGTAAGTTTAGCCTAAAACTGGATATGACTGAATGTACCTCCTGCTTGAGGTGTCATCAAGAATTTGGTATCGCCTGTATAGTCCTTCCTGGCTATTAATTTCATGCTGGTTTAAATTTTTGCAAGACTGCTACCAATTCTGTAGCTGTTAAATACATGCTAAGTCTTAATGCAATGAAATACAATATCAATCTTAGTTGCTGTATGCTTTTGTTGTAGATTGAAAAAAGATAGCTTCTGTAACTCCAGTATCTATGCATGTACCACTTACTAATGTGATGTCATTATCTTTGCAGTATGATCCTGCTATTCTCCATATGTCTTTTGCAAGGCTTTTGGGTGAACCTAAGGCATCATCCATGGTATTGCATCTTATTATCTTCAGAGTGACATATCATTCAAGTTGTCTATATTCTCTGTTTCTTACCTGTATCTCTTTGACTATGCTCAGGTTCCATCTAAAACTACGGATCAAGTCCATTTCTTTCATGACCTTGTTGATCGTATGAACCATAACCTCCAAGGATTTGAGGTACTCTACATGTTGATGAGGAAAATCTTTACTCGGTCAGCTCTGTTATTACACCTCTAAGAATGTGTCTACGCACATGAATTTAACTGGCAGTGTCCTCTGAATTTAATTCGCAGGCAGTAGTTACGGAGCTCTGGTATGTGGAGGAATTTGATGTTTTGGCTCTTGCCTTGAACGGAAGAATGAAGGTGCGAAAGTTCCAACTCGGCTGCTCAAGACATTGAAGATCGAATTCAGTATAGTCCAAAGCATATAGCATAAAGCTTATACAAGGTCTGCATTACCTGTATACTACATCACTAATATCAGTAGAGATGAAGAAATGTAGAGAGAGAAGCTTCTTCTTCTCTCTAGCTTTTTAGGACCCACGTGTATGAAAAATATCCTGAAACTGCTCAAAAGTTCATTCCTGTTCTGTAACCCACTTCATCTTCTTTGTATTGAGTGTGTTATCATACTACCACAGATCTGGTTATTGTGCTTCTAACAGGTAATCCCGGACTATTTACTCGTTTATGTTCTGGTATTTACAGTACTGAGCCATTTGTGCTACCCATAAATGGAGCAATCGATCTACTGCGCTTTAGTTCACTTCAATGAAGTTGGAGCTTACAAAAGTAGGTGATTCTCGGTACTAATTATCCGAATCTAGCTAGTTACTTGTTCACGGTGCTGTTTAGAGCATTTAATCCCTTTTAGTTTCTTGATCTGTCTTGGTGAGTGAGTACCTTAGAAGTTATTATTCTTACTTTGGTTGGGCTTTTACACCCTGTGTGGTGGTTCGGTGGTTCTTTATCCGTCTGTGTGTTACTATGGATAAAAGGAAAGGCATTTGGAGAGAGGAGGATGGTATCATCGAAGTCATGTCTGCTAATTTTGAAGAGGCTGTAGATCCTCTTGACTTGGTGAATGGAATCGATCTATTGGGTATGCTCATAGCAAACCATGAACCAAGCTTGGTTGGAACAGAGGCTACTCTTCAGGGCTTGTGGAAACAGCGGGGACAGATTAGGATTGCTCCCATTCATAAGAATGTGTTTTGTGTTACCGTGGGATCTGAGACCTTGGCTAAGGTCCTTCTTGATGGTTGTCCTTGGAATGTTAAAGGCTATTGCTTCTCACTGCGCCATTGTCCCCTGAGACATTCGCTGGATGAGTTGCAGGCGAACAGAGCTATATTTTGGGTCCAAGGGCATGGAGTGCCAAAGGAACTAATTACTAAAGCCCAAAGGCAATAGCAGAAAACTGGGGGAGATTTCGGGAGCACTCCTCGATGCTGAAGATCCAAAGGAGGTTGGATTTAGAGGTTACATGAGGATGAGAATTGACTTCAATGCTCACTAGCCACTTGACACATCGTGCAACCTCCCACTCCAGAATGGAATAGTGAAGAAGGTGAAGTTCAGGTACGAGAACCTCAGGCTATTTTGTTTTCGTTGTGGTAGACTTGGGCATTTGATGTCAAGATGCAGATATCAACTTCATCCGATGATTCTCAAGATGGGTATTACTTGTGATTCTAGCCTGGTGGTTGACGCACCAAAAAGAGCAGTATTCACGCATAAGTTTCTACATAATCAATTCTCACATGTTCCGGCCCCGGATCTGGTTAGCAGTAGCCGGAGTTTGGATTCAGAAGATATGTTGGATAATGTCTAGCATAGCAACTTTGATGTGTGTGCCAAGCAAAATGGGCCTATGGGAGTAGGAGACGGCTGTAACAGTAGTTGTAACGTGCAGGGTGAGGTCGTGTCTGTGGACCCACTTTGCGCATATCCCTAAAGTTCATCGGACGATCACTGGTGTTAGTAGGGCTTTCAATGGGCTTTCCTTAAAGCAAAATGTATGGGCTGACCTATAGACTATCCCGCCCTAGGCTTTTGAGAAAAAGATGAATTTTATAAAGCCCAAAGTTTTTTTGTTCCAGACTACTATGAACAGAGCAGGGAATTCACAATCCGAGGTAAGGATGGATGTTGGAGAAGAAGCTGATACTGCGAGAGAAGGCATGACTAAGAGGAAGATGAGGTAACTTTTGTAAAAAAGAGCAAAACTGAGTATGCCACAGATGAGTAAGAAACTAGCGAGAAACAGGGCTTCAGAGAATCAAAGGACCATAAGGAAGTATGTACTGGTAAGAAAGGAAGATGGGGATACCAGGCCTTAGGAGATGGAGGAAAGGATCATCACGTGTAAGATAGCAAAGAAACAAAAATCCAAGATGGATGTGGATACCAAAAACTCAGAGATGGGAGAAAACCTTAAATCATATGGCACTGACAGCTGAACAATAACAACTGCAGACTATCAATGAATTCCATTACATGGAACTTTCAAGGCTTGGGGAAGTCCTTGATAGTCCAAACACTGAGGGAGCTGTGCTGTTCCCATTCCCTGGATGTGGTGTTTCTTTACGAGATTCACCAGAATAGTTAGTATGTTAGAAAGATTAGAAGGCAATGTGGTTTTCACTTAAGCCATAATGTTTATTCTGTTGAATCGGCTGGGGGATTGACTTTATGGTGAAAGTCTACGGTTTAAGGGAACGTTATTTTTTCGTGAAAGTTTTTTATTGATGCTGTTATAAAGAGAAAAAAGGAAGGGAGCATGTATAGGGTTACGTTTACCTATGGCATCCCGTACTACAATGAGAAGGTGGCTTTCTGGAATGCTAGAGAAATCAAAAATTATTGGGATGGTGTCCTTTGGTTGGTGGTAGGCGATGTCAACGAGCCGGTGAGCTGTTTTGAGAAAAATGGTGGAGCAGAATGGAGTAACAACCGTGGGGCTATCCTCAAATCCTATATTGATGATAATGCTCTAATGGATGTTGGGTATATTGGCATGTGATTATACATGGGCTAAAAAAGAAAATGAAGTGGTAGTGCTACAAGAAAGGTTCGATCGTGGTTTGTACAATGAGGAGTGGCTCCTCCAATGGCCGGAAACTGAGATAATTTATCTGCCTCGCATTGGGTCAGACCATTGTCCTCTCTTGTGCAAATATTCTGATGGCCTATCTAAAAGACCTTTCTCGTATAAATTTGAAGTGTTTTGGACGAAGGATGCTACATGTTATGACATTGTTATAGATGGCTGGAATTGTACTAGAGACATCCCCAATCAACAAAGATGGATTGCCAACCTTGTTCGATGTAGAGCTCTCCTCACTAAGTGGAGTAATGAGAGATTTCCAAACAATAAAGTGGAGATTGCAGAGTATCTTGAAGAATTGGAACTACTTCAAAAAACTACTCTTTTTGGTGATGATGAGAGACAAGGGGTGGTGACATCTAAACTTACTGAATTATGAAAAAGGGATGAGATGTATTGGCACCAGAGAGCTAGGGTGGCATGGTTAGAGGTTGGTGACACAAATTTCATATTCTTTCATCTAACCACATTACAGAGGAGACATCAGATTCAAATTCTCAAAGTGAAAAAGGATTGTGGTGAAGTCATTAAATGTGGGAAAAATATTATGGATGAATTTCTTAGGCACTTCAAACATGTGTACACGGGTAGTGGCCCCCGTGATTAGGGAGATGTTATAAGTGGAGTGTTTAAGATTATTGGTGATGAGATGAATAACATGTTGATGACACTTATCTGTGAGGAGGGGGTTAAGAATGCAAGTCTGCAAATGGGGGCTCTTAAGGCCCCAGGACTTGATGGCGTTCCTGTGATGTTTTATCAGAAGTATTGGAGAATTGTTAGTGGTGTGGTGGTCGGTACTGCTAAGGATTTCTTGGAAGGTAAGGTGAATCTAGAAGGAATGATTTGCATCCATATCGCACTCATTCCCAAAGTCCAGAGAAGACTTCATAGTTTTGTCCTATAAGTTTATGCAACAATTCGTACAAGATTCTTGCGAAGGTGTTAGCTAACCATCTCAAAGTGATCCTCCATGATATTATCTCTAGTAATCAGAATGTCTTTGTTCCAAGTAGGTTGATACAAGATAATGTTGTGGTAGTGCACGAAGTTTTCCATTACCTAAAGTTGAGACATACTAGAGAGAAGTGTGAGTTAGTATTGAAGCTTTACATGGTCAAAGCCTATGACTGTGTGGAATAAGATTTTTTGGAGGAAGCAATGGTGGTTTTTGGCTTCAGGAGTGATTGGATTAAGCTCATCATGGAGTGCGTGAAAACTGTTTCATACCCAGTGATTTTAAATGGAAAAAAAGGGTATTTTTCAAATCGGATCGTGGACTACGACAAGATGATCCTCTATCCTCCTATTTGTTCTTGATCATCAGTGAAGTTCTCTCCCTCCATGTCAAGAAGGCTATCCTTGATAGATATTTAAAGAGATCAGTTTGGGAAGTGGTTGTCCTATCATCTCGCATTTGTTTTTTTGCCGATGAGGCTATGTACTTCCTCAATGGTACTTTGGAAAATTGTTTAAACTTCTCCAAGATCACGCACACGTATTGTGTGGCCTCTGGTTAAGCTGTGAACTACATGAGTCGAGCGTATACTTTTCGCCAAACACTCCAAGTCAAATGAGGCATATTATGGGGCATATCCTACACTCATTGAATCCAATGACAACCCGGGGAAGTATCTTGGGGAAGATCAAAGAAATAAGCCCTAGGTTTTGTTAAGGAGAGGCTATTGATGAAGGTTGAAGGGTAGAAGCAGTGTAGCTTGTCTGCTGCTGGGAGAGAGATGCTTATCAAATCAATAACGTTGGTGGTCCCTCATACTCTATGTCATGTTTTTTGTTCTCCTCTAGTTTTTATGATGGTTTGAACACAATATTAGAGAAATTCTAGTGGGGCTTCTTAGAGAGAGGAAGCAAAATTCATTGGAGATCCTGGAAGTTTCTTGGAAAAGCTAAAGATAATGGAGGATGGGTTTCTATAATCTGGAGGAGTTTAATTTGATATTAGTTGCAAAACAAGCTTGGAAACTTATGGAAGAACCTAATTCACTATAGGGGAAGGTACTGAAAGCTCGTTATTATCCAAAAGATGACTTCATTAATGTTGTACATGGGAATAGAGCTTCTTCGGGGTGAAATAGTTTGATTCGTGCTAAGGATGATGTGTGTCAAGGTGGAATGTGACAAGTGATGAATGGGAAAGGTATTAACATCTGGGATGATGTTTGGATTCCTGGTTTACAGGGTAATAAGCTTACTGTATATGACCAAATAAGGCATACACTTCCTCATAAAGTTGAGGAGTTTATAGACGTAAATACCAAATCTTGGAAGTTGTCTGAATTAAGGAATGTTATGAATGATGAGCATTGTGAGATGATCAAGATGATTCCCATTGGTGGCACTGATAATGAGGATAGATTGATTTGGCCTTTGACAAAGTGTGGCAGGTATACAGTGAGAACTAATTATTTCTGGAAGCATAAGCAATCGGCGAGTGACTACCCTTTTCAAAATCACAACTCTTTAGTTGTGGACAAGAAGGTTTGGAGTATAATTTAGAAGTGTAATGTCTTGCTGAAAGTCAAGTTGTTTATTTGGCAGTGCCTTACTAATGCAAATTCTACCTATCTAAATCTTTATTGGAGAAAGCTGTGGGGCTCTCCTCAATGTTGCATTTGCGAGGGGGGGTGAATTTATTGAACATCTGTTACTCCTCTGTCCTTGGGTGGACACTATTTGGAACAAATCTTGGTTTGAGGATTGACAAGAGGGGGATGATAAGCTTGGCTAAATGGTTGAGTGGACTGATTAATATACAAGTTGCCAAGGAAGTTAGAGATGACATCTTGCCTACGGTACTCTCTGTTTGTAGGAAAATTTGGAAAGGGAGGAATTCTTTTATTTACCAACACAAGTTGGTTTCTCCACTTGGAACGGTTATCAAAGCTTGGGCTGCAACTTCTGAGTTTCTTGTATTTTCGAGAAGAAATGGAGGTCAGGTTTTAAATGTTGTGGATTTTTTGGATGGGGGCAGTAGAAATGTTGTTTGGGTGCCATCAGATCCAGGTGTTTACAAGATCAATGTCGATGCGTGTTGGAAGCATATTGATGGCAAAGCAGGAGTGATGGTTGTGATTCGTGATAATAATGGTGTTATGATTGTGAGGGATGCACAGTCTATAACTTGTGTATCAACATTTGATGCAGAAGCTTGGGCGGTGGAGCATGGTTTGACCTTGGCTATTGATCTGAGACTACAAAAAGTAATTGTTGAGTATGATTTGATAGCGTTTGTGGAGACTTTGAATGGTAAGATGGGGAGATGTTACTGGAGGATATATCCAATTATTTGTGAGATTAGGAAAAAAAGTTCTTCCATTCCTAATCTCACTTGGAATTGGATACCTCGTGAAGCGAATAATACAGCTCATTTGGTGGCGGTGCTAGGATACGAGATGGTGGATCTCTTGAGATGGGTGGCAACGCCATCACCTTCCCTCACAATGGTACTTAGAAATGATGGGTGCCCATGCCTTCGTGTGCCGGAGGAAGTTTGACCAATTGCGGTCAGTGTATTTTGCGACTAAACCCCTTTGTGTCCATTCTTTTTGTAAATTGGTCAAGTCTTCTTACGTTTGGTCTTTCATGTTTGTTGGTTCACCAGTTGGTGTGACTGGAGTTGTTGTGTCTCTCCCCTTGGCTTGTTGGTATTAGGTGGTAGTTATGAAATTCATTTCAAAAAAGAAAAAAGAAATATCAGTAGAGATGTAGCAATATATGTAAAATGTATTAGTCCATTTTGGCTATGCAAACTTGAATATAGCATTTATCTAAATCATCAGTACTGGAAACTTGAAAGAGATAAAGAAAAGAGTTGTCTATGTATCAACACGTGACATCATCTTTTTCAACCTTTGTTGTGACGTTATGATTGTAGATTTGTAGTGTTCTAATGATGGCTTCCATTAACCCATGGCCAGCACATGCTCAAGTTCCCTCTTTGTGCAAATTAATTATTGTTTTCAATTCGAGTCATTCGACCACATACTTGTGCATCCGTACCACATGCCCCCTCCAAGTGTCAATTAAAAAACAAACTTAGAGTGAATTATCATACCCCCTAATAAAAATCAACAAATCTTAAACATATCCTTTCTTCTCTTTTTTTGGCTATATGGTGTGTGGTAGTGTGGTACGTTGAATCTGTGACCTTGGGGGTGGCCTCTCCTAAACTTTTGGTATTGAAGAGCTTTCGTCGTAGTACAATCATCTTTTGTATATTAGCTTTCACACAACAATGGAGGTTTTATGTTGTGTTTGATAAAGCTTTTATTATAAGAAAAGAAGCTTTTCTATCAACTTTTACAATAAATAGTGTTTGACAAACTGATTTTTTTCATAGGAGCTTTTAAAAAAAGAGGGTTTCTTAACTATTTTGAAAAGCACCTATGGAGCTACTTTTGCTGGCTTTTCGGGTGAACAATATTTTTTAATGAAACATTTATATTTCCTAAACTACCCTTAGACAACTCTGAATTACC
Source organism: Geum urbanum (assembly GCA_946800695.1). NCBI lineage: Eukaryota > Viridiplantae > Streptophyta > Magnoliopsida > Rosales > Rosaceae > Geum > Geum urbanum. Next base: position 46,276,363 of record OX327013.1, read on the forward strand.
GGATTGCCTCTGCTCTTCTCTTCACGTTTCTCTCTTCCGTCAGTTCTCGTAGTGGAGAACAAAAGTAGTATGAAACAAATAGCCATGGAAACACAAGCCCTCTCCTCCAATGCTATGCCTCTCTAGAATTGCACGAGAAGTATTGGGTGCCCTTCGAATCAATCAATTCCAGTTAGTTCCTCGATCTCATTCAATAAACTCGTTCAATTTTGATTTGTTCAGTTGCTATCTGTGAATTTGGAATATTGTATTTGATTTGTTCAAGCGTGTTCGTCAAACTTGTTTAGTTTTTATTTGATAGATTTGCTGGTTTTGAGGTTTGGAATCTTCTGTAATTTGGTTTTCTAATCTGAAAACTGAATTTAAAATCTGGGTTGTGCTTGTCTGGATCTAAAGGTAGTGGGGTTTTGGAGATCTAAGGCATTAGTTTCGGTTTTGTGTGGTTTTCATGCGTACTCTTTTAGGTTTGAGGTGAGGTTTTGGATTTAGATTTGATCCATTTTTTTATTTCTTCCACCAGATTTCACCATTGGTCAAATTTAGATAACGGATCCATGCTTGTTATAATTCTCACATTCACTTCTATTTTCTTATTTTTGTGTTAGGCATACAACATAAATACATTGACAGAGATTCAGAAGAATATTGTCAAGGACTTCACAGATTTGGGATTGGTCAAACTTCAACATGTTGTACTTTTATGCTTCATACTTGCTATAACATGTCTTATTAGTTATAATTGATGATGGCTAATTGTTTCCCTTATGAACTTCTAAACACTTTCTTTTGGGTGCTCATTCAAGGTAGGAAAGAAAGTTGGGTTATACCTACTAAATTAGCCACTAATCTGTAGGTGAGCATGACAGTCTCATCATCAAGAAAACAGGTATGTTTCTGTGAAGTATCGTGTATAGAATTTTTAGTTGTTGCTAGATATATTTATCCTGAAAAGAAAAGTTGTGTCATTTCAGGGAAATATTTGGTCATTCAATTTTCTTCTCTTGCTTTTTTTGTTTAGGGATTTGTGGTTGTGGAAACAAACTTTAGGCTATATGCCTACTCATCCTCTAAACTGCATTGTAAAATTTTGAGACTTTTTTTCAAGGCATGTGTTGAGAATAACTTGATTTGTTTTCTTCTGAGCTATAATTTTGTTGTCATTAAATTGTCTTGTCTTATATGTGCAGGGTAGAATATCAACTTCCAAACCTTATAGTTGGAGCAATTACAAAAGAAAGTTTGTATGGTGCTTTTGACAACTGCATCACTGCTGAACATGTGGATTCTTTTAGTTTTTGTCAGCAACTCTCTCTATACCGTCTCCTTCTTATTTATTATCATGTAATTGCATCTAGTTGCTAGAGTTGTAAAAGGTAGGTGTAGTTAATCGAGTGACAACCATTTTATATGCTGATAGAGGCATTGGATTTTATGGGTTATTTAAAGACACTCCCATAAGTTACATATATCTAAAGCATGACATCCCTCAAACACACAACAATTACATATATCTAAAGACACAACATTTACATATATCTAAAAACACCCCCATCTGTGCTATATATCTTGACTCTACATGCATATTTTTTCTTCTTTTCTTTTGGGGTATTTTTGTCTGAGAGAAGAATTATGCATTGTTATATGTCCTGATTGATCAGCTTGACTAGATCATATAGCTGATTCTGTCATATAGGTTATCTTTTTTGCATATGTATTGATCTAATTGTGTCATTGTGTACCTGGAGATGTGTTGAAAGAGTTTGCTGCTAAAAAGTCTGTGAAGCCGGGCAAGTTACTGAGGGATAGTGGAGGACTAGGCTTGGAGTTGAAGAAGAATGACTTAGGTGGTGGTTCTAAGCCGAAATCCAAGTCCGAGAATAACAATTCTGCAAAGGTAAATATGATGATCAAAAACTTTTTATACTACTCAAATTGAATTGATTAGTTGCTACTCTTTTGATCTGTAAAATTGTTCCACCTATAACCTATTAAAGAATGGGCTTTCATGATTATAGGTTCAACCTATAATCCTTTCGATCTGTAAAATTGCTACTGTGACTTCTTTATTGTTCAAATTCTACACGTGTGTGCCGTACGTCTTGCTTTTCAAGTTATAGTCATAGATATGCAGAATGATATGTTTCATTTGGTTCCTGAGAAATGTTGTTTGGTTTTAATTTGTGTGTTGATGATTATCGCTGTTGTTCATGCTCGTTTTAGATCTGAATTATTTATCTTATAATGTCATTTTAGGCTAGGACTTAGGCTGTTTCATTGGTTGGATGAACTCTTATATATATGGGATTCATTAGTTTAAGTACAGTGTAGTTTATAATTTCCTTTATAATTGTTGTTGGTCCATTGAATGTAAGAATTGAGTCACTTCCTTTACACAGTTTAGTTTTGCTAGAATCTGTAAAAGATGGGAAAAGGTTCGGTGTCATGGACTCCAGTATATGTAAACATTTTTTTAGATCTGTGTTTCAAGGAATTAGAATCGGATAATCATCCACACACTCATTTTTTGCCATTTTGATTGCTTTGTTAATCCAACAACGTACAACTCTTCGATTCTTTATTATTATTATTATTAAGAAGAAGAAGAAGAAGAAGAAGAAGAAGAAATGTCATGCACACTACTAGAAAAAGGGTCATAGACGTCGCCTCTTAGACGTCAGTTAGAAAAACTTCCGATGTTAAATATCTTCTTTAACATCAGTTTATCAAATACCGATGTCTTTGTGTTATATAGACATTGATTAATATATTCAACCGATGTCTATAATTCTTTTCGAAAATTTGAAAAAAACGCGGAACAACTAAAATTAAATTTTGGTCTATGCGGGAACCTAATTTGCATTCTAAGTTGAAAACAAGCGACATGTTACTCTCTTAGTCTCTTTTTCTCCAAACCAAGTATGTATCTCTCTCTCTCTCTCTCTCTCTCTCTCCAAACCGTGACGTGTCGTTAGGATAGTCGATCCTTGACCTCAACATCGGCTCTACCGCCGCCTTCATCGTCTCCAAGTTCTGCTCCCTCCGGCCACCTCACTAATATCGTCGGCGTTCCGATCCCAAAATACACCTACCAAGCCAGATTCCCCAACATCGTATAACTTCGCTGCCGTCGTTGCTCTCGACCCTTGAGACTCGTCTAAGGCAAAACCCTAAGTTGCTCCGACATATGAGAAAAGAAGCAAACCCTTCTCTTGTAGCTTGTGCATCCTTACATGAGCAGATCTTGTACCTTGCCAACACTCGAAACCTCCATGAGCCCTATAGATCTTCTTTGTCATCATCAACCCAGAGAAAAGGTATGGATGCCACTCACTCTCTCACCCTCTCTCTTATCTCAAAAGTTTGGCTTGGATTAGGGTTTGATCTATGATTCTAGTTAATGATTTTGTTTTGGATTCCATTGATATGTGTTGCATTTTTGTTAGATCTATGTTACTCTCCCTGGTATTAATCGATTTAAGCATTCAATTTGATTTATGTGATTCAAGTTAGGTGACTTATGCATCTGCATTCTCTTTTGGAGTCTGGAAGCATTAAGTTGAGCGTCCTCTCCATGACAGAGTTGAGTGACACTTCATTCACAATTGCTAGATTGTTAGAGCAGATAAATACTACCAGAAATACCACTGATTATTTGTGGTACATGACAGAGTGAGTAATATATCTGTACCGGTCTTCTCCATGAATCTTGTCCCAAGGAAAGACCATTGACTGATTTATATGACACATCCATTTCTATTTTTAGTGTTAATATTGACCCCAATGAAGACTTTTCGAGAAGTGGAAGCTATCCTTTACTCACAGTGTTATCAGCTGGTCATGCTTTGTGTGGGTTCATCAATGGTGAACTTGCATGTAGGCAACATTACAGTTATGTTTAGTGTTTGAGCTATGCTACTTCAAGACAGTGCTCCAATTATATGATATACTATGCAATGAAAGCATGGACGACATAAAGTGAAATGTGATGTATAGACTTATGTGGTACATATAGGCATTCACTATATAAACTTATTTAGGTATACCTGTATTTATAAGTTGAGGTGTCATCCTCATCTTGTTCCCAAACACAAGTATTAGTACTTTAGTAAGCAACTGCCAATAGTGTTTGTTTGATAACTCTAATTTTGTAATTCTTTCTCCCCATTAACATATTGTTACCGATTTTTTTTTCTCAGGAAAGGTCGAGTTTGGATAAATGGGAGAAGTATTGGATGTCATTGACCTACTTATAAGGCATTTGGTAGTTGTAGCCAATGTAATTACACCAGAACATTTAATGAGAAGAAATGCTTAAGTAACTGTGGGGAGGCTTCCCAAAGATGGTAAGTTAACAATTACCTAATTTGGACCTATTTTTATGCTTAATAAGAGTATCTGACAAATTGGTTATCTGTTAATGACTTCAGGTACCATGTTCCTCGTTCATGGCTGAACCCAGCGGGCAATCTGTTGGTTGTGTTAGAAGAGTGGGGTGGCGATCCAAATGGGATATTATTGGTTAGAAGGGAAGTAGATAGTGTATGTGCAGATATTTATGAGTGGCAACCAAATCTTCTGTGTTAGAAGAGTGGGGTGGCGATCCAAATGGGATATTATTGGTTAGAAGGGAAGTAGATAGTGTATGTGCAGATATTTATGAATGGCAACCAAATCTTCTGAGTTGGGTTTTGTGGTGTGTGTGTGTGTGTATATATATATATATATATTAGATGTCTTGGAGTTTGTTTCTTCTGATGCTAGGCTTCTCTATGTGGGCAAGACTGTTGGCTACCATAGTATAACTCAGGTAAAACACACACCTCAACAATCTTTATAGTGATGAATAGGTTGTAATGTATGATGATGTTTGATGAAACGACTATTTATGGCTTCAGAGCTTGAAGGATCATGTGATGGAGACTTGTGATTTACTTTCTAGGTATCACTGCTACTTCAAGGATAACGGCGGAGCTAGGGATCCCATTAACTCATAGAGGTGGCGCAAATAGTGTCAAGTTTCTGACTGGGCACTCCAGAAAGGGAGGAACAGATCTTTTATTTGTGACAGAGAATGCAGATTACCCTGATTCGACCTTAGTGATTTACATGGGTTTGGCAACTCTCCCTTCTCTTGCTTAGAAGTTGTGCATCACGGTCTGCCACCAGCAACACCCCCTGTTACAGTTGAGCGAGGGACCACGCTTCAACAACGCATGATAAGGACTCTTGTTTATAAAATGTGTCCATTTTTCTTCATCTATCTATAGTCAATCCTAGGACTTTCTTGTCATTTAATTAAATTAATAGCTTTGGTGAAATCTGTAACTTCACTTGGTACATTTTTGTTTTATGCATGGAAGGAATGTCTATATGCCTCTTAGTTAAACATATTATTTGCGAAAAATATTATAAGACTATTATAGAGAGTGAGTATGTCTTTCAAAGTTTAGAATATCTTTACCTATATCAGATCATTTACTCTTATTCATACTTATAATCAGCAAATTTTCCTATCTTCATCTATAATGAAGATGGTCTTATAAATGATATTGTATAATTTCATTCAAAAATTTGGAGAAGTTCAGCAATCATCTACCTAAATTAGAATTAATGTTCTTTTGCCTACTTAAATCAGCTTTAGGCATTTTTCTAGAACTTTGGAATTAAGATGACACTTATGCTGAAAAGATTGTTTCCCACCAGTTCTGTAATTTTTGTTGAAAAATCATGTAAAATTCCAGATTTAATCTCGGCAAACACCTACTCAGGAGTTTATTGTATCATGGATTTGAGGCTGAAGTCTTCAAAGTGACCAATGCAAACATTACAAAAGTAATGCAAGCGTTGATGAAGTTAGCTAATTGAACATCAGTAGCCATACCATTTTTTATATGTTTTAGAGAGCATATTCATCTATATATTGCTCATTGCACCAATCAAAATAAATTAACTATAAATCTATGAGTGACAAATCAGTAGACATTGATATCTTAGTTTAAGTAAAATTTGTTTTCATTCATAGAATACTACTCTTATTCAAATTAATAATTAGTAGAATCACAGTTTAGAAGTTCTTGGCTAAAAGCTGAAAACAAAAGGGAAAAGCTGAAAACAAAAGGGAACTTATCAGCCATTAAGATTGCGTGAACAATGTAAATATGTGTATTGAACAGATATCTGATGCTCAGATTTTTCGTAAAGTTGCTATTCCCATGTTTTCTGGAGAACATACAAATTCCAAATTTATCAGCTTGTCATTTCCAGCTTTCATTAACTGTCACCCTAACGGAGTTGTATTGTTGACTATGTAGCTTTTATGGTTTTGCTTTTGTTTTCAAGATTCATATTACACACAGAGACCAGCTGGGAAAGATAGTGATTGTGTCATAGGTAACAATAGATGAGCCAGGATCAAGCAAAGTGCTTTACTGGAGCGCAAATAGCAAGAAAAAAATAGCTGATGGTAAATTCTACACATATAAGTTCTACAATTACAACTCTCCTTACATTCACCATGCAACAATAAAAAATTTAAAGGTAATTAAGTTTGATCCGCTTTCTTTTGGTGTTACTTATTATTTTATTTTCAAGTGCTTGGTTTGTAGAATATGATGAAATACATACACCAGGGCCATGTTTTGGAGTTTAGTGATTGAAATGGTGAATGAGGCTAAAAAATGTTTAGATATACTATCATCAAATCATCTCAATGTTTGTGCAGTACAATACCAAATATTACTACGAGGTTGGGATTGGCCACAGCAAGAGTCAGTTCTGGTTTGTTACTCCACTAGTTGGACCAGACGTCCCTTACACTTTCGGTCTTATAGTAAGTACTTGTGTTAAAGAGGATACATGATTTATTAATGTAGCTAAGTAGTTATAGTGTTACAAATTTCTTCCTTTTAAACTAATTTAGAAGTGCACACAGGATACGACTTGGTTGTTTGTGTATTTCATACATAAATTCTTACTATGGAGTGTGTGCTTAAATGTGTATATCATTACAATTGGATATCATTTGTAGGTGATCTGGGTCAGACCTTTGATTCGAACAGTTTATCTGAATATGTGACTAAAAGGGCTGAAGCACCCAAGGATTTGCAGAATAAACTGTTGTGAATCCAAAGCCCAAAGAATTTATCAAAGCTAAAGTGTAGAGGTGGATTGCTTAGTTTTCACCTTAGATTTTGGAGCTATTCTTTGGGTTTTACATGAATCTTTTGAGTTAATATAGTGTAGATTGTGGTTTTCATTGTAATGATACATCATGTACCTAATATTTTGGTTTGAAATGAAAGTGTTCTAGTAATTCTTACATTTGTGCCTATTCTTATTTCTACGATGTGTGAGATTAATATCAAGAGGAAGAGTATACACCAATCAACTTATGTTAATAACACAATTACACGTTAGATTATTACCAAAAGACTAATGTCTACAATTAACAAAGATATCGGTTTTGTAAGACAAATAGTTGTCTTTTTTTTAAGGACCGTTGTCTAAGATTAACATAGACATCAGTTTTATAATTGGAATCGATGTTAAATTACATAATAGACATCGGTTTTGAAAATATAACCGATGTCTTATGTGGTAATAGACATCGGTTGGTCGACCGATGTCTTTTTTTTTTATAATAAACATCGCCCACCTAGACATCGGTTTGGAAATGTTTAGACATCGGTCCAGAACCGATGTCTATGACCCTTTTTTTAATAGTGGCAGTTTTATCTGTCAACTAATATTATATATCTTCTATTTACAAACACTTTTTGAATGCAGTTTCAATCATTACGTAACAATGGAAGATATGATTAAAGCCATAACTCGTCTTGTTGCCAGAATGTAAGTATTTGGAGTTCAGAGAGATATTAAGCATGTCGTAGGAATATGTTTCTTGTTTGAAGCTTCTACCATATCAGAAGAAAGGAAACCATATAGCTGAAATCATAGCTTGTCTGTTATTCATTTCTTACAGTTACAACATGATTTTCAAACTTGTTACAGATAATTGAAATAGTGGGAGATAGAATCGAAGGTGGTTGTAAAAAGAGTGAAGGATGAGCAGGTAACTTTGACTGTGATCCTAGAGGAATCGTCTGATTTGGATATGTGAATGAATGTAGATTTGTAAGTTGGTAAGTAAGCCACTGCAAAGTTGTGATCACAAGTGCTACTGCTAGTCCCCTTCGAGTTCCAAATGTGCAGTTGTAGTTCCTTTCTTAAGATTAATATAAGCAGAGCAAGTAGTAGTTAGGGAAGCTTGGTGGTTGTGAACTCTTTATGCTCTATCCTACAACAACTTGGTTTTACACTATGGACAATCGAGCACCGGATGAAATAGAAGAGCTGAAACGTGATGCTGGAGTATTAGAGATGTGTCTTTTGGCTCAACACTATTTTGATACCTATGTTCACAAGACACCGTGCATGGCATCCATGCAAACGAGAAAAAAAGAGTTGAATGAAATTCTAAGAGGAAATGAAAGCCATTGTTATCATATGTTCAAAATGGATAAGAAGGTTTTTAGTAGATTATTTAATGATTTAGAAGTTAACTATGGGTTGATGGGTTCAAGAAGCACGAGTCATACTAAAGTGCTGGGGATGTTTTTGTATGTACTTGGACATGGGATTGGAAACATATTGGCCCAAGAGCGCTTTCAACACTCTAGTGAAACAATCAGTAGGTATTTTGGACAAGCCTTGGATGTCGTTTGTCGTATGGCTCAAGATATCTTGAAACCAACAGATCCAAAATTCAAAAGTATTCTTCCAAAGATTCTAAATGATAGGAGATACATGCCTTATTTTAAGGTATGTATAGAATCTTATACTCATACTTTATTGTATAGTTGTTCGTATTTGATTGCATCTTCGTTTGTCTTGTGTAATATTTTCATATTGAATGTCAGATTGCATTGGTGCCATTGATGGTGTCCACATTGAAGCTTCAATTCCTCCTCACAAGCAAGTGCCATATATTGGAAGGAAAGGAATACCGACACAAAATGTGATGGTTGCTTGTGACTTTGATATGCAATTTATATTTGCATGTGCGGGATGAGAAGGATCTGCACATGATACTAGAGTTTTCCTATCGGTATTACGAGACAACGCCATGAATTTTTCATAACCTCCACAAGGTAATTGCTCTTACTCGCTTTTGTTTGTTAATTCGACCAATATATAATACGTCTCGTACTGTTTTTATCTGATTTATTGTGATTGTCAATATTATATAGGTAAATACTATCTTGTAGTTCTGGGTACCCACAGATGAATGGTTATTTGGGACCATACAAAGGTGCAAAGGCTCACCATCAACAATACCAAAGGAGGCAACCGACTAATTTTGAAGAATTATTCAACCAGAGACACTCTTATCTTAGAAGTGTTATTGAGCGCACTTTTGGAGTTTGGAAGAAGAAGTGGAAGGTTTTGAAGCACATGTGAAGTTTTTCATTCGACAAACAAGTGAAGATTGTGATTGCGACTATGGCTATTCACAACTATGTAAAGAGACATTCCCGTCTTGATAAACATTTTGTTAACATTGGAGAATGATCAAGTGGTAATGCAAATGATGAGGATGATGCAGAAGATGAAGGATCTCCAGTTACTGAAGGTCCTGGAGCACGACAAATGGAAATAGTGAGGAACAACATAGCGCAAAGTCTAATGAGTAGCAGAAATGTTTGATTATGACTAATCAAATATTTTCGGTAGATTTCTATTTGTCGAGTTATCTAATCAGGGTTTAATCTTAGTTTAACATTTAAATCGGGATGAGTCTTTTCATTTGGTACCAATCCTTTAAAATATCAAACATGACATCAACGTATGTAAGATGATTGGTATTTTTACGATATTCATTATTTTTTAGTGTTATAGGTAATATTTAATTAAAATAAAATAAATAAAAAAGAAAAGAAAAACAAAATATAAAATAAATGTAATTGTGACTTTTACTTTTAGATTTACCAAACACTTTTATTTTTAAAAATCATTTGAAAAAAAAATATTTGTCAAACACCTCCCTTCTTTTTTATTAAGAAATTTATTTGAATGAAAAAAAATAACTTTTTTATAAGAAAGTTTTTACCAAATATAGCCTTGTCGAATGGTTTCGGTCTTTATTTTGTCAAGATCATATTGTATTCTAAAAACTTAATCCGCGTTGATAATCAAAATGTACGAGGATTCTTCGGTTAACATAGTTAACTGACACCACCGGAAAAAAAATATTGAGATTTAACTCTGATCAACATCATCGATATCCGGAAGTGAAACTGGAGCCACTCAATGACAAACTATGAAGTACATCTCACACACACACTCCTCAGTCCTCAACGACAAACTCTAAAACTTGTTTAACACGTCACTTAAGCACGTGACACTTCACAAGCCACAGACACGTGGTTTGCCCACGTGTACCGGACGGTGGGAATTAATAGTGCTCAGGTCTGGCACGCCCTCCTTCTCCCGCCACACTCGTCTCTCGCACCGTGAAGACGACGATGACTCTTCTTCTTCTTCTTCTTCTTCTTCTTCTTCTTCTTCTCTTCCCTCATTAATGTCTAAGCTTTACCTATTTCAGTTACATATACCAATACCCTTTTCCCATTTCTCTCCCAAATTTCCAATCTTTTTTTTAATTCACAGTCTGACAAATTCAGACCCTATTGCTCCTCTCCTCTGCTCAACATTATTCTCATCTTCTTATTCTCCAGAAAGGTAAGTGAATTGTTTCCTGGAAGAATTCTCATTGATCTATGCATGTATTGGACCATGTAACAACATCTTTTACGAAAGTAAAAATCGTTTCTTGGTTTTGGGTTTTGATTGTTTGGTCAATTCTGCTTGTTGGGTATCTAAATTTTAGGAAACCCAGATTTCTGATTCAATTTTATTGTGAGGGATTCAATTGGTTGAGGGGTTTAGTGGGATTTATGCAGAGGATTGAGTTTTGTGAAAGAAAACTGGGGTTGATCAATTAGTGCCTAAATTGACCATGTTTGTTTTGTAAAGGTAAATTTTATTTGTGGGGCAAGAGTTTGAATTTTGGTTTTGTTGACTTGTTGTAGGGTGTTATAGGGATCATGGTTTCCAAGGATCCTGCTGCGGTGGTTGGCAAGGCTAATAATGGGGCTACTCAGGCGACGGTGGACCGGTGAGTGATGTGTAGATCTTGAGTTTGATTATAGATCGAAAACTTGTTTTCGACTTTGTGCTTGGAATATTGATTGAATGCTGTGAATGTGCTGGTTGTGTACTGAGGAATGGAAAGGTTTATCATACTTTTGGAACTTGATGTAAGATAGTGTAACTTCAGAAAATAAGGATGGAATATGGTAACAGTAGAAATGATCTTTGTGTTATGCTAAGCGTTCGGTGTTGTTGGATGTGTGTGTTTTGACTTTTAACCATCTTGTATATTCTTTTTGATATTGAGAGTTTGTGTATGTCTTGAAAGAATATTCAACTGTAATTGGACCCTCATTGTCAGGGTTGAATTTTTTGACGAGACTATGACTTCAAATAACCATACTTGATGAGTAAAGTTGTTTACTTAGTTTCTTCTCGTAACACAATTTTAGTCCCCTGTTGATAAGTTTATGATGTAGATGAACCTGTAACCATGTCTTTTTGAACTTTTCATGTTTCATGATTGCAATAGCATCGATAAAGTTTTAGCTTCAGGAGGGTAATCCTTTTGGCACTGAACATATATATTTGTCCAAAGTTTGATGACTAGATATATGCATATAGAAGATGTAAATGGTTTGGCATGACTATTGCTGATGAAAAACCACCAAGACTTATTGCATAAATCATAGATGTTTATAAAGCTGTTGGATGTGCAGGGCTTGTCCTGGTAAGAAGTCTCAGGGGAAAGTACCCAAGAGAATTCACAAAGCTGTGAGGGAGAAACAAAAGCGGGAGCATTTAAATGATCTTTTTCTTGACTTAGCTGATGCTCTTGGTAATCTTTACTTCTTATATATATAGGAACTTCGTGACTTTACCATTTCAGTTCATCTTACATTCATATCATCTTTCAGTAGTTTGGTTTAAATCATGGTATATATGATGGTCGCTGGTTCTTATTTAATTGAACTCTTACGCAGAACTGAATCAGCAGAACACCGGAAAGGCCTCTGTATTGTGTGAAGCTACTCGACTATTGAAGGATTTGCTTGGTCAAATCGAGTCCTTGAGAAACGAGAATGTATCCTTGTTATCTGAATCTAACTATGTAAGGCACTCAACAGATTGTTTCCCGCTTTAGTTAAATCCGTACTGGTTTCTTATCAACTGTATTTTCATCTAAACAGATGACCATCGAGAAGAGTGAGCTGCGAGAGGATACTTCTGCCCTACAAACCCAAGTCAAAACATTGCAAAGTGAGATAGAAGCGAGAGTGCTCCAGTCGAAACCTGACCTAAATGTACCACCTTCAGAAATCGATCCAGAACTGCCATCCCACTTTACTGGGAATTGTATCGCATTTCCTGCTCAAGAATTGTCTTTACAGCAAGCACCTACCGTCTTTGTCATGCCTCTCCACCCCGACCTCGAAATGTATCCCCCACCAACAGACGTCGCACACCTTGTGTCCAACACAGCCTCGAATGTGAGCAAACCACATGCTCGGTATCCAACCTCGGTGGACTCTTGGCCATTCCAACTTCTAGGCAATCAACCAGTAGCAGGCGTAGAATCTCGACAGGGTGGTAACAGTACCAGCGGGTAAAATGACCCTAGTAACATGTATTGAATCGTTGTAAAAGAAGTCAAAGTGCAATGTTCTTTACCTTTTCTTTGGGTTCATTGACAATGCCCCCTAGGCTAGTTTTGTATATTGTAATGAAGGTAGTACAAATGCACTGAGACTTGAGATTTCATAGATTAAGAAGGCTTGTAGTTAATCCTTTGCATCCATTGAACTTAGTATCAAACTATCAACCCCAAACCATTCAGCACCCTCTTTGTTATTTGGACATTTATTTCACATTTTTTCGATCTGAATTCAACGGAATTCAACGGTTGATAATCATAAAATAAATAATCTGTTATTGAGAAAAATGATTTATTATTTGAACACTTATTGATCATAAATGATCTGTGATTGAGAAAAAATATGTGTTATTTGAACAATTATTGATCTGTCTTGATCTAAATTGAACTGTTGATAATTATAAAATAAATTATCTAATTTCAAGGAAAATCATATAAGTTCTTTGAAACATACCTGTATCCTAGATTATCTTGAAAAAGAATATATTTTGTTGAGGACCAAATCGTATAGAGACACAAATACCCCTATACGCATATACAGGGGAGTGTATAAAGCTCTTGTTTATGCAAATATTGGTAGTGCGCTGTAACCACACTTGTCCTCTCATCGCTTTCTCTCTGTTCTGAACAGCACTAGTAGAAGAAGTAGCTATCTCACACGGCATTAGCTGACAAACTCAATTGAAAGAGAGAGAAAAGGAGAGATAAAGATAGAAAGATACCAAGAAACCTTTCTCCAGAAGCAAGCTTGAAGCTTCAGTTTGAGCTCCAACTACTGTGAGTACTGATCTGAGTTCCAACACACATTGACAAATCTGAGATATGGGATCTGGTGCCGGAAGTTTCCTCAAGGTTCTTCTCAAAAACTTCGACGTTCTTGCTGGGTATGTGGTCCCAAAACCTTAAAACAGTTCTTAATGTCTTCTGTTGTGTTTTTTGTTTTTATGTAATCTGATTTAGAGGTTTGTTTCTTGCAGGCCAGTGGTTAGTTTGGTGTATCCACTGTGAGTTTTTGGGTTCAAAGATTCTAGCTTTTTTATGCTCCTTTATTTTGTTTTGCATTGTTTGTGTGCTCAAGTTAAGATCTTATGCTGAGTTTGGGTTGTTACTAAAGGTATGCGTCAATTAGAGCAATAGAAACCAAGTCTCCGACAGACGATCGTCAATGGCTGACGTATTGGATTCTTTATTCTATGATTACACTCTTTGAGCTCACTTTTGCGAAAATGATCGAGTGGTAAGTTCCTTCTTTCTGTTTTGATTTTGAGATTGAATGTGAGTAGCATAAGATGATACATCAATTTTAGTCTAAGATTTGAATTTCCTTTATCTAGTTGTTGTAAGATTTTGATTATTGAGATGTTATTCCAATTATGATGTTTAGAATGAATACTGATATTGGTTTAGATTGAAAGTTCATAAAAATTAGTAGTTGAAGTTGCTAGGTTTGTTGTAGTGAGTGAGAGCTGTAAACTTTTATTGCATTTGGTTGATTGGTTCTGATGGATCTCGAGCAGTTATGTTTCACCAACAATTTGCTATGCTGTGTATTGATATAATTTTGCGGGTAGGATTATTAAAGACGATTTCTTGCAGGATCCCTATATGGTCATATGCCAAGTTGATCATGACTTGTTGGTTGGTCATCCCATACTTCAGTGGTGCCGCGTATGTCTATGAAAACTATGTCAGGCCGTTTTTCCTCAACCCTCAGACAATCAACATTTGGTATGTTCCGAGGAAGAAGGATGTCAACAGTAGGCCAGATGATGTTCTAACAGCTGCGGAGAAGTACATTGCAGAGAATGGTACCGAAGCATTTGAGAAACTCATTCACAGGGTACGTCCATTAAGATTTCTATTTATTTTTAGAGCTTGGATTGCCGCTTTACAAGAGCTAACTTGTGTGCAAATTTTCTTGTTTTGTAGTCTGATAAGTCCCAAATGAGTGGAGGATACATCTTCGATGACGATTATAAGTACTACTGAGGCTTTTTTCCAAAACATGTTTTCAATGTCATTTAGTTGCGTGGTTAGTAGAAGAGATGTTTGCTGTTATGTTTTCTATGGCTGATAGGGAGGTTTTGCTTTCTTTCGTATGTTTGTAAAGAATACTGGAGGATCCTTCTTCACTATTATGTAATTATCATGGTTTGATAATAAGCGAAATATCTTTCTATGCTTGTGCATGCTGTTACTGTGGTATATCTGGTTGCAAAGTATTCAACAGTTTTGGTAAAGCTCCTGCCAGAGAATTGTAGACCGACATGGTCAGCTAGCTTTACTTGAATAACATAACATTAACGTTCCAAGAAACTTGTTCCCAAATAAAATTGGTAACTTTTGATTTCTTCCTTCCTACTTCTACACAGACAGAGTTACGAAAGATGCTTGACCTTGGAATGGGAAACTTAAGTTAGGTGAGTAAAACAGAAGCTGTTTCTTTCAGCAGAAACTACTCGAGACTCTTGATTAATAACAAGTCATTTGTTCTCAATCCACAACCATCATGTTCGGATCACACAAAAGACAGACAAAGAAGTTCTTCAATTGACAAACACATTACTCATCATGTTTCGGCACTAGCATGTCTGTTGGTTAAACTCAATGAGCTGTTTCTGGTTCTGGTTCTGTTTCAGCTTGGCCTTCTTCAGTTTCAACTTCCGGTTCCACAGATTGGAGATACTCTTGAGCTTTGGAAAGAGCTGATTCTTTTGCATCAGCAGCATACAGTATCTTTTTTATTGCTACTGACATCTGCATAAAATATGATCACGGGCATGATAAGTTGATTTATAGAAGCCGGTAACAAAATTGTGTATAGTCCCACTATATCAGAGTAAGGAGTGTTCTGCTTCTAGTTAGTACTAGTAGAAGAGGTCAGCACAAAAAGTGAGAAGCTAGGAGATAACATGGCTTCACAAGAAAAGAATACTATAACCTATGAGTAATATGGGTCTAGAGTACTTGTCTGTCACAAGCTCACAAATGTACAACGTCCAGAAAATACAAATCTTCTTTCGTCAACCACAGAAGCACAAAGAATTTCAAAAGTAAGGAAATACTTTATAAATTAATACCAATATATTTATTAAATTGGCAGTATATGTGAACATAGAAAGAGAACCATAAGACCAATATATACTAAAAGCTTGCCGGTGATTCTTACCGGGAGACTCTCCAATTCAGTTGATTGACAAAGAATTTCAATATCCCTCAGTTTTCCAAAGTAAAAGTCTCTTTCTTTCTCCAAAAGGTCCACAGAGAGCTTCAGATCTGTTACCTGTACACGAGATGCATAAACAATATTTTAGAAATCAGCCAAATTTCTAGAGTTTGTCACACGTCTGTAATTCCATAGGGTTTATGAGTATACAAAATCCAAAGAAAAAGTAACTATATATTCATTAACTGGTGTGGCGAACTATTTAGACATTGGCCTCATAATGGTACCTCCTTGGTCAAAGCTTGAACCTCTGCTGAAGAATTAGCACCACCTGCCACTGGAAAAGTCTTCCCTTGCTTTGGGCCTAAAGAAGTATGCATCAAACAAGCACTCAAAGGTGTTAAAAGTTAAATAGATGCAGTAGAAACATAAATCGTTCTATCTTTTTGGAGTGGGATCTGACCAGTTGTCTTGCTAACACCAATTGAGTCTCCTGAATTGTTGGCTTGCAGTGACTTTGACATCTTTTGAAAGCCCTTGGGATACCGTTCCTTACCACCCTTGCACCTTCGCTCCACAGGATTATAATTCCTACCAGGAAAAAGAAAAGTGTAAAGCAGTTTGATACTAACATGCATTCATTGAAACGAGAAAGGAAATGCGGGAGATGATCATACTCATTCATAATGCCACCATTGATAGAATCACAGTAGCGTTTCAGCCATTGTAAGAACTCCAAGTTGTCCAAAGGCCGGCCTTTGACAAGCCTGTTGACTTCCAGAGGCTGCTCAAGAAATGACAAAGCAAAGAGAACGAAATCAATAGGAATCTTGAGCAAAAGACTTCACCAATCCAGTTTTCAACGTACAAAGATGAAGACTCTCCCAATATTGCAGACTATCCAAGTCATGGAAGACCAGCATTCTCAAGTAAACACAAAATTGACTAGAGTGAAGGAATAATAACTCAAGTCTAATCACATTCACTTGATAGAAAGAACATATGTATATATTGCCTCGTTTCTAAATCAATTAGTCTTGAACATTGATCTACTTGAGACCAAAAATCTAGTAAATCTAAATCTGAAGAATTACCTTCTCAATTTTCAGCTTGTTGAACACTTCCTGTAAAATCTTGTAGTTCTGGATCATATCATACTCTGTCTTCGCATCAAAATTGACCTACAATAAGCAAAATAGAAGACGCGTCAAACAATGGGTAATGAAAAAGAAACTGCAGCCACTCTAGCAGTAAAAATCTAATGTGATGAGGGCATTGAAGAAATAAATGAATACAAAGACACACTGATACCTTGTGCATTGGAACAACTCCTGGATAGGTCATATCCATCATTTGACATTGCACAGCACCAGATGCAGCCTAGCCACATCAGATCACATAAATTCAGAATTAGTATCTTCTTCATGGTTAGACATAAACATTACAAGATGAACATATCATGATATGACTGACCCAAATCCCAAGTATGAATTATTGTACAATATCTAACAGATGCCTAACTTCTAGTATCTCCATTCAAGCATCATGCATTTCGTTTTCAAATGTAAAGCTACCTTTTACATCCCAACATCTCTGACCTTAGTTCACACATCAAACTCTTAATACAGTTTAAATAAGAGCCCACATTGCAGTGACCTAATTAGTCAGGGTATACCCACAAACATTTGATCAAATGGGTCGGCGAAAATGCACTAAAAGATTCAACATTTACATCACAACTAGTCAAGAGATATCAAATATGGCAAAGCATTCATATTTCCAGCAAAAACGAACATTTGAACTCAAAATTGAGAAAAGCACACAACTTTAATGCATCACAAGCAGAATTTTCCAAGCTTTCTAACATTGGCAGCCAATCGATAATAGCAAAATGTAGAAACATAGAAACCCAACAAGAAACTAGCTAAACAATGCTCAAACAAAGAAACCCAGAATCAAGATCTTTTCTTTTTGCTAAGAAAAAGAGATAGAGAGAGAACCTCTTCGATACGAGAGAGATTGAGCTGAAGACGATTGTTGATCCAAGTCAAAATCTCATTCCTTCCAACAAAGTAAGCACTGTCCATAATTCCAATATTGGAAGCCATTTTTCCCAACTCTCACAACTCACAACCTTTCTGAGAAGCAATGCAAAATGCCAAAATGGGTACTTGGTATTAACAAAGAACAAGGATTAGGGTGGGTTTTGTTTTCAATAAAGAAAAAATGAAAATGAGCTGAAACTAAATTTGTTTTTTGTATTTTGAACCCAAAAAAATATATAAGGTAAAAAGAGATTTGAATGGCGAGCAAATTAAAGAGAATAAGAAACTGAAAATGGAATTGAAGGAAAGGCTGACACCCTAAAATGAGGGGTTTGATATTTTCGCAATCTATACGTTTCCTAACTGCATTTGTCAATAGGAAGAAGATGAAGAAGAAGAAGAAGAAGCAGAAAGGCTTTCGTTTTTCTTATTGTGCAAAATTTATTTTCATTATCTTCTCTTATTCTATTCAATTTTTTAAGTGGAATGCCAAGCAGGATCGGTACCGACCTTTTTTCACATGCATCATCACTGTTAGTGAGTGAGGGACGGAATTTTTGTTTAGGGATTACTTTGGCTAATAGTAGAGGTTTGTATCAAATAACTTGAGATGTTCTTTTATGAAAAAAAAAAATTGAGAGTTTTTTGCGTTTGTTATTTAAATTATGTTTCAAAAATAACCGTTACCAATTTTTGTTAAACTTGTGTTCAGTGAGTTATCTGTGCATTTATTTTTGTATTTTGTTTTCACTGCCTATAATGTAGCTCTTTATTCTTTACATGGAGTGGTTGAATGTTTTACCATGTGTCATTGACTGTCACCAATTTTAGTGCTTGGTTTGATTTAGAACATAAATACTTATACAAAGTCCTTGTCAACAATTGAAGGCCTGCAGCAGATTTGAGACGGCCAAGGACTAAAATAGTGAACCCCTCAAATTATACATCTTTTATTGAACCATACATGTGTCTCCTTATGAAACTAAACGCAGACATGAAATCAAACCAATCAAATGTCTTCAATGCAATATTTGGTGGTGGCATCATCCCTCATATACCTCTGTCGGTTCCTATTTTTTTTCCTTTTAAAATATCAATAACGATGAATCTGGGCTACATAGGACCAAAATTACAATTGGGCAACATGATGGGCCGATCCACGAAGCAATGGGTTGCCCAGCAAAAGGGTTTAGGGATGTTTGAACATTATCTCCAAGACTCCAACCATATTTCCTTCACAATGCCAATTTCCAAAGTCACTCTACTGCACAGGTGAATTGAGACTTGAGAGTAATATCAAGGTGGTGTCATCGCACTACGGCGGCAGCTGGTTACATAGGGGGGCTCTTGGTTTTGCACAAACCTCTTTTTTGTCTCGGGTTTTGTACTTGGTCTATGAATTAGTGATTAAAACATCTTATTGCTTACTAGAAAATTTGTATTGCGTAAAGTCTCAAGGATTCAAGATTAGATTATGGTTCTCACCTAATATCTTGCTTTGGTATATATAGACGTGGTCCTCCTTTCTAATCTTATATTCCTTTCATTTCTTTGATTCATTTCCCTAAAGTCTTCCTCTACCTTCATCAAACCTGCAAAGAAAAACCAGACATGAACTCCATCAATGTCTTCAAAGGCTATGACAAAGTGAACCCAGAACAACAACACCATCTAGAACTCCAAGCTCAAATCCAATACCAGAAGTCCACTCAACCCAAAAGCCCCATCATCTCCACCATCATCATCTCAGCCACGATCGGCTTGACCTTCGTCCTCGGCCTCATGCTCATCTCTCTCATCACCACCACCACAACCGAGTCGTCGTCGTTGTCGTCTCCACCTCTCTCCAACTCGGCCGAGTCAACCATCAGAACTATCTGCAACATGACTCGGTACCCTGACACATGTTTCAACTCAATCTCATCTCTCAACACATCTCCCAAACCAGACCCACAAACCATCCTCAAGCTCTCTTTAAACGTCTCCATCTCCGAGCTTACTAACATGTCTTCGTTTCTGACGAGTCTCGACTCCGACGCGGCGGTGCGTGACTGCAGGGAACAGGTGGAGGAGGCGCTGAGTCAGCTGCGTGACTCGGTGGAGACCATAAAAAAGGTTGAGGCTTTGAGTGAGGATGACAAGGTCGTCAAGGACATACAGACGTGGGTGAGTAGTGCGGTGACGGATCAAGAGACGTGCTTGGATGGTTTGGAGGAGATGGGGTCGGTGGGTATGGAACAAGTGAAGTTGAAGATGCAGAGGTCAATGGAGTTCACTAGTAATAGCTTGGCCATTTTGGCGAATTGGAAGGCCATTCTTGACAAGTTTAATCGATGATTTTCAAGTGCTGAAAATCTGATTGTTGTGTAAATTTGTTTGTTGGAGTTATAGACTTCTTTGCAATGTTTGCAACTTTAATTTGCATTGTGAATTGAAAACTTGAAAGAGGTTTGTAAAATAGTGCGATTGAATGATTGATCACTACGATATTTTCGTGGTTATAAAGCATTTGTCTTGTTCTTTTTTTTTGATAAGCATTTGTGTTGTTCTTGAGCAACAAAGTTTTGTGCCATGACTGACGTTTGGAAATGAAAATACCAACTCAAGAAATTGTCTTAAAGTATAGTAATTATTAACGATGACAAAAAGAGTGAAAATAATATTATATTAGTTGCCCGAGTTCTAACAATTTTAAATCTTTTAAGGAACTTATAATACGACTTTCGATCTCAAATTAATTATCTAAAATCCAACGAAGTTAATCCAAGTACTAACAAGATATTAGCACTCTGGACCTTGATAACATGGAGAATATTTTCCAAAAAAAGCAACTCGCGTTTTTAGCTCTCGTGATTTTTCGAAGAAGGCCGAGTCAACCAAGAACGGATGACTCACTGAAAGGTCCAAAGTTTCCATACACAGTCATGTTTAGTCACAACAACATTTAATTCATAGACCCAACCCAACAAACTCCACAACGTATGACACGAACTATATGGGCTCAATGCTGAAAAATAAAGTGATTTCACGTTCATACGGATATGCCAATCGCTTGGATACATATCAAGAAATAAATCAAGCTAGTTGAGTTGGAGTTACGAGCTAAAATCAAATTATCAAAAAGATGCGGAATTATTTATTATATTTTACTATATAACAAACTTGAGTCTATTGTACAAAAGTATTGTTTCTTGCACTGATTTTATTGTTCTTAAGCGAGTGGCATTGCCGTCACTGCAGTAAAAATATGGAAGAAAACCCTATTGATCGACTCTTCATTCTCATATTTTTGATCTTGTGTTTCATTCAACTTTAAAGCTGTGGACAACATAAGGTAGGTTGAGTTCCACCTTGTAGGAATATCTAAAATGTAAATTTTCTTGCACTCAACATTTTCCTTCTCCATACAAGATTTAAACACATCAGTCCTAACACTAGAGCTTCTCACATCCTCACTGTATTTCTTATACTAGCCACTGCTTTATCCATCAAGGAAAGTCCATACATCACAATCAAGTTAATGATATGAGCAAGACACCTAATGTGTATGTACTGCCCTTCATACCTAGGTGAATTATCCCATTGATTCATTTTCTTCCTAAGATACTCAATAACTTTCTCATGAGCATAAGCATTATCCACTGACATTGTCAACACCCTCTCTATCTCCCAATCAACCAAAGACTACTCTAAAATCCTACCTATGGTTGTTCCCTGATGATTCTTAATCAAACTGAAATTTAGAATCTTCGTATGTATTGTCCAAGCAGGATCAATAAAATGGGCAGTAATGACCATATAGTTCATGTTTTGACAACTGATCTAAGTATCAGCTGTCAAACAAATGATATGATTCTTTAATTTTAACTTTTTCTTTTTCTTCTTCTCATTATACATTCTAAGAAAATTCTTGCAAATAACTTTCCTACATGGCACCTCAAACTTAGGAATAGCATAGCTACATAAATACTTAAACCCATGCCTATTTATGAAACTGAAAGAAAGTTCATCTACCACAATCATTATAGTAGCATCATCTATGCAACCTTGTCGTGACAATTCCCTTCCCAATTCACCATCAATAGTAAACACAGTTTGATTATCTTCCTCATCTTCTTTACTACCAGCATATTTCTTATTAGTGTTATTTTATGTGTTTCCTCATAGTACTAGTACCATTATGAGTTGCATCACATGCAAGAGTGGTAAAGCAATGCTTACATTTTTCTCTTGATGTAAATACAACTTCCTTTGCAGCTTCATCGACTATCTCGAGCAATAGCTCCTTGTACTTGTCGAAATGATCCCACATCCACAAACGCTTCTCATTGTCCATGGGCTTTGTAGTAGTCATCGAGTCCATCTTCCTCTTTGTTGTAGGCTTTGCAACATTATTTCCCTTCTTTTTTGCTCTAGGCTTCAAGATAGGAGCCTCAACTTCATCAACATCATCCATCAACATTGATATTGTTGGAATCTGAATGCCCAAAAGTATCAGAACCCATGGATGAACAAATTGGGAATTAAGGGTTTTAGTTTAGGGAAAGGAAAATTCAGGGGTTTCAGAAATCAATTTGGAGTTCAGGGTGGAGGATGTTTAGTGAGAGGAATGAAGACATAGTTATTTGAGGAAATTAACTTCAAATCCTAGGCTTCCATATAGTTCTTACAAAGAGATACAGAAAACTAAGATGAGGGTTCAGATCGAAAATGTGAGAGAGAATGAGAGGCAAATGAAAATAGGGTTTAATTTCTCTATTAAACACAAGATATATATATATATATATGTGTGTGTGTGTGTGTGTGTTAATCCAGTGTACTCAATCTTACGTAAGCTTGAATATTAGCCAATAATATAGTGATACTTGAACAACTACATAAAAAATCAGTTATACTCGATTTTGGGTGATTTGCATTTACATGGACTGAACTGAACCAGTTGAATTTATTTCGGTTTGGTTTAACAAAAAACAGTGCAATCTCAAGTAAAAAAATGCCGAACCAGACCGAATAGTCCGGTTCTGCGATTTTTCGGTTAATAAATCCCATGCCTATTTTGGAAGATTACATGAAGAAAAACATAATATGTAGACAAGAAGATCGATTGATTATGCACTCATGAAAACACACAAATCACCTAAGACAGATGGTTTTAGGTGGCCACCAGCCAGGCTAGATATATAAGAGGAGAAAATAGAAATCTTCAAGAAATTGACTAGGTTTTTAGAGAAAACAATCGCTCTCTAAAATATTAGAATTCATAACTATTAATATATTCAAACGATTATTAAAAACAAAAATCACAATCACAATCTTTATTTAAATATTTTTCATGAGAAATTAAGTTGGAAGTACACTATATAATAAATAAAATTGTTAAATAAATTTTTCATCACACACTCTTACGATAACATAATTTTTAATAACTAAGATATTTAAAAGTTTATTGAAAAATGAAACACAAATCAAAAACTGAATTTTACGTTGGTAATACAATGAGTGTATGAAAATCACTACATTTTTTTTCTTCATGTAAACATCAGATTTGCAGGGGCACATATAGGCCTGGGCACGGATCGGGTTGGCCCAAAAAAATATGAACCCGAATCGAATACCAAACATATCAGAACAAATCGGGTTGTGCTACTTAAAGCTTTAACCCGTTTAGAATCTGACCTAAACAGTTTCAGATTGGGTTCTTCTTTTTTAACCTTATTTTGCAGAGGCTTTTCATGATAAATAAATCATAGAGAAAACATGAATTTTGAATAATAATAATAATAATAATAATAAAGTAAAACAACTTATGATATGGGAAATTAGGTTTTTGATTTGAGGATTAATTTAAGGATTAAATATTTCTATGGTTTCACGATATATGATTTTGATAGAGTGGTAAGGCGTTGAATTTCGATTTTATCAAATGTGAATTTTGGGGAATAAAATGAAGTTTTGATAATCAAGCTCGTCATTGCTGAGAAAGAGTGAGGTTGTTGGCTTTGACTGTGTAAGAGAGTGAAAGGAGGTAGGTTGTTTTAGCTTTAGTTCATATATATACTTCAGTTTTAAGATCAGATGCAACATAAATTATGTCAAGATATTTTGTAAACATCCACTAATACATAGATATGTGGCATTTCAATAGTTGAACGATTTCTATCTGGTTTTCATTTTTAAAATAATACAACCCGCGCATAAAACTATTGTGATATAAACGGATCGGGTTCTTACTTAAACTCATATTTCTCTCTTAAACCCGAACTGATCCGCCCATTTTTGGTTCGGATATGCGGGTTCCGGGTTCAAATGCCCAGGCCTAGGCACATATTTAAAAAATTGTTTCAGGTTTAATAATCACATGTTCGACCATTAATTATTAAATGTGACGGCTGCAGACAGAGGATTAAATATTAAACGAGCACCTTCAAACTTTTAGTCAACTCGAAAGCACCCCTCCACTGATTGCCAACTGGAGCTTTAATAAAGGTAGACTTTACAAATTAATGAGAACGTGACAAAAGATAGTGAGTTGCGGGGAGTTGATGTGTATGCGGATGCAGAATTTAGGTTTTTTTAATTCTGGTGTCTCTCATGTAGCTTCTTCATCTCTTTTAGTTGCAACCTCTGTTGTTGAAGCTCCTCCTTTTCTTATGGAGAGAGAGATTCACCGTCAACTAGTTGGTCCATTATTAGCACCAACTCCTCTGTGGCTACCTTAAGTTCTTCATTGCAATTTGGACATGGCTTGTAGCTAGATTGACCATGTTCAATGATTTTCTCTATTTTAAAAATAGTAATTATATGAGAGGTAAAAGCTCACAAGCTGTAAATATTGCAAAAGAAGAGAGTTTAGATTTTATGCGTATACTCTGATGCCCCTAAAACAACAAGGGACTACTATTCCTAGTTGAGATGACATTATTTTTTACCTAACTAACTAACTTTAGGAAATTGACAACTCAAGGGTATACTTCCCGCTTACTTTCCACCCTAAACCAGTAAACCCTAAACGAAGACCAGAATGTGGAGAAACAAAGTAAATCGTTAGAAAGCATAACAAAGATGGATCATAAACGAACAAAAAGGACATCAATAGGCAAGGAACTAACCTCAATTGATTGCAAAGTTTGGAGAAGAAGTTGACCACGAACGTCATAACAGAGAGAGATAGAGGGAGAATTAAGACCACAGAGAAGAGAGAGCTGGAGCGAGATCCAGATCCAGATCCATATCGGAGGTCACAGAGGAGTTGAGAGGCTGAGATTGAAACACACGGTCAAAAATATGAGAATGAAAAGTTGATCAATAAGGTTTTTTTATCCTTTTTTTACTACAGTGACGAAAATTTCCTCCTCTTAGGAATAGTAAATCAGTGCAAATAACAATATTTTTGTACAGTAGACTCAGGTTTGTTATATAGTAAAAATAAATAAATAATTCCGCATCTTTTGACAATATGATTTTAGCTCATAACTCCAACTCAAATTGCTCGAAATTTCTTAACATGTATCCAAGCGATTGGCATATCCGTATGAACATACAATCACTGTAATTTTTAGCATTGCACCCATAGTACGTACTATACTTTGTGGAGTCTATTCGGTTGAGTCTATGGATTAATGTCGTGGTGACTAAACATGAATTGTGTAGGAAAACTTGGCCCTTTCAGTGAATGGTTGACTCGGTCTTCTTTGAAAAATCACAAGAGCTAAAATCGTGAGTCATTTTTTTGGAAAATATTCTCCATGTTATCAAGGACAAGGGTGCTAATAATTTGTTAATACTTTAATTAACCTCGTTGAGTTTTAGATAATTAATTTGAGATTGATTGATTGTCTTATTATAAGTTTCTTGAAGTTTTAAAGATTAATTGTTGGAACTCGAACAACTAATATAATATTATTTTCACTCTTTTAGTCATTGTTAATAATTATCATACTGAGACAATTTCTTGAGTTGGCAAGTGTCATTAATAGGGCTGGTCTTGGCCACGTCTTTGCTGTGTGTTTTGTTGTCGGACAAGAACTATTTCGTCTTGGTAGTTCGCAGGTTATGGGGTCGGAGTTTTCTTTAGTTCTTATTGGTTTCTCTTAGTGGCGATGAACAACGTAGTGGTGGTTTGGGAAGTGCGTAGTGGAATGGTTGGCTGCTAGATCTGTTGGCTTTGGTTGTGCTAAGGTTGAGAAGTCGAGTGGGGGACGGTCTAGGGTGGTGCTTTGATCGGTGGTTCAGTGTTATTTGGAGGACAAGCTGTGATGATGGCACTAGCAGGAGGGTAACGAGTGAGTTGGTCAACGTTTTATGTTGTTTTGCGTTGTTTCAGATGAGGCTATGACAACGGATTGTGGTGGTAGCTGTTGTGATTCTTGGGTGCGGCGGTGTTTCTCTGGTTGTTGTGAGAGATGAGCTTGGGCCAGAGTTTATTTGGGCTTAATTCTTGTGGTCAGTATTTTTTAAGGGTTGTCTAGGTTTTTAGTTTTTCTAATTACGTTTATATCCTATTATTTTAGGATTTAGTCTCGGTTTTGTTTGATGTCTCTGCTTATTTGTGTCTTTTTTGGACTACGTAATTCATGGGGATGACATACCCACCACAATTGAGTGCTCCGGGATATGTTCATCCTTTTTTAAGCGTCTTTCGTTTGTCTTTGAAAGATGTAAGTAAGCTCGACTATGTTTGAGCTTAGCATTTTTAAAGAGTAGTATTTGCTATGATTAGTTTATTTTTCTCTTGAATAGTGTTAATGTTGTTCGTCAATTGTGTATGTACTATTCAGGCCAGGAAGGTTTCAATGAATTCTTCTTTTAGTCGGAAAAAAAAAATTCTTATGAATAATACTTGGTCTAAACATAGTTTGGACACCATCATCCAAACAAGTCATGTTTATACAATTTTTAGCTTGTTATTTTATAATCGACACCACTTAGCATATAATTTACCTCGTAAGGATCATGCATGCAAAAATTTGAATAAATCGGATATTATTTGCTCATTACATTATGCAAAACAAATAAACAGTTGTTAATGTAATGTTAAAATTTACAATAGCTTTTCATTTACTTAATGAAATTAGATACCCAAATAATTTTTATTTTAATTCATTTTTTTGTGAGTTGATCTTCAATTCATGCTCTATAAGATAAGTGCTCTCGATTATAAAATACCAAACTAAAAATTGTATAAATGAAAATTGTTTGGACCCAAGTTATTTCCATTTCATATGTATTTTGAGGTTGATGTTATGATTTATGGACTTTTACAACCAAGAACAGCTAACCTAAAATTAGGCCAGCAAACCCTCTAAATGCCAAGATGAGCAACTTCCAATAAAAAGAATCCAATGCATATCCCAACAATAAAAGAAGTATCAATCAGCTTAGAAATGTATGCCGTTTGCATAACATCTTGTGTCTTGTATAGTATCAGAGAGAAGAAGTCTGTATATAGGGAAAATGAGTGAGTGCTTGTAAGAAGTAGAAGAGAAGATGAAATCTCTTGCCTTGCCTTCCTTTGTAAAATTTCTCGATCAATAAAATCTTTCAAGTTCTTCAATTCTTTGTTCTCCAATCTCTACTACTACTATTATCTTATCTTGATCATCAACACACATTTATCATATCCATATCACCCACTTGTTCATAGAAACCACCTTGCATGTTTAAATCTTCATCATCAATCACCAATCTTTGTTCATAATCCAACATCACCTTCATCATAAACTACATCAAGTATCCAGAGCTATTCATATTTGTAGTTGTTCATCATCCATGCATGTTGAATACTAGTCCATATCAATAGAAGTTTGTCATATCAATAGTAGTCCTTCTTCAGTAGTGGTCCATACTAGTAGCAGTCCATCTTCGGTAGTGGTGCATGTCAACTAGTAATTGTCTATAATCGTAGTTGTTCATCCTCAAAGCAATATCATCACAACACACTTGCATCTCTAGGAGTTGTTCATACTTTACATATCCATCAGCAGTTCTTGCCTTGCATATCCAATAACGGTTCATACCTGACATCTTCAGTAGCGTTGCATATCCAGTAGCGGTTCATACTTTTGTAGCTGATCACTTTCAGAGCCTAGCTTGAAGATTGCACAACCATCTGTGCTAGCACACTACGGTAGGTATTCTCACATTTTAATTTTATGGTTACTTTAGACGACTTCTTGTCCAAAACATGGAAAACTGGAATAATTATATGATTATATAGCTAAATTGACAATCATATTTTATTTGACAACTTTCAGTTATAATTGTATGCATGTCAAAATATTAGTTAGAAATTAAGCCAGGGGACCTCTGAGTATAAAAACCTTTGTTTCTGTTTTTTGTAGCTCTTGAGTTGGTTTTACTTGCAATTTTAAATTTTTGACCAATGTTCAAAATCGAGTTTTTAATGATTATTTTGGCCTTAGAAGTATAACCGAACTCACGTTTTCAAAATTAGTATCAGAGTCTAGTTTGACTTTATAATTGTATAGTTATTGCAATAAAGTACCTTAAGGACATAAGTCATAAACACAATCAATGAGAAAAATGGTAATTTGTTATTTTATGTGCAAACCTTTATTGCATGTGCCTTGTTTGATCATTAAAAAATAAAACAAAAATGTGCATCTTTGTTTTTAAATTTGTATGATAAATTATGTTAATTTAGAAATAACTAAGCATCAAAAATGAAAAATCACTTTGGATCAAAATAATTTAATTTTTATTTTTCGCAAAAATATCACAAGCATCTTTTACATAATGAATAATTTCCTATTATGAATAATATCGTTGATCTTATAATTAGTCGAGCTGAACATATAAAGTTTGAGAAAAATAATTATAATACTACTACAATATATTTTAGAGTATTTTCAAAAAAATTCCTCACAA
This sequence comes from Geum urbanum, assembly GCA_946800695.1. Classification (NCBI taxonomy): domain Eukaryota; kingdom Viridiplantae; phylum Streptophyta; class Magnoliopsida; order Rosales; family Rosaceae; genus Geum; species Geum urbanum. Next base: position 46,305,266 of record OX327013.1, read on the forward strand.
ATATTATCAGACAAAAATTTGAGTTTTAGAGTCTTTTCTGTCCAAAAATGTCCGAAAATGTAAAATTTCTTTCAAGATGTCTGTCAATCCCCTGTAATTTATGAAGATCGATACACAACTGTGGTGATGCAGCCGAGTTTGGGGTCGAGGCCATCGAGAGGGAGCTGTTTCTCTGGTGCCTTGGTGGACTTATAGATGTAGGTAAGCCGAGTCTGTTGGGTCGCTTGGGCTGGTAGGTTTTGGTTGGGTTGCCTTTGCTAGGCCTGTGTTGAGTCTTTTCGATTGGTGAGCACACGAGCCTTAAGTTGAAAATTGGTAACCATTATATATATATATATAAATTATTTTTAAATGCGGACGTCTGAGGGTGTGAATGGTAATGATTTGATTATTTTGATCATCTCAAATTTGATTTCAACGATTTAAATTGTTGATGTTATAGATATTCATGTAAGGATAGACCTACAAAATTTTAGCCAATTTGGTAATCGTTTGGTCATCCAAAATGGTGAAACATTATGAAAAAATTAATAATGAGTGTCGGATAAATGCTGATAATACATAAATGGCGAATCAAATTGCCAAACGATTTTCGATTATACTCAAATTTTGTAAATGACTCAGTTGAAGTATTATTTATAACATAAGTGGTCTTGATTTTTAATATTTAATGTCTAAGTAAGATAAAATGAAAGCATATTTTAACTGAAATTGACTGTATAAACTATTTTCTATTGGCTGGATTAATTTTTGGGTTCAATTTGAGATCTTAGTGGAACTAGCTCTGACTCGGGGTTTTCACGATACTCCACGTACCCCTGATACAAATAAATTAAAGGATCATATTCTTGCGGAAATACGTATATTATCAATCTCCGTGTGTGGATCATTTTCTACTAGTGTCGATTTTGTGATCGTGCTGCTGCTTTTCATTAATTCGGTGTTGGTTGCTCTGGAGCGACTTTTCTCTTCTTGTTTATATATAGAGAAATAATGTAACAGAAACACAATTAAGTAGCTAGACAAATTGGTTGCTTTCATTATAAATTTTCTTGTCTTATTTGGTTTATGGTTGGTATCGATCATCATCACAGAGTGATTGTGATACTATCCATACTAAAAAAATCTAAGAAAAATTCTTGTGGTCAGTACTGAGTAGCTATAGCTACACAATATTATTAAAAGGGACACAAAATTAATACATATACTTGGCTAGCTATCATTTCATAAGAAATTAATATAGAGAGTCATGCATCTCAGATAATTAAAGGGTACAAGCAAAGGGAAATTTAGAAAATAAAATGACATAATCCTCTCTCATTCTAACATATACGTAGCTAGCTAGTTTATATATATATATATATATATCTCGATCATTGGTTGGAGTACAAACAACCAAAATTAACTCATATTAAAAATTAATAAGATATAACATAAGCTAAATAGGGGAGAGAGAGAGAGAGAGAGCGCTTCATTATTAATTTATGTTGGAGAGGAGTCTGGTCACAAGCTCTTCATCAACCCCAGCCATGTCTGCAGAATCACGCAATAGTTGAGATACTCTGCGGCTTAGGTCTCCCACCTCCTTATGCAGCCTCTTGATGTATGAACAGGTTTCTTCCAAAATAGCTGTTGCTGATACCTGCGCATGTATATATATGTGTGTGTGTGTGTATAAAACCATCACATATATTAACATCCATAGGAGGATTAGTCATCAAGTAATATGATAGACAATGCATGAGAGTAAATTATATACCGATGTGTTTCTTCTGGGGTTGAGTTGAGGTAGTAGAGCTTGTAGCCTTGAGGCGAGCTCCCTAATCTCATCCTCTGTGGGTTGTGAAGCTCCTGTTCCACGAGTTGACATGGCTAGCTAGCTTAGCTTAGCTGAAACTGAAAGCAGTATAGTTACTTATCACTTTGTTTTGTTTAGCTTGATAGCTTCTAGCCTTGTTGCAAACAAATGGCTGAGGGGGAAGTTGAAAGTTGGAGGCAAGCACTGCTTAAAAAGAGAGTGGAAACTGAGGCCGGAACATAAGTAGTTAGAAAAGGACAGAAACAATATTAATATGTAATTGAGGACCCGTTGTACAACAAGGGTCCCCTCTTTCTTATACCATAAAATGTGTAGAGTTCCATTCCTTGCTAATGAAATTTCATCAAAGTAGCCAAACACCTTTTAAATGGTTCTAATTAGGGAATCAGACCTGCCCTCATTTGGACACGTGGTTGATTTAGGTTGCTAAATTGCTAATCATTGTTTACTAATAGCAACAGGATGTTACATGCTACCAAAAAGATACTTCTGTCTAATTAATTGACACTAATATTTCACCAATAAGTTTCCTTTGTTAATTCGATGCATGCATTGCCCCTAGCCTCTTGTATCCTGATGGATTCTCTGTGTTTTTTGTTTTTTCCCTTATTTTCTCTATGGATTTGTTCCTGCATCTCCTTCTTACTCTACCATAAACCTTGTTCGTTTTTGGCTCAATTTGAGTGTGAATATATGGCCCCTGATAATGATCACATGAGATTGATCGTTCGATCGAATAGGTTAGACATCGAAACAATGATTTTCCAAATATCCAAATAATGTCTTGTTTTGTCCCAAGACAAGCAAAGGGATTGAATTAGAGTGATTCGACTACACTTACGTAGAACGCGGAGTTAGATTAACCTCGATCAAGTAAAGCATTTACATTGCTAGTTGAGTTGGTAAGCGAATCTAATCAAGTATGAAATCTTCAAATCTGGATTTGAATTTGACAATGTTGATCGTAAGCTAAATCGCACTATTCTTGGTGAACACATAGATGGAACTAGGGTCCTAACATATTTTCAGGCACAAATTAATCTGTCGCCTATTTTTTTTTGAAGATTCTGTGTGATCTCGATAAACGATAACAACCTAAACTATTGAATTACTACAAGTAAATGATTGATACAATCCAAGTCTCCAATCTCAATCGCTGATGCACAGGACTTCTGTCTTTTAACCTATGAACGATCACATCATGATGTACAACATATCACGCTCTAGCTCATTTTTTAATAAATTTAGATGAAGCTGTCATTTCAATCAGCAGATCAAGGCTCATGTCACTTGAACACTAGGGTATGCAGCTCCTCCGAAAATGCAAATGGTCGATTATCTCATCATTAGTACGTGGAAGAAATTAAGTAGTCGAATTCAGTCAAGTTGTGACACTAAGGCGAGTCTCCCTTCGCCGCCGTAGGTCTAGTATCAATCGGAAAAGGATATAGTGATCGAGTCTCGTCTAACCAAATCGCGTTTCTCATCTAAATGATCCGATTCAGTACCAGGAAATGAGATAGGGGCGGTACATATATACGGTGTCTGGTTTTGGAGAGATGTGATCGATGTGAATATTGAAATGGATACCGAGACAATAAAGTGAGCATCAGAAGAGAGAGCTTGATGTGACAAAGCAGAGACAATTTGGTGAGTGATGACTAAACTATATAGACAAGGCTCCATCTGAGGCTGTGAGGAATTGTTCGGGGAAAAAAAATGCCAATAAAATTTAGGGTTTCTTTTGGCCTCATTTACCTACCAACCTAGCTTTCAATTTTGGCCCCTAAATTTCCGGTGCCCTAACTCAGTAGTACACTGTGTGCTCTCCATGTAGCTGCAGCGTTTCAATTGGACAATACATAATCCTAGCTATAGCTAGGACGTACACTGTCACGAAACTGTGATATTAACAATTCTTACTGATAACTTTTCTCCAGTGTCTCAGTACTGGGTACTGACTAGCTCTATTCTCTTTCTCTCTGGACCCCCAATGCTCTCAGTCTTCGTCGTCTCTTCCTCTCCACAGTGCAGTTTGCTCGCAGTGATCGATCCTGCGTTAGATAGAGTAGGGCTAGCTAACCCTGCATGTCTAATCATCTCAACGTACGTATCCTGCACTAGCTCAACCAGAACATACATGCAGTATACTGTATACGCACAGTAGAATCTTATGTCCTCTAATTCAACAATCCAGAGCAGGATTCCTTCAGCAAGAAAGTTGTTTTTAGCTTCTTAGAGTTTAAGCCGTTTAGGGTACGTATATAATTACTGTTACAGTCTGAGGTTTTGTACGTAGTTCAATATTTTTACCTTATTTTCATCAAATTAACCCGACAATGATCGAGTTCGGTTTCTTTGTCTGATACTATTCATGAAACTGTACCAATGCATGATCAGTAGCTGGATATTTAATTTTCCAGCAGCAATAATATATCAGTGCTTAACAGAAACGTGGTCCATGCATGCACTGTGTGCACTCCAGGATCGAACAGTAGGCTTTGATATGCTTCTGGGTCGATGATCTCGACTGATGAAACCTGTTACCACTCTAATAATAGACACGTTCAATAATTCTTAGCTTACACAGATCAGTGAGATAACCATAGACAGCTTGATGAAGATCTTTATATATACATGACCGGAGTACGTCTCTTCTTCCGGGACGAACGATCGCGTTTGCATGGAAAACACATGCATATATCGACGTTTCTTAAGCTTGTGATAATTAGAAATGTCTAAGATAAACTAAACCGGATCGAGATATAGATTGGTAAGATTGGTGCACAAGAAGTGAAGTTGATGCCACAAGACAACCTATGACAAGTAAAAAACAAACCAGTCGAGGGTTCAATCGATCGATTATGACTGACATGGTCCTTGTTAAAACTTTAATCGTTGCAACTTTTAACAGTGTACGATAACTTGTTCATTTGTTTTGTCACTCTTTTTCATCAGTGTCAGTGAAAGATGCCAACGAACAGTAGTTCTCCTTGACCTAGCTAGCTTTGCTTCCATCAGCATGGTACAAGCTAGATTCGAAATTTCGTCCCATGCATGCGAGTCATGTCATGTCACCGAGTTACCTTCAATTCCAAGTTTACTCATAATACAACATTGATCCACATCTAGTGCACTCTCATTGTGTCCACTATTTGGGGGTTAGTTTTTCTGTAAGCAATATCAACCTTTTACTACCCGATCCTTTGGCTGATTTTCATTTTACTGGTCGTCCCAAGCAGATGTCGGTGGCAGGGCTGAGATATCTGGATCTGGATCCGGATCCGAGTCCTGGCGATGTGAACGCCCATAGATGGAGGCGACTTTGGCTTGTCTTCGCCGGGGAAGAGAGAAACAGAGAGGCAAATCCCATGACGCCTTCAAAATATGACGATAATTGCTTAACATGGTATTGATACTTAATCAGGTTGTGATAGTATTAGATTGTGACTGTGAGATATCAGGTGACCCTTGCTACCCTTACTCTTCATCAATACTTAAAATTGGGAACACAATTCACAAAAATTTGATAAATGCTGTACTAAACAAAATAGATTTCTCAATCTGCAACTACAAGCAAGTGAAGTTTGTTGTTTCCAAGTATCGCACAAATTCTCTCTTAATGTTCGTTTTTGGTAGAATAAATCGGTCTGTCCAAGAGGGTTCCAAGTCATCTACAATACAAAACACTTGGCTGCCCGCCCCTCAACTCGTAAAACCTCTACTCTTCACAATCTTTTCTGCTTCCGCCACACTCAATCGATTAATTTCGTTCTCCTTCATCCATCCCTCTCCTGCCAAACTATTTTGAAGTTGCTCTACTCCCATTCTCAACAGCTTTAAGCCCTCACTTACTTTGGGAAAAAGAACCTCAGATCTCATACACCAACCCCTGAATGCCCCATATAAACCCTGGACATCACTACCAAATCTCTCGACTCCTCCACCATGAAACTTAACATTATTCATTAGAATACCACTGAAAAATATTCGATCTATCCCACCAGCGAAACTTCTCCACACCCCACGAAAGTCTACTTGATTCAAATGAACTTCTACCACTGTAGTCTTACCTTGCAAACAATCAAGTGCACCAACTAAACACCTAGATAATGCCCAACCGTCCTCAACCTTTTCCTGCCACTGCCTTCTGTTCTTCACATAGTCCCAACATTGAGCATCAAATCCTCTCAATATAACTACACACAACTTTTCAGCCCACTCAACTCTAAACTCTTCCAACTTTACAATCTCCCCGTCGAATTTGATACATTCAACTGAATCTAAATTACCATCTGGCTCATCAACTGAGATTGGCTGATCACTCCGACTTGACCCTAACTTGTCCAAGATGTTGACACACCAGTCATTTAAAACAGATTTGAAGTAGCGAGCAGCATTAATTGAGTTTGCAACTTTGACCAAGGCATCATTGTCAGTCAAGGCAGTCAGACCTTCAGCTTCTTGACACCTAAAGAGAAGGCAATCTAAAAATTTTTGTATGATCGGTACTCCAGTTAAGTTGAGAAACCTTGATCTCAAAGAGAATCTAGGCAATGCTCGGCAACGATCAACAACAGATGGTAGAGACCTGATATAGACATTTGATATTGCAGGAGCTTTGTAATCTTCAGCATCAAACAGCAGAGATGCTCCTTGGACTTTCATTGTCCAATTTCTCTCATCCCCAGTTTCTAGTTTCAACTTCTCTAGTATATCATTTAATTCCATCTCTCCCCATAAGTCGAGCCAGTCTGGTCGATCACAGAATATGTTAAGAGATGATGACTTAAAGCTGTGCTCCAATGAAGGTACAACTCCAGTATCTTCTATCAGAGTCTTCATTGAACGTCCGATTCCAGTATGTTCTATTATCAGAGTCTTGATTCGTTTATCAAGAGATATCATCAAGTCCACAAGATGAAGCCGTGATATTCTTGCCTGTTCCTGAGTACTCATTACACCATCTTCAACCGGTTGAGCAAATTTTGGGAATATCTCTTTTGCCAAGTATGTCGATAAGGTGGATACCATCCCTGAAATCCATTCTTCTGTGCAATCGTACCCAGTTAACGTTGCTTTACCAACCAGTGGTTGCAGTAGCTCATTCATAGAGTCAACATAATCCCTTGTGATCTTGTAGACAAGTTCAAATATTAATTCTGGCTTATCAATCCATTTTTCAAAATGGCGTTGGGATGCCAACGATATCGGATTCACAAGCTCTTCAATAACCCAAAGTGGTTGGTGCAGAGCAAGTTCCCGATTATAGCCTTCAAGTTGTCGTGATTTTCTTCGTCTCTGCAACTCCTGTAAACTGCATAGCGCAAAAAAGTTTTTGCAGTACTGGTCTTTGAGGTCTCCTTCCATCGAGAAAAGACTGTGAACATGATTTGATTTCCCAGAATCTGGAGTTGAGGAAAGAGGCGGTGGCCATCCAAGGGAGCTAAGCAGTGCCCTATGATCTGCTATAGCCTGGGGTCTTAGAATGGCCAGAGCCCTATCTACTCTATGATCAACTGCTGACACAAGATGTGCCCATTGAGGATGCGACTTTGTAACTGCATTTAAAACGTCTTCCATCAGTTTAAGGGTTCTAATAGCAAACCAGACGCAGTTCCTGCAGAAACAGATTGCTTTGCATCAGAAAAATTGACATAAACAAATTTTGTTGCACAAGCAAAAGTGTGCTCACTTCTGAATTCTGGTTCAAGGAATGCTTCCATGAGTTCTTCTTCATGGTCGAAGAGACAGCATCCTCAATATCCCCGATCACGGTTTGAAGCTTCAATGCAGTCTCTGAATCAATAATCGTTAAAACACCCATGAAACATTAACATACTCATCGACAGTACAAAACAACGAACACAGAGGGCACACTTTTCGCAAGACACATAATATGTACTATTACAATTCTCCAAATTAAGGTTTCTAATGTAGCCATCTACACTAGCTAAGCAAACATCTGAGTATAGAGCATCTAGAAAACTGAAGGCATTCGACATACGACTCATACTCATACATTCTCAACAGAGTTTAAAGCATACTAGAGTATATTTAACTACTGATTCTGACATTTACAAGTACAATTAACAAAATTGAAAAATCTATGCAAAATTGTAACTCCTTGGCCAGCGCTGGCAGCTCCTTCCCCAATATCTGCTCCACTCTTCCTTCTCCATCTATATATCCACACAAAAACAAATTGAAAATTCAAAAAAATATATCAAAAAATTCAAAAAGGACTGAGAATCTAGTACGAGAGAGAGAGAGAGAACCTGAGCTGCGAGAGCGAGAAGAAGATTCGAGAGCGGTCAATTGGTCGGTGACGTGTCCCTGTTGGAGATATTTTGAATGTTTCAAATGTCCGTTTGTTGGAATTTGCAGTTTGGTAGGATTTTTTTGTTTGAGTCGTTCAATAACTCCTTGTGTTTAGGAGATAGTTTAGTTTCAATTTGTTGTTGAGTTCTTCTTAGTTAGTTACCACAACGTTAGGGTTGTTAGGAGTTGTGGGTTGCTTTTGTGTACTGTAATGGCTCTATAAAGCCAACCATTCTCAGTTGAATAAATTATTAATTCAGGAAAGTACTTGTGCGTTGAGTTCAATAGTTCTTTCAGTCCCAGGACTCCGTGCGTGCGATCGGAGACGGCGGCGTAAGCTAGGAGCGAAGATCCGAGGCTCCGATTGAGTTCAATTAGGGTTCGATCGAGGTCGCCGCACTGGGATCGGAGCTCCGAAACGAGATTCTGGGCGCGTGTCAGGTTCTCATTAGAGTTGAGGAAAGAGAGGATTGAAGGGGAGAGGTCTGATGCCGGAGGTAGAAGCAGTGAGGCTGAGTCCATGGATTTCAGGCCATTCCGGATTCGATGTTTTCACGCCTTAATGTGTGTGAGCTTTTGCTTTCGACCCGAAACTGGAAATTTACTGCTCCGGTCAACTGTGCTACTATTGGGCTCCTCATGGGCCTTAATTTGTATGAGCTTGAGTTGCGTTATGTGTGTATCTGGTCTGGGCTTTTAACAATCCAAACACGGGTCTTATAAGCTGGCCTTTTTTTATGGACTAGGGCTTCTCGCATGGACCAAATTCAATCTGTTCCACAGAGTTAGTGCCAACTTTTATACAAGAAAGATTAGGCCTTGAAATGGGCCTCCAACAATCTCATATTCTCATGTATCCAAACAACAAAATATTTTCTTTGAAGTAACACTATCCTATTATAGTACTCTTCATCCTTGGTTAGTTTCTATTTTATTATCTAGAGGTGGTCAGTGAATTCGTGGTCAATAACCGTTATATCTGCATCCAACAGATAATATTAAATTATATTCTAATTATTTTTAATTATCTATTATTGGATACAAATCTAATGACAGTTGATCACAACTAACCACATAATTCACTCACCACCAGAATAAGACTCATTAACGAGATGCATGAAAGTTCAGTGTAGTAGCACATAAGTTTACATGAAACATGTCATCATTTTAACGACATTGGACTCAAATAAATAGAACAAACTTTGGAAATATTCCTTTCCTAAACATTTGTCTTTTACACACTATAAAATTTCCTATAGTGTCTAAGTGCACTCTTTGAAATTGGTTGTAATTTTTCAATACATTTTTGTCATATATATATATATGTCATTTTTGGTGTATTCAATTAGTTTCAATAATAAGTCATGTAGGCGTGGAGACTTTCCTCTAGCCCATCTTGGATTATACACCTTTATCCATAGTGCAAGATAAACCAACCCACCATTAGAAACGCACCTAAAATTTCTCAGCACAATGTTAGGCTTTAACACCTTGGACCACTGCAAACATGTCAATCGGGCACCGAATGCGTTTCAATTCTTTATAGTGTTATGGCACAGTAATGCTTCCTTTTGACCCTTCCCTTTAGGCTTTTAAGCTCCCTCCCCGTGGTGGTTGGTGGAGACCAATGGCAGAGTCTAATTTCATAATGCAACTTCTCTTCTCACCCCCAATGACCTAAGTCAAAGGCTTCTTAATAGGGAATTATGGATATATGTATATTTAACTGTTTGATCATGTGATAGAGATTGTAACATACACTGTGTTGGGGTACTCTAAATGTTTTTGAGACCAATGCTAAATTAATAAAGCGTTTAAATCTCTAGTTTATCACAATTTGTTTTTGTTTTTGTTTTTTTAAGATGCATGAATTTCATATCTTTATATTTAAATTACTCGAATGTTAGATCAATTTGAACGAGCGTTGAATATTAATCGAGTGACCAAATCAGTATATCACCTCGCTCACCACCTCAATATTCAAATGCATGATGCGAAACTTGAGACTCAGGACATTCAAACCTATTGCTTTGGTTGACAATGATCAGAACCTAAACTTTTGTCATCTACATTAATCACCCTAATCCCATCAAACAAATTAAACTTTTTCACCCTTGAAATGTCCTTTTCCTCTTTTTATTAAGGCAACACCAAAACAAGGAAAAGATTATCTCAACAGTAAAATCACCAGCAGATCAACAGTAATTGTCTCACCCCAAAACTGGTAAACTCTTTTCCCCCCTTTCTTACCATTTTAGGTGTTTGCTTTCTGTGAGAGAAATCAAGAGAAGGATGTCATGACGTCACCAGGTGGGATAAAACCCAATTTGCCTGGCGGTAAATTTCAAAAGAAAAAGGAAAGAAACAACAGGATGCAGTCAGTACTACTCGGTAGGGCTTCTTTTTGCAGAAACACACACACACACTGCTGAAGATGGAAGTAGAGCAAATGGAGAGTGAGTTCATAAAGGGACTCACACTCACCCACGTGGGCTCTGCAAGCACAGCATTGCTCCAATGGGGTCCTATGAGTAATAATAATAATGATAAATCAGGGGGGTCAGAAACTCTGAAAGAAACCGGTTTCCACAAACAGGTCCTATTTTGTACTTTTTAGCTCATCTCTGATTCTCTCTTCTTTCTTTCTGTGTGTGAATGGAAATGGCCAAATGGGACTGTGGGATTGGCTTTCCCCACAACAAAGTACACACTATGGTGCAGAGGGTGGGCAGTGAACATGGTACAGTAAAAGAAGAATATGACCATGTGAGAGTTGAGTTAATACAAGAAAAATGGCAGATAAGAACAACAAAGGGTACAAGCATAATTCCGGGGGATCTTTGATTGCAGATTGCAGACTTGTACTTTTACAGAAATGCCCACCGACGACAGAAATAGCCAGGACTTTTATAGCGGTGCTGTTTCTTCTGAGAATCCTAGCAAATTGAGCTAGAATGTAACTGATGCAATATGCAGAAGCAGACACTCAGGGAGTTGGGGAGTTTTAACTCTGTATTAATATATCAACCTTGAACAAATTTCCAGGGTTACAAACAAAGCCATACCCTTCGGCATTTCCTCCTTCTTTTTCCTGTTTCTAATGCAGACATTCCTCTACAGAAGCCAAGTTCCATACATGCAGTTCTACTTAGAAACAACTGTCATAGCAGAAGCAGAACATAACGAAAGAAACAGAGTCCTGCCGCTTCAGCATTTCCTCTTCTTTCATTCATCATCACAATACGTTTGTAGCAGAAAACCTGTCTTAAATTTTTTATGAAAATGAGCAACATTTTCAGAACTCCTCGGCTCTTTCACAATGAGCAATCTGTTACTACTAGTTATTAGCATGTCAAAATTGCACTTATGCAATGAAAATAAACTAAACTAAAGAAGGTTGAGAACATAGCAAAATATTGAATGTAATCGAACATGAATAGATTAAAGGTGCATCGTTAACAGTAATGCGGTCACTTTTCTAAAAGAAAACAAGAAGGGCCAGTAATGTAATCATCAGACAGACATGGAATCCCTTCATACTAGGAACTTTAATCTGCACCTCAGATCTCTGTATGGTTTATAATCAAGATCATTAAGATTTCGAGCGCAGTCAATCTGAAGTACATGTGAAGCAGTAGCAAACAGCCAATGTAAGAAATAATCTGGTGCAGAAATTGATATGAGAATATTAATAATAAGGATAAGTTACAAGTATGTGCAAGTAACCACAACAGTTCAAATAGATATGAAGAACAAACTATCTGGACAGGAAAGAGGAAAACCCGAAGCATATTCCCCATCTATTCACCATAAGCAATTTCACTGAGAAGCCCAAATGTTCTAAGACTTTATATTTCCGAATTTTAATTACAGAGGAGAAATAAAATCCTGAAATCAAGTACACAAGAAATGGAAGAGAGGAAAAACATATTTGAGCACCAAGAACCAAGAAAAGGTACACTGTACATCTATACAGAAATAGAAGATGATTTTTCTTTCCTCCTATTTGGGAGGGGAAAAGAGAACATGGAGATGTACCTACTTGAAAATAAAAATTTGAACATTACATAATTTCTGCAATGTTTCATAAAAACTTTATGGAAATAGACATCACAACCTACAACATGTACCAGTACTTCAGCTTATTCACCTTTGCCTCTTCTACACGTTGCCAACCTCCGAAAAGCTCTTAAGGTAACAAAGGGGTTAAAGAAAAAAAGAGATGCAACAACACACTACGGGTAAACTTGAAAACGTTTTAGAAAAGGAAACTAAATCCCCAGGCCCTTTTTCTGTAAATGTATCTATGACTCTAAATTAACCTGAATTTCCCATATTGGGGCAGAAATTACCCAGGAACTGGAATCCAACTCCTTGAAACACAAAGACGGGCAATTGCACCCTTTCAGCCAGCACATGGTTGTCACGAAAACCAGACACCTCAGCATCCCATCACAGCACAATTATACACAAATCCTCCCGAATCCTTTGAAGCAAGCAGGTTCCACTGCGGCGGACCTTCATCAGGGACCCAAGAATTGACTTCGATTGCCCCTGCACCTAAAGCTCTAGGTCCACCAATTACAATTAGCCGATTACCACATGCTCTAAATGCTACTCCCCAACCATTCATTGAGGCTGCTCGCTCGGGCAATCTCCCAATAGGAATCCACATGTTCCTCTCCTTATCATATTTCCTCACCTCCTGCTCTGCATAATCGGCAGCATACAGTATGTTATTTACAACTGCCAGCAGAGGAGGTGCTTCAGCTGTAGCAGGCAAATCAATTGCTCCAGCCCCTCCATTTTGTCTAGGGTACATGTTCGGTATCTCAGTCCAAGTCCCCCTCTCCAAATCAAAAACCTCTCCGCAGCTAAGTGCATTTGAGTTGCCCAATCCAATCCCACCAACAACGTAAAACTTGCCATCCATGAATGCCCCCGAACACATTTTTCTAGGTTTATTCATGCTCGGCAAAGTCAACCAAGTTCCAGTTTCTGAATTGTAAAGCTCAGCAGAGCTCAAGATATTGCCACATGGATCGCAACCACCAGCTAGGATTGCAATTTCTCCACTGCTAGCAGAAGCGAACAAGCACCTGGGTGTATTCATCGTGTGGCCTGATGTCCACGTGTTCGTCAAAAGGCTGTATCTATAAACAACATGTTCCATGATTTCCTTTCCAAAAACAAGAAGTTCGGTACCAACGGCCAAAGACTCCTTGTCTGAGCACATGAAACAGTCATTTTGCGCCATTCTAGGCAAACTCATCCAACGTTCGCGATCTGGATTAAATGCCACCCATTCGAGAAGGGCACAAGAGAAGTAAACCCAATGTTCTACAATCCCCATTCTCCGCCTCAATGTGTACAACTCCCCAGTCCGGATCAGAGAACGGAAACTGCTATTCAGCCGAGCAACTGAACCGTAATCAGCCCTTGAACAACGAAGGAGACAATGTATTGATACATCCCGACCAAGAGGGTGGATCAGTGAACTCAAATCGAAGTTATCCCCATCGTGATTCTGGTCATTTGGCTGGTCGGCTATGGCACGGGAAAGAGCAAGATTATCCATGTCTTCTCCAACTCCATCAACAGCGTCTGCGTCCGCGTCTGTGTGCTTGCATGCCTTCCTCAATGCCAGATCTTCTCCATCTTCCAGGGGGCGCTTGCTGTTTGAGAAGTCAAGAACACGCTGAGTGTTGTACATCCACTCACTCTCTTGCTGACAGGAGCTCGGAAGCTGCCTTGAAACAAGATAGGAAGGACCCTCCAACATGTTGTTGAATTCGGCTGCCGCAAAAGAAACCTTTCCGTTGTTAACCATCAAAAACAGAATAAATGAGAAACAAAATGAAATCAAGTCCTCCATTAATCCAAATGCAAAACCAGATATGAGCAAGATATGTGCAATACACTCAATCTTTGGAATTATCGGACCCCAAATAAAGACACAATCTTTGAACCAGATTAAGAACCCCGTCACTAAAAACCATATAATGAAATCAAGAATCCATAAATACCCATTTCACTCGGCAAATTATTATCACCATAACATAATATATGATTCTATTAACATACTCAAATATCTCCAGAAGAAACCCACATGCAACAATGCATTCTAGATCAAAACCACATACACAACTCAAAAATCCCAATCATCATTCTTCCATCACAATGAAAACGACTGAAATTCAAACACAGAACAAAAAGCTTCAACCTTTGTGCATGAATCCAATCCCAACTCCACATACAAAACAAACCCAAATCAGATCTCTGGGTTCAAAACCAACACAGAACAAAACCAAATTCCAAACCACACAGATAAAAACAATTGACAACAAAATTATCCAGAAACCAAACAAATGTTAATGCAGCAGAGAATCCAAATTCAAAGCACCAAAATTTAACAACCAAAGAGATTCACAAACAATCCCACATCAATACATAACCACCCATCAACGCGTTTTCGTGTTCTCTTCACCTGGAAATGAACAAATGCCAGAGCTTTTTTTTCCCACAAGACAAAGATGCACACAGAAACAAGCATAAAAAAATAATAAATTTAATGAAACAGAGAAGAAACAAGAGCTTACGAATTTGATGAGAAGAAGGCGTTGAGTCACTTGAGTGCCCCAGCTCTACTTCTTCTTCTTCTTTCTTCTTCTTTCTTCTTCTTCTAGCCTTGTTAGATTCTCTCTCTCTTTCTCTCTCTCTCTTTTGCTTGCAGGTTATATTCGCTGTGTGGGAGAGCAAATGTAATATTATAATGCCAGTAATGAAAGCAAAATTTACAATAAATTTTTTAACTTTTCTTTATGGAGAAAAAATAAAATAGAGAAAGAAAGAAGGGAGAGAATAACTCTAGTTATTTGGAGTGAGAAGTCTCATGCATGCCGAGAATCTGAGTTAGAGATTTATGGTAGTGATGAAAAATGGTAATGTTTCTTTGTTTGGTTTCGATTTTTACAGATAGGATCGACTTAAATTTGTTGTTCTCTAGCTTTGTTGGTTGGATTTGGAGAAATTGAATGGAGGAATCTTCGAGGAGGGTGGGATGGTGTTTTGAAAGCATTTCGATTTTTGAGAAAAAGTGTGTGTGAGGCGTGATGAGAAATGTGGTCGGGGTTTTGTAACTCTCGCATGAGAAAGAAGAAGAAGGGGATCGAAATTTTGGTCGGTCAGGGGAATTCGGTCAATGGTATTTAACATCACTTTGATGGTTATGTTTGCTAGCTAAGCTAGAGTGTGGAGAACCATGTGTTCTTCTACTTTGTATTTTTGATCATAGATATTGGAAATTTATTTAGTTTTTTGTTTTTGTTTTATCGGTTATCTACACTTTTTCGTGATGTATTGACTCGTTTTATGTATGAATGTACACTCATCGAATTTTAATAGGAGAAGTGGTTTCAAGATATATGCATTTTGCTCGTGTGTGTCGCATATATTTCGTCGTGATCCATATGCTAATCTATCGTAAATGTTTTAGGACTATATGTACTCCATTGTGATTCACATGATAATCTACCTTAAGCGTTTCAGAACAGTTATTGATAGACATTTCGTTCGTGACTGTTACAATGTGTACTTATAATACTCGTTATATGGACAATGAAAATTCAATAACACCGTTGGTGTTGAGTTAGAATCTCATCATTACAAGATTCTACTATATATATGAGACATTATACATATTTGTACATATGAATTCGTTACATACACGTGGAATTTTTTATATGTGACTTCGTTCAAATGTTAAATTGTGACATTTATCAAAATCTACAAACAAAAATTCATGCTTGATTTTATGTTTCAAGAAATATTTTTGTTTATTTCTTACCCGTAGCCTTTTATGCTTGATTT
This sequence comes from Geum urbanum, assembly GCA_946800695.1. Classification (NCBI taxonomy): domain Eukaryota; kingdom Viridiplantae; phylum Streptophyta; class Magnoliopsida; order Rosales; family Rosaceae; genus Geum; species Geum urbanum. The sequence goes on from OX327013.1 coordinate 46,321,275, forward strand.
TTGTTTACTTCAATCACCCTCTAACCCACCCCTTCATCAATTTTCAATAGTTACCATCTCTACTTTCATTGGCCCCTTCTCCCTTTTACTATTACTATTATATATATACCCTCTTCGTGAGTACTCAAAATATATAGATAGGGATGGAAGACTTGGAATTAGTTTCTACTGAGCAAAAGGGCTAAATATGCATGATTGGCTTTTCTATTTGAACCAGCATTATCACTGCACAGACAGAGCATTAACCATTATTATGATAAGGACATTGCTTTATTTAGGTCATTTTATATATATAAAGGGTAAGAGCTACCAATTCATGATAAAAGATTTATGATCACAATTCAAAGCTTTATGATAAAACAGATAAAAGATTTATGATCACAATTCAAAGCTTCTAAATTGTAGCAGTATATTAACTGTGAAAATTAGTGTTGGCAACTTGTCTGTTGCTTATAGTTACGCGGTTTACTGTTGAAATAGTGGAACTACTGCTTCATCTTTTCATAAGGCTCTCATTCTCTGATAGATATTTAACTGTTAAATTAGCGTCTACTCTTTTGTTTTGTTTGTTTGTTTTGAGGTTTTTGTTCCAATTTTTATATCCCTGTAGAAATTCTTAGACCAATGCAGGAAGAAGAAGAAGGGTTTTAATCTTACTAGTTGATGAGTAATATTACAGAGATGACATGAAGCAGGATACATCTTATTACACAGATACTAGAAGGAACTTCTAGTTAATAATCAAAAAAGAAACATAAAGCTATCTAGGAAAGATAAGCAAGCACAAGTCACAGGAGTACCGAGAATGAAAGCAGCAGCAGCAGAAAACATGGAGGCAGAAAGTAGCAGAAAGCAGCCGACCTAGTTAGCCGTTGACTTTCTTGTTGATGGAGTAACCAAGAGAACACATCACAACTTTCAACACTCCCCCTCAAGCTGGATCGAGGGAGCTCCTAGATCCAAGCTTGAATAACAGACGATCAAACTGGACACTGGGAAGTAGTTTTGTGAACACGCCAGCCAACTGGTCACAGGAATGCACATAGCACGTTTGGATCACTTTAGCTTGAACTTGATTACGTACAAAGTGACAGTCAATTTCGATATGTTTGGTACGTTCATGGAGGACAGGATTGGCTGCAATGCTCATGGCAACTTGATTGTCACAATATAGGGTGATGGGAGAGGAGATACGGATCTGTAGATCACACAGTAAGCTTTTGAGCCAAATTAACTCACATGCAGTGGATGTCATGGCTCGATATTCTGCCTCGACGCTAGATCTTGCTACAACAGACTGTTTCTTACTTTTCCATGTTACAAGGTTTCCACCAATGAAGGAGCAGAAGCCAGTGGTAGACTTCCTATCAATGGTGCATCCTGCCAAGTCAGAATCTGTATAGCCTTCAAGTTTGTAATGACCATTCTTTCCCATGTAGATCCCCAGAGAACTTGTATTTTTGAGGTATCGCATAATCCTTTTGACAAGTTGAAGATGATGAAGAAGAGGAGAATGCATGAATTGAACGACAAAGCTCACAGCATAAGTGATGTCTGGTCTGGTGATGGTTAGATATATGAGTTTCCCGACCATGTGTTGATAGGTTGAAGCGTCAGGAAGAGGAGAGCTTGCTTCCTGTTCTTTGAAGTTGCTAGGAAGGGGAGTTCTGGCAGGTTTGCAGTCGAACATATCTGATTCTGCTAGGAGATCTAGGATGTATTTGTGTTGGTTGAGAAACAAGCCATGATGAGATTGATCCATTTCTATTCCAAGGAAATACCTGAGGGGTCCAAGATCTTTAATGGAAAATTTGGAATGCAAAGATTGTTTAAGAGTATTGATCTCCTCCACATTGTCACCTGTTATGATTAAATCATCAACATAAACCAGGATAACCAATCTACCACTTCTTCCACATCTAACAAACATTGAGGAATCTCCAATACTCCTTTGGAATCCAACATCCAGCAGAACTGAACTTAGTTTAGAGTACCATGCTCGAGGGGATTGTTTGAGTCCATAAATTGCCTTGTGTAATTTACAAACAGCACCTGGTTCATTTTCTTGTTCATGTCCTGGAGGAATGCGCATGTAAACTTCTTCCTCAAGATTTCCATGTAGGAAAGCATTTTTCACGTCCATTTGACATAAGGACCATTCAGAGTTGATTGTAACAGATAGGAGAACACGAACAATGTTCATTTTGGCTACTGGAGCAAAGGTTTCTTTGTAATCTACACCAAATGTTCGAGAGAAGCCACGCGCAACCAATCGTGCTTTGTGACATTCAATGTTGCCATCCAAATGAAATTTAGTTTTGTAGATCCACCTAGCACCAACAACCTTTTTACCTTTGGAAAGTTGAACAATGCTCCACCTTTGATTTTCATGAAGAGCTTTCAGTTCTTCTCTAATAGCCTTTCTCCACACAGATGATTGATTTGCCTCTGCAAAGGTTTGAAGATCCACAACTTTTGAAAGTTCAGTTATGAAAGCAGAGTGAGAGAGAGATACCTTATTAAGGTATGTTAGTTGTGAAGTTTGATGTCTAGGAGTATAAACATCGAACCCTTCCAGTCTGGTAGAATTTTTCCTAGTCCGAGTAGGATACCTCATATTGAATGATGGTGGAGCTTGATTTTGAGTAAGATTGAGGGCTTCAAAGATTTCATCTTCGCAGTCATTGGTGGTGTCAGTTGACTCATGAGTGACTGGAATACTTTCTTCAAGTGGTGGAGGGATTTCGGGGACGCTGTCATCTTCTGGACCATTGTCAACATTGTCCATGATAATCATGTGACTTGGGAATAGGTCTTGATATTGTTCTCCCTCAGTCTCATCTTGTGGTTCTCCCTCAAAGTAGAACTTGGTTTCATCAAACCTAACATCTCGAGTTACAATTACTTTTCGAGATTTAGGATTGAAGCATTTGTAGCCTTTTTGGGATGATGAGTAGCCCACAAACACACATCGAGTTGCCCTTGCATCAAATTTGTCTCGTTGTTTGGATGAGATATGAGTGTAACAGACACAACCAAACAGTCTAAGGTGATTGATATCAACTTTCCTATCCTTGAGAACCTAAAGAGGTGACCTGAATTGAAGCACCCTACTTGGAAGGCGATTTATTAGGTAAGCTGCAGTCTGGATGGCAAATGACCACATGTGCTTAGGAACCTTTCCCTGTATCATTAGGGATCTTGTCTTCTCAAGTAGGTCTCGATTTTTTCGTTCTGAGACTCCATTTTGTTGTGGAGTTCCAACACAACTAGTTTGGTGAAGTATCCCCTGCTGGCTTAAATAGCTAGACATAATTTGTGAAGTATACTCAGAGCCATTATCCGATCGTAAGGTGTTAATGTTTGAATTGAAATAGTTTTTTACGAGGTTATGCAGATTTACAAAGCTTTGAAACACTTCTTGTTTAGTTTTGAGCAAATACAATATAGTATTTCTTGAAAAATCATCAATAAATGAGACAAAATACTTGTATTCATCAATAGATTGAACTGAGGAAGGTCCCCAAATATCAGAGTGTACAATTTCAAAAGGTTTGGAAGCTTTGGATTGAGACAAGGAAAAAGGTAATCTAGTAGACTTGGACTTGTGACATGTTTCACAGTCAATATGGTTCTTACAAAATTTAGGAAACAAGAACGATAAAACATGATTAGAGGGGTGTGTTAAACGTCTATGCCATAAGTCCTGATCATTTGAAGAAAAAATGTATGTGATGAGAGTTTTATAGGATCTTGTTGAAATTGAGATGTAGTACAAGCCATTGAGATGAAATCATTCACCAATCGTCCTCTGAGTAACACGATCCTGAAAGACAACATTGTGAGTAGAAAAAATAGCTAAACAATTAAGCAATCGATTCAGCATGCTCAAGGAAAGAAGTTTGAAAGGGAACTCAGGCACACACATGATGTCAGATTCTTTGTGATTTGATAGAATTTTAAGTTTGCCTTTTCCTACAATGGGAACCTGGCATCCATTTGCTATTGACACGGGGGGGTTTCAAAAAACTTTGAAAGTCATTTAAAGAAGAATAGTCATTTGTAATATGATTGGAGGCTCCAGAGTCACAAATCCACAAATCATGGTCATTGCTAAGATTTAAAGCAGTGGAGAGAGCAATAACAATACCTGGTATTTCATCCAGAGAAGTCGTGTCAGTTGTTGCTAGAAAACCAGCAAACTTCCCAAGTATAGCAGACATGTTTCCAGAGTCTAAATCCTCTTTCTTCATCTTCAAGAAGTTTGCAAATTCATTGATAAGATTGAGAGGATTGAATGTGAAGTCCATAGTTCCATTAGAGGAACTCTCAGTACTTGCAACATTGACTTTTGGAATGTGGTGAGGTTTCCTCACGTTTCGAGCATCATTGTTGAATTTTGGCTTAAGTTCTGGATGAAGTATCCAAGAGTGTTCTTTTTCATGGCCAATCCCAGTACGTCCAATATTTTTGCAGTGTGAGCATTACAGATCTGGCCTCCTTCCCTTGTAAGGTCTCATAGTTGTAAAGACTTTACTTTCATAGGGCTTCTGTTCCAAGCTTCCAGCATCTGTATTCATGACATGTCGCCTGACTTCCTCTCTTTGTATAGCACTACACACAGTTTCGAAGGAAGGAAGTTCTGTTGACATGAGAAGATGACTCTTAAGGTCCTCATATTCTGTTCCAAGACTAGACAGAAAGAGGAAGATCTTGTCTTCTTCAGCTCTTTTGAGAATCGTTGCAGCATCAACAGTGTGAGGTCTGTATAGATCAATCTCATTCCATTTTGTGGTCAGATTACCAAGATGTTCAACAAATGAGAGGTTACCTTGTTTAAGATTAGATAAGTCTTTCTTAAGTTGAAAAACTCTTGATGCATTGTTGAGGTTTCCATACATTGCAGCAACCTTATTCCAGAGATCGAGACTTGAAACTGAATAGTTGAAAATGGTAGCAATTTTGGGCTCCATGGAGTTTAGAAGCTAGGACATGACTAGTTGATCTTGAGAGATCCACGGTGAGTAGTCTGGAGAGGTAGAAACATGTTTGAGATTGTCTTTCTGAATGAGGTAGAGTTTTCATCTTCCCCCAAGTGCAAGAGAGACAAATCTTGCCCATGATAGGTAGTTGAATTGGTTTAGAAGAACAAGACTCAAACGGAGAGCTGGATTGGAATTAATTGATTCAAATTTAGATGATGAGAAGGGCTTGTATTTCTCTGTTGATGGAGCCATTTTAGGCTTTGAAGGATAAATTACAGAAGCATGTCCTAGTAGGAGCACTGCTCTGATACCATGTAGAAATTCTTAGACCAATGCAGGAAGAAGAAGAAGGGTTTTAATCTTACTAGTTGATCAGTAATATTACAGAGATTAAATAGGAAATGACATGAAGCAGGATACATCTCATTACACATATACTAGAAGGAACCTCTAGCTAATAACCAGAAAAGAAACATAAAGCTATCTAGGAAAGATAAGCAGACACGAGTCACAGGAGTATCGAAGATGAAAGCAGCAGCAGCAGAAAACATGGAGACAGAAAGTAGTAGAAAGCAGCCAAGCTAGTTAGCCGTTGACTTTCTTGTTGATGGAGTAACCAAGAGAACACAACACAGCTTTCAACAATCCCCTGGCCGGAAATATATAGTTGTATATATATAAATGGTAGCAATTGTTTGGGCCTGAAATAAATATTTCATATTGGACTTGAATGACTGAAGTCTTGGCGAGCGGCCCATTACTTTATTAGAGCTTGGCGAGCAGCCAGATGTGAGAGATAGAGTTTGGTTAGAACTATGATTCATTGAATTAGCTGATTCCAAGCGGCTTGGATGTCTATCATACCTTTTCTGTTTCAAATAGGTTTCTTTAATAAAAGAGTTGTGATAGTTTTGGAGTTCTATAAGGATTGAAACCCGTATGCTGGTGTCGGAGTTATATTGTGATTCAAAGAGCAGAAGAAGTTCAAAGTAATTGAAAGACAACTACTAAGCATTATATAAGGAAAGTAAGAGCTTTGTGGAAAGCCCCCCCTGATCAAACATACATTTGCTATACACAAGTACACCTAGACAGACATCTCGTCAAGAGATTCTATCTTCTTTGCAACCGGCAGATCAAAGTGCTTGTCACCTATCGAGTGAGAGTATTGCGATCAGAAGGAAGCAATTGCGACTGGACGATTGAAGGGCATATCACCTATCGAGTGAGAGTTTGGATATCCAAAGGAAGCAGTATTCTCAACACATCGTCAGAGAGATTGCTCTTCTTTGCACTGATAAGGGAGTGTGAGGTATCGATTTCGAAGGCTCTGCGAGAGACACATATCAAAAGTCCTAGGTTACTAGGCGAGAAGGACCTATTCAGACAGGGTTGGTGCTCTTCTTATCTTAATCGCTTATCAAGAAGTTAGGCAGCTTTACATTATATATTCCATTGAAGAATGGTGGCACGCCAGCATACGAAACACATACAGGATAAACCAATATCTGCGGTCAAACTATCTGAGGCCAATAAAAGAGACTACTTGGTGAAAGGATCTCTCCGTGGGAGATATTTTTGCATCGAAACTTTTAGCACGCCCAGTGGGACAATCTTTGTGTCTCTAAGTGACAATAGGGGATCCTTATCGAAGGGATTACCCTCAGTGTCGTAAACACCCACAACCGGCTTACCGTGAACATACATCTACTTGGTGTCGTTCATTTAGTAATCAAGTGGTTAACACTATCTTTGCTAAGGACTTTAATACTATGTCGTTTAAATCTTTAAGTGACGTGGAGATGTCGGAACTTACATTCCAGGAATACCTAGCCTACGCGGCTAGGCGAGACAGCCACCATACTAGTTACTATACGGCTCTCGATGAAAGAATCGAACAACAAGTGACTATTCTCACTACCCAAGGCAATAGCATAGACGCAGCAATAGCTGAAATCCGAGCATTACGGGTAGAACTTAATAGAGATCAAGAGGAGAGAGAGGCAACATGAGCCCAAGTAGCAAGTCTTGTGGAAGGTCAAGATAAACTACTGATAGACGTCATACAACACTTGGGAACAAGTTTGGATGAACACTATCGGCACGTGGCGACACTGTCTCAAGGATAGAAATGGACATAGCGTCTCTAACTAAATCCGTATCTGACCTAGCTAGAAAGACTAGACAAGCAGAGTCTTTCCCTCTTGCTTGGGAGCAACGGTTAAACAGGTTCCTAAACGATTGTGACATACATCTAGCCAAGATGTATGATACATATGAGACATAATTTCCTCCTTTGCAGAAGGATGATCCTGATGCTTGGTAATGGCCAAAGTTCTACCGGCATCAGACCTTCTAGACTTTCTCTGGTGATAATGATTCTAACGTGGCAACACACTTAACATACTTCACGCTGCAATTGGAGCAGTTTGTCGATAACGAGGGACTCAAATTAAGAGTCTTTGGATCATCCTTGTCAGGATCGGCCCTCGTATGGTATACGAGATTAGAAAAGGGTTCGGTCAATGAGTGGAAGGATATGAAGTCTTTATTCATAGACCACTTTGGAACGGCAATACCTGAAACCAGTGTTGGAAAGCTGGCTTCCTTGAGCCAATCGGCGACAGAAAGTCTAGTCATCTTCCTACACCGTTTCCGGTCAGAGTATAATCTATGCAAGACTCCACTCGGTAAAGAAGAGGTGGTAGAAATGGCCAAGAATGGTTTGGAGGACACATACCACCAACTGTTCTTAAATAGCAAGTACTTTTCCTTAAATGAGCTTATCACGACCGTAACTAAAGCTTACAGTACCATGCAAGGAAGAGATAATAGAAGAAATGCGTCTAAGAGAACGTACAATGCTAAATCTTACGATAGACCAAAGCTAAAAACTGTGGCTTATATAGAGGGTGGTGTAGGCAACCAAGAGTCGGACTCTGATGGCGAGCAAGTGGGAGCTGTAGATTTATTGACAAACAAAGTTTTAAAGCCCCGCAAATTTCAGAAGAACAAGGGTCCCATCAAGCTTTCGACAGTGGCTTCTACTAAGCCAGAGTTCAAAACATACACTTATGATGCCAATATGGCTCATGAGATCTTGGACGAGCTATACACCATGCGGGCGATCAAAACATATTTTGGACCTTTCCCTACGGCTGAGCAGTTAAAAGGTAAAAAATATTGCAAGTTCCATGGAGCATGGAACCACATTACAAAGGACTGCATCAAGCTCAAAGATCAGATCCAGAAATGGATCAATGAAGGAAGGTTAGAGCTATAGGGAGCATCCAAAACAACAACATTAGTTGATTCTACACCCTTCGCACCGCTTCACGTTGATATGATTGATGTCGAGTGGTCATCACCCGATAGTTGCATTAGAGGTGTGGAAGATTGGAATCAATCTGTCTTTTTGGCCTATTCTTTCAACTGTGACAAGTTGGAAGAGATCCTTGATGGGCTACGAGACATGGGCTTGATCTTTTACTACCCGGTACTTGAACTCAGACAATTACGGTATAAAGGTCCGGCTCAACATTTCTGCAGGTTTCATAACCAGTTTGGTCATCAAACAGCAAAGTGTTCGACCTTGAGAGATAAGATTCAATGGTTGATCAACTGGGAAGTGATTGAAATCGACTACAAGGGAGTGGTGGAATGGCATCCATGTTACCCTCATAGGGCATCACCCTCTCCCGATACACCGTTTCCTTCTAATGACACTTCTTCCAACTGCAATAAGCCAGAATCAATCTATAAAGGGAAGAGGTCGAGGCTGAGGCCTAGACGTAATATTGCATTGGTCCAACCTAAGCGGGCTTAAATTACTTATGATGCGTCTAGGAGAGAGGAAATATTTGAAGAGCTAGTCCAAGCAGGGATAGTTGTAGTACCCAACAACTGGGGGACACCGGACCCACATCCTAAGGATGTCAGGGGTCAGCTTTACTGTCGATATTATCATCGATGGGGTCACCATTCCACGAGTGCTTGTCCTGATTTGAAATTCAGGATTCAGCAGTGGATTGACGAGGGAGTAATAATGATAGAACAGGAGCCCTCGCCAAGCTTGGCGACCGATATATCTTTGACAGTTGAGATGTTGGAGCTAACAAGAGATAAATCAAATAAACGAAAATAGACCAACGGTCATCAAACTACTGGCGAGAGTCCACCAAGCAAGCAAATGACAAAATCAGATAAAGGAAAAGAGAAAGTGGATCCAAAAGCAGAGTCGCCGGTAGCCCTTTGTGCTCATTGCAAACTCAGAAGTGGGTTGAAGATTTCCTATGAAGAATTGGCTGAAGCAGCTAAGTTCTTCCTAGAGTTATTTTCACAAACAGATCATCAACCCCATAATACACAACGAGTAAGACAAAGGGACTCCCCAGCACCTAAGCGCTCGCTCGCAATAAAAAGGGTCAATGAAGCCAAGAAATCTGTACCAGAGATTGCTTACACGCTTGCGAAGCCATATGTTCCTCCAGCTTCAAGAAATATCACAAAGGAGAACGTGTGGTATGTGAAGAAGAAAGGGAAAACCATTAAGCTAACTCTAATTAGAAGAAGAAATCTTCAGCGACGATTTGGTGAAGCCAAAAGAGCATTAGATGCTTATGAAGCATGCCTGCTCAAAGAAGAACTGCTGTGTTCTCCAAAAGTATTGCAAAGGCGGATGAATGCCTTTGCAGTAAATCCCTTAGTGGTTTTCGGGAAGAAGTCTCGCGAGCCCAAAGTGAGAGCACAACGACCAAACATCTTTGATCGTAACCCAGAGTTATGGTCCAAAGAAAAACAGCCCGGACCTATTAACGAGGATCATCGTGAAGTCACGAAACGAAGGCCAGTGAGAAGGCGTCTCCTTTTTGATGATGAAGCTATGGAAACAATGGGGCTATATACACCTCCAAAGGAGGGGAAACTTAATCCAAAGCAAAATACTCTAAGCGAGACCAAGGTCCTGCAATGGAGATCAAGACCTTTAATTGTGGAAGAACAAAAGAAGGTCTGACAACCGGTTTCTCGTCCCAAGGAGCAAGATTCAGCACTACGCATGCCAGTAACCATAAATCTATACTTGAGGACCAGTTGCAGTAGGTTGTTTCTCTCGAGGTCACTACAACTCTGTATTCCGAGGAACAACAAGTTGAGGGCAACGACTGTGAAGATGATGAGCAGTTACTGGATTATGCTGAAGGTAAAGAAGAAGAATATGTCGAGGAGGTGGACACCACTGTTAACATGGTGTTTATTCTGTCCTCCAAATATGCTTTACCTCCACCAGTATCAATGGATGAATCAAACGCGAGCGGAAGCATCAATAACTTGGTAGTGCCAGAAGATGAACCAATATTAAAAGATAATTTAGCACTCGCCAAGACACCAAAGACTGATTCATCATCAACAAAGGAATAGATGATGTTCGCCAAACCTACTGTAGACATGGCCATGCACATGCGGCCGTTATATGTAACAGGAAATGCCCAGGGAATTCAAGTCAACAAACTCTTAGTGGACTCAGGGGCAGCAATAAATATCATCACAGTCAAAACAATGGCCTTATTAGGCGTTCCCAAGTCTGCTATCCAAGAGACCACACTAAATGTTATAAATTTTCAGGGTAGCATTTCCAAGACTTTGGGCATTGTCTTTTTGCAGGTACACATCGGTCCAGCTACCGGTATGTATACATTCTTTGTAGCAGAATACACAACTCCATACAGTGGAATTCGGGGGCGTGACTGGATCCACATGAGCTATTGTGTACTGTCGTCTCTCCATCAGCAGATGTTTCTTTGGAATATGGAGTCTGGTGAAGCAGAAATTGTTGATGCTGATCCTCGTCCGTATTCTGTTTCTGCTAACTCGTTAGAGGCCAGCTATTACCACAGTGACCTTAGGCCATTGGAGGTATGTGGCGTTGATAACAAAGGCCGCCTAGTTGGTGTTACAGCCTCTAAACTAGCTCAGTGGGGTATAATTCAAGCAAATCAAGATAGTAGCAGACCATACACCATTGAGCTACCATCCAAACGTTCTCAATGATTGGGTCTCTGTCAAGCATAAAGACCGAGGCTTGTTACTCTTTACACGAGCGCTTTCACAATTTTTTGTTGGAGAGTCAAGTCTATGAGAAGGTTCCAATAATTGCAGCATTGGAATATGTGGATGAAGATGTATTATATGACTTGGAAGAGGAGGAAGAAATCAAATTAGCTCCAGCAGCTTTAGATGATTTACCACCTAAATTCAAAGATCCCATTGAAAAGATCAATCTTAGGACAAATGAAGAGCCAATCTCTGTGGCCATTAGTACCTTCCTAGAGCCTGAAGAACGATTGAAGCTCATTGAGTTGCTACGAGAATACGTTGATTGTTTTGCAGAAAAGTATGATGACATGCCAGGACTGTCACCAGATTTGGTTTGTCACAGCTTACCCATCATAGAGGGAAAGAAGCCCGTGAAACAAGAGATGCGTCGAATGAACACAGAAACAACAATTCTGGTCAAGGAAGAGGTCGATAAAATGCTCAAGTCGGGGATCATACGAGTAGCCAAGTATAATGAGTGGCTATCCAACATAATCCCAGTCAAGAAAAAGAATGGAAAAATGTGAGTGTGTGATGACTATCGAGACTTGAACAATGCAACTCCAAAAGATGCATACCCAATGCCAGTAGCGGACTTGTTGGTGGACTCAGTGGCTCGTCATGAGATGTTAACATTCATGGATGGAACTGCTGGTTACCATCAAATCCCAGTGGCAGAATCAGATAGACATAAAACTGCGTTTCGGTGCCCAGGATTTGCAGGAGTATTTGAGTACGTGGACATGTCATTTGGACTTAAGAATGCAGGGGCAACCTACCAACGAGCAATGAACTTAATCTTCCATGATCTTATTGGTAAGACTATGGAAGTCTATATAGATGATGTGGTAGTTAAAACGAAATGCAGAAGTGATCACATTGAAGACTTGCGGCAAGTGTTTCTCAGAATGAGGCAACATCAACTGAAGATGAATCCAGCCAAATGTGTATTTGGAGTACAAGCAGGAGACTTCCTGAGATTTTTGGTTCATCAGCGTGAAATTGAGATACCGGACGACAAGAAATAAGCGGTTCTTAGTTCAATCCCACCAAAGAGTAAGAAGGAGCTACAATGCTTATTAGAAAAGATCAATTTCTTACGACGGTTCATTGCCAAAGCTGCTGGGAAAACACGATCATTCTCAATGTTGCTCAAGCTTTAGAACCAGAAAGACTTTGTATGGGAGCTTATCGATCAAGAGACGTTTGAGACCATCAAAGCATATCTAACGAACCCGCCAGTCTTGGTTCCTCCAAGGCCAGGGGTTCCTCTTAAGCTGTATATATCAGCTACAGACCTTTCTATTGGGAGTTTATTAGCTCAGGACGACATATCAGGAACTGAACGTGTTATTTTCTATCTCAGTCGTACCTTGAACGAGTGTGAAACGAGATACTCTCCAATGGAAAGATTGTGCCTGGCTCTGTATTTTTCAGGGTGCAAACTGAGGCACTACATGCTTTCCTTCACCACATGCGTTATAGCACAAACAGATTTGGTGAAGTATATGCTTTCCAGACCCATTCTCCGGGGACAGATTGGAAAGTGGATTTTGGCCTTGTCAGAATTCTCTTTGCAGTACGTTCCCCAGAAAGCGGTTAAAGGCCAAGCAGTGGCCGACTTTTTGGCCCATCATCCAATGAAGGATTTTTGTGAGGGTCCAGAACTGGAACTCACTTGTATTGATTTGGCCCCTTTGTGTTTATACTTTGATGGGTCAAGTACGAGTACTATTGCTGGGGCAGGAGTTGCTTTAGTTTCTCCACGCGGCCAAACTTTTTCTTATTCTTTTAGGTTGGACTTCAGATGCACAAATAACCAAGCAGAGTATGAAGCTTTGATCATTAGATTGGAACTTCTATTAGATATGAAGATCATGGATGTGCATGTATTTGGAGACCCCCAACTCGTGATCCGACAACTTGAAACCAAGTATAAGGCTGGACCAATACTAGAACCATATGCTAAGCGAGCATGTGATTTACTCAAGTTATTTACTGAGGTGGAGTTGAGCTACATCCCTCGCGAGAGAAATTATGCAGCAAACAAGTTGGCTCAACTAGCAACAGAGGTGAGCTTGCAAGATGGAGTACGTGAACGAATATTAAAGGTTGAACGAAGAACCCTTCCATCTTTTCTTGCTCGCCAAGAAGATAAAAATGAGTGGTACGTTGCTACACTTGATCACAATGATGTGGATTGGAGACAGGATATTATTTCCTACCTCTAGAATCCTAATAATCCGGTAGAAAAGCGGATTCGTTTTTTAGCTCCTAACTATGTACTCAAAGATGATGAGTTGTATAGAAGAGGAGAGGAAGGCATACTCTTACGATGTGTCTTTGGACGTGAAGCTAAGCGATTGATGAGGGAAGTCCATCTTGGGATAGCAGGGGCACACCAGGCTGGTCCTAAGATGAGATGGTTAATAAGACGACATGGCTTTTATTGGCCAGAAATGCTTAGAGATTGCATCACGTTCGCTAAAGGTTGTGAAGAATGCCAAAAACATGGTCCAATCAGCCATATGCCCAGAATACCATTACAACCTATAATCAAGCCTTGACCAGCTCGAGGATGGGCTTTGGACTTAATTGGAATGATTCATCCTCATTCATCTGATGAGCACAAATTTATCATAGTGGCTACTGATTTCTTCACAAAATGGGTTGAAGCTCGACCTCTCAGGGTATTATCAGCAAATGCCATCCGCCAGTTTTTATTTGAAGATATCATTTATAGGTTTGGCATTCCTGAGAGTTTTGTTTCAAACCGTGGGACAGCATTCATGTCTGGAGAAGTAGATGAGCTTATGAAGGATTTTGGAATACATTTTCTACACTCTTCTCCATACTATGCCCAATTCAATGGTCAAGCTGAAGCAAGCAATAAAATTATTATCCATATCCTTAAACGGATGCTTGCAAGCAATGCCAGATTGTGGCATGAAGAATTATTTAATACCCTGTGGGCCTATAGAACAAGTAAAAGGACACCCACATGTACCACTCCTTATGCATTAATGTTCGGCCATGATGCGGTCTTGCCTTTAAAAATCAATGTTCAATCTTTACGGGTGATGGAACAACATAGCCTGATCGGTGAAGATTATGTATAAGCAATGTGGTAAGAGCATGAAGACTTGGATGAAAAGAGAATACAAGCTTATGATAGTCTATGCGCTAAAAAATGAAAGGTGGCTCGTGCCTATGACCGATGTACCAGGGGCATGAATTTTGCAGAAGGAGAACTAATCTGGCGAGTCATTTTGACTATTGGCGAGAAGACTGAAGGATGAGGAAAATGGTCAGAAAAATGGGAAGGACCATACATCGTCGATCGACTTTTGGGTAAAGGAGCAGTTCGTTTACGAGATCGAGATGGCACCATTCATGCTAATCCTATAAATGGTCGTTTCCTTAAGAAGTTCATACAACCAGTCTGGGAGTATGAAGATCCTCCAACTGTGGCTTAATCCAGTTTATTCATGCTCATCTTATTTTACTCGCATGAGTAAACTGCAGGGGCAACACACATGGATTATATACATGATAATAGCCTATACTTGGGGCTGAATCTTTAGTTAGGGCCTATATTTAAGGCCAAATTTAAAATTTAATTTAATTCTTGTTTTTCTTCTAAGTCAAGAGAGTTCATGTTAGCCAGTTACTGTGGTCAAGGTTATGTGCAAGTTACATCTGAGTTTATCAATGTAAATTTACATAAGGAACTCTTTGCTTCAAACAAAAATTTTACATTTAGAAGAATACAAAGGCTTTGCGGCCTCAAGCTCTCATACCATATGAGAAACAAACTACAAATCAGCAACATAACATAAAGATAAAATACAGTTTATTTTTTCCAAATCCTCCAATAGTTGATAGCCAGCCCTTGGATCGATGTATCAAATATAAATACATTAAAAAGAGAGATCGACCTCAAGCGGTGAGAGGGAGAGGATTTGAAACACCAAGGAAGCTAGTACATCATATCAGAAAACCCTTTACACTAGACTTGGCGTTTGTTGCCTTTTTCCCGGTTGAAGTCCATGTTTTTTCCCTTTTGTGCAGCCATGTCCATAGGGCTTACAGGCTCCATGCATATAGAAACTGAGTGGGTGCACATGAGGAAGACGAGGGGTTTTCAACCTCAGGATTGTGGCTTTCCCTTCTTATGGAAGCACAAGTTGGGACAGCCAAGGCAACGCCTGAACGGAGATATTGCTATCTAGTCCAGGTTTGGACGTGGATATTGCTATCTAAAGAACACGAACAGAAGTTTTTATCTGGAGGTTTCTTTAGGTAGGAGAGCCAGAGCAAAAATACAAAAGGGGAGTTCATTCTCGCAACGAAGTTTGGAAGTTTATTCACAATACAAGGAAGTGGAAACCTTTTATAGAAATGAGTCACAGCGGTAAGGCTTCACGAGAGTAATTACACCTGTTAATAGAGGACACGCGTCTAATTGGAATTGGGCCAAGTTACGGTTTATCTACCCCAAAAGGAGAGCATGATGAATGAGTGATGTTTGGGGCAGGTAAAACGTATTTTGAAGATTTGACTGTGTGACGCGATACGGATTCCAAGCATGGAATTAAATTCCATTTGGTGTTAGACGATCAGAGCAAGCGAGCGGTTAGAGCCTATAAATGAGGTTAGTTCCATTTGAACAAGTTTTGAAAAGGTCTAATTCTGAGGCCCAGTCTTACTATCGGACCCAATTCACACATTGTTTCCAAAATTTGGGTTGAACAATTAAATTTTGAAGAATTTTGAAATAAACAAAATGGGGCTTAAAATCTGAGGCCCAAAGATTACAAAAGGAGGGAATATTTCCTCACGGATGCCTTTGCGATTTCCAGAGCCAGGCAGGTTTGTTGGATTGTTTGTAAAGTGCTTATGGCTTCTTCTTGTGCCTCCTGCATAAGTTGAGCTTGGCTTTCTCCTTCAATCATAATTTGGCATGCGGCTTCTTGATCTCTAAGGGTATCAGCTCGCAGACCGTCTACTTCAGCCTCGAGGGTGGCCAATTCAACTCTAAGAATAGCTATTCTAGCTTTTTTGGTTGCTAAGGCTTCTTGATGGGTAAACGTGTCCTTCAGAATGACTTGGATTCGTTCTTTCTCTTTTTGAGTCTGGCACTCCAACGTCTCTACTGCTTCTTTCTTACGCTCGGCTTCGAGTTTTAGGCGTTGGTAGGTTACGTTTTGGTTCAAGAGTTGATGAAGTTTCTCCTCAAGGTCAGGAAGATGACGAATCAAGTTTGCTGGGGCAGTAGCCTTCAGTTCCCTGACTTGTTTACAAACAGTTTGGATGTCTTGAGGAGAATCCAGGTTCCTAGAAAGGATGTTCTGAAGGGTGACATCAGGTGTTGAAGGAGAACTCAGTGTACTCAGTTTGCTGTAAAGTTCTTGCAACTTTATTGCTGTTTCTTGTGTGTTGAGTGCCTGAGGGGGAGCTCCTTGTGATGAAGATGGTGCAGCAGCCTCTTCAATTATAGGTTCTGGCTCTTCATCATTGACACCTTGAGAATTGCTAGGCCGATCTATAGCGACCATTGCAGGAGGTTCAAAAGATTGGCCTGGCGAGCTCATGTGTTCCTTTGGATTTTGCTGATAAGGCAGGAGTCGTTTCATTGATGCCCACATGAACGTTTTTGGACTAAAAATAATAAATACAAGTTGTCAGGACCAATTAGAATTAATAAACCAGAACGAAGTAAGTACATAAGTTCTTACTTGTACCAGAAACAGTATCTGTGTTTCTTCAGTCGCTAGATGCCTAGGCTCTGGCGAGGAAGAGGTTGGGTCCTTAAGTTCTGGATTTGCCTCGACCAATAACTGTGGTTTGGCGACTGAGAGAGCTGGCAGGGAGGAGATTTGTTCCTGTTCTGGAATGACTTAGTCATTTTGAGCACTGGTGCCCTCGCCAGAAGAGGAAGGAATGAAGCAGGATTAGAACTCAATCTGCAAGCTCCGGAATAGAATGGCAATATCAACAGGCTTGCTCTTTTCTTCTTCCTCAAGTTCTATCCGGTTGATTCCAGCCAGAAATTGGGCTATGAAGTCCTTGTAGCATTCTTTGCCGTTGTTGATGACTTCATGTCCTGTGTCATGATCTTCAGTTCCATATATGATGTTGGAATCATCAAACTTCAAAATGTAGGCTTTACAGCATCCTTCGAAGAGTCTTTCTCCCAGTGAGTCAATAATATAATAGGCTTCGTTTTCAGCTTTGAGGACGAAGAAGTGGTCATTCCAACTCACTATATATACTTGAGGCTTGTGACTCTTGCTGATTTGCTCCCACGACATATCAAAAGAGGCAAGACCGTTCAGGGCTGTAAACCTCTCTGGGTTGAAATACCCAATGAAGGAGTCGTCAGATTAGAACTTCAATGGTCTGATGTCAGCCTTCGAAATAACCTCCAGATCAAAATGGTGATCTGGGTAAGAGCTTGCGAGGGCCTCGTTCTTGCATAATTCGTGCCACTCTGAGGAACCTTGAACAATGAGGTCATCAAACTCAGAGACCGTGGGCATGTTGTTAGGATTTGCGCATAGCCAATGTGAAATGGTAAAAACCAATGCCGAGCAGGCGCTTGCCCCAGAGGCTTTGTCACTACTTTGATCAAAAGTGGCATGGAAGACTTGAGCTTGAAGCTTTGCTTGTTTGTCCCTACTCGTGATCTCTGTAGCTAACCAGATGCCACTTGGAGGCTCTTCAGGCTTGGAGTGGACTTTCCTGTGTTTCTGAGACTACCAAAAGGATGGGTTAGTTGCAGTTGCAGTTTAGTGACAAATGCTTACAGTCTGTTCTAGGTAAGTAAAAATACAACACTTATTGATTGCCCAGAAGGATTGGATCTTTTCTTCTTGAACAATTGCAAGGCAACGGTCACGTCTGGCTCAAGGGCGTGCTGTTTTTTAAGAAGAAAGGTTAATCAGATACAGTATAAGAACTTGTTAATACATGTGGCATTTTTGGATGTAAGGAGTTTACCTGTGGCCAGGGGGTAGTACTTATGTTCTTATAAGACTTCCTAATAACGGCTGAGTCTTCTTCATTCGAAAATCTTTTGCCAAAATCATAAAAGATAGTGGCAAAGCGTGCAATTGGTCCCTTGTATCGTATGTCTTCCCAAAGTTGGGAGCGCTAGACGTGGTACGATTTAGTGGTCAATTGGAAAATCACAAGTGGCTTCGTTATGATGGGAAGTATTACTGTCGGGAAGCCAAAATGTTCATTCTGCACATCTGCTGCTATGGGATGATTTGTTCCTCGTCAGAGGGTATACTTGTTCACAGAACAGGCGAGGGGCATAAAAGCGTCTTGAGTGAGCCTGAGTTGTCTTGAGAAGTGGTTTGGGGCATAGAGCTCATACCTGGGGCTTGCTGAATCTGGGACTGGCAGGTCCTTGCAAGTGTGACACCGAAGGAAAAAGTTCCTCGCAAGAACATCTTGCTCTGGCGAGGGCATAAACCCACACGCGAGGATGTCAGGATGGCGACGATTCAGAATTACTTCAACTACTGCGGTTGGGAAGTCTTTTTGTATGCAGAGGTAGTTAAAGCAGTTTAAGTAGGACTATACTCTAGTTCTAGTTGGTGTGGAAACCAATGTTTCGCCCAACAGCTTCTGATCTTTAAAGACATGAGGTGTTGTAGGGCTGAAAAAGGGAAAGTACATCCGCAACTAGAGCTCCACCATCCAGAGCGGTCCTGGTTGATTAAGGTCGAGCTTTGAAAGTGTGACTCGCCTCAGACCATAGTAGATGTAGGCGAGAACGAATTCAACCAAGCCTAGTTGTTCATAGTTGAAGAGGCGTTCGGCAAGGTTGGTCCAACATCTGTTGACCTTTGCAAAAGGTGGACAGAAGATGTACTTTGATAGCCAGTATTCCAAAAAGGCTATGCCTCCTTGGTCTATGTCTTTCTCCTCCTGTGCAAAGTGTTTTGCCCAGAAAGAGTAGGAGGAAGGACGATTGGGGGAGGCTTGAACTGGTGTCCCGTTGTGTTGGTTGAGCGACCAGGAGTTTACAAATGTAGGAATTCCAAAGATGGTGTACAAGTCAAGAATTGTAATGCTCACATCACCACAGGGAAGACGAAAGCAGTTGGCAGTGCAATCCCAAAAGCACATGGCTGTGGTGAACGGTGCTCTGTTGCCACCTGCTGGGAGAGAAAAGCACAGGTCGATGAGTTGAGTGATTCCAACTGCTTCCCACTGGTTGATATCTTGTTCGCGACGGCGCCGGTACCAAGCGAGATCGTCTACGTTTAGGTGCAGCCATCTCCCAATTAAACAAAGGGTATCTTTACTAGTCCATTCCTTTGGGTCTGCTCTGGGGTTTCCTTGGACTATTAGGGATGAGTTACAGATGGGATGGCGGAGGATATTGAAAAGCTCTGGATTGATTGGAACATCCAGGAAGGGATCAAGCAGGCCAGTGCCTTCGTTTGGGTCTATTGTTAAAGAGACAATTGCTTCTGGGTTCTGTCGTCTAGCGACAGCCTTGAGGTGTCTCGAGAATTTCTCGACATTACGATCTAAGTGAGGGATGGAGATGTCTTTACGTGGAGGCATTGTCTAGATTGGAAAGGATGAACAATGGCGAGAATGAAATGTCTTAGCTTTTGACTAAGGAGGTTAAAAGTGCAGGATCAAGACAAGTGAGAAGGTCTCGTTGGGGAATGAAATTTTGTTGATGTGGACTAGTGCTTTTATATTACGTCAGTCGAGTGATGCAACTTTTTAGAGGAGTTGTGTAACGTGGCACTTGGGTATTATGTTACCGTTTGGTTTAACAGCGCATCAGTTGGGTAATATTCAAGTCTTTTCGCTTGCGTAGGTAATTCAACTTCAAGACTTGAGAGGAAATGTTTGGGCCTGAAATAAATATTTCATATTAGGCTTGAATGACTGAAATCTTGGCGAGCGGCCCAAGATGGCTGAAGTCTTGGCGAGCAGTAAATTACTTTATTAGAGCTTGGCGAGCAGCTAGGTGTGAGAGATCAAGTTCGGTTAGAACTATGATTCATTAAATTAGCTGATTCCATGCGGTTTGGATGTCTATCATACATTTTCTGTTTCAAATAGGTTTCTTTAATAGAAGAGTTGTGATAGTTTTGGAGTTCTATAAGGATTGAAACCCGTATGCTGGTGTCGGAGTTATATTGAGATTCAAAGAGCAGAAGAAGTTCAAAGTAATTGAAAGACAACTATTGAGCATTATATAAGGAAAGTAAGAGCTTTGTGGAAATGCCCCCCCCCCCCCGATCAAACATACATTTGCTATACGCAAGTACACCTAGACATGCATCTCGTCAAGAGATTTTATATTCTTTGCAACCGGCAAATCAAAGTGCTTGTCACCTATCGAGTGAGAGTATTGCGATTAGAAGGAAGCAATTGCGACTGGACGATTGAAGGGTTTGTCACCTATCGAGTGAGAGTTTGGATATCCAAAGGAAGCAGTGTTCTCAACACATCGTCAGAGAGATTGCTCGGCTTTGCACTTATAAGGGAGTGTGAGGTATCGATTTCGAAGGCTCTGCGAGAGACACATATCAAAAGTCCTAAGTTACTAGGCGAGAAAGACCTATTCGGACAGGGTTGGTGCTCTCCTTGTCTTAATCGCTTATCAAGAAGTCATGTAGCTTTACGTTATATATTTCGTTGAAGAACGATGGCACGCCAGCATACGAAGTACATACAGGATAAACCGATATCTGCGGTCAAACTTTCCGAGGCCAATAAAAGAGACTGCTTCGCTGAAGGTGATAGTTGCATATTTATGCAACGTTTATGTGCTTAACCGAACCTTATATTTAGTTCTTTTGTTATGTTTTTAAGTAAATTAATATTATTATTTGTTTTGCAGGAAATTGGAGAAAAATGAATAAAAAAGAGCTTTCCTAGTGCAACAATGAGAAAATTGGACTAGCAAATAAGGAATCCATATTCCTTATGAATTGAGGAGAGACAGAAGAGAGTTTTTAAAAGAAAATAGAAAAAACAGTTCGGCAGGGGGGTCGGCAGTTTCAAAAGAAAAAAAGAAGGATACGTACGACAGACGGAGAGTTTTGAGAAGAAGGAAAAAAGAGGAGCAGGGAGGCTCACGGCAAGCACGGCAGAGCAGAAGAAGCAGAAGAGAAAGGGAGAACCAAACTGCATGCCTGCGATCTCGACGTCGCTAAGAGTTCTTCTTTCTCCATCTTTTGTCTATCTTTTATGAACTCTTTGATGTTATTATTTAAGATTATGAGTAGCTAATTTTCCTTTGTTAAGGGGCTGCTTGAAGCCCCGTACATGAAGTCTTTTTAATACACACTTTAATCTAGTTTTGCATATTTTATGAATGAGGTTTCTTTCTCTGAATGATCACCGTATGAATTCTTGTATGTTTGCTTTGGTGGCCAACTTAGTATGCATGCTAGGGTTCTAGTTTCATGAGATACGAGCGACTGAAGATAATTTCTTCCACCGGATTCTCTATAGTGATACGCCGATTTTACCGTCGGGAGATTGAAATCCATAGGTCTAGCGAGACACGCCCATAGTGTACTTGTGAACCCTTGTAGCTTCTCAAACCTTTTCTAGAACTTAATGCTTTCTTCTTTGTAAACCTTGGAGTCCATGACTATAGGTTCAATAGAGGGATAGATGTAAGGGAGGTCCATGACAAACCTGCATAGGCATAAGGATTAGGTAATAGGATGTGGTTGTAACGATCAACTCTTCCTGGGAACTTTCATTCATTGGATATGTGCATTAGATTAAGTATGTGTTAGATAGATGGAATGACGGTGGTGGATTGCATTCCTCTTAACTCTTTAATCATATAGTTTAAATCCATTTGCATTCATTAGCATATTTACTTTCAGCATTTATTTTCTGCATTAGCTGTAGCTTAGCCGATTTATTTCAGTAATCAAATCAACTCCGAATACCCTCAAATTTTGTGTGGTAGTCCGCCACTGTGTCTAGTTTATTGTGTCAAAATTTCGTAGCATTTGAGTCTGTTTAGATTAGGTTAGCATACCATTAGTTTACTGTAGTCGAGTCTGTCAGCATAGTAGTGTGTCAGAATTTAGTTTCACCAATTCCTTGTGTTCGATAACCCCTATTTATCTTACTACATTGATATATCCAGGTTGTGAATAGGGTATCTTTGAGAGGTGTTAATCCGCCTTGTCAAATTTTGGCGCCGTTGCCGGGGAATTGCTTTATTCTAAGTCCTAATAGAGTCTTTAATTTTCAGTTTTGTTTTCTTTTTCTTTTGAGTCTTACTGTCTCTTCTTTGTGCAGGAGCATTGTTTATGCGTACTAGGCACACAAGAAGCGCTGAGCCATTATTACTTGATCCAGAGATTGAACGCTCAGCAAGGCAAAACAGGAAGCAACAGGGACAACGGTCCATGAACGTGAACAGTGGTGGTCAGCCAGAGCAAGAAATACATTCTGATACAGGATCTGAATTTGAGGAAGAACAGAGTGTTCCAACACCACCACCATCACAAAAAAGAATGGCAAATGCAACCAAGCTGAGAGAGTCCTTTATACCGGGCACAGGTGCAGCAGATTCACCGATCGTACTACCAGAGAATTTGGGGTCTTATTCTATTCCCTCATCACTTATATCAAATCTGCCACACTTCAGAGGAACGCCTTCTGAAGACCCTCAGGACCATCTCAATGAGTTTACAGCATTGTCCAGAATCCAGAGATCGACTAATGTGGAAGAGGATACTGTGAAACTCCTCTTGTTTTCGTTCTCTTTGAAGGAGCAAGCAAAAGCATGGTATAATTCTTTAGCTCCTTTATCTATGGACACATGGGAGAAGATGTGCTCTGCATTTATGAAAGAGTTCTACTCTGCTTCACGCACCAAGAACTTGAAGAAGCAAATTAGCACATTCAGGCATAAAGACAGTGATGAACTACATGAAGCCTGGAGCCAGTTTAAGAGTCTTCTTCGACAATGCCCTCATCATAAGTTTGACCTCAACACTCAAATAGAGTTCTTCTATGAAGGAATTGATTCTTTCAACAGGTCAAAGCTTGATTCAGCTTGTGGGGGAAATTGGTGGAATATGACTGGAACAGAAGCCAAGGAAGTTGTTGAGAATCAAGCAGAAAATTCAAGGCAGTTTCAGTCAAGGGATAGATCCATGGGAGCAAGTAGAAGGTCTCTCAATGCAGTTGCAATTGATGGAGTCATGGAAAAAAGATTAAGCTCTATGTAGAATGACATTGCTCTGATAGCTAGTAGTCTGAAAGTGAGCAAGAAGACAACAGTTGCTGCAGCTCAGGTTGTGTGCACTTTATGTTCAGCTACAAGCCATTTAGCAGAAGATTGTCCCAAGTTCAGAGCAGATGAAGAGGTTGATCAAGAGGAAGAAGCAAATTACTTCCAGAGACAACCCAACACATATGGTGGAAATAGAGACTTGTTGAGCTATAGGAGCAACAATGTGCTAAATCCTCCTATTGTTCCACCTGGATTTCAGCAGAGACAGCCTACAGGAGATGGCCAGCAGTTTGGCCAAAGGCGTATGCCTCAGCAACAACAAGCTCAAGCTCAAACATCATCAGAAAATTCTACCTTGGAAGCCCTGATGCAACAAATGATGTTTGACAACAAGAAGGAACGAGAGGAGAGTTGTGCCTTTCGCCAAGATATCAAGGCCACAACTCAAGAACTCAAGGCTACAGCTCTACAGCAAGGAAAGGCAATTGACTTGCTTGAGAGACAAATGAGCCAAATGCAGCAAACAATGGCTCAAGTCAAGGAAGGAAGTCTTCCTAGTAACACTCTTCCAAATACCAACACAAAATATGAAGCTCATGCCATGACCCTGAAGAGTGAGAAGGTGTTGGAAGAACTGCCCGAGTTAACAAAGAGAAAATGGGAGGAGCCCGTGCTTGAACAACTTGTCCCTTACAAGCCGTTGGACAAGCCGTCAGAAGATTCTGCAGGAACCCCAATTCGAGCCGTCGAAAATGCACCTGAAACAGAAGAACTGACAAATCAAAAATCAGGTCAGGTATCCTCTACTCCTTCTCCTTCCATTATTCCTAATTTACCTTTGCCTAGCAGGTTGAAGAAGCAGGTGAAGGTTGAAAAAGAGAAGGAAATCTTAGATGTGTTTAGAAAGGTAGGAGTAAACATTCCTTTGTTGGATGTGATCAAGCAGATACCGCAATATGCAAAGTTCCTGAAAGAATTGTGCACAACAAAGAGAAAATTCTATGGAACTGAGACTGTGGCTTTAGGAGAGAGAGTATCTGCAGTGCTTCAAAGAAAGCTCTCACCTAAGTTAGGTGATCCAGGACGTTTTACGATCCCATGTACCATTGGTGATCACAGGTTTGCGGGTGCTTTACTTGATTTAGGTGCTTCCATTAATTTAATGTCATACACTGCTTATAACAGGTTGAAAATGGGAGAACTTATTCCCACAGGTGTCACTATTAAACTTGCTGATCGGTCTAACTGTTACCCTCAAGGTATTATTGAGGATGTTTTAGTGCAGGTGGGAGATTTGATATTCCCAGCATATTTTTTTGTGCTGGAGATGGAGAACGAGCCAATGCCAT
This sequence comes from Geum urbanum, assembly GCA_946800695.1. Taxonomy (NCBI): domain Eukaryota; kingdom Viridiplantae; phylum Streptophyta; class Magnoliopsida; order Rosales; family Rosaceae; genus Geum; species Geum urbanum. The sequence goes on from OX327013.1 coordinate 46,345,955, forward strand.
CAGAAATACCATTGATTCTTGGGAGACCGTTCTTGAGAACATCGCGTACAAAGATAGATTGTTTTGATGGATCATTGAGTATGGAAGTAGCTGAGGAGAAAATCCACTTCAATATTTATGAAGCTCTCAAACATCCAAATAGTGATGATGCTTATTCATGTTGTTCAATTGACACTTTTGAGAGTTTTGTTCAGGAATTCATTCACTATTCATTGGAGGAGGATCCTTTGAGGAAGGTCATAGAGGTATCCGGAAAAGAAGATGTTCCAGGTCTGAAGCTTGGCGAGAAGAAATTTGACCCTATTTTTGAGATAGCTTCAGCTGAGGATCTTGAAATGGAAGAGGAGTATTATGTTATGGAAGAAGCACTTGAATCCCTGCCAATTATGAAAGGTAAATATTCTAAACTCATTTCTCTTCCAATTTCAGATGACGTTCTTGTTCCGTCTATACAGGTGGCACCCACATTAGAGCTTAAACTTCTTCCCGAGCATTTAAAGTATGTTTTCCTAGGGAATGATGAAACACTTCCAGTCATCATCTCTTCCAAGCTCTCAGCGTTACAAGAGGAGAAGTTACTGAATGTACTTAGGGAGTACAAGGCCGCCATTGGATGGACAGTAGTCGATATCAAGGGCATCTGCCCAACATTGTGTACCCACAGGATCCATTTGGAAGAGGGAGCTAAACCAACAAGGGAAGCTCAATGTTGTCTCAATCCTCCCATGATGGAAGTTGTCAAGAAAGAAGTCATCAAACTTCGAGACGCAGGTATCATTTATGCTATTTCTGACAGCAAATAGATTAGTCTTGTGCAGGTTGTGCCCAAACGTTCAGGAATCACAGTGGTAAAGAATGATGAGAACGTGTTGGTGCCTCAAAGAGTCCAAACGGGATGGAGAGTGTGTATTGACTACCGCAAGCTCAATGCCACCACAAGAAAAGATCACTTTCCGCTCCCATTCATTGATCAGATGTTGGAAAGGTTGGCAGGTCATGAATACTACTGTTTGTTAGATGGTTATTCAGGATACAACCAGATAGCCATACATAAGGATGATCAAGAGAAGACCACCTTCACATGTCCCTATGACATGTTTGCTTATAGGAGAATGCCATTTGGTTTATGCAACGCACCTGCCACATTTCAGAGGTGCATGGTAAGTATTTTCTCAGACATGGTTGAAAAGATCATTGAGGTATTTATGGATGATTTCTCTGTTTTCGGTGATTCTTTTGACATATGTCTTCATAATCTAGCTATGGTTTTAGAGCGTTGTGTAGAAACTAACATTGTACTTAATTGGGAAAAATGCCACTTTATGGTGGAGCAGGGTATAGTTTTGGGACATGTTATTTCAGCTAGAGGTATAGAGGTTGATAAAGCTAAGGTTGATATTGTGCGTACCTTACCCCCTCCTTCCACTGTGAAGGAGGTGAGATCTTTTCTTGGACATGCAGGATTTTATCGCAGGTTTATCAAGGATTTCTCCAAGATATCCAGACCATTATGTGCATTACTCCAGAAAGATGTTGCTTTCAACTTCACGGATGAGTGCTTGCAAGCATTCAATAAGCTCAAGGAGTTGCTCACAACAGCTCCCATCATTCAAGCACCGGATTTGAGTCTACCATTTAAGCTCATGTGTGATGCTTCAGACTATGCTGTTGGCGCTGTTCTTGGCCAACGCCCACAAAGATTACCACATGTCATCTATTATGCCTCCCGTACTTTAAATGATGCACAGTTGAACTATTCAACTACTGAGAAGGAGCTCTTAGGAGTGGTTTTTGCTCTTGAAAAGTTTAGATCTTATTTATTGGGAACTAAAGTTATAATATTCTCTGACCATGCAGCTTTGAGATATTTGATGACTAAACAGGATGCCAAGCCCAGGTTGATTCGATGGATGCTCTTACTTCAGGAGTTTGATCTTGTGATCAAGGACAAGAAGGGTTCTGAAAATGTGGTGGCAGATCACTTGAGTAGACTCACCCATGGTTCCAATGCAGAAGAGGATAATCTTCCTCTCAGAGATAGTTTTCCAGATGAACAGCTTCTTGTTCTCCAAGATTTGGTGCCATAGTATGCTGATATTGTTAATTACAAGGTGAGTAAGTACATTCCACCCAATTTCAGCAGAGCTCAGAAAGACAAACTGGTCAAGGAAGCCAGGTATTACATATGGGATGAGCCATACCTCTGGAAACATTGTACCGATGCCATTATCCGCAGGTGCGTACCCGAGTCTGAATTTCAATCTATTCTATCTTTTTGTCACTCACATGCAAGTGGTGGACATTTTGGAGGGAAGAAGACTGCTCTCAAAGTGCTTGAGAGTGGATTTTATTGGCCAACTTTGTTTCCTGACGCCCACTAATACTCACCATTATTAAGTACTAAATTAACACTTAACACTCAACAACAATGAGCCAATTAAAACCCTTTTTAGTAGATGTAGCATTGGTAAATAGGGATCGTTCTTAACCAGGGATTGAGGGTGCATGCATAACTATGCTAGGTTTGTTTATGGGGGTGCGAGATTTGGTTTGTTTAACTAATGACCTACGAAATTTAAACCTAATTCTACTATGTACACGTGATCATCACATCATGTCTACCTCCACCATTTTCATGCTTCACTTACCCAGTATCAACGAAATTCTTACCTTCAACCTGCAATTTATACACATGCTTTTAAGAGTGCGACGAAGAGCGCCTACACCTTAATTTATTTAAGATTCATACAAAACATGCTAGGGAGGAACGAAGAGCGTATCACCCAACACATTAAGAAGCTTTAAGCATACAAGCATGCATACAAGTCAAAGACCAAAAACTAAGAACACATGGAAGATAACATAAGTAAGTAAAAACGTATAGCCTTTATTAAACAAATCACAAGTCGTACACCAAATTTTTTACAAGACAAAAGATGAGATAGAAGGTTTATGATTACACTTTTGGAGTCTGTGAAGAGCACTAACAACGCCTCGAGTGGATGGATTCTCAAGAACAAGACGAAGAGCGCCAATTATTCTTGATCCGTGAGGAGGGAGCTTCGGCCTTGGAGGGGATTAGGCATAGGACGACTTGGGAGGTGTTTTAGGCAGAGATTTGCTGTCTATGATGTGTGATAATGAAACCCTAGTCGAGCCCTCATTTATATAGGCCAAGCAAAGCCTAGTTCGACTCCTTTTAGAAGTCTAACTACTCCACCCGGGTAACCTGACCCTTCTTCACTAAAATAGTAATTTCTCTCGTTCTAGGACTCCAAATCGCTTGATTTCAGTTGCGTTGGAAACTAGACTTCTAGATTTTTCCAACCATATGCTAATCGCATCTAGATTCATCCGGATCTGTTCACAGTGGCCTTTTGAAGTGGGCTGATCTGCACAGGCAGATTTCCTGATTTCTAGCTTTTGATCCATTTTCTTCTTTTGGGCTTCTTTGTGGGTGAATCTTGACATGATCTTGGACATTCTTGGACACATGAGCATGGTCTTGACCCATCTTAGTGATATTTGATCCATTCTTTATAAATCGTGGCCCATTCTTCTTCATCTTTCCTCCTCATTTTAGGAACTTCCTCCTTAGTAGGTTTTGAGCTCATTTCTGCCTCCTTTACGGATTCCTCCTTTATTTCTACCTACAGACATAAAGTAAGTTAAAAACATATTTACTAAGCACAAAACAAAGTTAAATATAGAGAGAAAGACATTAATAATCAAGCATAAAATGCGTAGATCACCCACATCATGTACAAATCATGTGAGAGATGCCAAATGACAGGTAACATTGGCCCAAGAGACCAAATGCCTCAACACCCTGTTCTTGTTGTTGAAATATTTGATGTGTGGGGTATTGATTTCATGGGACCATTCCCTAATTCTCAAGGTTATTTGTATATTCTTCTCGCTGTGGATTATGTTTCTAAGTGGGTGGAAGCTAAAGCCACCCGCACTAACGATGCTAAGGTTGTTCTTTATTTTCTGAAAGATATTTTGCTAGATTTGGAACACCTAGATGCATTATCAGCGATGGAGGATCTCATTTTTGCAATAGAACCTTTGATGCTTTGCTCCGGAAGTACAGTGTAACACATAAGGTGGCAACACCTTATCATCCTCAAATCAGCGGGCAAGTGGAAGTGTCGAATAGGGAGATCAAGCAAATTCTGGAGAAGACTGTTGGACCAACAAGGAAGGATTGGAGCCAACGCTTGGATGAAGCATTGTGGGCTTACAGGACAGCATATAAGACACCTATTGGAATGTCTCCTTATAGGTTGGTGTATGGAAAAGCTTGCCATCTTCCAGTGGAGTTGGAACATAAGGCATATTGGGCTGTCAAGAAGTTCAACTTTGACATCGATGATGCGGGTTTGCATAGGAAGTTGCAGCTGAACGAGCTTGATGAGATTAGGCACAATGCCTATGAGTCCAGCAGGATTTACAAGGAAAAGACTAAAGCTTTTCATGACCGGAATATTAAGAGAAAAGAATTTGCTGTTGGTCAAAAAGTTTTACTCTTCAGTAGTCGTCTACGCTTGTTTCCAGGTAAGCTAAAAAGTAGATGGACTGGACCTTATGTTATCACTAATGTTTTTCCTCATGGTGCCATAGAGATTGTAAGTTCAAAAACAGGGAAGACATTTAAAGTGAATGGACATCGACTCAAGCCATTCTATGAGTCATTTGTGGAGCATGTCTTTGAGGATGCAACCCTTGGAGATGCATCTCTGTGTGTGGAGTGTTGAGACTTGTTGTCTGGCTGAAGACGTTAAACTTAGCGCTACTTGGGAGGCAACCCATGTTGATGGAGAAGCGTGGAAAACCAGATTTGAAATTTTTAAACTCTCTATCTTTCTCCGTTGCTTTATTTTTCTCCATGTTTAGTGTGATTTGTGATGTGTTATGTGTCTCATTCCATGCTTGTTTGATGTATTGTATGTTTTAGATTTGTTTTACATTGAGGACAATGCAAATTTCAAGTGTGGGGTGGGGTTTATATCATATCCTTAGCGTCTATGTATAAATTTTTCGTTATTTCGGTACTGTACAGTATGCTGTTTCGTGTCAATTTTTTTTGACATAGTTTAAGGTATCGTAAATTTTTGAAATTTTTAGAGGATGCTTTTATATGTGTCTAATTTGTTATCTTAAAATTTCAGCTCATTCAAATGTATGATCAATTCTGAAAAATTCTTGCGAGGGGAATGGGTCTCTGGCGAGCTTCGCATGTTGTACTGTGCAGTTTGATGTTTTGTGTGATTTGTTTGTCATATCTAGAAGTCTCGTAAATTTCTGAAATTTTTATAGAATGTATTTACATGTGTCTAGTTTGTTCTCTATAAATTTCAGCTCATTCCACTTTGTCATTAATTCTATATAATTCTTGCGAGTGGAGCTGAGTCATGCGAGCAACAGTTCTCGGTACTGAGCAATAACCTGTTCGTGTCTTTTATTTTCTATAGTTAGGTGTCTCGTAATTTTCTGAAATTTTGAGGGCAGGTTTGTACATGTGTCTAGTTTTTGGTTCCAAAATTTCAGCCTATTACGATGAGTGACTAATTTTGTAAAATTCTCGCGAGAGAGTTGCTCAGTACACTGTGTCTGGAGAGCTGCTCGCCAGAGATTGGAATTGCTCGCCAGATGTTGGTATTTTGAGTTTTTCTTTGTTTTCCTTGGGTATTTTAGTGACTTATTTGAAAAACCAAATACAAAAGTAAAAAGTGTCAAGAAAAACATAAAAAGAGTCTTTTGTTTTGTGTCTTAGGTGCCCTTAACTAGTCCATGATGTGATTATATCTTCTATAATTATGACTAAAAGATGATCATGTTATTTAAGTTTCTTTGGTTAATCTTGATATATGATGCATATGCGAATGTGTAGTGGATGTAGAAAAAGTTAACATGGTACAGATTTTTGGCATGCTTAAACTTTGTTGAGATTAATTTAACCTGTGAGCGATTGAGCCTATATGTGATTACACATGCTTTCTTTATTGAGTGTCAATTGCTTGCCACAGATTAAGTTAATGGACTCTAGATATTACTAGAACTTGTTCTTGTGCTTTTCAAAGCTTATAGTCAATACATGTTTTGATTGAGGAAGTGATAAAGGCATTTAGGGGACACCACCATAGCCATATAAGCCTGTGTCCTAATTTTGTGTACACAAGATGTGCACTCCTTAGTTAACAACTTTGAGCCTACATGTTTAAACTTTATGTCATCACCCACATATCTCTGACCTTAAACCTTAGAATAGCTATATCTTTACCCTTGTTCTAGGACTTGGTAGAGCTATACATGAGACAGGTATGTGAAGACGGCGACAATGTCGAAAAGTGATGCAAAGAAATAAGTGTGGGGTATCAAGCTAGTGTTTGAAAGAAAAAAAAGGAATAAAAAAAGAGAATGAAAAGAAAAGGAAAAAATGTGATGTCTAGCTTGATACCCGAGTTAACTGTTGATAAAAACAATGATGTGAATGCCCAACAAGATGAAATTTGGCCACAAAAGTGAGAAAATTCATGATTGTAAAGTTTGAAGAAGTCTCTTATTTGGTGCTTTACTGGGTTCTAGAATCATATTTGAATTCCTTATCCATTTATTCTTTAACCTATGAGCCAAGCCCCTTTACAACCCATGAAGTCCTTTTGATCCTCAAGATGGTAGCCTTTGATCTGTGGAGATTAGTCACAAGTGTAAGCTTATGGTGTGGTCCATTTGGCAAGTAATTGAGTTGAGTGAATACCTTAGACATACTTCGAGAGAACACTTTTGAGAGCATATACCTGTGAGGTTGAATCTTGACTTGTTTTTCGCATGCTACAGCTTTATTTTCACCATGATTATGTCTTCGTCCTACATATTACATGTGTGTCATACATTGAAATTAACTTTCGAAACTTTACGGAATATAAATTTGGAGTCATTCTATCTTGGTGTTACAATTGTGGAAGATTGCTGAGACAATTTGTTAAGGGCATTAGAGTAGTGTTTGTAAATTACTTCGTTGTTTTAGAGTCATAGTTTAGTGTTTTGCTCGAGGACTAGAAAAAGCTAAGTGTGGGGTATTCTGATAGTTGCATATTTATGCAACGTTTATGTGCTTAACCGAACCTTATATTTAGTTCTTTTGTTATGTTTTTAAGTAAATTAATATTATTATTTGTTTTGCAAGAAATTGGAGAAAAATGAATAAAAAAGAGCTTTCCTAGTGCAACAATGAGAAAATTGGACTAGCAAATAAGGAGAGACAGAAGAGAGTTTTTAAAAGAAAAGAGAAAAAATAGTTCGGCAGGGGGGTCGGCAGTTTCAAAAGAAAAAAAGAAGGATACGTACGACGGACGGAGAGTTTTGAGAGGAAGGAAAAAAGAGGAGTAGGGAGGCTCACGGCAAGCACGGCAGAGCAGAAGAAGCAGAAGAGAAAGGGAGAACCAAACTGCATGCCTGCGATCTCGACGTCGCTAAGAGTTCTTCTTTCTCCATCTTTTGTCTATCTTTTATGAACTCTTTGATGTTATTATTTAAGATTATGAGTAGCTAATTTTCCTTTGTTAAGGGGCTGCTTGAAGCCCCGTACATGAAGTCTTTTTAATACATACACTTTAATCTAGTTTTGCATATTTTATGAATGAGGTTTCTTTCTCTGAATGAGCACCGTATGAATTCTTGTATGTTTGCTTTGGTGGCCAACTTAGTATGCATGCTAGGGTTCTAGTTTCATGAGATACGGGCGACTGAAGATAATTTCTTCCACCGAATTCTCTATAGTGATACGCCGATTTTACCGTCGGGAGATTGAAATCCATAGGTCTAGCGAGACACGCCCATAGTGTACTTGTGAACCCTTGTAGCTTCTCAAACCTTTTCTAGAACTTAATGCTTTCTTCTTTGTAAACCTTGGAGTCCATGACTATAGGTTCAATAGAGGGATAGATGTAGGGGAGGTCCATGACAAACCTGCATAGGCATAAGGATTAGGTAATAGGATGTGGTTGTAACGATCAACTCTTCCTGAGAACTTTCATTCATTGGATATGTGCATTAGATTAAGTATGTGTTAGATAGATTGAATGACGGTGGTGGATTGCATTCCTCTTAACTCTTTAATCATATAGTTTAAATCCATTTGCATTCATTAGCATATTTACTTTCAGCATTTATTTTCTGTATTAGCTGTAGCTTAGCCGATTTATTTCGGTAACCAAATCAACTCCGAATACCCTAAAATTTTGTGTGGTAGTCCGAAACTGTGTCTAGTTTATTTTGTCAAAATTTCGTAGCATTTGAGTCTGTTTAGCTTAGGTTCGCATACCATTAGTGTACTGTAGTCGAGTCTGTCAGCATAGTAGTGTGTCAGGATTTAGTTTCACAAATTCCTTGTGTTCGATAACCCCTATTTATCTTACTACATTGATATATCCAGGTTGTGAATAAGGTATCTTTGAGAGGTGTTAATCCGCCTTGTCAGAAGGATCTTTCCGCGAAAGATATTTTTGCATCGAACAGCAATTGCAAGCAGGATGAACGAAAATATGCACGATCTTCAAATCTTCCAATACTTTACTTGTGCCTATACACAAGACGCATGATAATTAAACTAATTTATATGCGGAATCGATCAAAGTCATTCAGAAGTTAGGTCGGTATTTCAGTTATTTAGAGAACTTAATCAACAATTACAGCTTGTGAATTCAAGCATCTTTGTTCATGCTTATATGTGCAAATTCCAGCCTACTGGCTACAAACGTGTTAATGTTGTTAGATTCTAGCTCCATCCCAATTTAGAGAGAGAATACCACATATCCGAAAATGTTAATACTCTCTCCTGCTTTTTATTCGAGTGAGGTCCAACAGATACAAAGTTTAACACAAAAAATCTTGACATTAGTGTGTAGTACAACTCCTTATTAACAATTCATAATTTTTCACATTTCTTATGTAAAATTTAAAATAACTGACCAATGTCAACAACTGTATCAGATGCTATTTGCAGTCTCGATCTGTTGATATATATCCAACTTGTGCAGCAAGAATAAAATTAGCTATCAATCCTAGCATGCATGCACCAACCTTTTTTTTCCATTAATCATGACGTACTTGAGCAATGTATATGGAAGTGCAGTACATATGTTAACTTCCTTAATCATTTACAAGATTATACATAGAACAACGTACCACAGAAGTAAATTTAACAGATCACAGATGCCTACTGGGTTCTGAGAATAGCATCTTGCAGTTGTTCCATTACATATACGGTCTTTCTATTAAGGTATATATTTTTTTGATTATTTTTAAATATAGGACATCATGTTAACTTTTTGATCATATTTTATCATCTTTATTGTTCAATTACTAAGTTTATATGATTAGATTATTCCTATAAATTTTCAGTTAAAATGGTGATCATTAAGGTATCAAACTAGTTTAAATCAATGGACGGACCAAATCTGTCAAACCTGAACCGTTCATACTTATGGATTTCAATTGCAGTTTTGAATATCTTAACTATCACTATTTTGACTGAAAATTTACTGGATTGATCTACACATTAGGACCTAAAATCTGGACAGTGAAGATGGTAAAATATGATCAAAAAATTGGCGTAATGCATATACCTGAAAATAATCATATACATGAGTGGAAGTTTATTGTATATATATACACCACCATTCCACTAAGGTATGTCTATTTTTGGTCATTTTCAGATATATGATATTACACCAACTTTTCATATTTTATCATCTCCACCTTTCAGATCTTAGGTCCTAATGTGTAGATCAAGCATGTAAATTTTTAGCCAAAATGGTGATCGTTAAGCTAATTAAAATTGTAATTAAAATTTATAAGTATGAACGGTTCGAATTTGACAAATTTGATTCGTCCCTTGATTTAATCTAGTTTGATACCTTAACAATCACTATTTTAGCTGAAAATTTACAAGAATTATATACTCATATATACCTCATAATTGAATAATAAATATGTTAAAATATAATCAAAAAATTTATAAAATATCTTATACCTAAAATTGACTAAAAAAGATATATATCAATGAAAGGCCTCTGTATAAAAAGTTAGCTAGTCACCGTGCATACCATCACCTTTTTATATGCTTTCGTCGAGATATTTAAAGTATTTAAAGTAATAAGTGAAATTTTCAATCAGTCAGGAATATTAGGAACCTCAATGTCAAAAAAACCCCTCGCAGATGTCCCGAGCAAGACAAAAATGAATCTAATATAGTAATTAACATGATGACGTACATGATCGATTTGAATCTAACTATGAACTTTGTACGCAAACGATGCCAGGTTCTTATTGCCCTTTAATTCATAAGAAGTTTACGAATGACATACACGCTTCTCTCAGCAGGGAGCTGACAACGCTAATGGGCCGGATTTGTGATCGACATTTGCACTGACAAGGTTATGAGTTAAGCCCATTTATTATAATGGGCCTGCACTTGAGGACTGCAAGAGAGATGATAGCCCACTCATGTATAGAGATTAAAACCGCGTTTAGTATCGTTTTACAAAACTGTTTTTTTTTTAAAAAAAAATTATAAAATAAAAACAAGAAATCATAACTATATTATGAAACTGTTTTCTATGAACGAAAACAGTAAAACACGCCTTGTACATGTATAAAATCTACAAAATAAATAATTAAAGTATGTTAGATCTCAAATCTCAAATCTCAAATCTCAAATGAAAAAATGATTAAATGAGTGTATAATTAAAAAAAAAAAATATTATTCTCTACTTTTCTAATTTTTTTTATGAAATATGTTTTAAAAAACAGTGAAAACTTCATTCTGACGTTTTACAAAACATAGTATATTTTCTGTTTTCAACATTTTTCGTTTTAAAAATTTATTTTTCGAAAACAGTCTACCAAATGCCTTTTTACTCTGTTTTAATTTTGTATTTAAAAAAACTAAAAATTATTTTGTAAAACGATACCAAACGCGACCTAATTGACCCGGCCACTGTGATTTGATTTGTGAAGAGAACTCAGAGAGAATTCATTAATTTTCTACATCATTTCTTCTCTTCTTTAATTACTCGTTGAATTTGGCAGAAGTTCACCCAGACAATTCACATAAAACAGTTGAAATGAATCTTATCAATGAATTATGAATGTTAGTCTATTTTTTTGTATTCTAGATTAGTTATAGTTGTTTAGGATCTGAGTCTCGTTCGTTTGGCGGCATCATCGATATCGTTGAAACTGGTTAGTGACTATCTGATATTACTCCTTCGCAAATTTTTGTTTACCTACATGTAATTTGTGTCATATATCAATTCACTATTTCATTTTTTAAATTAATTATTATACTACCCGACTTTTTAATTTTAAACATAACACATAAACTAAAGGGAAGTTAAAACTTAAAAGTGACGAAAAATATTGAATTGAAGTAGTAAAATGATTACAATAAAAAAATTAAAGTAGTACGATGATTAAAGACGAAAAATTATGTAATAAACTGAAATTGATGACAAACCACAGACACTGAAATGATCATATTCAAAAAACAGACACTGAAATGATCATATTTAAAAAATCTGGTAGTGAAATGATATTGATGACAAACCAGACAAATAGAAGTTTGTCATTACTTCTAAACTGAAAGTTTGACACTTAACTGCGGAAGCAAATTTGCTCCCCACCCTTACTTCCCCACCTTCTTCCCCACCCACCTAAATGATTGACACATGTCCATCTAATTAATTTTATTATCATCTGATTGACACAATGGACATGTGTCAATCATTTAGGTGGGTGAGGAAGAAGGTGGGGAAGTAAGGGTGGGGAGCAAATTTGCTTCCCTTAACTGCAGGGTCGATCATCTGTTATTCTACACTCATGGTGTTGCGCGCTTCTTCTTAATCCAGCGTTTCCCAGATGCGAAAAGGAAGATCGATCTATCTCATATATATATACAAAGCACAACTTGTACGTATCATATTTCTAAGAGTTCTGCATGCATGTACTACCTACTCGATCTTCCTGAAATATAAGGCATATTGTAGCTAGGGACTTTATATATTATTTACTGCCCTAAGATCGATCGACATTCATGTTTCCACGTACGAATCATTCCAGTAGCTTTTCAGTTCCTACAAACACTGATTAAGACACTAATTAAGGAAACCATTACCGATCTGGGATCATCTGATATAGACATAATGCAGCTAGTTATAGATTAACATGATCGAGCAATAATCCTCTTTCACGTTGGCATGTCAGACACGTACAGTTGCTCAACTTGCCCTAGTATTAGAATTGAAACTAGCTAATCATCAACTAATAATTAAGCTGATTTGCTAGCATAACCTGAGCTTAATCACTTAAAGATTGTGCGTATATAGTACACTAGTTCTGTTAATTAAAACAAAATTTCACATATATGATGTCGCTATGACACTATATATGCTAGTAGTTTTTTTTATTTTAGAAATGACACTATGCTAGTTTGATTCCGCTGTTTATGTTGTGGGCTAGCCATGGATGTATAACTTGAGTTTCTACGTGCATCTGTGTCTTTGCTACATTCTTCTTATGAGTCAATGCATGCATTAGAGATGTTTGGACTTCATATATGATACTAGAACGATCAATTTGATTACCCTGAAACTGAAACAGTGGCGTAGCTAACATATTGGGTTAGTTGTGTCAAAATTTAATTCTTTTTTTGATACATTGTCAAAACTAATTCTAGCTACGTTAATGACACATAACTTATATTACAATGAAAAGAAGAACAGTAAGAAAACAAATTAAAGCAAAAAATGATGTTAAGGATTAGAGATGTAGACATTCGTAGAAATGATTTTATCTATTTAAGAAAATTATAAAAGTTTATTAATTAAATATTAATAAAGGATTGATCATTTAACCGAAAAAATTGATTAAGTACTTCTATCAACTCCATTGGAGTCCAAACCCAACATGTAATTTCCTTATATATTAGAAATTATTCATATTTCTTCATATTTTTCCTATTTTAAGAATTGAAGGTGTCAAAATTCACATAAATATTCATTATATAAAGAAAATAATTTAAATTTTTTAACCAACTACCTAAACTTTAGGAAGTAAGATGTGTCAATTGACACTGTTTACATTAAGCTAGCTACGCCCTTACCCTGAAACTGTTAAGAATGGCTTCTTGAATGAGAAAATGCAAACAAATTGAGCAGGAAAGTAAAAACACAAAGAGAATTTTGGGGCTACATTGTGTTCATTGATTGTAGAGAATTTGAATAAGTTACAACAATTACATATAACTAATATAAGATGATAATATAAAATGATGTAAATGCCCTTACGATATAATTGATGTAAACCTAATATGGTTAACATACAGAAAACCCCAACTAAGATAGAAGTACTGTTTTATCCTATGTTGCACGGATACAGACACGGGGACACGGAAAAATCTAAAAAACTAGGACACTGACACGGACAAGGCAAAGACACAGAAATTAAATGAATATAAATAAATATTAAATATATATATAATAATAAACTAAAATGGGGATAAATAATCAAAATTATTCTTGAACATATCTTTTAAAAATTCATGTCATTAATAAAAATAGTACACATTAAACCAAAGAAGAAGAAGCTAGAACAACAATAGAGTACAATACAGGTTAGAATGATTTTGTTAGTGTATGAAATTTTTTTAACCCTTACACAACTATATATACAATATATTTATATCTCCAACCTAGCTAGTTCTATAATAAATATGACTCCTACTAAAAATATAAAAAATGTATATATTATTTTATGTGTTAAAGTGTCTCCGAGTGTCGAAGAAGTGTCCCCATGTATATAAGAAGTGTCCTCGAGTATCCAAATAGTAATATTTTAGGACACGCCACATGACACTTTGAACAAGATATCCCTAAGGATCCTCAAATGTCGGACACGTGACACGACACTAAAAAAAATGTCAATATTATGTAGCTTTTATCATAAATATTTTAGACTTGATTTAATAGTGATTTTTTTTAGGCAGGAAATTAGTGAAAATTTTATCCCAACAGTTTGATGGTATTGAACTATTGATTGATGGTTGCTACATATCCTCAATGCATGGAGAGAAAGGAAGTCGCTGCTTCTAATCAAGTGTACGTGCACGTGCACTTTTTCCTTCTTCCAACTCCTGAGAGCAACTCCAGCAGATTCCCTATAAGTCATTTTTAGCTAAAATATAAAGATTTTTTATTAAAATTCACTCCAGCAGCTCCCCTATCTTATTAGCCAGTTTAGGAATTCCCTATATTTCATGTTTTCGTCCCCTATTCTTATACCGAAAGCATGAATTTATAGGTAACGAAAAATTCAATATTGTAATTAATTCTTTCCTTCTAGATTGCAAATGTAGTTAATAAGTATATTAATAAATAAATATTTTATTATCAACCAATCAAAACTAAGCATTTGTTTAGAACTAACTACATTTTAAGTGATATTGTTGGAATAAATTTATACAAGTGATTAGCTAAAATAGGTTTCGACTTTATTTTTGAACAAAATAAGCAAACTTTCCGTGACATTGTTGGAGTTGCTCTGATCGAGCTATATATATATACACTCCAACTTGTCTACAGGTCCTATTATGTCATTTTCAATTCAGGGTCAAGAGTTTGATATAATCCTAAAATCAACAAAAATTCATCTTCAACTTAAAATTAGAGCTATATAAAAAAAATGATAAAGTAGCCCAATTGGATCAAGGACTAGGCTATATATGCCCTTGACACAGTCTTGAGGTATATTTTTGTGACCGGGGACCACAATTGTACTTAAACATTAAAAAATTGATGTTTCTAATGGTTAAAATTAATTTTAATTAGTGCTCATGTCAATTTAAACGTAATGGTGACATAATTTAATTAATCAATTTATTTTAAGTTTTTTTAACTCTAATGATAATCACAGTATTTTCGTAAAATAATATAATCAAAATAATAAATATATCATGTGTAATACTTTAAAAATATATATTTTTAAATTTCAGTAAATATAATATATGCAACGGTAATATAAGAAATAAATACCAATTAATAATGTAATATTTTAAAATATTAATAAAAATTTATTTGTTAAATAAACCATCAATGAATATAATAAATACAATGCAATTAAAACATCAGTATAAATATCAACGATAGTATTTTCAATATCAACCGTGTTTCTTACAGGGGTTACTTTCCTTCTGGTCTCACCTCTCTCTCTCATTCCTCTCTGTCACCACCGCCACAGTCCGCCTCCTCTCGATCTCTCGATCTCTTTGTTTTTTTGAAAGGTCCGTCTCTTCTCTTTTGTTAGGCTTATATTTTGATGTTGAACTATGTTGATTATTTTGATCAATTTCATAACATTTTCTATGGACTTAATCATTTTATCTTTTAATTAATGATATTTATATTATAGAGATGGTGAAAATAATTGATTTTGAGTAAATATAGAGATATGATCATATATATCTAAAATAAGGAGTTTTTTTTTAAAAAATTATCTTCAAATCTAAAAAAAAAACTTCTATAGCAACAACACATGTAGTCTAAATTATATATATATATATAATATTCACAAGATTTTATTAGAATATATATAAATTTAAAAGTTTAGATTAATAAAATAATATAAAAATAAATTTTTTAATCCTTACGGATTTCAAATCCGACACAAAATATAGCTCTTATTATTCATTTAAATATTATATATCGAGGGGTTAAATTATAACCCAATGTAAAATATAGTCGCTCAGGACTAGAGATGCCTTAATTAGCTCCAAATTGTAAGTAAATTAAATGAGATTGGAGACCAGAGTGTAAACTTGAGAGTTGAGATTAAGAACCTAGACGCAACTCGTACGTGTCTCAAAGTTGATTGTTAATTAACTTCTCTCTTTCTTTTTCCTTTTTGTTTTTGTTTTTTTTGTTTGTTTTTGATCTTGATCTCAATTGTAGTCGACTGTATCGATCATACAGTTCAGGTTTAGAGGGATATGTTGTTGGTCAATTATATTCATAATCAACTGTGCTTGATCAGCCTTGATGAACTGAATTCATGTCATCAGATAAGGATTTAATATGATGAAGCTTGAAGAATTAGGGCTAAAATATGATTGTCCAGCTTAGATACTCGCAATTCACATTGCTCTCTCTCTCTCTCTATATATATATACATACATATTGACGTCATTACTTACGTGCTCGAGATTGTAGTGTCGGTTTATGGAATTTGGATTGCAAATCACACGCACTAAATTAGTAACCAATTAAACTGCTAATTAAGAATTATATATGATGCGAAGCATCTGCTCGATACGTACAGTTAATTAGTTACTAAAGACAGTTAAAGCTCAGTTAAGATATATAGCCAGTTAGCATATATATTAGCTAGTCTGCTGTCCTAGGATATATATTTTTAGCTAATTAAGAAGATATCTTCACCGACTAAGTTGGCCGGAAAGCTAGACTTTGAGTAGTTAATCATGAAGCAGATAAAATAATTGTCTTGTGTTTCATATATAATATATAGTACAGATTACTACAGATCGGGCATATGCTATGAGAATCGCAACACATCTTTCTTGGAGTTTCAAAAAACTGAGCTCAATCTGAGAAAAACCAACCCATTGGAGTCCCTGGATTTGGAAGAACCTCTAAAGACAATCACCTAATGAATTAAACAAATGTGTAGTTAAATTAAGATATGAGGTTTCCCTCATGTCTACGAGCACAGTCCTCGCTGTCTAGTGAATCTTAAGTCATGTGCTGCGAGATGCACGCTGAGCCCTAATTAAGCCCACTGGCCACACTGCTTCTTCAAATTCCCAGCAGCCACTGTGCACCAAGTGTTTATATTTGTTTGATGATCGAGCTACTATAATATCCCACATCATATATATTGATACTTTGATCGATCAAGCAGATACTGCATCGATGGATCCATAATATTACTTTTTGGTTCGATATTTCTGTTATTATATTTCCGTATTATACTACACATTGCAAGACTTTGTTGTAGTTATTTTGTAGACGAATAATATTACATGTCAAATGAGCTATTGATCGACAATTGGACATGATAAATATCATGATAAAAAGATTAGTTTCTCCTACATCTTTCTAGTTGCTATGTACGTAGTTTGTTGAACTGATGGAAGCTATTTGTAGTTTGTACATTATTTGATCATGTTTGACTCATAATATGTTTTTTTTTTTTGGATAGATCGATCACATAACATGTTAAGATATGAAAGTCTAAATAATATCTTAGGAGAAACAAACACTAGTGGAGAAAGAGATTCAAGTGACGAAGATTGAAAAGCAAAATATAACTTCGTCGCTTCAACCAATCGAAGTGATGACTATTGATGTCGTCGCTTAAAAAACAGGGAGCGACAAATATTGCTCAATATTCGTCACTTACAAAAGTATTGAAGCGATCAATATTCATAGTTTGTCGCGTCAGGTTATCCCAGATCCATGTTTTGGGACGACATTCAATCTTCGTCACTAAAGAATTATTGAAGCCACAAAGGTAAGTGAAGTCGTCGCTCGAGTATAAACGAAGCGACAAACATTGGTCAAATTTCGTCGCTTAGGTTTTTTTTCATCTACTTTTGTACTTCGTCGTAAATGCAACCTGCCTTTGTACTTCGTCGCTTAGGTTTTTTTTTCATTTGCCTATAACGGCTAAATGAACATATTAATCAAGAAAATATGTAATTTTATAATATGATGTATATATTGAATTGTGGTGTTTATTAGCTTAGAACTCCCGTTTGAGAATCAACAACTCATCTAGTTGATCGAGATAAGTTGTTGATTCTCGAATTGTCCCATATTGATGTATCTAATGTCTAACTCGATTTAGAAGTACACAAAGAGAATGAAGAATCAACCGGTGCTGGCCAAGATGATATTGACGTCGAAGAATTCGATGAGTAAGAGGAAGATGAAGACGATGATGGCAGAGACGACGAAGAGGAAGACTATTGGTTATTATGTTATATGTTGCAATATGATGATGATAAATATTTTGTATTGTTATTTTGAACTCTATTTACAATATTCTTATTAAATAGAAACATATGCAAAAGCCATAACTAATCTGTTAAGTTCAATCCAAGCGAAAAATATTGATCCATATTTGTCGCTTTAAATGTAAAGCGACGACGTATGTTCAAAACTCGTCGCTTCAGATAATGTGAAGCGATGAAGTTGGACACCCTAAACCCTAGGGAGAAACCCTAAACCCTAATATGAAGCGACGAGGTTGGACTCACTAGGTAACCTAGTGAGTTTAAACTTCGTCGCTTCACATTATCTGAAGCGACGAATATTGCGTTATTGTCGTTGTTAACTTATACCGATTTGAAGCGACGACTTTTGCATAATGTTCGTCGCTTCAGATTGAACAATATATCTGGACTTTAGACTTCTTCTTCCTCATTTTCGCGTTGTTCTTCTTCTTCCTCCGTGTTCTTCCTTCTGCGCAAGCCCAATCCCCAAGATTTCCCGCTCCAGTTCTCCCTGTCTCTCCCTAAATTCACCCCCACACCCTCCAAATTCACCCCTAACCCCCAATCTCGTAAGTAGTTTCCCTCTCTCTCCTGTTAGTTTTTCAATTTTAGGCTTTTCTATATTTTGGATTCATGTATCCTTCCCCCAATATCGATCTGTTGTTCTGATTTGTGTTGTATTTCCTTTATACTTTGCAATTCATTAGTTTACAAAATTATGTGGCGTGGTTTCTTTTTGTATGTACCGAGGCTTGTTCTGACAGACCACTCGTCTTTCTAGCTATTGCGAATGATGTTCTGTTCAGGGGTTAAATTTTTGTGTGCCATAACATGAAATGCATGAGGTATGGAGAAGGAAAAGTTGAATTTGACTCGCATTGAACTTCCGATCGATATATGCATCTATGCTTTATTGAATCGTAGCATCTGGTTCTTATCTGCATAATTATTGGTTGTTGCTAGGGATATTGTAAGCCAACATTTAGATACTTTTCTTTGTGTGATTAGAAATATATAGAGAAGCTTCATCGGGAAATTTGTTGCTACCGGAAGTTCTGACACGTCAATAAAGCTATTTGAGGTGGTGTTTTTCTCGGCTGCTATAAGTTTGGGTTTATCTCAACGATGGGCTGCATCTAAGTCGTAAGTAGTGTTATTCTGTTTCAGGTTGCAAAAGTTAAGCAAATGATGCTTCCGGAGGCAAGAGATGGTCCTGTGCACTTACAAGTAAATCAGCTTTTGTTCAAATATTTTGCACAGTGAAAAGTGCCTGCTTGTGAAAGTTTGTTCTTTCACCACACAATCATGGTTGTTCCCATTGTCTAATGTTATTTCGGTGCAATGGCAGCCCATAAATGATTTGGATTTCCATCCTCAAAGCTCTATTGTTATATCTGGGTCCAAAGATCAAACAATAAAGTGAGTATTTTTTCTACTCCAGTATTACTTGAGGTTGTTAATGTTAAACAAACCACACGTCTATACCTCTTGGTTTGTACCTTGTTTCCTGTTTTATGCTTTTCTCCTCTAGTCTCCTCTTAAGAATTAGTAGCATA
Source organism: Geum urbanum (assembly GCA_946800695.1). Lineage (NCBI taxonomy): Eukaryota > Viridiplantae > Streptophyta > Magnoliopsida > Rosales > Rosaceae > Geum > Geum urbanum. The sequence goes on from OX327013.1 coordinate 46,365,584, forward strand.
GTAGCTGTAAACAAACAAATCTCATCATGAATGCTTAGACAAGTTTTTTTTTGCTACTTTCAGGTTCTTTGATTATTTCAAAGTGACTGCTAAGAGAGCATTCAGAGTTATCCAGGTGTGCTTGTAACCCATAATAGATTGAAGTATCGATATTGCATTTATCTCCATGATTCATAACATGTCGGCATTTACTTTACCTAAGTTTGTCCTTCTCATGAACAGGATACACATAATGTGCGATCAGTATCTTTTCATTCTTCTGGGGAGTTTCTTTTAGCTGGTAATGTGCTTTCATTCTTCTTTTCCAATGAATAAAACACGTAAATACTGTTCATACGGTGAATTATCTTCTAACTTCTGATAAGGTTACTGAAAATTTATCACAGGGACCGATCATCCAATTGCACACCTGTATGATATCAATACATTCCAATGTTACCTATCTGCAAATCCCCCAGAAATTGATGCTAAGGGAGCAATAAATCAGGCACGGATAAAACACTCTATTTTGATTATTTAGTGATCTGTTTAATTTATTATCCCGCAGATAATATACTCTGTAAGAACAATGAAAATCAATGAGTTTGTTCATCAGGTCAGGTATTCAGCTACCGGTGGCATGTATGTTACAGCTTCTAAAGATAGTGTTGTTCGTTTATGGGATGGTGTATCTGCCAGTTGTGTACGATCAATAGTTGGTGCACATGGTACAGCAGAAGCAACCAGTGCAAGTTTTACAAAGGGCCAAAGGTATAGATCATAGAATATATCTAGTTCTGAAGAGATATTTCTTATGTGAATCATTGTCTCGGCACTTTTATGTTTGATAAATGTTGCATGACATGGTCAATGAATGTATATGTTTCTTGAGCACTATTAGATGTTGTAACATTAGAACAAGAGAAATATTTGGATCGGAAAGAATATTAATTAACCTCCATTTTTTTGCCGTGCAATGACTCAAATGTTGGCTATTCAAGGTTTGTGCTCTCTTCTGGGAAGGATTCTACTGCAAAACTATGGGAAGTTGGCTCTAGAAAATTGGTCAAACAATATCTAGGAGGTACACATACACAATTACGGTGTCAGGTATGTCAGACGGACTCTATGGATGTGCTTTTGCTACTGTCATTTGGTAATCTGTTCATCCATCCATATTATTGTGATTCATATGATGCTGTTTTGCAGGCCGTTTTCAATGATACTGAAGAATTTATACTGTGTATGGATGAACCAAGCAATGAGGTTTGTTCTCTTTTCTCTGTTTAGATGGACTAGAGATGCCCCTATCTCAATTGCTGATCTGGGATGTCCTTGCAGATTGTTGTCTGGGATGCTCTGACAGCAGAAGTAGTAGCAATGTGGCCCTCCAATCATATCGGTGCTTTCCGTTGGCTCGAGTACTCCCCAACCGAAGAAGCCTTTGTTTCGTGTGGAATTGACAGATCAATCCGATTCTGGAAGGGAAGCCAGTAACTGTAGGGAAAACAGCTCGTGGCACACTGAATCCCAAGAAGTGTAGAATTAGTATTTGATCTAGGAATTTCTTCGGTATGTAAAACTAGATGAATGGATAGAATGTAACCTGCACATGACCCTGAAATGAATAGAATGTTACCTGAAATTGATCCCAACTATATTGTAGATGAATACTACGTATTTATAAAATGTAGTGTGTTTGTACTATGTTATATGTGTGTTTTATGTTATTTGAATGTACGTATTGTGTTATTAGGATGCGAAATAAATTGGTTCAAACCAGACCCACAAACCTGTTTTTCTGCTCTGTAACATTGACTAAAGCGACGAAGATTGTTCAATATTTGTCGCATGAAAATCTAAGCGACAACCAAATTTCGTCGCTTCCATGAACCAAAGTTTGTCGCTTGAAATTTCAAGCGACGACCCAATGTTTGTTGCTTGAAATTCAAGCGACGACCCAATGTTTGTCGCTTGAATTTGAAGCGACGAACCCCATCTTCGTCGCTTCAAATGACGAAGCGACGAATTTTGATTCAATGTTCGTCGCTTGAAATCTAAGCGACGAGAATGAAGTGACGACATCCGAGCGACGACTTGTCGTCCCTTCGATATTAAAGCGACGAATTTGGTGCTGAAGCGACGACATTTTGTCGTCGCTTCAATCGATTTCCAGAGTGATGAAATTAATATAACTATACAAGCTAGCTCAGACTTTGCAGGCTGGGGGAAATAAATGGATAAAATTTATTAAATTTATGAACAATTTTTTTCTTAATGAAACAACAAACCAATAAGATAGTCCTAAAGTTTATCGTTAAATGTACTTAATAAATTAGTCTCGTTGCCGGCCACCATCATTTAGAGGTGGGCACGTGCTTCGGAAATTCATTACATTGGACTATATGTTTTTGTTATATATGTATATGCATCATTGATGTGATATTAGTATGAACTCAAGATTCCACAGCAAGTGCTTGTGCATAGAGTGCTTAAGTTCATGGTACTATATAGTATAATTTACATTTTAAGTAGCTAGCTAGCTGTTTTCTATTGTTATATCTGTGCTCCAGAATTCGTGGAGGATGCAAATGTTGCACCGGATCACCTGCATGGTCGATCAAGATCGATGAAGCTCGTTCTTTCCTGTAACTCCAAACTGTAGCAAGCTAGAACTAGCTTTTTGCTAGAGCTTTGATTCGCATCACCTATAGCTAGAAGGAACAACTGGAATATATCGGGTGCCAGCTTTGAGCTCGCCACAAACTCAAATTATATAAAATACGACTGAGCTCACCATCATATCATAGATTTCATAGTAAAAGAAAGAAAAACATATAAACATGTCAATGTTATGAATCATAATGGCTGGGAATCGAGTCGATGCTCAGAGATGCCACGCGGCGCTATCTCGTCTCGGCTTGGCGCAAGAACATGGTGTGTTCATCACCTTTGACTGGTCAAAATTTGGACCGCTCTCCTCACGTTTACGTAGCCCTAGTTTACACTCTCTCTCCCTGTCTCTCTCTCAAACACAAGTGACACCACACTGATCCAACACAGCTAAGATATTTATTATTTTATTATTTTTGGGTCTCCTCTCTCTCACAGGCGAAACTAGCAAGAGGAGAGGGTGATCGATCACTTGAGAGATCCAAAGCTCATATTGAAATACAACACACGATCAAGGGAGGACTGTATGGCGTATCTCTTGCAACTTGATTCTTTCAGGTCTCTTATCTCTCTCAAACCCTATTTAAATAGAGAGTTAGGCACCCCTTTCCTCTCATTCAATTGTCTTCAACATTACCCAACATCCCACACCTCAGTGTCTTTGTGAACATACACCGACCCATCTCCGTCTCATGTTCGTTGTCAAAGCTCCCAAGAAATTAAACTTAGCTCCATAACTTGTACTAGCTCCCATCTCCATTCCCCAACACATATTGTCTTTCCTTCCTAGCCCGCCATTTTTCTTATATAAGTTGCACACCTACTCGATCACTTCATGCTCCGATCGACACTTATACGTTCCTTCCCATTTGTCTCAGCCAACTCTCATTTTCTTATTCCTCTTCTAAAACTTAAAAAATGTCCAGCCGAAGGTCAAGATCTAGGCAATCAGGTGGTGCCAGAATCTCCGATGATCAAATTAATGATCTTGTCACAAAGTTGCAACAGCTTCTTCCAGAGATTCGCAACAGCCGACGTTCCGACAAGGTATACACACCGCACCCTATACATTTCTTCTGACTAATTAGTCATTAGCTTTCATCTTCATCTTCATTTGGATTAGGTATATAGCTTCTCTTTCATGTTAGAGATCAATGGCACAGAAGAAAATCCTAGCCTAAAGGAACTAAACACAAGCCATGTATCATAATCGAAAGCTATAATAGAATATGGCTCTTGTCGCTAGCCGCCAAGTTATTTTAGTCAGTTTCTTCCTAATCTGATCGAAATATATATAATAGAGAGGGTAGAAAAGAAAATTTCAGCTTTGGAAGTTGTAGAGAATCTAATTACCGTCGACTTTGTTAGATCGATAATTAAGTTTACTTAATCGGAGATTCCTAATATTGTGCAGGTTTCAGCATCAACGGTGTTACAGGAAACTTGCAACTATATAAGAAACTTGCACAGAGAGGTGGATGACCTAAGCGAGAGACTTTCTGAGCTATTGGCTACAACTGACACTGCCCAAGCGGCTGTGATCAGGAGCTTACTTTTGCAATAGACCACCATGCCAGTTATTTCAGTTGCACAGTTTAGATGATGATGATGATCATGAGTTTCACTACTTCATTATGTAATATGCATCGTTTGATGCAGTGAAGGAGCCAGAATTAATTTCTCATTAGGGTTAATTGTATCGAAGGGTTGCGATATTGTATTGTGCAGCGCACGATTTTTTTCGTGAACTTTATTACTTTGCATTGACTGTATTCTAACTCGTAATTTTATGGTACTTCCAATTTTTGCAAAAATATATAAATTCAGTAAATTTTCAATTTTCAACTTGAAAATGCTCAAAAGAAGTAGATCAAGCAACACCGAAATAATATCAAAATCAAAAATAAAGAGTTTAGACAAGTATTGAATTCTCGAGTTTGCAAAAAAACTCATGATGTCTTGTTGATTGATGAGGAACAAATGAGGTTGTAACTTTAAGAATGCATTATCGAGAGAATGTAGTTGTGTCGTAATTAAATAGCCGAGTTGCGAATGAATAGGAGATGAAACAATTTTACTTGAAATATATTCTTTTCTTTTGAATGATTGCGATTGGAGTTTTGAGTTTTAAACGGACTTATTAGATTGATTGAATGAGTTTTGAGTTTTAAATGGACTTATTGGGTTGCACTTTGCAAAACAAATTAGGCTTTATAGTAACTTTTATTTTTTACTTCAAAATTAGTAGTATTTTGTTTAACCTCTCAAATTCTCTCCGGGCTTAAGCTGGTGAGCTTGGTCACAGCTCCGCCATTGGTTTGATGATCTTCTCAGTTTGATCTGTTTTTCTCCAGCTATTTTCGATTTCTAGGGTTTTTATTCAGTAGTCTAAGGCTATATATAGCTACTGTATAATGATCGTGGTCGATCTAGAAGATCCTTGATTTCCTTATAGCAACGCTGTGTACTAGTACTGCATGCTGTACATGTGTTTGTAATTCAAGGTCATATAATAAAGGGACTCGATTATATATCAGTTCTCTTCTCAAATCCCATCCCATCTTTGTTCTGCCTGGACTAGTTGAACCATTGATCATGAACATGCAATTGCATACGGAATTTTGACACAATACTCTTCTGGACTTTATAGGTAGCAGAACCAACTTTTATAGATTGTTACATATGGCTTAGGTTTGATGGAAAGTTCATGCAAGCTGTATATATCTAAACCCCTTAAACTTAGGTTTAAGCGAAAGTACGTGCCAGGTGTAAAATCATAAACCCTTTAAACTTTAAAGATCTCATTGTTAATTTAGTGGGAGTATGGGTTCATATCTAATTAAGCTCTCAATCTTATGTATCTTACACAATTGTGTACGTAAGTAGAAGTATGGGTTGCCCTGGCTCCATTTCCACTACTCAAAATAAGCATCAAAAGCTGCGGGATAAGCGCAAACCACCATTTTTGCTGCTTCCACTAACCTTTGCAATTCCACATGCAAATCTTACTGTATGTTTGATCATGCGGCAAAGGGCGTTCCATACCTAGCTATATGATCTGTTAACCATATAGGGTTAAGTCAATTTGATTAGCTTGTGTCATTAGTAGGTTAAGTTGATATTAGGATATATTACACGTGTTACTTAGTTAGTGAGCAGCTTATCAAATATAATTAGCTCTAACTCTTCTTTTCCTGTAACAACTCTCTTCATATCAATATAGCAATACAGTTTTACAACCTCATAGTCTATATTTCTCTCTGCAACTCACAAAGCTAACATGGTATCATGAGCCCAGGTTCTCCGATTCGGTGCCTTGCAACGTTATCACAGCTATTGCTACATCTCTGATCGTCATCAACAAGATCGTTCAAGCCTCTCTAGCTCAGATAAGTAGTCTCTTCAACCAAGATCAAGATCTCAATTCAGCTCAGTTTTCAATTGGTTCTGTTCAAGTATTATTTTTAGTGTTCTGATTCAAATCGAAGCCTCAATTTTGTATGTTAATCAGCATTATATATCCGAAATCTCAAAATAGTAGCTAGATTACGATGAATTTTTCGGAGAATTTTTCTGTGGTGAAACCCTAGAAAATTTATTTGGGGGAAGTGTTGCAGTGTTTCGTTGAAATTATTTGGACTCTGGAAAACAAGTTCGGCCTTGGTATATGTCTTGAGGCATATAATTCATTGCAGTTTGGGTTTATTAAAGCATCGTTGGTGTTCAAAGGAAATTGTGTTGCTCTCTAGCATTGTGAAATTGAGGTCATTGTTCTTTATTTCCTCTGGTGGTTTAGTTTGGTATACGAACTTCACTTTGTTTAGGAAAACTATCCTAATATCAAGAAACCTCCGAATTATAGCTTTGTCGTGGCTTTCAACCCATTCATGCCCTCTGCTTCGGTAGTTCTTCAAAATACTCAAGGAAATATCGCTCAGGCCATTCAAGCTCTTTCTCCTGTTGCAAGTACTACGTCTCCAGCAAATTGTGTGTACCGCTCCTTATGGCATAAGCGCCTTGGTCATCCCCCTAATGTCATAATGCAAAATATGTTGAGTAAGTGCAAAATAGTGAGCCAATTTTTAGCAGAATCTTATTCAGAATGTGAAGCATGTTTGCTAGGAAATTTTCAGAAACTTCCATTCGATTCCTCACAGTCTAGGAGTACAAGTCCTTTTTCTCTGATTCACTCAACTATATGGGGACCCTCGCCATATTTGGATATTGATGGTTACAAGTACTTTGTCCTTTTCATAGATGATTGCACACAATATAGTTGGATGTTTCCAATGAAGAAAAAAATCGGAAGTCACTGCCTATTTTCAGCCATTGTGCGCCTTTGCTCAAAATCAGTTCTTGAATTCTATTAAAGCTTTATGCACTGATGGAGAAGAAGAGTATAGTGAAATTTTGTTCAAACAGTTTTTACAAGATGAAGGCATTGTTCTTCAGTTGGCTTGTTCCTCTTCTCCCAAACAAAATAGTAAATCACAGAGCATTAGTCAACATCTTAGAGAAACTGCAGCTACATTACTTCACACATCTTCTTTACCGAACCAGTTATGGCATTTTGCGTGTGCCATGGCACCCTATCTCATTAACAAGATGCCTATTCCTATGTTGAATATGCAATCTCCTTTCGAGAAATTATATGGAAAGATTCCGGATATAGATATTTTGTGTGTCTTTGATTGTACTTGTTATCCTATTTTGACACTAAGTTGGTCTAATAAGCTACATCCTAAGAGCATAAGATGTGTCTTCATTGGTTTTGCAAGTGTCTAAAAGGAATATATTTGCTTTGAACTTCATACCGGGAAATGCATTATCTCACAGAAAGTTGTATTTGATGAAGATTCTTTTCCTTTCCAAATGTATAAACCAGTTGGTGTTGGAAAAACAGGGTGCCCAAAACAAACATCATCATCATCTCTACATACTGCACAGTTTGCTTCGCACTCATCTCCTGTTTCAGAACAAGCTCAGGCTGATAGGTTGGCTACAGAGATTACTAACACTAAATTAGGTAAGGTGTATCTTGAGTTAAAGTTAAAAGAGGATGAAATCAGGTGATTGAAAACTGAAAACTGTGCTCTTCGTTCAAGCCATGATAGCCTTGTTAGAGCTTAGACATGTCAGTCTGTGAAAAGAAGAACCTTGAAGGTTTTGTTTTTATATTGACTGCCTGTTTGGTTACATTAAAGGATAGCAAACTAGTTAATGGCAAAACAACTTCAGGCAACACACATGTGGAAAATGGCAAGAGACATTAAGCTGGTCAACAAATGGAAGTTTTTAAACAAGTTGAAGATGTTGGCAGAAAAATTGATAAACTTCAAGAATCTGAAGCAAGGCCAGAGGAGCAACTTTCCAGCACAAAGTCAGAAAATAAAGTACTGTCCAGCACAAAGTCGAAAACATCGACCATATTGACAAATTCTCTGTCATCAAATTCAAAGACAATGATCATTCAGAGAACATCAAAGAATGGGAATGCCTTAAGTGGAGAGTCCAAGGACACATCTGGTATGAGGTTTGCCATATCAAATGCACAAGAGTCCAAGTCTGCAGAGCCACAAAAATCTCTCGATGAAAAGCAGCAGGAGAAACAGGAATTGTCGATCTATTGTGTATCATAAGATTGAGGTTTATTTAAGGGAAGACAGATTGATGCTTGTGTCATATACAAGTGGCTTCTTCTCTGGTCATTTAAACAAGGTGATGTGCTATCTCTTTTCCTTGTTTGGGCACAACAAATGGAATTAATGGAAATTGAAGGTTGCATTTGTGTCTACTTTTGCATATGTTCTAGTTATGTCTTCAAATGAGCAATTAACAGTTTTCTTTGCTAAAGGGATTGGATGATCTCTTTCTACAGGCTTCTACATCATTCTGTTTCCTTGAAGCAGCTTGATGCTTGTTTTACCACCATCAAGCTGAGGGGGCTGTTAACCATATAGGTTTAAGTCAATTTGATTAGCTTGTGTCATTAGTTGGTTAAGTTAATGTTAGGATATATTACATGTGTTACTTAGTTAGCGAGTAAATTATCAAGTATAATTAACTCTAACTCTTCTTTTCTGGTAACAACTCTCTTCATATCAATATAACAATACAGTTTTACAACCTCATCTTCTATATATATTTCTCTTTGCAACTAACAAAGCTAACATGATCCATGTTGAAAGTCGAATATGTATGCACCACATATATAGCAATAATCACGTGCCAAAATGTTTGGTTAATTACATGGTGAGCTAGCCTGTGATTGTTATTGTATACCAGAGACTTCTCAAATCATTCATATATATATATATATATATATATACACTAACTTTGTGATTAGTGTTTGCTCAATTGAAGAATACCGAGACTGATAAATTCATTTTAATTGTTTAATTTTATCGTTGAATGCATATATAATGACAATTTATCATGAGGTAATTTACGACCAGAGCAATTCTGTGCAACTCTTATTGAGCTTGTTCACTCTATTTTCATTGTTAACTAAATTAGCAAGGACCCATTGGGCCTGAATTATGAGAAATGTGACAGAACAATCTTAGAGGACAAAAGACCCATAAAACCAAGTCGCTGCATACGGTAAAATTTTGATAAATGAATATTTGATAAATTAATAATTTCGTTAAATAATATTTTTTTCCAGTCCCGACTCGGGACTAGTTCATATTACTAGAAATCTCACTAAATGCATAAGATAATAACTTTTCTATAATTTCTTTAGGTCCCTACGAATATATAAAATAATAACTTAATTAAAAATATAATAGAATTTATAAAAATAACGTTTCAGCTGATTTTTTTTAAATTTTTTGGGTTGTTGCTTGAAAAAAGACTATTGTAGCTTATTTTTTTTCATCGCATGTAGACCTAATTTAACTTCGGCTTTAATCTTTTGCAATGCGTACCCCACATTTGATGAATTGTGTTCATTTTAAGTAGAAAGATGATGTGTTATACTCGTCAATTTTTTTAGTCCTTTCAAATGAGACTCTTTGAAACTAGACTAACTAGCCTATGATCATATACTCCACTACCACATTTTGAGACATTGCCGGCGATTTTTAAGTCGCCGGCAATGTTTTTAGACATTACCGGCGATTTTTACCGGAAAAATCGCCGGTAATGTATTTTTTTTTTTTTTACATTACCGGCGAGTCGCCGACAATGTCTCGATGGTAATGTTAAAAAAAAAAAGACATTACCGGCGACTTTATTTATGTCGCCGGTAATGTTAAAAAAAAAAAAAAAGACATTGCCGGTGACATAAATAAAGTCGCCGGTAATGTCTTTTTTTTTATATTGCCATCGAGACATTGCCGGCGACTCGCCGATAATGTAAAAAAAAAAAAAAAAAAACATTATCGGCGATTTTTCCGGCAAAAATCGCCGGTAATGTCCAAAAATATTGCCGGCGACTTAAAAATCGCCGACAATGTCTCAATTTGTGGTAGTGCTCGTATCTCAATAGAAGTTTGATCTATTTTAGTTGATTATCTCCATAAAAGATATATTTATAGACGTTATATTGTAATAAACTTAGAGTGTAAGTAATTAAAAAAATATAAACCAACGTACGATGACTATGATATATATAATTTTTTTTATTAAATATAATTTAACTACAAAATATTTAAAAATCTTGAATAACTTATAATTTTATAGATAAAATAATAAATTATTTATTTATCAATAAAATAATAAATTATTCATTTATCGATAAAATAATAATTTTCTCGACAAAGCGACAGGCCAATTGCTCAAGAAGAAGAAGAACGAAGGCGGCTTGTGCTGCAAGATCATCAATTCATCATCAACAGTTCCGGTAACGATCTCAACCCTCTTCTCATGATCGCTTTGTAATCACTGAAACACCACTGCTTCATTGCCAAATAGAGAATATGCATGATTCTTATGCGACTATGTTTTTTCGTAGTTAAAATTTCTGGGTTTATTATATGCGCCGATTTGGTGAGGTGGGTTTTGCGTGATTGGCTCGAGTGAGCGAGAATGGTGTTGGTTTTGGCCTTGGGGGATTTGCACATACCCCACAGGGCACCTGATCTACCTGCAAAGTTTAAGTCCATGCTTGTTCCTGGCAAGATCCAGCACATAATTTGCACTGGGAATCTTTGTATCAAAGTATGAATCTTTCTATCTATATATGGTTTTTGTGTCATTCCCTTCAATTTTGCTTCTTGGGTTTTCGCTTATTTGCATAGATATGCATGTTTAAGTTGGTTTTGCTGAGGTTTAATCTGAGGAAAGGTTTGAGTAGGATAGGCCTTCCATAATATGGTTCTCATTTAGACTTACATGTTCGTGGATTTAGTGTATTTGAGTGCATTGCATTTGTTCTTAGTTAACTAATTCGGCTTTCAAGCGTGTACCTTATTGGTGTTGCTTGATTGTTGCACACTTGCACATGACCATGATTGAATTTGTACGTTTACTCTAGAGAAGGTTTTTACATAACAAGATATATCTAGGTGAGCATAGATAAAGTATGATCCTATCCATTTTGGGATTGGCAGTTGCAAATTTTTTGCTTTTCAGCACTGTAAACAGTAGTGTGGATATGTTTTTGTTTTTGTTTTGATGCTCAGAAGTTTGCAACTAATTTCAGGAAGTTCATGACTACTTGAAAACTCTTTGTCCAGACTTGCATATTGCTCGAGGTGAGTATGATGAAGAGATACGATATCCAGAGACTAAAACACTGACTATTGGTCAATTTAAGTTGGGACTATGCCACGGTCATCAGGTTTAAATTCTTTCTGTCTCCTCGTGTATTTTTATCTCTATCCTTCAAAGTTGCACTATGTAGGTATTAGAATGTTCTGAAATTGGTTTTGACCTATTACTAAGGAGATGGTAGTCATGGTATTTTATTTTGTTTTACCTACCTCAAAATGATATTTTCCTCTCCATCCACCTGTCTCTTCCACACAGGACAAGTGTCCTGTTATATTATAAGCTTGATAATCACTTCAATCATGTTCCCAGTTTTGAATACCCCTCATCCCGCACTGCCTGTTATACAATAGATATTACTGTTTCTTGATGTCATGTATTCTGTTTGAAGAGAGCAGTTACATGTTGCATTGTTCTCTTTGTAAATTTTATGAAAAGACGTTAGAAGAAAAGTAGACACAGAATCGTAGTTCCTGATGGGGTAATTAGTATTTGTTTCATAGGACTGATAGAAGAAATAAGTATGCTTCCATATTTTTTTTTGGTTTTAGGGGAATCACTAATCTGAATTTCATTAGTCAGATAGTTGCCATTTGTGATACAATTTGGAGTGAAGGCAATTTGATGCAGTATAGTTGCCATTAAATTTTGCCATTTATTAGAGGAAGTCATGAGTCAACGATTTGTTCTTAGATCTCTTCATATATTACCATGCGAGAATTAAATGTAAGGAGTTGGTTCTGTAGGTTATTCCATGGGGAGACCTAGACTCGTTAGCCATGCTTCAGAGACAGTTGGATGTAGATATCCTCGTCACTGGTCACACCCATCAATTCACAGCCTATAAGCATGAAGGCGGTGTTGTTATAAACCCTGGGTCTGCCAGCGGCGCCTATAGCAGCATTACCTATGATGTCAACCCGAGCTTTGTCCTTATGGACATTGATGGCCTTCGTGTGGTGGTCTATGTTTATGAACTCATTGATGGGGAGGTTAAGGTTGACAAGATTGATTTCAAGAAGACAACTGCCGCTCACTCTGCTCATTGAGCTCAACTTTCATCCACTGGGGTTTGATAGACTTGTGCTTCAATCTTTTCTGTTAGTGATGGTTGTGATCCCATTATCTTTGTACTTGTGGATAAATTTCTGGTTCTTAGTGACTGACAATAGGGTTCTACCTTTCTGTGGATTTCATCGACTTGTGATAATGTTTCGACTCACAAATACGTGTTAATGTTTGTCTATTTGTGGCACTTCCTTTTTCTATTGTGTTGGGAAGATGAATAATCCCATGGTCTAAACCCCCTTACAAAGTGCTTGTATATTCTCATCAGTAAATACAGTTGCTAAAATATATGTTAGATGTGAATCTGATGGTTGGAAACAATGAACAAATCTCAAGTTATACCTTTTCTCCTACATCAAACAGGAAATATATTTCTATTACTTATGACAGAGACAACTTAATAACGTCTTTATCCTTGGCTTTCAAGTCACTCCCTTCCTTAACCAAAGATGCTTTGCAAATCACAAATCAAGAAACCAAGCCAATATTCTTTGTAAAGAAAAAAAACTACAAACTTACAAATCAAAACCAAAAGAGTATCTGTTATCTAAATCCGAACCTAATTAGACTAGTGCACGGTATATATAAAGATAACAGCCGCTCCAAAATTCCAATAACCCTCTCCTCTGATCAAAGTACTCTCTGTGCCTTCAAAGATTTCTTTACTTCTTTTTCAAGACATGTCAAGTTGTGAAGTATGGACACCAGAATCCGACCAATCTGATGACGAAGACACATCTTCATCTGAACCTGAGTTCTGGATTGATCTTTATGCTTCCATTGCACCCGGTGAACCTCTGCAGTTCTACACGTTCACCGCGGACTACCACTATTTATCCTCATGGTCTTTCTTATCTTCCATTCTTTCTCACATTGGAGTTCCCCTTCAAGTTCAACCATCGATGATCGAAAAGATTTGTACTCACGGTCGCCAGATGGCCGATGATCCTGACAGAATGCACTTGAAGAAGACTATTCCAATGGTAGTGCATCTTCAAGTTGGACAAGAACAAGAACCAGCTATACCAGACTTTTCTTCTGACCATGTCATAAGGTTTGTGCGTACAAGAGAGTCGGCGATTCAAGAGATGCTAAGGAGGGTGAAGATCGAAGGTTGCGAAGAGCAATGCACGGTATGCTTGGACAAGTTTCAAAGAGGCGGCGAAGCGACTTGCATGCCTTGCATGCATGTGTATCACGAAAATTGTATAGCGAGTTGGCTGGAGGAGAGCAACCGTTGCCCGGTGTGTCGATACGAAATGCCGGCAGCCGTATACGCATGACACAACTGTTTCATTGTTCTGGTTATGTCATTAGAATTTGTCTGCGTAACCATGAAATTGTATATGTACGTAAGTAGAGGAATGGACATTATTAATACAAATACAACTTACGTTTCATCTTATAATGATGTCTTCTTTGAAAACTTGGCTTCAAATTTACCTATTTTGAGGTACGTTCTACCTAAGTTGTTGGAAGCAGCCATGCCAGTTTGGTGAGTAGTGACCAGTAAGAGAACAAAGATTAAAAAAAAGAAAACCTTAAATGTTGAAGATCAATATAACTTAAAACCTAGATTCAAAATCAATTAGTACAACTATTCTAACAAAATCGAGCTTAATTATTTGATTACAGTAGTAACATACATCTCTAGTGAGATGTGAACCTATAAAGCATAACATGCAGATAAGTTTCTCCTGGATTCAAAGTTTGTGAAGGGAAATTAGGGTGATTAACCGAGTTCGGGAAGCCCTGTGTCTCCAAGCACACACCAGCATGCTCCTTATACACAAATCCATCTTTTCCTTTCACATTCTTCAGCATGTTACTAGTATAGAATTGCACCCCTGGCTGGTTAGTCCAAAGTTCCAATCTTCGACCCGAAACAGCGTCATGTAACAATGCAGCCTTCCTCAAATGCAAGGGGCTTGAAGGGTCAAGAACATAGTTGATGTCATAGCCCTCCGGCAGCTCCTTGATCCTGCTACCGATCTCTCACGGCTCGAGGAAATCGTAAGGTGTGCCTTTCACAGTGGCAATGTCACCGGTGGGGATGAGTTGTTTGTTCACCGGAGTAATGTTGGACCCGAAAATGTGGATTTTATGTGACAAAATGTCGCCGCTGGTGTGACCGCGGAGGTTCCAGTACGTGTGTTGGGCCAGGTTCACCGGTGTGGCCTTGGTTAGAGATTTGGCTACGATTTTGATACCTAGTCTGTCTGTTGCAATCAGAACGTAAGTCACCGAGAGAACACAATACCAAGGGAAATGAATCCAAACAGAAAAATAACCCAAGACAAACAGAGAGGATAAGAAGACGAGAAGAACACAGGATATACGTGTGTTGTGCGGAAGCGATCAACTGATACTGCTCGCAAGCAAAGATACCTGGCGACTTCTCGCAAGCAAGGATACCTGGCGAGCAGCGAACCTCGCGTGGGCAGCGGACTTCACGCGAGCAACGGGATACCACACACACGTGTCGATAATGCCGATATTCCCCCCATTTAGCCACCCGGGATCCAACGGGTATGGGGTTTTATCACAAAAGGCCTCGGCATTAGTGTGTGTGGTCCAACTACATATCAACAATGGATAACTCATCTCCTTTCCGATGTGGGATTCCAAATGGCTCAAATCTAAGCCAACCTATTTCCAACAATCTCCACCTTGGTGAGATTAGAGTCATCCCCAAACGTCTCACGATCCGAATTGCAATAGCTCCACCTTGACCACAAGCAAGCTCCACCAAATCTTGCGATCCCTAACCAAAGGCAAGCTCCACCAAATCTTAACTCGATCGTATACGAGACCAAATCCCAAGCGTAGCCTGGGCTCTGATACCAATTGTTGTGCGGAAGCGATCAACTGATACTGCTCGCAAGCAAAGATACCTGGTGACTTCTCGCAAGCAAGGATACCTGGCGAGCAGCGAACCTCGCGTGGGCAGCGGACTTCACGCGAGCAACGGGATACCACACACACGTGTCGATAATGCCGATATTCCCCCCATTTAGCCACCCGGGATCCAACGGGTATGGGGTTTTATCACAAAAGGCCTCGGCATTAGTGTGTGTGGTCCAACTACATATCAACAATGGATAACTCATCTCCTTTCCGATGTGGGATTCCAAATGGCTCAAATCTAAGCCAACCTATTTCCAACAACGTGGACGTAGGTTATTGCCGAACCACGGAGCAGCAGCGAGAATTTCACTATCAATGGAGGATACAAAGAGAGAGTAGGGTTACAAACAAAGCTCTAAAGCTACCCACTGTTTGCACATACACACACTTTACTTCTTACAAACATACAATGCTCTGTATTTATACAACTCTCTCATTAACACCTAACTTACTCGCCAGGGACACTGTTCCTCGCCAAATACCACCAAGCTTCTTACGTACGCTACAACATCAATCCAACCTTCTAGCATACGACTCATGCACCTCACGTGCACGTCACATGGGTCTTCGTGAGCAACCATAAGCGAGCGAACGTTACGCGAGCAAGCGAACAAGAGCAAATATGAAACCCACACACAATACTTACACATATCATTACGTAGTTCATAACCAAACAGTAAACCCTAGCTAAATCTTATGTACCTTGTTCACCATCCAGACCATCATAGGTGAATGTTATGTGACTATCTTCTCTGTGACTCTTTACTTTCCACACAACATCGCTGAATCCTTTAGAGCCGCCTGAGATACATAACTTAAAAAGTTACTAACAAATTAATTCTAAAACTGGCAATGAAATATGATGATAAGTGTACATACCATGAAGAGTGTTATTTCCATCATTAGCAACCAACTTGTAGTTGTTACCATCCAAAGAGAATTTAGCTCCATCAATTCTGTTGGCAACACGTCCAACGATGGCTCCATAGTAAGTTGTATCATTCTGCAAATAGTACCAAACAGAGGATTAGCCTCTTCACTACTAGGAGGCCTAACAAAAGCTAGAAATGTATGAACTCACGGTGTAGTCTTTAAGTGAATCAAAGCCAAGAACAACGTCATCTATCTTCCCTGTGATTATAAAGAGGAAAAAAATTATACAATGAGACAATAAAAGTATGCATATTTCGAAACTATAGAAGATACTGACCGTTCTTATCAGGAAGAAGAACAGATAGCACAGTTGCACCATAATTCGTGAGCTTCACAGAGAAATTTCTCCTCTTTAATTCATATATATCTCCAACCTTTTCGTCATTTGCCTCTGAAATTTTCAGAATGATAGGCAACAAAAGAAAACACCAAAACAAAGATATCGTGGTCATTGCAGGTGAACAAGTTAGCAACAGACTCTGCACTAGCAAAATATATGCCTAGCTAATTGTGTGTGTATATATATATACACAGAGGAGATTTGGATGATCAGATCTATTTAGAATGAATCTTTTTTCATAAGGAAAACAATGATTGTGGATAAGATAAGGATTTAAAGCAATTACAGGTATGTATGTGCTTTTTGCTAGTCAGAAAGATAAGAACATTGGAATTCAAAACTGCAGGTGTTCAACATGTTAATGTTTTTTGTTTTTCTTATCCATCCCTCAGGTTTTATGGAGATTGTGAGATTGTGCATACTTATCGAGACAACTTCTTTGTGGTTAATGTGCTTGCTAGTTTTGCTCTGTCCTTGTTTTTGGGGTTGTCAATCTCTGGCTCTCCTCTGTGACTTTTGATCCATGAACCTAGATGGACTTGCCAGACCCCATTTTCTCTTATTTTTCTTTTCTTGGCCTTTTCTTTTTATCAATTATTTATTTCTCCGAATACATTTGTATGCTGTTCTAAACTCTGATCATATTTTCGGAAGTAATATGAGGTGATTACTACATCAAAGATAATGGTTGAGCTGGCTCGTAGCAGATGAATTCGGATAGAAAAATCACAATGTTAATTACGACAATATTCTACTATAAATTTTGGCTCGAAATTCTATTTTGGTGTTGATATTGCCAAAAAGGCATATTCTTTCATACAATTGTTGATGATTTTGTTGAAAAAAAGAATGCATCACACATTCACACCCCTCTATCCACCCTTTCTAACTAGTCTCTCTACCTTTTTGCATGTACAAGACCATGCATCACTTGCATTTACTCAATCAATTATCTCTACTCAAAACTTTGGATTCAAGTTTTTTTGTACCTGCAACCTTAATGAAGACATCTTCCAATGCAGTGTCAGCCAGGCCCCAAGCATGGACTGTAAATAATCTCTTTGCTTGCTCCACTGTCTGGAACATATCTGCAATTCTGACCTCACTTTTCGGCAACTCGAACTTTTGTGTTCCGGCAAGGTGGTATACCCTGTTGGCATTTGGGGACAGCTTACGTACCATGCTCTCCACTTCTTGTTCGTGACATGCATTTGTTGTCATTGTGAACACATATGATCCTCCATATCTGCCCTTCAACTGCATTTATGCAATTTCAATACATCAAATTACAACAACGAAATTCGATCAGTTTTCGTTTAGTGTTTCAGTGTGTTTGTGTCAATTTATACCTCCTTAGGATTTCGAATGCACTGCAGTCTCCCGTCAACGAATATTCCAAATCGATCACACAAGAACTCTGCCTCTTTCATGGAATGTGCTGATGAATATCATATGAAAATTAGCAAAGTATATAGTCAATATGAAAATTATTTAATTGAGCTCACAGTTATGGTAGAGAGAGCTGAGAGAGAGAGAGAGAGATAACTGGTTAGGAAAATGACGCGGCCTTGCTTAGTGATCTTTATGACATTCCATAGAGTGTTTCTTGAGCTGGATCAAGTCCGGTACTAGGTTCATCCATGTAAATTGCCTACATATGTACAAGGATTGGATTTTAGGGCACAAGTAATATACTAAACTTTAGATTGGCTCAAGTGCTCAACTGATCCTAACAGATCGAGACATTGATGATGAACTTACAATGGTATTCCCTATGAGTGAGATGGCGATGCTAAGCCTTCTCTTCATACCTCCACTATATTGCCGCGCTTGTTTGTCAGCAATGCCACCGTTAAATAGATTTAGATTCTTCAAAGACTCCTCCACTGCCTTCATCAATCATCAACAGAACTTCTTCAGCAAATTAGACACATATATGTGTATGTACAGGGTCTAATTGATATGGGACTTACTCTGGTTAAGGTTGAACCTTTGAGGTTCTTGAGTCTCCCATAAAAAAGTAGATGCTCCCTTCCTGTTAGAGTCCCCCATAGTAGGCTAGATACACGTATATTGTTGGTCAGAAAGCGAGACTAATTAGATCAAACCCATGCAGCTTGAGAAAACAGAATTGAAACCAAAAGCATTAGGAAAGATTGAACTGCTTACTCGTGTTGTGGACAAACACCAATGCAGTTGTATATCTCATGCATTTGAGTTACAATGTCCAAGCCCTGGACATAAGCTGTACCAGTAGTTGGCTTTGTGAGACCAATCATATGTCCAAACGAATATCAAACTTAAATACCCATATTATCTTTGTTCATTAAGCACTATAGTAGCTAGCTAGTACATACCATTTCAATAAAAGAGGTCTTCCCTGCACCACTAGGACCAAGCATGCAAAGCATTCACCTTGAGGAAAAGCAAGAGACACTCCTCTCACAGCAAACTTCTCAGGGTTTCCATCTCTTCCTGGATACATCCTTTTAACGTTGTTGCATATCACAACATGACTTGTTTACTTTGCTTCTGCCATCAGCTTCTCAACCTTTTCTCTCTGAGGAGATGAATGCAGCAAACGAATTAATTAGTAAAAGTGCAAATGGATCAAGCTCTAAACAAAACCTTAGCTAGCTATAAAATCTTGATTGACTTGCCTCTTTAGCGACATCAGGTTTCTCCATTTCACCAAAATCTTTAGATCCCTGCCTCGGCAAAGTAGGGCTATAGAGATTTGCTGCTGTGCTCTTCTTTCGCAAGAAGAACAAAGGAGATTTCCCACATGTTACAACTTAATCTATGTAGAATGCAAGAATCAACAGCACAGCCCACTCGGTTACCATGATGATCAAAACGGCCTTCATACCATTCAAGCTGTCATTCAAATTCCCCCATCCCATACCATGAGACCCCATGATTTTCGCTTCCATGGCATATTGCCCAAACTCGTATAAGCCTCGGTATAGAGAGAAGCCAGGATATAGCTCCAGAAGAATGACCCAAACTTCTGCACAAGTATAAAGTGCGTATGAGCTATGTACGTAGAAATGCTACCCTAATTCATCAAGTTGCAGAAATACAAATCTCCACTTACTAGGCACTGCCATATCACTTGAAAGAAGATATTGAAAGAAAAAGCCACCAAGAAGTCCGCTTCCAAAGATGAAAATGTAAGCTACAACTGCATCCATCAGAATGATGTCGTTTTAGACATGAGCAAGAAACAGATCGAATTATAGATGCTGATACAGAAAAAGTACTATATATATCTAAATTGTAGCAGCCCTAGTGGTTGAAAACGCTGAAGAGAATAGAAAAGCCAGTGCTATTTGCAAGTTTACATAGAGCGAGTAAAACGTAAACCGGAGGGAATAGTCATTTGCACGGAAGAAATTTAACCCTGCAGTAATTTATATCATACGTACAGAAGAAACTTAGTGATCGAAACAGGCATTCTTAGGCACAAAGCATGCACGTTTGTCGTAATTTACTAAAGGCTATTTGTAAATTTACATTATTAAGTACCTACAAGTGTGCCGAATCCTACAAAGCACAGAATGTAGAGTGTGGATATTGCATAAAAATAAGAATATGAAATAAGCCAATAAGGCCCGTCACCGAGGCCATGCATTCTCATCATCATTCTCAGTTTTTCTTGTTTCTCATCAACCAGAGACGTTAGCACAACCTACAATAACAGCATATAATTTTCGCTTATTAGCAATCGATACAGAAGAAAATGATTTCGATACATCAAGTACATGAATCTTAGTTCATGTTTCTATCATATGTGTCTACTTTTACGTATTAATGCACCATAGAACTTTCTATCAATATGAATCATGAATTATTATTAGGCTTACCGGGAAAAGCTGCAAAACAACCCAGGTAAAGAACACTGTACCAAGAAGAGACGAAATATCCATCTTGTTAACAGTTTGACCCTTAGGCATTTCTTTCACAAAGTCGAATTTAATTTTTGTTCTAGGTCCTTTCAGATACCGAAGGTAGGCATTTGATGCCTGCAAATATTAAACAAGCCGACAACTATTAGAACTGTATAGTTGTGTTTAAACAAATTTAGAGGAAAACACACGTCAATATTTTGGGTATTATGATCGAATACCATATTGACTATGCGTGAAATCCGCCGCAAACTGTTATCTCCCGTTGAATTGTTCCATATGCTCATGTTAAAAGTCTTTGCATCCGTATTTGAGAAATCATAGGCTGCAAGAAAGTTTTCATTGTCAGTATTGCCCTACATGATCCATAGTTACGAAGAATGATGGAGCATAAAGCCATGTAATCTTGTTCTCAGATACTAATACGTACATATCAATAAAATTAGATGCAAATTTAACCTGTAAGTATTTCATTAATCTTATTCTCAGAATTCCCCTTCCTGTAACCCTTGTATAGCTCATTGTTTATGTCAGAAGAACTGTTCCGTCACAAATGCAAACATGGGAGGCATTGAACATCTACATAATTACAGACAAGAAAACAAGATCAATGAAGGCAAATATGAACATTATAGACAATGATAGACAAATTTATCTGATCCTATTGAAAACGGGTTCATGATGTTACAGCTAAAGAAAAATACCATGAAGTCAAGGCGTAATTAAGAGTTCTTACATCGCTCATATGAGGTATTTTTAGATACTTGAAGTTTAGCCTTTTGCATGGAGTCCTCTCCGTCCAGGCATTGCTACTGCAGATTGTAGATAAGGGCACTCGGCAAAATGAAAGCAGGATCCGAGTTATATGTTGATAGAAGATCGGCTACTGATCGAACCCTATACATACATTAATTTGTTCAGAATACCAGAAGAAAAATAACAAAACAAAATTAAAGAGAAGAATAGCAATTAATGAGTTGAATGCATGACAAGATATAGTTATGTACCATGACCGTTGTAGACCAATCTGTTATATTGCCAGAGGACTTTGCTGGGAACGAACCAGCCGGCAACATGCGTGTAGCCAATCCTACCAGAGGATAAAGTTAATTAGTAGTTCAACCACAATGTGCTAGCTAATATAACAAATTAACATGTCAGGCAAGAAAAGCGAGAAAACAATGTTACTACTTTGTGCTATTGTCTGGTTATTCCCGGTCATTAAGATTGTCACCGGACATTCTTTCTTCCTGCATGACTCGTCTGGCAAGTCTGTAAAGGGAAAGAAACTGGCTCGGACAGCACGAGTACCAGGTTCCGGTATTTGTATCAAGGGAGGCCATTCTGTAGGCGAAGTGATTGCACACTCAGCAGCTGCAGCTGTTTTTTCAAGGGTCAGAGGCGGCCCTGACTCTGACTTGCAGGCCTTTGAGATCTCTCTGGCCGTAAAAAATTCTGCCGCAGCTTGGAGGGAAGAGAAAAGCATGCAAAAGAAACCTGGTATTAAAATGAGTGCAATGTTGGCGCACAATCTTCGTTTCTGTACATGAAATCAACAACACATGTATACCATGCTTTGCTAAACTCGAATCAATTCAAATTCACTAACAAGCATATATAGAATGATAGGAAATCACCTGAAATGTTAAATTCTTTCTGAGTCATTGGACTGACTCCAGAAATTACCTGGGCTACCGATAATTTCCGCCATTGCTCAATCTAGCTTCAAACTTATCCTAACTTGATACTCAAGAAAACCAAACTCTTGGCGTATTCAGAACTTGAATTTAAAGTCTTCAAAGGAGGAAAAGAAATGTGGAAAGAGAGAAGAAAAAAAATGAGACTCCGTACTGTTGCTTCATTATGACCTACAATCTTTTGTTGCTAAATTAAGCAAGTTTCCTGAGGTAAAGCCTGACTGTTGGTTTTGACTCTCCATTAACCATCACAAGTAAATCCTATTTTATCTCCTTCACTAGATATACAAACCTAATTGTTGGCCAAATATTCAGCTTTTGACATCACTATCTGCAATGGTTCTGTTACTGGTATACGTTGTTCTCAGACTTCAGACCCTATGTGTCTGGTAATAATAGTGAATTATACCCAAATTTGGCATGATCCATTTACTAAATATGGTATTCTCTAAAATAAAAGGAAAAAAATACATTTGCTGCATAGAACAAAGCACAAGAATTTGGAATTTGAATACAGGGCCAACACGCAAGTACAGATTTCAATGATGAACTTCTAAATTCTACGTATAAATTTCATTGTATAATCCGTATCGTCTGTAAAAGTAATATGAGTGTTTCTTTTACTTATTTCTATACATCAATAGGAGAGATTATATACTAGTAATACTACAAATACGAACCTATTTCTATATCAGCTATAAGAAAAGTAAGAAAGAACAGTACGTTCAGAAACAAACAGATTGGACATACAGAAGGAGCAGGCCACTATGTTATGGCAACTAAGCCAAGACATTGGAGGATTGATCCCCGAGTGCCACTTTGATGAAGACATCCTCCAAAGTAGTGTCGGCTAAACCCCATGCAAAAACTGTGAACTTGCTCTTTGCAGTCTCAACAGCTTGAAATACATCTGCAATTCTTCGGCAACTTAAACTTCTGGGTCCCGGAGAGGTGGTACGTCTTTTTAGAATTTGGGGAGAGACTCCGCACCATGTTCTCCACCTCTTCCTCGTGATTCGAAGTTGTTGTCCTTGTAAACACGGAGGATCCTCCATATCTGGCTTTTAGCTGTAATTCACCATTGTAGTAACAAGTGTTGACATTTAGAAAGTGACTAGAAAAACAGGTATCTATACAATGATGCTCTATGAATGTAATTGATCCTAAGGCAGAAAAATTATAGTACCTCTTTTGGGTTTCCTATGCACTGCAAGCTTCCATCTACAAACACTCCTAAGCGATCACACAGAACCTCTGCCTCTCCCATGGAATGTGCTGATATAAAAGCAATTCACGAGCAAACTAAAGACGAAGAAGTGGTCAATATCCAGTCTATGTAGATAATACATTAAAACGTATGGGAGGAAGAGAGAATACTTGTCAGGATGATTGCACGATCTTGTTTTGTCCGCTTCACAACATTCCATAGATTATGTCTTGAAGCTGGATCAAGTCCAGTACTCGGCTCGTCCATGTAGACAACCTAGATGGAGTTTGAAAATGAATACAACAAATAGGATATTAAGATACCATGTCCAGGAGAATTTTCCCGGAGTTAAGTGCTAAATAGTTTCAAGACTCACTTTAGGATCCCCTATCAGTGAAATTGCAACGCTAAGTCTTCTCTTCAATTTCCACTATACTTTCCAGTTCGTTTGTCCGCAACCCCATCATGAAATAGATCGACACTTTGCAAAGATTCTTCCACTGCCTTGAGATTTTAGAGACGCAAAACAAGGGAAACAGATTAGCTTAATCTGAAAGCTAAGAAAGAAAACAGTACATGTTTATATAACTTACTTGTCTTAATCGAGACCCTTTCAGGTTCTTAAGTCTTCCATAGAAAAGTATATGCTGCGTTCCAGTCAGGGTTTCCCATAGTAGGCTGAAAATATATCCAAAACTCAAGAAGTTATTTCTGTTCAAATTATATGAAGGATAAAACCATGAAATAAAATGTTAGCCTTCTTGACAGATCAGGCATAAATCACGACTTACTCATGCTGTGGACAGACTCCCATGGTGGTATATATTTCATCCATCTGTGTGTTGATGTCCAGACCTTGAACAAAAGCAGTTCCAGAGGTTGACTTTGTCAGACCAATCATCTGTGGAGAGATATATAGATGCTCAAACTTTTTGTTAAAGAAGCATACATAAGTGCAGACATGCAAGAATGTAGGATTTTCAGGACAACGTCCAAAGGAATCAGACCCAAATATATTAACTTAGCAGACAGAGGACTATAAGCATTTACATATTAAGGCACATATACCATTACAAAGATAGTTATCCACGTATCCATCGCTAAAATCTCAGCTCTTCTTTGCATATTCTTTTCAATATATGAAGATAAGTACTTATTCCTCTAGCAAACGAGAAGAAAATTGCAACTGCAACTTTCACATAATGTAAAAAGGATCAAACTCTATGCTCACCATATTAATAAAAGAGGTCTTGCCAGCACCGTTAGGGCCAAGCATACCAAAGCATTCCCCTCGAGACAAAGCAAGAGACAGCCCTCTCACGGAAAATTTCTCAGGGTTCCCATCTCTTCCGGGATAAACCTTTCTGAGATTATCACATATGATTGCCTGACTTGGATCTGACTCCAGGAGCAACTTGTCCACCCTCTCCATCTGGAAAGGAAGTAAGAGCTTTATTATGCTTCCAGTAAAATGCAAACTCATAAAACCTGGAAGCCATGACAAACCCACTTTTCATCAACAATTTGAATTATGCAGAAGGGTTCTGAGCTTATGACCTACTGCCGTATCATAGTAATCCTATTCCGAGTAAGGAGTGACTTTGGCCCTTCACTTTTCACCAGTGTCCACTTGGACTCTACAAATCAGTAGCTGAAAGTGCCAAAATCACTCCATGCCACCAATACCAGGTCTGTTCTACCTTTCCACCTAAATGAGCTGGAAACTCGGTAGAGTAATTTTTGATATCCCCTTTTCAGTGATTTGAATGGTAATACCCTCAAAAGTAAAAGTTATGAAGAATGAGTATTGCAGGAAAGAGATACCTCTTGCCTAACATCAGCTTTCTCCATCTGAATAAGAACTTTATGTTGTGCGAAACAGCACCGAGTGACCCACAAACAAGTAGATAGATAAACAAGATAGCTGGAGAACCAGAATAGATCTCAGCAACAACCCAATCAACACATAAACAATAAGAAGACATGAACAAGAATACAAGATATACGTAGTTCGGCAATAGCCTACGTCCACGGAGCAACGAGAGATTCTTTCACTATCAATGGAGGTTACAAAAGAGAGAGAGGGTTACAAACCAAAGGCCTAAAAACAACCAGAGGGAAAACTACTCACACACTCTCAATACTCTGTATTTATACAACTCTCTCTCCAACAATCTAACTTACTCGCCAAGGACACTGTTCCTCGCCAAAGACCACCGAAGCTTCTTACGTACGCTATGAAACCAACCAAACTTCTAGCACATGACTTACGCACCTCACGTGCACATCACATGGGTCAAGCGAGCGAGAGAACACGAGCAAGCGAACGCGAGCAAGTGTGAAGCCCACATACAATAATCTCCACCTTGGAGTTCACATGACTCTCCCCTTAACAACCTAACATTCCGCTGCTCAAACAACTCTTCAAACATGAAAAATGTGTACCAAGTCCAAGCAATGCTCAAACTTGGCAGCACCAATAACCTTTGTTAACATATCAGCTGGGTTGTCTGCAGTACCAACTGTTAGTATAGCATCATTAGTTGCCCGATTAAGTATACTTATCCACTTAAGCAGGCGATCAACACCTACCAGACCACCAGAAAGACCACCAAGAAGGCCACAAGTTCACTCACAAGACCGACCCCATCCGAGCGCGCACGCGCCCGTGGGGCGCACATCCGAATGTACGGATCACACATCAACAGAACCAGACCAGTCCCACATCGAAGAACACCATCAAGCACCAAGCTCAAACACCTATATATGTAAGGTATTTATTACAGGTAACGACATCTGATTTCATCTCATTAAATACTCCAACCTACTTTCACGCACGTTCGCTTGACTGTTATATCCAATACATCTTCTAACTTAGGCATCAGAGCGTTGAAGGCAGGACACCCCTGTCTCGACCCCTGACTGTCTGTTTGTTGTTGTATTCTTCTAACAGCCATACCCGAACACGTGTACCCGTACCCACACATCCGAAGGGAGAAGAAGCGCTCGTCCATCCGAACAGCCCGAACGTTCAGACGAAGAGGAAGAAGAAGAAGAAGGAGATTACTCGTACTTGCTTCTGCTAGATCACGTCCCGCGTAATCCGGTAGAAACACCAACTTTCTTCAACACAATCTTCTTCTGTTCCACAATATCACGCACATAATAGAATCTCACATCTATGTGCTTGGTCCTTAAGTGATACATCTGGTATTTAGCCAAGCGAATAACACTTTGGCTACCACAATGGATCTTCACCTTCTTCTGATATATGCCCAACTCATTTATGAGACCAAATAATCACAGAGCTTCCTTAATATTTTCAGCGAGCGCCATGTACTCTGCCTCTGTGGTAGACAAAGTCACTATATCTTATAAAATAGACCTCCAACTGATTGGTCCATTTGCCATGGTAAACAAATACCAATTAGTAAACCTTCTCCTATCTAAATCACCAGCATAATCAGAATCAGTGTAACCAACAAGAAGATTATCAACTGCAGAACACCTCTCGAAGCACAAACCAACATCTCTAGTCCCATGGAGATATCTAAGTATCCACTTAGTTGCATTCCAATGCTCTATTCTTAGATTGTGCATATAACGACTAACAACATCAACAACATGAGCAATGTCAAGTCTTGAACAAACCATAGCATACATCAATCCACCAATCAAATTAGCATATGGAATATTTTTCATCTCCTGCTTCTCTTCATCAGATATGGGACACAACAGAGCACTAAGTTTGAAATGATTTGCTAAAGGAGTACTCATAGGCTTGGTTGAACTATAAACACCAAACTTTTGCAGTAGCTTCTCAATGTATTGTTTCTGAGTTAGCCACACCATACCATCTTCTCTGTTGCGAGTAATCTCCATCCCAAAGATCTTCTTGGCCTCGCCAAAATCCTTCATTTCAAACTCCTTCTTCATTTTCTCTTTCAGCTTTTCAATGTCCATCACATTCTTTGAAGCAATTAGCATATCATCTACATAGATTGACAAGTAGATGAATGAACCATCACGCAACTGCTTGAAATACACACAATGATCATACCTACTGCGAGTGTACTTCTGCCTCTTCATAAACTCATCAAATTTGAGGTACCACTATCGCGGTGATTGCTTTAAACCATAGAGAGATTTATTCAACTTATACACCAAGTTCTCCCTTCCATCATCCTTGAAACTATCAGGTTGGGACATATAAATCTCCTCCTCTAAGTCTCCATGTAAGAAGGTTGTCTTCACATCAAGTTCTACCAACTCAAGATCATACTGTGTTACTAATGCTAGCAACACACGGATAATACTATGCTTCACAACTGGAGAGAAAATTTCATTATAGTCTATCCTTTCCTCTTGCGAGTACCCTTTGGCGACCAATCTAGCCTGTACCTTATGCTATTGTTGTCACCACCAACATCCTTCTTTGCATAAATCCATTTTCAACCAATAGCTCTCTTCCCAGTAGGCAACTGAACCAGATCCCAGGTCTTGCTCTTCTCTAGGGATCTCATCTCTTCCTTCATTGCTTCATCCCATTCACTGCTTTCTCGACTCGCAACAACCTCTTTGAAATTTAATGGGATATCAGCACAAATAATGGGAAAAGCATAAGCAACACAGTTGCTAAACCTTGTAGGTTTCTTGACTTCCCTCTTTTGTCTCCTTGTTGCAATGGATTCAGGATCAGGTACATGATTTTGTCTTTGCCTTCTAACATGTGCCTCAATATCATCTTGGTCATACACATCTTCATTGTTCTGGACTTCAATCTCTTCCTCACTTCCAGAGTCACCATTTACATTCTGGCGAGGAGAAACATCCTTGGTGACAACTCTGTCCAGCTCCACCTGTTGAACATCTATATCATCCTTTTCTCCATCTGTACCCTTAGCATTAGGGTGAAGCATACTAACTTCATCAAACGTAACATCCCTGCTGATCAGAAGCTTCTTCAATTATGGACACCATAACCTGTAACCTTTCACACCACTCCTGAAACCAACAAATATAGCCTTCTTGGCCCTTGCATCTAGTTTAGTTTTAGTCACATGAAAGTATACAGGACAACCAAAGATATGCAAATTATCATAATCATCTGCGTTTTCCAGGCCACATCTCAATAGGTGTTTTACCATTAATTGCAGAGGATGGCAAGCGATTGACAAGGTGACATGCATAGGTAATTGCTTCTGTCCAAAAAGCTTTACTCAAACCAGATTGCTACAACATACACCTCACCTTCTCCAACAAAGTTCTGTTGAGCCTCTCGGCCACTCCATTTTGCTGAGCAGTCCCTGAAACAGTAAAATGACTCACTATCCCAGCCTCTCTACAGACTCTATGAAAAGGATCATAAGTGTAATCTCCATAATTATCAGACCTCAAAGTCTTTACCTTCCTGCCAGTTTGGTTTTCAATCATCTTCTTCCAATCAAGGAAGATACTCAACACCTCATCCTTGTGTGTCATTGTGTAAACCCAAGACCTTCTGAAAATTTATCAACAAAGGTTACAAACTAATGCTTACCACTCATGGAACCATTCTTTGTAGGACCCCAGACATCAGAGTGCATATAGTTGAGGATCCCTTTGGTCTGATGCACAACGGTACCAAACCTCACTCACAGAAATCAATCTTGTAAGTTTTGGCTCCTTTCAAGAGCCCTTGTTTCACCAAACCTTGCAGGACTTTTTCACAAGCATGCCCAAGCCTCATATGCCACAATCTAGTAGCATCATCTGTACAATCTCTAACTGCAGCAACATTGCCAATCATTGTTTCACCTTGCAGTATATACAGATTGCGATTTCTTTTCCCTTTCATCACTACCAAAGCTCTTTTTGTCACTTTAGTGACTCCATTCTCCATAGTGATCTTGTAACCTCTAGCTTCCAAGGCACCCAACGAGATCAAATTGTTGTCTAACATGGGAACATACCACACATTAGTTAGTTCCCTAACTACACCATCATGGAGGTTCAACTTGACTGTTCCTACTTCTTTCCTATCATGAGCAAAGTTATCACCCATAAACTCACTTCCGGTGACACTTGTATCCAAAGTGGCAAACCAATCTTGATTAGCACACATGTGCTGGGAGCAACCACTATCCAATAGCCATGAATTAGGTTCATCTACTGATGCAACACAATTAGAAGCTACAGTGAGAAGATAATCAGCTTCCTCACTAGTAGAGGCTACATTTGCATGAGTCCCATTATTCTTGTTTTGCAGCTTTGGGCATTCATGCTTCCAATGACATTTTTCATGACAAAAGGCACATTCATCTCTCCCTAAACCCCTTCTGCCTTTGGAATTTCCTCTGGTGCAAGAAGGAGACTTCCTCCTGTTGTTAAAACCCTTCTTTTCAACTACTCTACCTCTAGCTACCAAAGCATCCGATGTAGAAGCACTACTCCTCCTGTCTGCTTGCCTAATCTCATGATTCATCAAGGCACTAGACACTTCTTCAAACTTAATGATCTCTTTCCCATGAAGCAAAGTGGTAATCAAATGCTCATATGACTCAGGCAAGGAATTCAACAAAATCAAAGCCTTATCTTCGTCTTTGATATCTTCATCCAAATTAAACAGATCTGCAACTAGCTTATTAAAAGCATCAAGGTGGTGTATCATTTTCGTACCTTCTTTGTACTTGAAGTAGAACAACCTCCTCTTCATATGCAGACGTTTTTCGACACTTTTCGACATGTAGTTGTCTTCAAGTTTCTGCCACAAATCCTTCGCCTTTGTCTCCCTAATCACAGCAAACTTTTGGGGCTTTGCAAGACACAAACGAATTGATGAACAAGCCATCTTGTTTATCTTGTCCCACTCGGCATCTGACATCGACTGGGGTTTATTTTCCAAAGCAATATCCAACTCTTGCTGTGTCAACATGTCTCTTACTTCACATTGCCACATTCCAAAGTTATTTGTACCATCAAATTTCTCCACCTCGAACCTTGCATTCTGAACCGTGGTCCTCGTAACCTTCGAGCTCTCAGCTCCACCAAATGGGTTAACATCCTTATCTCTATTATCTGCCATCTATCTCAACTGGATCTAAGCCGAAGCTCTAATACTACTTGTCGTGCGAAACAACACCGAATGACCCACGAACAAGTAGATAGATAAACAAGATAGCTAGAGAACCATAATAGATCTCAGAAACAACCCAATCAACACATAAACAATAAGAAGACACGAACAAGAACATAGGATATACGTGGTTCGGCAATCGCTTAGGTCCACGAAGTAACGGGAGATTCTTTCACTATCAATAGAGGTACAAAAGAGAGAGAGGGGGGCTACAAACCAAAGCCCTAAAAACAACAAGAGGGAAACTACTCACACACTCTCAATACTCCGTATTTATACAACTCTCTCTCCAACAACCTAACTTACTCACAAGGACACTGTTCCTCACCAAGGACCACCGAAGCTTCTTACGTACGCTATGAAACCAATCAAACTTCTAACACACGACTTATGCACCTCACGTGCGCATCACATGGGCAAGTGAGCGATAGTAAGCAAGCGAGAGAACACGAGCAAGTGAACGCGAGCAAGTGTGAAGCCCACACACAGTACTTTAGGCTCCTTCCTTTGCAAACTAAGCATCCTATGAGATGACAGTTTCTTCTTCATGCCTCGATAGAAAAATATAGGTCTCGAAGATGATACAGCTTGATCTGCATAGTATGCAAGAAGCAGCACCACAAACCATTCAACAACCATGATAATCCAGACCTCTTTCATCCCATTATATTTATCGGTCAAATCTCCCCATCGCATCCCATCAGTCCCTAAATAATTTCCATTGAAGGAGTATTGAGCAAACTCATATAACCCACGATATAGAGAGAAGCCAGGGTATCGCTCAAGAACAGTGATCCAACCTCCTACAACAAACACAAAAGAATTTTAAAGTTACATTTTCCTTTTCTTTTCTTAAATTATACTGAGAAGGTTACACAAACACTACAACCAACAAGCATGGTACATGTTAGTCAAGTAACAAAATATCGATTAATTTTCGTGAATATGTCCACTTACTGGGGAATGATGTAGTTTGGAGAAAGAACTCAAAAAGAGAGGCTCCCAAAAGCCCAGTTCCAAAGACGCATATATAACCTCTGACTGTGACCCTCAAAACAATCATGATAAGCATGTTAGTCAACTTTTCCAGTAAGATAGTTACAAAGTTGCAAGGCCATTTCCCTTAAAATACAATAACAAAACGTCAAACCTGCAGCAGTCTTCACGTTTGAAAACATAGTAGATACTCGGAAAGCTGTTGATATTTGCAAGTTTATATATATGAAGTAAAACACAAATTGGATGCCGTAGTCATTCAGTGTGAAGAATTTCAGTCCTGCAAGGCAGTCAACTTTGTTAAAGCAACTGGAAGTGAAGCCACAGTATATATATGATCCTCAAGATTGTAGTATTTACCTATAAGTGGGCCGAATATCACAAAGCATAGCATGTAGAGTGTAGACACTGTAAGAAAATATATATAAGAAATCATCCAATAAGGCCCATCACCAAGTCCATGCATTTTCATCATGATTCTTAATTTTTGTTCTTTCTCATACACTAGTGAAGTCAACACCACCTATATCAGAAGTGAGCAGGAAAGGGAAGGTATAAGATTCAAGTATAGCTTCGCAGAAGAAAAATTATGTGCATGATCAATGCTTCACTTACTCACCGGGATCGGAATAGCTGTAAAATGACCCACGTGAAGAAGAGTGGACCAATAAGAGAAGAAAAATCCTGCCTGAGCCTGGTTTCAGGCTTGGGCATTTCTTTGACAAACTCAAACAACATGTTTGTACCAGATCCTTGCATAAAATGAAGGTAGGCATTGGATACCTGCAAATATATACAACTGTTAGCACTTGGCACTTAATATGTGAGGTCATATAAAACAATAGTATAATAAAGATATCATGCTATAGACATAAAATCTATTTAATTGAAAGTGTTGTAGGTATATACCAAACTTACTGAGCGTGAAAGCCGCAGCAAAGCAATTGGACCATTGCCTTAGTCATTCTTATAGGTTGAATTGTACCATACACTTGCGTTAAATTTGTTCGTATCTGAGTTAGAGAAATCATAAGCTGCAAGAAAATCCACTCTCAGTATTGCCTGCAGTAATGTTTGTCCTATCAAACAGTGAAGGCAGATATATATAGTAGAGAACCTGAAAGTATTTCATTGATCTTGTTGAAAGATGTGTCCTCTTGGTTGCTTCATCAACAAGGAAGTCAACGGCTGGCTCCATGTTTTCTGCTGCCTTTTGTGCTTCTTCATCCTCGACCTCTGGTGGTTCACCCTCAGTCCCCGAACTTCCGCGACTCTTGCGTGCTTATCCCCCTCATGGCTTTTCCCTAGATAGCTTTATGTTCTCTCTGGTTATTAGAGAGTTGTCTGGATATTGTCATGTATTAGCTAGAAGTCTTCTCCTATTTAATCTCTGTACTTCTTCAGTTTCAATTAAGAAAGTTAAAACACTTCTTCTCCCTGTGTTAGCCTAAAAAAGTCTTCATGGTATCAGAGCAGTATTCCTATTAAGCCCTCCATCTTCCCTAGGACCTGCTTCTGTTTTTCATCCTTCATCTTTCAAAGCCTAAATGGCTCCATCAACAGAGAAAGACAAGTCTTCTCCATCATCCAAATTTGAATCAATTGATTACAATCCAGCTCTCCGTTTAAGCCCCATACTGCTAAACTAGTTTAACTACTTATCATGGGCTCTCTGTCTCCCTTGTACTTGGGGAAGGTGCAAACTCTACCTCATCCAGAAGGACGACCTCAAACCTGTTTCTACCTCTTCTGACTACTCACCATGGATCTCTCAAGATCAACTCGTTATGTCCTGGCTTCTAAATTTAATGGAGCCAAAAATAGCCACCATTTTCAACTATTCAGAGTCAAGCCTCGATCTCTGGAACAAGGTTGCTGCCATGTATGGAAATCTCAACAATGCATCCAAAGTCTTTCAACTTATGAAATATCTATCCGATCTCAAACAAGGTAATCTCTCCTTTGTTGAACACCTTGGTAATCTGACCACCAAATGGAATGAGATCGATCTATATAGACCTCACACTGTTGATGCTGCAACTATTCTCAAGAGAGCTGAAGACGAGATCTTCCTCCTTCTGTCCAGTCTTGGAACAGAATATGAGGACCTGAAGAGTCATCTTCTCATGTCAACAGAACTTCCATCCTTCGAAATTGTGTGTAGTACTGTACAAAGAGAGGAAGTGAGGCGACATGTCATGAATACTGATACGGCAAGCTTGGAACAGAAGCCTTCTGAAAATAGAGCCTTTGCAACTATGAGACCCTACAAGGGAAGGAGGCCGGGTCTGGAATGCTCACACTGCAAGAATATTGGACGTGCAGCGATTGGTCATAATAATGAACACTGCTGAATACTTCATCCAGAACTCAAGCCAAAATTCAACAATGACTCTCGAAACTCGAGGAAACCATACCACGCTCCAAAAGTCAATATTGCAAGTACTGAGAGTTCCTCTGATGGACCTGTGGACTTCACATCCAACACTCTCAACTTTATCAATGAATTTGCAAATTTCTTAAAGATGAAGAAAGATGATTCAGACTCTGGAAACTAATACGACTTTTTACACCCTCAAAGATATCCCTATTATTATGTAATATTTATCAATGTAGTAGTATGGCAAATAGGAGTAATACCCGCTGAAGATTGATGAAATTAAGCGTTAGACGCAAACAAACACTAAAATCAGTTTCCTGACAGACTCGACCTATAGACACTAACCTAATTAATTACCTAACCTAGATTCAACTAAAAATTACGAAAATAATACTGGACACACTAGACACAGTGGTGGACTACCATGTAGAATTTCAATAGGTTTGAAATTGATTTGCTATGCTAACAAAAATAAACAAAACAGTTAACTGCAAGAAATCAACTTTGAAAAAGTGACGAAAATCATTAAACAAAAGAGTTAAGAGGAATGTTCTCCACCACCGTCACTTCATCTAGACAATATATGCTCAACCTAAAAATGCTATGCGAATGGATGAAAGTTCTTAGGAAGATTCAATTACGCTTAGAACACAACCTATTACTTAATCCTGATTATTACACCGGTGAATGTTTGCTTATCAACGGTGACTATCTCTTAAGCAAACCCAAAAGTCACGGACTCGGATTTATTAAGAGAGAAGCATTATGATCTAGAAAAGGTGTGAGAATCTTCAAAGCTTCACAAGTACACTAAGGGCGTGCCTTGCGAGACTTAGGTTTCTTATAACCAAAAAACTCGGTTTCTACTCAAGAGAAATTGAGGAAGATCAAATACAATCAACATGCATCAAATTCTCATAGATTCAGATTCCTAAACATGCATACTAAGTGTGCACTCAAAGCATACAAGATAGAAATCATCAATATAAAATTAACAAAGAAACCTCATCCAAGAACATAACAAAATTAAGTCAAAGTGTATATATTATCTAAATTTCATATACGGGGCTTCAAAACCACCCCTTAACAAAGTATTTAGCTACTCATAGTCTTAGATAAA
Organism: Geum urbanum; assembly: GCA_946800695.1. Lineage (NCBI taxonomy): Eukaryota > Viridiplantae > Streptophyta > Magnoliopsida > Rosales > Rosaceae > Geum > Geum urbanum. The sequence goes on from OX327013.1 coordinate 46,400,621, forward strand.
AATATCAAAGAATCCATAAGAGATAAATTAAATGATAGAGAAGAATGAACTCTTAGCGACGTCGAAATCGGGCTAATTCTCATGCATGAAAACTTATTTTCCTTCCTAGCTCTGTTTTGTCTCTTCTTCCTTGATCTCCTAAAATTCCAGCCGTCCCAAAAGTCCCCCTTTTCTAGCTATCAATAGCTATATATATGTCTAAGTCTAGCTTAGTTAATTAACCTAACTAGCAATCACGTGCCACTTCCTCTCCACTTCTTCTTCTAGCTATAAATATAAAATTGACTATAGCTAGTTAACTTAGCTAGCCATCACGTGCTAGCCAATTCCTTCCAAGGTCCACTCGCCAAACATCTCTCAATTAATCACCTCACCAATAAGCATTTCCTTCAACTATATATATATAAGTACCTCGCCAAGACAATATATATACACCTCATTCTTAAACTCTCTCCTCGCCAAGGTCACGTGAACAATTAGTATTTTTCTCAAATTATGATTCCTTCACCTCGTAAGTCTTCATTTTCCACAATAACTCCCAAAGTATATTATTTAATCTCTATTTCTTCATTAATCTCCAAAATACCTAAAAACAAATAAACATAATTAATTCACTCAATTAATAACAATAAACTAAATATAGGGAACAAATTAGATACCGAATAAACGCATAAATATGCGACTATTAGAAACATGTCTGCTATGCTTGGAAAGTTCGCTGATTTTCTGTCAACAACTGACACGATTACACATGATGAAATACCAGGTATATTGGTTGCACTCTCTACTCCAATCATATGACAAATGATCCCTCTTCTTTAAATGATTTTCAAAGTTTTTTAAAACCTCATTTTGTGTCAATAGCAAACGGATAAAAGGTTCCCATTGTAGGAAAAAGCAAACTTAAAATTCTGTCAAAACACAAAGATTCTGACATCATGTGTGTTCCTGAGTTCCCCTTCAAACTTCTTTCCGTGAGCATGCTGAATCAATTTCTCGATTGTTTAGCTATTTTTTCTGCTCACGACATTGTTTTTCAGGATCGTGTTACTCAGAGGACGATTGGTGAATGATTTTATCTCAATGGCTTGTACTACATCTAAATTTCAGCATGCTCGTCTAAAACTCTCATTGCAGACGCTTTTCCTTCAAATGATCAGGACTTGTGGCATAGATGCTTAGCACTCCCCTCAAATCATGTTTTATCGTTCTTGTTTCCTGAATTTTGTAAGAACCATATTGAGTGTGAAACATGTCACAAGTCCAAGTCAACTAGATTACATTTTCCCTTGTCTCAATCCAAAGCTTCAAACCTTTTGAAATTGTACACTATGATGTTTAGGGACCATCCTCAATTCACTCAATTGATGGATATAAGTATTTTGTTTCATTTATTGATGATTTTTCAAGAACTACGATACTGTATTTGCTCAAAACTAAACAAGAAGTGTTTCAAAACTTTGTAAATTTGCATAATCTCGTAAAAAAACCATTTCAATTCAAACATTAACACTTTACGATTGGATAATGGTTCCGAGTATACTTCACAAATCATGTCTAGTTATTTGAGTGAGCAGAGAATACTTCACCAAACGAGTTGTGTTGGAACTCCGCAACAAAATGGAGTCTCAGAACGAAAAATCGTGACCTACTTGAGAAGACCAGAGCCCTAGTGATACAGGGAAAGGTTCCTAAGTACATGTGGTCCTTTGCCATCCAAACAGCAGCCTACCTGATAAATCGCCTTCCAAACAGGTGCTTCAATTCAGGTCTCCTCATCAGGTTCTCAAGGATAGGAAGGTTGACATCAATCATCTTCGCTTGTTTGGCTGTGTATGCTATACTCACATTCCATCCAAACAACGAAACAAATTTGATGAAAGGGAAACTCGATGTGTATTTGTTGGCTACTCATCATCCCAGAAAGGCTACAAATGCTTTAATCCTAAATCTTGAAAAGTAATTGTAACTTGAGATGTTCGGTTTGATGAAGCCAAGTTCTACTTTGAGGGAGAATCACAAGATGAGACTCAGGGGGAGCAATATCAAGATATGTTCTCAAGTCACATGATTACCATGGACAATGTTGACATTGGTCCAGAAGATGACAACGTTCCTGAAATTCCTCCACCATTCGAAGAAGTTATTCCAGCTACTCATGGGTCAAAAGACACCAACAATGACTGGGAAGATGAAATCTCATAAGCTCCCGTTCCAATTCAAACTCCAGCTCAACCATCGTTCCATATGAGGTATCCTACTCGGACTAGGAAAACATCTACCAGACTGGAAGGTTTCGATGCCTATACTCCTAAACATCCAACTTCACAACTGACTTACCTTAATAAGGTATCTCTTTCTCACTCTGCCTTCATAAATGAACTATCAAAAGTTGTGGACCCTCAAACCTTTGCAGAGGCAAATCAATCACCTGTGTGGAGGAAGGCTATGAAGGAAGAACTAGAAACTCTTCATGAAAATCAAAGTTGGAGCATTGCTCAACTTCCTAAAGGCAAAAAGGTTGTTGGTGCAAGGTGGATCTACAAAACTAAATTTCATTTTGATGGCAGCATTGAACGTCATAAAGCACGATTGGTTGCTCGTGGCTTCACTCAAACCTTTGGTGTAGATTACAAGGAAACCTTTGCTCCAATAGCCAAAATGAACACTGTTCGTGTTCTCCTTTCTATTGCAATCAACTCTGGAAAGTCTTTATGTCAAATGGACGTAAAAAAACGTCTTCCTACATGGAGAACTTGAGGAAGAAGTTTACATGCGCATCCCCCTGGACATGTATAAGAAAATGAACCAGGAGCTATTTGCAAATTACACAAGGCAATTTATGGACTCAAAGAATCCCCTTGAGCATGGTATTTTAAACTGAGTTCAATTCTTCTGGATGTTGGATTCAAAAAAAGTATTGGAGATTCCTCAATGTTTGTTAGAAGTGGAAAAGGTGGTAGATTGGTTGTCCTGGTTTATGTTGATGATCTAATCATAACAGGAGACAATGTGGATGAGATCAATACCCTTAAACTATCTCTGCATTCCAAGTTTTCCATTAAAGATCTTGGACCCCTCAGGTATTTCCTTGGAATAGAGATGGACCAATCTCATTGTGGCTTATTTCTAAACCAACACAAATACATCCTTGATCTACTGGAAGAATACGATATGTTAGATTGTAAACCTGCCAGAACTCCTCTTCCTAGCAACTTCAAAGAACAGGAAGCTAGCTCTCCTCTCCTTGAAGCTTCAACTTACAAACACATGGTTTGAAAGCTCATATATCTGACCATCACCAGACCAGTCATCACCTATGCTATGAGCTTTGTTGCTCAATTCATGCATTCTCCTCTTCTTCATCATCTTCAACTTGTCAAAAGAATTCTGCGATACCTCAAAAATATGAGTTCTGTGGGAATCTACGTGGGGAAGAATGATCATTACAAACTTGAAGGCTATACGGACTCTGACTGGGCAAGATGCACCATTGATCGAAGGTCAACCATTGGTTTCTGCTCCTTCGTTGGTGGAAACCTCGTGACATGGAAGAGTAAAAATCAGTCCGTTGTAGCAAGATCTAGCACAGAGGCAGAATATTGAGCCATGGCATCAACTGCATGTGAATTGATCTGGCTAAAAACCTTACTGTGTGATCTACATATTCATACCTCCTCTCCCATCATCCTATATTGTGACAACCAAGCTGTCATGAGCATTGCGGCCAATTCTGTCTTCCATGAACGTACCAAACATATCGAAGTCGACTATCATTTTGTACGCAATCAAGTTCAAGCTAAAGTTATCTAAACATGCTATGTGCGTTCCTCTAATCAATTGGCTGACGTATTCACAAAACTTCTTCCCAATGTTCAATTTGATCGTCTGTAATTCAAGCTTGGATCCAGGAACTCCCTCGATCCAGCTTGAGGGGGAGTGTTGAAAGATGTGTCCTCTTGGTTGCTTCATCAACAAGGAAGTCAACGGCTGGCTCCATGTTTTCTTCTGCTTTTGTGCTCCTTCATCCTCGACCTCTGGTGGTTCACCCTCAGTCCCCGAACTTCGGTGACCTTTGCGTGCTTATCCTCCTCATGGCTCTTCCCTAGATAGCTTTATGTTCTCTCTGGTTATTAAAGAGTTGTCTGGATATTGTCATGTATTAGATAGAAGTCTTCTCCTATTTAATCTCTGTACTTCTTCAGTTTCAATTAAGAAAGTTAAAACACTTCTTCTCCCTGTATTAGCCTAAGAAAGTCTTCAGATCTTCCTCTCTGAATTCCTATATCTGTAGGCTTTATATAGCTCATCATTTACCGCAGAAGAGCTGTTGCGCCAAAGATGTAAACCATGAGCACATCTCACCTCTAGGTTCACACAATTTACGTGAACAAAAGAATTAGTAGGTTACATACAAATTATATTGGTACAACAGAGAACTAAAGCTTTAAGATCTACTTTGAATAAAGGAGAAAAAAATACATTTACCTTGTTCTATTTCAATGGACGATACATTAATGGGAACAGTACCACAGAGTTTCCTGAGCACTTGCTTTGCACATTGTACATCGGGAGACCAGAATAGAAGGCAGGATCAAGGAAGTTGGAATATTCAGGCTTTGATTCTGAGCCCTGAGACATGTCAAAAAGAAGTGACATAAGGAAAAACTTATCAACAAACTAAACTAGACAACATACCAAAGAAGATGAAAAGGATGGTGATTTACAAGATAATGAAAAATAGAGAAGTCGCGCAGAGAGAAGACAACTTACAAAGACATTACTGGCTATACTATCCAGAAGGTCAGAGAAATTGAAAGTAAATGAGCTTTTCAACATATTCCCAGCCAAAACTATCAGAATACAATAAACAATTTTGTTAGCTGAATCCAAAATGAACATACTAAAACACATGTACCAGTGAAAGAGAGAGAGAGGGTAACACCTTCACTGAGCGTTTGATTCTTCCCCATGAGCAATATAGTTACAGGACAAGAACCAGTCCTCTTGCATGACTCACTAGGCAAGTCCTTAAATGGCACAACATCAGAAACCACAGCACGAAAGTCGGGATCTGGCATTTGTAGCAATGGAGGCCATTCCGGAGGATGAGGAATAGGACAAGTAGCCGCTTGATCCAGAGTTGAGTACTCCAATCCACAAACTTCCTCACATTCACCATCTCCATTTGTATCAACACAATGAAGGCATATGTTATATTGGCTATCCCTTGACAATCGACAAAACACAATTGTCCGGAAGATCATCAAGAAAAGAGATTGAAGATGTTGGCATCCTTACTTATCTCTTTGGGATATCAGGTAGTTCATGCATCCCATAACATGGTTTTCATTTAGGATAGCAACTGTTGCACATATCCCCGTTGATCTGCTGGTATTCTGGATTTCTGTCCATACGTGATTTCTGTTGCCTAGGTTATTCTTGATTCTGTATGCACGTGATTTACAGCTACCTTGGTCATCTTTAATTCAGAATACATGTGCTTTTGTTCATGATAGTTGACTTTGTTTGATTTGAGGTGTTTAAGCTCACATGTGTTTTCTGGAAAATCGGTTTGTCTCTTTCCTTCTGACAAGTCGCTTTCGGTCCTGATTTTTCTGGTTCCTCTCTTTGTTGTCTTGTAACGTGCTCCCTCATTGAGAACTGATATTGCTATTCTGGTATAAGCACATAGGACCTCTTTTGCCTTGCTTAGACTACCTTAGCTCTTTAAGGTAAAATCTGAAAAGCTGTCTTGCCATACTTGTTTAAGCTTGCTGTGTCCTCTTTGCTGCTATTCTTGTCGGTCTGTAGCACTCCATGCTTAGGCTTGCTTTAGGACAGTTGTAGGACTACATTAAGGCATGTGTATGCTGTGTTTTCACGTGGTCTCTTAGCTGTGGTTGACCACCGAATAACCTTGTCTATATAAGGAGTCCCAAGCTGTTTTGGAGCTGTTGGTTGAAAAAAACACTTGGGAGTTTTGGTTATTCTGTTTTGGTACTCTTTGAGAGCACTTTCGAGTGTAGTTTCTCTTATCTCTTCTCTTCCCCTTCCATGTCTTTTGGTTGCTCTTTACAGTGCATAATAGACATGGATTCTCAAGCATAAAAACTGTTTTCCAAAACTCATATGCGTCATTGCATTTTGCATTCCATAGAGATAAAGTGTGGAGATGCCCAACCCATGAAGTGATCAAGAAGGTTTTAACTTGAAGTGTAGTTAAGAATCTGTGTTTGATACTTCTGTTTTTCTTTCCAAGTGTAAGCACATTGATTAAGGTAGTGTAGCTCTGTTTGTACTAGTGGGTAGACTAGTCAGGATAGCATAAGGGGTATGTATCCCAGAGTGCCAGAAACTTGTAATAGTGTGTGTTACCAATTAGTGGAAAGGTTTGTCCCTCAAGAGTAAGGGGCACGCAGTTTTGATCCTGGTTGTAGGATTTCTGCGTCACCAAAAACATCTGGTGTCATTCTTTCCTTACTGCTTTCTCTTTATTACTCGTACCCTGCCTTCTGGGATAGGACAATATCTTGCTATCCCGGAGACAGAATTAAACGAAAAAGTGGTAAAGGCCTATTCACCCCCCCTCTAGGACCTTTAAGTGGTATCAGAGCGGCCACTAGCCTTTGCTAGTGAGATCCTCTGAGGGGTTCGTTATGGATCGGGAAAAAGGTTCTTCCATAAATGTTCCACCTTTTTTCGATGGACATGATTTCTCTCAATGGAAAATCATGATGAGTGCTTTCCTCTCCTACCAAGATGATGGTATGCTGTGGCAAAGTGTAGAGGAAGGCTGGACACATCCCACAAAACCAAAAGGCGATGAATCAACCGAAATAATTTCAAAGCCTAGGTCCGAATGGGTAAAAGACGACAAGGATTCGGCTAGAGCAAATATCAAGGCCCTTAGCTGTCTATTCAATGCTGTCTCCGAGGCAGAGCGCCAAAGAATCATTCATTGCTCCACTGCTAAGGAGGCATGGGAGGTGCTCATCAACACTCATGAAGGTAACTCCCGTGTTAAACAACAAAAACTTCAACGTCTTATTTTTGAGTTTGAAGGTCTAAGCATGAGTGACAAAGAGTCTATTGATGATTTTTATGGTCGTGTACTTAATATCACAAATCAATGTCGTAGCTTAGGAGAGGCTATTGAATCAAAGAAAATTGTTAGGAAGTTCTTAACTGCTTTACCTCCCTTCTTTGACTCTAAAATGAATGCTATTGAAGAGGCTCATGATCTTGATACCTATCCTTTAGAAGAACTTGTTGGTAATTTGAAAACCTATGAAACTCTAAAGAAAAGGCCCATGCTTGAGAAATCCATTGCTTTAAGTTCGGTTAAAGTTGAGGTTGAAAAGTTGCATGAAAATGAAGATGATGAAAATGATGAATTTGCTTTTCTAACTAAACAATTTGAGAAATTCTTAAGGAAAAGGAAATCTTTCAACTCTAACCGGAACTTCTCAAAAGGATCTAGCTCTAAGCCTTTTAGAAATCAGGTTTCACAGAAAAGTCGGGATATCAGGCCCTCTCCTATCCCGAAAACGGACATGAAATGTTTTGAATGCAATGGAATAGGACATAAAGCTGTGGACTGTGCTAACAGGAGAAATAAGTCTCATAAAGTGTTAAAAGCTACTTGGAGTGATAGTGAGTCTAATGAAAGTTTTGAAACCGATCTTGATGAAAATGAAAAGGTTGCTTTTGTCTCTCATGTTACATTGGATGAGTCTCTTGAGGACAAGGATTCCGATGATGAAGGGCATGATATGTATGTGCGTTTGTGTAAAGCCTCAAAGTCTATGCTTGCTAAAAATGAAGTTCTATCTAATGAGCTTTCATTGAGTAAGGAGACACATTCCAGGATACAAGGAGAGTTCCTATCCCAGAAGACAGAATGGATTTCAACCAAAACCCAACTTGAAGAGCAAGTGACTTTTCTCAAAGAGGAGCTGGATCGTCGGTCCTCTACTATAAGCTTGCTGACTACTGAGAAGCTGAAGCTCGAAGAAGCCCTGCTGGACGCCCGAAACCAGTTCGCCAAATTCTCCATTGGCTCGGAGAAGCTATCCCAAATCTGTGGGATGGGAAGACTAGATGGCAGCAAGAAGGGGTTGGGATTTGAAGGTGTTGACAAATCCAAGGGCTCAGAGAAGACTACGTTCGTAAAAGGAACCAGCTCTGTGTTGGGAAAGCCTCCTCCACAGCTGAAGACCAATGCTCCTGAAATCCCCAAGGTGTCAAAGCTCAAGAAAGGCTCGCAAATCAGATGCTTTCACTGTGGGAACAGTGGACACATTCGTCGGTACTGTTACAAGCTGAGAGGAAACTCTGTACCTGCCAAGACCTCACCAAACATCAATCTGATCGCCCACTTTCAGAAATCTCTCATTGAACTGAGGAGGATAGCACTGTCTATTGGCATCCCGGAGCAGAAGAAGAAGCCTGCTTCTGCAAATTGGGTCAGGAAATCTGTTCACAAAACCCGGGATACCAGAAGGGTCATGTCTCCCAAAGCCCCTGATGTCAAAAAGAAGAAACCAGAAGAGGTTATTTGCTTTCTTTCAAGAGTAAAGACCTCACCCATTGCTGCAAGAGATGTTGTAGCTGTTTGCAACGTTGCCTTGACTGCTCTTTCCACCAGGAAATCCGATTCTTGGTACATGGACAGCGGTTGCTCGAAGCATATGACCGGAGAACGGAAATGGTTCACCTCCATGGATGATACTCACCCTGTTGGTGATGTCATGTTCGGTGATGGAGCCAGAGCTGAGATCATTGGAAGCGGGATGGTTGACACTCCTGGTCTCCCGGGCTTGAAGAACGTTCTGTTGGTGGCAGGATTAGAAGTTTGCCTGCTGAGTGTGAGTCAGATCGTCGATGAGTATGAGACTGTGACATTTGACAGGTCTCAATGCACTGTCCTTGATGGCAAAGGAAGATGTGTGATGAAAGGGGAAAGATCAAGGGATCATTGCTATTGTGTTCGAGCCAACAAGAAGTTGGAATCTGATATATGCTTTCTATCCTCAACTCAAGAAAGCTTGCTAGATCTGTGGCATAGAAGGATGTGCCATCTCAACCATCAAGATGTGGTGAAGTTGTCCTCGAAGGATGGAGTTCGTGGCTTGCCCAAACTGTCCGGGAGAGCTGCAGGTATGTGTGGAGACTGCAAAATGGGTAAGCTATCCCGAACCTCTCATCATGTTCTAAATGCTAGGCCAACCTCTAATATTCTTGAGTTACTTCACTTAGATCTTGTAGGCCCTGTAGAAACTGAAAGTCTTGCGAAAAAGAAATATGTACTTGTTGTGGTAGATGACTTTTCTAGATTTACTTGGGTCATTTTTCTAGGTGACAAAACTCAAACTTTTGGGAAGTTTTTTGAACTAGCAAAACGAATTTCAAATGAAAAGCTCTCCGAAAACAAATGCATTTTGAGGATTAGATCGGATCATGGAACCGAGTTTGAAAACTCTTTGTTTGCTGAGTATTGTGAGGAAAATGGTGTGCACCATGAGTTTTCAGCCCCCATTACACCCCAACAAAATGGGATTGTTGAGAGGAAGAATAGGGTGTTGGTAGAAATGGGGAGGGTTATGTTGAGTTCTGCAGATTTGCCTCATATGTTTTGGGCCGAAGCAATCTTTAATGCATGTTACACTCTTAATCGTGTAATTTTCAGACCGGGTACTTATAAAACTCCCTACGAACTTTGGAAAGGCAAGAAACCAAATATCTCACACCTAAAAGCTTTTGGAAGCCCTTGTTTTATTTATAGAGACCGTGAGTATTTAACAAAGTTTGATGCTAAATGTGATAGGGGTGTTTTTCTAGGCTATGCATTGAATAGCCGTGCTTACCGGGTCTACAACAAGAGAACATGCAAGGTTGTAGAAACGGTGAACGTGGCTATCAATGATTCTCTTGTATGCTCTCACAACCATTCTTCTAGAAATGTGCAGGTTGAGGATGTGAGCACTGAGACATCTCCCAAGGATCCTGAGACTCCCATTGACGAACAGAATCATATCCCTGATGACGTATCCCAGGATGCAAAATCTGATCAGGAAGGTGCCGGGATAGATCAGACCCTAACTATCCAGAAGCCACATCGTGTTGGGAAACGTCAAGTGCAAAAAGACCATTCTCCCTCGGATGTGATTGGCATGGTGGATGAGCCGAGACAGACTCGAAGCAAGTCCAAAGTGTATGTGAGTAATCTGGTAAATCTCAAGAGCTTCCTTACAATGCATAGGTTAGCCATCAATCGAATTGCTTGCTATGGTTTTGTTTCTAGTATTGAGCCTAAGAATGTTAAAGATGCTTTAAAGGATTCAGAATGGATTATGGCTATGCAAGAGGAATTAAATCAGTTTGAGAAAAGCAATGTTTGGCACTTAGTTCCTAGACCTAGGGATAAGAATGTTATTGGAACAAAGTGGGTGTTCAAAAATAAAACGGATGAGAAGGGAATTATTACAAGAAACAAAGCTAGGTTGGTTGTGCAAGGTTATTCACAAATAGAAGGCCTAGATTTTGATGAAACCTTTGCCCCCGTAGCTAGACTTGAGTCTGTTAGGTTACTCTTGGCCATTGCTTGTTTTCTGAAATTTGATCTCTTTCAAATGGATGTGAAAAGTGCCTTTTTAAATGGAGTTTTGAAAGAAGAAGTGTATGTTGAACAGCCCCCGGGATTTCAGAGCTCTTCCCATCCCGACTATGTTTACAGATTAGACAAAGCCCTTTATGGTTTGAAACAAGCTCCTAGAGCTTGGTATGAAAAATTGTCTACACATTTGATTGACCATGGGTATGTGCGTGGCTCTATTGATAAGACCATGTTTGTTAAGAATGTATCACATCATATGATTATTGCTCAAATATATGTGGATGATGTGGTGTTTGGTTCCACCTCTCAAAAACTTGTTGAGGAGTTTGTCACTCTAATGAAACAAGAATTTGAAATGAGTCTTTGTGGTAAGCTAAACTTCTTCCTTGGACTACAAGTTCGGCAAAGGAAAGATGGGTTGTTCATTTCGCAGGAAAAATATGCAAAGGAACTTGTGAAGAAGTTTGGGATGGAAGGAGCCTCTCCCATCCGGAACCCAATGGGAACTTCTTGCAGAATCAGTGCTGATTTGGAGGGCATCAGTGCTGATCAAACCCTCTACAGAAGCATGATTGGAAGCCTGCTCTACCTCACAGCTAGCAGACCCGATATCTCCTTTAGTGTGGGTGTTTGTGCTCGGTATCAAGCCAACCCCAAGGAATCCCACGTGAAGGCTGTCAAACGTATCATTCGATACGTTTCAGGTACATGTGCCTTTGGAATTCTGTATACTACGGATACTAACACTGAGATTGCAGGGTATTCAGACTCGAATTGGGCGGGAGATGCCACGGATAGGAAGGAGCACCTCGGGTGGTTGTTTCTTTGTTGGGAACAACCTAGTATCGTGGCATAGCAAGAAGCAGAACTGCGTATCGTTGTCCACTGCTCAAGCGGAGTATATAGCTGCTGGAAGCTGCTGTACACAACTCCTTTGGATGAAGCATATGCTAAGCGACTACGGATTTGAGCAAGGTATCCTATCCCTGTTTTGTGATAACACCTCGGCAATCAATATTTCAAAAAATCCTGTGTTGCATTCTAGGACCAAGCATATAGAGATTAGATATCATTTCATTCGAAACTTGGTTGAAGACAAACAGCTTGAAATGACATTTATTCCAACTGAACAACAATTGGCTGATTTGTTCACTAAGCCCTTGGACAATCTGAGATTTGAAAGTCTTAGAAAGGCTATTGGTGTATGCACCATTGCTTGAGATATCTCCCTCACTGGTCTAAATTTATCTTTCAAGTCTTTTTATTTTCTGAAAATAAATGTTGGCTCATGCTGGGATACGAGTCAGTGGTCAAATCCCGGGAAATATTTCTGAACTTGATCTAAAATGTTGTGTTCTTATTTCATGTTTCTTGATGAACATTTGTTGCATCTTTCACTTATGTATATGCATCTATGCCCTTGGGAATGTTAGTGCATGTGGTCTAAATCATTCTTGGAACTAGAAAGAATTCTTGAGCACAAAGGTTACTCTTGTGGGGTGTATAGAGTTTGAGCTAGAAAATTGAGTGAGTTGAACTAGTTACTGAAGAACAAATGTGAAATTCTGGTGCTTATTGTTAAATGAATTAAGTAAAGGAATGGGCTAGTCTTTTGCTGGGTGCACCTTAACCGGAACCAGTGGGGATCCCTGAGATGTTATCTATCCTTCGATGGGTTCGGACTAGTTATCCACTGAGTGTCCTTGAAACACACATTATTCTTTTGAGCATTGCGCTCAGGACATAATGATAACTACTCTGTTATATGGACCTATGAGGACGTATTTCTCAGATGAGCTCTTGGACAAAAGTTAAAGAAAATGGAGAAATTCCCTTGAACTTAAATGAGAACGGCCAAAGGCCAAGTTGGGACAAAGTCCTTGATATGCTGAATTTCCAGAACTCTCAAATGGTTGTGACAAAGTCACTTGGTTACTCTTGATGTCCTCATGTCATTTGATGCTCCAAACTTGTACTCCCTTAGATTGATCTTTTCACACACACACTCTTGTGGTTCCAAGGATTGATTTGTAAGAACATAGCTTTGATGTTACTTTATAGTCATATACTCATGTGAAAAATTTGAGCCATCAAGACATATGAAAATTAGTTGTCACATTTTTTGTGAGTCATGCTTAAATTTTCTTGTTGTCTGGGATTTCACAGACTGTTTCCATCCCAGAGTTCATGCTGACAGGTTGCAAATCTTTCTGAAATCAAACTCTTTGTGTTCTCTTATGCACCATGTGAGGGGGAGTTATCAATGTGTTGGTAGGTACATCGGTACCTTCTATTTTTCAGGGTATGTCCCAAATATCCCAGTGGATATTAGAAGTATACATGCATGGTGATCTTTGTGTTTGCCTTTGAGGAATCTTTCTTGGATGCATGTGTGTATTTCCTAGGGATAGGACACTGGTACTCTTTATTGCTGACTTGACTACACAGGAATTTAAAAGTGGAGATTGTGTGTTTAAGAAGAGAAAACTCTTAGTTCGAGGACTCTTGAGTAGAGTTGGTCTCGTTTCCGCTGCCCTTTTCTCTCAAGGAACACCTTGTGGAGCAGTTCGATACGTTCAAGTCTGAAATCTCTATCCTCGTCTCAAGTCAGGCCGGCTCAGTTCCAGCTCAGGAGCCCACTGCCTCTTCCTCTCCTGAGGATAGAACTACGGTTTCCTCTCCTTCCGACTCTGGTGCAACCATCCTATTTGGGAAGATTGGTGCTAAGGATGAGGACGCTCTTGGTGATGATGCTTGGGTTTTTGGTTTTGTGATCTGTCCCTAAACAATGTTACTTTTATCTGCGGTTTTAAATCATCTATGGTTTTACCCTTTGTCTTTCCTAGACAAAAAGGGGGAGAACTAGCTAATCCATGCAGGTACTTTTGGATGGGGAGAACTACTTGACTGGGATAGGTAGTTGTGGTCCTATCCTGGGTAACCAGTCAGGGGGAGTACTGAACTATTTGGTTTAAGTACTTTGGATACTTTTTGCTGCATGTGTTGTTTGTGTTATACTATTCTCATGCAGGTACTCTTTGAAGATTGTGTTTTGTCAAGGAATGCCAAAGGGGGAGATTGAAGGCATATGTTATATTGGCTATCCCTTGACAATCGACAAAACACAATTGTCCGGAAGATCATCAAGAAAAGAGATTGAAGATGTTGGCATCCTTACTTATCTCTTTGGGATATCAGGTAGTTCATGCATCCCATAACATGGTTTTCATTTAGGATAGCAACTGTTGCACATATCCCCGTTGATCTGCTGGTATTCTGGATTTCTGTCCATACGTGATTTCTGTTGCCTAGGTTATTCTTGATTCTGTATGCACGTGATTTACAGCTACCTTGGTCATCTTTAATTCAGAATACATGTGCTTTTGTTCATGATAGTTGACTTTGTTTGATTTGAGGTGTTTAAGCTCACATGTGTTTTCTGGAAAATCGGTTTGTCTCTTTCCTTCTGACAAGTCGCTTTCGGTCCTGATTTTTCTGGTTCCTCTCTTTGTTGTCTTGTAACGTGCTCCCTCATTGAGAACTGATATTGCTATTCTGGTATAAGCACATAGGACCTCTTTTGCCTTGCTTAGACTACCTTAGCTCTTTAAGGTAAAATCTGAAAAGCTGTCTTGCCATACTTGTTTAAGCTTGCTGTGTCCTCTTTGCTGCTATTCTTGTCGGTCTGTAGCACTCCATGCTTAGGCTTGCTTTAGGACAGTTGTAGGACTACATTAAGGCATGTGTATGCTGTGTTTTCACGTGGTCTCTTAGCTGTGGTTGACCACCGAATAACCTTGTCTATATAAGGAGTCCCAAGCTGTTTTGGAGCTGTTGGTTGAAAAAAACACTTGGGAGTTTTGGTTATTCTGTTTTGGTACTCTTTGAGAGCACTTTCGAGTGTAGTTTCTCTTATCTCTTCTCTTCCCCTTCCATGTCTTTTGGTTGCTCTTTACAGTGCATAATAGACATGGATTCTCAAGCATAAAAACTGTTTTCCAAAACTCATATGCGTCATTGCATTTTGCATTCCATAGAGATAAAGTGTGGAGATGCCCAACCCATGAAGTGATCAAGAAGGTTTTAACTTGAAGTGTAGTTAAGAATCTGTGTTTGATACTTCTGTTTTTCTTTCCAAGTGTAAGCACATTGATTAAGGTAGTGTAGCTCTGTTTGTACTAGTGGGTAGACTAGTCAGGATAGCATAAGGGGTATGTATCCCAGAGTGCCAGAAACTTGTAATAGTGTGTGTTACCAATTAGTGGAAAGGTTTGTCCCTCAAGAGTAAGGGGCACGCAGTTTTGATCCTGGTTGTAGGATTTCTGCGTCACCAAAAACATCTGGTGTCATTCTTTCCTTACTGCTTTCTCTTTATTACTCGTACCCTGCCTTCTGGGATAGGACAATATCTTGCTATCCCGGAGACAGAATTAAACGAAAAAGTGGTAAAGGCCTATTCACCCCCCCTCTAGGACCTTTACACAAGCATAGCCACAGCGATTCTCAGGCTTGTCCAGCTCATGGTTGACCAAAATTTGAATCAAAACAAGCATTATACACCGGATAATCGGCACTGAAACTAGCCTAACATTCTGTTTCATATTTCTTTTCTGCATTCATAAGGACACATGGAATCATCTTCAAATTTTTAGTCACATAATCTCAACAAAAAAACATAAACTTTATATCACAATCCAATATAACAACAGAACCCAAATATCCAAATACAAAATCAAACTTACTCAATGCCACAAAACTAACAAATACCCAGAAAGTAAAATGGTAAAAAACAGCCCAAGTATCTATTTTTATTCACCAAATTAAATCCGAAAAGCAAACCCCGAACTCTTTGAGCTCTTTCACTTCAATTTTCTACTTCATCATAATTATAAATTCCCAGTAATTAAACTGAACCCAAGAAAGATAAGAGAGACCTGGAAAGTTAAGTTCTTTCTGAGCAGAGCATTTGCTCGAGTCCAGAAACTTGCTCGGCCATTACTAGATGTATCCGCCATTGAAGAAATTGGGCTGAGAAAAATCTGAACTTGTTGGGTGAAATTTGAATTTCCCATTCAAATTTTAAAGCTTAGTCATTGGCGGTGTTGCTGATGCTGTTGTCTTCGTTTTCTTCTGCCATTTTGGTGCGTTTGGTTTTTCCATTTTTTTTTTCTTTCTCCTCTAATTTTAGATTTAAGACAGTGACGAATCAAAGCCCACGTAGAACATGTCCTCCGAGTTTAGTTTATTTACGAAATGATATCAAAGGAGTGAAAGGGCCACCTATGCCCTTTACCCGCGTTTTTGACTCTATACCCCGCCAATATTAGGAAACTAATTATTGTATAGTTGAGGGTCAAAGATGTCGTCATATTTGTGACTTTATTATTCAGACTAGCTAGATCTAACTTAGATAATGGGAAATTATGGTTGCAACTTGGCAAGTTTGCAAAAACACAAAGATCAAAGTCAATCATAATCAAAACGTATAAATCTTAGAAATATATAGTTATGGTTGTTTCTTGCAAGACTAAGCATAGTTTATAATACAATGTTACATCATTATGTCACCATGATGATGCGTCTTACTAATTTTGAATATTCATAATATTTGATCGACCAACGAGACATACATTAACATATGTAATTGTGTCAAAAGTTAAAATACAAATTCACAATGATAAGTGTTCATCAACAATAGTCATCATTTAGGAATACAATTAAGTTGACTAGCTAGCTAGCTAGCTAGAAGTGTGAAAGAAATCATGCAATAGATGAAACTTCCCTCGTTTCTTATGATACAAGTTACCTAACAATATGTCTCAATCTTTCTATAGATTAACATGTCACGCAGGTACCATTTCCGCTAATAAACAACATAAAGGAAGCTTCATCGATATTTATACTAGCATTTGACTAAAACGTTGATTATCATATCTTGAAGAAAACCAATCGTCCTAAGATGATGATCATAGTGGCATTACAACACTGTAGCAAGAACTCGTAAATAATAGAGAAGTCAGACACCAGTTTGGGATTTTCAACCAAAACCAAAGACCAACGGCTGTGTGTGATCACTGATGTCTTTTTTAAGTAACTACTATCTTGAAATTGTGGCGCAAACATGCATGCATGAATGAAATTAACCTAGCTCGTCCATTTCGTTTCACTATTGCACACCCACCACCATCGCCCACTTTGTTCAATTCATGCATGAAGATCGAACCTCCTCGTCATCGTTAACCCTGTAACTCGTCACCGGAATCCCGGTGCTGCTGCAGCAATTTACGGCATTGTTCAAGAAGAACGTCCATCTCGCGTGGCGGAACAAAGGCGGCACTATCGTCCAGCTATTCTCCTCCTTCTTCTTCATCTTCTTCATCTTCTGTATCCAAAAGGCTCTCGAGGCTCGCTCCGCCGCGTCGACGTCGTACAAGAGCATTGTTGTAGCGGAAGCAAATAAATGTAAGAACAAACACAGATTTAACGTGGTTCACTAACGTGAGTTAGCTACATCCACGGCAGAAAGAGAACAGATTACTTTATCTTGGAGAGAACCTGGTTTACAACAGTATAACAGAATCACACCTTAAGGAATTACAAACTCCACCTTAAGGAATTACTGATGTTACCACACTAGGTTAAGCCTAACCTACATGATAACACTATACCGAATATCTACCAACGCTAGATTAAGCCTAATCTACAGGATAGACTCAGATTACAGAGATATTCCACCACACCATTAGCTAATACCCAACTGGTATATATATAACCTAACAGAGTCCTGAATACCAGAGGAATCCCAGACGAACATGTCTGAGGAAACCTAAACCAGAATGATTAAGGAAACCCAATTCCCTAATGCCTGAGGAATCCTAGTCCTAGCGAAATCCTGAGTAGAAGTCTTGCTCGCCAAGGACTTCTAACTCTCCTCGTCAGAGACTTCCTCGCCAGAAGTCAACGCTCGCCAAAGACTCTCTCGCCAGAGACTATTCCTTGCTCGCGTACCACACGTATGCCAACGTGTCACACGTATGCCAACGCGCCTCGCGTACGCCGATGCGACTTCAAGATTCAAGGCATAGACTAACAAGCATCACCGACCCGGAGCCTAATGTCTTGCCGCCCATACCGCCATGCGAGGACAAGAAGTCAAGAACTACATGAAGCGGCCGTGCTTTAACTTCGTTTGGAGCGGCGATGGAAGCCCTAAGATTCGGAGCATTGTTGATGCCATCATGGCTAACAATCCCGGAAGGCCAATTCCATCAAGTGAGGTCCATACGTCAAAAACAAAAGCATTAGATGCTGCTTATGGATTATGTTCGTAGGTGTTGATGACACATTAGATGTCACGTAAGGGTGACCTTTTGGTAGGGTGATCATTTGGCCTATGAGACCAAAATACCAGTCCATGGTGCCCTGTGAACCATCAAGCTCAAGCCCAGTTATGTCCGAATTTAGGCCCGAAATTTAAGTATGGCCCTATGGGCATGAGGCCGTGGTTCCAAAGGTCATGGACTAAAAAAAATCTGGCCCATCAAGGACCAACCCGCCCCATAAGTTAAAGCCCGTCAAATATAAATATATATATTATATTATCATAATAAATTTCTAAAATCTCTAATTTATCTTTATATCATTTATTAATATACCAATAGGCTTACGTACATATATAAAGTATATAATCGTAAGTATATTAGATAATTAAGTATTGTTAATTTTAAAATTTTGTTTATTAAGAGCAAAAAAAATGGTCCACTTCAAAAAACACTTGATAAGGCCGGGCCAGAACTCATGTTTCTCTGCATTATTAGATAATTGTAAATATACTAGTGTTTAAGGAGATTTATTCTCCATTAGTCCCCGTGTGTGTTTTGTCCTAGTTAGATATGGATATTGATTAGATAGATACAGAGAATCCTTGTTATATTGGGATAGTTATTGTAACTGATTATATCAGCCTGTATTTAAGGCATTCTATCAATGAGAAGGAAGCTACTTTTCTGTCTATTCTACTTTCTCCTACAACACGTTATCAGCACGACTCCCAGAATTAATAGAAAAATCCTAAAACTAGGAGAAACCACCACCACCACCGACCACCGTCGACAGCCAAGATCACCGTCGGCCTCTTTTCGTCTTCAACAAAATTCCAAGAAATTTCAAGAAGTTGATAAGATTGCACGACTACCAAGAAATCGTTTCAGAAGAACTTCTTCTTCATCAAGTGTAGCGGTCATACTGAGCACAATATCCGTTGAGGTAAATATTTTCTAAACCGTCTATTGATAGATCTAGGCCAAACTTACTTACCACAAAACCCTAGATCTAAGTTAATGATAACTGTGATATGAGTTGTGAATATTACATGTTTATACCCTAGCTCCTATGGACATATATCCATAGAGTATATGTGACGGTCCTGGGGGAGTCACGGTTTGGAAAAAAAAAAAAGGAAATCGATTCTATGTGACTGTTGTGTCACGGTCACTGGATGTGGTTTTTACCACCGTTTTATAATCGATTTTGTGACCATGCACCATGGATCACGTTCTTATTCAATTAAACTTGAAATTTTTGTGATCGTAGTACTCGATCATTTCTAATAAAACATCTTTGTGTGTTTTTGTAGATGAGTTCAAATGAGCCTGCAAGGCCGGAATTCGAGATCCTTGACCTTGAAAGCAAGGAGTACCATTGTTGGGTCTCTGATGTAGAGAACACATTCATCGAAAAGAGACTGACCAACACCATCAAACCCACTGGGCCTGGAATAAACTTCCTCCCACCTACTGAAGAGACAAAAGCTCAAGCCCTCATATTTTTGAGGCGTCATATTCACCCATCTCTAAAGAAGCATTACTTGAACAAGACAAATCCTATGGTTTTGTGGGATGTTCTAAAAAAGAGGTTCAATAATGTGCATAATGCACATCTTCCTGAGCGGGCTGCGAAATGGAACAACACCAGAATGGTAGATTTCCCAAAGATCAACGCTTTTAACCGCTATGCTCGATCTGCAATCTGAACTAAGCTTTTGTGGTGTGGAAAATCTGAGGAAGACATGATTGAGAAGGCATTACAAACATTTCCCACATCTATGAGTCTTCTAGCTCATCAGCACTGGATTGAGTACGAGCAAAGGAGGATTATCGAATTCAGTGATCACATTAACAGTCTTGCGACTAAAGAAAAGCATCATGAAATCATCTTGAATAATTACTCAAGACCGACTGGTACGAAAAAGCTTGAGAGTTATAATACGGGAGGATATGGTCGAAAAGATAAGAAGATTGATCGTTCAGAACCTTATAATCGTGGTGGACATGCTCCACGTGGGGGAAGAGGAGGGCGTGAGAGTGGCCAAAGCCGCAACCAAAATATAACTTGGCATAGAGATCATAACGCCCATTCTCAAAAGAACCAGTCTGGTTCGGTTCTTGATGGTCAACGGTATCAACAATCTGGTAAACTGGGTTGTTTCAAGTGTGGCTCTACTAGACATATGCACAAACAGTGCCATGTTAGTAGAGAAATCCAGAATATCTACAAGAAACACAAACAATATTTGGCTCAAGAGTCGAATTACATTGGAGACTATGAGATGGAGGTTGACACCAACCTAGTTTTAGCAGATGACAAGGAGAAAGAACTTCCTACCCCAGAATTTGATTAAGCCTATGTAAAAGGCAGTTGTCTCTGTAATCTTTCAAGTTTTAGTTTTATTTTTGGCTTACTTTTTGGTCAAGAATTTTAAAGACATTTGTCTTTGTTTTATGAATAAGAACATATCTATGATTTAATTTTTGTTGGCAAGCAATGAATATTTCTCTATTTTCGGTATATAAAAGTGTTTTGAGAATGCTCTATTTCATGTGATTCTTATGTATGGTTCGATATTTACACATATGGCAAAAGGCAAGCCAAGATACCATTTTGAAAAAGAAAAAAAAAACGTCAATTTTTTTAAGTAGTGCACAGAGCAGCTTCGACCTATCAAAAAATTGAACTGAACAATTTTTGACCGGTCGACGCCTCGCTTCTGTCCGAAAGTGGCTCGAATTCGACCCGGCAAAAAATTGAACTGAACAATTTTCGACCGGTCGACGCCATGCTTCTGTTTGACATTGGTCTGAATTCGACCCGTCAAAAAATTAAATTGAAAAATTTTCGACCGGTTGATGCCACGACTCTGTCCCAAAATTGGTCCATTTTCGACCCCTCTAAAATTTTCTCGACTGGTCGAAGCCTTTCTTCGATCCGTCGAAAATCCACTCTGAATGTGATGTTTTTAGATGAGTTTTTCATCTGTTTCATTGGCTTATGATGTTAATTATACATCGATTTTATTGGAAAACATTGAAAAAATTTCAAAATTTTTCGTTGGAAAGTTGATTTCAGCACCAGATGTTGTTATTACATCGGTTTATGCCATGACTTATCACCACTCAACAAAGGTCACACCCTTCTCAAATATTCGAGTGTATACTTGAAGTGTGCGCCTCGTCTTTACTACAAAGACTTACTTGTGTACATTAATTTTGTAGATGTATCAAGGCGAAATTGAGTGTCTAGCAGATAATGGTACTACTCATACCATTATGCGGAATAGGCAATTGTTTGTGAATCTTTTACCATACAAATCCTCAGTGACAACCATGATTGGTGCAACGCCAATTATTCAAAGGCGTGGTAGTGCAGAGTTTCTGCTTCTCCGTGGTACAAAATTATATATCACTGATGCCTTATATGCGCCAATGGTCAATCGGACCTTGCTAAGTTTCAAGGATATTCGTGCCAACGGATTTCACTTGGAAACCTATTGTGAGAATGAAAAAGAATTTTTGTGTATAACCTCTGTTGAATGTGGCCGCAAGCGCATTCTAGAGAAGTTTCCGGCAATTCGTAGTGGTTTGTACTTAACCACAGTTCGAATCATTGAATCCAATGTCGTGACTCACACTACTACGTGTGATTCTGATTTATATAAGCTTTGGCATGTACGACTGGGACACCTAGGTCGTGATATGATGATCAAAATATTAAAAAATACTCATGGTCATCCGTTTTTTAGTGCCAAGAAACATGTGGGATTACCTATTTCCATCGGTTTAGATGGTGAGGATGAGACTACCCATCTCAATCCTTACTTGGTCTCCACGAAAAGTATAGCACATTCCCAACAAAATACTACTGAGGCATTGTACGTTATCCCACCGGATTCTTATGTTGCCATCTCTGATGCGCATCGCTCGTTCTGCAAAGCTTGTTCTTTAGCAAAATTGATAGCTCGTCCTTCTTTTTCTGTTGATAACAACGAAAATATTCCATTCTTACAAAGGATCCAAGGTGATATTTGTGGACCTATCAAACCTGAATGTGGACCATTTAAATATTTCATGGTTTTGATAGACGCATCAACACGATGGTCACACGTTGCTTTGCTATCCACGAGAAATGTTGTGTTTGCAAAACTCCTAGCTCAAATCATTAAGCTCTGGGCTCACCACCCATACCATCCAATCAAGTCTATTCGATTGGATAATGCATGAGAGTTTACATCAAAATCTTTTGATGATTACTGTATGTCTCTTGGGATTGATGTTGAACATCACGTCCCCCACGTCCATTCTCAGAATGGTTTAGCAGAGGCTCATATCAAGCGATTACAGCTTGTGTCTAGAGCTTTGGTAATGCACACAAATTTACTAGTCTCTGCTTGGGGTTATGCAGTGTTACACGCAACAATGCTCATTCGTTTTAGACATGTTACCCGTCAACCATTCAGTGCGTACCAGTTGGTAACTGGGTATGAGTCTGATATTACGCATTTTTGGTTGTGCAGTCTATGTGCCTATTGCGCCTCCACAACACACTAAGATGGGTCCTCAACGAAGATTTGGCATTTATGTTAGTTTCGAATCACCCAAGATAATCTGCTATCTTGAACCTTCGACAGAAGATCTCTTTACTACTACATTTGCAGATTGTCAATATGATGAGACACATTTTCCGCCGTTAGAGGGAGATATGAATAGTTCTATTCCAGTTCAACGTCAGGAATTGACATGGTTTGATCCCACTGTGTCTCATCATGACCCACGCACATCTCAGAGTGAGATAGAAGTGCGTAGGATACTCGATCTTCAGCAAGTGGCAGACTCAATGCCTGATTTATTTGCTGATATTGCTAAAGTAACGAGATCAGATATACCTATTGCTAATGTTCCTGCAAGGTTAGAAATCCTGGTAAAGGGATTCGTTAATAGTAACACTGGGCAAATATGCATTTCTCCTGCTCATGTGGATGGTGTTGCTTTGGCCTCGGCTCCCACCAGAAAGAGAGGGAGACCAAGAAAATCCACAGATGAACCGCCGATTAAAAGGCAGGCCATCAAGGCACCAAAAGATCCACTTATCATCAACGTTGTGAATCCTTCACATGAGATTATCTCTGATTATGGTTATATCCTTGAATCACAATTGGCATCTTTGGGGGACGCTCCAGAACCTTTTGTGATATTAGAGAACTCAGAAATCGCACTTAGAACAAATGATGTGCATGTTCTTATGGATAGATCTTCCATGTTAGTTGATGATTTGTTTGTTTATTCCGTCGCTCAGGAGATTATTGACGACAATGAAGTGGAACTCCGCTCAGTTGATGAATGTCAACGTAGAGCAGATTGGCTAAAATGGAAGGAAGCAATCCAGGCTAAACTAGACTCTCTGAATAAAAGGCAAGTTTTCAGTCCGGTTATGCTATGCCCACCAAATGTTAAGCCAGTTGGACATAAATGAGTCTTTTTTCAGAAGTGTAATGAAAAGAATGAGATCTTGCGTTATAAAGCTAGACTTGTAGCGCAGGGTTTTTCTCAGTCCCCTGAAATTGATTATGAGGAGACGTATTCTCCAGTTATGGACATCATCACCTTCTGCTACCTAATAAGCTTGGTAGTGTCCGAAAAGCTTTGTATGTAGCTGATGGATGTGGTTACTGCATATCTCTATGGGGATCTTGACACAGAGATATACATGAAAGTGTCAGATGGCATTGCTATACCCAAATCAAGTAACTCTAGACCACAGAGTGCTCATGTTATAAAGTTGAGACGTTTACTGTATGGATTGAAGCAATCTGGTAGGATGTGGTATACACGCCTCAGTGACTACTTGATTAGGAAGAGATATAAGAATGATGATTTATGCACTTGCGTGTTCATTAGAAGAACAAGTTCAGGATTTGCTATAGTAGCTGTCTATGTTGGTGATATGAACATCATCAGAACTCTTGAAGAGATCAATGAGACTGTTTGCTACTTGAAATCTGAATTTGAGATGAAAGACCTTAGTAGGACTCGATTTTGTCTCGGATTAGAGCTAGAACATCGAGTTGGTGGAATCCTTATTCACCGGTCTGCTTATGTCCAAAAGATGCTCAGGCGATTCAATATGGACAAAGCACACACTGTTAGCACACTAATGGTTGTACGCAGTCTGGACCCCAAGAAAGATCCGTTTCGTCTGTTAGATGATGAGGAGGAGATCTTGGGAGCTAAAATTCCATATCTTAGTGTTATTGAAGCTTTGTTGTATTTAGCTCAATGCACACGTCCAGATATTGCATTCTCAGTAAAATTGTTGGCAAGATTTAGCTCTGCACCAACGTAACGTCATTGGAACGGAGTGAAACAACTTTTTAGATACTTGAAAGGCTCCATTGACATGGGTTTATTCTTCATTTACAAAGAATACAGAGAAAAGCATGAGATTCTCGAAAAAGAGAAAGTTGAGACAAATTCTGGGAATTTTGACCCGACGAAACCTACACCCTGGATCGACCAGAGTCATCTCATCGACCCGTCGATGGATTCTCTCGACCTGTCGAAAAATGGTCCTGTTTCAAATAGTTTTCATGCTATCCTCTATTCCAAAACACCGGTTGATGTGTTAGTTAGATTTGCTGATGCTGGATACCTCTCTAACCCACACAAAGGTCGTTCACAAACCGGTTATGTTTTCACTATGAGAAACATGGTGATCTCTTAGAGATCAACAAAGCAAACCCTTGTTGCTACTTCTTCGAATCATTTTGAGATAATTGCTTTGCATGAAGCAG
The DNA here is from genome assembly GCA_946800695.1 of Geum urbanum. Classification (NCBI taxonomy): domain Eukaryota; kingdom Viridiplantae; phylum Streptophyta; class Magnoliopsida; order Rosales; family Rosaceae; genus Geum; species Geum urbanum. The sequence goes on from OX327013.1 coordinate 46,425,361, forward strand.
TTAGAGAATGTGTTTGGATTAGGTCAATCATAAGTCATATTCGAGGCTCTAGTGGATTGAAATCTACTGTTATTGATCCTACTTGCATCTTTGAGGATAATGTCGCATGCATTGAACATATGAAGTTGGGTTTCATTAAGGGTGACAATACAAAACATATATCACCAAAGTTTTTCTTTAATCAGCAACAACAGCAGCCGTTGAATATTCATGTGAGCCAGATATGTTCTGTTGATAATGCTACGGACTTGTTTACCAAGTCACTTCCTAAATCTACTTTTTTGAAACATGTGAGAAGCATTTATATGCGCAGGTTATCAGAACTCCTAGACTGAGTTTACAGTCAGGAGGAGTTACATTTTTGTAGACATCAGTGGGAGTCTACCTCATATGTAGTAGCTTTAGTAGTTGGTGCGTTGCACTTTTTTTCCCTTAGACCAAGCTTTTGTTTTATCCATGAGGTTTTTATTTACTTTGCGAGGTTTTTAATGAGACAACAAGTCATGTATCATTCTTACGGCCATCGACACAAGAGGAGTGTTTAAAGAGATTTATTCTCCATTAATTCCGGTGTGTGTCTTGTCCTAGATATGAATATTGATTAGATAGATACAGAGAATCCCTGTTCTATCAGGATATTTATTGTAACTGATTATATCAGTCTGTATTTAAGACATTCTATCAATGAGAAAGAAACTACTTTTCTGTCTATTCTACTTTCTCCTGCAACAATTAGATAATTAAACATTATTAATTTGACGGTGATCATTTCTTACTATTTTGTTCATATGTTGCTCCATATTGTTTGGTCCAGAACTCATGTTTCTCTGCATTATTTCTAATTCTAGATGCTAGTTATGGTTTCCGTGATCAATAAGTATGTTATGTCCAGTATTTCCAAGATATTGTCCTTCTGAAGAAGTCCTTATGATCTTGTTCAGAGATTTTTTGCGGAGCTTCAAGATAGGCAAAGTGAATATGGCATAGCTGACATCCAACTTGGTCTCACAACTCTTGAAGAAGTGTTCTTGAACATTGCAAGGCAAGCAGAATTAGAGGCTGCCATGGCGGAGGGGAGGCTGGTTACACTCACTTTAACATCCGGAGTCTCACTTGAGGTAAAACAACAACTTTTAGTAAGGACTCATACCGTTATCATTGATGTCATGTAGTTCGAATATCATCAGGCACCAATATTGTCGACTAATCAAAAACAAATTTTTTATTCTGGTGGCAAGACACATTCACAGTGAATATGACATCATGACTGACTTCGTCTTCATATCGCAGATACCTATAGGAAGCAAGTTTGCGTTGATTCCAGGCACAGAATCAACAGCCAATCCGACAGGGCTTATGGTGGAAGTTTTCTGGGATCAAGATGAGTCCGGACACCTCTGCATTGCTGGACACTCACCTGAAACTCCAGTACCTCCTAATGTTGATCCCAATAGTTTCCATTAGGAACTAGGAAAACTCCTAATTTTCATTGGAGCTGTAGTGATAGTCTAAAGCTTTTTACATCTGATAGAGCACTCTGATTGTTAGCTTTGATGTAGGACTAGGTTCAAAGTTTTCAAACCCCATATACCTGTGTGGGGAGGTCTTGGTGTCTTTTTAGCTTGATTACATTACTAGCTGCAGTCATCTGTCATGTTTTACCAAGATGAGGTATTAATACATGCCATATTTGCTTCACCAAGTCAATTCTGCCATGTCTAAAGTTTTCATGTCCACTAGAAGCAACTATATCTACTTGATCTAACCAAATTCACTAATGTTTTGATTTACTGTAAAAAGAATACTTGGAGAATTCTCAGGATACACTAGTGGAAGATAAATACAGAGTCTTACTGTATGACATGGCAAACTAGGAATTGGCCAGTACTCATGTCAAAGGACTCAAACCGACCAGTCTTTAGATTTGATACAAGATAGTTGAAACATGAAACCTATAAGCTACATTCACTCACACTCCCAAATGCAGACACAAAACAGGGTGAGGCTCTCAGGCCCGATACAATCCTCTGAACTATATAAATCACACTGCATACATCAAAAACTGAAAAAGCATGTGTTGACGACCACGTGTATATGAACTCATCTTCTCCACTCTGTTGCCTTTCCTGCAAAATCAAACAATAACAAAGTGGCTATATTACTAATGGGAAATAGCATGTGTGGTGATATCCAGTAATGAAACAGTTACAACATTCACCATCAGTCAGATTTTATAAGAACTTTTAAGACTTCATTCCATAGTAAATCTCTAAAACCAACTATGCAAAATATGTTTCCATTTACAGCAGGGGGGTGAAGCAAAAATGAGAATTAGCCTGTGAAGAAGGTTGAGATCATACCATTTCCGTCTCTTGAGGCTGAGAGAGATTTGTCACTTTTATTGCCTCCTTTGCCACCTGATTGAACCAGTTTCTGTGTCCTTGGCGACTGGGAAGTGATTTTGCCATTAGTTGATGATGACAGCGACTGACGGCGAGATGAGTTAGTTTTCTCCGATTTCTCACTACCCTCTAGTCCAAGCCTTGGGGAGCCCTGTGCCCTCAGCTTTGCCTTTGCAGACTGAGTTGCTGCCATATAGCTTGGCAATGTTGGACTGTTTTGCGACCCATTCTCTGAACGTTCTTGTTTGGCTGGAGTTAAAGCTTTTTTGCCTGATTTCTGGTTGTCATTGCTAGTTAAGTCTTCCTTTTGGCTAACAACCCCATTTGTGACAGGGATGTTTTCATCTTTTTTACTGCTCTCTGTTAAAATATTTGATTCAACTCCAGCTTCATCACCAGGTGTATATATGTCTTCACCAGTGGCCTCAGTCAAAGGCTTCACATCCTTTGCACCTTCATCACCAGATATTAAGTTACAGACCTCTTTTGTTACTAAAGGTTCAGGAGTTATTTCTGTGTCAGGCAGATTGAATTCTGCATCAGGCTGATTGGATACAGTCGCAATTGGCTCTTTCTTCATTTTCTCACCAGAACCATTTGTGAGCTCTTCAAAACCATTATGAACTGAAGCACTTGATGCCTTTTCCAGATTCTGTTTAAGACTCTGAGCTTCGTTTTCTGCCTGCACAGAGGTCTCTACTATGGGAGTATGAACCTTCCTTAAGTTACGTTTAACCTTTTCAAGCTCAATCTGTGGATTTTCCTGCACTGGATCGGCTGGCTGGCTGGAAACTTTCCTAATGATACGTTTGGGTTTCTCAGATTCAGAGGTTGCTTGCAGCGAGACACTTTCAAGATTTGCAGCTGGAAGCTTCCGGACACTTCGCTTTACCCTGCCGGTTTGAGCATCCCTGTGTGTTCTCTGAGATTTTGATTCTGGAGCTTTTCTTGGTTGGGGAAATGGTTTCCAAAAATGTGTTGCTGACCAACGTTCCAACCAATTTGGGACTGAATTTGGATCTCTAGGTTCATAATGTAGACGCAGAGGCATCACAGTAGGTGTGAAAGAGAGAAGCTAAAAAGAAGAAACAACAAGTTGTTACAACAGACCAACTTGAAATTATACAGAACATGAACCAAATTCCTGCATTTAATTCCTGGAAATATTCCAGGTATAATTTGTTGAACATACCTTACGAGTAAAAGCATTAACCGACAGCTTTGCCATTTGAGTAGAGACATTAACTCTAACAGGATCCACATGCTTGCCCTCCTGTTGAACAATATACAATAGAAATATAATTGAGTGTCACTATATTTATCCATAGTATGTGAAGAATGAATAAACTCGGTCATATAACAACACAGATATAGTTAGGATGAAGACAGAGGAAAGAACTAGGTGAGCAAAATTAGACATGTACCAGAAGTGTCATGCGGCATCTATTTTGCACTTCAATCCCAATATTAGATTGTCTGACTTGTCGTCCACGACCGATTGCCTGTAGCTTGACAATGCCCAACATACTGCATAGCGTAGCAACAGCTTGTCTCCTAACCAAGTGCCCACGGATAAGTGCCTGTAGCCTTATTATCCCTTTGAGGGCCCAAAATGCACGGCGAGCCTTCACATATCATACCAATATCAGTGATTATTCAACTGGTGTAAATATCCTAGGACTAGATAGCAACAGACAATAATGTGCAAAAATGATTTAATCACTTTAACAAGAAAGTTACCAGATAACCCCTAAATGCAGCCTGTGCCTTTGTTGCAGCTTGCTCTAGCCTAATTTTTTCAGGATCATCAACTGCATTTTGTGGCGGAGACCCTTGAGAATCTGTACTTTGTCTTCCTGGCTCCACATCATCTAACACACTTGGAGCCTCCTTGTTCTCCACTTCTAACACTCCATTGTTATCTGTAGTGTTTGTGCTTTCATGAAAAACCACAGGTGGATCCGAAACAATCTCAGTTCCAGCTTCCCTGGCAACAACCACCACCTCCTTCTCATTCGAGACTTTCTATACACCATAAGCATAAGCTCAGTATTTGTGTATTAAAAAGTATTAGCAACGTTACTCAAGTATACTTCCAATATTTGATTTGAAGTTGCAGTCTTACCTCTCTTCCTTTCAATATGTTAGGTTTAGAAGATTTCTTCCCGAACAGAACGGTCTTGATCCATTTTGCCGGTGATTTCCCCATTACAGGAAGGCCAAGACCACACAATCCTGAAGCCCGCTTTCTGCAGTGTTCCACAATTTACACATAAACAGACTACAAACTATAAAATTGAAATAATGTCACTTTAATGCAATGCACTACAAGAGAAAATCTAATAATCATACAACGTGATCCAAACTTTCTGAAAGGGTATAATTTTTTCCATTTTAGCTTGATTGGATCCTTTTGGTGATTACAAATTAACTAGGTATTCATTTCTAAGAGCTACTTGGATCATAGTACAGAGACAGAGATCTTCAAGCCATTACCAAATTGCCTAAAGTTTCAAACTTTAATCATTAACATCACAATTCATCAAGTTTTGAGCAATTCAATCAAATACAACGGCAAATGTCATCACCCTCCACAAATCTCCACAAATAGCAACAATCTCTATCACACAAAACAAACCCAGAAAACTAAACAACCAAACAGTCACAACACACCCAGTTAGAAACAGATAGAACCCAGAACAAATCAACCTAGAAACTCCAAAACCAACAAGATCTTATAAGCTTAATGAATCACAAGACATAAACAAAGCTGAGCTAACCCAGATCTGGAAACTACTCACCAAATGCAGACCTTCCCAAATCCCCAAATCTTACAATTCCTGCATAACCAACACACAAATCTCGAACGAATGAGACCACACTTGATTAAGTGAATAACAACAGCCACCGCCCAGAAAAAAAAAATTAAAAAACGAAACTTTGCCCAAAATTTTAGAAAGAAAAACAGAGTGATGAAGTGAGAGGAAGCAAAATGTACCATGAGTTTAAGTGAGGAGGAGTGAGTCAAATTGCAGAGAATGTGATCCAAGTAAAAAAGAAAGAGAAAACAAGAATAAAGCTTCGTCCTTTGCTTTACACGCTCACTCTGTCTCTCTGGTACTTTCAACACTGATAACCAAAAAAAAAAGAAACTGAATTTGAAAAAATTGGTGAGTGACTGGAGATATAAAGACTGGGTGTGGCAGGTTGTACCTTATAAAAAATGAAGAACTTTCACGATTGGCCAGTGGCCACCATTAGTTTCACGGGGTAATTTATTCTTTCCATTTTTATTCTAATTTTTTTTGAGAAGGACTTAAAATTCACTCATACTGGAATCATACCATGTGAAGTTTAGAGGTTTCTAAATTATACACTATTGAGGGTTGTGTTTGAAAACCTTCTCCATAAACTAGTAAAACGGTAATGTTATAACTAGATACGGATTTAGAATTGAAAATTAGAGTGTACTAATTAACCTTTGAAAATATATAAAATGGTAATGTTGTGTTTGTACGTTTATGGTGAAAGTCTGAAAGAGTAAAAGACGGCAAGAAAATTAGAAAAGAAGAAAGAACGTACGAAGAGAAGAATTATCAAGTTTGACTGAACTAATTTTTTATTTTTTTTACATATATATATATATTATTTTATTTGAGTTTCAAATCTCAAGTGTGCTGAAGCAAACTCTAGTCTACCTCTAAGTCCATCTTTGATTATAACACTCAAGTTCTTAAATATCAAAAATAAATTGAGTAATAGTCACTGAATATATGTCAAATAAATATCAAGAATTATTACGTATTGTTACGAATTTCTGAGTTCGTAGTTACATTAATAAAACACTGTTAAACTGGTGAGAAAATTAAGAACTTCAAAGATTAAGTGGTGAACTAAATTTACGTTAAATCAACTTCAAACCGACCATCCAGATCATATGAATATTTAATCATCTAGAGATTACTTGATCACATCATGGATGGGATGGGATAGGATGGATGTAATTCAAGATAGAGGAGCTACGGTGGACTTTACCGTAGGGAATTGTTTTGCTTCTGGGAATAAAGAAGGATGAGTTGGCAGTCCCCAGTGTAGTTGAGCCAGTTAACTTCGGAAACAAGGGTGTGCATGTTCAGACAGAAGCATGATTTTTATTGTTGGCGTTTTCAAGAAGCACTTGTAAAAAAAAATTTCTCATGTGCTTCACATAAAATTATTTCTATAATTTATAAGTAATTTTTTAAAACTTCTCAAAATAATTTTAATTGTAATCAAACACTCTAAAATTTATATAAGTATTTTTTTTATATTTATAATTACTTTCAAAACTATACCAAATAGACTATTATTCCCAAGCCATGATGAAATTGACGGTTTTACCCTCAGAACTAGACATTTGAAATTTTGGATCCTAGGCTCCATAGCGCGCGTGGAAGATCGTGGCCGTATTGTGGGCGGCAAAACAAGTGACGTGAGCGGTGGGATGCGTGACGACTGCAGTCTTTGCTGTCACGGAGTGGAAATGCAGGAACCCCCCACGTCTAGTCATTAAGAGCATCCGCACCCGTTGAGGACTTCCTATTGACGAGGAATTCCTATTTTCAGGACTTCCTGTTACTATTCAGCAAATAGGACTTCCTATTCAGTTTTTTTGCACAGCAGTGCAACAAATAGGAATTCCTATTACTATTCATAATCATAAACTTAAATTTTGATTTTTTTTTTTGTAATATGTGTATCCAATAACTAGGCGACACATGTCATTATCGTGTACATTATTGAACAAAATTTTCGATAACATTTTCGACGAGTCATATTGTGACACGTGTCACTGTCGGCTAAATTATTGATGAAGATTTCCGGTGAGATTTCTAACCAGTGATAATGCGACACGTGTCACATCCACGTGTACATGTCGGATAAGTTATCGATTGAAGATTTCCGATGAGATTTCTAACCAGTGATAATGCGACACGTGTCACATCCACGTGTCACTGTCGGCTAAATTATTGATGAAGATTTCCGGTGAGATTTCTAACCAGTGATAATGCGACACGTGTCACATTCACGTGTACATGTCGGATAAGTTATTGATTGAAGATTTTCGGTGAGATTTCCGACAAATGAGGATGTGACACGTGTATTCATCCTTCAACATCAGATTATCATAATTTTGCTATAAAATCATCATCTCTGGCTCCTAGAGATTGAAACCTCACAACACGCATAAGTCACTTGATATTCTACACCTAAACACAATTCTTCCGTTTTTCTCATCTAGAAGATGAATCATAACGATTACGAAGAGTCTTCCAGGAGGAGGCGCCAACAACGTCGGCAAGCTACCACAATGATGAATTCATTCATCAATGATGCAACTATGGTAGTTACCACGTTTGATGATGAGCCACCCCGCCGCCGCCTTCCAAACCATCTAAGGCAGAGGGGACCTAGGGGTGAGAATCTGCTTGAAGATTACTTCGTGGAACGCCCTATTTTCCACGAGCAAGATTTTCGCCGGAGGTTCCGAATGAGCACGCACTTGTTCAACCGGATCAAGACAGACCTCTGTAATCACGACCCATTTTGGCATCAAAGAGCAGATGCCACTGGATTGCAAGGACTCCTCCCCGAGCAAAAGATGACCGGTGCTATACGAATGTTGGCGTACGGCGCAGCCGCAGATCAGTGTACTGAGTACACAAGGATGGGGGAGTCAACGACGTTGCAATGCATGAAGAAGTGGTGCACACAAGTGGTCTTGCTCTACAAGGACCATTACCTCCACGCTCCAAATCCGGGTGACATAACTCGACTTTTAAGAAGGGCTAGGCAACGGGGATAACCTGGTATGATTGGAAGCATCGACTGCATGCACTGGGAATAGAAGAATTGCCCAACAGCCTGGCAAGGGGCATACTCGGGCCGAAAGGCTCGTCCGACCATAATCTTAGAGGCGGTGGCGTCATATGATACGTGGATATGGCACAGCTTCTTTGGGACGCCTGAAGCACAAAATGATATTAATGTGCTGAACAGTTCGGATGTCTTCGACCAGCTCCTTGCCGGAAGAAGTCCGCCTTTGACGTATAAAGTCCACGGTATGACTTACCACCACACTTATTATCTAGCGGATGGAATATATCCGAGGTATTCCTCGTTTGTCAAGACAATTTCCAATCCGCAAGATCAACCACAGAAGTTGTTCGCACGGAAACAAGAGTCATATCGTAAAGATGTGGAGAGGTGTTTTGGCATCTTGCAATCTCGTTGGGCTATCATTCGTCACTCAGCCATGTGTCATCACAAATCGACATTGAAAATGATCATGTTGGCTTGCATCATAATGCATAACATGATTGTCGAGGAAGAATTTGTGGAAGACGATTTTGAGGAGAATGAGGAAGAAGATTTACAAAACTCAGTGACTGCTTCCACAGTATATAATGGGCCGGTGGATGAAAATGGTCACTGAATTCCATTTGAGCCAGTGGGAAGAGATCAACATCATCAACGGTTTAGCGACCGACTCATCGATTTACAATCAGTTTATCTCCATGGTGAACTTCAAAAGGACTTAGTGAAGCACAACTGGTTTCTTGAAACCGGTGAACGTCTCTAAATAATGTGCGCGAGATATGTGTGTTTGCAATTTGTGTGTTTCCCTTTTGTATGTGTGTTTCCCTCTCAATAAATAAAGTGCATTTTTATTTCTTGAAATTGAAATTACATGAATTGAAATTACATGAATTGAAATTACCTGAATTGAAATTACATGAATTGAAATTACTAAACTAATCACTAAAATCAAGATTGCGGGGACGATAACAACCGGTAAAGCTAGCATCGCCGACTTCTCCTTCATCGTCATCTACTTGCTGAAGGATCTCTGATTTCCGCTTCATGAAGTACTTCTTTGAATTTGGGGTCATAGCCTCGAAATTCATTGTCATGATTCTTGTTTCTTCTTCTCGTGCCCTTAATTTGTAGTTTTTCTCATCAAGTATTGGTTGATTTTCATCATTTGCCCTCGTCCAATCGGCAAACATTTTTTGATTAGCCGCAATGCTCTTCAAAGTCTCATCTCTAACTTCATTCGATGGTGTCATGGCCTTCTTTCCCCTTCTTTTTGCTTCCTTGGCCGCCTTCACTCCTTGAGGTCTAGGCGGGCTTGAGGTATTTCCAAGGTTGATTTGTGATGTTGGCATCACTTCATCTTCATCCAAGTTGACACTAGGAGATACTTCATTAACGGTAGGTGTTTCTTCAAAATATGAATTGTAAGAAGGTTGAGTAGTAGTTTCGACGATTCTAAAGGTAGGATGATTTTTGACCACTTCCCAACACGCAAAGTGTGCAAACTCCTTTTTTTTCCCCACATAAAACGTTTGGGCTTTCCTTAACTACAAAAAAATATAATTACAGGTTACAAAAAAAAATTACAAGTTATCGAAATTAATATTTCATTTTGGCATCAATTGAAAGGACCAACAAAAAAATATAATTACAAGTTAAAAAAAATTATAATTACAAGTTACGAATTAATATTAATTAAAAATGAAAGGACCAACATAAAAAAATTATTACCTCATCATACACATTTCCGCCGGATTCCGGATTCCTTCTCGCGTATGCAAGAGCCGCTTTCCATTGTGACAAATTTGGCTTCAACTTAGCAAAACGGGAGGCAAGTGCATTTTGGGACCTAGGTTCCGCCCTCGCTTCACCTTGACCCATCACCCAATTTTGTTGGAAATCGCCGTGAATTTTTTCCCACAATTTGTCGACCTTTTGTTTGTTGCCGGAGATAGGGCATACACTATGACGACAATATGATATGCATAGTTGTACATCTTCCGACATGAGCCAATTGGTGGACATTTTTCGCCAAAAAAAACAAAGAGATTGTGAGATAGAGAGAGTAGAGAGGGAGGAGGAAGAGAATTTGTTTTGCACAAAAGGGGTGTGAAGTATTTGAGAAAATGAAGTAGTATTTATAGAAAAATAGTATGGGGTTTTTAGAAATTTTTTGGTATTTTTTGGGATTTTTTTGAATTTTTTTCGGGGTATTTTTGGTGATAGCCGTTCTGAAAATTCAGTGTGCAATCAGTAGCCGTTTCATTTAAATTCTAGCCGTTGGATTCATCAATCACGTTTGAAATGGACGAACCAGATTGATCTGGCCGTTGCCAGGTTAGTGGGCCGACGGCTTGCCATGTAGCGGGCTGTCATTGGTCCGTTAAAATGTTAAAAAAAAAATAACAGTTTTACACACGCCAGATTCAATTTTTTTTTCCCGCCTCACTTCACCCACGAGCGTGGGATCCGCCAGGGGGAATTCCTCCCCGGTGATTGATTCTGGGACGGCTAGGAAGACGTCCTCGTGGTCCACGATCGGTCAACCCCTCCCTTTCTCCCCGCTGCACGCCCCCCAGCCCCGGACGTCCTATTTTTTGGCGGGCCCGACGGTTTTTCGGAGGACGTCCTCGGTGAGGATGCTGCCGGTGCAGCTGCTCTAAGTCTTTTACCAATATGACCTTCATTAAGGTTAGGTACCACCGCCAACAAGCAAGACCGATATTTTATTGTTCATATGTTTTCTCTTATTCGAGATCACATGATTTTTATGAAAATTAAATAAAAATTAAATTGATATAGGATAAAATTTGGATAAATTAATAACTTATAAACTAACAAAATTTATTTATTTAACAAAATTATTAATTAATCGAATATTAAATTAATACTCAAGTATCTAAGTTGAGACATACAAAAAATATTATTTTAACGAAATTATTAATTAATCAAGTATCAAATTATCGAAGTTTTACTGTAAGGAGAAATTGAAAAATTATGACCACCATGTATTTTTTTTTAAAACGGGTACTAAACAAAAAGCGCTTAAACTCAAAAAATTTACTAAATCAAAAGATAACAGTACAATTTCAAAATGAACTAACATAATTATTATCTTTTTTATTTCTTTTGCATTTCATTAGTAAGATTATCTCTCGTGGTGCAAGCATGAGGATATTATTTGGGACCAGTTGAAAGAGAAAATGAACTAACATATCCAATTATTTTCTCTCGATAAATCTCAATGATGAAGCACTTAAATCCAAAAATTTACTAAATCAAAATATAACAGTACAATTTCAAAATGAACTAACATGATTATTATCTTCTTTTTTTCTTTTGCATTTCATTAGTAGGATTATCTCTCGTGGTGCAAGCATGATGATATTGTTTGGGACTAGTGGAAAGAGAAAATGAACTAACATATCCAATTATTTTCTCTCAAAAAATCTCAAAGATGATGACGACGAGATTGTGACAATAAAGTTTGAAGTGTTGAACAATCGCCATTAGTATTCATTGAGTTGGAGTAAATACTTTGATCGTTAATGAATATTCTAATTGTTGTACTAAATTTAATTGAAGATAAATATAGTCATGGAGCTAATAATATGGCTTATAGGCAGAGGTTGAAAGTTGATAGAGTATTATGCGTCTTTCATCAGGCTAAGTAGCTAACAATCTCTTTCAACATGCATCATTATGAAAGTTGTAAAGGCAAATTAATGATTTTCTTTGATGTATACGCAATTTAAATAATGCATGAAACCTTGCCAAAAATATCCATCCTATGATTAGGACTCACCATCTTCCAATATTCTAACCTTAAAATACTCTAACTTCTACACATGTACATCATCAGAGAGAGAATCTTTTTTCTATTAGAGATATCAAAACTCTCATACATTGTTATCTTTTGCTACACTTTTAGCATATGTGGAAGGAGGTCGGTCAATCTTGTTGTTGACGTGATTACAAACTCAAGGTATCATATGTGAATTTTGACACGCCATTCTTTATCCACCTCATCATATTCATCAATATTTGGACTTGGATATATGGCAACACATGTGTTTAATAAGTATTTTAACACGTAACCTCAATAATCATGATATGAGTCTCTATTATTAGACCACAACTCACCAGCATCAACATTAGATTAGGTTGTGATTATCTCAAATGGTCGCTCTTGCAATTTTTTGTTGTTGTCCAAAAACCAAAGAAATATCTCTACATGTAGGCCAAGTTTCATTCAGGCCCAACGAGCCAAGAGCTTGTAGACGAAGCAATGGGCTAGAATAGATACTCAAGTCCAACCCAAATTGTTCGTCACAAAAAAAAGTCCAACCCAAATTAACCCTAGAAAAGTGAGAAACCACTTTAGTCTATCTACTAGTCAAAAACCGCAAAGTCTTTTTCAATTTTTCAACGGCAAGCGATTTGAAATTCGAAATTCGAAACCATCCAAGGCATAAAGGGTCTGCGCGCCCATCCAGCGCCAGCCGTTGAGCCCCGTCATCATCATGGGGGTCGTCGTTTCTCTCCACCATTATCCTCTACCCAACTTCCCACCAGCTATTTTCAATCTCGACCACTCGATCGATACTCTCCCTCTTCACACCAATAATATTTCGACACGTTTTACATTACAAATAGAATCGGCCGCAGCAGAGCGAGGAGCGTGTTTGGGGAATCTAGAGTTTTGTGTGGGGTATGGCTACAATTTCCCGCCCAAACGTAAAAAAAAAAAAGGGGATTAAAAGAAAAAAAATAGAAATGAATATATAAATTAGAGCCCATCCGTTTCAGTTCGCTTTACAGTTTTTACACCCAACAAGATTTTGAACAAGAACTCAAGTTTTTGAATCAATGGAACACGCCCAATCTGCACAATCCGGTACTACTCAATTAAGTCAATTTTATGACTCGTTTTAGTGATTTTAATTGTGAATTTGAAATTTGTATTAGCGAAAAGTGTGTCTGAAAATTTGGGATTTTTTTGGATTTCAGGGAAGCAGATTCGCTACGCGTTGCGCACCGGTACTAAAGAGAAGCCGCCAGTCGCCGGAGGAGGAGAATCGTCCAGCCTGTCGACTTCTAAGAGGTAACAGTGTCGTCTCTTCTAACCGCAACCGTTGGATCTCCAGTTTGATTTGCGTAGATCGTAAGGTTTTGATTGATTTAGGAACATGTTGAATTGAAGTGTGTATGATGTGATTATAGGGGGAGAGTGATGTCGAGTGTGAGCCAAAGCCTTGGGGTCCTTGATCTCTCCGGCAAGGACCAGGCGGCGAAGCCGCCGAGAAGGCTCTCGATTCCGAACAAGTCGCCGAGTACTACGCCAGCTCGTGGCAACATCACGCCGATTTCTGAGGCGAGATTGAGGAGGTCTGTGAAGACCGAAACTCCGCCGGGTTTGGCTTCTGCTGATGCTTCGAGACTGACGAGCAGGAAGAAGTTTAGTATTCTGTCCTCGGAATCGTACTGGCTTTCGCAGATTAAGCTCTCCGAGGCGGCTGGGAAGCACTCGGTTTCGCTCGGGCTTTTCAAGCTAGCGTTGGAGGCAGGATGTGAGGTAACAACAACTTATGTCTATAACATATCTCTAAATTGTATAATAACTATAATTGGCTGCATTAGTATTTTTGATGTGTTGTTATATGTGCTGTTTTTTATGTCAAATTTAGCCGCCTCTTCCGCGGATGAGTGATGAGCTGAAGGCCTATGCGCTTCGTCAAAAACTGAGTGAGATTGGTGACCTTGCGGCGCCTCTGAGAGAGATATTTGAGAGCTACGGGGTTGGAGAATCCGAGCAGGTGCAGGTCTCGGAGACGTGTTCTCATGTACCTGAAGAAGGGACGAGGTCTTCTGATGAAGTTGCCAAGAGCTCTTTGTCGTCGATGGGAAGTAGGAAACTGAAACCCAAGTCGTTGAACACTGACACTGCTGAGGCTCGAGTTTCGTCTGTCATAACCAAAGCCAAGAAGGAGATTCCCCAGATGAGTATTCCTCCAACTAGAACTAGGGCGTCTGCAGCAAAGAGTACATCAGCTTCAGGACCAATTTTGGACTCTGGGGTAGGCAGATCAACGGCAAAGAAACTGCAGAAGCCGATTAAGCTAGAAGCTAAGAACGAAATGGATATGAAGAAGCAGGGGATTAAATCTGCTGCTGAACAAGGCAAGTGTATCAAATGGTCAGATTTTTATTTGGTTCTATGTGTTGTTTGGCGTAGTGCTAATGATTTTGTATGTTGTTGCAGGCTTGGTTAGCCCAACATCTGTAGAGGGAGCACTCGATGAGAACAAAGAAAATGAGGTGACTTGCATTGCCTTGTTCTTACATGCTCAGCTTTAGTTTTGAAGTACTGAAACCATTTGTGCTTCTTGTTCTGTTTACTTTTTGTTCATATTTTCTCTGGTTTCCATTAACACTCATGATCACTTTTCTGCAGGATGCTGTCTCAATGGAGGAGACTAGTTTGGTTGAAGTTTCATAAAACCTGCCTTACCAAGAAGCTAAAATGGTTGCATTCTCATACTCCTGTTGGGTCAGTCTTTAGTGTTTTTTTCACTCTCTTTTTGTGGAGGATTATGTAAAGAAGATTTTAGGGTCTGATTGGTGAAAACCGTACAATTTGCGTGTCCTTGGTTTAAACTGGGGTTGTTTTGTCTATTTGTTTGTTCAACTGCTGGTGATTTGGAATGTACTGAAAAACAAAGTTATCTATATAAGTATAGTGTTTATCATATATATGATGCGTTCAGAGCTTGTCAACTTGTGGATCATGGAGTCCGGTTCTATACGAAGCTGGCAAAGCTCTTAATGATTGATGGTGCTGCTAGTAATTAATATAGCTAATGCATAAGATATCCATGGAAATCTAATGCATAAATTATCCATGGAGGTCCAAATAGCTAAAAGTGAAGTCTAAGTAGATCCACCCTGATCAGATATCAACTCCTTCTACTATCAGGCATGAACCATTGCAGTCTTTCAGCTTCACCATCTTCCAAACTGAAAACTCCCCAGTTCTCAGTGTCTCCTTCATCATCAGTAAAGTAGATGCAGTTGGGTTTAAATTTCGGAGCTACAGACACTACTACCATGTGATCATCCCCTAAAAAAAAACCGTCCACTGACCACCAATCTATAGTCCTGTACCATCTTCCTTCATCAAACCTGTAAACTTCAAACATCTCAAGGCCCTCGTCATAGGTCTCGTGTCGAAACTAATTCTTGGTCCCGGAAAAGGTTAGCTGCATGCACTGTTCTAAAAGGCGACCTAGGCAACCGTCTAGGCGATGCCTAGGCGATGCCTAGGCGCTAGGTGAAGCTAAATGAGAGATTAAACTCTCTGGGTGGGCTAGGTGCTCTCAGGCGTTCCTGGGCAGGGTAGGCGCTGCTGAGCGAGTCTAGGCGATACTAGGCGTAAAAATAATAATAATTTAAAACTCAAATAATTTGAGATTTGATATTATTACTTTATATCATATATTTTTGTATGGAGATTATGACAATTTAAATTATATTTATTGCTAATTTTATTATATAAGTGTTTTAAATATTCATTATTTCACATATATATATGTATTGAATTAATACCGCATTTAAGTCGCCTAGAAAACGTCTAATTCCGATTAATCCACGTCTAACCGCCTAGGCGCTCGAAGGTATGTTCACCGTCTAGGGTCGCCTAGCGTTTTTTAGAACTTTGGCTGCATGTATATCTCTATTCCTAGGTTGGCTAGGTAAACCTTTTTGACCAGTAAAGAACCATTGCGGTGTAACTTCTAAGCAGGCAAATCTGGTGCCTGGCAGCACACAAGCCTCCCCAACTCGTTCACTGCTTGAAACTCCTCGTTGGATGGAGCCTTTACGTCGTGGTATTGAGTCCCATTGTCTTGTAACACAGTCCAGTTCATGTGACCAACTTGGTAACCTATTAGCTCTCGTTCGTCTCCATATATTGCCAAGACACTGTAGTCATGAGGGTTGTCTAAGGGGTTTGAAGACAGTACGGCCTTGTGGACGAGGTTATTAGAGTTATTCTAATTGTGAACTTGTCGTAAAGTCTTAAAGTATAACAATACGGATCTTGCAGACTAAGTAGTTGAGATTAATTGTAATTCTATTTCAATAAATACATTATTATTTAATCTGATGATTATCGTATTAGAGACTTATCGTATTGCTTATTTATTAAGTAATCGAAGATATGAGATGTAGTTGGACTAATATTTCTTATGGGATAGATACTAGAGTTGTACATCGACCAATATATATAGAGGTCCCTGCAGGAGCTCTCACATATCGTAAATACAGTCTTTTCTCATTAAGAGTCATAGAGAACATTATGCAGAAGACGTCTATTTTGTTTTATCAATGGCAGGTCAGATGAACAACCAAGTTATGCAACACTGGTAATAATCTAAGTTATGCAACACTGGTAATAATCTTTAACTTATGATTTGCTTGTTGTACTTGTAGTGTTTGACTTGTGTGATTGTGCTTATGACTAAAACATAGTTTATAGATGTAGGCAATAGAAGACTCCTTTATGGGGGAGTTTTGGGAGGGTGTTGATTTGGTGAGATGTGAAAGGGTTGAGGAGAGTGAGTGATGAGTTTGCATTGTCGAAAAGGATCAGCCAACTTTGTGAGAAACCGCGTATGGTTTTCCGGCGAGCATTCTCGGGTAGTTTGACGACGAGGAGTTCGTTGGTGAAGACATTCAAGAAATACTTTTCCATAGGTTTGCTTTTGTAAAAGAGCTCCATTAACTCAGTGTAGCAACTGAGTCCGATCGGTGCGGAGGAGTTGGTGCGGTGGAGTTCTTCTTCTTCAGAGCGGCGCAGGTCCGGTAACAATAGCCATTGGTTTGCCATGTTGACAAGAGAGGAGGGTTGATGGATTTAGAAGTTCTCGAGCTGTGATATGTGTATATACATATAGAAATATTCCTATTCCTAATGGGAAGTGGAATCCTGATTGATTAGTTATGTCACTAGGTTTCCTACCAAGTATAGGCAAATACTGATGAACATGCTATCATGTACTTTCTATTGTGGGAAAATCGATCACGAGGAGTTTATTGAATTAGACACACGAGATATTCAGTGGTGGTGGACTATAAGAAATCAAAAACAGAGTCTGCTTCAGGCTCACGTTATTTGGAATTTGGTAGAGTAATCAGTAATTTTTAAGATGAGGTGTTTGGCAATTGCTTTTGACATTTGAGCGAGAATTTTCAATTGGAATGGAGGGTTTTTGGGAATTGAATTTTAGAGTTCTTTGGAATGTTTTGACACTAGACTTTGAGACATAATTGAAGATATTCTAAACTACTTAAGGTAGATATTAGGAAAAACATCACTGTCGGGGTCTGAACTTTCTTAGTGGTATCAAATTAATGTCTGAACTCTCAAAACTATCAAAGAGGTGCCTACACTTTAAAAACAGCCCCAAAGTGATGCCTCCGTCCATTTCTCGGCTTGACTCAGCTCAGCTTGATGACGTGGCATTGACCCGTGAGCAAATGTACCAATGTACCCCTGGTAAGTTTTGTCCCGCTAATACCCGACTTTGTTACTCTCTTTTTTGCGCCAAAAATGGTTATTGACTCTTTTGCCCCTATATGTTAGTCAAATACCCCGAAATGTGAAACCTAATTAGCAGACCTGGATTTTGGGATAAAAATTGAGAAAGAGAGAGAGATGTTGTGCCCGACCTTAACCCTTGGTAATTATTGCAGATGTGGGAGGAGAGTTGTAATGTTGAAGTATTATTGGTTGGACGGAAATTTTGGGAGGCGATATTGGGGTTGTCATGACAAAGAAAGAGAGGTATGAATTTTCTTATTGATTTTTCAATCACTGATTTAGATGAGTTGTGATATATCATGTGATTTTTTGTAGGGGGGTTGTGGAGTTTTGTTATGGGTTGATCCTCCACATAATGAAGAAGCCCAGAAAGTGATGGTGGATTTGCTAGGGGAAAATGTCAGATTGGAGGAGAAATGTCGAAGAATAACAAAAGAGGAGGAGCTTAAGATGGAGGAAAGGAACCTAAAATTCACGGCGATTTTCACCCTGTTGTGGCTCCGACATATGAGATATGAGGAAGAGGTTGAGGATATTGCTAGATTGACTGCCTTGTCGGAATTTGAAACTGATGTGGGCAATAAGAGGCTCCACGAAGCTGAGATGGTGGTCAATGAGAAAAAATCAAGAGAGAAACAAATTTATCTTGCTATGTTTGTTATCTTGGGATTGTTAGTTGCTATTGTAGTGGTTAAGGTGTAGTTAAGTTGTAGTTAGTAGGGGGGTTTAATGTTGTAAGGATCCTGCTGTAATGCCTGAATGAAATCGGAAAAAATGAAGGACAAATGGATTTGGGCCTTAATCTGTGCAGTGAATGGTATATGGGCCTCACTTTGAATATGTTTACAAAAACCAGGCATCTCTTTTATAAGTTGGCAAACTTTTAGGCCCAACAATGAACTTCGAAGGACGACATGCATTTATGTACGACAGGTAACCGTTGCGTCGTGTGGCACGCTTGGCGTCGTTTTACGAGAGCGTGTGACGTCGCTTCATTTTACTGTGCCTCCATCATCATTACACCGGTTAACGAAGGGTTTGATTCCCTCTTTATGTACCACACAAAAAGTTAATTTCGATCACAGCCTTTCACTCTCATTTTCTAACTTCCCAGCGATTTTGAAGCAAAATGGTAGGCAAGAACCAGAAGAAGATGACCAAGTCACTCACCCATGTTTGCCGATCTCCTTGACTGAATCCAAGCACTCCCGTGACGACGACCCTGAGGCGTTCGAGTTGCTTGAACCCGAATCAGAGTATGGTCGGAGTTTCTCACTCTTTCAGCCGGTCCATCTCATCGGTCTGGAAACCCTAGGCCTAGGGGTCAGAGCTCAACACCACCGCGTTGTTGCCAACATTCTGTTCGCTGACGCCTCAGGCAGATAGAAGTGCGCTTATTCAATAGGGTGGCGGCGGTAGAGAGTCGACTGAAGACTCAAGGCCTTAACATCGAGTACAGTATTCATATGCTTTGTCAGAGGATTCAAGAGCTCTCAGCTTGTCTCACCGACTTCATGCATGCCCCTGCCAATGAAGGGGGAGGTGCGGGAGGTGCTGGGGAGGCTCGGCCGGCTGGAGATTTGGGTGTAGGGCTAGGACAGCTGCATAAGCGGATTGAAGCGCTAGGGGCTACCCTCTTGCAAGTTGTTGGGCAAGATGGGTCGAGTGGAGAAGAAGGTGCAATGATGGAGGTGGAAATCGTGGAGGTTGTGTCTACTGATTTGGATTCGAATGATGATGAGGTTCTGTCTACTAATTCTGACTCAGATGATGATGAGTAGTGCTGGTTTTATGATGTTGCTTTACGATTTGTAATTATCTATTTTTTGCTTTTCTGTTTTTCATTTGAACTGGTTTCATTATGATTCGTGGTGTTTTGGATTTGGGATAATCTTACTGGACAACTTCCTCTAGGAACTTTGTATATGGATGCAGTCCAGGAAGATTTTTTGGTGCACTTTGTGCATGTTTCCCGTGATCCCATTATTGCAGTATATGTTTTGTATTAGTAATGAAGTTAATTATCCTTTCCTTATTGTTATGGATGTGTTATTGATCTGAAAATACATGGAAATGACCCTAAATTGGTTTGGGTTGAAGGCATTTTTTGGTTTGTTCTGTGCAGCTTTTGCATGATCGCATTGAATGCATGCATGAGGTCTTTCACTTTCGTAACTAGACACTTTTTGGATTATCTTTTCAAAGTTTGGACAGCTCGCTTATATGTTGTTCCAACTTTGGGCATCTCTTTAATACTGTTTACAAACTTTTGGGCACCTCTTTGATATATGTTGCAACGTTTGGGCATGTCTTTGATACATTTGAAATTGAACAGCATAAAGCTGTTTCATGTCGCACAGACATGCCAATCACAAACTTGCATATCCAATAACCAACATGTACCACCATAACACATTTGTAATAACAAACTACAATTGTTCACAACCATCAACAGTGAGATGTTCAAGAGTGCAACAATAAGGCCTAAGCAAGAGGTGGATCTGACATCATCAACAACAATGTGTTTGCAAATTATCCAACAACAAAAAATCATCGTGGTGCTGTAGTAGGGGTTTGGCTGCTTTGAGTTGGTGCATTCTGTGCAGGGGCTTCATTTTGGCTTATGCCATATATGACATTACTGTTCTCCGTTGCAACCTTGTACCTTTTCAGGGAGGTAATAGACCTCACTATGATTGGGGTTGTTTCCGGACCTGGTTTAGGAATTTATTTCCTCTTCTGTCTCACATATGGTTCTGATGGTCCTTCTCCATGTGTTGATCAATAATACAAATAACATGAGGATCAAATTAAACAACTAAATTATAATACAATAACTCATTATCACAGGGAGAAGCCC
The DNA here is from genome assembly GCA_946800695.1 of Geum urbanum. NCBI lineage: Eukaryota > Viridiplantae > Streptophyta > Magnoliopsida > Rosales > Rosaceae > Geum > Geum urbanum. The sequence continues at coordinate 46,446,080 of OX327013.1, forward strand.
CACTTACTGCTGTAGCCTTTTCTGCCTTTGTAATTGGACATCCCCTCTTGTTATGCCCTTGCTTGAAGCACATCTGACATATCATCTTCACATAGGCCCTTGGCAATTTATCTGCTTCCCTTGGTAGTGGTGCTACCCTCTCTCTAGGTTCTAATATTCTCTTCTTTTGGGGCCTCCCTGCCTGTTTTTTGAAAAGTGGAGGAGCTATTGGGTAATCAACAACTTCCCAATCCTCTTGCCCCTTTATTGGATGGATCACGGGTTGTATGCAGCCTCATAGGCTCAGGGCTTGAAGCAATCATCACAGAAATTCAAGGTACCCAGGTTTTTATCCTTAATAGTAGCCACAACATGAGCACAGACAATACAATCAACTGCCACCTATTGCAAGTACAGATATGCTGCCCCAAATTCATAGCATGCACACTACCTTGTTCTCCATAACCAATCACCTGAAATTCAAATCTTCTTGCTTCAAAGGTTGTTTAACCAAATGATCTCTTAATAGACTTGTTAACTAACTTCACTGGTATCGGTCCAATTGGGTGCTTCCACTTATGAACTGCCACCCTCTTATTAGTATGTCTTTTCATCATGTCCATCCTCGGCTTCTCTAGCAATGTGATAATTGGCCTATCCCTTGCTTCCTTCAACACACCATTCCAGGACTCACATAAATTGTTAAGCAATAAATCAAACTTCACATTCTCATTAAAGTAAGCCCTTGACCAGTGACATGGGTGTCTATCCTCTTGCTGAAACCAATTGAAGGCTTTCTGGTCCTGCATCTTCATCTCATTCATATGCTTATCATACCAAACCTTTGTAGTTGATCTAACTGCTACCCACATACACTGCTTGAGTCCCTCTCCTGGATGCTTGTCTTTGAAGTTGTTGTAGAAGTGTCTTACACAATACATATGTTCAGCCACAGGAAAGTGATGCATCATTGCATTGCCTTAGCCATTTTGCTTATCTGAAATAAAAGCATAACTTTCCGGCCTCTCATTTTTCAAATCAAACTTCAGCAGCTCCATGTACCACATCTAAGTTTCTTCATTCTCAATCTCTGCCACTGCATATGCTATAGGATACATACCATTGTTTGCATCAATACCATCAAAACCAATTATAGGCCTGCAACCACTCATCCATCTCTTCTTTGTTGCTACAAAACAGACATATATCCTCTGAAATCTTCTAATGTCTCCATCCATTTTTGTTCTGATTTCCACTGTGCTGCCTGGATTACTTCTCATAAGCTCTTTCCTGTACCCCATGAGGCTATTGTATTGAGCAATATAGTGACCCTCATTCATCCTCTTAGCCTTGTTTCTCCATCTGGCCATTATTTGTATACCAACTGTCAAATTATAATGACTCCTAATGTTGCTCTGTATGCCTATAAGCCTCCAACCATCATCAACTGCCAAAGCATCCTTAATCTCCTTACAAACTCTGTTGTAGTTGAACTAATGACACTTAAGGATTGGGTTGCAGTTATGATCAGGACATAGTGTCTTTATGAAAATAGTGTATCCACAACCATCAATCTTTGTACCATATAGCCAAAAAGGGCACCCAGGCTGACACCTAATCTCCACCTTCTTCTTTTTGTTTCTTTGAAAATAGAGTCCTTTCTGATTTCTGATGGCAAACTCTCTGACAGCTTCTTTCAAATGCTCAAAGTTGGAAAATGCATGTCCTAGCTTGAAGATGGGATTTTTCATATCTCTCTCTCTCTAATCCAAGGTATAAGCTGGAAACCTCTATTTACCCTCTGCACTCCCACAAAATTGCCCTCCACATCTTATTCTGTGTCAGAACCTGTAAGACTCTCAAAATCATCTTCATCTATAGCATCATCTGAACAATGGCCATCATACCCCATTTCTTGGAACTCATCCACATTTGCAGGATTACTGACATTTTCCTCAAATGCTCAATCATCATCTTAGCCATTGATCTCATAGTCACTGTCTTCATAAAATGGATCTTGTTGGCCATCACTTTCAGACCCATCCTCCTCCATTTCTTCATTCACACAGCTTTCTTGACCATGTCTCCTACTCTTTTTAGTCTTGTATCTAGGCTCCTTCTCTCCTTCTCCCCTCTTCTCTGATGGCAGATCTGCAACTTTAGCCTTTACAGTGTCAATTGCAGTAGGAGAAGGTCTTTTTCCACATTGCTTCCTCAAGGCCTCTAAAGCAGCAGCCTTTCTCTTCTTCAAGTTTTCATTAACCTCACAGCTCTTTTCTTAAAGGTTTCATGCTGTTCTAATTCACCAGCCTTGGCAGCCTCCTCTCTTTGTTTAGCAACAGCCTCATCTCTTTCTTTAGCAGCAGCCTCCTCTCTCTTTTGCAGCAGCCTCCTCTTTCTCTTTTGCAGCATCCTCCTTTTCCTCCCTTTCAATTGCTCGTAGGGCCAAGGTAATTGGACTACTGAGCAGCTTGTGTATAACCCTAGCCCCAACTATGCTTTTACCCACACCAAACCTATTAAACTCTCCCTGGTCCACAATTATTGGAGCAAAACCATATTGATTCACCACATCAACCCCACATCATCATCCAACTCTGCAGCCACATCATCCTCCACATCAGCATCCATAGCCACATCAGCAACCACATCATCATCCTCTTCTGCTTCTGCCTCTCTTTCCATTTATTGGGTCTGTGTAAAAATGTCAGGCAATATGTCATCTAAGCCAGCAAATGTAGACTGGCTTGCATGAGGCACTCTAACCGGCCTTTGATGAGGCATATCCTCCATTCCTACTGGCCTTTTAGATGCACTTGTTCCTTCAGTAACCTCTTCTCCAGTATACCTTTGTGATGCAGCTAGGTTTGCATCATCAAAACAAGTGGCTCTCTCTTCAGGAGTCACATTTATGAGAGGATTATTACCAGCTGCTGGTTTGACAACATCATCTAACTCTGCAACTTCCTTGTTTCTTTTACCTCCTCCAGTTATGTACAATACAACTTGACTCTTCCTGCCCAGGTACTTAGGAATATCTCTAACATCCTCATCATTGGCCACAAGAATCCAGCCGTCGTCAGCCAATGTCTTAGGCGGCTTGAAGTGGAATGCAATTGGTTTCTGCCTGTAACCAAGGTCCCATGCAATGTTGTGCAGTTCAATCCAAGAAATTTTGTCGGGATCCAATCCATCTATAAAAACTGTCTCTGTCAAATGCTTCCTCCACTTAGGCAGCTTATACTTCATAGAACCATTAAGTTGTTTTTCAAACCATCCTCCCTGATGTATTTCCAGTGTATAGAGATATTTGGGCACTGCAAAAATGGAATCAAGAACAGTAAAATAATCAATTTGGGGCTCAACACTTGCTACTATAAACTAATCTAAAGCAATCCTTAATCCCATTATAAATTTCTTCATTGTCCCCAAAGCCACATCAAAACAAGTTTAAGAACTTAAACAAATGACTTCAAGACGACAATAAGATTCGAATGCAGAGTTTCCATGTGCTTTTACAGTAATTCCAGAACATAAAGAGGCGACAATGACTTACTTTCGGGTCGGGGTGATCCCAATCGAAACATCCTCCAGTACTCTGCCATCGTTCCTCTTCTGCTACAAGAAATTCAACAAAAAGATTGTCAAATGCAATGTCAAGTAGGTGATCTTTCAATGCAAACCTAATCTGGGAAAACAATTCGGGTTTCACAAAGGAATATCGGGATCGTTTCGGGTCAGAGGTGGGTTTGCTCCACGATTGAAATTTTGATCGGATTTGGTAAAAATGAAATGGATTTGGGGTAAAGCCGGGGTTAAGAGGGTGAAATAGCATAAATGACCTTAATACTCCCAGAGTTAGAAATTGGTCAATGCCACGTCATCAAGTTGAGCCGAGTCAAGCCGAGAAATGGACGAAGGCATCACTTTGGGGCTGTTTTTAAAGCATGGGCATCTCTTTGATAGTATTGAGAGTTCGGACATCAATTTGATACCACTTGGAAAATTCAGACCCTGACAGTGATGTTTTTCCTAGATATTATAAACCTGATAGCAATTATGAAGATATTGTAAACTACTTAAGGTGATATTATAAACCTGTTAATTGCACTCGTATATTTATGTTGTGGATTAATCAATTCAATCAGCTATAGAAAGAATTTAGTGTTCGTAAAGTTTATTTTTTCGCGCTTGTTTCCCACACTTCTGAAGAAAGTTTTGAGAATTCTTTTGTAAGATCAACTACGTTTGTAAACAGTTTATCCTAAATATGAGACACAACCTATTTGTATTTGTATTTGTAGTTTAATAAAGTACATTTTCTCTAATACTCAATAACGCCTAACAAACCGATGCAAATTGATACACAACATTCTATATCACATGAGCTCAACCGCCAAGCAATGTAGCAAGACATAATTGAAAGAGAAGACCATCCCAGTTAGGAGTCATAATCTGCAAAGGAGTATTGAAATACATATATGTTTGCACCATGATATTCTCAAACTAGCAATGCTACAAGGCAGTGCACGAAGGACTTAGTCTGCTGTCCAACTCAGTTTCACGACTTTCCTTACTTTGTACTCGTGCTTGTTCTCGCTGAACATGTGAGCCAATAGAAAATTGGGACGGAGTCGAGTGCAGTTGAACTGCTATGCATTCAATACCTTTCGTGAGGCCATGGGAGTATCGAGCTAAGTTTACTGCTAAACATGGACGGGTGGAGGACAATGCTATTGTAATAAACTACATTTTTCTTTAGAATACTCTGATAACGTTTAACAAACCAATGCAAATTGATACACAACATTCTATATCACATGAGCTTAACCACGAAGCAGTGCGGCAAGACTTAATTGAAAGAGAAACCGGTCCTAGAGTCATAATCTGCAAATGAATATTGAAAATACAGGGATAAATTTTGATATGTTTGATATTCTCAACCTAGCAATGCGACATTGCTACTTATAGCATTGCCTCCGGACATACACACTGCCCTGCAACCACAGCATGAAGGAATTAGTCTGCTGTCCAACTTTGTTCCACAATCTCCCTCACTCTGCGATTGTACTCGCGCTTGTTCTCACTAAACATGCGAGCAGCTTCTGAATTTGCAGGAGAATTTGGGTTCGGATCACATAGTAGTGACTGCAAAAAGCAAATGAGCACTCATGTATTAGATATTAGCGTCTCAAGTGTTTCTATTTATATACATGAAGGCTACATCAAAATAAATATTTGTATATGACAATACTAACTTTGAATAAAGTTAATGGACTATATTTCCTCTTGGTGAAAAGAAAAAAAAAACTCTCAGTTCCAAGGTTCAATGTCTTTTGACATGCTCAAGTAACCCAACTTCTCTTCCCTATGAATCCGTAACTATAATGTAAGAAAACAAAGTTAATCTCACCCACGTAATCAACCATACCTGGATAGATGTGAGTATAGCTGCCACATCATATATAGGACTCCACTGATTTTGCAAAATATCCAAACAGATACTCCCATCTGCATAAACTGACAAGTTTGAAAGAACAAGCAAGTCAGAAACCAGATGAGAAACAGATACTATTTACTCAAGATGGGATATCCAACTTACTATTTGGATGAAACATTCGAGAAACAAATCGAACTGTTGGTGGTTTGTTTGGATAGTCCTCTGTGAACTGAAGAGTCAACTTAAACGTTCCTGCATAATTTGTTGATGTGGATATCAATGGAATTGAGGTTATTTAACAGAAACATGTATAATTTGTTCCCCATCGACCAAAACATAAACAAACTATGAACCTACAAACCGATTATGATTTATTTTCACCTTCCAGTCTTCAGACTTTTTATTCAGATATTTATTCTTAAACTGCAAACAACTAATAGAACATGGACATTATATTCTTAATATGCAGGACGACATATATCCATGGATGGCGCAACATGAAAAGTACGATTAAGCAACGAAATGATCCTCATTATCAGACTACTAGTTTGAAATCATCTCTCCACTTCGTGCAGGATACATAAATTGATGGGCTTCATCCAAGTAATATTGTTTTCGAAGCTGACACCTTAAAGTTTTGGAAATCCCACAGCAAGTATACTCTATCTTTACCGTAAATACATTTATAACGGGAGATTGCTCCCAAATTGTTGTGTGTGTAATTCAACGACAAAAACAAAACAATACACGATGTTCATCTTCATCCAAAATTTGAACTTTAAATAAATACTGAGCCAGAATCTTTAGAGAAAGGATTTACTGACCTCCATCCCAAGGGGTATCATCAGGCCTGCAATCCAAACCAGACAAGAAATTAACCAACCACACTCGAGCATAATCGAAAATGACTAATTATTATACACAACATAAGAGAGCAGATATCAAATTTCTCTTCATGCAGGTTAAGCACTCAACTCACCCAAATATAACAGCATTCCATAGCATTATATTGTTGTCTTGGGGCGCCCCACTAATCCCTGCGGGTGGGTCCTGTTGCAGTCTCTTAAAGTCTCTCATCAGCCTCTTCCTCGAAGGAGTCGACATTGCTAGTCCCCTTTGCTAACCGCCTATACATATCAACATAATCACCGACAAGAGAACCAACCCAATTAAGCAATTGCTTTCTACAAAAATGCATAAGTGACGACACAACTTTTTCCTAGTCCCACCAATAGAACATTACTTTGATACCACCAAATTCACATACATTTAAAACACAGAATTTCCAATTCAAAACACTTCAAACTACCACATAAAAGCTAAAGATCAGTCACACATACACAAACAACAAAACACACACCTTCAAAACCAAACAACAAAGCACACACATTCAAAACCAGCTCAAAGATTAAAACTTTCACTTGACTCAAGTAACTTTGTAGATTCTTATAGCTCAACTCTGCAATACAAAACAGTAGAATCATCTTTCACCAATTATGATAAACCCTAATTCGCATTTCAACTCACTAAAGAGTTAATAAAGCTACAAACTTTGACTCATCCAAGCACAAAGTATGGAACTTTTTCCTAGCCCACCTCAGAATCAATCAATTTGAGAACTAAAATGGGAAAACAGAACAGAAACAAGCAAAGAGAGACAGTATATGATTAACTGAATGAAACGACTCTTTATGTATACCTGAAGCTCCTCCGATTCTTCAAGAGGTGTCGATCCGAATCGGGTCTTGGGTTCGGGCTGCGATGTTTGATCAGATCGAAACCATGTTCAAGGTTAGGTTGGGGACGAGAGGAAGACACAGAAGAGGAGCTAACAGTTTTAGAGCGTGTGTGTGTGTGTGTGTGTGTGTGAGAGAGAGAGAGAGAGAGAGAGAGAGAGGTGTTGGAGTTTTGGTTATAGACGAATGTGAATGGAAAGAGCGAATTGGGAAGATGTGGTTGGGTGGTATACTCGGCAAAGGTCCCTACTACTTTGTCTACTTGGCCCTCTCTCTATCTCTATCTCTATCTCATAAGTGAATTGGGAGCATAATTCTCTACTTTTATTTTCATTCTTTTTACTTTTTCTTTAACCAATCAAGAACATATTTATAATTAGACCGAGAGCAAATGCACTCATTACTTGAGTAATTGTTCAAGCAATTTTTTAAACTGTTTGTGTAGGGGTGGGATCGGTTCAGAATGGTTCGGTATTAGGTCGGTATGGGATCGGTTCGGAACTCATTCGGTTCGGTTTTTTGGCAAGTCCGTCCAACGAGTTTCGGTCCCAACGAGTTTCGGATCGGTATATTTCGGTTTCGAATCGATTTTTTCGATAAAATTTTATAGGCCTAAACAATTGTTTAAGTTAATTATTATTTGAAAAAAACAATATCATATAGAGATAGAAGAAATGTGAGAGAATAAGAGTATTTTTGTAAGAATTTTCTATATATATGTCCTAAAAAGATTCAACATGGGTGAATATATATTCAACGGATTCAACAATTTTGTCACATATATCATTTCGGAAAGGTTCGGTTTTATTCTGTATTGTACCATAAAAAGTCATTCGGTTCGAATTTTTTTCGGTTCGGTTTCTAAATTAGTCCGTCCTACGAGTTTCGGTTCGGTTTATTTTGGTTTTCGGTTCGGTTTTTCGGTAAAACATCTCACCCCTATGTTTGAGCAGTTTGAAATCACTAAACTGTTTGAGTAAGAGCAAAACAGAATGCAGCAGTTCACAACTGCTTGAGCAGTTACTATTCAGTGACCAATGAGAAAGTTATACGTGTCATCTCTAAATTGCGATTTCGACAAAATAAATATGATGTGTTTTTTTTGCAAGTAATTTCATAAAGGAATTACAATTTTATTTCTTAAAAATTTAAATACATAATTGAAAGATAATGGAAACATAATGGAAACATAAATGACAACATTTATTCTTAATACAATTGCTAAAATTACTCTGAAAAGAGTACGCGTGGTTGATAACAATCCGCAAATGTATCATCAGCAACTTCACATTCCTTATCTTCTGCTTCCTTAAGGATATCTAGTTTCCTCTTGGTAAAGTACTTTTTGGAGATCGAGGTCATAGCCTCGAAATTCATTATCATGATCCTTGTTTCTTCTTCTTGTTTCTTGAGTTGGTACTCACTTGCCGCCCTTGCTTCCTTTCGTTTTTGAAGTTGTATATACTCTTTGTAATAATTGAGCTCACTTTCATTATGCATCTTCCTCGCCGAATGCCACGATGCTTGATCACTTGTTATGGTTTGCAAAACCTTAGTGTGTTGCTCAATATGAGTCTTACCTTGTTTCTTTTGACGCCTTGCTTCCTTTGTCGCCTTGCTTCCCATTGGTCTAATCGGACTCGACGGATCGACAACGTAGGTAGGTGGTGCTTCATTCACTTCCTCGTCACCCAAATTTATGATTGGAGATGATTCAGTAACGGAGGGAGTCTCTTATGAGCTTACATACGGAGACAGAGTACTTGGTTCAACATCTCGGTAACTTGGATGGTCCTTAAGAACTTCGTAACATTCAAAGTGGGTGAACGATCTTTTCTTGGCAGCATAGTAGTATGCTTGAGCTTGCTTCATCTAAAAAAATGTAGTAAATTAATTAGATTAAAATGACATATAAAAAGTTAATTAAAAAAATCACTAAATTAATTACACAGTAAAAATTAAATAAAAATGAGATGATGAGTATAAGGAGTTACCTCATCCATGTGAGAAGTGCCGCTAGCTCTACACTTACGTGCGTCTCGCAAAAATTGACCCCATTTTTGCAATGGTATCTTGAATTTATCGTAGTGAGACGCAAGCACAATTTGAGACCTAGGCTCCTCTCGAGGTGTTTCTCCTTTCGATGGCACCCAATTTTGCATGTAATTTGCATGAATTTTCTCCCACAATTTATCCTTCCTTTATTTGTTGCCGTTGAATTATTCAATACTATGACGTGCAAAAGAGATGCACATTTGTAAATTTTCAGAAGGAAGCCAATGGATGGCCATTTTTTCGAAAAAATGCTCAAGAAAATGAGAGTAGAGATGGATGGAGATGTGAAATTTGTTGTGCACAAATTAGTGTGAGTTGTGAAATAAATGGTGTAGTATTTATAGGAAAATATTATAGCTAGGGTGTTATGAAACTTTTGGGAATTTTTTGTATTTTTTTGGGTTTTTTTGCAAATATTTTGGGTATTCCCGTTTATATCCGTTCTGAAAAAAAAGTAGTCGTTCTGTTTGAATATTAACCGTTGGATCAGATTTTGATTTCAAAATCAACGGCCCAGATCAACTGGCCCGTTGAATTTTTTTTTCTGTTCGGTAAGCCACGTGTTGTCACTTGATTAGTGCGTAACTTTATTTTTTTTACTTGTTAGTAAAAAAAAAGTCAATTGGCGTCAGCCACGTGCTAGTGGGCTCCACCAGCTGATCGAGCTTCAGGCCGACCCATTTTTGCTCGAGCTCGAGCTCGTTGACTGCTCGGTCTCGCCTCCCCTCCTGCTCGCTGGTGCGTCGTCGAAACCGAACTGCTCGAGTAATTTTCGACGGGACCCTCCATCTGCTCGATCGTCCGGCCATCTGGTGCGTATGCTCTGATGTTTGGAAGTGCAAAACATCAAAAAATTTCAAAGTTATATAACACTACTTTGAAATACAAATCGAAGATACGAGATCAAGAATTACTAGTTGTTTTGTATGATACTCTTATCTTTATACGTTCGTTTTTATTCATATTTCTCTTAAAGTAATTATTTTTTAGAATGTTGTGGTGGTATAAAATATTTTAGGGAGAATTATTTAAAAACTCAAAAATAGATAAATTTTTTTTTAAAAATCTATCAAAATAAAAGCTTAGTTGATGTTATGTTTAAAATATAAATCTAAAAAATTATAAAGCATATTTTTCATCCGCCAATTTTACCCCCGAAAGCCTATTACTTCTCCTTGTCGACCACGTATCGTCTCCCTCACGACTCCCTCAACCAAGGGTCTTCTTCGCCGCCACCACCGACGAGGACGGACCTAGACCGGTTCTCAAGGTCGGCGAGGAGAAGGAGATCGGAAATCTAGGGCTCACTACGTGCGTAGTACCAGATCAGTTATCCACCGCTTCTCTCACTCAGCTTAGAAACTAGTCATTCCTCTATGTCTTTCATTTTCCAAACCCCTCATCAATCTTTGAACCACCATGGCTGTCCCCACATGGACGGCGGCGATCCTTCTCATCATTGCAGCGACGAGGCTACGTATGATCGAATGCGGCGACAACAACCGAGATGATGAAAGAATAGTTTGCAGCTCCGGTTTCAAGTAGTGCTGCATCCGGTGAGGTTCCTAATTCCAATTCTGAAGTTGAATCCATTGATCATTCTGTTTTGGATGCTTGGCTTGAGCAGATGCAGAACTGATCAGCTAATAGTCTAGTTAAGATGAATTCATTTTACTCGTTGTACTAGATATCTAAGTTCGGAAGGTACATATGTCGAAGGGGAGGAAGTTTCTAATGGTTTACCAGCTGACACCAAACAGAAAGAAGTTCTCAAGGTATGTGATTTTCCCAAGTAACATGCAGTTCACATTCCACAATGTAAAGTGTAACATATTATCATCCCTTAGAAAAGTGCATACTAGAGTATCTCATCTGTGCTGGTCTGTATTTTTAGGTAGTGGTTACTGAAGTTTTGGATGGAGGTCAGTTTTATGTTCAGGCAGTTGGTGACCAGAAGGTTTCCTCTATTCAGCAGCAACTTGCTTCGTTGAATCTTCAAGGAGCTCCTTTGATTGGTGCTTTTAGTCCCAAGAAGGGAGACATTGTCCTCGCCCAATTTAGTGCTAATTATTCTTGGAACCGAGCAATGGTTAGTCATTACTTTACATCTGTTTTTATCATTTTTTTTTTTGAATTTTCTAAACCCAGTCGTCAGTATATAGTAAATTTTCAATCCATGGATAAATGTATGATGTCTCCTTGAGAATAACTTCTTTAGATCTGTTTCGGCACTTCCTTAATTGGGAAGTTATCAAGTTTATTTTCAACTGTCAATAAAGTTCTATTTCTTGGATATTCTCAATGTTGTCCTGTTATTCTGTGATATGTGAGCTTGATATGTTCTTATTTTGAGATCCACAGATTGTCAATGCACCTTGAGGACCTGTGGAATCCCCTAAGGATAAGTTTGAAGTTTTCTACATAGATTATGGTAATCAAGAGGTTGTGCCTTACAGTCAGTTACGGCCTATTGATTCTTCTGTTTCTTCTGCATCTGGCCTCGCCCAACTTTTACCCTTGCATATGTTAAAGTCCCTCCATTGGACGAGGAGTATGGTCAAGAAGCAGCAGAGTTTTTGAGTGAACTCACATTGAACAGTTCCAAAGAGTTCACTGCTAGGATTGAGGAAAGGGATATTTCAGGGGGCAAAGTTAAAGGCCAGGGAACTGGTCCGCTTGTTATGGTAACTCTTGTCCCGGTTGATACTGAGATCAGCATAAATGTGGCTATGCTCGAGGTATGTATTTTGGCTCTCAATCTCAGTTTTGGTACTTTTCATGCGTTTCTCTTAGAATCTAGTGTGTTCACAATCCCTACTATATTATTTGAGTCTGGTCATATGCACATCATATTAACGAAAAAGATAAATCATAGGAACTGATATACCTTGGATAAGGAAGTAGCCCTCAGAACTAGTGGAGTTATTAGAATCAAACCTTGAAGTTGGAAGGTTATAAGAGGACTGTATGTATACTATGAAGCATTAGTACCTACTAGTCATCAGTTCTGTGTGTTTAGTGCTAAGTCAATACAATGTTGGTAAGCCTTGGGTTAGCTGGGTCTGAAACTACAAATGAAGTCGGACCCTTGGCTACATATACTGTATAAAAGATGGAGATGGGGTTTTTACTTATCTTTTTGCAAGGAATATGGATGTTTCATATTCATTTTTCTCAGTGAACGGCAAGGATATTAGAATGCGTAGATGTAGGCAAGACAATTTCAGCCATTGAACATCAACAGATTAGGACCTGTTGTTGTATTCTAATATCTTCCTTGTTCATGACTTACAGCAACCAAAGCCTGTTGCTTGTTCTTCATGCAACTCAAATGGTCATATTGAATGCAAATGGTGTGCTGGTACAAGCTTCTTTGTTCTTGGTGATAGCATGCTTTGACAGGTCCCTTCGAAAAGTACTAGTTGTGTTATTTGTACTGGAAAGGTAAAAATAATTATTTGTCAGCGTCCTATATGCACTCGCTTCAATATCCCTCAGTTTCCTATATGCACTCACTATATGTAACATATAACTAAAGCCCCCACATCATATGTTTTTTGTTTGTTTCAGGGATCAATGTGTTGCTCTGATTGTAAGGGAACAGGTTTTCGTGCCAAGTGGCTAGGACAACCTCCTATTTCAAAGTAGCATTGGTTTGCTTGAAAGAGATGTCAGAATGCTTCAAGCATCAAAACTCAAATAGAAATTTTATTGACATAGAAGTCATATTGGAACATATTTCCTGTTTCTTTCATAGGGCTGGTCAAATTGTTGTAGATTACTTGACTATGCAATGAAAGTTGCATTCTTTAATATTTGAAGTCTATATTAACAAGTCGTATTCATCTTAAATCTTGGAATGCAACGGTGCAATTATGTTTTAACTTCATTTGGTTTATTATTGTCGAGAAAAGTAACATATCCTCAATACATAGCTTATCTGTTCAAGTATCTGTCTAAATGTTTGTTCAAGTATATGTCTACGTATCTATCTGTCATCAAATTTAGCAATAGTGTAAAAGAAATACTTTATATGTTTTGAAAATAATTACTTTGCTTCAAAAAATAACGAGATCGGAAGAAAGACTGAAAAATAAGGGTGACAATAACTTACATGCTAGAAATACCAAAAAGTTTAAATATATGTTCAAGTATTTGTCTAAGTATTTGTTCAAGTATCTGTCTAAGTATTTGTTTAAGTATTTGTCTCTGTTTAAGTATTTGTTCAAGTATCTGTTTAAGTATTTATTCAAGTATTTGTCCAAGTATCTGTCTAAATATCAATCTTTCATCAAGTTTAACAATAGTGTAAACAAGACCCTTTAGAAGTTTGAAAATCTCCAATTTCCTTATGAGATTTAAAGAATGAATGAAAATTAAGTGCTTGATCATAACCTAATTGCTGGAAGTATCAAAAGTCTCAATATCTGTTTAAATATCAGTCTAAATATTTATCTTTCATCAAATTTAACAATAGTGTAAACATTTAAAAATCTCTACTTTCCTTTAAAAAAGAATGAGATTGGAAGAATGATGGAAACATAAGGGTTTCGTCGTCTCTCTCTTACTCCTCCACTTCTCTCTCCTCTCCTTTCTCTTCGCCTTGTCTTGCCGGTGGCGATGGCTCCGTTTTAACCATGTTAACCATGAGTAAACCATACAGCCCCTTAAGGTCTCCAGTCTGAAAATGATAAACTGATGAACATAAGAATAAAAACTCCAGCTCCACACCTATTAACACAAAAAACCGTAAACTACACATCCAACATCTCAAGTAATGTTGCTGGTAGGACTGTTAATCGGTACAAACGATTCGGTTATTAGGCCGAACCGAAAACCGAATCGTATTTTTTAATCGGTTCGGTTCGATTCGGTTTTCTTAATTTTTTTACAAAAAACCGAATGGTTCGGTTCAGTTTGGTTTGGTTTTTTTTTTCCGGTTTTTTCGGTTTTTTTTTCGGTTTTTTTTTTAAATAAAAAAAAACTTTCTAAAAAAAATACTATTTCTTTCTTTTAGTTTCGAAAATTCGAAGATCTTCATTAGCTATTTTTTTCAATAACTTTGTGAAAGTGTGAAACATAATTTATGTCATGTCAAATCAAACTACAACAAATATAATTAGTCACAAATCATACATTCAAAATTTCAAACCATAGCAAATAGCCAAATGTTTACCGAAAGTTTACATCACAAATTCAAAGTTTCAAACATCAATAAACATAAACCAAAGTCCACACTCCACACTCCATAATCCAAGTTTAAAACAATCTACAGTTCATCCAAATAAAAATACAATACAAATATCACATAAAAACACTCAATTGAATCCATTCTCAAACTATACTCAACTTGTCTACCATTAGCATTCGTTTTCTTAAACCTACAAGAACCCCAATAATCATTGTTAAGTATCAAACTATGGCATATACCAAATACTACTTTCATATGGGACAAAGAGAGATATTCAACAACATACCCAACAACATCAAACTTGATTGACACTTGTAAAACGACGTCGTTTTATTCATTTCGATTCAAACGATTCGGTTCGGTTTTTTCGGTTTTTTTGGAGACGAAAACCGAAACCGAACCGAATTTTTAGGTTCGATTCGGTTTTTTTGTTTTTGGGTTCGGTATTTATTCGGTTTCGATTTTTTCGGTTACGGTTCGATTTCAGTTCGATTTTTTTTTCGGTTTTCGATTCGGTATTAACAGCCCTAGTTGCTGGTGTACCTTCATAAATTTGGCTCGTCTAAAGTACTCTTGCTTGAAACGCGATGTCTTCACATAGCGAGCGACATATGCTGCTTTCCCATCTTTGATCCGCATACCATGAATCATATTGCAAAAAAAGTTAAAACAAAAATCATTTACACATTTGCAACAAATGCTTATAATTCACCCCATAAACTAGTGTGAATAGTAAAGCAGGGAAGATCACTCACCCATCTCCATCAAACCTGCACAGATAGCAACAAAGATTATTATCAGCACAATTTCATCTCCGACATTCTGAATCCGAAATTATAAAAAATAAAAATAAAAAATAGGCAGAAAAAAATACCAGTGATATCCAGCAACCGGAGAAACTTGGGGTTGGGGCCAACTCTAACAAACTCTCCATTCAAGCAATCATGTCAGCATTTCATTAACACAGGAATGACATGATCATATAATAAATCCACAAAACGACACCGGATCGAGCATTGGAGACTGATCGATCGACTTACATGAAGATGACCAATGACATTGAGATCAGTAGTCAGAGGCGTCTCTTCGATCACCGAAGCAAAATTACCCGCGAGATAGTGGTGAGGCTTTGACGTGTCGTACATCATCTTCACTATCGAGCTTCAATTCTCAACCAGGTCGATCACTTTGTTCGCCAAACCCTTGCTCAGCTTCGGATTCAGCACCACATGCCTTCTCCGCCGCCGCCGCTCTTCTTCGAATTCAGCAGCTTCTCCTTCACGTCACCGCCGTCGGCGACATCGCGGTCGTGAATCTGCTTCTCGGCGACCTCCAAGAACACATTGGAACTTCCAATCCTCTGAAAGCACTGTATGAATATAGCACTCCCGCAAAAGCAAACAACTAAGACCAAGCAAAGAAGTCAACTTGCCAATAACTAGAGCTAGCGTGCAATAATAAGTTAATGAACATACTACATTATATGACCAATGCTTTACCAGAGGCTCATAAAAAAGAGCCAATCAGCAGCATTAACATGCTAGTTTCCACAAACAAGCACAACTTTTTGGCTACACTGTTGGAAAGAAGAATAATATAAATTACATATTAGCGCCTAGGTTGTATTGAAATGGATACGGAAACGGGGATACGATACGATACGATACGCCGAAACGGCAAAATCAAAAAATTCAAGGATACGATACGAATAGGATACGGAAATTAAATAATCTATTAAAATTCAAATATCTAAAAAAAAAACTAATAAGCATGCAATTTAAGTTTATGTCATAGTAGCTTCATGTAGAGGCAATAGAGATCTTTAGGCATTTTTCAAATCAACTTCTTCATTATGTTCATCTTCATTGACATTAAAGAGCATTGCTTCTAAATCGGGCTCATCAAAGAAAAGTTGGGTAATTAGAGTAGTCATGTATGTACATACAACTTTATACAAAAATGGCTTATTGTGAATTTGGTATAAAGAAGTTGTAGTCATTGCCATTGTGACATGTGATACAAACTAAGGTACTTACTACAGTCGATCTCCTACAGTCTTAATAATTAATGACTCGATGTTATACATTAGAAAAAATCTGAGTTTTTTTAAATCTTCGATTGGAATACGTAAAAATTTCTTACTTATAACGATGCTCTATAGCATTGAAATTATAAAATGATTAGATGGATAATGGATTATTGACTTAAAGAAGTCTCTCTCACAAAGTCACAAATCTCAACTCCGTAATTCCAACATTACCTTTCACAAATCGTAAATTTATTCTTTTACCGCCATGTTGAAAATGGCCAACAGTAAAGGAGGAGACCCCACCGTATTGGTAAAATCCCGTAAGTGGATAATACAGTGGGTAGGGTACTACCCAAATTCTCTAGCTTTTTTGTTTTTGACTGGGGAGCTGCCTTATCGTCACTATATTTTCTCATCTCCTCCTTCTCTCTAATATGATCGACTCAAAAAAAAAAAAACAGAGTGACTGAAAGAATCGAGCTTGGAAATCAGCCACCTCAATGCCGCCGCACTCTCAGCTCCTTCCTCCTTCTCTCTCCTCTCCCCATCTCCCTCCCGCAAACCAAACCTCGCCTCTCTCCACTCCCCAAACCACTCCTTCCACTCCTCCACGCGCTCCCTCCACTACTCCTCCGCCGTTCTGACTCCGCGCTGCGCCGTTATCGAGAAGGAGACACCGGAGACCGAGAAGCCGGACACTTTCCTCCGCGAGTCGTCGTCGCCGAGATCCGTCCGCGCGCGGTTTGGGAAGATGATAAGGGAGGCCCAGGACACCGTGTGCGACGCGATCGCGGCCTCGGACGGCGGAGGAAGGTTTAAAGAGGACGTGTGGTCGAGACCGGGAAGCGGCGGCGGGATCAGTATGGTGTTGCAGGACGGTGCCGTTTTCGAGAAGGTTGGGGTTTTTTAAGATACGTACGTATCCATTTTAAGATACGTACGTATCTGATACGTATACAAAAATCGATACCGTATCCAAACGTATCTGACGCGTATCGTACCGGTATCGGTATCCGATACGCGATACTCCTTCTCTTTGCCGTTTCTATGCTTCTTTGTTTAGCGCACACATCCTAGCTAGAAGATCAATAGCATTAAGCAACCAAACATTAACCTCACTATCCATACTTTAAACCCTAAATCCTAATTAGACTCATCGCTTCTTCTTTTCTACTTTACACCTGCCTCTAATTCCCCCCACCTAAACCTAATCGCAATCGGACCTCAAACACTTGACCTAGAATCATCACAGCAGAAAAACATCACATTAGAAGACACCGCTGAAGCCCTAGGTAACGCACCTTGTATAAATCAGACCGTATAGACTATTTTCCGTAGAGCTATAGACATACGATTCAATTCCAAACTGAGATTATTGAGAGACATGTGAAGGGATAGAGTAAAGAGAAAACGGACCTCATCGGTGGATCCGGAACTCCGGCGATGGTGTGGTCTGGTCTGAGGAGAGAGACGGTCTCTCAAAGGGGAGGTCTTTCTGAAATAAATTTGGACCCGTGCTTGAAAAATAGAATGGATTTTTTTGAGATTGAAAACTTATGGTGAATTTTTTAAGAAAGGGTTTTTTTCATTTCTCCAATTTTTTAACAGTTATTTTTAGAAAAATAAACATACAAATAAATCAATGAACCATGTTCAATTGTTCATGCATCCAACAAAATCATGAGTTGGGCATGAGTAAATGCTTGAAGAAGCTCTACATGGCTAGCTTACCTAGCTACTTGAAAACAGACCGATCAGGCCGCACTGACTTGGGCCACCTATTTGGGTTTGTATATCTTACATGCTTGTTGGATTACCCGGCCCATGATTCCCTCTATAGAATTCCGTACATCTTATAATGAAGAACACTTCTACTGAAATTAGAATTCCGATCCGAAGTTCATATATTTATGAACATATAAGCAATTTAGACTATAGATTATTCCAATAGTCGACTCTTCTCTAGTTTCAGAAAGAGGTATGCATCCACAACTAAATTCATAAAAGTTATTAGCATGTGTGTTCTATTTCTCTCATTCTAATTGCATGTCAACCGGCCATAAACAAACTAACAATTTCATAAATTATTGGTATTTACTTGACTAATTTTGTTCTTGATCAATCATATCACGTTGTTCTTTTGCCAAGGATGGTTGCTTGTACTCCAAGAAACTTCAGGCTCAATGTTCTTTTGCCCTTTCTCTCGAGCCAAAATAAACCTCCCTAAATTCCCTTCCTCACGACTCTCCGACCACATTGCCGCATTCTGATCTCCTCCCACTTCCCAAGATTGCATCCTCGGCGTCATTGGTCTCATCGACAACTCTCATTGGGAGCTGAGTCTACTTCGCCGCTGATCCAACGAATGAACTAGACACAAATACTCTAATGGAGTACATGGGTGGCATGTGATTCGTGCAAACAAGGGCGCTGTTTATTACAAAGAAGATAGAGTTCTACCTTTTCTACCCTGTAGATAAGTTACTAACTTTTTCGACCCAGAGTCTTTCCTGGAAAGTTTATGGCATACTCAATAGCTCCTCGAGTGCAAGCTGCACTACTGTTTCATCTTCGCCAGGATCATTTTCAGAGGGAGAACTTGAAGAACAAGCTAGCTAGGGTTGGCAGAGGATGTTTCTGTTTGACTCCAAAATATCTCTGGCGAGAGATCCTTTTACAAACTGTCTCTTTTACTGACTTCGGATAATTTGACCACAGATATCGGTTTATCTTGTATGTGCTTCGTATGCAGGTGTGCCACCGCCTCTCAACGGAATATGAATGGAAAGTTGCCTGACTTTTTGATTAAGCAATTAAGACAAGAAGAGCACCAACCTTGTCTGAATGGGTCATTCTCGCCTAGTAACCTAGGACTTTGAGGTTTTTGCTTCTCTAGCAGAGCCCAGAAATCGATACCACACACTACCCTTTGCGAGTGCAAAGCAAAGCAACTTCTTTGACGATGTGTCGAGAACACTGCTTCCTTGGATATCCGAACCCTCACTCGATATGTGACAAGCCCTTCAATCTTCCAGTCGCGTTACTTTCTTTGATCGCAATACTCTCACTTGATTGGTGACAAACACTTTGATCGTCTGGTTACAGGGATAGAATCTCTTGATGAGATGTCTAGGTGTTTGCGTATAGCAAAGCTTTTGTATTTGATCGGGGACCCTTTCTCAAATGCTCTTACTCTCCTTATATAATGCTCAGTAGTCGTCTTTTAATTCTTTTGAACGTCTTCTGCTCTTTGAATCTTAATATAACTCTAACACCTTCCAGCACACGGGTCTTATCTTTATATAATTCCAATGTTATCACAACTCCTTCCATGAAAGAAACCTAATTGAAGCAGGAAATGTATGATAAACATCAGGCCGCATGGATCAGCTATCTTAACTTACAGTCCTAAATTGATCTGAAAACGGAATCTGTTATTCCACCTGGCCGCTTGCCAAGCTTCATTTCTAACTAGGCTGCTCGCCTAGATTTCGGCTCACTTTGGGCCGCTCGTCAAGACTTTAACCTTTCAACCCCAATATAAAATATTTATTTTAGACCAAAACAGTTTCAATATCTACTTGTGGGACATATATTGAGAGTGATGGTATACTTGTTTACGGTGAGAGAATCACTGCTAATGGCCTAATGCCGCTTCTGAAGATCTTGAATCCAAGAGGTGCCAATATAAAGGGGTTTGGATCCTCCCAAGATTCTACCAAATCTCTTCCATTGATCAAACTTGGAAATCCGAGCTGGATCGGACCTGATCAACTAATTACGTACCCATTTGAAGACTAAATGATTTTTTTTACGTACTATATATATGGGAAATTCTAGGGTGGAGTGACTATATATATATATAGATAGTTTTAGTCTTTCATTCCCTACCCTATTCGAGACAGAACGGCCATACTCCTAAGAACTTTTTATGAGCTTTAATTGTTTTTTAAGTTTGCCTTTCAGATTCCAGTGTATTTACATGAACTATGTTTTTACAAAATCAGTCCATACTCTACTGATTAGTGAGAATGTAAGTGAAAACTAGAACACGAAGTTGGATACATGCAATTTGATGAAGCATCATCGATCTGTACATGCCTAAAGTAATTTTACATGAATAATATTACAATTTAACAATTCAAAATAATGAAAAAGGTCTAGCATCGATCAACTCTGGTGATCTTCACTAGGAGAAGTAGATGCACTCTTGTGGGTGGCAAAAGGCAATGAATTAGGTGGTTGCAGAAACATCAAACTGCCAGACTGCGAAATGTTCGCCGATGAAGAAGTCGGTTTACTCAAATAGCTTGTTGCACATCCATTGATATTGTTCCCTTTAACTGCTGTTTGTAGAAAAGAAGAAGCAGCATTAGCACCACTAGTACTACTTCCTGGATATTGCTCGCCCCATTTCATTTTCTGAGCCATGATGTTATTAATGTGATCTGTAGCTGCATTTTGATTGTTATTGCTACTTCCATTCGCACCATTACTACCAATGATGGATGTCAGTGCGGCTACTAGGGCAGATTGGAAATTCGGATCCGCCGTGATTGCCTTTGTTGCAGCTGCAATAGGATCCGGTAGTTGAAACTGTTGAGGATTAAGGTTATTCTTCTGCACGTAGTTTTGGTATAAACTGTTCTGCATGGGTTGCTGCTGCCTTCCAAGAATAGGGTTCTTGTTGTTGTAGGGTGACTGGGGGCCATTTCCATATGAAAGGAAAGCATTGTTACTCCATGACATTGTGTTGTTGTTGGGTTGATCTGAAGAAGGACCAAAGTTGAGGCTATTAGGAGGGTATAGTACTTGGTGAGAAGAGTTTAGAGTTGATGAGGCAAATTTATTCAAGTGGGATAGCGAGGAAGAAGAGGATGGGTTTGAAGTGAGGTCCAAGGTGATTGTTGGGAGTGAAGATGACATGGAAGAGTTGGGTATGTAGAACCTTGATCTCGATTTATCGGACACATAGTAATTGTATCCGTGAAGGTCACCAATGGCAGTGGTGGCCCCGACCGAGGGGTTCAGACCAGGCCTGGACGAGCTCGATGTTGAGCCGGAGAGCAGCATGGAAGCAGCGGCGGAGGTGGTGGAAGCCATGGCGGTGGCTGACATTGGAAGTGGGTGATTGTGTGCTCCTTCGTACGTGGTGATCAAGATGGACATGTCATCTGCACATCTTTGCACCTGAAGTTTATTCCAAATCATGAAACATGTTTAATATTCATATCCATCACTAGTAAGAATATGAAGGCTAGCTAGGGTTGGAAAAAAAATTAGTTAACTATATATACCTGCTTTCTTACAGGACATGACGGTGCAATGGTGCAACGATAATATGCTCTAGGGCAAGGGTTCCCTTTTGCAATCTTTTGTCCATATTTCCTCCACTGGCATCCATCATTCATCTGTGTCCAAATTCAATCACAATTTTGGTAAATAAACTCTCCTAATTGATTGTAATATATGATGTATTACTCAATGTACATATAACACTAACCGTTGGAGTGTCACATCGAACTCTAACCGAAACCCTAGCTTTCTTTGCTGGGTTCTGCTGGGCAACTTCATCTTCTACTATACTTCTCATCGTCTTGAGAGTACCGACTTTCTTGGGCGGCCACGTCTCGCCTGCTTGCTCCTTGGGCACTTCTTCTACGCTGCTTGCAGGGCTTGGATTTGACAAAGGCAACTGATCAGTTGTAGTACTACTCGATTTATTAGGTGCTTGATCATACTTGCAATCTAGTCCCAGAGACAAGCTCTTTTCATCATCTGTCTTGTTCTTTTCTTCAAACTTTTCGCGTTTGCCGGAAAAAGATCCGAGACTGAGGGAGACCAGCTGCTCGGATTCATCCTCGTCTTGATGAGTCGACTTGGTCGTCGCAACATTATCCTTACTGGTGGATTTGTTTGCTTTCTGTTGCATGTCATGGTATTGCATTTGGAGTGTTTGGTAGTCCTCCATCATTCTATGCAAGTACTTCTTCAGCCTTTCATTTTCTTGTCTAACCTCACCCATCTCCGCTCTGGCTGATTCAAGCCGCCAATCCTATAAGTTAACTATTAGTACCGATATTGGATTTTCTTCATATAGCTTATTAAACGTACTTCACAAGTTCATCGAATTATATCGAAAGGGTTTAAGTACCTGTTCCTTTCGGCTTGATGAAGTAGAAGCCATTGAATGATCAGCTGGTTCAACAGAGGAGGACCTTTTTATGTTATTCGTGGTTGATATCTGTTCAAATTCATCATCACCAATTTTGAAAATTAATCAAAACTCGTTAGCCTAAAAAGTACGTTGTGTATTTTTCTTCTTCGATTATTTTGTTTACAAATATATGTTCTTCAGACTATAATCATATAAGACCAAATCTTACAAAATTGTTCATCATTTAGACTCCAGCTACTAGAATATTGCCAAAACATCGTTCTCATTTTGTCTTCATATATCATAGCCATGTATATATTATCCAAGAACTAAGACGATATATAAAACAAAGAAATCGATTGGCGGATGCAATTGATCTGAAAAGTCCAAGAACTACGTATGAGCTAATATTAATTAAGGTGCATGCAATATATTTGCCTTAATTGAAGAAGGGTTTCTAGCTATCAGTTTGAATTACCTGCAGCTTGCTTTGTTTTGCTGAAGAAGATTTCATTTCAACCTCCACGCTTGCGTTTTCATTTCCAATCTATAATTAACAAGATTTGAAAACTTATTAAGTTTCATGCATGCTCTTAATTAGATATTCGATCTCTCTTCCTTTCATTCCAAAAATGAAACTTGAATGAAACAGATCGATGCAAATTATAATTAACTACAGCTAGTGGTCGATCAATATATACTTACATTAAGAGCAACTTCTTCTTTGGCATAACCTTGCTGATGATCATCACCATGAGCAGTAGTGGTACTAGATTCGAGTAGTACTACTCTCTTTTCCTCCTGTTCGGGATCTCCATGATGATAAGATTTTCCCAGAGCAGCCTCCATTGCAGCTTTGTCTTCTTTAGCTATCTTCCTCGTTCAGTACGTTTCTTCGTTTTCTCTCAATCGTGAGGTCCTCCTTCATTCTTATATAGAACAGCATGCAGTATTTGACCACAAAACCCTTTTGTAAATTATTCAAACCCTTCAAAATGTCAACTTCCCCCATACCCATTTGCAGCTAGCGGTGACAGAATCATACACAAACTGCAAGCTTTTTTCAATTATTATTAATCTTGTTAAATTAAAAGAAGGAAATTAAAACTAGGAAAAGGAAGAAGAATTCAACGTCAACGTTTGAGATTGATAACATGAAAAACTATACATAAGAAATATCTAGCTTGCAGAGGAGGGTTGAAGCCACAAAGATCGGTCCCCACGCAATTCAAACACCATCGTTGAAGTTTCGTATATACGTTGCTAAAAGTCACATGGGACATTTTCATAATTCTGGGTTCGTTAATTTGTGGTCAAACAAATGAAACAATCTTAACTGGCATAGCCACACAAGTAGACTCTGAGCGAGACTGGAATTAATGATAGAGCATGGCTTATATCGTCCTCGTGGTGCCTCCGGTCGCCGGAGCTTACTGTTTGTGTCTATTTCAGGGCGGAGGGCTAAGGGTTCTATACGTAGTTTGTGAAAAGTTAGGATTCAGGTCAACAATAGACGTCAATTATAGAAAGATGAAGATATTGGTGTCGGTTTCTATAAAGACTTTTGTTGTTGTCTAGCCTTTTTGAAGTTGATTTGTCAGTTGTCTGGCCATGCAATTGACGTAGCTAGCTTGTAATATCTAGAGTACGTACGTAGAATTCAAATGATCGGTTAATGCATTCATGTCGGAATTGCACCTCTTAATTAGTGATCATACATTTACAGATTTTACAATATGTTGCAATTGTGATCTGTAAATATATGATCACTAATTAAGAAGTGCAATTCCAACTTGCAAATATGATCTGTATATATATGATCACTAATTACACGTAGAACACTTGATACTTATTCTTCAACCTTCCATGCCAATAAAATTGACTCGTAAATTTTAGTCATTGTTCCAATTAAGAATTTATGAAAGATAAACAAGATGCTGATCGCCACCATCCATAAGAAATACTGTAATTATTGAGCTTATGGCTAATGACACCTAATTGTCCTACTAGCCCTTTATTTTGTGTTGTATTCTAACTATTTTTCATTGCATGTATATATTGAAGTAGCTAGTTGAGTACATAAATTCTACCATGATGGAGGATGAAAGGACGTGAGTTTCATATGCTGATAAACAATAATATTGATGAAAGATAGACTTTCTTTCTTATATATAAATGGAGTACGTCGATGTATACATTTTGAAAGGATACGATTAATAATGTTGGTGGACATTGTATACGAATTACATATACCTAAATATCGAAATCCTGGTGAGAGACTTGAGAAGAACTATACCATATATATATATATATATATATTCAATTCCATTCTAATAAATACCAAGACAATTCGATCAACTAGTATCTCAGACCTATCTTATTTTGACATATCGAGAGAAATTAAGCTCTTTTGACAGGAAATGAGAGAAGAAGGAATATGTGTATATGACTATATATATATATACACTACCACGTTTGAAGACATTACCGGCGAGATTTCCAAAAACAAGGCCGGCGACCGGGAAAGTCGCCGGTAATGTTCATCATTACCGGTGACTTACTCCGTCGCCGGTAATGTCGCCGGAATTTCGCCGGTAATGTTTCAAAACATTACCGGCGACTTCCTCCGTCGCCAGCAATGTTTTTGAAATTCCGGCCGGAAAATCGCCGGAAATGCTTGGCTCGACATTGCCGGCGACGGAGGAAGTCACCGGTAATGTTTTGAAACATTACCGGCGAAATTCCGGCGTAAAGTCACCGATAATGTCTCCATTTCCGGCGATTTAATGAATCGCCGGCAATGCCTCTTATATTAGATGCAGATCGCAGCAGCTCATTCATTTTGATAAAAAAAAATCCGGTGAAATCGAAAGAAGGAAAACGCTCTGAAATCGATCCTTCGGTATTGTCAAAATTAAGGCGCGCGTCGAAAACTCGATCACTCGGGAAGCTATATATATAGGTACGTGTATATATACGTATATGTGTATGTGTATATATATATATATGTGTGTGTTGATCAAATCCAATTCGTGAGATATGAAATGTTGTTGATGTCACTGAAACGAGAAAACTGCTTGTAGTTAATCTTATCTTGTGTCTGAATTAACGACTGGTATTATCGTAGTGCTATCGGAGTCAGGCTTAAGAGAGCCTCCTACCTAGTCAAATACATTTTGAACTGAAAAAAGAAGAATACCATCATCGAGTACTGAATCGAATTCAGAGATTAGATCGATATATATATATATATATATGCATGCATGTGTTGATTTAATTAGAGTTGAATTGAGATATCGCGTCGATTATTAGTAGTGAATGTGTGTATATATAATACATAAAATTGTTAGAATTTTCAGGATGGACAGTTGGATGAGCCTCGAAAGATGGGATGTCAGATATCACCAGGGAATTAGGAGTTTTGTGAATTTTGTGAAGGCTAATTGTGGAGACACTACACTTCATTATTGCCCGTGTAAAGAATGTAAGTGTCGCAGCGATCGATTTCGTTTTCCCATTGATAAAGTCCAGAAGCACCTGAGTAAATACGGGTTTTGGGATAAGTACACTTGTTGGATTTATCACGGTGAAACATCGTTAGCGGGTCCGCATGATCATGGACAATTTGGTGAAAGGGCCAGTCCACGCTATGATCATGGAGATTTTGCTGAGAGGGGCAGTCCATCCTATGATCCAACATCGATGTTAATCAATGATATGTTTCCTCATGAGAGCGGTGTATTTGCTGATGAAGCACCAAATGTCCCTCCCGTCGTTGAGGGTTTCCCCCATATTGAGCCAGTCGAGCCATTATCTGGAGCTCATGTCAACACAAGCGGTATGGACAAGTACAACAACCTGATTGCATTGCAACAGACTCCGTTGTACGACGGTTGTAGTAAGACTGTTCTTGAAAGTGTAATGGGAGTGATGTAGCTCAAAATGGAGAACAAAATGTCTGTCAAAGCTGTTGATTCTTGGTTGAAGTGGACTGCTTCGCTACTGCCACCCGGTCATTGTCTTCCTACCACTCATCATAAGGTGCGACATATCCTGAAAGATCTTGGGCTTTCCTACATCAAAATCCATGCATGCATATATGATTGTATTCTCTTCTGGGGAAAAGATCTTGAAGACCTTGAAGCCTGCCCGGTATGTTTTACAGAAAGGTATAAGTTGACTCCTGCAGGCAACAAGAAAGCTGTGAAGATACTTCGATATTTCCCGCTTATGGATAGGCTGGAGCGGTTGTTCATGTGTGCTTTCACGGCCAAAGCAATGAGATGGTGGGCTGAGAGGAATTTGCCTGACGATGACACCCTTATACACCCTTCCGACGGAGAGGCTTGGAAGCACATGGTCAGGGAGTTTGATCATTTTCCAGCAGAGGTCCGAAATGTTTGGCTAGGGCTCTCATCTGACAGATTCAACCCTTTTGGCAACATGAGTCTTCAATACAGTATATGGCCAGTTATTTTGGTACCGTACAACCTTCCACCATGGATGTGCATGAAGAAGGAATACAATATGCTCACTCTGTTAATTCCAGGCCCAGGTTATCCAGGCAAGTGTCTCGATGTGTATTTGAGGCCTTTGATTAAGGAGCTTAAGTACCTGAGTGAGTGTGGCCACCCCACTTACGATAGGTTCAAAAATGAGATGTTCCAGATACATGTCATGCTTGTTGGCACCATCAGTGATTTTCCTGCCCGTGGTATGTTGTCTGGCAATGTTACCAGGGGTTACAGGGCTTGTTCAGAGTGCATGACGGTTGATTGTTGCAGTCCTCATTGCAGTAAAATTGTTCAGATGCGTCACCGTTGTTGGCTTCCATATGATCACCCATTTAGGCAGGATCCAGACGCGTTTGATGGGACTGTGGAAACAGGTGTGGCACCCAGGCGATGGACAGGGGAAGAAATTTTGGAAGTGTTGAATGAATATGATTTTGGCCAGCTGAGCAATCATCCTGACATAGTCGCGTCAATTCCAGACAAGCCCGAAAGGTATAAGTTTTGGACACACAAGAGCATATTCTGGAAACTCCCCTACTGGCCCAGGTTGCCTATCAGACACTACCTAGATGTCATGCACATAGAGAAGAATGTGTGTGAAAGTGTGGTGGGCACAGTTCTTAACTTGGAGGGGAAAACAAAAGACATCCCTAAGGCACGCATTGATCTGAAAGCTATGGGACTGCGGAAACATTTGTGGTTAAGAGATGGTAAGAGAAAAATGCCGCAAGCTCCTTACACCGTAAAGCCGAAGCATAAGCATGAAATTTTTCGATGGCTGAGTAATGTCAGGTATATATTCTTATGGCTATGCAGGAATTTGGCCTTAAATTTTTACCGGATTATGGTTATATGCGAGAAATATAATTGTTGCCTATGGCTATATATATATATATATATATATATATATATATATATGCAGGTATCCTTATGGCTATGCAGGAAATATAAGCAGGTGTGTTAACTTCCGGGACAATAAGATGTACGGATTAAAGAGTCATGACTGTCATGTACTGCTTCAACGCATTTTCCCTATTTTCATTCGAGGGTACCTGCCCAAAGAGCTGGTGGAGCCGTTGGTGGCCTTGTCAAGATTCTTTCAGAAGTTATGCACCAGGGAAGTTAAAAAATCAGACCTCAGGGAGATGCAAGATGACATCATTTTTATCATGTGCAAGCTTGAGAGGATATTTCCCCCAAATTTTTTCGACATCATGCCTCACCTGATGATCCATCTTCCCGAACAATTGTTGCTTACCGGTCCCATACACTACACTTGGATGTATCCCATGGAAAGGTACAAATGATTCATACATTTGGTTTGCCTCTGTTTTTATATGTAAATTCTTATTTTTAAGTATCATAACATGCACTTGTTAACTTGTAGACAATTGGGAGCCTACAAGGACTATGTGAAGAATAAATATGCACCTGAAGGGTGTATCGCTGAAGCATATGTTGCGCAAGAGTGTGTAACGTACACTAAAGTGTATTTGGGAGCGCTTGAGGACCCCCAACAACAGATGCCGATAGATGAACCCCAGTTCAACCTTTTTATCATCTCCAATGACGTGGTAGTACAGGGAAGCTTGCCAAGGTCGTACAAGTTGGATGGAAATGAGGTGGCCATTGCCCACTGGTCGGTACTGATTAACTGTCAAGAAGTACAATATTGGAAAAACTATCATCTTCACTGCCCTGCTATTGCCGGAAATGTTGATTACCACAACTGGACGTTTGCAAACTACTTTGGTCAATGGGTAAGGGTATATGTGTATATGTCTATTGTTTATATATATCCTTATCTAGCATGTGTGTACGTACGTGGTTTTGTGGTTTCTAAGTTTGGTACGTCGTTTTCAGATGAACCATGTAGCAAATGATGGTTGCCCAGAGTGGTCAAACGAATTGAGGGTCCTGGCGATGAAACCGATAGCTTCAAAAGTTTACTCGATGTGTCAGGTCAATGGCGTGAAATTTATATGTGAAAATCGAGACGACCGACTGAAAACACAGAATTGTGGGGTGATGGTCCATGGTGGGCAGGATGGCGTTGACTATTACGGTGTCCTTCATTCAGTTGTTGAACTAATTTATGGGAACCACATGAAAGTGCATTTGTTCAAGTGTAGATGGTTTGATACTAGCCTGGAGAACACAATGACCGATCAGTACGGAACATTTTCGGTGAATACTGCTACTAGCTGGTATGAAGATGACCCTTTCGTTCTTGCCTCATCAGTAAAATAAGTGTTTTACCTTGACGATCTTCAAAACAAAGTCCCGTGGAAGGTGGTTAACCATGTTGCTCATAGAAACATATACAGTGCTGCCACACTTGGTGAGACCGCAGATGATGAGGAAGTTACTGCATACCAAGAGCCGAACGCTTTTGACATTCCGGAATCATCTACGATTCGCCTTAATAATGTGAGATCTGGGAGTGTGGTTCGAATTACTGGAGCAGAACTTCTCGATGTTAATCCATATGAAGTTGACGCTGATTCAGATGACGAGGAGCGGCACATATTGCCAGAGGGTACCTATGAAACTGAGTCAGACTCAAGTGATGAAGATGATTACGATTATCATCCTTAGTACGTTAATGATGTACGTATTTTAATTATAGTCGGAAATTCTAGTCGGAAATTGAAGTCGGAAATTCTAGTCGGAAATTTTAGTCGGAAATTCTAGTCGAAAATTGTAGTCGTAAATTGTAGTCGAAAATTGTAGTCGGAAATATTTGTAGTTATATATGGTCGGAAATTGG
This sequence comes from Geum urbanum, assembly GCA_946800695.1. Classification (NCBI taxonomy): domain Eukaryota; kingdom Viridiplantae; phylum Streptophyta; class Magnoliopsida; order Rosales; family Rosaceae; genus Geum; species Geum urbanum. The sequence goes on from OX327013.1 coordinate 46,475,951, forward strand.
TCGGAAATTATTTAGTCGGAAATTGGTCGAAAATTATTTAGTCGGAAATTGGTCGGAAATAGGTCGATCGGATAATCTTCGGGAAATAATGACATTACCAACGAGTTCACTCGTTGGTAATGACATTACCCATGACTTACCTCATTGGTAATGTCATTACCAACGAGTTACCACGTAACTCGCCGGCAATGGTGGCGGTATTTCCAGGGCAGCTCGAGCTGCTCCCCATTTCTTCACATCTCTCTTCCCTCTCAAACCCTAAAACCCCTCTCTCTTCATCTCAATCAATTTCCTCGCCTCCCTCTCCTCAATCCTCTCTTCCTCTCCTCCCCTCTCCCCTCCCCTCACCTCCTCTCCCTTCTACCCTCTCCACAAAAAAAAACCCCAAATATCAATTTCCTCTCCTCCCCTCCTCCTCTCCTCATCCCCTCCTCCTCTTCCTCCTCCCCTCACCTCCGTCGCCGGAAAGTCTAGTCGAGCTCCACCATGGCAGGTGCAAGCTCACTCTCTCCTCCTCTCTCTCTCTCCCTCTTTCTCTCTCTCTCAATCCACATTTTATTTTTATGCATTTTAATTAACCAACAATTAATTAATTTTTGATAATTGTGGGATGTATGTATGCATGTGGAAAATATTTGGAAAATGTAATTAAGGTATGTTTGAAAAATGTAGAAAATTAATGTGGATAATTGTGGGCTGAAGGAGAAATATATGTGAAAAATTAATTAATTAATATGCAATGTATATATATACGTATGTTTGAAAAATGTGGAAAATTAATTAGCTAGGGTGATTTGGATTAATATGTGATGTATATATATATATATGTGAAAATTAGGTGAAATTAAGATGCATGATGTATACAAAGTGTATATGTGATGTGTATATATATGTGGAAAATTTAAAGCCGGAAATGATGTATATATATATGTTAAATTAGGTGATATAGTTGTTAATTTAACTTATAATAGGTGAAAAATCATAATCGGAATTTGACGTGTTTGGATTAAGGTGATATAGTTGTTAATTTAACATATAAATTAAGGTGAAAAATCAGAATCGGAACAGTTTGGAACCAGAACGGTTTTAAACCGGAACCGTTTGGAACCGGAACTGTTTGTAATCGGAACCGTTTGAAACATAACGGTTCCAGTTCCAAACGGTTCCAGGTTCAAACGGTTCCGGTTCCAAACCGTTCCGGTTCCGATTTGTTATAGAACCGAAACCGTTTGGAACCGGAACCGTTTGAAACCGGAACTGTTTGTAACCGGAACCGTTTGAACCTGGACGGTTCCAGTTCCAAACGGTTCCAGGTTCAAACGGTTCATGTTCCAAACGGTTCCGGTTCCGATTTGTTATAGAACCGGAACCGTTTGGAACCGGATTTGTTTGTAACCGGAACCGTTTAAAACATAACGGTTCCAATTCCAAACGGTTACAGGTTCAAACGGTTCCGGTTACAAACAGTTTCGGTTCCAAAAGGTTCCGGTTCCAAACCGTTCCGGTTCCGATTTTTTATAGAACCGGAACCGTTTGGAACCGGAACTGTTTGTAACCGGAACCGTTTGAAACATAACGGTTCCAGTTCTAAACGGTTCCAGGTTCAAACGATTCCGGTTCCAAACGGTTCCGGTTCCGATTTGTTATAGAACCGGAACCGTTTGGAACCGGAACTGTTTGTAACCGAAACCGTTTGAAACATAACGGTTCCAGTTCCAAACGGTTCCGGTTCCAAACTGTTCCGGTTCCGATTTGTTATAGAACCGAATCCATGACTATTACGGTGTCCAGGAGGTTTTGCGGCAAATTTGCTTGGAGGAATCAAATGGAGAGGTTCCCGAAATAGTGGAGGGAGCAGTAGTCAAGCTTCCTCCTCAGCCGCAGTCAGCAACACGCGTAGTGGGCCAATGATGAATGCTCGCACACAAGCCTTGCTAGCTGCGCGAGCAGAGGAGGAAGCTGTACGATCCGGAGCCGTGCAACCGAAAGTCGAGCCTCGAGCCTCAGTCAGCAGACGCTCAGCCAGCAGACGTCCCTCCGTCAGCAGACCCTCAGACGAGCGACAGTCAACGGGGGCATCAGAAACTCCCTCCATCCGAATGCCCCCAATTCGCCCAGTGCCTACTCCCGTTTCACGGGAATCATCTGAGGCAGATGGTGCTGGCGCCTCATCGTCCAGGCCTCGTCTATCTCCGCCGTCCGGTCTCTTTCTACCCGACGAGATTCCGGTGATCCCTGAATTCGATGATAGGGGGATGCCTATTTATGTTGAAGGACGGCCAGAGTTCCTGAGCGTGGAGGAAGCGTACAACTTCATCCCGTTCGACCCCGTGTATCTTTGGAGTGTGAGGTGCACCAACCAACAAACGGACGATGCATGTAAATTTTATTTAACATTAGATTGATTACTTAATTATTACTTAAGAATTACGATAGGTTCAGTTAATGATATCAATTTGTTGACATTGTATTATTAGGCAATTTCGTTAATGGTACTGGAAAACGGAAAGGGGCTAGAGGCACCTGCACCGGGCGGCGACTTGAGCAGGACACCGGGGGAAGGAAAACGCCCATTAGGGCCAATAAGGATGGCGAGGTGATCGAGGCATTTGACACCACGCGAAAATATGTTAGCATGGTCGGGGCGATCATGCGGGACAAGGTCCCAATGCTTTGGCCAGATTGGGAATTTGTGCCTATCTACGTGAAGATGCAAGTGCATAATGCACTGAATGTGAGTTAAATCGTGTTTTCATTACGTAAATTTTACATTTATTAATTAAGTCTGAATAAATATATAATTTTACCGTTTATATATTCATATTGCAGGTGTGGTTTGACGTGGATGAAGTTCTTATTCACACGTGGGTAGAGCGTCAATTACATATGAGGTGATGTGCTTCGAGTTATTTGAGTATATATCGAGTTAGATTTTTGTTTATCAAGTGTTTTAATATCTCTAACTTTTTTTTCCTGGTGTTAATATAGGTATAAAGAGTGGAAGAACGAGCTTTCTTCACATTACACTCTATACAGGGAGCTAGGCCGAGGTTCTACCCCTAGCGAATTTCGGTTTAGGGAGTACGAGTGGCTGTGGCTGATAGCCCACTTTGAGCACCCCAAAGCGAAGGTATGCATCCTGAACATATCTTACAAGCCTAATGTATCGTATCACATTCAAATAGTTAGTTACTAATTTTTTTTACAAATGTTTATCAAATAAGGCGATTTCGAAGACGAACCGGGCGAATAGATTGAAAAACACCAGGGCCCATCATGCAGGTTCACTGAACTATTTGGGTTGGTCGAGTAAGGCGCAGCAACAACAAGAAGTGAACCTGTTGGTGTATATTCATCAGAAGTTCTATCCGCAGTGCCCTGAAGAAGCGGTAAGTCTTTCGCCTCTCCATGTGTTAATAAAACTATTTTTCAATATTAATTTATTTTGTTAGATAATACGTTATTCATTTTCGCTTTTCAATTAGGCGAGAGTGGAGGAGGCGACCACAGAAGTGACCATGAATATAGCTCGGGGTAACCATCCTGACTGCTCCGAGGAAGAAGTCACCCAGTATGCCTCTCAGATCGATCCGCTTGATCGGCCTATAGCGGCTCAGATCATGGAAAAAGCGTGCGGGACTGGAAAGAATACCTACTACTGTAGGGGAATGGGCTCGGCGGGCGAAGGAGTATTGAAGAACACTTCAGAATACTCTACCGGGTCAAGAAGTTCAGCTTCTAGTCGTAACCTCGCAGCGGAGCTTCAGATGACGCAGAGGGAGTTGGATGAGCAAATGAGGCATATGGAGGAGATGAGGCAGATGGTCGAGCAGCAGGCAGCCAGAGATGCCGAGTACCGGGGGATGATCGAGCAACACCGCCTCATGGTCTAGCAGCAGACACAAATGTTCACCTGGATGCAGACGATGTACGCGGCTCAGACTACCGGACAACCGCTCCCCACACCTCCCCCGGTCCCTGTGTTCCCCAGTTTCCCCAGTTATCCACCACTACCACCGCACCAGTCACCGCCACAGCAAGACTAGGGTAGCCACTGGAGTTCAAATGAGTACATGGATTTCTTCGACCCTGACCCGCAAGTTCCTCGACCCTGACGTGTAGTTGTAGTTAATTTTCGTATCGTTGCTATTTGTACTGTACGTTGGACATTTATGTGTACTGTTGAACTTGTATGATTGTATGGTTTATGTCTTTCAATGCAGGTTCTGGAATTGGGCCCAATCCAGAACCGCGTTTTTTTTTCAAAATTTTTCCAAGCATTGCCGGCGACATGGACCTAAGTCGCCGGCAATGTCTTCAAATTCTGGCCACGGCGGCGCTGACATGGTGATGTTTAGGACATTACCGGCGACGTGAAACGCCGTCGCCGGCAATGACAATTCCGGCGGAAAAAAAAATAAGGCCGGCGACGGAAAGTCGCCGGCAATGTGTCTTAATCCGGTAGTGTATATATGTATTTATATAGTGTACTAGTCTATTAACAAATCATTTGAACTCTGTAGGTCATGCATGAAAGGAGAGAGCCATATATTGAAGCTTGCTCGATCTGTCCACGATAATGTTAAAAAATAGGAGCAGTCCACTTGTTAGCGTAAGACTCGGACATTATGAGCAGCCCCCTTAATCTAACTAATGACCTTGGGATCGATCAAAAACGTTGACGTCTTATAAATGGTTTTGATCCATTCCAAGCTATCTGTCTCTTCATACCTGGATTTGGAGACAAGAACAACACACTTGAAATGTTTGAATATTGCTTTAGAGTCCAAATTGCTTTAATTTGCTGGTGTTTTAATCAGGGATGCAATTTTGACCTTTATGCATTGCGTGACAATTTTCCTAAACCCTAAACTTTGTTATCTTTCTAATTTGAACGTAGTTTGTGCAAACATTTTTCACTAAACAGTTTGAGGTTGTTTTTGAACCTTAATATATACCTACAGTAATTTATAGGTTATATATATATATATAGCTTAATAGCTCGTTACTACATTAATCTATACGTATTCCTCTAAATCTTCTACTGCCAAAGCGTGAATGATGTGAATGAAGAATTATTCTATTTATGTTCATGCACGCATCATGCATGATGTGAAGAACGGTGATTTTTTTGTTAATTTGGAGCTACGTACAAAATTGATCGATGATAATGAAATTAATGTACTGCAATCGCATATTGTGGAATAATTCTGCACGAACAGATCGAGAGAGCTGCTGGCTTAATTAGTATAGAATTATATAATTAAACATCCTACCAGGTCAATGCTCCAAACTTAATTAATCTTTGCTTGCATGTCGACATGGTTTATATATATACTACTTCTTTATACTCACCGTACTATTTACATGTAACGTGTATGTACTGCATTAAGAAACTTGCTTAGTTAAATTTGTAGTCTGCAATATATACGAATGTATATACACTCTGGAACAATATATTAACATGGATATTAACTATTGGTTTCAATAGAGATGGAGTCGTGTATATACGATCTATCGGCTATTGCATGCAGCCATGCACGTACTGGGATTGCGGGGGGAGTTCACACATATATACTTGATCGAAAAGTCATCCCCTCAATCTTAAGACTTCTGCGAGATTCTTGGTTTTGTATTATTTCATTATAAGTACTTTATTTACTTAGTCAACTGTTATATATATGTATATATGATCCAAAGCATAACTGGGATTTTGGTTTCGTTTGTATTCAGAGATTATAATTAAACAACTAGAGCTTTAGGATACATAAAATCATATATAACTTGAGTACATGTATCATCGAATCAAGCTAAGACAGGTCATGCGCTCATGGCGACAAACATTCATATTATGAAACTTCCAAGAATCGGCTACTGACAATTTGGTGAACACTAGCTAGACGTGATCTCAAATTTGATTCAATTCCTTCGTTCTGTAGCTCATGGTTACGTACTAAATAATTGATGATCATGATCACTAAGATTTTGTGTATATGAAGGAGCTAATTGCTAAAGTCAAAGTACTTACGTACTTACGTACTTACATGGACAGATGTATGTGTACATATATATATATATATATGTATAGACCAGTACGTGATCAGATATCATTGAAATTAGAAGTCAAAATCCTAAACTTAATATAGCTTATGTGATGTTGTTTTATGTGAAATGGGATACATATAAGTTATAAGAGCCACTGAGCCAGAGAGAAGTATATGTAAGTTCACAAATGTCAATGGTTGTCTTCATTTTTCATTGGTTAATTAAGTATATATGGACTTCATACTACGTCACACATTTCTAGTCAAATACCAACCCACCGGGAGGAATCATGATCTCTTTTCCATCGTGGATAATGAACATTTTCAACCAATCAATAATGCTCATTTTGGTTAAACATTCGATTAACGACATATGAGGAACGATATTAATGTACATAGATTCTTGTACAATTTCCGGCAAATTCCATAATCAAACCATGCCGATGTAGTCTTTATCGTGATCAAGTTACATAAATATATACCCTGGTGCGGTTGACCCAAGATGAACGGTATGACTATTATCAGTGTATCAGTGAAATGTTCCAAGGATAACTTCTGTTATTCCACCTTCAGCATCACCAACACACAGCCTCCCGACTCCAAGGCCATCTTTTCTATCTGGAAACTTGCTCACAACATCTGCCTTCATATATATCGCCACACATATATGAAACCTAGCTTAATTAGTAACGTAGAAACTCGTCACTACGACACCGCTGCCTAATCGATCGATTGGAATCACGACCGACGACTTAACACTCTACCGCACATGCATGCATGCAACTAGAGGAGAGACGACGTACGTACTCTTACCAACCAAGCTAGGTTAGCAAAACATGGACTCGAGCGCTCGTACTGTTTATATTTAGAGACTGTACGTTGTCAGATATATATTAGTATATATCCTTGTGTAAATATGATTGATATAGTATATCTTTTCCTATATGGAATATATATATATATATATATATATGCATGTAGATGATGTAATGTTAAACTTGATTATTAAACACGTACCCTTAACTAGATTGCATAGCAGTTCGCTTCTTATTAATAACATCCACGGCACCATACGCAGCACTGCAGCAGATCAAGAACATCTTCTTCAGCCTAGCTCGATCATCAAGCCCAGGGAAATCTAAATAACTACTTCGTCTCAATCGCCAAGAACGTACGTACCCATCATCAGATTTGAAGGGTCATCCATCTTTGCATGTGAAATCAAAGTACGTTCCGAACTTCTCAATTTTACGTTCTAAATTAGATCGGAAATCCAAGCTGAAGCTCTTGCAAAACCCTAAGACGTCGACTAAAACTCTTTTCAACTCTACACGTACTCTTGTTTCTTTCTGGAGTTTAGAACATAGAATTTTTAGAGGCAAGTCAATACACAATTCTTTGCTTTTAAAAAGACTTAATTTGCTCTGTTGATATAATTGAATCCTCTCTCTCTCTCTCTCTCTCTCTCTCTCTCAATCAATCAAATTTCAATCTCATTCGATTTCTAATATCTTTGTTTCTACCGAATTACGCGCGGAACGTAATCTGGCAGAAGCAAGTACGAGTACTCCTTCTTCTTCTTGTACGTCCGAACGTTGGGGCTGTTCGGATGGTCGGGCGCTTCCTCTCCTTTCGGGTCTTCGGGTGTACGGGTACGCGTTGCTCGGATACGGCTGTTAGAAGAATACAACAACAAACGGGCGGTCAGGGGTCGAGACGGGGTGGCTCGCCTTCAACGCTCCGATGCCCAAGTCAGATGATGTATTGGATATAACAGTCGTGCGAGCGTGTAAAGTGTAATGGGTGGGATCAGATGTCGTTACCTGTAATAAATACCTTACATATATAGGTGGTTGAGCTTGGTGCTTGATGATGTTCTTCGATGTGGGACTGGTGTACTTGCTGATGTCGGATCCGTGCATTCGGGCATGCGCCCCACGGGCGCGTGCGCGCTCGGATGATGTCAGTCTTGGGAGTGAAGTTGAAGCCTTCCTGGTGGTCTTTCGGGTGGTCGGATAGGTGTTGATTACCTGCTTAAGTAGATAAGTATATTTTAATCGGACAACTAATGCTATACAAACAAGTCCCCCAAGTCCCCAAGTCAAAGAGAACTTTCTTGACTGGGGAGTTGAAAAAGGGTTCGTGTGATTAAACAAAATACTTATCTGATTGAGCAGTGGTGTATGATCCTGTAACCCCCAAGTCCCCCAACTCTCCGGTCAAGGAAGGGCTCGCATGACGGAGTGGGGAACCTGTGCGTCCGAGCGTGTACCTGTTCGTGCGTTCATGTACTTGTGGGCCCGGCGTCCAAACAAGACTTGCTATTTTGGAGCCGCGCGCCCGTGGAGTGTTGCTTGGAAAAAAAATGGGGCAACATATGTAGTTTATGTAAATATGTGAATGTATGGTATGATGCGTGAATGTATGGTATGATGTGTGGATGTATGCGAATGTTTTTCGTAACACCAGCGTTGGGATGCCGTGGTGCACCGCGTACGTCAACGGGGATGCCGTCGCGTACGGTGTAGCGTCAACGGTGGGATCAAGACCGCGACGTACAAGTAACGCGCACGGAGGGGACGGACCGTGTACCCGTGCCGTTCTTCGGATTAGTAAGCCCAAAGAGGGGATGGACCGCATATCTCTGTCAGGATAGCCGGCTTGCCATAGCGCCCGGGGAGGGCGCACCCTAGCCCGCGACACTCATCGGTCTCGGATCGCGCAAGGAGGGGACGGATCGCACGCCCTTGCCGTCCGAGTCGGCGAGTCGTTCGTTAACGTTACGCACGCGGAGGGGCCGAACCCCACGCCCGTGCCGCCCATCGACCTAGCATACCGAGAGAGGAGTCGGCCCCATGCCTCTGTTATGACAGCCGGCTTGCGCTTCGATCGGTAACGGTGTGCTCAAGGAGAGGACGGACCCCACACCCGTGCCGCCCATCAGTCCCAGCGCGCGCAAAGAGGGGGCAGACCCCATGCCTCTGCCGCCTGACCCAGCTTACTTTCTAACGTGTACGTGTACGGAGAGGAAGAACCCCATGCCCGTACGGCGTAAGTTCTTCATTCGGCGTGCGTCCGAAAAGGGAACTCAGGCGTTCACCCTCTTTCGGAGCGCCCGAACGGTGGTGTACTAACCTTGTGGTGTTTTGCGGGCGTATGGGTGTGTGGGAGCTAATTGCGCCAACCCGGGGGGGGGGGGGAGGCGTGACGTGACTTGCCTTGGGTGGGGTGATTCTATTTGACGAAGTGTCTGTGAGGTGACATTCCTTTTGACTTCTCCTTGGGAACCATTGTGCAATAAATGCTAGCCTTCGTAATTAATGCCGGCGTGCCCTGGGTATTAAATGCTGGTGACGTAGTGACTGCCCGGAGCTCAGACGTCAGGCGCGTGGGCGCGTGTGGTGTTTGCATGGATGACACGTGTCGAGCTGTTGGAGACCGTGCTAGGGTTTGAAAATCAAGGCGGGAAGCTGAAGAGTTGGCGCGGTTACTTAGGAGGGCAAGTAAACCACCATGGGCCACGTGTCGCAATCCGACGGTGGACACGCAAAAATGGACGGCTGGCGTTCGTTCGCGTGTCCCGCCTGATTAGTATCAATAGGGTTCTGGTCTTTGTCTTCTTCATCACTCTCAGACTTTATCAAAAACGCTGCCAAATTCACTCTGCAACCTGTTTCTCTGATTTTTCTGTGTTCGTGTGCTCTTCTTGCCGGAATACTTGCTCGACGTGCAACCTTCAACGTACAAACTTCAATTTTGGTGAGGCTCGAATCTGTTTTCTGTTTTGTTTTGTTTTCTGTGTGTTTTGGTTTTTTCTGGGTTCTGAACTCAAGAACAGGGCGTGTTCTTGAGTGGTGGTGGTTTTGATTTGTTTCTGGGTAGTTTTTGTGGGTTTTTGGTGTTTCTGCCAGGGAATTTTTTTTTTGCTAAGTGTGGGTTTTGCGCGTGCGTGCGTCTAGGAATGGAGCCAGTAGAGATATCAAGCGGGCAATCGTGTGAGCGCATATACATAAAGGGGGTGGGGTGGATTAGTTGTGGGTCGGGCGGGTTGAGTACGTCGTCGTACGAGTCTGTGTTGAGTGTGACGCCCCTGCGATGTGTTCCTAATACCTCTCCCGTGGTGCAGTCAATGGATTCCAAGCAGGCGTGCGCAACCACAGGGTTGGAAAGCTCGTCAGGGTCGTCGGGCGGGTCATCGGGTGGTTCTGGACCATGGGGTGAGGAGAGCGTTCAGGGGGAGGAGTCTGTTCCTCAGTTCGCGGAAGGTGGACCCATTCACTGGGTGCTACCAGATGGAACGCCGGTTCAAGAGCCGGAGCGCGCGCCGTCCGTTACGGAGATGGCCAGATGGGCGCACAACTACCATATCTCGGGCTCGGTGCGTCTGCGGATACCTGGCAAGGGCGACACGTTTACCCGTCCTCCGCCCGGGCACGTATGTCTGAGTGAGTTTCATCTCAAGGCTGGGATCAAGCTGCCATTGCATCCCTTCTTTCAATACATGCTGGCGCTGCTGAGGATCTCTCTCGGCCAATGCGGGCCCACGCTCACCCGCACGCTCGTGGCGATGTTCAATATCTTCCGGGTGAGCGGTATGGATCAGCCGACGCGGGTGGAGTTTCTTCATTTCTTCCGTCTTCGATACTCTACGCGCTAGAGGGACTCGGGGACCTTCACGGTGGATCCCCGCGTGAAGTAGTGGTTGGTGGACCCGCCAAGCTCTTCAACCTCCTGGCGCACAATCAACTGTTTGGTGGGGGGTGATTGGGAGTTTGGCGCCTTCCCGACCGAGTATGCCGCCAATGCTGACCAGATTGATCGAGTCCCCCAGTCCTTCCATTCACTTGATACGAACGAGTATCCGCTCACGCCCGTCGAAGAGGCCAGGATTTCCCGTTTAAAGTTCGTGTTCGACCCGGCGCCCGAGTCAAGATATTTCTGGGCGGCGTGTCACTGGGATCTTATCGAGCGCATGCGTCTCGCCAGGCCGCCTGTTCTGTGGGTCTTTGTAGTTTGTTGCTAGGAATAGGAGTAGATTTGTAGCTAACTGTTTGCCTCTGTTGCTGACCTTCCGTTTGTGCGCTTTACAGCTAAGATGACAAAGTCCAAGGCAACAGACAAGGACGAGGCGCTCAAGCGCCACATGGCCGCGTTGCTGGCCACTGCCGAAAAGGTCCGCAAGGTGGCGGATGACGGGCGCGGTGGGCTCGTGCTGGAGGAGACTACTCAACCCAAGATTCCAATCCCTCATGTTGCTGATTTTGCCCAGCCCATCCGGGGGCCACAAGTGGATGCTCCTCGCCCGCCCCCAGGCAATGTTGCTGGCGCCAAGGCTCAGGTGCGGGCGGATCGTGAGCAGCAGCATCGCGAGAAGCGGCAGGTGGAACGCGAGCAGCGCCGGTCCGACCGGGATGACCTGCGGGACAGGCGGGAGGCTGTACGTACGCCCCAGTCATCGAGTCGTACTCCCGTCACACCTCAATCATCTAGCCGACCTCCAAGTCCTTCGAGGGTGTCTAGGCAGGGGGGGGACGTTGAACCTCCGTTGAAGCGGCCAAGGACGGATGGTCCGTTTGCTTTCTGTGCGCCGATGATGGAGGCCATCGAGATCGGTGTGAGGTCCATTAATGGGCTGATACCGCAGGCGCCTGTCGCCCCGGATGAGATGGATCGGGCGTACAACGTCTGCACGATGATGCAGTATAAGCTCTTCCAGGCGCGCGAGCGTTATGCGAATGAGCGGTATTCGGAGGGGCTGAGGGAGGAGGTGCGTAAGCTCACCGAGGCGAACAAGAGGCTTCAGCACGGTCAGGCCAAGTCGGATGAGCTGGCGGATCGCATGCGCCGTGATCTTCGTGAGGCTGCCGAGCGGGAGGCGCTGCTGAAGGCCGAACGCGACAGTGCCCTAGCTGCCGTGGATGAGGTGAAGGCCGAGGCGGCCAATCGGGTGGCTTTGATGGAGTCCCGCCTGATGGAGGCTGAGAGGCAGGCGTGGACGAGGGAGCGTGCCGAGCAGGCCCAAGCGGAGGCGGTTGCTGCCTTCAAGAATTCTTCGGAGTTCCAGGAGTTGGTGGCCGCTGAGGCTAATAGCCAGGTGGCTGAGTTCCAGGCGGCGGTATCGCCCTTCCTGGATTTGGAGCGGTACCGAGACCATCTGGCGGGTGGGGCTTCCGTCGTGGTGGAGCAGGCGCAGCCGGAGGCGGGGGCTGGTGGGGCAGCGGGCGGACCGGATGGGGGATCAGTAGTGTAGTTTTTTTTGTGATAGAGTAGGAATTTTTGTAATCGGGCCTTCGTGCCTTTGATGTTTATTAATGAAGTCTCTTTTCTTTTCGTTCGTGTGCCTTGTCTCTTAATAAGGAATTATTTTTTTTTGTTTTGGCATCTTTTGAGTGACTCACGCGAATGGGCGCTTGCCCTTTGCTTTTGAATGGAATTCAACCAAAGTGTTACATCAATGCGAATAGCCTATCCCCAGTCCCCCGAGTATATGGACGGTCGGGGCAAGGACAAACGAACGTACTAATATAAACTTTAATGAAAAAGTACAACATAAGTACAACATGACAAAATTTTAATGAAAGTACTTCCTTAAGTGTTGGATGTTCCACGGGTGCCGTAGTCGTTGACCCTGCATGTCTCTGAGGAAAAATGTGCTGGTGCTTATCACCTCGTCAATGACATACGGGCCTTCCCACAATGGGCGGAGTGCCTTTACTTTCTGTTGGATCGCCTTCATCACCCAGTCCCCCAGTTGGATTGGGCGAGCCCGTATACGCTGGTTGTACAATCGGGCGATCCTCTGTTTGTTCGCGGCATTGTGGAGATGTGCCATGTCTCTCCGCTCTTCCAGCAAGTCATTGTCGAGTCGTAGCCCCTCACTGTTCATGCGTGGATCGTACCCCTCAATCCGTGGGCTCTGATGGGTAATCTCCAAAGGTAGCACGGCTTCCGTTCCGAACGTCAGGCTGAACAGGGTTTCGCCCGTGGAAGCGTTGGCGGTCGTTCGGATGGACCACCGAATTTTTGGAACGACCTCAGGCCAGCGCCCGTAACCCGCATCCCCAGGTTCAATATCTTCAATTTTCTTCTTGATACTAGCCTTAATGATTTTGTTCGCTGCTTCCACTTGCCCGTTTGTCTGGGGGTGCGCTGGTGAGGCGAAGATGAGGTCCATCCCCTGGCGCTTGCAAAAGGCTATGAGCCTGGGGTTGTTGAACTGTGGCCCGTTATCCGTTATGATGCTGATCGGCGTCCCATATCGACAGAAGAGGAAACGCCAGAGGAAGCGCTCCACCTTCTCCGTGGTGATCTTCGCCATTGGCTGGGCGTCGATGAATTTGGTGTGGTAGTCAATGATGACGATCAGATACCTGTACTACCCCTTCGACTTTGGAAGCTCTCCGATCAGGTCCAGTCCCCACTGTGCGAATGGAACGGGCGATAGAAAGATGGATAGTGGAACAGCGGGCGCGTGGTGGTGATGTGCGTTCAGCTGGCACTGGTGGCATTTGATGGTAAGCGTCGTCGCGTCCGCATGGATGGTGGGCCACCAGAATCCATACCGAAGGGCCTTGTGTGCGATTGATCTGGCGCCCGCATGATGGTTGCATGTGCCCGAATAGATTTCCTTCAGGATCGAGTCGCCCTTTGTTGGAGTGACGCACTTGAGACTTGCCCAAGTCCTCCCCTGTCGGTACAGTGCGCCATTTCGCACGCTGAAGTTGGCCGCCCGTGCGACAATGGTTCTGGCTGCCCACTTGTCTTCTGGTAGCTCCCCCTTGCCTTGTAAGCGACGAGCACGTCCATGTAGCTATGCTCGTGTGGTTCGATTGCCAGAACCTGCTCCGTTCCTGAGATGCTCGGTCGTCGCAGTACTTTGACGATGCGTTGTCCTGGTCCTGTGTGCACGGGTGCCGTGGCCAATCGGGCCAGCCTGTCCGCCTTCGCGTTGAACCCTCGGTGTATATGGTTGATGTTGACGTATTTGAACCCCTTGATTAGCGCCTTTACGTGCTTCAGATAGGCGATCATGGACTCCCCCTTTGCCTGGAATTCTCCTCCGACCTGGCTCACCACCAATTGTGAGTCGCTGAACACATTGAGGTCGGGCGCCTCCGAGTTCTTGGCCAGCTGTAGCCCTGCAATGAGCGCCTCGTACTCAGCCTCGTTGTTGGTTGTCTTGAATTCGAACTTGATGGCGTACTCCGCGTTTACCCCTCCGGGCCTGGTCAAGATGATTCCGGCGCCGCTCACCTTCTTTGTGCATGAACCATCGACGTAGAGGTTCCACTCCGACAATGGTCGCTCCTTGACCCCCGGTTTGTCGGATGCCTCCACCGTCATGTCGTTGGACGCGCGGACCGGTGTTCCTTCCGCTTCCGTGTACTCAGCGATGAAGTCTGCCACGGCCTGTCCCTTGATTGCCGTGCGGGGCTTGTACTGGAGATCGAATTCGCTGAGTTCAATAGCCCATTTCGCCAGGCGGTCGCTGTGGTCGGGTGATTGGAGTATCTGGCGCAAGGGTACGTTTGTGAGGATGTGGATGCTGTGCGCTTGGAAGTATGGCCTCAACCGTCGGGCGGTGGTAACGAGTGCGAGCGCCATCTTCTCGATTGTCGGATACCGGGTCTCAGCGCCCGTCATGCCCTTTCCTGAGAAGAAAACGGGCAACTCCGTGCAGTCTTCCCTGCGGACGAGGGCAGAACTGACGGCCGTGAGGGAAGCGGCCAGGTAGATGTACAAAACTTCCCCTTGGACGGGCCTGGAGAGGAGCGGGATGGACGCCAAGTATTCCTTGATCTGAAGGAAAGATGCCTCACATTCGGGCGTCCACACAACTTCATGCTTGTTCGTTGTTCGTAGAGCTTTGAAGAATGGGGCGCACCTGTCCGAATAGCGAGATATGAACCGATTCAATGATGCGAGCTTGCCCGTGAGGCTCTGCAGGTCCACCCTCTTGACTGGCGGTTTCATGTCGATGATGGCTTTTACCTTGGTGGGCGCAGCTTCAATCCCCCGCTGACTGACAATATACCCAAGGAATTTGCTGTTGGTGACTCCGAACGCGCACTTGGCGGGTTCAACCTCATGCCGTTCTTGATGAGTACGTCGAGCACAGTCCCCAAGTTCTGGACGTGGTCGGCCGCTTGAACGCTCTTCACCAGTATGTCATCCACGTATACGTCCACAACGTTGCCGGTCAGGCCATGAAACATCGTGTTCATGAGCCTCTGGTACGTGGAGCCAGCATTCTTCAACCTGAATGGCATGACGATGTAGCAATACAGGCCCTTGTCAGTTAAAAACGTCGTCGCCTCATGGTCTTCGGGGTCCATGAAGATCTGGTTGTAGCCCGAATATGCGTCCATCATCGACAGGAGCTCGTGCCCCGCTGTCGCATCCACCAGCTGATCGATCCTTAGCAGGGGCAAGCTGTCCTTTGGGCACGCCTTGTTGAGATCGCTGTAATCGATGCACATTCTCCATTTCTTGTTGCTCTTCTGCACCATCACAGCGTTGGAAATCCACTTCGGATAATCCACCTTCCGGATGAACCCGATGCCCAGTAATCGGTCCACCTCCTCGTGCATTGGCGCGTAATGCTCCGCCTTATATGCTCGCCTCTTCTGCTTTACTGCCCGGGCGCTGGCGCTGATGCTCAGCCTGTGGGATATGATGCTCGTGTTGATCCCGGGCATGTCCTTATACGACCATGCGAACACCTTCTGCTTCTCCTTCAGAAGCACGATCAGCCGCTCGGCTATTGCGGGAGACAAAGACGCTTCAATCTGGACTGTCCTCTCCGGGTGTTCGGAGGATAGCTGGATTGTTCTCAGCTCTTCGCGCTCGGGGACGGGCGACACGGCCATCAGCCCGTCGCGCGGGTCATCTGGTACTTCTGATCCTGGCGCGGGTTCCAGGGCGAGGACCTCATGCATGTCCCGGGGTTTCGCTGCTTCCTCGCTGTTGTATCCCCGGACATATCCGACTCTGTGCTCGGTTGGGAATCGTCCTAAGAGCATGTGTCCCGCGATGATCATCTTCAGCTTGCAGATCCCTGGCCTCCCGAGTATGGCGTTGTAGGGGGAGGGGGTGTCCATGACTATGAAGTCCATCCGGATCTCACTGTGCGGGGAATCGGGCGCGCCAATTCCAACCCGGATGCTGTCACTCCCGATCGGATATGATGTCTCGCCCGTGAAGCTGGCGATGCACTCATGATCCTGCGTCATCTTGTGCGCGGGCCTTCTGAGTGCCGTGTATGCGTCAAAATAGATTATGTTCACGGACGCTCCATTGTCAATTAGCACCCTCTTCACGAGGAATCGGTCGATGATCGCGTCGATCACGAATGGCAGGGTGCTGTCCTTCGGGCTTCTCTCCTCGTCTTCTGTTGTGAAGCTGATGGCGGGCGCCTCCTTCCTTCCTACCTTGGGCGCTCTTCCTGCCCCGATCGTCAGCACCTCCCTGCTCGAGCGATCGGGCGACGATGCTCCCTCCTTGCGCTTGCCCCCGGATATCGTGCTGATAGTCCCACGGGTCCCAGTATTCGTCTCGCGTTGTCGGCCTTCCGCCCCGGGATGGGTGACCCGATCGTCCCTCCTCATGTCTTCGAGGGCCTTCTTTAGCATGATGTAATGGTTGGTGCGGTGGGTGGCGGCGTTGTGGTATTCGCACCAGATGCTCGGGATTCGGCCGACCGGGGCCATTGCTACCGTCATGTTGTTTGGTGGCGGAATCCGGTGCCGGTGCAGGCGGAGCAGCTGCTCGTTTGACTGCTGGTCAACCGCACAGACCTCCTATCCCGCCGGTCGATAGCGCGGTGCTGGCGATAGACGGGCTCCCTGCTGCGCCGGTCCCCTTGGTTGGTTGTAGTGGTTGCCCTGGTAATTGCGGAAGAATGGCCTCTGGTGATTCTGTCTCTGCGCATCCCGGTTCCTCTTGTGTCCTCCGGTTGGTTCCCCTCCGTCATCCGAGGGTCGTCGCGGCTGAGCATTCTCCTCCGGTCTGTTGGTGCTAGACTAGGAGGCGGACCCGTACACTCACGTTTCCACCAACGCCTTCTGCACGACCAGGTCCATGATCTCGTCGTAGTCGAGATGTTCCTTCCTCACCAGCTTCTCTACGAACGGGGTGGCGAGCAGGTTATCCATCAGGGCTACCTTGGCCACCCGCTTATCAAGGTCCATGCACGTACTTGCGAGCGTTCTCCACCGATTTATATAGCTCGACAAGCTCTCGTCCATCCCCTGGCGGACCTTGAGGAGGATGCACGTGGTGTTGTATTTGCCCTGGAGCCGGTAGCGCTTCTGGAAGCTCTCCGCCAGCTCGAGGAACGAATGTATGGAGCCTGGCGGGATCTCGTAGAACCAGCTCTGCGCCTCTTCCGCCAGCGTTTCCTGGAATAGGAAACACAGGGTTGGGTCCGAATATCGGGTTCCATCTGTGGTGGATCGAAACTCGTCTACATGCGCGCGGGGATCTCCGCTCCTGTCGAACCGAGCGATCTTCGTTGTCTTTGCATGGGGGTCCCTTCCCCTCTCCAGTATATGCGCCGAGAACGGGCTGACCCGGGGGGCGAACGTCCCGCCCTGTCCGGCCAGCTTGTCCTTGCGCAGGCGCGAGACCTCCTCCGCCAGTTCCTCCATCCTCCGGAGGATCAAGGTGTTGTTCGTCATGGGCGCCGATTCCTCCACTGGTGAGGGCGCTCGGGCCGTCCGGGCGTTGATCCTACCGGACGAGCGTCGTTATTCGCTAGTGGTTTCCTGGGTCCCCTCGTGTTGCCCCTGCTGCTGGCTGACGAGCGCGTCCAGCCGCTCCTCCAACCTCTATCGGATCTGGCGTTCCTCTGCCCTCTCGAGCGCCGCCTCTCGTAATTCTTAGACCAGGCTGTTGACGCATTCCTCGCTGTTTCTTTCGAGCTCCAGCACCTGCCGCCCTTGTGTGTTTGGCGGCGTCTCCCCGAAGGGCGTGATGTTGTCGTTAGTCTCCGGGTTGAGCATGTGGACTTTTGGTTTTGTGGTGTTTATACGAGGTTTGCAATTTGTAAGCTTCCCACAGACGGCGCCAATTATTTCTACCGAATTACGCACGGGACGTAATCTGGCAGAAGCAAGTACGAGTACTCCTTCTCCTTCTTGTACGTCCGAACGTTGTGGCTATTCGGATGGTCGGGCGCTTCCTCTCCTTTCGGGTCTTTGGGTGTACGGGTACGCGTTGCTCGGATACGGCTGTTAGAAGAATACAACAACAAACGGGCGGTCAGGGGTCGAGACGGGGTGGCCCGCCTTCAACGCTCCGATGCCCAAGTCAGATGATGTATTGGATATAACAGTCGTGCGAGCGTGTAAAGTGTAATGGGTGGGATCAGATGTCGTTACCTGTAATAAATACCTTACATATATAGGTGGTTGAGCTTGGTGCTTGATGATGTTCTTCGATGTGGGACTGGTGTACTTGCTGATGTCGGATCCGCGCATTCGGGCATGCGCCCCATGGGCGCGTGCGCGCTCGGATGAGGTCAGTCTTGTGAGTGAAGTTGAAGCCTTCCTGGTGGTCTTTCGGGTGGTCGGGTAGGTGTTGATTACCTGCTTAAGTGGATAAGTATATTTTAATCGGACAACTAATGCTATACAAACAATCTTGACAGCAGCATCGTGAAGTTGTTTGATAGCAGAGTAGAGCAGAAGCAGAACCAGAAGAGGTTAGGAATGGAGTTTTGTGAAAAATATGTGGTGGAATCAATTCTATCGAGTCTGCCTCCCAAGTCTTTAATGCGTTTCAAATGCGTATCTAAGCAATGGTACGCTCTGATCAACAATTCTTACTTCGCAATCAATCACCTCTACAATTCCATGCACGAGAACAATCTCTCTACAATCCCAACTACTCGGGTCCTTGTGAAGAAGCGTACCAATTAGAATAATACTAATAAGGAGGTATTCTCAATTCTTGATTTTTGCAAAGATGATAATGATGTTGTTGTTAATGAGCATTGCTTTCTTGCTACTTGTGAGGATGTCACTCTTCCTATGAATAGTAGTAGTTCTGCCTCGCCTCCTTCAAATTCAGTTTGTGTTGTAGGACATTGTAATGTGAGGATGTCACTCTTCCTATGAATAGTAGTAGTTCTGCCTCGCCTCCTTCAAATTCAGTTTGTGTTGTAGGACATTGTAATGGGATTGTTTGTCTAGCTATGACTATGTCTTGTGAGGTGTTGTTATGGAACGTACCCGGCGATTAGGGAGGTCAAGGCTCTCCCCACCGTGCCATATGTTCCAGATCATTGCGATAATTTTCATTGGGGGTGGGAATATACTTGGATCCGGTTTAGGGAAGCCCTTGGATTTGGATACTGTCCGATGTCCAACGATTACAAAGTCGTTAACATCAACATTGGACACTATCAATCAGTAGTTGATGATGATGATGATGATGATGATGATGATGATGATGATGATGATGATGATGATGATGATGATGATGATGATGATGATGATGATGATAATAATAATAATAATAATAATAATAATAATAATAATGATAATGATAATGATGATGATGTTGTTCCAAATGTAGCATTTTACGCCTTAGGAGGTACTAATAATAATTCTTGGAGAGACTCAGGGAGGCCTTATTCGTCGGAAACTGAGTCCGGTGTCCTCTTGCCCGAAAGGTTTCAAATGTGTTTCAAGGGAATGTGCTTTTGGATCGGAGAACAACTTCAAAAGGAAGTGGGTGTGTATGATGAAATAGAACAGTGGGGCGTATATTATAAAATGATCATTTTGTTGCATATGGAAGATGAGGTATTTGAGGCCATGGCATTGCCGGATAGTTTATCTGAAGTGAGTCTTCTAGTGTGGAATGAATCCGTTGCTCTTTTTGGAACAGAAATTAAACCACCTTATGATGGTCTATCTTTTGGAATATGGATGATGGATGAAGCTGGTTTGTGTAAGGGTGCTTGGACAAAGTATGTAGCGTTTGATCATGGCAAGAAGTCAATGGCAATGGCATTTTTGAAGAGTGATGAGATTGTTATGGCAGATAAAAAAAGAGGATGTTTGTTCTCCTATAACCTCGGTACCAAAAATGTCAAGTATTTTCCAGATCAAAGAGTCTCGAATGAGTCTGCAAGTGTTGTCTATCTAGATAGTATAGTTTCACTCTCGAGAGACGACATCCGATTCAAGACTGGAGATAGCTCTGATGAACATGTAAATTTTTCTAAATCTGCTTTCTTTCTTATTACGCACTGCTTGATTAAATTGTGCAAGTTATAGATATGCTTCATGTTATTTTTTTGCAGGTCCTTCCTCTGTTCAAGTATTCTCCACTAAATCTCTTGACAGTAGACAAAGAACGACACTCGTATTCAGTTTGGGCCTTCCCACCCGACGATGTGTCTGTAAGGATCAAGAAGATAATGGACAACCTCCGTTCCGAGTTTCTTGGGCCAGAGATCGATGATGGAGCCTCATATCCCTATTATAGGATCTATCCATATGACGCATGACGAGGTGCAGAGCAAGTTTAAATCTTTGTAGTCATGTATTATGTATTCGTACACAGCTAAGATTAATGAGGTTCTCACCCGAAACTTTTATTATCAACGTGTTTCCCTTCTCATTGATTCGGGTTATGAGGTACTTCTTCTCTGCCTTCTTCTATCATTTTGCTTTACCATACTTATTATTGTAAATTAATTTGGTTGGGATCAAATTTTGTTTTTCAGTTAAGTGGTGCAACTGAGCGTTGTATGGAACACTTCGGCTTCCTCTGGCCAGGTACGTCGCAACAAATTGTGTACATTGTAGAGCTTAATTTGTCTTTGGACTAATGCTTCAATTTATCCAAAAAGTTCAGATGAAAATGGAAAAAAAAGAAAAGAAGAGAAAATACATAATTATAGAACTGAAGTGTTTTTAATTATGTTGTTTTTATTGGGACTAAAGTTTATGTATTCCATCCATTGTTGCAAAACTTAAAGCATAAAATTTTGTGCATTGGTTGCAGTAACTCCACTGCCATGTTTGAGCCTCAGTTGCGGCGGGTATTTATCAGAAGAAGAGAGGAAAAGAGCTCGAGAAAGAGTCCATATCTTGGACGGAAGCATTACTAGCCTAAGTTTTCCCATAACTCGACTAGCATTATACAAGATCAATCCCAAAGACTTAACATTCATATGAAAACACACATACTGAATTTGTTCAAGTCATCATAAACACAAGATTAATAATAGACGAAGATCAAACATATAGAAACTTACAGATTAGATCACCGAATACATATATCGTAGTAGTTGATAATATGAGTATAATCTTTTCTTCTCTTATGTCATTAAGCACCTTCAATGGGGTAGGTTCTGAATGCTTTTGTAACACGAGAACAGGGACCAAACTCTCATACTTATAGGAATAGACTTGTGCCTTTACCCATGACGGAGTCCAAATCTAATTCCATTAGGTTTATATTAAATGATGAGATTCATACCAGATTACAGTTTGATTTTAATCATGTATTTGATATACCAATATACATGTACTAAATAAACAATCCTAATACGATTCTTACTAAATGACTTAGCTATTAACTTGTTGCATAAATGACTAGATATATGATATTGTTGAGTCCTATTCTAACATCATATCGTGGGAGAAGATTGCAGAATATCCTCTCTTCTTCCATTCGTGCCTTTGCATTTTTATTTTTTTGTGTATTTGTGATTTTCTTGAATCTTCTCTTCAGTGAGTTTGCCATCTTAGGAGAAGTTCATAATGAAAACGTTACTGTACACATGTTTTGTGTTTACCAGACTGTATTACAGTCAACCATCTTGAATAGTACGTACTTGTATACACCTGGAAAAAGTGCATGCAAAAATGGAGATGCGGGGTATCTAATACATCTGGACAACGTTTTCTTATATACAAAGTTCAATGACTACTATTGTTCGAACAGCTTGAAGTTTATCTAATACATTTCATCCTGTACGAGCTGTCTTTTGTGGTGGTTCTTTGTTTTAGATGTATGATATGTATTTTCATAGCAAAGAAAATTCGCCCCGCCATGTCCTTTGCCTCGTCACGGGCTCCGCCGAGGGTGAGGTCGATCTCGTCCTCCAAAGCCATCGTCGAGGAGCGGAGTAACCGATAGAGAGGAGGAGGCCGGTCACCAGAGAAAGTGAAGGAAAACGACATGCAAGGATATAGAGTTGTAGGGCTCGATGAGGAGATGAAGAATATGTAGTTGAATTAGGGAGATGGTGGAAGAATAGGACGAGGATCAGAAAAAGAAGCACCGACGACTACTGTAGAAACCTTCGTATTTTCACCAAAAAACCAAAGAGGGAGAGAAAGGGTTTCGGTTTTCACGGAGCACTATGCCATATTGTTAATTAATGGAGGCACCCAACTTACTCTGCAAAGAGTTTATAACTCTTTTAACGTTATGCTCCTTTAATACTAGTGAAGATTATAACCTGACATGTCTAAAATAAATAGCAAATATTTTTCTCCGACCAATAGGAAGTGTAGCAAATCGGGAAATCAATCTACTTCTGGTATTTAAACTGTCTAGCTAGCAATACCAACAATTAAAGATGCTAGCTTTGCTTTTCATCATTGCTCGATTTCTTGAAAGACAAGGAGAGAGAGAAACGTACTAATACATCGAACTTTTCAAATACGTGGAGGAATAATTCATTACACTAAGAATGATACTTGATTGGGAAAAAAAGAAGAAGAAGTTGATGATCCAACCAAGAAGCCAATTACATCCAAGTTCAAGCGAAAAGGAAGGAAAAAACAGTAGTTGACGCAACGAAACAATGCATAGTACTGTCACTACTATGATGCGGGAGTTGGTGTAGATCTAGATCCAAATGGTGACATGGTGTGGACTCAGAAGGTCCCGAACATGAAGCTAGAGGTCCTGCATAGATTGCTGCTGGTGTTGTTGGTAACAGATTTCGAAGGGATGAAAGCAACTTTGTGACGTACATGAATTTATATATACTTTGCTCCAAACCCAACAAGAAGAAACATACAAAAACTAAAGAAAACATCACACACTCTTAAGAATGAGTTTTTGGTTCAAATTTTTATCTTATAAATTTTACGGAATACAGTTCAATTTTTGTGTGATATGACCAAAAATAAAGTAGTTCATAGCTAGTTAGCCATTAATGAATAAATTTTAGATAATTGAGTTGCTATTACATAATTTTGTTTGTTAAAATTAATCTCATTATCTTCATCTTCTAAATTATAGCATAATTTCAAGTAATTAGTCAACTAATTTATAAAGAAAAACTAATATTTTACTGAATTTTATTTTCTTAATAAGTTATGGTAGAATATGTAGAGAATAAAGATGAGTATCATATATAGTGATGTATTAGAATTCTTATCATATATAACTTCATGTACTCTCGGAGATTATTATTATATAAAATGTTACAATGATTGTTTTCATAATCTCTATTGTTTATACGTTTTTCCTAAAACAGTAATATCTGTTCCATCTCGACTACTATATAGAAAGAGAACAAAACCGAAGTATTATTTTATGAAATAAAAGGTCATACATAATCTGTCTCTTTGAATTTATATACGCAGATCGACATCGCAGAAATAAAGATCAATTGAGAGGTAGTTGATGGAAGATGATTGAGGTTGGTGGAAGATAATCTCCTGGTTTAGATCCTTAACAACTCTTTGTTCACAATTTACATATCTCATCCTAAACTTGAGGGAACATGTTGTGCACGTTATGCATAAACGTGTCAAATTAACCAGTTAGGTTTAAAGCCAGTAAAAAGAAACTAAATCCAACGTAGAAAAAGTCAATTAGAGCGCATGCAAATCTCTAAGGATGTCTCTGTCTGTGTTTCCGCATGACTTGTTCAAAAGAATAAGGCTTTCTCTGTTATCCATCATCCTCATCAAATTAATGGATCCTCAACCCTCCACACTATCTCAGAAGCCCCAAGCTTTCGTCTTTTCAATTTTTACTAGAAGAGACCTTCGTTATGCCCTCTCTTTCTTCGGTGTTTTGGTTTGTTCCATCACTATTCTCAATCTTTTCACCCCAATTGACTCCAAGTTTATTTCTCGCCTGGGAACCCTGTATTCCCAAATCGTACCAATCAATGACAAAGCATCATCGCCGGGAACTTGTGACTACTCCTATGGAAGATGGGTCCGGGACAAGAATTATCCACTTCAGTTGTACAGAGAGAGCTGCCCTTTTCTCGATCCCGGCTTTAGGTGCAGCCAAAGTGGTCGGAAAGATGATGGTTACCGTCAATGGCGATGGCAACCCGCCGGCTGTGATCTTCTGAGGTGAGTTGTTACAGGACAGTTGCGTGTTCGTATTTATGCATGTTGAATATTTAAGTTTAATTACAACTCGAGAACCAGATAAAAAGTAACACATGCATCTACAGATATACTTGCCCATTCCATTTTACTACCATCACTTTGATAAAGCTCAACCATGCAAATTCGTGTCCATCCATGAAACACCCATGAAACTTTTTCTTTTTTGTATTTGTGGTCCAAACATTTGTATCTGCATAGTTTTTCTTAAAGCAAAAGCTAACTAGATTCTCACATATAAATAGTTCTAACTTTTCACAATTCAATGATCCACAACTGTCGACAGTAACTATTTGATTCTCAAAAACTAACCTAATGGATGAATTTTGTGACCACATACAGGTTTAATGCAAGTGACTTCTTGGAGAGAAGCCGAAATGGAAGAATAGTGTTCGCCGGTGACTCGATTGGGAGGAACCAGTGGGAGTCTTTGCTGTGCATGCTTGCAGAAGCAGTATCCAACAAGTCTAGAATCTATGAAGTTTATGGGAGTCCCATTACAAAACACAAGGGTTTTCTCTCCATGCGATTTGAGGACTACAACCTCACTGTTGAATATTACAGGGCACCTTTCCTGGTCGTTGTAGGACATCCACCAAAAAATTCATCAAGTCAGGTGCAGACAACAGTCAAACTCGACCAATTTCATTGGTACTCCAAATGTTGGGTCGGAGCGAGTGTTCTGATCTTTAATTCAGGCCATTGGTGGAACAAGGACAAAACAATAAGAGCGTATAGCCCTCAATTCCCTTGGTCCCTTATTGTTGAAATGGTGTTCCACATCTCCAACGTTGAAACATTACCTATTTCTCACATTTTGTTTCCCGAAATCGATGGTCACCAGTAACTATCTTTGTTTCAGAGGTTCCTACTTTGAAGAAGCCGGCAAAGTAGATATGACAATGGACGTGATACAAGCATTCAGGAGATCATTGCAGACATGGAAAAGTTGGGTGTTAAAGAATTTAGACCCTCAAAGGACACATGTTTTCTTCCGTAGCTACTCTCCAGTACACTACAGGCAAGTATAATAATTCTTTTTGACTTCAATATATCACAGGTGAGGAAGACACTTGTTCATTTACATTTTTCAAAACCAGAGAACACAAATGAACTACAGTGTTTCGGGGACTTGCTCTTTCTTACATTTGCCACAAGGCATGATCGAAAGGATTTGATAAATCTAAGGGGTTCAACATTTGACTGTGCAGGAATGGCACATGGAATGAAGGCGGACTGTGTGATACCTTTACCGAGCCAGAAAGAGACCAAAAACATCTTGAACCTGACCCAGTGAATAATCTATACATATCTGAAGCAATCAAACAGATGGAATATGAAAACTGGAAGGTCCAGTTCATAAACATCACTCATCTAACGGAGTTTAGGTATGATGGTCATCCTTCAAAGTATCGTGAACCCGGGACTCCCGCAGATGCTCCTCAAGACTGTAGCCACTGGTGCCTACCTGGAGTGCCTGACACATGGAATCATCTTATTTATGCAAATTTACTGGCAAAAGGATTTAGAACCAATTATGACCACAAGAAATGAATACTATTTTTTAGGCAGAAGTTTAGAGGCACATCTTTTAGAGTTCATTTTAGGCATGATAATCTCAGACCAGCCATGGTCCAAACCGAGCATAATAATGTAAAGTTACACAAATTCTATTATTGCAATGACCAAGAGAATCTCTCCAACTAGCAATACTATTGTTGATTTGAAGAAGATATCATCTCTCTCCTTTTATTGTTGTTGTTGCTGAACAAGTTATGCATGAACACATATTCTTCATTATTAGTGTAGAAAGTAGATGCAAAGTTTGAGGGATAGCTTGGAGAAGAGATAATGTTATCGGAACAAACGAGGCTTATTTGATGATTTGATCTTTCTCCCATGTGCATTCAGGCTCATTTTTGTCGCAATCCAGTGATTCTTGGTGACAAGTGATTCTTAGAAATCATCTACGTATATACTTATTAAGTCCTGGTCATAGAAGAAAATTTGCCTTCATATTAGAGATTACCCAACGAAACCGATCATACATATTTTGAACCCAGCCAGCCACCATGAACAGGATTTTAAGTAGCAGAGTTCAGAACCAGAGTCCCGAAAACAGCCCTGAACTGGTTCAGTTCTTATTTCAATCTCGCAAGGTATGAAAATATATTGTAAATTTTCTGGGTTGGTTTATATTGCGATCGTGATTATTATTAATTCTAGATACTGGGTCTTCTTACATGTGATAAAGTTTTAATCTTTTGTACTCGGTTGTGATGTTGATAATGATTTTGGTAGTAAAGATTAACTTTTGGTTCAATGGTTGATTTTTGTTTCTGTATATTTGGATGTACATTCTGGAGTTGGAACTCAATACATGCAACAAATGAGGTTTAAGTATGAGTACATTGATGTGATTCTTCTGTATTAGTTTATAATATATGCTGAAAGTATTGGTTAAGATTTTCTAGTGTTGTTTATTTATATATTGTGGAGTTTTTCAGGGAATAAATTTTCATGTTTTATGACAGATCTGCTCATTCTTTACCATTTGCAACTGTAGAAGCCGAAGAGATATCGGGCTCTTTGCCCGCTGAAGTGCATAACTTGGGTAGGTTCTACCAGTGAGTAATGCCCAACTCTCACAATAGTGATTTTTGGAGTGATTCATCCTATGTAATGATTCCATGGAGTAGTGCTGTTCAATTTGCATATTTTAATTGGTTATATTAGCTGCTTAATTTATGGACTCTATTGATGTTAATTTCTTGGAAATATAATGTTTGATTTTTAGTGAAGGGTAAATGGACGAAATCTTCCGCGTGGAACACTATTGTGGATCCATTAAACGGGGAACCATTCATAAAAGTTGCTGAAATTGATGAAACAGGAATTCAGGTATGCCTGTTGATTATAGTGGGCAAGTGTCCTTGTTGCTCTTTACAAACCAATCATCCTTAAGGCTGAGCCAATGTATTAGGTAACTTAAAACCTCTGAACATAGCACTTTAGGGACTTGTCAGAGTGCCTACTGTCTTTCTCGTCACACCCTGATTATATTAACACTTTGGGTCCTATAGCGATCTGTTTGTATGACTGTTGACTGTTGGACTGCTGTTGCAGCCGTTTGTGGAGAGCTTGTCCAAGTGTCCCAAACATGGTCTTCACAATCCATTCAAATCACCAGAGAGGTTTGTGTTTATTGTTTCTGTTGCTTTTATCCTGATTACGATTTTTGGGCTTGATTTGTTGCCTGATTCTCAAACCGATAAGACTTTCACCAACTTTTTCCTTCTTTTTTTTTGAAAATTTGGTACAAATATTCATTCTTCAACCAAAAACGATGACTCATAGACCCTTTATTGTAGGTATCTCATGTATGGAGATATATCTGCAAAGGCAGCTCACATGCTTTCTCTGCTGAAGGTAATAAGTTCACAGCGAACATACAATGTTTTCTTTTTCACCTCTTTCGTACAGTTCTGCAGATTGTACTTCAACCTGTTGATGTAAAGTTGTGGTATTTAATGTTTACAATGTATGGCTTTCAGGTTGCTGATTTCTTCACCAGATTAATTCAAAGAGTTGCTCCAAAGAGTTATGCGCAGGCTCATGGTGAAGTTTACGTAACTCTAAAGTTTCTGGAGAATTTCTCTGGTGATCAGGTACATTGAACATTAACATCACCCTAATTGACTTTAATATTTTTAGTGAAATAGAAATGAAAAGATTAAAAGTACATATAGATACCAAGACTGATTTAAATGCTATCACTTGGATGAAAAAAGACGTGCTTACAAAATGCCTTTCAGAAAGTCAACTTCTTTCAACTTGCGCACTATCATCTTTAACACATGTGGCAGGTCCGCTTCCTTGCAAGGTCTTTGGGGTACCTGGAAATCATCTTGGACAGCAAAGTAACGGGTACCGTTGGCCTTATGGTCCTGTAAGAAATTTCTTTAAAAATACTTAATTTATTAAGAATCATTGTATCCGGAACGCACAAGTTTTGGCAGTCTTAATTGGTGCTTCAGTCATTAGTTTCATATTTTGATGTGCAGAAGACTCTCTGTGCAGGTTGCAATCATTACTCCCTTCAACTTTCCACTAGAAATTCCCGTACTTCAGTTGATGGGTGCACTGTATATGGGTAACAAACCAATTCTAAAAGTGGATAGCAAGTTATGCTAGTAAATGTTCTTTTAGTTCATTAGCATTATAAATCCGTCACACCACATTACAATCCAGAGAAATAAAAAAATTTATTGCGATCTTTCTCTGTGGAGTTTAACACTTTAGATAACATATTTTCTTGGTAGGTAAGCCTTGTTATGGACCAAATGATGAGGCTCCTTCATTACTGTGGATTATCAATAGAAGATGTTGACTTCATCAACTCTGATGGGAAGACAATGAACAAGTTATTATTGGAGGTTGATATAAACTTTATATGCAACATTATCTGCAAATGTATTTTGATTTTTCTTATTAAAAACAACAAAATTGGTTGTAGGTTTCCTCATATATCAACATCACTTATCTACATTTGAAAATTTCAAACTATTGCTTCGACAGGCAAATATACGAATGACCCTCTTCACTGGCAGCTCAAAAGTGGCAGAGAAGTTAGCTGTTGATCTTAAGGGACGTGTTAAATTAGAAGATGCTGGATTTGACTGGAAAATCTTAGGGCCCGATGTTCAGGAGGTTTCTTGAAACAGTTTCATGTTTTTTACTCTTATCTTTGTAGAGTCATTTTTCATTATTGATTTCTGATTTTGGCTTCTGAATGTTAGGAGGATTACATTGCCTGGGTGTGCGATCAGGATGCATATGCATGCAGTGGTCAAAAGTGCTCTGCACAATTGATTGTCTTCATGCATGAGGTAAGTGCGCTTCTCATGTATATTCTCTACTAAGCTTATATTGTAGTTTACATATAAACATTGGTAGAACAATAGTCTCAAATTAACTAATCTGAAGTGCAACATTGAAGTGTGATATCTGATATCTCCATACTTAGAGTTAAAACTCTACCTAAAATATTAGGCTAGTAAGCTATCAGTTTTGACTTTTGAAAAATATTCCCCAAGTTGTACATTTTGTGTGTGGGTTTTGTTGACTGTTCTCTATTTTTATGCAGAACTGGTCTTAAACTTCACTTC
The DNA here is from genome assembly GCA_946800695.1 of Geum urbanum. Classification (NCBI taxonomy): domain Eukaryota; kingdom Viridiplantae; phylum Streptophyta; class Magnoliopsida; order Rosales; family Rosaceae; genus Geum; species Geum urbanum. The sequence continues at coordinate 46,505,546 of OX327013.1, forward strand.
TATCCAAAATGAAAGATCTGGCTGAGAGAAGGAAGTTGGAAGATTTAACGATTGGTCCTGTCTTAACAGTAAGTATGCCACTTGTCTTGTTTTGTACTCACATTGAAACACATCTCTTACATGAGCTTATGTTGGTGCAGGTTACAACTGAAACAATGCTAGATCATGCAAATAAATTGCTTCAGATACCAGGTTCAAAGCTACTATTTGGAGGCGAATATAAAGCCTACAGCGATTTATGTTCCTCTGGTAGAACTGTTGAAGGAAAAAAATTATGGACTTTTGCAACAAAAGAAATTTTTGGGCCATTCCAGGTAAAGAGAATAGACATGCAACTTGAGCTCTTCTTTGCTTCTTGAATTACTAACTTCATCTCAAAGCCAACTGTACTGACCTTATTGTATTTGTGACTAGGTTGTCACTGAGTACAAGAAAGACGAACTCCCATTGGTTTTAGATGCTCTAGAAAGGATGCATGCACATTTAACAGCTGCCGTTGTATCAAATGATCCCCACTTCATACAGGCAAGAATTCACTTCCGTCCTATATCTATATTCTATACCCACTCACGGATGTCTGTTAGTATGAAATATATGCTCGACAGTTTTACAAGTTTAGACATGAGCTCTGCACAAGAGTTCACTGCTATCCCCGTAGGATTTTGAACAGTTTTCTTTACTTACTCCGAAACTCGATTTGCAGGAAGTTCTTGGCAACACGGTAATTGGTACTACATATGCTGGGCTGAGAGCAAGAACAACTGGAGCTCCACAAAATCACTGGTACGTGGGTACCAAAAAAATCTTAAACTTCGGTTACCTCCACAAGAACATTGCAATGTACTTATGCATGCCGAAATGATGGTTTGTGACAGGTTTGGACCACCTGGAGATCCGCTGGGCGCTGGCATAGGGACCCCGGAAGCTATAAAGCTCGTCTGGTCTTGCCATAGAGAAATCATCTACGATATCGGTCTAATGCCAAAACAGTGGGAACTTCCACCTTCCACTTGAGTCATTAGGGACCAGACACAGAAGAGACGAACAGCTGGGGGAATTAGTGAGCAAGCATGTAGTTATATGTTCAATTTACAGCTCTTAGTAGCTCGGCCAATACCTGAAGTTTAGAATAAAAAGAGGTTTTCGTAGTCAATTCCCTTGTTTCGTTTCTGCAATATTTTAGCTTGTGAGCAAAAACATTGGACCAATACATGAAGATTATTAATGGGATCATCGGCATATACTGAAGTTGATGGAATTCAGAGTCCCATTGTGTAACATGAGCCTCATAAGCGAGGCTCTGCTGCTCTATGACCACCGTAGCAGATAAGTTGAAAGCTGAATACTACGGTTCTTTGGATAACTTGAAAGCTGAATACTAGGGTTCAGAATCGTATCCTTCTCATGGTGTTACATCGATATTCCTTCTTGAGTTTCTTTCAGGAAATCGGGCCTCATGAATACTGTTGTATGAAGATGTAATTTTGTTATGAATGAATTTTTGCAATTACTATTTAGTTTGAGCTCTTGATGTTCAATTGTTCATGATGAATATGCTGGCCTTTCTTTAATATCGCTGTTTGTAGCTTTGGTAGCCTATAATATCTCTTAAAACCATATCCCGAAATGAAAGAAGAAAAGAAAATGAGGGTAAACCCTGAAGACGTATACCGGGAGTAACAGAAATATGAGAAGCTGAGTAGAAAGTATATACATTTGGGGCACCACCTCAGCTATTTAAACGTGATAAATTTGTCTCAAGTATATATGAGGAACTAGTATGAGGAACAGAAGCTAGCTACTGAGTAGTGAGTACTGACATACATGGGATTTATACAAGGAAAACAAAAGATTATCTTGCATTGATGTACTGGCAAGATATTCAATGGTAACTTCTCATATGACATAGCTTCGTGTTGTTCCTGCACACATCTAAGTTGCCAAACTTGATGTCATAAATAAAACGACCATAGTAAGAGTGACATGCAATCAAAAGTCTTCTGTTAGTGTAAAAACTCGCTCTGCTAAAGGGGGTGGCAATGCCGATACAGCTTGTTCAATTTCCTGGTAAATCACAAAGTAAGAAGATCAACATTTTCGGATAAAGAAAATAAAGAAATAAATAAAAAACAGATTAACACTATCAATGACAGTGCTATGACATCGATCATTTGATCTACCTCCACGGTGTATCGAGCTGAAAAGTGAATAAGAAGAATTGCTTTGTTTTTGAACCTTTCTGCGTGATCAATAATCTGAAAGAAAAAAAGGGAGTCATGCAATTAGCACAATGTAAATGGTGAGAGGAGACTAAGCTAAATAATCTAAAGATTTTTGAGACTGAACCTCAGATAGATGAAGGTGTCCAAAGCCTCTTGCATGATCCACTGTATTAGACTCATTGAGGAAGGTACTCCGCATGGAAAAAGAGGAAACAAGTTTAGTGCTCTAACAAATTTTAGCCTCATTGATGCTTAGTAACTTATGACAAGTAATATAGCTCCATGACAAGAATCTTTGCTTGCAGCACATCAGCATTACTACTGTCAACTATGAAATCAGACGTGGTATCTCCTGTGAAAGCAACTTGAGGATCTACCACAGTGTAATCTGCAAATAAGCAATCTAACTCGGTAACTAGAATGATCCAATTCAAGTAAATGAGGATGGAATAACTTGTGACAATGAAAAATCAAATGAAGAGCATGAAGCTAAAAGCAAACCATCTCAAAGACAACAGAAATTTTTGAAGAAAAAATTTGAAGATCAGGTAGCACTCATGGGGGAAATGAGCACACAAGTAGCTTAGACCAGATGCCAAAATATGGTATATCAATATGTATGATAATCAAGACTCACCTCCACTTTTGAGGATCTCAACTTTTTAATTTCAGTCCCTGACAGGCCGAGATACTCGTCCTTAAGTTTCTGTTTAATCGAGTATACTATATAACCCTGTCACATGTAATATATTGCCAATTAATACTTGAACAAACCACAATAGCATACTTGACTCGGTATTCCATGATAAGTTCTAAAAGCTTTTACTTTGAGATCCTTTCTTATGTAAATTTCTTCTCCTGCAAAGACGAATTGCCTCAGTTAAACTGGAAAACCAACCTAAAGTAAGGCTTAAGAAACTTAAGTGTTCTTGGCGAATGAACTTAATATACAATCAGCAATTACCAACATCCAAGCCAATCAGATTATGCTTCAGCTCTGACTTGTCCAATTTTCTGTAAGCCTAAAAGCGTCCTTCCACACGTTCTTTTATACATTTCGGTACAATGATCGTCGGGGGCTTCATCTTTTACATAGAAACTAAGAAGACCAAAGTAATTAGGACTACAATATCACCAAAATCAGCACCCAAAGTGTAAACTACTAAACCACCAGACAACCAAAAACACCAAAAAGAAGTAATCTTTATCGTTCACAATCACAAAAACACAAAAAACCCATCAATATAAACAAGTTAGCGAAACAAGGGAGCTCATACAATGTGATCCACGTGAGCATGTGAGATGAAGAAAAAGTCTTGCGATATAGCTCGTTGTGGGCACCGTCCAATATCAAATGCTAAGTTCAGAGAAGGCAATATCACACAGGTAAGGTTTCATGGCCTCCAATCGATAAACCTTCAACTGGGTACCCTTCAATGGTTAAACCCTTTGCTTTCTTTGAGCTTTTTGGGTTGGGATTGTCTTGGACTTGTGTAAAACCTATACCCAAGACTCCGCCCATAGTAGACTAATCAGTGAACAACGAATGAGAAAGAAGAAGAAGGTCCGAGTCTGAAAACTGGAGTACACCTCTTAATTATAAGACAGAAAACTGAGAAAAACAGTTGGCCTTTACTTGGTTATTTGGTCAAGAACGTTACAATTTAGCTATTTTGTTTTTTCAACAAGAAAAACAAGGATGCAAAAATTCAGTTTGTTTTAGTAAATACTAGTTCAGTTTTCTACTATATATCTAGAGGTTGTTTCAGTAGTACTACTAAGTACTAATTAAGCAGCAGGCTACTGCAATAACAAGGATGCAAACTAAACAAAAATACTGATCATTTTGCTTTAATGATGCTTATGAGTTTGACCCACAATTATTAATCATATGCAGTCAATGAGCAGGTTACAGGAGGTAATATAACAGAAGGCTTATAGCTTCAAGAAGGCTTTGGAACCAATGCTCTAAGAAGTTCAAAATGCTTGCTTGCAACATCAGGCGGCGGCACATCTTCTCCAGGAAACACAAGGAGTCCCTTTTCACGAAGACGAGATGGCTCTTTGTAGCATACATTCCACAGAGAGTCTACTAGCTCCATCTCCTCTCTATCAGCTTTAACATCATCAATTCGTGCTCGAAGAAGTTGCTCCAATTTCTCGTCTTTTTTTACTACTTCAGTTTTCCATCTAGCAAGCTCAACAAGTCCCTCGAGTGCACCTTCGCGCACGTCTATGTCTTTACTAGAGACAAGTTGCACCATTAGGCTTGGAAATCCTAGCTCACTTACAATGATGCCATCAGCGATATTTTCTCTGAGTAAGTAGCTGGTCAAACTAAGGGCTTTCCTTTGAAACCTTGCGCTTTCGGAAGCTAAACCTTCTTTCAAGGCCGTGTATCCATTTTTAGCTTGGCGAAAAGCAGTGACACCCGGTTGGTTGTCCCTGATCAAAGAGGAGACTGCACCTAGCGCTTTTGTTCGGACACTTAGACTAGGGTCTGATGTGAACAAAGAAAATAGACACTCAAAGCCGTTTGCTTCCATAACAAGTTTCTGGCACTTTGGATTGTTCTGCACCATAGTGGACACAACTTCTGCATGTTGGTGTACACAGTAGTATGTAGCTGTGATGTAGAGGATCAGCTCTAATAGCTCCATGTGTTTAGGACCACAAGACACGTGTAGAGAGCTGATTAATGGCTAGCTATAAGAAAACGATAAGCTGTGTATTACAGGTTTAATGTGTGGTGATTAGAAAAAGAGAGATCAAAGAGATTAGAGAGAAAAAGAGCTATAGATTCATTTGAGATTGTAATTGAGAAATCATAATTCTGTAAACCAGATTACAAAGATAATAGAGTTGTTGATTTTACCGTATTCAAGATTCTTGATTTCATATACTGTTATATTGAGTTTGATATCTGATTGTGATGATACATGGTTTCGATCATGGTATCAGAGCAATAAGCTCACGCTTTTGATTCTGGTGCTTCCGCAAAAATTAGGGTTTTCAGAATATTTGGGGCTTTTTGTTCGTAGGGAGGAAGCCTAAGGAGTTCTGCTCAAGTTCTGCTCGATTCTGAGTCTTCTGCAAACACGTCTGAGAAATTGAAGGTCATCACAATTAGAGAGTTCCAGATTCAGAAAGCTTGGTGAAATTTGGTACATTCGTTTCATCTCCATTTTGTTCTTGAGTCTCTGCAGTCTGTTCTTCTGTTCTTGTTCACACTTTGATTCTTGAGTGTGCTATCTACGAAATTGGATAAATAATGGAGTTTCAAGCATATCAAAGTTACATAAACAGTCTGTTGCACATGATTACTGTTAGATTTGATGAGTATAATTTTGCGAATTGGAGTTTTCAACTTGAGTCAACACTTGATGCTAATGACTTGTTTGAGTATCTTGATGGTTCTTTGCCATGTCCATCAAGATATCTAAGTGTGAGTACTTGTGATGGTCAAGAAAGGTCTGAACTAAATCCAGCAATCCATCAAGAAATGGACCAAAACAGACAAAGCTTTACTTTCTTTGATTGGAGCCACACTTACATCAGAGATAATGGAGTATATCATAGGATCAAAGACATCCTCAGAAGCATGGACTATACTGAATGAAAAGTATGCTAGTGTGTCAAGAGCAAGCATTCTTCAGCTCAAAACTGAGTTACAAACAATGCAGAAAGGAGGCTTGAGTATAGATAAGTATCTATTGAAAATAAAGAAAGCAAGGGATCAGTTAGCTGTTGCGGGTGCAAAAATGGCAGATGATGATATTGTTGTTGTAATCTTGAATGGTTTACCTGCTGAGTATGATATGATCAGGACAGTAATTTGTGCTAGGGAAGATCCTATTTCCTTGAAGGAGTTAAAAACACAATTGCTCTCAGCAGAAAGCAATATTGAGAGAAGGACAATGGTTCCTATCTCAGGAACTATCTTAGCAATGGTAGCTCAAGGCAATGCTCAAAGCAATACCGCACAGGTTCAACCACAATCAAATGCTTCATGTTCTTATGTGGCTCAAGAGACTGATGACAATCAGAGTGCATATATAGCTCAGCATCATGGAAATGGCAAGCAGAAGTGGTCTGGAAATACAAGTGGGAATGGAAGATGGAACAACAACTCAAACAATAGGTGGAACAGTGCTGGTGGTCATGGTCACAATGGGAACAACAATGGTCGTTTTCAAGGCACTCATTGGAATCAGAACAGGTCTAATGCTGGTCCTAACCAAGCTACAGGAGTGATTGAATGTCAAATCTGTTCTAAACGTGGACATACTGTTGCTTTGTGTCACTACAGAAATGGCAATGATGACAACTCAGTTTTTACTTCTGTGATTCAGTGTCAAATTTGTGGTAAGAAGGGCCATAGTGCTCTTAACTGTCATCACAGGAACAATTATGTGTATCAAGGCACCTCACCACCACAGTCTGTACAAGCTCTCACTGCTCAAGTCAGTCCAGATTATACCAATCCTGATTCTTGGATTCTAGACAGTGGAGCCACACATCACATGACAGCAAATCTTCAGAATCTCACTCAAGCTCAACCTCACACCACTGCAGATAGAATTACAATTGGTAATGGTACAGGATTAGAAATCTTACACACTGGTTCTACCACACTCTCTTCTGCTGATCATTCTATACAACTTCAGGATGTTCTTCATGTTCCTAAGCTAGCAGTCAACTTATTATCTTTTAGCAAAGTATGTAAAGATAATAAATGCAGAATTATTGCTGATGAAAATGAGTTTTGTTTGCAGGACAAGGCAACTCAGCAAGTTATATATCAAGGCATGAGCAGTAGTGATGGTCTGTACAAGATTCCTAATACCCTTCCTCATCCAAAGTCAGTTTCTTCTGGTGTAGCTTACTTAGGACAGAAAGTTAAGTCATCCATTTGGCATCAAAGGTTAGGACACCCCTCAAATGACATTGTTCATAGAATGTTGCAAACTGCAAACATAGAGTCTGTTCATGATGATATACTAGGTGTCTGTAGAGGTTGTCTCTCTGGCAAAATGTCAAAATTGCCTTTTACTGACAGTGTCCATAGGTCTAGTTTACCTTTTGCAAAAGTCCATAGTGATGTCTGGGGGCCTTCTCCCTACATTTCAACTCAAGGTCATAGGTATTTTGTCACCTTTACAGATGATTGTACTAGATTTTTGTGGATTTTTCCCATGGTCAATAAATCAGAAGTTACTGCTCTATTTGTTCAGTTCTATGCTTTTGTGCTTACTCAGTTTGATGCCTCTATTAAAATTCTACAAACTGATGGGGGGGGGGGGGGAGAGTATAATAACAATGTACTAAATCAGTTTCTGCTCTCAAAGGGTATTCAACACTTCATATCTTGTCCATATACACCACAGCAGAATGGTGTTGCAGAAAGAAAGAATAGGCATATTCTTGAAACAGCCATTTCCCTTCTTCATACAGCTCATTTACCTTTTCACTTCTGGTTTTTTGCTTGTGCACATGCCACCTTCCTAATCAATAGAATGCCTACACCAGTGCTAGACATGAAATCACCATTTTCCAAACTCCACAATGCAGAACCACTTATTCACTCTCTCAAAATTTTTGGATCTAGTTGTTTTCCCTATCTCAGATGTTACAACTCAAATAAACTTCAACATAGGTCTACTGAGTGCATTTTCCTTGGATATGCCACAGGATATAAGGGAGTGATATGTTATAATCTTGAAAGTCAGAAAATTTTCATTTCTAGACATGTCATTCATGATGAGAGTGTCTTTCCTTCTCAAACTTCTGATTCCAATTCTAGTCCTATTTCTCATGATATTCCTTGTCAGAGTCATCCTTCCATTTTGCCTATTTTTGTTCCAACTCCCATGACTGGTTCTCTTAGAGTGTCATCATCTAGGGAACCTACTAATGATCTCACTACTACTCCTGTTGTTGATCAACAAGCTCAGTTGCCTGTCCTGACTCCACAACAACTAGAAGTGATGCTGCCTTTTCCAAGGACTGCAGAATCAACAGTGGCTAATCCTCCAGATATGCATTTTGATCATCTTATAAATGCTGCAAATACCACAGCTGCAACTATAGACAGTCCAGATTCTGTAGCTTTACCTCAGTCTTTTCCTCTTAACACTCACAATATGGTCACAAGAGCTAAATCTGGGAGATTAGCAAAGAATCCTTTTGCTGACTATCATTGTTACTCAGCTATTCTACATGGTTGTACCTATGATCAACATGCCTTCTTCTCTGGTTTTACTGGTGTCCAAGAAATTATTGATATTTCTGAACCTACTTCTTATAAGGCAGCATGTGGTAACTCTCATTGGGAAAAGGCTATGCAAGAGGAAATTGATGCTCTCACAGCACAAGGTACTTGGTCTTTGGTTCCAAATTGTGGAGATCACAATATAGTGGGATGTAAATGGGTGTATAAAGTCAAGAAAAATCCTGATGGTACAGTTTCTAGATATAAAGCCAGACTAGTGGCTCAGGGTTTTAGCCAACAGCAGGGCCTTGATTTTGAAGAAACATTTAGTCCAGTTGTAAGGCATACAACTGTGAGACTTGTTATTGCCTTAGCTGCTTCAAACAGCTGGTCTTTGAGGCAATTGGATATTAAAAATGCATTCTTGCATGGTGATTTGAAGGAGGAAGTTTATATGCAGCAACCAAAAGGATTTGTTGACCCTCAGTACCCTTCTCATGTCTGCAGACTTCATAAGTCTCTATATGGGCTAAAACAAGCTCCCAGAGCTTGGAATGAAAAGTTCACAACCTATTTACCTGCTCTTGGTTTTACTTTTAATCATTCTGATCCAAGTTTGTTTGTGAGGAGTGTGAAGCACACTATTGTCATTCTACTTCTTTATGTTGATGACATTATCTTGACAGGAAATGATGATATCACCACTCAATACATCATCAAGGAGCTTAGTGATGTGTTTGATTTGAAGGATATGGGCAGATTGACCTACTTTCTTGGTCTCCAGATCACATATGAACAGCATGGTTTATTTGTCTCTCAGACTAAGTATGCCAAGGATCTAGTCATCAAGGCTGGTATGCAAACTTGTAAACCATGTGCTACTCCTTGCCTTCCTCATACATTTCTTCTTCCTTCTGATGGAACTCTTCTCCTAGATCCTACCTCCTATAGAAGCCTAGTAGGTGCACTCCAATATTTGACATTTACAAGACCAGATCTGTCCTATGCTGTCAATACAGCTTGTCAGTTTATGCAGGCTCCTAGTGATGCTCATCTGGCAGCTGTTAAGAGGATCTTGAGGTATGTACAAGGTACATTACATAAGGGATTGTATTATTCATCTGGTTCATTGGATATCACTGCATATAGTGATGCAGATTGGGGAGGTGATCCTGGAACTAGGCGCTCTACCACTGGTTTTTTGGTGTTTCTTGGCCATAATGCGGTTTCATGGCAATCTAAGAAGCAACCTTCAGTTTCCAGAAGCTCTACAGAAGCTGAATATAGAGCTCTAGCCAACACAGCTGCTGACATATACTGGATTAGACAGGTTCTTTGTGCACTTCATGTACGCATCCCTAATCCTCCTCTCATTTGTTGTGATAATCTCTCTGCCATTGCACTCAGTTCCAATGCAGTGTTTCACTCTAGGATCAAGCACCTTGATATAGATTACCACTTTTTCAGGGAAAAGGTCCAACAGAAAGATCTCTCACTTCAGTTTGTCTCTACGAATGAGCAGCTTGCTGACATTCTCACCAAAGGTCTTCCTTCAAGTCTCTTTTTGCAGCACTGTTCCAATCTAAACCTTTCTTGCAGACCTGGCTTAGATTGAGGGGGAATGTTGGTGTACACAGTAGTATGTAGCTGTGATGTAGAGGATCAGCTCTAATAGCTCCATGTGTTTAGGACCACAAGACACGTGTAGAGAGCTGATTAATGGCTAGCTATAAGAAAACGATAAGCTGTGTATTACAGGTTTAATGTGTGGTGATTAGAAAAAGAGAGATCAGAGAGATTAGAGAGAAAAAGAGCTATAGATTCATTTGAGATTGTAATTGAGAAATCATAGTTCTGTAAACCAGATTACAAAGATAATAGAGTTGTTGATTTTACAGTATTCAAGATTCTTGATTTCATATACTGTTATATTGAGTTTGATATCTGATTGTGATGATACATGGTTTCGATCACTGCAGCCTTTGCTCTAATATTAGCATTGGAGTTCTTTAAGTAACCAAGTAAGGGCACTAATCCACCGACTGCATGAAGATCATTAGCCATGTCAATAGACTCAACATGCTCTTGCAACTCGTCTAGCATGTCCTCAATATCAGCAGGAGTGACTCCTTGTTCTTCCAAAACATGCTCCAGAGTTTGCATTACTAGAGAGATCTCCTTCATTCGCTTCACCACATCGATTATCTGCGCTTGCATTGCTTCCATGAACCACTTGCGGTCTTCTTCGCTCAAACTTCGGTTAAGACGGGTCCCATCAGAATGAGCTAGGCTCCACTTCAGCAAACCTTCCCAATTCGGTCCACCGCTACTGCCCATTATTGTGTTCTATGCTCTGAAAAATTTCTTCTTGAAAAGTAACAAGCAACTGATTTAGGGTCTATTTATTAGAAGGCTTCACAAAACCATAACAACCATGAAAATCTTATACCTATGAGATCAAGGAAAATAATTTATCCTTTTCCTAGTAGATTTAGCCTTAGTTTCAAAAGAATCCATAAACTGCTATGTGACCTATGTCGACTTGGAAACTAGTAATGTATATTTCCCAGTGGATTTAGGAATGCGTCAAACTTAGCTTTGACGCTGGCAACTCCAACCCAGAAATATACATGCTTCAAACTCCATCATATTCCTGAGTACATGCTTATGAAAATACTAGAACTATATTATAAAATTTGCATCCGAAATCATTCAAGTAAACCTAGAAATGCCATGAATTTGTTTCTGACGCTATCTGGGACTAGCTTAACTATAACGCTTTGTGAACTTGACTATGACGCAATATATAAACGAGTGGGACTTTGTTCTAACGCTATAACAGAACATGTTTAACGTATTCCTCCTGGAACTGGGGGACAAGTCTGAGTTAACTATGACGCTTGGTGGTTATATGGACTGTCTATATAAAGAACGTACCTCTCTAGCACAATCAGTTTTATTCATCTCCTTTCTCTCCAAGTAACACCATCATCTACACAAGTAACACAATCCTCTCCATTTTCTCCTAACCCTACTACTCAATCTCCTTTCACAACCACAACAACATCTACACCAAACACTACTAGAAAAAGGGATTTTAGGGACAATGGGTTTGGGGATATAAATGTGTCTCTTTGAGTAGTGGAGACTCTAATGAGTCATTCACAGTGAATAGTAGAACAAAAAATTGGTTGAGAACAATTGTTCGTTACATTTGATAAGGAAAATACCCATAACTTATTCTATTGTCATACCCAGAAACTCTTATCGGTCCCCTCCCTCTCTATACGGGACTATTGTCAGTCTTGTGAGATCAAATACTTTTCCGGTGATAAACTTTATCCTATTAAATATAATATATTCCAAAAAAAGGGACGTTTTAGTGTCTCCACGTTTTTATACGTATTATATACTTCAAACTTATACAGAGATGTGATCGATGTTTAACCACCTTCAAAGTTACCCTATAATAAACTCAATATGCTTGTCAATGCAGTACAATAGTATAGGGGTCAATCCACAGGGAAATATGAGACTTAATATTCAAAACTACAAACAGACGCGAAAGTCAGAAATCTGACAGACTCGACCACTGGACACTAACGTAATTAAATAAAATATCTAGACTCAACCTAAAATCACGAAATTAATACAGGACACTATAGACACAGTGGCGGACTACCACACAAAATTTCATTACAATCGGAGTTTTTTTGGTTGATGAAATAAATTCTACAAAATAGATTACGAAACTGAAACAGTAGACAGATTAAGAGTAAAACGAGAATTCAATAATAAAATGGGTTAAGGGAAGTGCTATCCACCACCGTCACTCCATCTAGATGACAAATGCTTAACTAAGCAATGCAAATGTTATGAATGAAAGACTCCCAGGAAGGTCACGAGCTGTGAACACAACCTATTACCCAATCCTTATGTTTACAATGTCGAATGTTTGCTTATCAACATTGTCTATCCCTCAAAGAACCCGAAGTCACGGACTCGAATTTACCAAGAGAAAAGCATTACGATCTAGAAAGGGTTTGAGAATCTACAAGGCTTCATAAGTACACTACGGTCGTGTCTTACTAGACCTAGGGTTTCTTATACCAAGCATGTATGGGTTCTACGATTGAAATTTGAGGAAGGTAATAATCACCAACAGCCATCAATTTTCTTAGAATTAGATTCCTAAACATGCATACTAAGCGTGCACTCAAAGCATACATAATCAAGAATCATCACGGTATAAATAACAAAGAAACCTCATTCAAATAACAAAAGCAAAGCTTAATTAACGTGCATAAACAATCTAGATATCATGAACGGGGCTTCAAAACAGTCCCTTAACAATGGAGTTTAGCTCCTCATAGAATCCATAAAAATTTAGAAAGAAGAAGAAAATTGATACAAACTCATGAAGGATGAAGCTTCTCCTCTTTTCTTTTCTTTTTCTTCTTCCTCCCGTTGCTTTTTCTTTTCTTTCACAACTCTCCTCCCCTCCAACTGCCGAACTCCCCCCAGCTATATATCAAGCTAGATATATATAAATGCATGCCATCCCTTCTCACGTCTCCCCACTAGCCGTCCGTCTCTGCTGCATGAAAGCTATGTATATATATTGATCAACTAGAGCTCCGTACGTTTCTTCTCCTTGCAAGCAATTCAAATACCATCCCATCTCTACTCAATCTCCCTATTATAAATGGACTCTTCTTCCTTCAATTCATCTCAATCCTTATTGCATTAAGAAAACTCATTTACACATCTTTTATTCATTTTTCTCCAATTTCCTACAAAACAAATAATAATATTAATTTACATAAAAATGCAACAAAAGAACTAAATATAAAGTAATATTACACATAGAAACGTTGCATAATTATGCACCTATCAAGATGTTGGCTCATTGGGGATGCATAGGGAATTCGTCCCTTCCTACTTGTGTATTCGTATACACTTCAGACAAAAAAAACAGAAGTATACATTTTACTCTCTCCTCTCTTTCTCTCTCAGCCTCACACAGTCACATTGACTCTTATTAATCTTATCCTCTCTCTCTCTTGCGCGTGTAACAGAAGAAGAAGCACGTAGTTTTTCCTCAACAATCACCACAGAGGCCGCTTTCTCTATCTCTGGATGCTATCCCAAATCTTCGATTACCTATTTTTGAAGCGGAAGCTTTATCAGAGCTAGATCGTGGAGCTATTTTTGAAGCGGAAGCTTTATCAGAGCTTTATCCCAAATCTTCGATTACCTATTTGTGGGAGCCAATCTACACCTCCTATTCTTTTTTATCATATCTATTCACTATAACCTCACCTACCTAGAAGCAATAGCTCGAGGACGAGTAGTAGAGGCTAGCATGTCATTTTCTAGGTACTTCGATCTTCCATTATTTTGTATTTTGTTGTTTTCTATTAATTATTGATTGGTGTATATGAATCATTTAGGGCAAGATTGAAGCTTCAAGTTCATCTTTGTTCGAAGAAAAAAAATCAAGAATCTTGTTGAGGTAATTAGCTTCAGTTGTGCTTTCTGTTTAATTTAATTAGAGGTTGGGATTTTATTTTCCATATTTGGATCTCGAATTTATATTGTTTGCCCAAGCTTCTGTTACTCTGCAATTTAATTAAGTCAGAATAGAGCAATTGTTTATTTGATTTAGTTGAGATAGTGTTTGTTTTTGGAATAGCTCTTGCCTTACAATTGGCTAGATGCTTGTTTTAACTTTCTATTATGATCTTCCATCATATTGATGCAACCCCTCTGATACTTAGATGTTAAAAATAAGACCTCCAGAGAATGACCTATTTGCCAATGGTATCATACAAGCACCATTACGAATCAACTTTTTGGAATACTAATGGTTTTATTTTTGGTTCTGAGGCAAACTATGTCTAGTCGTATCATTTTGCTTGGCAGAGTATAATGAGAGATCTCATTGCAAGTGTACAGTTTTGAAATTATGTCATATTGATTTTTTCTTATATTGACCTTGGTTATTCAGTACGTACTTAAGAATATGTTGTCATAGTATGTTGGGGAAAGTTTTTGAATATATCATTTGTGTCACCAGGTTGCCGATTGTATCAAGAGCTGGATGGAAATCCAACTTGTCAATTGTATCAAGAGCTGGATGGAAATTCAACTTGCTATGTCTGTGGAATATTGGAGATCATTGGCTTTGTGTAATATGTGGCTTCATAAGCTAGAGAAGATAAAGTTGCTAATTTTACTTCCTCTTACTTTTTTCAGAGAGTAAATATGTTTTACATATTCTCATACTGGAACCATGCTATCATACAAAGTAAATTTGAACATGATCGTAGTGTATGTGTATTACTATGCTTCTATCGTGTAGAAATTTTGTGTGTCCATTGATCTTTTTATTTATCGATTACAATTTGGTTGTTCTAGGTGTGTAAAACTAGGAAGAGCATATATGAGGGCTTCAAGTGAGATGAAACTAGCAATTTGACTGCAAAAGATGGCAACTTCCAAAGCATCTGGAGATGGCTCAGAAGCCTTCAAGCCAAGTCATATACTATTTAATTGCTTTGTTAAGTTTTTTGGTGTGATTGTGTGGTAGTTGGTAGGGGTAAGTGAATGTACTTTTTTTATTTAATTTGTTTGAAGATAGGGACTTATATGTGTTTATATTGTGTATTGTATTTGTACAGTGTATTCCTTACTATCAAGATTCATGTAATAACTATAAAAATGATGGCGACTTTTGCTCTTTGGTCTTTAATGGGCAATGGAAACTCCAACAATGTAAACACTAAAAGTAAATGTCTCTGCTCTGTCCCTAATGCTATTTTGAGACCATTATGTGTTGTCTTCGACCCTTTATGGGGACAATTTCCTATATGTTGATAGAGCCCCTTTTTCTAGTAGTGAAAGTTTCAATTTTCACCAAATCCTACTACACTATCTTCTTTTACAATAACAACACCATCTACACAACCCTCTCCATTTTCTCCAAACACTATTACTCCATCTCCCTTCACAACTACAACACCATCTCCACAACACTCTCTGTTTTCTCCAGTCCCTACTACAACTACAACATCTCCCTTCACAACAACAACAACACCATCTACACAACTGTCTCCATTTTCTTCAACCCCTACCACTACATCTCTGTTTACATCACCATCTACACCACTGTTTCCATTGCCTCAAACACCTTTAACCCCATTCAAAACACCTAGTACTCCTCCTTTGCAGCCCTTTCAACCTCTTCAAACTAATACCACACCTACCACCAACAATTTCAATCCATCACAGTCACAACAGCAATAAAAACAACAACCAGTAATAGTACTAATACCTGCTACAAATCCATTTGGAACCCCTCGCGTGACGCCTCAGATGTCCTATGGTGATGTTCATCTGTACGAAATTTCAAGCATGCCTGTTGTGGATAGACCTGCGCCGACGCCTATTAAGTTCTCATCTAAGTTGACCGTTGGGCACCTGATCAGGCCACTTGGTGCAAGTACAAGAAAATACAATGCTTATAAGAATGAGACTAGTACTAGTCATCCCAAGGTTCCTTTCTTCCAGTGATAATGACCAGATGGTGATCAAGTTACCCCCCAGATCATGATCTTTAGCTAGATTGAAGACGTGGAGAATTGATCAAGAGTTTTAGATTGACTCGTTAGAATAGGAATTCTTGTATGTTTCAGAATGTGCAAAGTTTCAAGTTTCTACACCTACATTTGGTGAAGAACTCTAATGTGTTTTTGAGTTTGGGTTAATGTTGATTATGAATTAGCTAGATTTTGTAAACAAGTCACTCATATGATGTAATCTTTTCTTGTTGAGTTCTCTATCACATTAAAGATCCAATCTTTTGAAGAACCAATCCATTAGTGTTAAATAACCAATCCAATATTTATCAATGTTTTCCAGGGGAAAAAAGACGAAGAACTTGACCAAGTTGAATACAAGGAGTCTTTTCGAATAAAGAAGAATTTATTAAAACTCTCACAGCCTGATACGTTCATACACAGCTGACAAGCAACCTTAATTCTAACAAGAGAAGAATAACACATCAGAAGTAAGAATAAATATTTAAAACGCTAAGTCCAACTAAACACATCAGGTTTGTGTACTTCTTACATACGTAAATCATGTATCATGGTAATAGACATACCCCTGAGCACTCAATAGTAGTAGGTATGTCTAAACCCATAATAGACGCAATCTAAGAAAAAGCATGCAAGCCAACACCAGGAGGTGTCTAAATCTCAGTCTCCTTGCCCAAGGTCGAGCTAGGAGTCTTCACAGTGTATGTCAAACGAAGAAGAGCTTCCACACCATTTCCTTTGCGCTTCTTGATCCCAGAACATGTCGTAGAAGCCGAGTCACCCTCACTATCAGGCGCTACCTTGGTTTATTCTTAGACCCCGAGGGACGTCCAAGCCTTTTCTTACGCTGGACTATCATCTCATCTGGTATCTCCACAAGATCAAAAGACACAACTTGTAACCTATTTAGAAAGGAAGGTACCTCCACTCGTTTAGGCTCTCCATTCACGTATGACTCAACAGCCGGATTGAGCTTGAACTTTTGTGGAGATATTTTCGAACCAAAAGCTTCCCCACTTCACCTACATGAGGCTCAGTTGTTGCCATATTTGACCTCCGGGTGACGAACCACGATCGACATTCGACCTGTCTTCAAAATGTCCACAGGGACCAGACTACTAGTACGCTCCTCCCAACGAGGAGTATTATGGACACCAAACCTGAAGTCATCTTCCACACCGCACAAGCCAAGAGCCTCTCTGAACCCAAAACCAATATTGATTTTAGGCGATGGTTTCATAACTAGAGCCCTTGAATTCACAGCCTCCTCAGGTTAGGATCAGAATCTTCACTTGTTCTAGCAATCTTCGCGGCCTTGCTATACTCCACGAGCACTGGCCGAAGTCCTCCAAAGATCCTTGCCAGAGCCACTGCACGCTTGCCTAACATATGAAATATTAAGCCATACTTACCACATCGACCTTTGATATTTAGAAAAAGAACTCAATGTTGACCTCTACACCTGCATCAAGCTTCATATTCTTCTTGAAAATCACTGGCTAATCAATTCGATGAGATACACGCACCCTTATCACTCCTTTCTTGCAAATTGTAGCATCAAACTCCAAATATTTCCCTGCCTCCTCAGCAAACACACAATATTCTCATCCTTATCAAATAGAGGAAGGACGTTTGAGATTCTGGCCCAGAAGAATAGGTTGTCAAACTTAAGGCTTGATAATGGAACCGCACCATCATAAGGCACCACCACGAGAGATGCTTTCCGATAATGCCAAGGACCACCCGATAAAACCTTATTCTTGTCTCGGATAGTATCAAAAGTGACAATGAGGATACCATCAGGACATTCTTGAATCTTGAAGTTGCCATCCAAAAACCACGCAACGAAACTGTTGACGAAAATCTGTGAGTACCACAACCTTGCCGAAGACTTTACCGGCGAGAAAGACTTGCGTTTCTTGGACGGAGGAGGACCTGAGACAGTCAATGACATCCACAGTACTCGCCCCAAGAGCCAAAGTGGAGGAGAATGAGGCAGAAACTTGGTCGATTGAGTCGGACATGTTAACTACTTGTGCTATCTTCAAGACGGCGCTGGTTTTCTCTTTAGGGAGAAACTAGGGTTTTTTTAGAGATTCATGTTAACTTACTTGTAGGTGTTGAATACAAGGAGTTAATGCACCTGGATGTAGAAAAATCCACTCATATATTCGTCTAAATTGATTACAATTCCTTACATTTTTGGGGGATTAATAACAACAAATCTAGATAAAACACGTTCATATTTTTTCATGTGAGCTATATAAACTTACACTAACCAACTAAACCAACACACCCCAAGTAACAACCACGTCGAGTGAGAGACAATACTATCGCATCAATGTGTCCCAATCTCAAACAGTTGAAACCTTCCTCGACTGGACAAAACTCTCAGCCTCACCGGACCTTCTTCGTGTCGAATTCAAGCTCTTGAGTCGGTCGAAAGCGTCTGGGTTACAGAGGACTGTGACATTGGTATCATCCATGACCAAGTCATTAACCTGAAATGTGAGAAACAAATGAAGGTTCCTCGAGCCAAGCTGTTCTAGGAACAAAGTAGCTCGATGATGTGTGGCATTCTTTCGGGGATGCATATCCCTGAAAATGAGCAGCCACACATTATTCGACAAATTTATCGTGAGATTAATGGTGTTCTAGGGGAGCAGAAGATTCGTGGCACGCCTAATGTTGTTGTGAACATATATGATGTGACTCTGAAGTTGGAGAACATCTATGATGATGAGACTTTCTTCAGGAAACGAGATTGATCTAAATGGCCATGAACATATCATGTTATAAAGGAGTCAGGATTGCTGCTTAACTTGAGTATGAGTGTTTAGGGGCATGCAACGTATGCCTTCTGACTGTTACTGTTACTCTTATATTTGATGTTGTAATTTCTCCATAAAATTCCTGAAAATGAATAAAAGCATGTTACTTCTTAATTCAAATCAATGAGTAAAATATCGGGTATCGAGGATATATCGACAGTCCAAAATTTGGATATATCGACGGAAATATCGACGAAATATCGATCCACTGAAAATTTTGACGGAAATGACGGAAACTAAAAAAAATATATGGAAATTTGTAATGAAACTTTTGGAGGTTGTTATATAATCAATTACCTACCTTATGTAAAAAGAAAATATTGATCAAACATCAAAACATATGAATTTGCTATATTACTATATGAATTAGTATGTGTTAAGTGTTGATAACTATTAAAATATAATTTAATAGTTCTATTTTTATTTTTTTGATGGCTAAACTTTAATGGGAGGCTAGACCATCACATTTTTGTACAATATGTTACACATCACACATTATAAAATCAAATATATAAATACTTCAAAACCACATAGAGGACCTATGAGGTTCGAAATTCACACTATTTTCCTCATCTCTGTGTGCAGAATCATGTGTGTATTGTGAAGAGTACTCATTAAATGATTGCTCTCCCATGTAATTCTGCACGTATTGACTTACATGCCAACCATATGGGTCAGGGGGCGGTCTTTGAGCTCGTAGTATGAACCAGGCATTGCTCGACTTTCTTCATTGCTATCATCATTTGAGACATTTGTTTGTGATTGTAACGATGAGTTATCACTTGTTGGAAGACCATAAGGCATGATATATGAAGGATAAGGCATTGCAAAATTTTGACAAGCTTTTAATTTTGTTAAATTAAAAAAATTACTGAAAATTTCAAAAATTTCGGTAAATATCGGAAAATATCGGAAAATATCAAAAATATCGGGGATATATCGGAAATATCGAAAAATTTCGGAAAATTTGGAGATATATTCACGGATTTTTCAGGTAAGTTCAAAAAACCAAAATATTTGCGAAATATCGCCGATAATTTCGATTTTGCTTTCCTTGATTCAAATGCTTTTTCAGCTCGATCTCATGGTTATGATTAGTTTTATTTTGAGCTCGGTCGATATTCTGGTGCATATTGTATGTGTTCAAATTCAAATTCGTAGCGCGCCTTCACGCGGGTAATAGTTAATTAGTTATGAATAATATTTTGCCGCACATTCATGTGTAACGGCTTACGTGGCTTTACGCCGGAATCAATTTAAATAAATATAATTACTCTTAATGTGTGCTCACGTATTTAGAGTGACATTTTCTTTTATATTAACAACAACACACACCTCCCATATACCTAACAACCATATGTTTTCAAACTCATGATCCTCATATTGTGACTTGTGACTATAGCAAGCTAAGCTAAAGCATCCTCGGTGATATCCTGGCCTATTTCAAAACAAAAACTAAAATTTAAGAAAAATTTAACGAAATATAGCTCTAACAAACACCATAAATAAAAATTAAATTTGATATTTTGTTAAATCTCTAGTTATATATAACAAAAAATTTAATTCAATTTTAAAATGTCTATCTCAATTTCTCGCTCTTTGACTGTATAGATGAGTAACAAAACAATTCAAAATAACTTTAAAATGTTTTTCACTGTTGGAGTGAAAGGTAAAAAAAAACATAATCGCTAAACTTGACTTTTTGATAATTTTACCTAATATTTATAAGGGCAATATTAGGAGGCTTCATTAGGGCCATAAGGTGTAGGTCTCGATTTGACATGACATGCCATGTCATTTTTTTCTTTTCTTCTGTTAATTCATGAGAAAATATCTAACTTAAAAAATCAATCTTGTCATTTTATATTTTAAATTAAATTTATAAATTATAATTAATCAGAACAAAAATTTAACAACATCAAATTGATAAACCCAAAAAAACATAAATTCTTCAAATCGTTGATACTAACCAAACCTCCATGCCAACCACTGTACTGTTCTCAAATCATTGTGTACCTTCCTCTTTTCAATTTGATTTCTTTGTGTACCTTCCTCTTTTCAATTGAGTATTTCATATCAATCATACTCTACTTAGTGATCATTAATTGTATGTTAATTTCACGTAAAAAATCATGAAAGTACATTTATATTTAAGAATAATTTAATATATTTATAATTAAATAATATAATTTAGATTGTAATTAAATATAATTTAATCAAAACATTGTGTAAATTAAATCACGTGGGAAAGGTTTTTTTATTTTGAATGGAGAAAGGGAAGGTGGATTAGGACTAGAGTACGTATCATAGAAAAGGAAAGTGAATTAAGTTTTCCATTTACCACGAGGACTTTTTTTTGGAATACATTTATTTTATTGTTATTTTGAAAATTTGAATACATTTAATATAGTATGGCATAATAGGGTACGGGATCGGCTGTCCCGAATTTCCCTGTCCCAACCATGTCCCAATGCTTAAACTTCGAACACATTTAACCACAACACATTAACATCGTTACCTTGTTTTTTGTTGAAGGGCATCTATCCGCATGAACTCCTTCAAATCAGCCCACTTTTAACTTCATGATCAAAGAGATCACAGATTAACCTCAAATTCTCAATACAATCAAATTCTCAATACTTGCAAATGGATTTTCAAGAAGAAGGAAGGGATGTCACCTGCTGAGGGTATCAAGTATAAAGTTCGGGTAATTACAAGAGGGTTTCATCAGAAAGAAGGTGTAGACTACAATGAGATTTTCTCGCCAGTGGTCAGACAAACATCTATCGGGGTGCTACTAGCTATAGTTGCATATCAGGATCTGAAACTTGAGCAACTAGATGTGAAGACAGCTTTTCTACATTGAGAGTTTGAGGAGGAGATATACATGTCGTCACGGTCCTGCCGGCGCAGGTCGCGGCTATCCTGGCGCTTCTCCTTGTGCCGTTCAGCACGGTCCGCCTTAGCCTGCGCCTTCGATTCGCCAGCGTCGCCTGGCGGCGGGCGACCGGCACCCACCGGGATGGTAGGAGCATAATCACTCACGGGAGGAAGGGGGAGCTTGGGCTGCTCGGTATTCCCCAACACCAGATCACCCCGCCCGTCCTCCACCACCCTTCGGACCTTCGCACCGGCCTCTCGAAGGGCGGCCATACGACGCGTCGCCACCTCATCAACAGAAGCATTCTTGCCAGTCATCTTCTTAACTACAAAAAACAACAAACGGAAGGTTAGCGACAGCCAAAACAGTTGGCCAAAATCTACTCCTACTCCTAGACAAACGAACTACAAGCACACGTACGCGGCAACTTAGCAAGGCGCGTCTCCGTGATAATATCCCAATGACAGGCGGCGTAGAACGACCTCGCCTCGGGCGCTGGGTCAAAAACAAACTTCAAACGGTTCACCCGGGCCTCTTCGGCGGGCGTCATTGGATACACATTCGTATCAAGGGGATGGAAGGCTTGGGGGACTCGATCAATCAGGTGGGCGTTGGCCACGTACTCATCCGAGAAAGAGCCCAACTCCCAGTCACCGCCCACCAGGCAACTAATCGTGCGCCAGTTGGTCGCAGAACTTGGCTGATCCGACAACCACCACTTCACGCGCGGCTCTACGGTAATGGTCCCCCAGTCCCTCTTGCGCGTAGAGTAGCGCAGACCGAAGAAGTGAAGGAACTCCGCCCGCGTGGGCTGGCCCAGGCCGCTCATCCGAAATATGTTGAACATGGCCACGAGCGTGTGGGTGAGCGTGGGCCCGCACTGACCAAGCGAGATGTTCAGCAGCGCCAGCATATACTGGAAGAACTGGTGCAAAGGCAACTTAATCCCTGCCTTAAGATGGTACTCACTCAGGCAGACGTGTCCGGGCGGCGGGCGAGTGAAAATATGGCCTCTGCCAAGTACCCGCAATACCACCGAGTCGGGGATATGGTAATCTCTCGCCCACCTGGCCATCTCCGAGACAGACGGCGGACGCTCAGGCTCCTAGACGGGCGTGCCATCCGGGAACATCCAATGGACGGGCCCACTTGCCGCAGGTTGAGGAAGCGAATCTCCTCCTTCCGCCCTCTCCTCACCCCAGTGATTTGAACCACCCGACTGCCCGCCCGACGATCCAGACGAGCTCGCCAAACCCACAGTCGTGAACGCTTGCCTAGCTTCCATTGGATGCACGGGAGAGGTGTCAGGCAAAAGGCATTGCAGGGGCGGGACACTCAAAACAGACTCGTCCGAAGACATACTCGACGTACTCGATGTACTCGACCCGCCCGACCCACAACTAATCCACCCCAACCCCGGAATGTAGATCCGCTCACGTGACTGATCGCTCGGTATCTCAATCGGCTCCATCCTATAGACGAGCGCACGGCCAACACTTAGCAAAAAAAAATCCCTCCCCACACAGAAACACCAAAACCCACAGAGAACCACCCACAAACAGATCAAACCACCCCCCCCCCCCACCCAAGAACATGCCCTATCCCCGAGTTCAACAAAACCCAGAAAAACACAAAAAGCACAGATACAAAATCAACAGAGCCAAAGACAGGAGCCTCACCAGATTTTGGTTTGTGGACTGAAAATTTCACGTCGAAAACAAGTATTCCGGCAAACGAACATAGGGAAGAGCTCAGGCAAGTGCAGGTCGCAGAAAGATTCCGGCAGAGTTTCGGTAAGATATGAGAGTGATGAAGAAGACGACGGCAAGAAGACCCTATTTATATTACTCGGACGGAATACGCCAACGAACGCCAGTCGTCCGTTTTTCGCGTGCCCACCCTCGGATCATGACACGTGGCCAGGGCGGTTTACTTGCCCTCCTCAGTAACCGCGCCAACTCTTCCACTTCCCGCCCCGATTTCAAACCCTAGCACGGTCTCCCACAGCCCAACACGTGGCGCCCATGCCCCACTCCCACGCTCCCACGCGCGTGACGTCTGCCCTCCGAGTAATCATCACAACATCAGCATTTAATGCAAGGGCACGCTAGCATTAATTGCGACGGCTAGCATTTATTACACCGGTTCCCCAAGAGAAGTCAAAAGGAATGTCACCTCCAAAACGTCTCATCAGAGCACCACCAACCCCAAGGCAAGGACAACACGCCACGACACCAACCATCTCTACTGGCGCATGCACCACCCACACGACCGGACGCTCGCAAAACACCATCAGGTTAGTACAAGCACCGCTCGGGCGCACCGAAAGAGGGCTAACGCCTGAATTCCCTTTTGGCCGTGCCCCGAGTGAAGAGCTGCGCCGTACGGGATGGGGTTCTTCCTCTACGTACGCGCACGCATTAGCAAGCCGGATCAGGCGGCAGAGGCATGGGGCACGCCCCCTCTCTGAGCGCTTGCTGAGACCGATGGGCGGCACGGGCATGGGGTCCGCCCCCTCCGTGAGCGCACCGTTACATGATCGAAGAGCAAGCCGGCTGTCATGACAGAGGCATGGGGCCAACTCCTCTCTGGGCGTGCTAAGTCGATGGGCGGCACAGGCGTGGGGTGTTTCCCCTCCGTGTGAGCGCAACGTTAACATTCGGCCCCGACTCGGAGCTCCAGGGGCGTGCGGTCCGACCCTTCCTTGCGCGTTCCGAGGTTCGATGAGCGCGGGCGCCTTCCCGGTCGTGAAAGCAAGCCGACTGTCATAACGGAGGCATGGGGTTCGCCCTCTCTCTGAGGGTGCTAAGTCGAAGAACAGCACGGGCATGCGGTCCGTCCCCTCCGTAGCGCGTTACTTATAGGTCGCGGTCTTGATCCCTCCGTTGACGCTATACCGTACGGAACGGCATCCCCGTTGATGTACGCGGTGCACCGCGCCATCCCAATATCGGTGTTACGAAAAACATTCGCATACACACACACATCATACCATACATTCATGCATCATACCATACATTCATACATCATATCCTGCATACTTACATACCTGCATCTGTTGTACTTATGTATGTTTGCAAGACTATCCGGGCGCGCGGTTCCAGAATGACAAGTCTTGTTCTGGAAGCCGGGCCCTTAGGTACACCAACACACGAACATACCACTCCACGGGCGCGCGGATCCTAACTAGCAAGATCAGTTTGGATGTCGGGCCCAGAACACGAACATGTACACTATCGAACGAACAGGTACACCATCGAAACGTACAGGTACACACTCGGACACTCAAGGTCCCACTCCGTCATGCGAACCCTTTCTTGACCGGAGAGTTGGGGGACTTGGGGGTCACAGGATCATGACCACTGCTCAACCGGATAAGTATTCTTGTTAAACGCACACCCTTTTTCAACTCCCCAGTCAAGAAAGTTCTCTTTGACTTGGGGAATTTGGGGACTTGTTAGTATTGTATCATTAGTTGTACGATTAACATACTTATCCACTTAAGCAGATTAGCAAAACCTACCACACCACACGCAAGACCACCAAGAAGGCTCCAACTTTACTCACCAGACCCACCCCCTCCGGGCGCGCACGCGCCCGTGGGGGGCGCTCTCGAACATGCGGATCACACACCAGCAGGTACACCAAAGTCCCACATCGAAGAACACCACCAGGCTCCAAACTCAACCACCTATATATATCAGGTATTTATTACAGGTAAGATCACCCAATTCACTCGACCGGAACACTACTCGCACGTTCGCTTGACTGTTATATCCAATACATCTTCTGACTTAGGCATCGGAGCGTTGAAGGCGGGCCACCCCGTCTCGACCCCTGACCGCCTGTCTCGTTGTTGTATTCTTCTAACATCTGCACCCGAACGCCCGAGAGCAGGAGGAAGCGCCCGACAGGAGAGCCCGCACGCACGTAGAGAGCGCCCACCCATCCGAACAGCCCCAGCGTTCGGACGCACCAGGAGAAGGAGGAAGCTTATTCGTGTTGCTTCTGCCCCTTTACGCCCCCGCGCGTAATTCGGTAGAAACAGAGAGCTTGTTTTGGACACAAAGGAAAGCAAAGAATAGTCTCTTATTTCTCCCACCTGATGAAATTAACTTGCCGTTGCTGCAGTCCAATGAAGAAAGTTTGGAATAACTGTGCATCAATGATCAATCTTTCCCACAAGGAAACCTTTTTCTCCCCTCAGATTATATAACCTGTCAAGACCATCATCAACTTAACATCTCTGGCCATCGTCCTCATTAACAAGCACAGCAATACAAACATATATAACACCCTTTGTAAGGTTGAGTTCATCTCATTAATGGCAACTGTTAGAGGAAGAGCATCAGGGATAGGCATATTAATGGGGCAAGTTTTGATCCGGATCCGCTCTAGACCCGTACTTATTAGGCTGATCTGGATCTAATTTTTGGACTCGTTGATCCGTTTATGGCCCGGACCCGCTGACCCATTTATTTAACGGATCAAATTCGGATCAAAAGCGATTCGATCCGTTTATGATCCGCCCCGTTTATTTTTTTTAAACTTATTAAATATAATTGATTTTTATTTACATATATGAAATGTTTTTAATCTAAAACTCTCATTTTTAGAAATAAAATATAAATATCTTTAGCAAAGTTATATAAAATTAAAATATTAAAAATCCAAAATTATTTGTTTCTTGTCAAATTCATCGATGTAAATGGAGATTCTTTATTTTGATCTCTCTAGTTTGTTTTAATGAAATATTTTGGTTATGTAAAGAGGTCATATGACATATTTGTAATAATTAACATATTGATAAAAGAAATAAATTTAGTAATTTGCATATTGAAAAACAGGTCTGCATCCGCTCTATTGACCCATTGATTTGCTGGATTCGGATTTGAGTTTGATTATTAAAGATCCACCGGATAAACGAGACGGGTCGGGTCTAATTTTTTCTTTCTTTAAACGGATCCGGATTTAAGTTAATCCTGTCCGAATCCGCCCTATTGATAGGCCTAATCAGCAATGGCCATGGGAGAGGGTTTATCCACAATAGTGCCCACACGTGAAAACATTGTTCCCGGTTCTGGTTGGACAAAGGACTCTGATAACCACTATCTTCTTGTTGATCTTCCAGGTATATAAATTACTGTTGTTTTTACTCCCGATACATGCTTCTCATGACACGAATCTGTATCGACATTTCCCTTTGGCTCTTTAATTGTATATCAGGTTTCCAAAAGGACAAGGTGAAGGTCGAGGTGAACATGACAGTTGAAAATATAAGTCACTGGAGAAAGGCAGTAGAATGAAAGGGAACATGTCTATTTCAAGGAAATTTTCACAATGCCA
The DNA here is from genome assembly GCA_946800695.1 of Geum urbanum. Taxonomy (NCBI): domain Eukaryota; kingdom Viridiplantae; phylum Streptophyta; class Magnoliopsida; order Rosales; family Rosaceae; genus Geum; species Geum urbanum. The sequence continues at coordinate 46,532,638 of OX327013.1, forward strand.
GCAGACTCGGATGTTGACAAGATCTCCGGAAAGTTTGACGACGAGATTCTCCATGTAACTGTGCCAAAGATCGTCGCAGTAGTTCAAGAACAACCTGAAATAGTACACGAAAAAAGAGAGCCTCAAATAATAAAGACGGAACCTCAAGCACTGCAACAAGCAACGAAACAGCAGAGAATCAGAAGAACATCCTATCAATAGCAAGGAGAACTATCAATAAAGAGTCAATACTGATTCAAATACAAATTTAATAGTAATTTCGATACAAATTCACTAGAGGTTCCGATACAAATCGAGTAATAATTTCGATACAAAATCGGTAACAATTTTGATCCACATTCCAGAACATTTTCCAATATAATTCCTTTCCTGAAATAATAGTAGCAGTCCCCGAAAAATGTAGTAGCAGTCCTCGAACAGAGAATAACCGAAAATGCAGTAGCAGTCCCAAAAACGTAATAGCAGTCCTCGATAACATAACAGTAGTCCTTGAACCGAAAATACAGTAACAGTCCCGAAAACGTAGTAGCAGTCCTCGAACCGAAAATGCAGTAGCAATCTTAAAAATGTAGTAGTAGTCCTCGAACCGAAAATGCAGTGGCAATTTCTAAATTGAAATGCATTAACCATTTCCAAAAATGCAACAACAGTTCTTGAACCAAAAATATAGTAGCAGTCATTAAACTAAAAATACCATTGCAATTCGTAAAAACACAGTAGCATTAAAACTAATCACATAGATAAGTTAAGTTAGCAGCATTATGTCGCCACTAGTGTCCACCTTAATGATCATCAAACTAAATCAAAATTTAAAACACACAAACGATTATACTAAACCAAATCACATAAATTTTAGAAAGAAAAATCAGAGTTAAAGATTTTGAAAAACTGCAGTAGCAACTCTTGAAAACTCAATAGCAGTCCAATAATACTCATAGTAGCATAAATGAAAAACTTCAGTGAAAAACATATGTGCACTTTCTGCTGCTTCTCTGCTCTCTGAGTAAGTCCTTCTTCTTCTTTTTTCTTTCATAATTTCTTTTTAAAAAATAAAAAAAATAACACAACTATATTATCTCACCTTCACTGCTGCTAGTGCTGCATGATCATGGGATTTAGCAAAAAATCACATCACCTCACTTGCTCTCAAATTTAAGAAGAAAAAAAACATGAGAATGCATTCACAGACCAAACAATCTAGCTGAAGCTAACCCAAATTGAAAAAAATATATTAGGAAAACAACATCACTTCTACTGTGTGGCGCAGCGTCGAGTTTCGACGAGGTCTGACGGCGCACTGGATGCTGAGACCGAGAGGAGGTGAGCAGTGCGAAGCGGCAGGAGGCAGAGCTTGCGGCATGCGAGGAAGAGGCGACGAGGAGGAGGCTCGCTCGCTTGCTGGCCTTGCTATTGAGCGAGCCAAGGTTGAAATTGGCGTTTGAGGTCAGCGAGAGCAGAGTTAGGCCTTGAAGCAGCTGAACTGAGCGACAGAGGGGGCGCCAGGCTTGAAACAGCTGCGTCGAGGTCGAGAACTCGAGATTGAGTGGCTGTGGTGGAATCTAGGTTGGAAATTAGCGACGGTAGTGGAGTTTTGGTTTAGGAGATAGGTTGCTACTATGTTTTACTCGGGTTGCTACTGTAACTTGAGAGAGAGAGAGAGAGAGAGAGAGAGAGAGTAAAAAAATGTTTGCTACTGTATTTCAGTTAGGGTTTATATTATTTATAGAATGGTAATTTGGTCTTTTTTAGTCTACTTAATGGGTTGTGTTAACTGATATTACGTTTGGGATTCAGGCCTAGTTCTTGGCAGACTAAATAATGGTATGATTGAGTTATTTATATTTGTGATACTTAGCTTGTCCTTCTATGTCATTCTTATTTTTTTAAAATAGTTTTAGCAATGATGCCCTTTGTCAAAATATTAGTTATACTGGACTTAGATAAATAATACAAGAGATAATATAGACCGTAAATTACTCAATTGCATATTTATATTTCGTACATTATTGAATTAATCACAAAACAGAAACATAATTATGCAATATTAACTTCTCAGAAAGTAGGCAATATGGATAAATAAGATGAATCGATCGTCTTTGATATGCAAACCTTGCCATAAAGATGCACAAATGGGGTGGCCCGAGTAAATTATCAAGAATATAGAAGCACTAACTACTACATGAGGGGACCAGCATTGTCCTAACATAATGTAACATAAACTATTAACGGGCCTCAAATGCATATGGAGATTTAAAATAGAGGGAGCGAAAGTTTAAGTACCGATATGTGTATAAAATATTTGACATTGCAGATGTTCTCTAATCACATAGTACAAGGGATGTCACATGGGTATTGGTATCGGGTGACCAAGAATTTCGTAGTTACATACTATTAGATCTACATATTGAAGATTTGGAGTAAGATAAAGAAGTTAGACCCATTCTACATATTAAAAACTTAGACCCATTATTAGTAGAATCTGATTTCAGGGATAATTTATTAGTTTCATTCATCCCAAAATAGGGTTAATATAGATGTGCAATCAGTATCCTAATAGAAAAAGATATTTACATTCTCATTCTATAATTACATTCCCGTTTCACCTATATACATTTAATTCTAATTACAATAGAATATCAAAGGAATATTTTCAGTAATTCTTTCTAACACTCCCTCTCAAGTTGGAGCATAGATGTCAATCATGCCCAACTTGTCGATCCATCCAGTAAATGCGTGATGTGGCAATCATTTAATGAGCATGTCTACTAACTGTTCTTCAGATGTTACATATGGGAAGCAAATATTCTTTTTATCAAGATGGGCTCTAATGAAGTGTCGATCAATCTCCACGTGCTTGGTTCTATCGTGTTGAACAGGGTTATGAGCAATTTCAATTGCAGCAGTGTTGTCACAATGTAGATCCATGGCTTTATGGATCTTGAAACCTAGCTCCTTCAATACATTTCGAATCCATAGTAGTTCACACACTCCATTTGCCATTCCTCGGTATTCAGCTTCAGCACTAGAACGGGCAATCACATTTTATTTCTTACTACGCCAGGTTACTAAGCTACCTCCAATAAATGTAAAGTACCCAGATGTGGATGCCCTATTTGTTTTGTCACCTGCCCAGTCCGCATCAGAATAGCCTATGACACTAAACTCTCCATTCTTGGAAAATAGTAGACCTTTTCCAGGTGAAGATTTCAAGTACCTAAGTATTCGCATCACAGCCTCCATATGTTCTTCACTCGGATCATGCATGAACTGACTAACAACACTAACAGCATATGCAATATCTGGACAAGTATGTGAAAGATAAATTAGCCTTACTACTAATCTTTGATACCCGCCTTTGTTCGTCGGCACCTGACCAGGATACAACTCCAGTTTGTGATTCATCTCAATAGGAGTTTTAGCAGGTTTGCAGTCCAACATTCCTGTTTCGGTAAGACGATCAAGCACATACTTCCGTTGAGACATTGTGATTCCCATTTTGGATCTAGCAACTTCAATACCCAAGAAGTATTTCAGGGGACCCAAATCCTTCATCTCAAATTCCTGGAATAATCGTGTTCTCAAGTTTTCCATCTTAGTTGGATCATCACCTGTAACAATCATATCATCAACATATACAATTAGAGCAGTAATCTTACCACCCTTGTGTTTAATGAACAAGGTATGATCAGAATTGCTCTGTCGATATCCAAACTTCTTCATTGTTCCAAAAAATCTCCCAAACCACACTCTAGGAGATTGCTTCAGCCCATACAGCAACTTCTGCAATCTACAGACTTTTCCAACATCACATGGTTTACAGTTGACACCCGAAGGAATATCCATGTAGACCTCTTCTTCTAAGTCTCCATTCAGGAATGCATTCTCCACATCGAATTAATGCAAAGGCCAATCATGTCTAGCTGCTAAAGCTATAAGTATGCATATAGTGCTAATCTTTGCCACCGGAGCGAATGTCTCTTGATAATCTACTCCATATCGTTGAGTATAGCCTTTTGCAACTAGACGAGCTTTATACCGATCAATGTTTCCATCGGCATTCAACTTTACAGCATACACCCATCTACATGCAACTGTCTTCTTCCCCAGTGGAGCAGGAACAAGCTCCCACGTTCTGTTTCTCTGTAGGGCTTCTAGTTCTTCATTCATCGCTTGTTTCCACTTTGAATCCGCCAAGGCATCCTGCACATTACTGGGAATAACTACTGTAGATAATTGATTAATAGCAAGTGCATGTGATTCAGACAACCTATGGTGGGACACAAAGTTGGCAATAGGATATTTATTTTTCGTTTCTATGGTTGGTTCATATTGTCTCTTTGGAACCCCTTTCGTTTCCCATTGTGACCTCCTAGGCACACTAATTTCTATACTACCCAATTCATTTGTATCAGTGCGTACCTTAGGAAAGACACTCTGGGAAGCCTCTTCAGTTGTAGGAGTAGAATGGGGGTCTTCATGAGATTGGAGTTCAAATTGTGACATTTCAGCTTCAAGCCTCGATCCATCGCACATGCCCTTCGATCCATCAAAGGTCCTTCTTGGGTCTGTTATTTCTGCACTCCTCGATCCATCGAACATGTCCTTCGATCCATCGAAGACTCTTCTCGGGTCCGTTACGTGTGCAGTCTTCGATGGATTGATAATTTCCTTCGATCCATCGAAGGATGCTCTCAGGTTCATCCCTCCAGATTTTGATGGATAGAGAGTTTCATTCGACCCATCAAAAGTTGCTCTCGGGTTCATCCCTCCAGCGTTTGATGGATCGAGAATTTTCGTCGATCCATCGAAGGATGCTCTCAGGTTTCCAGCTTCAAAGCTTCTCTCCAAGTTTTCTACTTGTTCAAATTCGGGTAGGTTCAGAGGGTTTCCATTACAGACATTGTTCTCCCCCTGAAAGGAAGCCACTGAATCTCCCCCTGAGTAATATGGTTCCGACTCACGGAAAGAAACATCCAGAGATACATGGATCTTGTTCAGAACTGGATCATAGCAACAGTAGCCTTTCTGGAATTCAGCATAGCCAAGAAACACGCATTTCACAGCACGCAAATCAAGCTTCCCACACAGCTCCTTATTGATGTGAACATACACAGTGCAGCCAAATACACAGGGCTCGAGATTAGGCAAATATGGCGCTTGCAACAGAGCATGCAATTTTTGATATGGGTTCTGGAACTCAATTACACGAGAAGGAGTGCGATTGATTAAATATGCAGCAGAACACACAGCTTCTCCCCATAAATGTGTAGGAACATGCATACCAAATAGGGAAGCACATACTACCTCCATCAGTTGATGGTTATTGCGTTCAGCTAATCCATTCTGTTGAGGAGTATATGCAATAGAAGTATGATGTCGAATCCCATGAACACCTAAGTATGTGGCCATATCTCCATTCACATATTCTCCACCATTGTCAGATTGGAGGACTCGAATTTGCTGTTGATATTGATGGGTCACCATCTTGTGGAATTCAACAAATCGAGTATATACTTCACTTTTGTACTTCAGTAAGGAGACCCAAGTAATTTTGAGTGCATTCATCAATGAAAATCACAAAATAGCGAAAGCCAGCGCGGGGAGGAATTTTAGCAGGACCTCAAACATCCGAATGAATTTTCATGAAGGGAATAGAACTTTTATTCAAACTGGGAGAATACGTAACGCGATGGCTCTTAGCCAGTTCACATACATCACATTTAAAGTCGGATTCATCAACAACAGAAAACAAATGAGGGTGCAACTTTCTAAGATATCCAAAATTCAAATGGCCTAGGCGACGATGCCATAACCACACTGCGTCCTTGGCTTTATCCAGGCTACTAATACTGTTTGCTTGACTAGTCGGTGGTTGATCACTGCTTGTCAACTCCAAATAGTACAACTTCCCCTTTCTAACACCATAACCAAGAGTCCTCCTTGTCAGAATGTCCTGAAAAAGGCAGAAATCGAGATAAAATGTTACAGAGCAAGAGAGAGACCTAGTAATTTGACTAACTGATAAGAGGTTGTAAGCAAGAGATGGGACAACAAGAACAGAGTCAAGAGTGAGGTTAGAGGAGAGTTGAACCGATCATTCTCTAAGAACAGGAGAAGGAGAACCATCAGCAGTGGAAACAACATGTTCACGAGAGTTATTAATGCTACCAACGAGACTAGGATTATTTGTCATATGATCAGTAGCACCTGTATCAATTATCCAAGATCTATTCGCAGAAAATGTGGTAAGAGTGGATGCCTTACCCTGGTTACTTGTTTCAACAATCAGTGCGGTCGGTGGAGAAGATGATTCAGTGGTGGTGACAGCCGCTGTGGACTTGCAAGGTTTCTTAGTAAAATCCCACCATTCAGGATAGCCAACAAGTTCATAGCACCGCGCTTTAAAGTGACCGACCTCTTTACAGTGAGCACATGTAAAATGAGGGTTTTTGGGATGAGGCTTTCCACCAGAGCGAGGAGGGTCAGAGAAACCAGGAGGAGGACCAGGGCGGTGTTGGGAGGATGCAGCATTAACTGAGAAAGTGACCAAGACAGAGCCTTCACGCAGAGGAGGTGCAGAGAGGGTTGCGTGATTGGTGTGAAAACGCCGAACATGAGCATATATTTGATCAAGATCCAACTTCTGTTCTCTCCGCAACAATTCTTCACAAACTTGGTTGAATTCAGCATCAAGTCCCATTAAAAACATGTATACCCGTTGGCGGGTCATGGAAGAGGATTCATTCACTACCGCGTCAACAGTTTCTTGGGAGTGTGTCATGCGGTGATCCATTTCATCGAGCCATTCAACAAGCTCATTATCGTATGTGGAAAGGGGTCTTCCATTTTGCTTCGTGGTGTAGCATAAACGATTAAGCTCAAAAATTCAAGTCTCATCAGAATCATCATAGTATGTGCGATAGAGGGCATCCCAAATTGCTTTGGCAGTGGGCAAACGAAAATACCTTTTTCGGATTCCAAGAGACATATTCTCAATGAGCCAGCACTTCACTCTACCATTGTTAATCGTTCATGTGGAATATGCAGCAGAGGTGGGGGCATGAGGGTCTTTGAGGATGAGATCCAGTTTGTTTCGACCTTCAAGTCGGATTTTCATATAGCCTGACCAACTTGAGTAGTTGGTTTCAGTGAGAAGTTCGCCGATGGAGAAAACAGAGGAATCTTGGATGGTGTTGTGGAAGTGGTTGTGAACAGTTGGTAGAACTGCTTCGTCGTTGGGGATAAGTGCTCCATCATTTACGTTTGTCATTGCTTCGTGGTTTGAAGAAAAAAGAGTTCGCAGTTTCAGAGTTCGAAATTCAAAATGCAGCGGAAAAAATATGGTGAGAATTCGGGATTTCGATTTCAAGTGTATTCAGAGTTTTGCGCTCTGATACCAAGTAGAATTCTGGTTTCAGGGATAATTCATTAGTTTCATTTATCCCAAAATGGGGTTAATATAGATGTACAATCGGTATCCTAATAGGAAATGATATTTATATTCTCATTCCATAATTACGTTTCACCTATACACATTTAATTCTAATTATAAGAGAATATCAAAAGAATATTTTCAGTAATTCTTTCTAACATTCTTTAATCTTACTAAGATATATACAGCACCAAGTTTTCAGGCACTTCCTCAACACTCTCAGAGTCATTGATGCATAGAAGGGAAAAGCTAGGTGCATATATAACACTTGGAACAAGAGAATTAGATTGCTTGACAAGGAAAGAGGAGGAGGAAGAAGGTTACAGGTGTGATCACTTGTGATGTATAGAATATAAGAGAAGAGGACCCAATTGAGCATAGGAAACAAAAGGTCCATTGATGCTTTGTCATGCTAAGGAAAACCTTTATTCTAAAAATGTGGTAGGTTGGATGCCTTTCACCAAAAGGGCGAGAGGCCTTGTGGAATCATGTGCCTTCTACCACTCTCCCCAATTATATCCTTAATGTTCTTATGTCCCCTTCACAACAGATTCACCCCAATTTTTTATATCATTAATCTGCCAAATTTCTGTAATCCCTTCCTCTCAATCCCCAAATTCATTCATTGGGACTACTATAAAACTACTAAAGCTTCCATTGTTAAACATAATCAAAATCTCAGATTAAACAATATTTTTCTTCCTTGTCTGGTTTGGAATCTGATTAATACATATTTAATCGACAATTAGTTATTGAACTACTTGAATAACTAACCCAAAAGAAAGCCACCCATAGCAAAAGTGAATGAAAAACTTCAAAGTTGAGCATGGAATCTCATCTCTAATCTCTCATCCATTCCTTACCTTTATTTTTATTCTTTATCCTTATTTTTGTTGTAAGTAAGAACCCAATTTTTGAGTAAACTTACAATGTGCGGACATAATTGTGTCTGACATTCCTCGATTGAAAAACTTAATAAAATCGAAATATAAATTTTCAGTGACTTTAACATTTTGTCATTTTGTTGTGGTAAAAAATGAAAGAAAAACTATACTGTTCTGTTTTTACTACCATGCATGCAGAAGCAGCATAAGTAGCAGAGATGGCAGCAGCAGTGGCGCAACAAATTCAAAAAGCAAAACCTGGAAAAAGCAAAACCCATCACACTCCTTCCCCGCTATCAGCGCAAAAACCTCATCACCAAAAAAACCTTGCTTCGTTTCCATCACTATGACACCATGACCGGAACGGTGTCGTTTCAGCAACAACCACCACCGCAACCTCAACCAGAGCCGCCGCAACAACAGCAGCAACAGCCTCAGCCGCCGCAGAGGGCGGTGAGGAAGCTCGTGGTGGAAGTGGTGGACGCACGTGACCTATTACCGAAAGATGGGCAAGGGAGCGTGGTGACCGACTTCGACGGGCAGAGGAAGCGTACGTCGACAAAGTACAAGGACCTCAACCCGGTCTGGAAAGAGCCGCTCGAGTTCGTCGTATCCGACCCGGACAACATGGACTACGAGGAGCTTGAGATCGAGGTCCTCAACGACAAGCAATACGGCAACAGTGGCACGGCGCGTAAGAACCACTTCCTTGGCAGAGTGAAGCTCTATGGCACCCAGTTCTCCAAACGCGGCGACGAAGGTTTGGTGTATTTCGCGTTGGAGAAGAAGAGCGTGTTTAGCTGGATCAGAGGTGAAATCGGCCTCAGGATTTACTATTACGACGAGCTTGTTGACGAGTCCCCGACGCAGGAGGAGCCGCCGCCGGAGAAGCCGGTTTTGGTGGTGGAGGAGGGGATGAGAGTTTTTGAGGTCCCCCCGGAGGAGGAGGATATAAGGAGACTGGAATTTACGAAGGCTGCTACCCGCCGCCGCCGATTGTTGTCGTCGAGCAATCTCATCCGCCGATGGTTCAGATGATGCATTCAGAGCCGCCGCCACAGGGTTACGAAATGTCAGGCGGTCATTATCCGCCGCCGCAGCAGGAGGTTCATTTTCAGCCGGAGGGGAGGAAGATGGAGACTCACAGAGTGGCTCCAATGGGTGAAAGAGTGAGAATTCAGAGGAGGCCTAACAGCGACTACTCTCTGAAAGTGATTCCCGCCAAGTTCGTCGCGACGGAGAGGATCCATCCCAGTGACCTCGTCGAGCCTATGCACTACCTGTACATCAGAATCGTCAAGGCGCGTGGCCTCACGCAGAACGAGATCCCCTACGTGAGGGTCCGTACGTCGAGTCACCTCAAGAAATCGAAACCGGCGCTTCACCGCCCCGGAGAACCGACCGACTCGCCCGAATGGAACCAGATCTTCGCGGTCGTCCACGACGCGCCGTCGGAGCAGTTCCTCGGCGGCGTTTGTTTCGACCTCTCCGACGTTCCAATCCGAGACCCGCCGGACAGTCCTTTAGCGCCGCAGTGGTACCGCCTTGAAAGCGGAGCCGGAGATCCGAATGCCGGCAGAGTCTCCGGCGACATCCAGCTTTCTGTGTGGATCGGAACCCAAGCCGACGACGCGTTCGCGGAAGCGTGTACCTCAGACGCTCCGTGCGTATCTCACACGCGTTCCAAGGTGTACCAATCCCCAAAGCTCTGGTACCTGAGAATGACGGTTATGGAAGTCCAGGACCTCCACATTGCATCGAACCTACCTCCGTTAACGGCTCCCGAGATTCGCGTCAAGGCTCAGCTGGGCTCCCAGTCGGCTCGCACGCGCCGCGGCTCCATGAACAACCACAGCGCGTCGTTTCACTGGAACGAGGACCTCATCTTCGTCGCCGGCGAGCCTCTCGAAGACTCGCTCATACTCTTAGTCGAGGACAGAACAAACAAGGATCCAGTGCTGCTCGGCCACATCGCCTTTCCTGTGAGCTCCATCGAGCAGCGAACCGACGACCGCTACGTGGCGTCCAAGTGGCTCCCACTAGAAGGCAACACCGGCGGAGGTGGTGGCGGGCCCTACTGCGGTAGAATCCATCTACGCATTTGCTTGGAGGGAGGCTATCACGTGCTGGACGAAGCCGCGCACGTGTGCAGTGACTTCCGACCCACGGCGAAGCAGCTGTGGAAACCCGCCGTGGGGATATTGGAGCTTGGGATTCTCGGCGCGAAAGGATTGCTTCCGATGAAAGCGAAATCAGGTGGGAAAGGGTCCACGGATGCTTACTGTGTGGCAAAGTACGGTAAGAAATGGGTCAGGACCCGAACCGTAACCGAAAGCTTCGACCCGCGCTGGAACGAGCAGTACACGTGGCAGGTGTACGACCCGTGTACGGTCCTGACCATCGGAGTCTTCGACAACTGGCTTATGTTTACCGACCCCAACGCAGAAGAAAAGCAGGACTTCCGTATAGGAAAGATACGAATACGTATATCTACGATGGAGAGCAACAGAGTGTACAAGAATTGGTATCCTTTAATGGTCTTGTCTCGTAATGGATTGAAGAAAATGGGAGAGATAGAGCTTGCGGTTAGGTTTGCTTACCCGTCTTTGCTGCCCGAGACTTGCGCGGTTTACGGGCAGCCACTGCTGCCCAGAATGCACCACCTCCGCCCACTGGGAGTGGCGCAGCAGGAAGCTCTGAGAGGGGCTGCGACGCGCATGGTGGCCGCGTGGCTCGCACGCTCCGAGCCGCCGCTGGGGCCCGAGGTGGTGAGGTACATGCTGGACGCGGACTCGCACACGTGGAGCATGAGGAGGAGCAAAGCCAACTGGTTTCGAATCGTGGCGGTGTTGGCGTGGGCCGTCGGATTAGCTAAATGGTTGGATGATATAAGGAGGTGGAGGAATTCTGTTACGACGGTTTTGGTTCACGTGCTTTATTTGGTTCTGGTTTGGTACCCGGATTTGATTGTCCCCACGGGGTTCTTGTACTTGTTTCTTGTCGGGGTTTGGTACTCCCGGTTCAGGCCCAGAATCCCGGCTGGGATGGATACCCGGCTCTCGCAGGCGGATACGGTCGACCCGGACGAGCTCGACGAGGAATTCGACACGTTCCCGAGCTCGAAACCGCCCGACGTGGTTCGGGCCCGGTACGACAGGTTACGGATGCTGGCGGCCCGGGTCCAAATTGTCTTGGGTGACTTTGCGGCCCAAGGAGAACGGGCCCAGGCCCTTGTGAGCTGGAGGGACCCACGTGCTACTAAACTGTTCATTGGAGTGTGCTTGTTGATCACTGTGGTGCTCTATGCTGTGCCACCCAAAATGGTGGCTGTGGCCTCGGGGTTTTACTATCTCCGCCACCCTATGTCCCGAGACCCAATGCCGTCGGCCAGCCTCAACTTTTTCCGGAGGCTTCCGAGCCTGTCGGACCGTTTAATGTGGTAGAGAGGAATGAGAGTATAAACAAGACTAGGGTGACAGTGTATAAAAAAACAAACAAAAAAAGCTGTTGGTGTTGGTGTTGAAAAATGGGGTCCTTAAAAATCTAATAACAATTGAAGGAGTGGGAAAAGTGGAAGAGAAAAGTGGCAAAGCTGTCATCATGGTCTGTAATTTTTTGTTGAATTGGTGGACTTGAACTAGAGAAACAAACTTGGTATAAGAGAGAGGCGATTTGAGGAGGAAATTTTGGATGCCAGTGAAATAGCCTTTTTTTTTCTTTGTAATGATGTTTAGGGAAAAAGTATGAACAATCGAAATTTTCCTTTCTGGCTTATCAATTTGATAAAACTTATATTTATATATGTGCTAAATTCCACAAGGTACTAGTACAAGCACATATTTCATCATTTTGATTTTGTTTATCAACACAGTACTAAGGAAATTTCCTCTTGCCTCTTGGTGGCTTTCTCTTCTTGTCAATAAATTGTTATGAATCCCTTTACATATGCACATTAATTCTGCAGCTTAATTGTAACATTGCAAATGAGGAACCATTCAGGTGAAGACGTCTATGACATTGGCAAGAAGGCCAGAGGTTACAGACTCAAAACCATCTTATTCTCTGTGTTTTTGCAGTGTTTTGTTTAGGTTTGTTTGCATATTAACTCATACATGTGCATTTTGTTTTTTGATTAGATCTTCTGCATAAGGACTATGCCCAACAGCCGCGAGCGCCAATTCATTTTGATTATCGAAGCCTCCACTCGAACACTGAGGTCTCATTCAAAGGTTAATCTGTCATTCTGTCGGTAGAGTCTATACTTTTAAGTTTGGTTGCTATAATGGTTTGTTATCACTGTGACTTGCAGTTAAAGATATTGTTCCTGGACTCAGTACCCTTTTCAGTTTTTTCTTGCCGAATTCTGGCAAGGTAAAGAAAAATCCATTATTTTCCAGCTGAGTTCTTGTACCATAGTGTTGTTGTGAACTTGTGATAATAGACATTTTCGTAACAGGTGGAGATGGAATACTTGAATGGTGGTGCTGGGATTACTGGAGGCATTGGACTGATACAAAACGATGCTCTCAGAAGATTTGATCCAATAGCTGAACTTTCGGGTGTGGTAGGGCGCAACGCTCTTTTCTCACTCAGAACTGACCTTGTCTTTGACATATCCAATGGGACATTCAACAAGTTCAGTGCTGGTTTGAACTTGAATCATATTGCTTCTTTATCCATGTGAGCAATCTTGCTGGTTTGAATTCGATTGATGCCTTTTTTATTGCTTCTTTATCCTTGTTGTGTGCAATCTTGTTAGAATTTGGAGTGTAAGGACTTTAAACTTGAACTATATTGTTAGTAGAGAAGTCATGTTGCTCTGGTTTTATATACAGAGATAGGTTCGACACCTTGAAAGCCTCATGCTACTACTTGGTGAATCCACTGGCCAAGACAGCCATTGCCGCAGAGTTGAAACACAGCTTTTCGATCAACGACACTGCACTCGCAATCGGCGCCCAGCATGCATTTTCTCCCTCAACTCTAGCCAAGGGTAAAATTAGCACTCAAGGCAAAGTTGGTGCTCTCATACAGCAAGGACTGTGGCAAAAGATATTTCTGTCTATATCTGGAGAGTTGGATTTTGCAGACACAAAGCCAAATACTACTCCCAAAATTGGGCTGTCACTGGCTGTTAGGCTCTAAATGAACATCGTTGAAACATAGAAGCCGGTTCCCGTATCTGTTAGATTTGGTACCAAGTATGGGCAATAGAACCTTGGGTTTGTATACATATCTGAAATTTAGCATATACTAATAGACAATAAAAGAGTGGGATTCTTTGAAAATTTGATATAAACAGGCCGCAGAAAGCATTTTTCCAGTCGTCTAAAACTTTATAAAGATGAAACTATACAAGATCCAAGTATAAAAGGGAAGAACATGCTCACCACAAATCACTAATGAAAAACTAAGGTGGCAAGAAAACAAAAACTAGAACACTGAACACCTCAAATAGAACCTAAGGATGTATTGTATCACAATCAAGAAACATGTATTGTATCAGACTACTGGTGAGAACCCTGAAGAAGTCCATCACGGATCTGAGAAGCTACATCTTTGACAGCACCAGGTCCATGGGGAATGAACACGGCAGAGGATTTGGAGCTAGCACCAATTTCCTTCATGGTGTCAAAATACTGCGTGACAAGGACCATGTCCATGACATCCTTTGCAGTGGTCCCTGGAACATTGACTGCAAAGCCCAGCACACTGTCTCTCAAACCGTCAACAATTGCTTGACGTTGACGAGCTATACCCAGACCAGAAAGATACTTGGATTCAGCCTCACCCTCGGCTCGCTTAATCTGCAAAATCTTTTCAGCCTCTGCCTTCTCATTAGCAGCCACCCTCATTCTTGCAGCTGGAGAGAACAAACAGGAAGTATGGTAAGACAACTGAAACTGAACAGATCAACCATGCTAGGTAGTATATAAGCTAAAAAGGAAATTCAATAATCATGAATATGACTCATACCAGCATTGATTTCATTCATTGCACGTTTGACATGCTCATCTGGTTCAATGTCAACAATGAGAGTTTGTACGATCTCATAACCATAAGCAGACATGGCCTGCAATGGAGGAAAGAGCAACAGGGTCACTATCAAGCTAAATTTAGAGTTCACGTGTAATATATTGATATTCTGTAGTCACTTTACCTTCTCAAGCTCATCTTCCACAGCTTTTGCAATTTCATTCTTTTGCTCAAAAGCATCATCCAAAAGGAGTTTTGGAACACTGGCTCTAATCACTGATAAGACAGAAAAGATGTACTCAGAAAACTACAAACACTTCTCACAGAAAGCATAGATAAGTTGTATAAAAAGGATTTCAGATCTTTAATTCCTGATTTAGATTATACCATCAAATACATAAGCCTGGATTTGAGATCTTGTGTTGCTGAGTTTGTAGAAAGCATCATTTGCTTTGTCTGCCAGAGCACGATATTGGATAGACGCAACGACATTGACAAAGACATTGTCCTACAAAAGTATATAAAAAATTACTCAAGATTAACATGACACAATATGGAATGAATACAAGGTCAGTGTTCTGAAAAAACTTTTACTTGTCAGAAAACATATGCGACTGAAAATAGTTAGTATTCAAAAGACAAGCTGTGACCAAAAACGATGAATAAGCCACATATACTCAATTATAAAAAGATACCTTTGTCTTGGTCTCACAGCGCACATCCAATTGCTGCAGACGCAGAGAGAGATGGCCAGCAACCTGATGCCCAAGAAACCAAGGCATGCAATGGCACCCTGGCTCCATAACTTCCACAAACTTACCGAATTTTTCCCTCATAGCCACTGTGGACTGATCAACTTGAACACAACAGAATAGATTACCCATTTTCTCTTCACTATAGTACCTTCAAGAGATATACATATGAAATCAGTTTCTAGAATAAACATTCAATTCACGTATAGTGTTTCCTGAGTCATACAAGCAAGAGGTTTAGTATTGAAAAAAAAATTAAACAGATCAAAACATCTTCTGATCGATCACCAACTAAGACACCCCAATAGCTAAATGTTCATGCAGAGAGAGACACTTACAGTTAAAAGAAGAGGGAGACAGACGAGAGAGCAAGAAAAGAAGAAAGACAAATAAGAGATGGCCTAAACAAAGCCAAGACTTGGCACATATATATAGATTCACAAAACAACGACTCAGGAAACCTCTTCACAATTGTTCCATTCCAAAAGGAAGAGGCATAGACAAATACAGTTTAGTTTAACCTCCCTCGGGCAATAACAATCGTCAAAAAACAAAACATTCAAAGATAAGTTTACGTTCTACGTCCCTCGGGAAGTAACAAACAAGCAACAAACCGAAAGTCAACACACAAAGATACCCAAAAAAACACTCCGAATATCCAATGCTATGAGCTGTAACAAACATGCTGCCGATCACAGCAAATTGTAAACCCCTACCAAACATCACAATACATGCCTCAAAATAATCGTCAAAAAACGAAACATTCAAGGCAGCAGATAGTATACTGATCAAGATACAACCAAATAAACAACCCAATATACAATTAATATGGGATTTTGACACCAACAACAAACAGCTCAGACCTCGCCGTATATAACTTTCTTCTTTTATCTTAATATCACTATCATAACATCATTGTTTTCTATATTATTCAAATTCTTTTGGATAAAACCAAAGACTCAATCTTTATACATAGCAAGCATTCCGCATCTCAAAATTGAATACCCCATTAACAAATTCAGTCAAATTCAGAAAAATAGGCAATACCCAGAACTAGTTTTTGGGTTTAATGAAGATAACACCTCAAACACAAGTTGATCAATTTCGTCAAGAAAGCTTTAGCCCTAGTTTGAAAATTACGAAGAAACTCATAGAATGAAATCGAAGAACTAAAACGAAGGAAGGAGGAGACAAAATTTACCGACTCTGAAGTTGACGAAGAAGATCGACTAAGGATGTGAAGAAGAAACCGAGAAAGGGAGAAGGAAGCCACTACACTCAAAGGTGGAAGGGGAGTAGTAACTAGTATGCGTAGTTATTTATTATTGTGAAGCAGCCACAAATATGAGTTGTTTGTGATCAAAAGTCGGAGTAGTAATTTATATTATTAATGATAAAAATAGATATATTAATGATAATAATAAATTTATTAATTTTATTATTCTATTATTGATAACAAATTTGTGTGTAATTTTTATTTGATATCGTAGCAGTGAGTTTTGTGGGTTTTTAAGATCACAGAAAAGTGGTTTTATAATTTCTTTTTTTTTGTTACGTGAATTGGCCAATGAGAAATCGCCGGTCAGTTGACCAGCGTTGGAATATTGAGCCCGGCGCCAAGGTTTTCTATTTAATTATCTTTGCTTTTTTTTTGCTTTATGAGAAAACCGTTCTCTCACTAAGAGTACATGCACTCTAACGACCAATGAGCAACTCATCTAAAGAGTACGAATAAACCAAATCCACAAATAACAATAGCAAATTAGTTTTTGAATGCAGCAACACATAAAAGAACAAAAATAGTTACTATTTACCATGTTATAAATATTAATAAATTATTTTGTTGATAGACTTTCGATTAATAAAAATATGACATGTGTCATTGTCACTTGTCGTTATCGCTAAAATAATTGGACTAGATTTTCGGTAAGATTTTCGACTAATGACAATACAACACGTGTCACTTCTAGATAATATTATCGATAAAATAATTTGACCAGATTTTTGGTAAAACTTTCAACTAATGATGATGTGATACGTGTGATTATCTTCAAAAGTCATATTATATATAATTGGCTATAAAACTTTCATCCACCACTCATTATATACTCACACCATGTACAAGTCTCTTCCAATCTGAGCAGATAACACATCTCTCTAAACACTTCTCAAGATTTCTTGCATCACTCGAATGAATCTTTTCAGTTTTCATAATTTTATCAAGCAGAGGCAACAACGACACCACCAGGATGACATGGAGCAATCATTCATCAATCATGTGGTCATGAAGGGGGCACAAGTTGATGATGAACCACAAGGTCGCGGTTCACGTCCTAGTTGCAAATTGAATCGACCAAGACTAAGGAAGTCAAGGAGACAGAATCTCATGGAAGATTATTTCGTCAAGCGCCCTATCTTCAACGTGCAAGAATTTCATCGGAGGTACCGAATGAGCAGAGACGTATTCAACACTATCATGACGGATCTCTACAACCACGACTAATATTGGCATCAAATAACATATGCCATTGGAATGCTAGGGTTTCTATCCTAACAAAAGAGATGACAAGTGCATTACAAATGATGACGTACGACGTAGCTGCAAATCAGTGTACTAAAATTGCAAGGATGAGGGAATCGACTACACAAGAATGTATGAAGGAGATTTGTTGCAAAGTGGCTAATCTTTATGGTCCAAAATACCTCTGTGCTCCAACACCGAAAGACCTTACTCAGCTCCTAAATAAAGGTCAACATCGAGGGTTTTCATGTATGATCGAAAGCATCGGCTGCATGCACCGTGAATGGAAGAACTGCTCAACCACACATCAAGGGACATACTCAAGGCGAAAGGGTTGCCCCACTATTGTTCTAGAGGCGGTGGCCTCGTATGAATAAAGAAAAAAAATTTAATAAACCCACATAGCTTCTTCTTAATAAATAAATTACAATTTTATTTCTCAAAAATTTAAATTATATAATGACAAGCCAAGTCTAGATTTATTCTTAAGATAATAGTATAACCTCGTGGGTGATAATAATCCTAAAATGTTAAAGAAAATGAGAGAAGAGATCGGGGGAGATGTGAAATTTGTTGTGCACAAATTTGTGTGAGTTGTGAATAAAGTGAAGTAGTATTTATAAGGGGGGAATAGGGTATTTTTTGTAATTTTAAGAGATTTTTTGCAATTTAGGAATTTTTGTGCAATTATTTGACAATTTTCCCGTTATTGAAAAAATTGTCGTTGTATATGAATGTCAATCGTTGGATCAAATTTTTCTAAAGAATCCAATGACCCATATTAGAGGCCCGTTGAAACCTATTATGGGCGAAGGGTTGACACGTGTGGTTGTGCATTGGTGCGTAACCTCGTTGTAATTTTTTTTAATCTTTTAATTGACGCGTGCACTAACATAAAAAAAAAAATCAAACCCACCTGGCGTCACCTACAAGGCGTGGGATCCTCCAGACGCTCGTGTAAGCAGCTGAGCAAAGTTTTCTAGAGTCATTGCTCTTGCTCGCCGTCAACAAACAGTCGCCCCCTCCGATTTCACCACCGAAAACCTGTTGCTCGTGCTCCTTCCTGTCATAAGTGTAGATGCTCGAAGGTTTTTGGAAGATCTAAATAACCTAATGTAAGGGCAGTAATTGTTATATGTAGTTCAAAGAATAGAGGCTCGTAAAAGAAACTAGATTTGACACAAATAACAACACATTAACGCGAAAATAAGAACAAGACTCAGACAATAAATAGAAACAACTTACCATGAACGAATAGAGTTTTCTTTATCTTTGATGCAAGGAGTAGGTGTACACATACCTGGCTAAGTTATCCCATATCGTACGTACTTAATTCCATTTAATACTTTTTAATTATATCTTACCGCTCACATAACAGCATTCACCGGCAAGAGACCTACAACTACGATGACAAACCCGAGTTCTATCTCGGCATGGTTACTGCTCACACGCCCGTCAAGGAACCTGTCAGGAAGCACCTCAACAAAAGAGTAAGAGCACTGATCCCATGTCGAAGAATTAATAAGAGTTCTAATCCCAACCACTTTCATAAGCCTGGTGGTTCAGTATTAATGGTATGTTCTCGATTACACTTTTATGTCGTTATTCTATTCAAATATTATCATTTCTAACTTAGGCATCGAAGGGTTTAATGCCGGTACACCCGGTCTCTTCTTAACAGTTGTCATTCTTAGCAGCGAGAGCGATTACGTTAGAGCGACAGCGATATCAACTACACTATAGCGACAACGATATCAACTACAATAGAGTGATAGCGATCTCCGCTATACCTGAGTGACAATGATACTATCCATGTTCGCCCGACAACGATATCAATCAAATCCTAGCGACAACGATATACCTGCAGAAAGAGTTATATTAGTTATTTATGTTAATATTAACTACCTTACGGTTTTAAATATTAACAGTAGGTTATGAATTGCAGTATATTTTGCTCATGAGCAAATGTATGCTTGTATCCCCTCGAGGAAGCACAATAGCAATACAACTCTAACTAAGAATCTTGCTAGGAATAATCGCGCGTATTGATCAATTAGATGTTAAGTGAAATTCATAGTTATTTGAAAGCACTTTTCAACACAAATTGAGTTTAATGAATGTTAATTATAGTCCAAAAGTCGTGTCCTAAGCATTACTGATCTCATAATCTGTATACTTGTCCAATTGTAATATAAAACTCATTGTAGATATTAAATTAGATTTTACTTTACATAGGGTGTATAATCGAATTTTTATTTCCAATATGGGAATATATATTTTTTCTCAAGTGGATAAAGGTATCACCCCATTCAGCAAATTGATTGGTGGATATGGCGTCGACGTTGGATTACACAGACGAGGCAAAACCAAGCAACCAAAAGCTCCTCCCATCTTCTTCGTTCCACGTGGCATTTAGAAACAACCACTATCACACACTCACATACCACACACAGCAAAACTAAGCAGAGCTTAATTAGAAGTAGGATATTCATCCATGGCTGTGTTCCCTGCAACCTGTATGAATGGAAATCTCAACCACACCAACACCACCTTCCTTTCTTCAAACCATTTCTCCGGTTATGCCTCGCCGGCCCGATCAAGAACTTCCACCATCGTCAACATGGCACCAAAGAAGAAGGTACGTACATAATTTAGCTACATAGTTTAATTAGTAACTTATGGCATGCACCAAATTAAGAAAACTAGCTAGAGCATTTTTGTGTATTTATATGTTTATATGTACAGGTGAACAAGATCGATGGAGGGTGGAAGAAGCAGTGGTTCGGTGCCGGAATATTCTACGAAGGGTCGGAGGACATAGAAGTGGACGTGTTCAAGAAGCTGGAGAAGCGCAAGGTCCTCAGCAACGTCGAAAAGGCCGGGCTTCTGACCAAGGCGGAGGAATTTGGGTTGACTCTCACGTCCATTGAGAAACTGGGTCTGCTTTCCAAGGCCGAGGACTTGGGCCTGCTCAGCCTGCTCGAGAATGTTGTGGGCTCCTCCCCCGCCGCATTGGCCTCCGCGGCCCTGCCCGTGTTGGTGGCGGCGCTGGTGGCGATAGTTTTGATACCGGATGACTCGGCGGCGTTGGTGGCCGTGCAGTATGTGGTGGCTGGTGTGCTTGGGGCTGGGGCTGTAGGGTTGTTAGTGGGCTCGGTTGTGTTGGATGGCTTACAAGAAGCTGATTGAGTAGGGGCACATGCTTATGTTTTTCTTATTAATTTTGTTCTTCATATTGCAATATATAAAGTGCATATTTACATTAGTTACGAGTAGCAAAAGCTAAGAGTATAACAGTAAAACTTCTGTATAATTGCAACATATAATTTTTCATTGAACTACGAAAATTACTCAAATCAGTCCAAACATATGAATATCTATATATATTATTATGTATCGGTGTCTTAATAATCTTAAATCTTCCTTATACTTCTACTTACGCATACAATTCGAGCATCAACGCCAGCTATACTATACTATAGTTGACGAAAAATAACTCATATATTGTCGACACTTCATAATTTCTAGTTGAAAATCAGCCCGATTCATCCTTCTGTGTTGGATCTTGATGTTCTTTCAAATCATCATTATCATCATCATCATCATCATCATCATCACCATCTAGCCCTGTTGATCTGTACTTGTAGCGGCTAGCCCATAAGAGATAGTACAAGAAGTTCACCCCGCTCAAGACACACATCAACCAATAAAACCTCTCAAGGTGATAATGGTTCAAGTTGGTTCCCACCAGCCAAGGTCTACTATGTCCACATGCACCAGTGAGACCATTGACAATGTTCACAAGCACTGAGCTGAGGTAGTACCCCATGGCCAATGAAGCCCAAGAGAGAGCTGTGGCCAGAGACCTCATGCTGAGTGGAGCTTCGGTGAAGAAAAACTCCATCATTCCAGCCAATGTGAACAGATCAGCCGAGCCAAGAAACAAGTATTGCATTGCAACCCAGAGAAATGTGACAGGTAATGTCTCACCGGAGTTGAGCAAGTCGTATTCAGCCGCGACGTTTTTTCTCTTGGTCTCGACTAATGCAGCTACTGCCATGGCGACGATGGAGAACATTAGTCCAGTCCCAATTCTCTGCAAGTGAGTGATCCCCATTTCGGTTTTGGTTACTTTTCTTGCGAAGGGGACAATGACGTGGCTGTAGAACGGTGCAAGTATCATGATGAAGATGACGGGGAAGATGGGGAGAGAAGCCGGTGGGACTTTTAGTGATCCGAGGTTGGTGTCCATGGTGGCTGCTTGTTGCACTGAGAATGTGGAGAGCTGAGCAAGGCAGCAGTTCAGCATTATGGTTGACATAAGTATTGGTAGTATTCTTAAAACTATTTTAGCCTCTTCCACTTGTTTCACAGTGCATTGTAGCATTGGATGGACAGGTTTAACAGTCACTGCTTTGTTCAAAAACTTGAGGCTTTCTGTTAGAGCTTGATCTGTCCCTTTTTCTTTAGCTCTAGTATTTTCTCCCTCAATGGATTCAGTTGTATCATTTTTATGACAAGGGACTGTGGTGACAGCATTGCTAGTACTTCTAGCTTTGAAGTTATTGTACACTGCTGCAGCCAAGACCTGTGCTTATGTTCACGTCACACATTAATTGGTCATAATATTCGATGTAA